>CM035845.1:286336775-287646775 GCA_020510985.1 Pholidichthys leucotaenia
CCAAAAGATATGGGATGTCCAGAAAGTACCTCAAGACTGCAAGGATGCAAGTATTGTGCCTTTGTTCAAGAAAGGTGGCAGGAAAGATTGTGGAAATTACCGAGATATATCACTGCTAGCCACTGTTGGTAAGATTATCTCACGTGTACTACAGTGATCCCTTGCTACTTCGCGCCTCACCTTTCACGCCCTCAGTGCATCGCGGATTTTTCAAAAATATTCATCAAAAATTCAAAATTGAGAAAAAAGTTGCCCGGGCGCTAGCAGAAGGCAGGGAGACTACACGGAGAGCCGGCACAACTCAAAATCCACCTCTCTGATTCGCTGGCCAGCATCCCCCCCCCCCCAAGAGATTTTGTTCTTGTGTTGGCTAGGCTCGGGAATCTCGCAAGCTGATTGGCCGAGACGTCGCTGCTGCCTTTACGCCTCCTCTTGCTGCCTCTACGCCTTCCCGTCGAGAGAGAGAGTGAGAGAATGAACGTACGTATTATTTATATTATTTATACATTATTTTATGTATATTATTTATATTATTAATATTTTATTTACATGTTTCAAACTATTCTTTAATGTTCTAATGATAACATATGCATTTATAGGGTTAATATACACTTATTGATATTATATATACGCAAAAAAAATGTATGTAAAAAATGGGGGGGGGGTGACGCTACTTCGCGGTTTTTCACTTTTCGCGGTCGGTTCTGGACCCCATTAACCGCGATAAGTGAGGGATCACTGTACTGAACAGACTCAATGAATACATCTCGCAGAATGTACTACCAGAAACCCAGTGCAGCTTTAGAAGTGGAAGAAGCACAATGGACATGATTTTCTGCTTGAAACAGGTTCAAGAAAAGTGTATCGAACAGAACATGCTGCTTTATGTAGTCTTCATGGACTTCAGTAAAGCCTTCGATACTGTTTCGCGACAAGGACTTTGGCAGGTACTCAAGAAATATGGCTGTACAGAGAAGTTTGTCAGCCTGATCGAGGCACTCCATACAGGCATGCAAGCAAACGTGGCAATGAGTGGTACAGTATCTAAAGACTTTTCAGTAAGCAACAGGATGAAAAAAGGGTGTGTGCTGGTGCCTACACTCTTGTCGCTATATCTGGCAGCCATGCTTGAGGTGGCCTTCAAAGACACTTCAGAAGGAGTATATATTCAAACAAGGAAAGAAGCAGACTTGTTCAATGTGGCACAGTTTGAAGCCAAGAGTAAGACACTGATAAAGGTAGTAAGAGTCAATTCAATTCAATTCATCTTTATTTATAATGCGCCACATCACAACAAAAGCCGTCTCGTGGCGCCACAGTGCAGAAAAGAAAGCACACAGTCACAGAAAGACCCAGCAATCAGACAATCCCCTATGAGCAAGCACTAAGCAACAGGGGAGAGGAAAAACTCCCATTTGGAAGGAAGAAACCTCTAGCAGAACCAGGCTCAGGGAGGGGCAGTCGTCTGCTGTGACTGGCTGGGAATGAGGGGATAGGGAGGATGGAAAGGACAGACATAAAGAACATAGCAGTAAGATGCCAAGTACAATATTGGAGGTCAACCAGCAGTATGGATCAGATAACAATAGAACAAGAGTGGGGTTAAAAGACACAAAAACCCTCCTTAAACGAAAGCTATATTAAAAAGGAAGGATTTTACCCTGTTCTTAAAAATAGAGACCGAGTCTGACTCCCGGACCCAGAGTGATAACTGGTTCCAGAGAGAAGGGGCTTGGTAGCAGAAGGCTCTGCCTCCCACCGTACTTTTGGTGATTCTGGGCACCACAAGTAAGCCAGCATTTTGGGAGCGTAATGCTCTATTAGGATGGTAAGGTAATATCAGATCTTTTATATATTGGGGGGCCAGATTGTTAAGAGCTTTGAAAGTAAGAAGAAGGATTTTAAATTTGATTCTGAATTCTATGGGAAGCCAGTGGAGGGAGGACAGAACCGGGGAAATATGATCTCTTTTTCTAGAACCAGTTAAAACTCTAGCAGCAGCATTTTGAATCAACTGAAGATTTTTTAAAGATACTTTAGGACAACCAGATAATAGTGAATTACAATAATCTAATCGAGAACTGACAAAGGCGTGAATCAGTTTCTCAGCATCACCCAGAGACAAGATGCTCCTGATCTTGGCAATATTGCACAGACGATAGAAGGCGGTCCTAGAAACAGTTTTAATATGTGAATTAAAGGACAAATCCTGATCAAAAATCACTCCAAGGTTCTTCACACAACTGTTCAGAGTGAGAGTGGCAGCATCTAAATTAAGGGCATAATCTGAAAAGGAATTTCTAAGATGTTTTGGGCCAACAACAATGACTTCAGTCTTATCAGAGTTCAATAGTAAAAAATTACAAGTCATCCAAGCTTTGATGTCCTTAAGACAGGCATCTAACTTGGCCAACTGATCACAATCATCGGGCTTCATTGACAGGTATAGTTGTGTGTTATCTGCGTAACAGTGAAAATGTATACAGTGCTTTCTGATGATATTGCCCAATGGGAGCATATATAGACTAAAAAGAGTAGGGTCCAACACAGATCCCTGTGGAACTCCGTGACTGAGCTTAGAGCTGGAAGAAAATCCATCATTGACATGGACAAACTGAAATCTATCAGACAAATAAGATCTAAACCACTGCAACAGAGTTCCACTGAGTCCAACAAAGTGTTCCAATCTATCAAGTAGAATGGCATGATCGATAGTGTCAAAGGCTGCACTGAGATCTAAAAGAACAAGAACAGAGACAAGTCCATTATCAGATGCAGTCAGGAGGTCATTAGAGACCTTCACTAAGGCAGTTTCAGTGCTATGATGAGCTCTGAACCCAGATTGAAACACCTAAAACAAACCAACTCCCTGTAAATGGTCAGATAATTGCACAGCGACAACTCTTTCCAAGATTTTTGAAATGAAAGGCAAATTAGAGATTGGTCGATAATTGGCCAAAACTCCAGGATCGAGCGTCGTTTTTTTAAGTAAGGGTTTAATTAAAGCAGTTTTAAAAGCCAGTGGAACATAACCCAGAGTTAAAGAAGAATTAATGATAAGAAGAATACGGCTACCAATAATTGGGAAAATAATTTTAAATAACCTGGAAGGTATAGGGTCCAGAAGGCAAGATGAAGACTTAGAAGAGGAAATTATTTTATCCAACTCTAAGAGGTTGATTGGAGTAAACTTATCTAAGCAGATATCAATTGAGGGAGTTGCAGTAGTTAATGTACTAGAGTTTATGGTAGGAAGAATCTGACTGATTTCATCTCTAATAGATAAAATTTTAAGATTGAAATAGTTCAGAAAGTCCTGACTAGAAAGCTCAGGGGGGATGCGAGGATTGACCGAGTCATGGCTCTTTGTAAGCCTGGCTATAGTGTTGAAGAGAAACCTGGAGTTATTCTTGTTTGCTTCTATTAATGCAGAATAATAGCTTGAGCTAGCTTTTCTAAGAGATTTTTTATAGATTAAGAGATGATTTCTCCACGCCAAGTAGAATTCATCTGAATTTGTTGAACGCCATTTCCTTTCCAATTGACGAGTTTTCTGTTTTAAGCCACGAGTTTCTGAGTTAAACCAAGGGGTAAGAAATCTCTGGTTAGACTTTTTCTTTTTTAAAGGGGCTACCAAATCTAGAGTCCGATGCAGAGAGGCAGTAACACCATCAACCATGCTATCAATCACGAATGGAGCAGACTCTCCATCACTTATTTCAGGTGTTTCTGTTGTGTTGACCCATGGCATAGAGGAGACAATCTGCAAAAATTTAGCAACAACGTCATCAGAAAGACATCTGCCGTAGTAGTATTTTTCTTTAGGAAATAAGTGATCAGAGATAATGAAATCAAAAATTAACAGACAATGGTCAGACAGTACAGGATTATGAGGAGACACTACCAGATTTTCGATATCTATACCATAAGTCAAAACAAGGTCCAATGTATGGTGAAAATAATGAGTAGGATTTTTTACTTTTTGGGAAAACCCCATTGAGTCTAAAATTGAATTGAAAGCCTTATTAAGACAGTCACTCTCAACATCAACATGTATATTCAAGTCCCCTACAATAATTATTCGGTTTTCAGCACTAAATCAGCTAAAAATTCAGCAAATTCCAATAGAAACTCTGAATAGGCCGTAGAAGGACGATAAACTATGGCAAAGAGAATTGGGTTCAAGCCAAGATTGCCAACAGGCCCCACACTGAGGACCAAACCTTCAAAGGAATTAAAACATAATTTCTGCTTAACATTAACTAGCAATTTAGAATGGAAAATTGCCGCCACTCCACCACCACAACCAGAACCTCTGGGGTTATGACAGTTTAAATACCCAGAGGGAGTTGATTCATTCAAACCAACATAATCATCAAGCCCGAGCCAGGTCTTTGTGAGGGATAGTAGATCGATCTGGTGATCGATTAATAGATCATGGACCAGAAGAGACTTAGAAGACAGAGACCTAATGTTTAATAAGCCACATTTAATTTTTAAACTTTGGGGGGGAACAGAGGCCAAATTATTAATTTTATTAATTTAGGGGACTTGAGGCTGGATTAGAATTTTACCAACATTTTGTTTAATCAATCTGGGAAGTTTATGCATTCTATTTTTTTTTAACTTTTTTAACTTTTTTATTAACTTTAGAGGGAGCAGAAAAAGGTTCTCTAAGGGAGGAGACAGGGGCAAAGTTGAAAGGTGGTGGAAGAGGAGGAGCTGCAGAAGTGCTAGTGTTTTTCAGGTTGTGTTGTATTTGTCCTGGGTTACAATATTTAGGGCAATGGGAAAAGGCTGATCCAAACGGTAAAGACCACACGAGTTAATGGGATCGATACAATACGTGGGAACAGGACCAAAAAAGGGCAGTTTGGCAAACCCAGAAACTTCAGAGTGAGTAAACACACCAAATTTCAGTCACTGTACCAAAAAACACCGAATAAAATAGAAAAGATTGTCTCTAAAAACACGTGCACCAAGTCTATTTGGATGGATGCCATCAGGCCTCATAAGTGATGGGCGGTTCCAAAATAAGTTAAAATTGTCAACGAAACCAATGTTAAAAATAGGACAAGTAAAACACAGCCAAGAATTAAGACTGAGTTCTGCTAAAACGATTACAGCCTCGCCTGAGAGGTGCCAAAGGCCCAGAGATGAGCGCACGTCTGCCACAGTTCATAAGAGTGGACAGAAGGCTCCTGAAATCACTTTTTAAAATCTCAGATGCTTCATCTGGGATGTTATTGCATCCCACATGCACAACGACAGTTTGAACTTGAGGGAATTCATTCAGCAGGTCAGGGATAAGAGCCTCAATATCAGAGACTCTAGCCTCGGGAAAAAATCGAGTCACACAGTACCTGCTTCTGACGTTCCTCACGATCGAGTCACCAATTACCAGCGTTGTCTGGGGTGGGGGTGTCGGTGGATTCTGATGTGGAGAGGAATTGTGAAGAGGATGATGTTGTTGTTACGAAGGCGGGGAGATGCACTCTTTTCTTCTATCTGGAGCAGGTGTGTAATTTGACACACCCTGGGTGGTCTTTATCCGGGGTTTGCGGACATGAGCCGCCGCTGAAGGAAAGGAGGGAGGACAAGAGGTGTCCACGGGCAGGCGGCCAGCGTCCAGGTGGGGAAAATCCTCCAGGGAAAGGATATCAAATCTGTTTTCCAAGGACACCGGAAGAGAAGAGGCACGGCCTATTCTGGTCGATCGACGATGGTTATTAGCTGGTCGAACCAAAGTCCAGGGCGCAGATGGAGGATGAGAGGGACCAAGCGAAGCTTTTGGTTTAGCCCCGAGACGAAACCAGTGTTTGTTGCTGAGGTCATGGACGGCTGTGGAGGCTGGAGTAGGTGTGGAAATAGGTGGAGATGCACTGAGCTCACCCAAATAAGTAGCAGTTTCTGCCAGCTGCGAGGCAGTGGCCAGAGCCGATGATCGCCCGAGAATGATGGTGTTGATGTGGTCTTCGGCCTCCCTAATCTTGTAAAGATTGGAGAGCCTCGTTTCCAGCTCAGAGACCTTATCAAGTAGCGATAAACAGCGGGTACATGACGGAGAAGGAGCCATGGCATTCCAGGCGCTGAGATGGGTAGCCCGCAGCTAGCCAGAAACAGCTTCTCCTGCTTCCGAACGGACTTTCAGGCAAGGCCAATACCGAGGTAACAGTAAATAAAAACTAATAACAACAAACAGGGATAAAAAAAAATGAAATTGATAAAAACAATCAATAAAAACAAACAAAAACAGAGAAAAAAGTACTCTGACGTGATGAGTGTCAGACGCAGCTGTCAAAGAAAAATGCTCTTTGCCAACAATAGTGCTCTAGTTGCAAACAGTGTGGAAGATATGCAATCTTTAGAGGAGAAATTTGCAAGAGCAGCTAGCCAATTCAGCCTCAAAATTAACATCAAGAAGACAAAGTGCCTTTATCAACAACCAAAGTTCCAATTATCAACATCACTACCAGAAGAGATCAGCATTGGTACAGAGCCACTAGTCAAGTGCAAGACTTTCAAGTATCTAGGGAGTACTGTTTCAGAGAATGCTAAGCTGGAGGATGAATTATCTCTCAGAATGGGAAGAGCGAGTGCTGTGTTTGGAAACTTGAGGGCGAGACTATGGAACTATCAAAATGTGTCTATCCGTGTGAAATGCAAAGTGTACAGAGCGACAGTACTGGCTACTCTATTGTACGGTGCTGAAACTTAGACTGCCTACAGAGTGCAGGTGAAGAAACTCCACGCGTACATGATGAGACACCTTCGAGCCATAATGAACATCTCATGGAAAGACAAGATAGCCAACATAGAAGTGCTGAAATGAGCTGGTCTACCATCAATGGAGGACATGCTAATACAGATGAACCTGAGATGGCTCGGACATGTTGAGAGGATGGACCACCAGCGTCTCCCTCAGCAGTTACTCTACTCACAGTTATGTGAGGGCAAACGCAATCAGGGTAGATCAAGGCTCAGATTTAAAGACACTGTAAAAAGAAACTTGAAGAAGTTGGATATAGAAAGGAGTTCCTGGCAGCGGAAGGCGAAGGACAGAGCTGTGTGGAGGAATCTGACCAGACCTAAAAGAAACAGTCATTGTCACCCACAACAGACTGCTATGATGATCCAAGTGCAAAATATATATTTCTCATACGCTTCATTCTTTTTAGGAGAGCAATGAGCATCAAACTTACTCAGTATAATGTCCAGGTTATCTTTGTCATCCTGGTCATCATCAGTGCTGGGAGTAACGCGTTACAAAGTAATGCGTTACTGTAATGCGTTACTGTAATGCCACTACTTTTGTAGTAATGTGCTGTATAACGAAATTACTGTTTAAAAATTCAGTAATGCGTTACAGTTACTGAAATTTGATCAGATGCGTTACTCACATTACTCGTATTATTAATATGGATAGATTGCAGAGGAATGATGTGACAAGGCATGAGAGCTGACGATTCAGAATTTTATTCACTCCAACAAAAAGACTGAACTCCTGGCGCCAAGGCGTATACATTTATACCTTCTGCCTCCTCCTCCTTGGCCCCAAGAGTGCATACATTTACACCTCATGCCCCAGGTGTCAAGGTGCACATATTTACACATTTCTCCCCCCTGGGCACCAAGGTGCCTACAATTACATCTCCTGCCCCAGGCGCATACATTTACATTTCCTTCCCCTTCCCTCTACTCCCCAAGTCACTGGGTGAGAGTAGGACCTCCTGGTGGTCCACCGCACAGCCCCCCCAAACACCCAGAAGGGGCCTTAACCGTCCAGTACCTTGGGTTTGAGCAATCGCCCGTAACGGCTGTAATGTGAAGCAGCCAGGCTAACCAAAGGATCTTCCTGTCGACGTGGGGAGGTAACAGACTCGTACCTTGGGTTTGAGCAATCGCTCGTAACGGCTGTAATGTGAAGCAGCCAGGCCAACCAAAGGCTCTTCCTGTCGACGTGGGAAGGTAACAGACTCGGTCTCCTGCGAACAGTTCTCTGAAGGTGAAAACCAACCCATGAACCCACCACAGGCGGGCGTCCATGCCAGGGAGCCTGGGCCAGCACCACCTGCTCATCTGCCAACCCATAAGCGGGCTTAAGTCTGTCTATACAGATGGTTTCCCTGTGTCCCCCAAATCCAACACAAAAGGTTTTGCCCCCATTTCCAAAACTCTGAAAGGGCCATCATACGGTGGACACAGCGGGGTTCTGTGGGCGTCGTGTCTGACGAAAACAAACTCGACATTCTCCAAATGCTTCGGAACGAAAGTGCGGGGAAAACAATGGTGCACCGGCCCCAGAACGCTACTTGCCTCTGCCCTAGGAAAAAGTCACGCGGACGAGTTGGTACCAGGAGTGGGACTTTCCAGCAAAAATTCACCCGGGATCCGCAACAGCTGACAAAAAATGAGCTCAGCCGGGGAAGCTGTCAAAATTTCCTTGGGCACGGAGCACAACCCTAGTAGGACCCAAGGCAGGTGGTCGATCCCATTTGCATTGGTCAAGGAGGCTCTGAATACGGCTTTAAGCGACCTGTGAAACCTCTTGCACAAACTATTAGCCTGCGGGTTGTATGTGGTGGTACAGTGAACTTTGCCCCCCGGCTCTCGGCCATAGCAGACCAGAGTTCCGAAACAAACTGGGGACCCCTGTCGGAGGTGATGACTGACGGGGAATCGAAACGTGCAAACCAGGATGACAAAAACGTGTGGGCAATGTCAGCAGATGTGGTGGAAGCCAGCGGAACTGCCTCTGGCCAATGCGTGGTGTGGTCCACTATTGTCAAAAGGTGCAAGGAACCCTGCGATGGCAGAAGGGGGCCCACTAAATCCACGTGGACATGGTCAAACCTCCTGCTTGGAATCCTGAAAGGTTTGAGGGGGGCCTTGGTGTGCCTCTGAACCTTAGCCGTTGGTACGCAACACAGCCCACTCCTTCACATCCTTGTGTAAGCGGGGCCAGAAGAATTTAGACCCCACCAGCTTAACCGAAGCCCATATGTCAGGGTGTGAGAGAGAGTGGACGGACTCAAAAACGAGGCGGTGCCAAGAGCCCGGAACCACCGGGTGGGCACGGCCGGCGGAGATGTCGCAAAGCAAGGGGGGGCAACCCTCTTATACCACCCTGCTCTCCAGTTTAAGTCCCGTACTCACGGATCGGAGCGCGCAAATGTCCGCGTCCCCTGAGTTGGCCGTGGCCATTGCGGAAAAATCAATACCCACGTAGACTGGAGAGATCAGCGCCCATGACAGTCAGCCACAACATTGAGCTTACCAGCCACATGTTGATTGTTGGTAGTGAACTCCAAAATTGCGGCTAGGTGGCGTTGCTGCCACGCTGACCATGGTTCCGAGATTTTGGACATCACGTAGGTTAGAGGCTTGTGGTCGACAAATGTGGTAAATTCACGACCCTCGAGCCAAAACTGGTAGTGATGCGTGGCCAGGTAGAGGGCCAACAACTCTCTGTCGAAGGTGCTATACTTACTCTTGTCGCACAGAGTACGGCTGAAAAAGGCGAGAGGTTCCCACGAACCAGAGAAGTATTGTTCCACCACTGCTCCTACTGTGACATCAGGCACATCTGTAGTAAGCGCGATCCCCGCCACCAGGGATGGGTAGGCCAGCAAAGCCGCACTGGCAAGCGCAGCTTTGGTGCCTGCAAAGGCCTAGACCCGATCGAGGGTCCAGTCGATGCTATCCGTGGGTTTCTTCTTCTTTAGCGTGCCGCACAGCGGTTGCAGCAGCTAGGCTGCCCAGGTAAAAATTGACCATCCCCAAAAATCTCTGTAGTGCCCTCATGGTCTGCGGATGTAGGAAATCTGACACCACCTGTACTTTATCCAGCAGTGGAATGGGGCTCTCAGACAAGATGCAGTGGGCCAAGAAATCAATCACCGGCAGCCCGAACTGACACTTTGCTGGATTAACTATCAGTCCGTGTGCTTCCAACCAATGGAAAACTTGTTTCAGATGGGACAGGTGCTCCTCCACGCTAGCCACCAGAATGTCATCTACACAGACGAACACGAACGCACCGCGTCCATCATCCTCTGAAAAGTCTGAGCTTTGCCCTTCAGCCCGAACGGCGTGTGAAGAAACTCAAAAAGGTCAAAGGGTGTTATCACCGCCATTTTTGGGACATCTTCGGTGCAAACCAGAACCTGGTGGTATCCCCGGACCAGATCCACTTTAGAAAAAATGCACATTTCTGCCAGGTGCACCAAAAAATTTTGAATGTGCAGGATGGGGTAGCGGTTGTGCTCAGTGATGTTGTTCAGGCGACGGAAATCACCACACGGCCACCACAAACCATCGGACTTGGGAACCATGTGCAGCGGGATCGCCCAAGGCCTATTGGAGCACCTAACAATCCCCAAACATTCCAAGTTAGCAAACTCTTCCCACGTGATGGCTCCAGGTGGCGCAGGCACGCGAAAACTGGCAGGCCCTTTGTAGTGAGAAAATGCTCAATCCCATGCTTGGTCACAGTAGCAGAAAAGGTAGGCACCGTGAGCGTGGGAAACTCAGAAAGCAAACGTTGATACATATCCCCTGAGGCTAAAAAATTAGCATGTGTTAGTGGCCCAGCTCCCCAGGTCTTACAAGGCAGTGAAGAAAAAGACATAGCATCCACCAAACGTCTATTACCAACAGCTACAAGGAGACCATAAGCACACAGAAAATCACCACCTAAGATAAGAACCAAGCAGGCAGCTACCACAAAGTCCCACTTGTAGTTGCATCCATGCAAACACACAGTCACTGACCTTTCTCCAAAAGTCTTGACAGGGGATCCGTTGGCGGCTGTTAATGACGGGCCACAGCCTTCAGCCAGCCTATCAGCGCCGACCGACAAAATAAGACTCTTCTGGGAACCAAAGTCAACCAAAAACCGTCTCCCGGAAAGTGTGTCCTTGATGAAAAGCAGCTTCTCCCTGTTGCCAGCGGTCGTAGCTGCTATTGACCGCTGGCTTGCCCATTTCCCAGCATCTTGAAATGGCACGGCGGGAGACAACGCTGCGCGTCAGTGCCAAAATGCTGATGGTAGAAACACACCGTCCCGTCCTGGCATCTCCAAGTGGCTGTCCTGGCCACAACCTTCGGCTCCTCAACCTCAGTGGACTCCGCCGAAGATCCCGGTCTCACACCCTGGACGCCGAAACTCCTATTCGCAAGGATAATGTGGTCTGCTTCTTCTGCCAGCGTGCAGTAGTCCCTGGCCGCCAGCAGCGTTGAGTTGGCCAAAATTGTCCACGCAAAAACCAGCAGTTTCCTCAGGAAGAGATGGGCAAAAAGAAAAGATCCATCATCTGTGCCCAGCAACGCCAGCATACTTTCCATTAACTCCACAGCCAAGCCATCGCCTAACTCAGAGTGGGAGAGGGGCTTGTCCACTATCTCTCCGTCGAGAGAGGGTGTAACGCTGTAACAGCAGCTGTTTGAGGGCGTCGTATTTCCCCTGGGGTGGGGGTCTCGGAGCAGGCTCATGGTGCACTGAGTGGAGCGTGGGTCTAATGAAGCCACCACATAATGGTACCTCATGTCGTCAGCAGAAATTCCATGGAGAGCAAACTGAGCTTCCACATGGATGAACCAGGCAGCCAGGTCATGAAACCAGAAGTCCGGGAGCTTGATCGCCATGGCGAATGAGGCCGGGGTCTTGGGGGGGAACCCTAGCATGGGTGTTCCCGAAGAGGGGCTCACTTCGTCTTCCAGCCTGAGCATTTTCACGTCGTAGGTCACCAGTGTGGAGGAATGATGTGACGAGACACAAAAGCTGCCGATTCAGAACTTTATTCACTCCAACAAAAAGACTGAACTCATGGCCCCAAAGCGTATACATTTATACCTTCTGCCTCCTGCACATGCTCAGAGAAAAAGTGACTGTGATTTGTTGCAGTAAAGAACAGCTTCTTCTAAGCAGTGAACTTTCGTTTATCTGTGCTTTCTATTTTATTGTATCTTATTCATTTGCATGCTGTTCTGATATGCAACTATTTCATGGAAGTAAATCCTCTTGCGTTTTTAATAGACGGGACCAGGGGTGTCAAACATATAGCTCGTGGGCCAAAAACGGCCCACCCGGGGGTCCAAAATTTTCTCTGTGAATTTACAGCTTTATTTGTAGTAAATTTTTGACTTTCTACTGATTACAATAGTTTATGTAAATCTAAGACATTTTTCTCTGTAAGATGAGACTTTTTTTCTCATCAGTTTGTTCTTTTTTCTGATGAGAATACGGGGCCCTTGATCTTGCTGTGTGCAAGATGATTTAAGTATACATTTAAAAGTAACATGAAAGTTACTTTTCCAAGTAACTAGTTACTTTAATCATGCAGTAACTCAAAAGTAACTCAGTTACTTTTGAAAAGAAATAACTAGTAACTGTAACTAGTTACTCTTTTTTAGTAACTTTCCCATCACTGGTCATCATACACAAACGTGTTGTGCACTTCTATGGCTTGTGGGCCTGCTGTCGTTAGCAGCAGAGCTATCTTTCTGGCATCCGGCTTTGTTTCCAGCCCCATCGCTGCAATATACAGATGAAACTGCTGTTTAAAGTTACACCAGTTGCTGTCGACATTCCCCGTCAGCTTCAAACTGTCCAGCGGCTTCAAAGATTCCATGTTGCTTGTCCAAACTTAGCACATTATCTGACATCTTCACCGCACTTGCCTTTACGTTTCACTTCTTTAAGCTCACCGTAGTATTTCCTTAGTTTCATCTCCGTTCCACCGTAGTGTATCTTCAGATTTTATTTTACTCCTGGTACCATGTTTTGTTTGTTATCTATGACTGATAAGACTGAGTCTTTTCTTTGTTAGCAGCTCTCTTTATTTTTTGACTGACTGAACACTCTCCATAACTATAACCTTTTTTTCTTCCAGCCTGCCATGACAGACTCTTCATCAACCATTACTGACACCTTGCGGCATGAACATGCAATAACAGCTGATCATTACACATGAATAATAATAATGATTAGATTTTTGTGACTGTACTTTTTTTATTATTTCAACATTTCCATTAAACAAAAACATATACGATGCCAAAACATATTACAATTTCAGCAGTGTAATAAAGCATATACAGTGCATCCGGAAAGTATTCACAGTGCTTCACATTTTCCACATTTTGTTATGTTACAGCCTTATTCCAAAAGGGATTAAACTCATTTTTTTTCCTCAAAATTCTATATACAATACCCCATAATGACAATGTGAAAAAAAGTTGTTGTTTTTTTGAGGTTTTTGCAAATTTATTAAAAAAATAAAAAACTAAGAAATCACATGTACCTAAGTATTCACAGCCTTTGCTCAATACTTTGCTGATGCACCTTTGGCAACAATTACATCCTCAAGTCGTTTTGGATATGATGCCACAAGCTCTGCACATCTATCTTTGGGCAGTTTCGCCCAGTTCTCTTTGCAGCACCTCTCAAGCTCCATCAGGTTGGATGGGAAGTGTCGGTGCACAGCCATTTTCAGATCTCTCCAGAGATGCTCAATTGGATTCAAGTCTGGGCTCTGGCTGGGCCACTCAAGGACATTCACAGAGTTGTTCTGAAGCCACTCCTTTGATATCTTGGCTGTGTGCTTAGGGTCATTGTCCTGCTGAAAGATGAATCGACACCCCAGTCTGAGGTCAAGACCACTATGGAGCAGGTTTTCATCCAGAATGTCTCTGTACATTGCTGCATTCATCTTTTCCTCTATCCTGACTAGTCTCCCAGTTTCTGCCATTGAAAAACATCCCCACAGCATGATGCTGCCCCACCATTGGCATGGTTTTAAGCGGTGCCTGGTTTCCTCCAAACATGACACCTGGCATTCATGGTGAAGAGTTCAATCTTTGTCTCATCACACCAGAGAATTTTGTTTCTCATGGTCTGAGAGTCCTTCAGTTGCATTTTGGCAAACTCCAGGCGGGCTGCTAGGTGCCTTTTACTAAGGAGTGGCTTCCGCTTGGCCACTCTACCATACAGGCCTGATTGGCGGATCGCTGCAGAGATAGTTGTCCTTCTGGAAGGTTCTCCTCTCTTCACAGAGGAACACTGGAGCTCTGACAGAGTGACCATCGCGTTCTTGGTCACCTGGTGACCTCCTGGTGGTTTCGAACTTCTTCCATTTACAAATGATGGAGGCCACTGTGCTCACTGGGACCTTCAAAGCAGCAGAAATTTTTCTGTACCCTTCCTCAGATTTATGCCTCAAGACAATCCTGTCTCAGAGGTCTATCAACAATTCCTTTGACTTCATGCTTGGTTTGTGTTCTGACATGCACTGTCAACTGTGGGACCTTATATAGACAGGTGTGTGCCTTTCCAAATCATGTCCAATCAACTGAATTTACCGCAGGTGGACTCCAATTAAGCTGTAGAAACATCTCAAGGATGATCAGTAGAAACAAGATGCACCTGAGCTCAATTTTGAGCTTCATGGCAAAGGCTGTGAATACTTATGTATATGTGATTTCTTAGTTTTTTATTTTAATAAACTTGCAAAAATCTCAAAAAAAAAAACTTTTTCCACGTTGTCATTATGGGGTATTGTGTGTAGAATTTTGAGGAAAAAATGGAATTTAATCCCTTTTGGAATAAGGCTGTAACATAACAAAATGTGGAAAAACTGAAGCACTGTAAAATAGTTTCTGGATGCACTGTATAACACATCCAAAGGGTAGGAGTAGTGAATAGTGGGAGAAACGGAAAAAAAGAAAAAAGGGGGGAAAGTGGGGGTGTTAACTGAAATTAGCAGACATACGTATGCATAAGAGCATTTAACAATACTCGTATGTGATTTATGTATATATAACACTGGTCAACACCAAATTTACTGTCTAAGTTTTTTTTAGCTGATTTAGAACAATTTTGATGTGCTGAATCCAAAAATCACATTGGTGCTCAATCAGGTCAACTTTTTGAACTATGGCCACATGTTTTCGTACGTTTTTGTTTACATGTACGGATATTTTTGCTTTATATGATGCAAAATTCTTTTTTATTTCTTGAAATTCTCTGAATTTTGAACAATGATGACATAACATTCAATTTACATGTACTTACTTTTATCATTGTCTACTATTCAGTTTACAGTACAACTGTATAAATGCTGTACAACAGCTTATAACTTAGCATAAAAACCTGACCTGATTGAGAGAAACGGATGTCATTTTCAGATTCAGCGGTGCAAAATTCATTCCATCTAGCTACAATACTCTGCACTGTGTGTTTATATATTTATATATTTATTCCATCTAGCTACAATGCTCCGCACTGTGTTTATATATTTATATATTTATTCCATCTAGCTACAATGCTCCGCACTGTGTGTCTATATATATATATATATATATTTATATTAATATGTACATATGTATACTAGCTGCTCTTGTTTTTACTTGCCTTCTGATTGTTGCTCTGAGTGTTGCTATCCCTGTGCTGTTGCAATCCTGGAATTTCCCCACTGTGGGACTAATAAAGGCTTATCTTATCTTATCTTATCTTAAATTGTCTTAAATCAGTTGAAAAAACACAGACAACTTACAAAAAAATTATTTTTGTTATGTTGTGTAATAGCAGCGAAAACGGCAACATCTTATTTACAAAACAGCTATAATCCTGTTTCTGTGAATTTGAATTGCTTGAGATTTATATTTCACTGGCTTCATCCAGCAGTGACCTACAGTTCTTGCTGGGACGGTTTGCCGCTGAGTGTGAAGCGGCTGGGATGAGAATCAGCACCTTCAAGTCAGAGTCCATGGTCCTCAGCTGGAAAAAGGTGGATTGTCCTCTCCGGGTTGGGGACAGGCTCCTGCCCCAAGTGGAGGAGTTTAAGTACTGTATCTTGGGGTCTTATTCACGAGTGAGGGGAGAATGGAGCGAGAGATTGACAGACGGATCGGAGCAGCATCTGCAGTGATGCGGACGTTGTACTGGTCTGTTGTGGTGAAGAGGGAGCTGAGCTCTAAGGCAAAGCTGTCGATTTACCAGTCATTCTACATTCCTACTCTCACCTATGGTCACGAGCTTTAGGTAATGACGGAAAGAACAAGATCGCGGATACAAGCAGCTGAAATTAGGTTTCTTCGTAGGATTACTGGACTCACCCTTAGAGACAGGGTGAGGAGCTCAGTCATCCGGCAGAGGCTCAGAGTAGAAGCGCTGCTCCTCCACATTGAAAGGAGCCAGTTGAGGTGGTATGGGCATCTGATCAGGATGCCTCCTGGACACCTCCCACTTGAGGTGTTTTGGGCACGTCCCACTGGGAGGAGACCCCGGGGCAGACCCAGGACTCGGTGGAGAGACTATGTCTCCCAGCTGGTCTGGGAACACCTTGGTATCCTCTCTGAAGAGCTGGAGCAGGTGGCTGGGGAGAGGGAAGTCTGGGCTTCTCTGCTTGAACTGCTGCCTCTGCGACCTGGACCTCCGGAAAAGCGGTAGAAGATGGATGGATGGATGTGAAAATGACATTTTTTGACTGACACCACATCAACTTTATGAATGTTTTTCAGAGGATGGTTGAGCAGTCAGAAATTGTACTCATGTTAGGATAGCATTAGCTATGGTTTTAAACATAATTTTCCATCCACAAAACTGTGGCTAGTGAAAAGGCTGAGTGGCTCGTAACTTTGGAAAATCACTAGCCACAGTGGCTGGTGAGCAAAAAAGTTCATGTCAAGTCCTGGTAACAATGGTCTTAAATTTGCTCCATTTGTGCACAACCTGTCTTACTGTGGATTGATGGAGTCCAGACTCTTTAGAGGTGGTTTTGTAACCTTTTCCAGCCTGATGAGCATCAACAACCCTTTTTCTGAGGTCCTCAGAAATCTCCTTTGTTCGTGCCATGATACACTTCCACAAACATGTGTTGACACTTTTATAGATCTTTAAATAAAACAGAGTGCCCAGTTAAACCTGACTGTCATCCCATCAATTCATCCATCCATCCATCTTCTACCACTTATCCGGGGATCCAGGTCATGGAGGCATCAGTCCAGGCAGAGCAGCCCAGACTTCCGCCCAGTTCACACAGCACCACGATCCCCATGACCCCCATGCAGAGGGTGAGCCCACTGGAGGGCAGATCCATGTGCCTCCTTTGGGTGCACTGGGTCCTTGATGTAACGTTTTTCATGGAGGTCCACTGGGCCGCTCTTAGTCTGGTTCTTCACCCAGGACAAGTTTGCCTTGGGAGACCCTACCAGGGGCAAGCTGCCTCCGACAGCACAGCTCCTGGGATCATTCGGGCACTCAGATTCCTCTACCATGATAAGGTGGGGATCCATGGAGGGGGACTGAATTGATTGAAAACACCTAACTCTAATTTCACCTTCAAATTACCTGCTAATCCTAGAGGTTCACAATCTTTTTCCAGTCATAGATATGTAATATTGGATGGTAAAATATTTTTGTCAGATTTATTTAACTGGGTTCTCTTTATTTACTTTTAGGGATAAGGGATAAGGGCCTGTAGTTACATAGCGCTTTTCTAGTCTCAAAGACCACTCAAAGTGCAGGACTTGTGCAAAAATCTGATGATGTTTTAGGCCATATTTGTGATGGCCTGAGCGCTGATTCCATCCGCGCTCGGGTTGCTCAGTATTTTCCCTGTTCTCCCATTTATTTCGGGACTGGCTATGTGGCCTTCTCCAGGGCTTTTATTGTGACAGCGTCACGGCGGGACTTCCAGCTGTCAAAGCCAAGCCGGCGCTGTGACAGCTGTGTGTCATTTCATTAATTACTTTCCTGATTAGTTTTGGTTTCACACTTAAGGGAGCAGCTGAGGCTCACTCCTCGCTGTGACCTACAACTCTGTGCACCTCCGTGTATGCGACTGGAGTCCCTATCCTCGACTCCAGTCTCTTCTGTGATTCACCTTCGATCGTCCTCTCGTAAGTGTTTATTGCACAGCGCAGGCTCCGACCTCGCTGCCTTTCATAGTTTATCCTCTGAGTCAATTATCTTGTGTCTTAGTTTATGTTCGTGTTTTTGCCCCACGTGGCTGTTAATTTTATCATTCTCGTCTTCTGTTAATAAACAAGCAAACTTACTGGTTGGTCTGTAGCGTCTCATTAATGCCCTGCAAGGGGCATGCCATAACAATATTTGTGCAGAAGTGTAGAAAATCCTAAAGGTTTCACAAACTTTCAAGCACCACTGCATAACATAAAAAGATTAACTTAAATTTAACCTTTCAGATATCCAAATTTGAAATATCGGTATCAGATTGGGCATTAAGAAAGCTGTATTGTTGCATCCCTAATTTTTACATCCCCATGGGGTGTAATATTGTGCAGTTGGGTGGGTGCTGTTTTTACTTCATTACCCCTACCCTTCAAGCGCTGAACCATTTGCCCCGAAAATGAGTCACTGCTTCTGAGGTCACAAAAATATCTGTAAAACTGCATTTTATTACACTGACATTAACGTGGATAAAATATTGAAGATGATCGATAAACACTTAAACACAGTTCGGCACCTGGTGACGCTACACACAGTCACAGGGATGCCCACCCAGTTTCTGCACTAAACCACAGTAAAATAACTAATTGAATAGTCTGAATAACACATGCAGCAAAGATATACTAAGCCAGCGTAACTGCAGCAGTGAAGGCAAAGAGAGAGGAGTTTACAGGTGCATCTCAGTAAATGAGGATACCATGATTTCTAACTTCATTTTAAAAATTACAAGCGGTAGAAGATGGATGGATGGATGGATGGATGGATGGATTTTCAAAATTAAATCAGAAATGCTTAATATTTCACTGTTTGTAATGAATATTCAATATAACATTTTTCAAAGGGATCATTGGCTGCACTTTTTCCACATTTTAGCAGCTCACACATCTTGATGAAATGTCTGTGACATATTTTGTTCTCATTTTCTTTAATTGTTTATTGCAGCAAACTTGCTTTTTTATTTATCCAACCTTTCAGAAAAATGCTTCATTTCATTCCTACCACTTTAAGAAAACGCCCTTAACCCATTCAATTCTGCCCTCCCTCTTACGCCATTAGCTGGTCTGCTCCTAGCCTTTAGCTCATATCAGAAGAAGAAGAAGCCAACTTTATTGTCATTCAATCCATACAGCCAATCACGTACAGTAGAATCACATCTAGAATCAGAGGGGCCGCCACAAACAACTTTTCCTTTCCCCATTCCATTATGCTGAGGTGGGAAGTACCATTTTTATATGATCTTTGGCAGGGCTGGACGCAAGGCTTTGTCCGCACTGCATCCGTAACGGACTGCCTCCGGAGTCAGTTTGGTCTGTTTCACTTCCATTGAGAGCTCCTTTGACCACATGTTATGGGTTCACAGCAACAGTTTCCAATGTAAATGCCACACCTGGAATTTATCTGCTTGATGACAGATTAATGAGGGAATAGCCCATGCAGCCCATGAAATAGCTTTTGTGTCAATTGTGCAATTACTTTTGAGCTGCTGAAATGAGAAGACTTTATATAAAAATGGTTACAATTCCTAAACTGTAACTCCAATTTGGATGTGAATACCCTCAAATTAAAACTGAGAGTCTGCACCTTAAGTCCACATTGTTTATATAACTGTATCTTGAATATGTTTTGGTAAACAGCTAAAATAACAAAACTTGTGTCAGTGTCCAAAATATGGACCTAAGTGTATATATGGACCTAACTGTATGTTACAGAAAAACAATATTTTTTTTTAATCGAATACTGGGCTTAACAGGTAGCCAGTGCAACTAGACCAGAACAAGAGTGATATGACAGAACTTGCTGGACCTGGTCAAAACCTTAGCAGCAACATTCTGGTCCAACTGTAGGTGGCCTTCAGATGACTTACTGATACAGGGGGAAAAGTGAATTACAGTAGTCCAGGCTCAATGAAACAAAGGGGTGTATAATCATCTCTAATTCACTGTAAGAAACTAGAAACCTGAATATGGAGATGCTCCTAAGATGGAAAAAGCATGTACAGGTCAAAAACCTGACACTGCATATCAAGATTCATTATCTGATCAAATACTGTATGACTCTAAAAATTTTAAGGTTGGAACGGACATTTGAGCTTAATGACCCAATACTGTTAGCCACTTTAGGAACTAAACTGTCAGGAGGAACAGTGAGCACCTCTGTTTTGTCAGCATTTAGCTGAAGAAAGTTGATCATCAGGTCATCCAGTCCTTAACTGCAGACAGTCTTGAAGGATTTCAAAATTGTCAACATAGAATGGCTTGAATGAAAAATACAATTGGATATCATCTGCGTAAAAATGATGACACACTTAAAATTGCTAATAATAGGACCCAGAACAGTTTACATGCCATTTTGACATTGACCTTTGTCCTTGTGATCATAAAAACCACTGTAACACTTCAGGGTCATAGGGTGAACCTGTGCACCACATTTGGTGACCCTAGCTTTATTCATTCTATAGTAATAGTGCAAATGGAATGTTAACCTTGACTTTTGACATTTTGACCTCAAACCCATAGTCAAGGTGTAACCCATCTAAGATTTCTTAGAGACAACTATGGCATCGATTTGAAAAGCCCACATCATTTCTTTCAGTAGTTATCATGTTTACAAGATTTAGGGAAAATCTGACCTTGACCTCAAGGTCTATAAGTCCTCCAAACATCATCTGATCAAAATCAAATTACAATATGTGCATCACCACATTTCAAAACATTTAGAGCAAAACTGCAGGTGGAGTTGATCTCACAAGACAGTTATTGTCTATTAACTGAGGTGAAATAGGAGATCATAAACCAGGGGCTAAAACTCCTGCAAAAATCATCTGCTAGACTGCAATATGCGTATCATCAGTGTATATCAAACCCTGGTACCAGGTTTCAGAACAATCGAAATAAAACTGTAGGAGTTGATTTCACAAAAGTGGGACAGGTGGACAGACGGATAGATCGCCCCATAACATAATCCCCCTTCAGTCATCAACCCCTTTGGTCTTCGATCGGCGGAGGATAATAAATGGGTTATTTTGTTAAAAAAAAAAAAAAATCATAAATTTGCAGCTTTTTTCTTATAAAATTGTAGGTGATAAATTTGTGACTTTTTCTTCTACATTTCAAGGTTTTCGTCTCATAAATTTGTGACAATTGTGGGATAATTTCACCCGTTTAATACATTCCTAATTTGCAACATGTACTGAGCCTGTTTTTTAATACAGTAATGCAGATTCAACCAATTAATTTTTTCTAAAGCTAATAAAACATTTTTGTAACCATATTACATGTGCAACATGTGAGATGAATTAAGAAATACCAGAAATTAAAACAACAAAAACAAAAACATTACTGACAAATGTTTACTTTTTATTTTGGGAAAAAAAAAATATATATATATACTGCTTACTTCTATCCAGTAGAGAGCAGCATTCCCCCAATATCTCAACATCATGAGACCCCCTCCCCCCACCAAAATAAGTAACAGTCAACACAACATGGAAGGACTACAGCCTGTACTGAAATAAAATAAAATGAAAATAAAATTTCTATGTTTACATGTCACTCTGGGTGTCAACATTAACCTTTGTTTTATATATTATTCTCACATGAAGGAGGACTGGCTGATTGCCTTCATTCAGAAAAGAAAGGTACATCTACAAAATGTAACTGTAAATTATTTACAGACTGGAAAGAAAAACAGAATTTAAAATAATCACTACACCACTGTGCTGCCTTTTTTGTTTGTTTCATGTGATCTGTTATGACTAAAATAGTGGTTTGTGATATTTATAAATCTTGGGATTCTGTTTTCGACACACCATCTCAAGGTTTTTTGTGTTTTTTTTTCAATTGGGGCTATATTTTATTTTCTTCACATAGCTTTTTATAAGTTATTATTAGAAATGTTAAAGTGATCAAGGTTACAAATTTGTGGGTTTTCCCCCTGAAATCTACACATTTGTTCCTATAAATTTGTGACATTTTAGGTGGGATTTGGCAAATTTAGCTGATTCTGGTGAAGCTGAAATACCCTCTGTTCTTCAACTCTAGCTATGAGATGTAGTGAGGTGATTCCTACTAAGAAATTCCATCTTTGTTTCTTTTGTTTAAGTGAATGTGAACTGATTGATTGAGGCAACGTGATACCATCAGCAGTCAATATAAAATTAGAAAAGATAAACAGTGGCCAAACTAATCTGAAAAATAATTTTAAAAAATTCTCAATATCGATGGGGAATTTGGTGTGTTCAGTTTGGAAGGTAGATAAAATGTGAAGCACATTTTACCAGGATTAGTTTGTTAAACATTATTAATCCCAAAGGGAAATTCAAGGGCATCCACAATGAGGTGTTAATCCTTACACACACACATTCACGCCTAGGGCCACTTTAGAGTCTCCAGTTAACCTCATTTGGAATCTGGAGCATACCCGTGCAAGCAGGGGGAGAACATCTGAACTCCACACAGACAGGTCCTTCTGGCTGGTAGATTATGAACCCATAACCTTCGTATTGTGAGGCAATAGTGCTAACCACTATACCACCATGCTGCCCAATGAAACCAAGAGCAGTCATGGTCACTACTTTCTTTTGTAAAGATCACATGCTGTTATTCTGTGATAAGCATTAATTTATCTTGTAATCTTGAGAAAACAATCGATAGTGCAACTACAGCTATTCTCACTTCAGGACATCATCCAAGGAAAGCCTTTTTCTTTTAAAGCCTTTAAAAAAATCCCAAATAACACTCAAAATGCACCAAAATTTGGTGCAAAAATTGATTACATTTGGTCTTGTCTGCTTTTAAAACAAATTTGTGAGTAAAGAATAATAAATCTAAAGCAAAGTCAGACTGAGGCTAAGTCAGAGCGTCACAGGGAGGCCACAGAATGTGCGGGTTGGCAACAACACCTCCAAGACCATCACAATGAGCACAGGGGCCCCACAAGGGTGCCTGCTCAGCCTGCTGCTCTTCACCCTGCTGACCCATGACTGTGTACCAGCCTACAGCACCAACCACATCATCGAGTTTGCGGATGACACGATGGTGGTGGGCCTCAGTACCAATGAGGAGGCCAACTACAGGAATGAGGTGAGCCAACTGGTCTAGGGGTGTAAAGACAATAATCTCTTCCTGAATGTGGGAAAAGCCAAAGGAGATTGTGGTCGACTTCAGGAGGGGACACACACAGTATGTATTCTGATCATCGATGGTGCAGCTGTGGAGAGGGTGAGCAGCACAAAGTTCCTGGGGGTGCACATCTCTGAGGACCTCTCCTGGTCCAACAACACCACATCACTAGCCAAGAAGGCTCAAACTCACCTCCGATTTCCTCCGCAAACTGAGGAGCGCACGAGTCCCACCCCCATCATGTGCTCATTCTACCGGGGCACCGTTGAGAGCATCCTCATCAGCTGCATCATAGTGTGGTATGGAAGCTGCACCACCTCCTGCCGGAAGACATTATAACACACAGTGAAAGCAGTCAGTAAGATCATCGGTGCCTCTCTGCCCCCCCCCCGACATCTACCTCACCCGCAGAGCCATCAACATTGCAGGCGACACCTCCCACCCCCACACTCCCTCTTTAGCCCCCTGCCCTTGGGGAAAAGGTACCGGAGCTTCCGGTACCACTCCATAAGACTGCTAAACAGCTTTGTTCATCAGACCATTGGGACCCTGAACTCTGTCCAACACCCAATGTTGATGAACCCGAGGATCCGGCAACCCGAAAGAGAGAGCAGAGGGGCAGGTAAGTATAACCAATAAGCAGAATGATGAGGTTTATAAAGTTAATTTCTTTGCTTACACTTCTGCAGGGGAGACCAGCTGGGAGCAAGTGAAGGACCTCCACGCTGGGGAAGCAGGTTGCCAGGGAGAAAGGTGCTGCTGGGGTGTTTCCAAAGGATTGAAGAGGATAGGCTGGCAAGGCCTGACGGCTGGGGAGTGAGAGTGAAGAGCAGTGAAGATTACGGTGGTAAGTCGACTTACTTTGGAGAAGAGGGTGTGCACAGTTGAAGAATATGACTAGATATTAAATATAGACAGTGGACTAGACATTAAATATCAAACATATGCCAATGCTACAGCAGGAATGAGAGGTGAGGAGGCTCCCTCAAGTGAATCAGTCTCCCTGGAAAACCAGGTGCTTCAGTTCCTTGAAAGCAAAAATATAAAGGTTGAAGTAAATGCAATTTCAGCCTGTCATACTTTACCCAGAAAAGATAGTAAAACAAAGAAATCAATTGTGATGCGCTTTGTGAACAGAAGGGTAAAGAATGACATACTGAGGCAGGCCAGAAAGCTACGGAGAACAGAAGTTTAACTAAATGAACATTTACAAAGCTTAATGCTGAAATAGCACGGCAAGCACGGATGCTGAAAAGACAAAATAAGATACAGGCAACGTGGACAAGAAACTGTAGAGTTTGGTTCAAACTAAATGGAACACCTAAGGAAGCAAAGGCCATAATAATCAAAGATCTTACTGACTTAAATAAATATAGATGAACACAGATTAAGAAAATTAAGAGACTATGATAATCCATATGTCAACGATGGCCCTCACGAGCCATCAATGAGACGCAGAAAGCCAGCCGATGTTTGCATAATTTATTAACAAAAGACAAATGATAAAATAATGAGCCATGTGGGGCAAAAACATGAAATATACACATGGGAAAAAGACACGGACTACGAGGAAATACACTTACTGAGAGTGGGAAGTGTCAGGAATCAGAGATGGAGTTTTAACAAAGGAATGTTTGACGAGGTCGCAGCCCAGAGTAAACCGAGCTGCTCCCTTAAATAGTGCTGACAGATTAATCAGCTGATGAGAACGTCATCAGCTGACTGAATTCCAGCCGTCCCTGCGGAGCTCGGCTCTGACAGCCGGAAGCCCAGCCGAGACGCGGTCATAATAAAAGCCCGGAGGCCATATGGTGCGCCTGAGAAGAGAACGGGGAACTACCGGACAACCGCTCGGACCATGACAGTTGTCCCCGTTCACGAGGCGAATTCCAGGCACCATGTAACATCGAACCCCCCCCCCCCCCCGCCACCCAGAAGGTCAACAGGACCGCCCCAGGGAGGGAGGAGGGGGAAAGGCCAGGAGGGCAAGAACCAAACCTCATCATCGAGAGAGAAAAAAATAAACAGGCTACAACAATCAGAACATTGTAGGGAATACAGGGGCCAAAATATAGACACACCCTGCACCGAAGAAGGAAAACATATATAAACAGAGCATACAATGCTACAACACAGTGATACAATACACATTGACCGTGAACTACAGGGAAGACAACAAAAGAGATTCTCTCAAACCGTAGGGAAAAAAACCTCTCAAACAGAAATACAGGCACCATACACTGTACCCTAAAAATACCAGAAAAATGGGAACAAAAAGGGAAAAACCACGCTAAAGAGAGGCGATATACAAATAGTTCAATAAGAATAAATAAACGGGCACATCACCAAATACAGAGTACCCCGTAACACCGGAGAGAGGAAAGAAAAACTCATGCTAGAGAGCAGCGAAAAATACAGTTCAATATAATCCAAATAACGGGCATAGGCAACAAAGAAACAACCCTCAGACTACAGAGGAGAGAAAAAAAAACACCCGCTAAAGAGCAGCGAAATACACAGTTCAGATACAAAACACCAGCGCATCCCTAATATTTCAGACAAGCAGGCAGAAAAAAAACCCATAGGGATGACAGCAGGCAGAGCACAATAGCAAAAAAACAAATAGTTTTGAGGGTCTTCCTGTGTCCAGCGTCCAGATCGCTGGCAGGGGAAAAAGGATAAGTTTGGGTGGCCTACCCCAGTCCCAGGCCAGGAAAAACAGTACCTCTGGCGGCCGGACCAGATCGCCGAACAGAGAGTTAAGTTTGTCAGGTGGCTGACCCAGAACGGCAAACAGGCGAAGCAATCTCCCAGGCGGCCGACCCACGTCATTCAGCCACCAGGACCGCAGGGGAGAACTTGGAGACGGCTTCCCTATTGAGAGGAATAGTGAGGGAGTGCTGAGCCGATAACGGGGAATCCCAGCGGCCCCCGATGGAAGGGAAAAGGGAACGGGGGACGGAAAAGGGGCCAGTCCGGTGTTGTTCAGCGAAGGATCTGCAGCTCCTTATCCGAACCCCACATGGACTGGCGCTGCGCTTCCGTTGAATCTCAAGCAGAATCGTGCTGCACCCGCGACGGACCCCGACTGGGCCGGAACCACACCCATGACGGACCCCAACTGGGTCAATGTTGCACCCGCGACGGACCCCGACTGGGCCGGAACCACACCCTCGATGGACCCCGATTGGGTCAGAGCTGCACCTACAATGGACCCCGACTGGGCCGGCACAGCACCAGGGATGGCCTCCAAACCCAAACCCGGAACCTCCAGAACAGCGACCGGAATTGACTCAACAACGGTGACCCTGGGAAAAGGCTCACGAGAAGAAAGAGAACCGGGATCAGGATCACCAGTAGCAACAGAGACCAGCGAGACAAGCTCGGATGCAGCGGACGGCTGCACCCGGCTCGTCTCCCCAAGAGACAGGCAAAAATGCTCCAGAATAGACAGGAGAAAGAAAAAATAAAGCACTTTCTTGATCTCAAGTTCTGCCGCCGTCCAGGACTTTGGCGATCCGGGTTCATCAGGTAGAAGGTCCTCCTCTGGTTCCCACTCAGCTACGGCGGGCTCTGCAGCCAGCATGATGGTGTCCATAGTTCGGGGATTCCCTGACACTGGCGTCCCCATCGAGGGCCCGCACGGCGTGGTGGCAGGGGATCCATGACCTGCCGGGTTGGACTGTCCCTCCGTGGAAACCCGGTGACGCTTGCTCGTCGGTGCAGGCTCCAAATTGCAGTCCGCCCTCCTCCTTTGCCCATGACGTGGCTGCGGGGCCGGAACCAGGTACTCCAGGGCCGCAGGCTCCTTCCTCGTCCGACGGCATAGACCTGGCGCCGAAGAACGCTCAGGGGAAGAAGACACAAAGGAAGCAGGTTCATAATTAATCACTACAGCAGGTGGAGGGAGCTCAGGGGACTGTGAGCCCCGAACGCCACCCCCAGGGGTCAGACAAGGCAATTCACCCAGTGAAGGAAAAGAATGAAAACGCACTTGCCTGCTCCGCCGAGGGCTGGTGGAAGCTGCTGCAGTGGGCTTGGTTCTTCCCTTCCCCCGCTGGATGGTGACAGAGAGCCCCCCGGGAAGACGAGGAGGAGCCGTTCCCACAGGATCAATGACGGGCATTGCCAGAGCAGGACTCGTGGAGCTCACAACAGCTGGGGAGAGTGTCGAGGAGGAGGGAGAAACAGCCGAGGTGATCCGGGAACAAGGAGCTGACGGAACAGCAGGGACAGATGACCCAGAGGCGGAGGCTGCTGGGTTTTCCTCTTGTCGTGATGCAGGAGAAATAGCTGGCTGGGAGGCAGAGTTCCTACGGTGACCCGGAACTGGATCCGGACGGGGTTCTTGCTGAGGCTTAGCACGGGCTTTGTGACGACGTCTACCGACAGAGGGCGAGGCAAAGGTTGGGTCAGGAAACCGCCGCTCCTGGGCTGGACGGGTGACAGGAGCTGAATCCCGAGGTGAGGAGCGGGGATGCCTCACCATCAGCCTCCCGCTGGAGTTTCCCTCCAGTCCGTGGATCTCCTCCCTTGTCAGGACGGCCGTATTCGGGGAAGGAGGTGAAGGTTCCTTGGCCGCCTTCTCGGCCGCTCTCTCTATCAGTCCTTGTTGCGCCTCAATCCACGCCACTCTCTCCTTTCCTTCTGGAAAGGGGGTAAGGTGATACTTTAATAATGTCTTCTGCGCGAGACCCAGGGGCCCGTATGCAGCGTAGGTGGGCATAAGGAGACGGGCTTCGGCCAGGTAGCCATCCACCTCCCCAAACCACTCGGGGCAATATCCACGCTTGAAAGCAGACATGCTAACGAAAAATATGAGCACCCAGAGAAGGGAAAAAACTCAAGCCCATCAATGCAAAAACTCACGGCGACCGGCATCTCGTTCTGGCTGCAAACTACTGTCAACGATGGCCCACACGAGCCATCAATGAGACGTCGAAAGCCAACCGATGAGTTTGCATAATTTATTAACAAAAGACAAATGACAAAATAATGAGCCACATGGGGAAAAAACCCGAAATATACACATGGGAAAAAGACACAGACTACGAGGAAATACACTTACTGAGAGTGGGAAGTGTCAGAAATCAGAGACGGAGTTTTAACGAAGGAATGTTTGACGAGGTCGTAAACCGAGCTGCTCCCTTCAATAGGGCTGACAGATTAATCAGCTGATGAGAACGTCATCAGCTGATTGAATTCCAGCCGTCCCTGCAGAGCTCGGCTCTGACAGCCGGAAGCCCCGCCGAGACGCTGTCACAATAAAAGCCCGGAGGCCATATGGTGCGCCTGAGAAGAGAACGGGGAACTACCGGACAACCCGAGCGCAGACAGAGTCAGCGCTCGGACCATGACACCATATCCACACACGCGGCAAGAATAGTTCTTTTGTGACATACCATGTTAATGTACTAAAAAAAAAAGAAAAAGCAAAAAAAACCTTATGACTGACTTTAGTAGACATCAATTATCCCCAGTTGGAGGAAGTCATTTGACACGGAGTGAGGAAATTCAAACTCTGAAAATATGCCATTATGCTGAACATAAACTACAAGAGATGGAGAATGATATTGATCCTGATAACCATTTCTTCAATAATATTCATAATCATTGTGAATATTATACTGAAAAGCAATTTAAAAGTCAAGTGCAATTAGATGGTAAACTATCAATAGTACACTTCAACAGCAGAAGTCTTAACAAAAACTTTCCACAGATTTAGGACTATTTAAAACAGCTAGATAGAAAATTTACAGCTGTCGCAGTCTCTGAAACTTGGCTTAATGAAGAGCAGGCTTCTCTGATGGCAATAGAGGGATATCAGATATTTTATATTAATAGATCTCAAAAAAAGGGTGGTGGTGGTGTTGCACTGTATTGATGACCTGTATAGGTGTAAACTTGTAAATGGAATGTCCTTTGCACTACCAGGGATTCTGGAATGTGTTACTGTTGAGATTGACCAAGATAAAACAAAAAATCTAATTATAAGTTGTATATATAGAATGCCGGGAACTTGCACTGAGACATTCAGAGATAAATTAGTCGAGCTGTACAATAATATAACTAGTAAGAAAATGGTTGTAATCTTTGGAGATTTCAATATTAATTTACTAAATCCATTTCAACAAAATGTAATTACAGAGTTCATGAATTCTATGTACAGTATGAGTCTATATCCCACAATAACACATCCCAGTAGAATCACAGTTCACACTGCTACACGTATTGATAACTTGTTTGTTAATATTATTGATAAGAAAATAGAAAGTGGATTATTGATAAATGACATAAGTGACCATCTGCCAGTCTTTGCACTTATCCATGGCCACACGGGGTCAGTACAGAAAAAACTTTAAAATCTTTCAGATACAAATCACAAATTGCAATCAGTTCTTTTAAAGAAGACCTGCTGAAGCAAGACTGGACAAAAGTCTATGTATCAGATGTAAATGAAGCCTATAACACATTTATGAACATTGTAACCACTCTATGAAAAAAATTGTCCATTAGTAAAGAAAAAGCTTAAACAGAAATTTGTTGACAAGCCATGGTTAACCAAAGGATTACAAAAGGCGTGTAAAAAGAAAAATTCATTATATAAAGCTTTTCTAAAGTCATCACTGTATCACTGTTAAACAACGACACTGCAGCAAAGACATTGAGTTGCTAGCTGTTAGCATGAGGCCTACATATCTCCCGAGAGAACACTCACACGTGATCTGCATTGTTGTTTATGCAAATCCGACGGCGAACGCTGGGACAGCACGTGACGTCATCCATTCAGTAACCAGCAGGCTGCAGACAGAACACCCAGATGCTCTTCTCCTCATCTCAGGCGATTTCAACCATGTTTCACTGTCTCCCATTCTACCCACGTTCACCCAGTATGTCACATGCCACACTAGAGACAATAAAACACTGGATTTATTCTACGCAAACACTAAGGAGGCGTACACCTCATCACAACTCCCCCCACTCGGGAGATCGGATCACAACTTGGTTCATCTCCGGCCGGTGTACAAACCCCTAGTGCACAGACAACCTCCGGCCATGCACACTGTGGAGTTATGGTCTGAGGAGACAATGGACACCCTAAAGGGCTGTTTTGAAGCCACCGCCTGGAAGCAGCTCTGCGATCCACATGGTGAGGACATCGATGGCCTCATTCACACCTTCACGGGCTACCTCAGCTTCTGTGTGGACAAATCCGTTCCCACCAAGACCATACGGCGTCACTCAAACAACAAACCCTGGATCAACCCTGAGATAAAAACACTTCTGAGAGAGAAGAAGAGGATCTTCAGGTCAGGGAACAGGGAGATGCTGAAGTCCGTACAGAGGGAGCTGAGGAGAAAGATCAGAGAAGGCAAGGACAGCTTCAGGAAGAAGATGGAGGACAAGCTGCAACAGAGCGACATCAGCGGGGTCTGGAGAAACCTCAAAACCATCTCGGGGCTCCAGAATACCTCCCCCCAGGCCACAGGGGGCAGGGAGTGGGCGAACAACCTGAATCTGTTTTTCAATAGATTTGACCAACCGCCCTCCCCCCTGACTGCACAACAACCACTGCTGCCTCTAAAGAAATCAAGTCCTGCTGCCCACTCCCCACTCCACCAACACCCCCCCACTCCCAACACACAGCCCCCCATCCTGACCCTGACCAGGACCCAGGTGAGGACGGAGCTGAGGAAGATCAAGGCGAGGAAGGCGCCGGGACCGGACGGCATCAGCGCAAAGCTCCTCAAGTCCTGTGCAGACCAGCTGTGTGGGATTGTGACGTATATCTTCAACATGAGCCTGAAACTGGGGAGGGTACCACAGCTGTGGAAAACATCTTGTGTGGTACCTGTACCAAAAACTTCCCACCCCAAAGACCTGAACAGCTACAGACCGGTGGCCTTGACGTCCCACTTGATGAAGACCCTGGAGAGACTGCTCCTTGCTCACCTCCGCCCCCTGGTGGAACCAGCGATGGATCCACTCCAGTTCGCCTACCAGCATGGCATTGGGGTGGAGGATGCGGTGATCTTCCTCCTTCACCGTTCTCTGTCCCACCTGGAGAAGCCCGGGAATATGGTGAGGATCATGTTCTTTGACTTCTCCAGTGCTTTCAACACCATCCAACCGATGATCCTGAAGGACAAGCTGCTGCGCGCAGGGGTGGACCAGCACCTGTCATCATGGATCCTGGACTACCTCACGAACCGGCCTCAGTTTGTGAGAACCCGGGACTGTGTGTCCGACACGATCATCAGTAGCACGGGGGCCCCCCAGGGAACGGTGCTGGCTCCCTTCCTGTTCACTCTTTATACTGCGGACTTCTCACACAACACAACACACTGCCATCTACAGAAGTTCTCTGATGACTCTGCGATCGTTGGCCTCATCTCCAATGGAGATGAAGCTGAGTACAGAGGGCTTATCCAGGACTTCGTGGACTGGTGCCATCGGAACTGTCTCCAGATCAACGCGAGGAAAACTAAGGAGCTGGTGGTGGACTGCCGCAGGCATGGGCAGCCCCTCACAGTACCAGTAAATATACAGGGAACAGACATCGAGATGGTGACATCCTATAAGTACCTGGGTATTCATCTGAACAATAAACTAGACTGGTCACACAATACTGATGCACTCTACAAGAAGGGACAGCGCAGGCTGTTCCTGCTGAGGAGACTCAGGTCTTTTGGTGTACAAGGGGCGCTGCTGAAGTCATTCTATGACACGGTGGTGGCATCAGCCATCACTTTTGGAGTGGTCTGCTGGGGCAGTGGCATTACTGCAGCCGATAGGAAGAGACTGAACAAACTGATTAAGAAAGCTAGCTCTGTCCTGGGGCAGCGCCTTGATCCGATGGAGGAGATAGGAGAGAGAAGGACGGTGGCTAAACTGTCATCTCTGCTGGAGTCCGAGTTCCACCCTATGCAGGACATACTGAATGCACTGAGGAGCTCATTTAGCAGCAGACTACATCATCCCAGGTGCACAACCGAGAGGTTTCGTAGGTCCTTCCTACCAACGGCTGTCAGACTGTACAACCTAAGCAGGGCTGCTCGCAGAGATAGCAAAAAGACGTAACAAACTAATAGTTTTTTGAATGCAAAAGATGCAATAGACTTACACAATGGTCCCCTCCGGCATACAACTAGGAACATACCGGTCGCTATGGAGGGTGAGAATATGTATGGGCACATAATCATACCATGTAGGATAACTAAGTAGACGGTTATGCTGTTTCATTCCATCTAGCAACAATGCTCTGCACTGTGTGTGTTTATATATTTGCATATTTATTCCATCTAGCTACAATGCTCAGCACTGGGTGTGTTTATATATTTATATATCTACATATTATTCCATCTAGCTACATTGCTCCGCACTGTGTGTGTTTATATACTTGCATATTTATTCCACCTAGCTGCAATGCTCCGTACTGTGGGTGTTTATATATTTGCATATTTATTCCATCTAGCTACAATGCTCTGCACTGTGTGTTCATATATTCATATATTTATTCCATCCAGCTACAATGCTCTGCACTGTGTGTCTGTGTGTGTGTGTATATATATATATTTTATAGTAATACGTACATATGTTTATTAGCTGCTCTTGCTTGCTTGTTTTTTTTCTTGCCTTCTGATTGTTGCTCTGAGTGTTGCTATCCCTGTGCTGTTGCAATCCTGGAATTTCCCCGTTGTGGGACTAATAAAGGCTTATCTTATCTTATCTTATCTTAAAGAAAAGGACAAAAGAAGCAGAGCAGCGGTATAAAACATACAAAAATAAGTTAACATATATAATGAGATGTAGTAAAAGAGACTATCACAGTAAAGAGTTGGAGAAAAACAGAGATAATATTAAAAATACATGGACAACACTTAACAATATTCTTGGAAATAAAAACAGAAATACAAGCTACCCAACCAATCTTTCAAAAAAAAAAAAAACTCAGAGTGTGAATGCAGTCTCACCTGCAGATGAATTTAATAAATTTTTTGTTAACATTGGTCCTAATTTGGCTCGAGAAATACCCATTACAGCACCTACAGGTGATACAATAAACAAAAACACTGCTATAAAAGACTCCATTTTCATAAAGAACACAGACCAGAGAGAGGTCATTCAAACTGTTAAATCGTTTAAAAGTAAAACATCTTCGGATTGTGATGGTATTGACAGGCTTTTAGTCAAAACTATCATTGAATGCTTAGTGAAGCCACTGATGTATATTTGTAACCTGTCTTTCCAAACAGGTATATTTCCCAATGCAATGAAAATAGCTAAAGTAATTCCGATATACAAGACGGGTGACAGAGGGGAATTTTCAAACTATAGACTAATTTCACTATTGCCACAATTTTCCAAGATACTTGAAAAAATATTCTGTGAGAGAACTGACAACTTCATAATGAAGAATAATTTATTGTGTGAGGAGCAATATGGGTTTAGACATAAGAGGACAACTGCATTTGCTCTAATGGAATTTATAGAAAAAATATCAACTGCCGTTGAAAGTAAAGAGTATTCAGTTGGGGTATTCCTGGATCTTAAAAAAGCATTTGATACAGTGGATCATAATTTATTATTAAAGAAACTGCAAAATTATGGTATTGGGGGGGTAGCACTGTCCTGGTTATGTAGTTACTTAAAGAACAGACATCAGTATGTATGTGTTGGTAGCAAAAACTCACACTTACTGAAGGTTACTTGTGGAGTCCCACAGGGTTCAGTTTTGGGGCCATTGTTATTCAATATGTATATAAATGATATATGTAAAGTTTCGGAAAAAATGGATTTAATATTGTTTGCCAGTGACACTAATATATTATGCAGTGGAAGCAATTTGGAACAACTTTTGGATACACTTGGAAAGGAATTAGGAAAGCTTAAACTGTGGTTTGATTCAAACAAATTAACGCTCAATTTAAGTAAGACAAAATTTATAGTTTTTAACAACCATCACAACAACTCAGTATCTAAACTCAGTGTAAATGGTATAGAGATTGAAAGGGTATCCGAAACTAAATTTCTTGGAGTAATAATTGATAATAAACTGTGTTGGAAGTCACATATTAATTATATTAAATGTAAAATATCTAAATCAACTGCAATACTACACAGAGTGAAATATTTGCTGAATCAGCCCACACTATATACTTCGTATCAGTCATTAATACTCCCTTACATGACATATTGTTACTGAAGTATGGAGAAATACATATAAAACAAACATATATCCAGTCTTTATGCTTCAGAAGAGAGCTATTAGAATAATAAACAAAACTGCTTACAGGGAACCAACAAACCCACTTTTTCTTAAATTAAAAGCTCTCAAGCTGAAAGATCTGGTTGACTTTAAAACTGCAGTAATAATGTTTAAAGTGAAGAATCTATCACTGCCCGCAAATATCCAAAAGTTGTTCCAAATAAGGGAGAAACAATATCATTTCAGAGGAACATGTATATTTCAAAAACCTTCAGTGAGAACTACCACCAAGCAACACTGTGTTTCAGTGCAAGGAGTCAGATTATGGAACGCTTTTGGACCTGAATTAAAATCATGTACAACACTTGGACAATTTAAACAAAAACTAAAGGAAGAAATACTCCAAACATATATACAAGATGACATGTAAAATCACATAAGGATTATCATATTCAGTCTGTGTTGTGTTGTTGCTTAGATTTTTGTCACGTTTTGTCTTAGATTTGTTCTGAATTGTAATCCCTCCTGTTTTGTTTTTCTTTTGAATTCTTGGATGGAATATGGGTGGGCAATATAAGCTGCGGCTTCAGCCATCACCCATTTTTGACAACTTATGTTGAACTATATAATCAGAGGAGTTATTGTTTAATTTGACCTTGTAAGATGTTTTTTTTTCTTTCCCCTTTGTTATATTATTCTGTTCCTATCTTTACTTTTAATCTATCCAAAATTAAAAAAAAAAATAAAGATTCAAAATCCAAATCCAGTCCGCAGGACTGGTCCAGAAGCAGGCAGGGGTCAAGACACAGAAGACAAGATGCAGGCAGGCAGTCAAGCCCAATAAAGCAAGCAGTCTCAGGGTCTAGAACTAGTGATGTTATGCTCGACAACGCCCACTTCACACTGACTCAAGCAATATAATAACATACCTGTCAAGTGATACGGTTTCGCCGTATTTTAATACGGGGAAAATGCAATTTTAGCAAACACGGGCATATTGCCATTTCTGTACGCCAAAAAGAAAAATATACGGGAAAAAAAAAATTATTGAGAGTGTGGAGGAACACCTCGTGTGTGACCCCCACAGCGTACGGGGCTGGCAGAGCGCTCAGCGTGAGCAATTATCACAACAGTGAGAGGTGTGGACTGATCATTATGCAGATGCGCCTCCCACCTTCTTTTGTCCTGCGGCTCCGGAACAGAGAGGAATCCCGGCGCCAGTAATGCTGCGCCTGATATGTGTGACTCTAATGCAAATGTCCATGCTTTCCTGCTGTATACTGTGATGCTAATGTGCCATGCATGCATTGTCTGTAGCCGGGTATAAGCACCCTTTTAAACTTCAGTTCTCCTGCACTTATTTCGATCTTCCACAAGCGCACCTAAGCAGTGTTTTTGTGATTTTCAAAATGGCTTCATGCAGTGCGCCGCCGGCGAAGAAAACAAAGCTTGAAGAAAAAGGAAATCGAGGGACTGGACGTCACTGAAAAGAATGGGAGAGTCCTAGTTTTGAGAAGGGAAAATACACTGGATGGATAAAGGCTTCTCCAGAGGGCCCTACACACTCCTTCTGTGTTCCATGTAGGAGGAGCATAAAAGTGACTGCATCAGGGATTTTCGACCTGAAGTCGCACTTCACTACACAGGGCCACAAAAACTGTGTAGCCAAATTCGATCGATGGATGAACATTTTCAACCAGTGAGAGAACCGACGCCTTCCAAATCCAATGCATCACTAGCAGAAGTGATGTTTTGTCATTTTGTGGCAGAGCACAATCTACCCCCATTGGTGGCAGATCACTTCAGTGATTTGGTGCCAACATTGTTTCCTGACAGCAAGAGCACTCAATTTTTTTGTGCTACTTGGCTTATTATTTTCACATTACCAAAAAGTTATGGCTCAAGATTGTGTCCATATAAGTGTACATTTGAATAAATATGTTTGAAACAGTTCATGTTGCAGTTGCTGTTTGTTTAGTTTTTGTTTGTTTGTTTGTTTGTTTTTGCTTCAGTTTTCTTTCATCTGCCGATAAATACAGTTTTTAAGTACTCAGTACAGGTGTGAAAGCCCCCCCCCCCAATAAGGGAGGCATGAGGTCAGTACAGGTGTGAAAGCCCCCCCAATAAGGGAGGCATGAGGTATGCCTTGACAGGTATGTAATAAGGAAGTGTTGCGAGCAGAGTTTCGAGCATGTTATGAAACATTTAATAAAGACTGCCATCTGCTGACTGAGTGTCAGAACTGCATCTGGGTAAAAAAAAAAAAACCTGAAAAAAATCTCAGTACTTTTTTTTTTTTTGAGCATTTGCCCATTTGTGGTCTATTCAAAATTGGATGGCAGGAACAAACAATCCAAAGCAAATTAAAAAAAAACCTAATTCCAATCCACCTTATTCCTAGGCCCCATGATGCCTTGCGTGAATTATGGTAGCAACTTCCGGTACTAGTTTAGAACATGTTGTCACTGAAACGGGACACTTTTCCTTGTTAAAAAACAATGACTTCGGCATCAGAAATGCAGGAACACGGCCTCTTGCACCTCAGAAAAGTAATATAATCATACCACTTCCCACAACTATCGAGGGATGGAAAGATGACCTTAAAAAAATGGCCTTGTACACAGTAGCCCCATTAGTTAGCGCCGCTGCTAAGTTGCTAGCAGTGTAATCAAATGACCCGTGCTGGCAAAATGAGTCACTTTGAGGATATTTTCAAAACTGATGTAACGTTATTTCCATATTCTGTATTGAAAGACCTTCAAAATGATATTTAATATGTAGGTAGTGCGCAAAAACTAACCCAGAAAAAGACAATTTGTTTATATTTTAGCTAGGTTGAAAACTCGCGATGGATCAGTTGGGAACTGTGTCTTCCGCAAAAACATAGGTATTTTTAGAAAGTATGATTTCTAAGCTTTCCAATGATACCAGGCACTCATGGGATTTTCCCGGGAATTGCCCTGCAAAACAAAGAGAGAGTCATGATTTGACTTCTCGTTGCCTGTACTCATAATGACACAGTAGGCATTCCAACCAGCACGTCTCCACCGCAATAAAGTCGGCTGCATTTTGTTAAAATATGTTGGACATAATCAAATTTACCTTAGAGCAGATGTACGCTACAACACTGTGCTTGGATGTCGTCTGTCACCGTATGGTGAGAAGCCTCCATTTATCCAGTCTGGCACAACCACGAACACCAGCAAGTACCAGAACTACGCAAAAACATTCAAAAAATACAAAAACTAGAAGAGATGAAATTAGCTGCCACCTGAGTGCAAAACACGTATGTGAACTATACATTAAAATGAATTTGAAAAAAGACGAATTTCGCCCCCACTAGCTTCACCGAAGCGCACACGCCTGGGTGCGAAAGGGAGTGGACTGACTCAAAAATGCAGTGGCGCCAACAGCTCGGAACCACCAGACGTGGGCGGCCAGTGGAGACGTCGCAGAGCAAGGGGGGGCACCCTTCTTGCACCACCCTGCTCTCCAGCCTTAACCCAGTAGGCGCCAACAAGCGCACAAATGTCCGTGTCCCCGGCTTGCTCCGCGGCCATGGCAGGGAAATCTATTCCCATGTAGACCGGAGAAACTAACGTGCGCGACAGGCAATCAGCCACAACGTTGCTTACCGGCAACATGTTGAATGTCGGTAGTAAACTCCAAAATCATGGCCAAATGCCGTTGCTGCTGGGCCGACCACGGTTCCGAGACCTTGGACATCGCGTACGTCAGCGGCTTATGGTCCACACGCGCGGTGAACTCGCGCCCCTCTAGCCAAAACTGGAAATGTGCGCCACCAGGTGGAGAGCCAGCAATTCTCTGTCGAACGTGCTGTATTTGCGTGCATTGTCGCCAAAAGTTTGACTGAAAAATGCGAGCGGCTGCCATGAAGCTGAGACGTTCTGCTCCACCACTGCCCCTATGGCAACATCAGATGTGTCTGTAGTGAGTGCTATCCGTGCAGACGGATCAGGGTGGGCTAGCATCGCAGCATCCGCCAGCACTGTTTTGGTGTTTGTGAAAGCCTGGACTTGCTCAGGAGTCCAATTGATGGTTTCGGCTGGCTTCTTTTTTTTAAGGCCGGCATACAACGGCTGCATCAGCTGGGCTGCCCAGGGAAGGAAACAGTTATAAAAATTAACCATTCCCAAAAATTCCTGTATAGGGCCCTCACCATCTGCGGACGCGGAAAGTTCGACACAGTGCGCACCTTATCCAGTAACAGAATCGCGCCCTCTGACGAAATGCAGTGGCCCAAAAAATCAATCACTGGCACACCGAACTGGCATTTCGCCGGGACAACTATCAGCCCGTGGGCTTCCAACCTCTGGAAAACCGTCTTGAGATGGGCAATGTGATCTTCCTCGGACGCGCTAGCTACCAGAATGTCATCTAAGTAGACAAAAACAAAGGATAAGTCACAAAGCACTACGTCCATCATTCTCTGGAAAGTCTGCACAGTGCCTTTTAATCTGAATGGCATCCGTAAAAACTCGAAAAGGCCGAAAGGAGTTATTACTGCTGTTTTCGGAGCATCTTCCGCGCGCACCAGGACCTTGTGGTAACCGTGGACCAGATCCACTTTGGAAAAAACACACACCCCAGCCAGGTGCATGGAAAAATCCTGGATATGCAGGATAGGATACCGATCGTGTTCCGTGGCGTTGTTCATGCGCCGGAAATCGCTGCACGGTCGCCATGACCAGTCGGCCTGAGGCACCATGTGAAGCAGAGATGCCCACGGGCTGTTGGAGCGCCTGTGGATGCCCAACTGCTCTAAGTTGGCAAACTCCTTGCGCACGCACTGGCCAGTTTAGCCACGTCCAGGCGCCAAGGTCATGCGAACACTGGCGGGCCTTTTGTAGTTATAAAATGTTCAACCCCGTGTTTCGTTATTGTAGCCGAAAAAGTCGGGACCGCGAGTGCTGGGAACTGTGCGAGTAAATGTTGGTATTTACCCCCTGGAGCTATAACGTTAGCCAGTGTTGTTGACCCAGCTCCCTGAGCTGTGCAGGGCAGTGAGGCAAAAGTGACAGCATCCACTAATCACCTATTAGCAAAATCGACTAACAATCCATAAATACATAAAAAATCTGCACCTAAAATAGGGGCAGAACATGCAGCTACCACAAAGTCTCACTGAAAATTGCAACCGTGCAAACATATCGTCAGTGTCCGTTCACCAAAAGTCCTGATGGTGGCTCCATTGGCGGCCATGAGCTCGGGACCGCTGCCTCCTGCCACCCTGTCTACACTGACCTGCAGGATAAGGCTCTTCTGGGAGCCGGAGTCCACCAAAAACTGTCTCCCCGAACGTGTGTCCGTGACATAAAGCAGCTTGTTCCTGTCGCCAGTGGTTGCAGCTGCAACTGAGTGCCGAATGTGCCGTCTTCCTGGCTTCTTGAACTAGCATGGCAGCAAGTAGCTTTGGGCATTCGAACCAAAGCAGCAATGATAGAAACAGATCGCCCCATTCCTGCATCTCCTGACATCTGCTCCGGTTACCACCAACGGCTCCGTGACCTCGCTGGAGTCCCTCATGGACGCCGGTGCCACTGCATTCACGCTAATATTTCTGGTAGCTAAAATGATGCGATCTGCTTCCTGCGCCCATGCGCAGTAGTCCTTGGTCACCAGCAGCGGCGAGTTGGTCAGGATCGCCCTTGCTGCAGCTGAGCTGTCTTGTTCCTGAGGAACAAGTGGGCGAACAGAAAAGACTCATCATTCTTCCCCATCAGCACCAACATGCTCTCCACAAGTTCCACGGCTGATCTGTCCCCTAACTCAGAATGTGTTAGGAGTCTCTCTGCCCTCTCACTGTCAGAAAGGGTGTAGCACTGGAGCAGCATCCTCTTGAGCGCTTCATATTTCTCCTGGGCCGGCGGCTCCTGGAGCAGGCTAGTCACCTGTTGCGTGGCACGCACATCCAGCACAGCGACCACGTAGTAATACTTTGTGTCGTCCGTTGTTATTTCGTGGAGTGCAAACTGGGCTTCTATATGCAGAAACCACGCAATCAGGTTGTGGAGCCAGAAGTCTGGGAGCTTGACTGAGACAGCGCATGCGGCGCTGGTGCTCTCCCTCCAGGTAGTCTCCGGTGCGGTGCTCGGCTCGCTCTCTATGGCACGTCTTGGGGTCACCAATGGGGAGAAAGGAAGCAGGCAAGGCAACCAGCTGGACAACACACAAACTTTATTCCTTCTCCAACATTCTGTACAGTAAAAAAAACTCCGAGCCTCTGTGCATTCTCCTTTTATACCTTTAATTCCATGCATTGAGACCTGGAACATCCGACCATAATGCATTGTTTGGAGCAAACATCACGCAGGCATCGCTTCTCACACCCTTCTTCTTCCAGCGGCTCTAGCGTTCTGTCCTACCCCGGGGGGCAAATAGTCCTTACTTTCCCAACTGAGACCCCCCGGTGACACTTCCTCCTTCAGTCCATTGTTCCCCCTTTCCCCAGCTGCCATCTCTGGGTGGAGAATCTCCCACCCGTACCACCACAATAGATATATATTATGGACGTTTGTGGGTTTGTTTGCAGGTGAAGGGTGTGGTTTGGTGGGTGGTTTTGTGTTTTTGCAGTGTTATTTTTCTACCACTAGGCTGTACTGTTGTGCAAACGTGTCTTTTGCCAGTACGGATTACTGATTGCCTTGAAAACAACAACCGTGTTTGTTTGTTTGTGTTTTGTTTTTGTTTTTTGCTATCTAAAAAAACATTTTCTTGGTCCGTGGAATAAAAGTTTTTCATGAAATTTTTGGTCAGAGTCTGTCTACTCTCTGCCTGCTACATATAGATAGATAGATAGATAGATAGATAGATAGATAGATAGATAGATAGATAGATAGTCTCCAAAAATGTGACAGCCCAAAAAAAAGAAAATCTCCTCACTGAGAAATTTACTGTTCTTAATTTTCTGCTCTGTGCGTAATCATTGTTCAGGATTTATTGGTTCACTTCCATTGTGGCAATCAAACAGTTCTGATGTGGTGTCAAAATGTAAATGACATTTAATGGGATTTTATGCTATTTTAATGGAGAGAGGTGTAACAGTCAAAATATAATCATCCATCATTTTATTTATATGATGATTCATTAATGGGGTTTTTTTATTCCATCCACAGTCACATTTTAATTGCAGACTTAGTGTTGGAGTCTATAGCACTATTTTATTATTTTTTTAGATGAATGAATGAATGAATGAACGAACAGGGGGAAAGCCTATGCAGAAGTAACTACATAAGATAAGATAAGATAAGATAAGCCTTTATTAGTCCCACAACGGGGAAATTCCAGGATTGCAACAGCACAGGGATAGCAACACTCAGAGCAACAATCAGAAGGCAAGAAAAAAAAAACAAGCAAGCAAGAGCAGCTAATAAACATATGTACGTATTACTATAAAATATATATATATACACACACACACAGACACACAGTGCAGAGCATTGTAGCTGGATGGAATAAATAGGAATAGTTTTATATAGGAATATAAAACTAAAATAAATACTGAAATGTATGCCCAAGGGAGATGTGTTCACTCCAGAAGCAGGTCCAGAACAGCAGGAAGCCTCCACAAACACTGATCTTTATATGAGCGTCACCTGATGCTGATGTCAGCTGAACTGGGCTGAGTATTTCTCGATTTTTTCAAAACGTCTGTAAAAGTCGGTCCAAACGCTATAGAGTGAACCCAGCTTTAACTTAGGCTGACTTAGGTAAACTCTGCATAACTTAGCTCAGCACTCAGGAACTTTTACAAAATGAGCACAGCTTTCACCGTTTATTTCCAAACACTGGTAAATTTTCAGCAGGCTGAAAATTTTCAAAGAACACAGCTTTCGCCAGCGTTTGCCAACAAACACCAGCAATCATTAACTTTTGCCAGCAGGGCCAGACGTTTGCCAAAACGTCAATAAAAGTCGGTCCAAACATTGTAGTGTGAATCCACCTTAAGTAGTGTCATTGACCCTAAACTGGCACTTATTTTTGTTCAATTTCAGACCTGACTCCTGCGCTCTGTTTAAAACTATATGCAGCCTTTGATCATGTTCCTCCTTTGTCTTTCTCCAAACTACCACATCATCAGTGAAAACACCCACACCCTCTATTCTGTCAAACAACTGCTGTATTGTTCTCTTGAAAACTTCAGGGGCTAAGCTGATACTAAATGGAAGCCTTAAGAGGCAATGTCTTCCAAATGGCATGTTGAATGTACATAGTTCTGCACTTTCTTTGTTCAGCACTATCTGGTAAAATCCTGATGAAGCATCTAATTTGGAGAAGTAACAAGCTCCACTCATTGCACTTCTAATGTCTGATTTGGTTGGCAGTTTGTAGTGTTCGCGCTGTATGGCCCTATTTAGGTCTTTGTCCACTTTTTCTAGAATCACTAGAGAATTTACCCATTCAGTAGGCTCTTCTATTTTCCTAATAATTCCTTCCTGTATTAGTGTGTCCAATTTTTCCCTCAGCCCCTTTTGTAATGACACTGGTACTTTCCTGGCTGGATGAATGACTGGCACTGCATCTTCTTTAAATCTTATTTTATGTACACCAGGCAAGCGCCCTATTTCTTTAAACACCTCACTGAATTCCTTGACCCAGTCACTGTGTTTTGCCTCTTTTTTCTGTTTTTGTGTATTACATGCCACATTCTCTTTACTTATGACATTAACTCTCTTGATGAGACCCAGTTTTAAGCATGTTTTCAGCCCTAAAATAGGCTGTCTGTTACCTTCCACCAAAACAAAAAGAGCATTGACAGATTTCTTGTTCCCTGTCACTGTTACTCTAAAATACTCCTTTGAGGTATAGGTGTGTTATCATAGGCTCTCAGGTTCATCTTTTTAAATTTTACCTTAGGCTTTGTTTTCAATTTTTTGAAGTCTTTGATGGGCAGAATATTAGCCTGTGCCCCAGTGTCCAGTTTCAGCCTCACATCTGTCCCATTCATATCCAGATGTGCGATCCATTCATCTTCGGTGTCACTGATGTCGTCCTTTATAGTCCCCACGTAGACTGGTGACTTCTTGTCCTCTCTGTCACTCTGCTTCTCCACGAGCTGTACTTTTTTATTTGAAAAGCAGCATTTGGCAAAATGTTCTTTTCCACCGCATTGCCTGCAGTCTTTTCCATACGCTGGACACTGTTTAGGTGCATGTTTGCCATCACACCTCTCAGAGCCTTTAGTATCTTTCTTCTGCCTCACATTCTTTCCTTTTGCTGAGGCTCTTTTGTCGGCCCTTTCCACTACATCCACCTCCGTGGTCTCTTTATCGGTAGAAAAAGTCCTTATCTGGGCTTTGGCACTCTCCGATGCTTGGCATATTTTAATTGCCTTTTCCAGCGTAAGCTCAGATTCCTTTAGCAGGTGCATTCTCACTCTGTTGTCTTGAACTTCAATGACTATTTGGTCTCATATCATAGTCACACACAGTTCTGAAATTGCACAACTGACTCTTGTCTTAAATCTGTGACATACTGTTCGATTGTTTCTGACTCTTTCAGCATTCTGTTTCTGAAGACGTAACTCTCGTAGGTCTCATTTTGGTGTGCAGCACTGTTCAAACTTTGCTATAACAGCATCATACTTGTCCTTTTCATCTTCTGTGAAGACAAATGCGTTGTACACATCTAGCCCACTTTGGCCCGCTACTGTAAGCAACAATGCTATCTTCCTCTTTCCTTCATCTTCTAGACTGATAGCAAGGGTATAAAGTTCAAAAGTTTGTTTGAAAACTCTCCAGTTCTCGTCAACATTACCGGATAACTTCAGTTCTTCTGGAGGACACATATTATTCATCATTTTTCAAGTTTTCTCCTGGTACCATGTATTGATTTGAACGTACCACACCAAGTCACGTTGTCAGAATGTTTATTTCTGGTCCCCTTTAGAATAAGACCTCCTGTTCAGAACTCAGGTATTAATAGTACATACATCACTTACACAACATAACAAAAATATTTTTTTTTTTGTAAGTTGTCTGTGTTTTTTCAACTGATTTAACACAATTTTGCACCGCTGAATCTGAAAATGACATCTGTTTCTCTTGATCAGGTCAGGTTTTTATGCTAAGTTGTAAGCAGTTGTACAGCAGTTGTACAGTTGTACTGTAAATTGAATAGTAAACACTGATAAAGGTAAGTACATGTAAATTGAATGTTACGTCATCATTGTTCAAAATTCAGAGAATTTCAAGAAATAAAAAAGAATTTTGCATCATATAAAGCGAAAATACCTGTACATGTAAACAAAAATGTAAAAAACATGTGGCCATAGTTTAAAAAGTTGACCTGACTGAGCAAAACCAATGTGATTTTTGGATTCAGCACATCAAAATTGTCCTAAATCAGCTAAAAAAAAAACTTAGACAATAAATTTGGTGTTGACCAGTGTTATCAATACATTAGGGATATTGGCTTTCAGGTGAAATTTCAGGATGCACCTAAAATGCACTATAACCTTTACAGGTGAACTTAATTTGACCTTCTCTAACCTTTTGAATGCACATGTCCAACTGTTCAGTGTTTCAGTACGTTTTGCATAACTTGCTGTTCTCTAACAAGGTGCTTAATGGCAAAATTCACAACAGGTGTTTGATCCATGAATCAACAAGTAAATTTTCTGGTTCAGTTAGAATTGGTATTTAAACAGTCCTCTTCATCATGCTGTTCACATTTTGACATTATGAAGCCAAGACGACACCTAACAACTGATCAACAGTACCTTGACATTGCGAGGCTTCAGATAGGATGTTATCAGACAGAGGGAAGTGGCCACTGATCTTAGAGTGTCACAGAGTGTCATCAAGAGGTTGCAACAGAGATACAGAGAGACTGGAACAGTCACAGAAAGGCATAGAAGTGGACGTCCTTTGGCCACATCCCATGCTGATGACCGCTTCATTGTGAACACTGCCTTGCGGAACTGGATGATGAATCCCACTCAACTCCAGGCACATTTAAGGGAGGTGAGAGGCACCCAAGTGTCACGTCAGACCATTCAAAACCCTTTACATCAGCATAGTCTGCGTGCTAGATGACCTACAAGGGTACCTGACCACACCACCAGGCACAGGCATCATCATCTTGCATGGGCCAGGGAGCATTTACATTGGACAAGGGACCAATGGGCCTTAGTGCTGTTCTCTGATGAAAGTGATTCACATTGAGCAAAAATGTTGGCTGCCAATGGTGTTAGAGACGTCAAGGAGAGTGCTATACATCAGACACTATTGTCACCAGATGAGCCTTTGGTGGTGGTGGTGTTACAGTCTGGGCAGGTGTGTTAAGTCCATACAGAACTGTCCTACACTTTGTGAATGGTACAGTGACAAGCTGATACTTCCTGAATAACATCATTAATCCAGTCATTGTGCCCCTGCATGAACAACACAGGCCTAATTTCATCTTCATGGACGACAATGCTCCAGCTCATTGAGGTTGCATCATTAGGGGATGGCTGCTGGAGGCTGGGGTACCTCAAATCAGAATCAGAATCAGAATCAGAATCAGCTTTATTGGCCAAGTATGCACAACACATACAAGGAATTTGACTTTGGCGAAAAACTTGCTCTGCACTTTCTCCAGACCTGAATACCATAGAAAACCTATGGGATCAGCTGAGTTGCCATGTAGAGCGTCGTAACCCTGCACCCCACAACCCCAATGACCTGAGGGTCGCCTTTCAAGAAGAGTGGAATGCCATTCCTCAGCAGACAATAAGCTAACTTGTGAACAGCATGAGACGTTGTTGTCAAGCTGTAATTGATGCTCAAGGGCACATGACAAGTTCCTGAGACAATTACATTTTTGTTGTGGTATACCCACCAGTTGTTGGCTTTTGTTGCAATAAAATGTTTGAAATGAGGAAATCACCATTGTATGCTTCATTTGCATGCTCCCCCCCCTCCCGGACACCCCCCCCCCCCCCACACACACACACACAGCAGGCCCGTGCACACCCCAGTGCCCCCAACCCACCAACCCACGCCCCGGGAGCCCCCAGGCTAACCACACCCAGAGAAGGTGGCAGAAAGGCGTGGGGAGCCCCATGGGGGGCCAGCCCCCCCAATCCAAGGGAGCCTGCACGGCCAGGAGATACCAGGAGACACCATCCCCTCAGTCCAGCACCCCCCACCGGCACATGCACTCACTCTCACACACTCACACCCTCATGCTCTCACACACACAGTCGTACTCACACGCACTCACTTACTCACTCTCACTCAACCTCTCCTTCACACAATCATACACTCGCACTTCCACATAGACTCATTCACTCTCACCCACTCCCATACTTGTTCAGTCTCGCTCCCATTCCCACTCACCCTCACAGTCGCTCGCACTCACACATGCTTCCTTCTACTCATGCTCACTCATATATTCACTCTCATTTGCGCTCTGACTCACTCACATTTACTTGTGCTCTCTCTTACACACTCACACTTATTCACCCTTAACACTTGGGGCAGCCACGGCACAGATGCAGTGGGCACGAACGTGCACCAATGCCTGGGCCCCCGCCAACCCACCCCAGGGGATCTGCGGCCACAGAAGCAGCCCACCGTCGGAGCGAACAACCAACGGACCCACCGCAAACGCCCAGAGATGCCACCCAACATGCAAAGCACCACACAAATCTGACCCACCACCACCATCTCTACTCATCATTTCCTCACTCTCACTTACTCACTTGCTCTCACTTGCTCACTCACTCTCTCGCTAACTCCCTTGCTCACACCTATTCACTCATGGTAGTGCCTTGGGATGACGACAGCATGATGGGCTCCAGGTCACCAGCCAGGCCTCAGGCCCCCGGCAGAAGGAGGGCAGCAGGGGTGGAGGAAGACCCCCACCCCCCATGCGCAAATTGTGATGGGTGTGGGGAGACTTGAATAACGAAACCGAATTGTCTTTCATTCCAGTTTATTCAAGTAATCATTCCACTGTCTGCTCTCATTCTTGAGCAGCGAACAAAGAGGGTCAACACACCAAAGTTCTCTCATTTAAACATTCTGACATCAAACCATTTCCCTCGCGGGGGAAATCACACATCTCTCTCAAAATCTCTTTATCCACATTCATTAGCCTTTTATTTACATAACTCCCCCTTCTCTCTTCTCGAGCCTCAGTGGTCAGGAAGTCTTCTGTCCCCTGGCCTCCGCAGGGGGTCCAGGCTCTGTGGCTCCGCACCGCAGGGGGCTGGCTCTCCTTCATCGTGGTTAAATCACATATGCAGTGTCCAACATATACATGTCTCACAACACAGCCATATAACCCCCTCCAAACGATGAAGAACAGACTAATTCCTAAAATTAAATAGCACCTTACTCACTACTGAATAATCAACACCAACATTCAGTCTGTGCGCCGCTTGGGCTTCAGCCGTCTGCCGAATCTGCTGTGCGTTGGCCCCGCCTTGCCTGCGGTGCGTTTCTGCTTCGGGTCTGTTGACTGAGGGAGAGAGTGATTAATTGCCCCCTGCGGGGGCCTGCCTCGTCGAGGCGCCACCGCGACCGGTACAGACACGTCCTTCATGACAAAAGCAGGTTTTAGTCTGTCAATACTGACTGTCTCTTTTCTGTCTCCAAAATCTAGCACAAATTGCTTATCACCTGCCTCCAGCACTCGAAATGGCCCTTCGTAAGGTGGTTTGAGCGTTGCTTTTAGGGCTTTGCACCTGACAAAAACGAAATCGGCATATTTCAAAGCCTTGGGGACGAAAACTCGTGGAAAAGCGTGATGAACCGGACCCGGGAGCGTGTCTGCCCCCGTGCCGACTAACGGTCCCAGAGCCGAGAGAGGTGGGGGCTCTGGGGGCTCTGGTAAAAACTCGCCCGGCAGCCTCAGAGTTTGTGCGAATACCAGCTCCGCTGGGGAGGCGTCTAAGTCCTCTTTAGGCGCAGAACGCAACCCTAATAAAACCCATGGAAGTTTATTCACCCAATCTGCATCCGTGAGCGACGCTCTGAGTGCTGCCTTCAAAGACCTATGAAAACGCTCGCATAAGCCATTGGCCTGAGGATGGTAAGCCGTAGTGCGGTGAATTTTGGCTCCTAAGCCATTGGCCATTGCTGACCACAGCTCAGAGATGAATTGCGGTCCTCTATCGGACGTAATGTCCGACGGAACCCCGAAGCGCGCCACCCAAGCCGTTAAAAAAACGCGAGCCACCTCCGTGGCCGTGGTCGTCGCAAGTGGGACCACTTCCGGCCAACGTGTGGTGCGGTCCACCATTGTCAAAAGATACGTGAACCCCTGTGATGCCGGTAGGGGGCCCACAAGGTCAACGTGCACATGGTCGAACCTTCTGGCCGGAATGCGGAACGGTTCTAACGGGGCTCTTGTGTGCCTGTGAATTTTGGCCCGTTGACAGGAAATGCAGGTTTTTGCCCATTCCTTCACGTGCTTGCGCAGGCACGGCCAAACAAACTTTTCCGCCACTAGTTTCACCGACGCGCGCACCCCCGGGTGCGCCAGTGAGTGGACCGAGTCAAAAACACAGCGGCGCCACGTGGCCGGAACCACCGGACGCGGGCGCCCCGTCGACATGTCGCAGATCAGGGGGGGCATACCGGTTTGTAAACACTTGCTCTCCAGCCTCAACCCTGTTGGTCCAGACTGGAGCGCGCGCACGTCTGCGTCCGCCCCCTGGTCCGCTGCCATGGCTGCGTAATCTATACCCACGTGCACCGGGGCTGCGCGCGCCACCGTGCCGCTCTCCTGCGGCGCGGTCACGGTGGCCCGTTCTGCCTCTGCGCGTGTTGGGGTCGTGAACGCGCGTGAGAGACAATCCGCTACTACATTGAATTTGCCCGCGACGTGCCTAATGTCAGTGGTAAATTCCGAGATTGCGGCCAGCTGCCTCTGCTGCCTGCTGGACCACGGGTCTGAAATTTTGGCCATGGCGTATGTGAGCGGCTTGTGGTCCACATAAGCGGTGAAGCACCGTCCTTCCAGCCAGAACTGGAAATGACGAATAGCCAAATGCAGCGCCAACAGTTCTCTGTCAAACGCGCTGTATTTTCGTTCAGCCGCGCTTAAAGATTTGCTAAAGAAAGCCAAAGGCTGCCAAACTCCGGCTACCTGTTGCTCAATAACGGCCCCTATGGCTAAATCTGAAGCGTCTGTCGTCAGCGCGATACGTGCTGCAGGGTCTGGGTGGGCCAGGAGCGCAGCGTCAGCCAAGGCTTTTTTAACCTCTGTGAACGCGCGCTCCCGCTCCGGGGACCATTCGACCGCCTGGGTCGGTTTTTGTTTTTTGAGCGCGGCATATAACGGTTGCATGATTTGAGCTGCGTGGGGCAGGAATCGGTTATAAAAATTCACCATCCCCAAGAATTCCTGTAGTGATTTGACCGTTTGTGGACGGGGAAAATCCGCTACCGCGCGTACTTTCTCTGGTAACGGAACCGCTCCCTCCGGGGAGACGCGGTGACCCAAAAAATCGATCCGCTCGACGCCGAACTGGCACTTGGCTGGGTTAACTATTAAGCCGTGCTCTCCCAGCCTCCTAAAAACTGCTGTGAGGTGCGTTTCGTGTTCGTCCTCTGAAGTACTCGCGACCAAAATGTCGTCGAGGTACACAAACACGAAAGGGAGATCGCGTAACACGGCATCCATCATCCGCTGAAATGTTTGCGCCGCCCCTTTGAGACCAAACGGCATGCGTAAAAATTCGAAAAGTCCGAACGGGGTTATTACCGCTGTTTTAGGAATGTCCTCCGGTTGGACCGGGACTTGGTGATAGCCGCGAACTAGATCAATCTTTGAAAAAATGCGCGCCCCCGCCAGGTGCACCGAAAAATCCTGAATGTGCGGGATGGGATAACGATCGTGCGCCGTAGCGTTGTTTAGCCTGCGGTAATCCCCGCACGGTCTCCAGGAGCCATCGGCTTTCGGTACCATGTGCAGCGGCGAAGCCCACGGGCTCTTCGACCTACGAACGATGCCCAGCCTCTCCAGGCTGGCGAACTCCTCGCGCGCAATGGCGAGCTTAACTGCATCCAAGCGCCGAGCTTTTGCAAACACGGGAGGACCAGAAGTGGGGATAAAGTGTTTCACCCCGTGCTTCGCGACCGTCGCTGAAAAAGTGGGCACAGTGAGCGCTGGAAATTGGGTGAGGAGTGTGTGAAACTTACCACCTGCTGTAGCGACGTGGGTCTGTACTGGTGGCGGGGACACTCGAGCTGAACAGGGGAGAGAGTAAAAAGAGAGTGCATTTACCAGCCGTCTATTAGCAAGATCAACTAACAGATTGTGTGAACACAAAAAATCCGCGCCCAACATGTTGAAACTCACCGCCGCTATCACAAAAGTCCATTCATATGTGCGGCCATGTAAGCATAAAGGCAAGGTCCTTCTCCCGTAGGTGTTGATGTTCGAGCCATTTGCCGCTGTAGCTCCGCTACCGTGGGGTCCAGCCACCCAGTCCGCGTATGTTGGGGTGATGAAGCTCACTTGTGCTCCGGTGTCGATGAGGAACTCTCGTCCGGAGCGCGCATCCGTGATGTAGAGCAGCTTGTTGCGTTCTCCGAGGGTCGAAGCTGCTAGCGACCCCCGGTCTTGCCGTTTCCCGAACTCCTGAAGATGCAGGGCGGCACACACCTGCGTGCCTTCTCTGCGAACCTCCGATGGTAAAAGCAGAGATCTTCTCCTCCGCTGTGTCGTGCCCGCGCCTCTGCCGCCGGGCTATTGGCTCCCCCTCGTCGCGGCCGTGTTGCCGCCGTCGTCGGCCAGTCTGGTTCTGCCGCCTCTGGCTCCCCGCTGTCTCGGGTCGCTGCTGTGGTTGCTTGCCCGCCGCAGGCGTCCAGGATCCCATCTGCCTCCTGGGCCAGCTCCCGGAACTCCTCCAGGGTGTGACACTTTTTGCCGGCCAGCGTGCTTCTCGCATGCGCCGGGAGGTTGGAGAGGAAGATGAACTGAAAAATGAAATCATCGTTGTCCAACCCTCTCAGCTGTATCATCTCCTCCATCAGGGCGCTCGGCCTGTGTCCACCTTGGTCTAGCAAAGACAGGATCCTCCTCGCCCTCACTTCAGCCGAGGGGGTGAAAAACTTGATGAGGGTGGATTTCAGCTTGCCGTACCTGTCGGTCGCGGGTGGCTGCTCCACCAAGCTTTGCACGCACCGAGCTGTGCTGTTGTCCAGTTTAGCGATGACATGGTGGAACTTAGTGTCATCCACCGTTACTCCTGCGAGCGCGAACTGCGACTCTGCTTGCAGAAACCACGACCGTGGGTTATCCTGCCAGAAATCAGGCAGCTTAACGGCCACTGCGCTCGCCAGCTCTGAGCGCTGTGAGTCCGGGACCCTGAGAATTTCTTCGTTCATTCTCAACGTCGTCAGTCACCAATGTGGGGAGACTTGAATAACGAAACCGAATTGTCTTTCATTCCAGTTTATTCAAGTAATCATTCCACTGTCTGCTCTCATTCTTGAGCAGCGAACAAAGAGGGTCAACACACCAAAGTTCTCTCATTTAAACATTCTGACATCAAACCATTTCCCTTGCGGGGGAAATCACACATCTCTCTCAAAATCTCTTTATCCACATTCATTAGCCTTTTATTTACATAACTCCCCCTTCTCTCTTCTCGAGCCTCAGTGGTCAGGAAGTCTTCTGTCCCCTGGCCTCCGCAGGGGGTCCAGGCTCTGTGGCTCCGCACCGCAGGGGGCTGGCTCTCCTTCATCGTGGTTAAATCACATATGCAGTGTCCAACATATACATGTCTCACAACACAGCCATAATGGGTGTTATTTGTGTGGTGTCATTGGGTGCGGGTGAGTGAACTATCGAAGTGCAGTTAAAATTGGGGGGATAGTGTGATAGGGTATCGCTACCCATGGCTATTAGCGGCAGAGCTCCCATCCCCCCAAGCCCTCAGTGTCTACAGTGCAATTAAAATTGAGGTGAGGGTGGCCTCACGACACAGTAGTAGAAAGAGGGATCCTCTTCACTGGCACCATACGGTACACCCCCACCCCAAAACCCTAAGTGTATCCAATAAGATGTATGATCCACCCAAAATTGGGGGGGGGGGAGATTGGGAGGGGGCGGTCCCAGAGAAAACCTCCCCAGAAGCCAGCTCCTAAACTGGTTCTGGAAGCCATTCACCGCCCCCAGATCCCATCCCAGGGCGAGGGGCACCAGGCCGTGTAACCCAGGACCCGCCAAAGTCGTACCCCAGCGCTTTCCAGCACCACAGGCACGATGGGGCAACCACACTCACACTCACTCTCACGCATCTTGAACACACCCTGTATGCACATACGTAAACATATAAAATAAATAATACAGCAATCCACATGCCAAGAAACATCCCAAAGCGCCCCCCCCCCCCCGTGAGCCCACCCACCCACCATCTTCCCCAGACGGACATCACCAGTGGCAGGCTACCCCTGCAGCCACAGCCAACCCACGGCAACGGCCCCCCGACCACCACCGAACACGCGCACACACCCATACCTGGTGCCACGGACACTGAGGCAGTGTGGGCAAAGTGCCCCGCCCCGGGACCCAACGGCAAGACGGCCAGGGAGAGGAGAAACCAAACCGCTATCCCCCCGGCCACCAGGAGGCCCACCCCACCCCCCGCTGCCCAACGAGGTCTTCCCCTCACATACACACCCTCCACAACCATGCGTCCACCCACAGGTACTTGCCCCCACAGCCACACACACGCCCACCCTCACATGTGCACACACATACATACCATCACATATGTCCGCCTACACTCACACACACCCTCGTATATTTGCACACAACACACAACACACACACATGCACACACCCATATCCACACCCACACATACCACACATATACATACAAACCCATACACACCCACACTCGTACACACCTGCACACATGCAGGCTCCGGAGGATGGGGGACGACCCCCCGCAATCCCCCACCCCGGGACGTAGGCACCAGTCCCCGAAGCGCCGGCAGGGCCCCAGGGAGGCCGCAACCCCGCAGCACAGGGACACGCTCAGGCTGGCCCGTGCCAGACCCTGGCCTGAGGGGGAGTCACCCGCCACCCCTCAAGTTATAGAATCAATAAGTGGGGACCAGAAAGAATTGAATTCATCCAGTTGGTTTTTAGAGGACGCAGATATTCTCACCAGAGTACCGTAATATAATCTAATAGGAGGTTCTTCTAGTGGGTTGTACAATTATTTCTTGATTTCCAATTCATGAGGATAGTTTCCTTGGCGATGCATAAAGCAGTGAGGCCCATGTGTGACACTTTCACCTCTATATTTCATTCATTCATTCATCTTCTTCCGCTTAATCCTTTTCAGGTCGCGGAGGGGCTGGAGCCTATCCCAGCATCTTTTGGGCGAGAGGCAGGGTACACCCTGGACAGATCGCCAGTCCATCGCAGGGCCAACACAGACAGACAGACAACCATTCACTCTCACAGTCATACCTAAGGACAATTTAGAATCCCCAGTTTGATGCCAATTAACCTCTATATTTATTTCACTTAAATCACCCAATATGCAAAGTGTGGGAGAGGTTGAGATATGACAAAAGCCATCGGCATGGCTTAGGTCTCCACATATCTTCTGCCAGAACTTTTGGACCGGTACACAGGACCATATAGCATGCATGTAACTATCCAGGACATTGCAATGGGAACAGATATTTGTGTGACTCAGGCTCCCATTTTAATTTTAGGAGAGATACTGACTCATCCAGTTTTGATAATAGTCCGTGTATTTTCGATATCAGTTTAGGGGAACAAAGATTTAGAAACCTTACCTCTAAATCTGTCTGGTTGAAACTGAATCTTGCTTTTATTATGGATTTAAGCTGTTGGTATTCAAGAATTTTTTTTTTTATCACTGATGTCATACTGTGACACCAGTTCCTGGAATTGGATAAAGTTTCCACCTCTAATAAAATGTTGAGTTTTTTATTCCTTTCTCACACCATAATGGAAAGTTTAACATCCTCTTTTGTTGTAGGATATCAGGATTATTCCAAATGGGCGTGAGTTTACAAGGGACAAGTGAAGACTCCATTATTTTTAAAAATTTCCACCAGGCTGTCAGAGAGGAGCTAATGTTAATGCTTTTAAAACAGTCATGACGCTTGATACAGAGGCTCATGAAAAGTAAATCAGAGCTATTTAGCGATCCACAGAAAGCCTGCTCAGCATCTGACCATGGGTTTCCTAGCGGGGTTGATTTTGTCCAGTTAGAAACAAACTGCAGTCTATTGGCTAAGAAGTAATTTTTAAAAAAAATTGGTAACTCTAAACTTCCGCACTCTTGCTTTTTGAAGAGTTTTTAAACTGATCCGTGATGGTTTATCCTTTCATAAAAATTTACTTATATTTGAGTCTAGAGACTTAAACCACGCCTTTGATGAAAGTGTAGGTTCTTTTTCGGGTTTAAGGAGCAGGATAATGCTAGCTGAGTTCATATTTAGGGATTACATGATCTTCTTTAATTTGATTCAGCATTCTAAAGAAAGTAGGTGCCAACACAGGCCAGAATTCTTTATAGAATTCTACTCGAAAACCATCTGGTCCCGGAGCTTTGTTGTTTGGGATATACTTAAGTGCCTCCTGGAGGTCAGATATTAGAAGAGGTAAGTCCAGAGCTGCAATCTGTTTATTTAATCGTGGTAAATTAATATTGCCCAGAAATTCATTTATCTCTGAGTCAGACGGATTAATCTGAGATGAACAGAGGTTTTCATAAAACTTTCTGAAGGAGTTACTCATTTCCTCAGGGTCATGGGTAATATTTCCAGTTGCATCCTTAATAGAGTGGATGGTTGTTTTTCCTTTATTCAGTTTAAGCTGATTAGAGAGGTATCTCCCGGATTTATTAGTATGTTCAAACTTCTCCAGACGTAGCCCTACTTTCATGTTATATCACTGTAGCATGAACTTTTTACATTTTCCATAAATTTCCCCCGAAAGCTATCCCTAACTTTTTGTGAGTAGTGTGTGTGTGTGTGGGGGGGGGGGGTTATGCCCCTCACGTAAAACCCCAACATCTGTGTGCAGTTAAGATGTAACAGTATTATTTTCTTGTAATATTTGACATACAACTATACAATATTTTAAACCAAATCTGAGCTGCTGTTTATAAACTGAAGAAATAAGAGTTTTTGTTTTGTTTTTGCTGAATATGTTCAAGGTAAGTAATGCTGACCTGTGAAACTGTCCTTTTTGCATAAAATTAAAAGGAAAAAAAAACTGTATTCTGCAATACCGTGAAAAATATTGTGAAAATTCACAGAAATATTGTGATATCATTTTTAGGCCATATTGCCCACTCCTACTTGGCACACAGGTTCACCCTGTGACCCTGAAGTAACTGTGGTTTTGGGATCACAAGGTCAAAGGTCAACATCAACATGGCTTATAAACTACACTACCGTTCAAAAGTTTGGGGTCATCCAGACAATTATTTTGTGTTTTCCATGAAAAGTCACACTTATTTATCACCATGAGTTGTAAAATGAATAGAAAATATAGCAAGACATTGACAAGGTTAGAAATAATGATTTGTATTTGAAATAATAATTTTTTCCTTCAAATTTTGCTTTCGTCAAAGAATCCTCCATTTGCAGCAATTACAGCATTGCAGACCTAACATGATTGCATAAGGGTTTTCTAATCATCCATTAGTCTTCTGACGCAATGAGCAAACACATTGTACCATTAGAACACCGGAGTGAGAGTTGCTGGAAATGGGCCTCTATACACCTATGTAGATATCACACCAAAAACCAGACATTTGCAGCTATAATAGTCATTTACCTCATTAGCAATGTATAGAGTGTATTTCTGATTAGTTTAAAGTTATCTTCATTGAAAAAAAGTGCTTTTCTTTCAAAAATAAGGAAATTTCTAAGTGACCCCAAACTTTTGAACGGTAGTGTACTGTATATCTCAACAACAACGAAAGCAAGGAATCAGAATCAGAATCAGAATCAGAATCAGGTTTATTGCCATTGTTCATGTAGTACACAAACTAGGAATTTGTCTCGGTACAATGCTGCAACATTAAACATGATAAGATAAGAGAAATAAACTATACATGTAATAAAGAGTAGGATAAGATTAAGTGATAAGTGATTAAGGGTCACCAAACTTGCTACACAGATTCACCTTGGGATCCTAACCTCTGACTATCGGTTTGGTGTCAAAAGGTCAAAGGTCAAGGTTAACATTCCTTATGCCTTATTACTGTACAAGTAAAGCTAGGGTCACCAAACTTGGTACACAGGTTCACCCTTTGACCCTGAAGTGTGACTATGGTTTTGGGATTGCAAGGTCAAACGTCAACATCAAAATGACTTATAAACTGTATCTCAACAACAAAGAAAGCTAGGGTCACCAAACCTGGTACACAGGTTCACTCTGAGACTATAACCTCTGATTACAGATTTGTGGTCAAAAGGCCAAAGTTCAAGGTTGGTACTCCCTGTGATCTCTTACTATAGAACACGTAAAGCTCTCTGTGGTCACCATATTTGCTACACAGGTTCACCTTGGGATCCTGACCTACAACTATGGGTTGTATACTTTGTTGTATACAGTGGATATAAAACATCTACACACCCCTGTTCAAATGTCAGGTTTTTGTGATGTAAAAAAATGAGACCAAGATAAATCATTTCAAAACCTTTTCCACCATTAATGTGACCAATAACTTGTACAATCCAATTGAAAAACAAACTGAAATCTTTGAAGTGGAAAAACATCCAAGCCCAGCTACAATTTGCAAAACCACATTTGAAATCTCCCAAACGCATGTGGGAAAATGTATTATGGTCTGATGAAACCAAGGTTGAACTTTTTGGCCAAAATTCCAAAAGGTATATTTGGCACAAACACAACACTGCTCATCACCAAAAGAACACCATACCTACAGGGAAGCAGGTGGTGACAGCATCATGCTTTGGGGCTGTTTTTCTTCAGCTGGAACTGGGGCCTTAGTCAGGGTGGAGGGAATTATGAACAGTTCCAAATACCAGTCAGTGTTGGCACAAAACCTTCAGGCTTCTGCTAGAAAGCTGAAGATGAAGAGGAGCTTCATCTTTCAGCACGACAATGGCCCAACGCACACATCCAAATCAACAAAAGAATGGCTTCACCAGAAGAAGATTAAAAAGAAGAAGAAGAAGAAGCCATCTCTATTGTCATTCAGTCCATACAGCCAATCGTGTACAGTAGAACGAAGTTGCTTTTCTCCTATCTACAATGTTAATCACATGTAGAATCAGAGGGGTCACTGCCATGCAAGGTGCCGCCAAGTTAAGGTTTTGGAATGGCTCAGCCGGAGTCCAGACCTGAATCCAATCAAACATCTGTGGGGTGATCTGAAGAGGGTGCACAGGAGATGCCCTCGCTATCTGACAGATCTGGAATGTTTTTGCAAAGAAGAGTGGGCAAATATTGCCACATCAAGATGTGCCACGCTGATAGACTCCTACCCAAGAAGACTGAGCGCTGTAATAAAAGCCAAAGGTGCTGCAACAAAGTATTAGTTTAAGTGTGTACATAATTGCGCAACCAGGTCATTGTAAGTTTTTTTTATTTTTTCCCTTAAAAGATTTCAGTTTGTTTTTCACTTGGGTTGCACAGGTTATAGGTCACATTAATGGTGGAAAAAGTTTTGAAATGATTTATCTTGGTCTAATTTTTTTTACAACACAAAAACCTGGCATTTGAACAGGGGTGTGTAAACTTTTTATGTCCACTGTATTTGTGGATGATGGGCTTATCATAATTTGGTTCTGCCACAGTAATTATATTGAAAAGTTTAAAACTGCTCTCCGTCAGTTAGTATTGAGATCTTCAAAGAAAATGGAGGTGGGTGATATCGCACTTGCCTCAGAGTGCTCTTGTTCTATATAATGTACCATAAATTGGTCATTTTTCAAGTTTTTCAAACTGTTATTATTAAAATGGGAGTGGACAAATGTGCTTGTTTTCTGCAACTGCAGGTTTATTTAAAGTTTAAAAAAAGTACAGGTACAAAAGTACAACAGATCAAAAATGACAACTATCTAGAATATTCTCCAGAAAAACCGCATACATGCTACACAAATGCTGCATGTGCAAACAACTAGCAACTACTTTACCATTACTACAGTTCTTATAGTTACCAAGTTAACTGAGGCCTGTTAACAGGCATTAATTGGAAATAACAGGTTAATATTATTAAAGTGACACAATCAGTTTTTTCTTGTTAATGTAACCCACCACACCTTATAGCTGTGTTGCAGGTAGATCTACTGTATATCTAGGTTCTATGAGGAAATTTGGCATATAATGAAATAGTACAGCAACTTAAAATCTTACCCCATTCTCCCTCTAATGACTCACACCAACCATGTAAACTAATTTGCCAATTTCATTAACAGTTCTGATACAAATTGACAATGCTGAGCCCAGGGGAAAAACAACCAATGGGGTTCATAAATAAACAAACAAACAGATCTCACAATAACATGAATTGACAAACAATAAAAATCAGTCCTTAACTACTAAATTCAAAGTTTCAAGTTTTCGTAACTCCTACCACCACCCATGGCAAGAACTGTCCTTTCAGGCTGAGAACTGATGAAGAGGGGAAATGGATGATGATGATGAGAGGGGAATCCAACAGGGTGAGGTGATGGCGATGAGGATGAGGATGAAGTGGTGATGGGGTGAATCAGGAGGCAGTGTAGGATGGTGACTTTGATAAGGTGTCCTTCTGGAATATGTCTTGACAAAAAACAAAACCAAAACAGCCCACACAAATGTGTAGAGCACTGCTTAGTTGTCCATATTCATTTAATCCATTTTATCTTTATCTACTGTATGCATCATAAAATATCGTACTCAACTTGTATTACATATTTACAAAATATCACAGTCACAGCAACAATCACAGTTTTAACAACAGAAAATGTTTAACATATTTATCTCCTATACATTATACAGTTAGTTAACAGTAAATTAGCTCAGCATTTGTTCACATGCCAGGAAACAGGGAAATAAACCCCTTTTGCTGAAAAAACAGCCCTGACCTGTTGAGGCATGGACTCCACTAGACCCCTGAAGGTGTGCTGTGGTATCTGGCACCAGATGACAGCAGCAGATCTTTAAGTCCTGTAAGTTGTGAGGTGGGGATGTAGTGTTGTTCTTGGGACCCTTTATGGTGCGACACAGGTGGTAACATCACCTGGAGTATAAGAGGGCTGTGTGGCAGAGGGGCGGTCTCTATGACCACCTCGCTACCTAACGAGAGCGTCTCTGTATCACTGTGAGTCCTGTAATAAAGTCCTATGTAGTTCCCCCTTTACCTCATTATTGTGCCACATTTTACAGCATAACATTTGGCGAAGAGGATAAGGTTATGGATGCTGGCGTGTTTTCAATTCGGCCGTTTTTGGAGTGTCCGGGAGAGCCTCCGGTGCTTTGGGCGAGATGGTTCGCTGCTTTTAAAAACTACTTGGTGGCGCTAAACCTTGGTGAACTGACGAAGGTACGGGCACGGGCAATGCTGGTCCACAATTTAGGTATGGAAGGACAGCGTATCCTTACTACCTTGGGAGCTAGCGATAGCTTCGAGGACGTGGTTGAGCTAATGGTGTGACATTTTCGTGTGCCTGCAAACGTCATCGTCAGGATGATCCAGTTTTGGTAGCGCCCTGAGCGGATTGGCGAGTTGGTGCAGCACTATGTTGTGGACCTGCAGCAGCTGGCTGGAAACTGCCAGTTTGGTGATTTGGAGGAAGAAATGGTCCACGACCAGCTGGCAGAGCACACACTGTGCTCGTCAGCACGGTCAAAACTACTAACACACTCCGGCGAATTGACTCTAGCCATGGCTGTGGAAATAGCTCAACAGTGTGAAGCAGCGGATAAGCCATCACACGACCTCAGTGAGAGAGCTACGTTACGCCCCTATGACTTGCAGGCAACGAAGCAGGCTGTGGATCCGGACAGCGAAGACAGCAAACAAGAGGAATGCGCTGCAGCTGTAAAGATGAGGTCCGCCCTGGGATCGCCCAAATGTTCGGGTTGTGGGTCCACTGAGCACTGGTACAAGGCTGGAGAGTGTCTGGTGAGAGGTAGACGCTGTAGCAAGTGCGGACACCTGCATCATTTTGCCAGGGCCTGTAACAGGTTCAAGCGAGGGGAACGGTGATACAAAGCAGATACCCCTGCTCCAACTCCTACAGTGATTCACACCGTCTCCCCAAGCACAGATGGCCGTACATACTGTGTGGTGAAGTTGGACGGTGAGGAGGTGCCGTTACTGGTGGACACGGGCTCGGTGAGGTCTGTGCTGAACTGGCCTACTGTGAGGAGTTTTTTTCCCCATATCACCGAGTGAGAGGTCTTTCAATGCGGTTATGTGGATATGGTGGGAATAGACTACCCATTATGGGTTCGTTGGAGCTGACAGCTAGATACAAGGCAGCGGAGGTAGCCAATCTGCAGTTTGTGGTGACTGCCAATGGAGCAAATGTGATGGGATGCGACCTTTTCTACGAACTTGGCTTCACGATCACCAGTGGTAGTGGAGAGAAGTGGTTGGGGTGTAGCTTGTGGGACCGGCTGGTTCCGCGAGTGTTGGACGACGCAATATGGGACGAACCTTGGCCTAGTATTCTGGGAGATAAGCAGGACCAACCCCATCCAGGGCCATCACGAGAGGGTGCCTGCGCCAGGGTCCAAGTTGCCCTAGCTGAGGGAACTGGGCGGTGCCGTGGGACGCCCGTGACAGCGGATGGAGCCGAGTGGATGACTTATCCTGTTTCCGGAGTTCGGCTGGGAGGTATCAAGAAGCAGGGGGTCACAACGGCTTCGCCAGCATCTGAAATGAAAGCGAGCAGGGCAGGACCGGCTGGCACGGTAAAACGACGTGCCACACAGGAACACTGGAAGCCGAGCCGGGCTCCTCTGGGGGTCGCTGATGTGGTCCGGCCCAGGGAGAGGGCCCAGTTGAGAGGGGTTTGCAGGAAGAGAAAACGACAGGAGGACCAGGGGCAGCTGCAGGTGCTGGCTGTTCAGGAGGACGGCTACCTTCAGCTGTCTGATGGTACATGGAGACATCCCAACGGGCTGCAGTGCACCAATGAAGAGGGAGAGGTGTCTTGGCGCCGACACCTCCAGGCGGCAAGAGAAGAAGATGCTCGGATTGGGACCCGCCTGACGGGTCTCAGGGGGGTAGGCTCTTCATGATGTCTGACTGGCAATTTCAGGGGGTAATGGGTTTAATGTTGTTGTTTTTTTGCAGATTGCCCAACTTAGTGTGTTCTGCATGAGGTTACTGGGTGAGTTGCTGAAATGTTAACGTGTACATTACCCAGGCTATGTTGTTGCTATGCGACTGTGCCCAGTTTACAGTGGAATTATGCCAATGAGTTTCTTACGCTGGATTGCTATGTGAGCTGTCCATGGTGCTGAGTGATTACGTTAGCGTGTCTTAACACGCGTTTGCCGTGTGTCTTGCCCGAGTTGTGGGGTGATTATGTTGGGTATTCATGTTTGAGGGTATAACCTGTATGTATATATGTTTAAGTGATTATTTTATTTATTATATTAGGAACACAGCGTGTTTTATTTTCATGGACTATACATTACTAAAGACGGCAGAATAATCCATCTAGCCGTGTGGAGGTGGGACAGTAGTCCACCTGTCCCTCTCTAGTTTTAGTTGTTTGTGTGCATGGTTAGGTTCTAATTACTTTGTTCACTATTAGTGTGTGCTTCGGGCTCTAAATTTGGGGACGGTCTGATTGGTGTGCATGTGTTTTGGACTTTTCTACGGGGGGGGGGGGGGGGGGGTGTAGTGTTGTTCATGGGACCCTTTATGGTGTAACACGGGTGGTGACATCACCTGGAGTATAAGAGGGCTGCGTGGCAGAGGGGCAGTCTCTTTGACCACCTCACTGCCTAACGGGAGCGTCTCTGTAACATTGTGAGTCCTATAATAAAGTCCTGTGTAGTTCACCCTTTGCCTCATTATTGTGCCACGTTTTACAGCATAACATTTGGCGGTGAGGATAAAGTTATGGATGCTAGCGTGTTTTCAATTCGGCCGTTTTTGGAGTCAGGGTAACAGGGTAACAGGGGTCTCCCCCTCATGGATCGTCACCTTATCATGGTGGGGGGGTTTGTGTGCCCCAGTGATCCCAGGAGCTATGTTGTCTGGGGCAATTTGCCTCTGATAGGGTCACCCAAGACAAACTGGTCCTGGGTGAAGGGCCAGACTAAGAACGATCCAACAGACTCTCATGATAAATTCTAGATCAAGGATTCAGTGTACCCCGCCCGGTATGGTGTTACCGGGGCCCCACCCTGGAGCCAGGCCTGGGGGAGGGGCTCGATGGCTAGCGTCTGGTGGCCGGGTTTCCACCCATGGGACCCGGCCGGGCTCAGCCCGAAGGAGTTACATGGGTCCGCCCTCCAGTGGGCTCACCACCTGCAGGAGGGATCATGGAGGTCCGGTGCTATGTGGATTAGGTGGCGGTCAAAGGCGGAGACCTTGGCGGACTGATCACAAGCTTTCTAAACTGGCTTTTGGTACGTGGAATGTCACCTCTCTGGTGGGGAAGGAGCCTGAGCTGGTGTACGAGGTTGAGAGATACCGGCTAGATATAGTCGGCCTCACCTCAACACACAGCTCCGGTTCCGGAACCAGTTTCCTGGAGAAGGGCTGGAGCTTGGCCTTTTCTGGCGTTGCCCTGGGTGAGAGGCGACGAGCAGGGGTGGGTATTCTTGTATCCCCCCACCTCGCTGCCTCTATATTGGAGTTTTTCCCGGTGGATGAAAGGGTTGTTTCCCTGCACCTTCGGGTTGGGAAACGGGTCCTGACCATCATTTGTGCCTATGCACCAAGTGATGTTTCAGAGTGCCCACCCTTTTTGGAGTCTCTGACTGGGGTGCTGGAGGGAGCTCCTCTTGGAGACTCCATTGTCCTGCTGGTGGACTTCAATGCACACGTGGGCAATGACAGTAAAACCTGGAGGGGGGTGATTGGGAGGAACAGCCTGCCCGATCTGAACCCGAGTGGTGTTCAGTTATTGGACTTCTGTGCTAACTACAGTTTGTCCATAACGAACACCATGTTCAAGCATAAGGGTGTCCATATGTGCACCTGGCACCAGGACACCCTAGGTCGCAGGGTCGATGATCAATTTTGTTATCGTGTCATCAGACCTGCCACCGTATGTCTTGGACACTCGGGTAGAGAGAGGTGCAGAGCTGTCAACTGATCACCACCTGGTGGTGAGTTGGATCCGATGGCAGGGGAGGAAGACATTCAGACCTGGTAGACCCAAACGTATAGTGAGGGTGTGCTGAGAACGTCTGGCTGAGGCCCCTGTCCGGGAGGTCTTCAACTCCCACCTCTGGAAGAACTTCAAACACATTCCGAGGGAGTCTGGAGACATGGAGTCTGAATGGGCCATGTTCTCCACCTCTGTTGTTGAAGCGGCGGCCCAGAGCTGCGGCCGCAAGGTGGTCGGTGCATCTCGTGGTGGCAACCCCCGAACCAAGTGGTGGACACCAGTGGTGAGGGGGGCCATTAAGCTGAAGAAGGAGTCCTATCAAGCTTGGTTGGCTTGTGGGACTCCCGAAGCAGCTGAGGTGTACCGGCAGGCCAAGCGGAGTGCAGCTCGGGCGGTTGCTGAAGCAAAAACCAGGGTATGGGAGGAGTTTGGTGAGGCCATGGAACAAGACTTTCAGTCGGCCTCGAAGAGATTATGGCAAACTGTCCGGCGGCTCAGGAGGGGAAAGCAGCTTCCTGTCCACACTGTGTATGGTGCGGATGGGGCGCTGTTGACTTTGACTGGGGATATCATTGGGCGGTGGAAGGAATACTTCGAGGATCTCCTCAATCCCACTGATACGCCTTCCACAGAGGAAGCAGGGTTTGTGGATGAGGGGGATGACTCGCCTATCACAGGGGCTGAGGTCGCCAAGGTGGTTAAAAGTCTCCTTGGTGGCCGGGCCCCGGGGGTGAACGAGATTCGCCCTGAGTACCTCAAGGCCCTGGATGTTGTTGGGCTGTCATGGTTGACACGCCTCTGCAACATTGCGTGGAGGTCGGGGGCAGAGCCTTTGGCATGGCAAACCAGGGTGGTGGTTCCTCTCTTCAAAAAAGGGGATCGGAGGGTGTGCTCCAACTTAAGAGGGATCACACTCCTCAGCCTCCCTGGGAAGGTCTATGCCAAGGTACTGTCGAGGAGAGTCCGGCCGTTGGTCGAACCTCGGATTCAGAAGGAGCAATGTGGTTTTCATCCTGGCCGTGGCACATCGGACCAGCTCTTTACCCTCTCGAGAATTCTCGAGGGTTCGTTGGAGTTTGCCCAACCAGTTTACATGTGTTTTGAGGACTTGGAGAAGGCATTTGACCGCGTCCCTTGTGGTTTTTTGTGGGGGGTGCTTCGGGAGTATGGGGTATTGGGCTTGTTGTTACGAGCTATTCGGTCTCTGTACGACCATTGTGAGAGTTTGGTTCGTATTGCCAACACTCGGTCGGACTCATTCCCAGTGAGAGTTGGACTCCGCCGGGGCTGCCCTTTGTCACCGATCCTGTTCATAATTTTTATGGACAGGATTTCTAGGCGCAGCCAGGGAATGGAGGGTGTCATGCTTGGTGACCACAGGATCTCATCTCTGTTGCTTGCAGATGATGTTGTCCTGCTGGCTTCATCCAGCAATGACCTACAGCTCTTGCTGAGATGGTTTGCCACCGAGTGTAAAGCGGCTGGGATGAGAATCAGCACCTCCAAGTCTGAGTCCATGGTCCTCAGCCGGAAAAAGGTGGATTGTCCTCTCTGGGTTGGGGACAGGCTCCTGCCCCATGTGGACAAGTTTAAGTGTTAGGGTCTTATTCACGAGTGAGGGGAGAACGGAGTGAGAGATTGACAGATGGATTGGAGGAGCATCTGCAGTGATGCGGACATTGTACCGGTCTGTTGTGGTGAAGAGGGAGCTTAGTTCTAAGGCAAAGCTGTCGATTTACCAGTCAATCTACGTTCCTACTCTCACCTATGGTCACGAGCTTTGGGTAATGACCGAAAGAATGAGATCGCGGATACAAGCGGCTGAAATGAGCTTTCTCTATAGGATTGCTGGACTCACCCTCAGAGATAGGGTGAGGAGCTCAGTCATCCGGGAGAGGCTCAGAGTAGAACCGCTGCTCCTCCACATTGAAAGGATTCAGTTGAGGTGGTATGGGCATCTGATTAGGATGCCTCCTGGACGCCTCCCACTTGAGATATTTCAGGCACGTCCCACTGGGAGGAGACCCCGAGGCAGACCCAGGACTCAGTGGAGAGACTATGTCTCCCAGCTGGTCTGGGAACACCTTGGTATCCTCTCTGAAGAGCTGGAGCAGGTGGCTGGGGAGAGGGAAGTCTGGGCTTCTCTGCTTGAACTGCTGCTTCCGCGACCCGGACCTCCGGAAAAGCGGTAGAAGATGGATGGATGGATGGATGGATGGAACAGGGGTCTCCATGGATTGGACTTGTTTGTCCAGCACATCCCACAGATGCTCCTTTGGATTGAAAACAACGGAGTTTGAGGTGTTGACTTAACCTCTCAATCCATCTTGGGCTGTTCTGGCAGCAAAAGGGGTCCAGCACCATATTAGGCAGGTGGTCATAATGTTATTCCTGATCAATGTATGTCTTCCCACCATTAAGCCTTTTTTTGAGATATCACTATTCATGGGTCCTTCATTATCAGGTCTATAGTATGTTACCTCCTGCTGAAATGGAGAAGTAATAGCTGTATAGTTGCAGTTGCATTCCAAATCATCATCATGATAATCAGTTCTTTATATATCTATATTTGGGTAAGACCCCCTAAATAAAGTGACATCCTGAGCTTTTGTGATAACAAGTTCAGATTGTTCAAACTATGTCAGGAACAGTGATTGCTGAATATTTACACAGCTAAAATTGCATCTCTTTGTTTCACATCTACTACACATAAAACACAAATGAGTTTTTTTAAACAGAATTTAGCAAAAGTATGAAATATTAACTGTGTTATGTCCATAACCCGTACTTCAATAACGAGGCCAGAGGTGCAGTAGAACATAGGTTTAGTGAAGAACTCACAACATGATACAGGCACTCTCGTATAGGCAGAGGTCTGGTCGTAAAGAGACCGTGCCTCTTCCGCATCCGCCTTTTATACCCAGAGTGGCAGTGGAACCGAAAAGGTGGAGCCGCCACCCATAGTGCACACAGTATGAAATGTATCATATTTGATACATCACATTTCCACCCCTGGCCCCTGTAGAAAAGTCCAAAACACACCAATTAGGCCCTCCCAAATTTGTAACCCGAATCATGCACTAACAATGAACGGAATATGTGTATATATAGGCCTATCCATGCACACACAACAACTAAAACTAGAGAGGGACAGGTGGACTACTGTCCCACCTCTACACAGCTAGAAGGATTATTCTGACATCTTTATCAACATATAGGCCATGAAAAATAAAAGCTGCCGTGTTCCTAATATGTATATATAAAAAATAACCCCCTGAACTTTTATACAAACAAATAAATTCCCATTCATCAAACAAACAGTCAATATTTACGTCCGCACAGTGCTATTGGCACACCCAACAAAACCACCCCATAACCTTGGCAAACCACACATTAATACATACATTTTAAACATCACTTGTTTTGTTTTGGGTTTTTTTGTGCATGTTTTGTACATGGGCAACTTATATAGCACTCAGTATAAGGAACATATCGACTACTTAGCTCAGGCAATACACAACACTATATACAGTTTGACACATCGCCCCCATTAGCTACCATACAGTCCCATGGAGAACCCCCCAGAGACCCATCTGGCGGGTCCTGCTCAGAGCGCCTTCGTCTTTTCGTCTCTGGAGATGGGCCACGTTGAAGTCTCGACACCTCCTTCCCATCGCTGGTGCGCTGCAGCTCGTTGGGGCGTCTCCATGAGTCATCGGACTGCTAGAGATAGCCATCCTCCCGAATGGCCACCACCCACAGCCGCCCCTGTTCATCTTGTTGTTTCCTCTTGTCATGGGCCCCCCTTAGCCAAGCATCCCCACTGGGCCGAACCACGTCAGTGACCCGTAGAGGAACCCGACTCGGCTTCAAATGTCCACAACGCTTAAACCAGGCTTCCTCTCTAGGTTGAACCACTCCACTGACCCCATACAATGCCCGACTTGGCCTCCAGTGTTGCTGTGTGACATGTCCGTCCGCTGTGCCAGTCAGTCCTGCCCCGCTCTCTTTCATTTCGAATGCCGGTGAAGCCGTTGCAGTCCCTTTCTTCTCAGTATTTCCAGGCCGAACTCCAGAAGTAGCAGGAGCTATCCTCTCGGCTCCATCCTCCATCACAGGCGTTCCACTGTGCCGCCCAGTTCCCATATCCAGGGCAACTTGAACTCTGGCACTGGAACCCTCCCGCAATGGCTCTGGATGGTATTGGTCCTGGTCATCTCCCAGAATACTAGGCCAGTCTTTGTCCAATACCGCGTCGTCCACCACGCACGGAAACAGTCGGTCCCACAAACCACAGCCCGACCACTCCCCTCCGACGTCACTGGTGATTGTGAAGCCCAAGCCGTAGAACATGTTGCAGCCCATCAAGTTCGACCCGCTGATGGTCACCACGAATTGGACGCTGGACATCACTTCCAACTTGTATCTCACCGTCAATTCCAGCGAACCCACAATGGCCAACTTATTACCGCCATAGACCGAATATGACGTTGACAGTCCTCTCACTCGGTAATACGGGAACAAACTCCTCACAGTAGGCCAGTTCAACACAGAAGCCACTGCTCCCGTGTCCACCAACAATGACACTTCCACGCAGTCCAGCATCACATTGCAATAAATCTGCCCATCTGTGCTCGGGGAGACGGTGTGAACAGCCGTAGGAGTCGTGGCGGGGGAACCCACTTCACGTTGTCGTTCCCCTCGCTCAAAGTTTTTACAGGCCCTGACGAAATGGTGTAGGAGTCCACACTTGCCACAGCGGTTGCCCCTCGCTGGACACTCTCTTGCCTTATATCGGTGCTTGGTGGACCTGTAGCCAAAACACTTTGGCAATCCTGGGGCGGACCTAATTTTTATAGCTGTAGCGTATTATTCTCCGTCATCCACGCTGTTGTCGCTATCTGGGTCCACAGCCTCCGCCACCAATTGTGATTCCGTATACCTCAACATAGTTCTCTCACCAAGGTCCTTGGACAGTTTTTCCGCTGCTTCGAACTGCTGAGCTATCTTGACTGCTGTGGCTAACGTCAGTTCACCGGAGTGCATGAGGAGCTTTGACCGTGTCACAGAACATAGTGTGCGCTCCGCCAACTGATTGCGGACCATTTCTTCTTCCAAAGCTCCAAACTGCATTCCCCAGCCAGCTGACGCAGGTCTGCAACCTATCGCTGCACCGACTCTCCAGTCCGCTGGTGGCGCTGCCAAAACTGAATACTCCGGACTATGACGTTTTCCGGAGCGCGAAAGTAGGGCGCCATTAGCCTGACCACGTCGTCAAAACTATCACTCTCACCCAATGTGCTGACAATTCGTTGTCCCTCCATGCCGAGATTATGGACCAAAATTGCTCGTGCACGCAGTTTCTTCAATTCGCCGAGGTTCAAGGCCACCAAATAGTTCTGGAATGCCGCATACCACCTCGCCCAGGGAACTGGCAGTTCGCCCGGGAGCTCCAAAAATGGCCGAATACTAGAAACTCCTTTATCCATACTTTTATCCTCGTCGCCAAACGTTATGTCCATAACCCGTACCGTACTTCAATAACGAGGCCGGAGGTGCAGTAGAACGTAGGTTTATTGAAGAACTCACAACATGACACAGGCGCTTTCGTATAGGCAACGGTATGGTCGTAAAGAGATCGTGCCTCTTCCACATCCGCCTTTTCCGGTTCCGCCGCCACCCATAGTATACACAATATGAAATTATCATATTTGATACATCACAAACTGTATCTTTTTTGTGACCAGATTTTTATTAGGTTTAGTAGAACTCTATACCATTTTTCACACACAAAAAGAAAGGATCGGAGTTTTGGGGAGCGTGGTGCACACCTGCCACGGTCACCTGGAGGCTCGGTCAGAATGTGGATGCTGCTCCGGGTCCGCCCAGCAGGCGTCACGGCACCGACAAGATGGCCGAGATTGTGGGGCTGGAGTGAGGGAGGAAACAACAACAGTGGAGGGCTACATCGGACCCACAGAGTGGCTGAAGACTAGTCACTGCATAGATAAAGGCTGGCTTCTGTGTGTCTCCGGTCCACCTCTGACATTAGCCCTATGCGGACACAGTGAGGTCTGAGCGGACTCAAACGTTTATCAGGGTCGTTTGCGTTTGGCTAGTGAGCTAACCATGCTAGCTAGCTGACAGCACCGTTAGCTAGAGAATACGCTTTCAGAAAGTGACGGTTGGACCATATTTTGGAAGAATCTGTTTTCGCTCCAGGCCCAAGTCTGAAAACTAACTATAACTCAAGAGGCACGGCTTAACCGCACGGCAGGTTGAGTTTATGACATTGGCCAACTGGTTAGCGAGCTAACGTTGCGGATTTCTGATTGCAGTTCAAGAGTTAGCATTAGCAAAAGACTGTTAGCTTGCTCAGCTGTTTTGGGTGACTTGGGGTTGTTCGTGTACAGAAAGGTGCACCCCTGTGCGTAGGAAGGACGTCTGGATTTTTTTAAAAATTCTTTCTGAGGGTACTACTTGGAGGAGGTTACCTGCAAACCTGGGTAACCGGGTCCCCCAGAGGATTGCTGTGGGACGGTAACGGAACCAGAGCCTGGGCTGTAAACACAAGTTCCGCCGAGAAGTCTTTGCGCCGTTGGACGAGGCGCAGATTCACTCAGCATCACCATGGCTCACTCTCCTGTTCAGGGCAACCTGCCAGGAATGCAGGTAAGATGATGGGTACCGTTTTAATTCTTCCGCAGAAAGTGGTCGAGGTCACTGTCGGAACATAATGTACATCTTTTGTACGACCCTGCTGTTTATTTGTAATTCTATACATTTAAGGGCACTGGAACGCTAAGTGCTTTCTTAGAAACACTGCAAAGATAATGAAACATCTGACTGTATTATAAGGCCACAGGGTCACTGCAAAAATAGCCAACACGTATTTACTGTATGTAGTACAGCTCATTGGTGCCAAATTAAGTTAATTTGCATATCCCATTTGTCTTGATGACGACTAGTTTGCTGTCATCAGTGTTGTATAAACCTTTATTTTTTTCATGTCATTTGAATATTTATCTCTGACTCCACCATTAAAAAGCCATGCAAGCATTATTCCTGTTCCAGCATCTACTACTATCTTTAGGATTGTGCCTATAGGGTAAATTGGTCTTGGGTAGATAACTAGAGGAGATAACTGCTGCTAATGTAAGATACATTATGCATCACTTTGTTTTCTCTGCAGGCTTTTTAGTAGAATTTTGCAGCAAATGAGTGTGGATTCAGAATATTGGACGGGATACAATTTTTTTTATTTATTTTTTTTTGGGGGGGGGGGGTAGTAGTCCTCATTAACTCAGAATACTACAATGCTAAATTCAGCAGTTGGTCAATAGAAAATTAGTAACTAATCTGATAATTGACTAATCACTTTTGCACCCTTTTCCAGTAAAAAAGAAAAGACTTTCAGTTTCTCAAACTTGAACATTTCCCTTTATTTTGTTTTTGCATTAAGAGTTGAGTAATTATTGGTTTTGTGCTTCCTCTGACAAGCCCACACATTTGATGAGGTGACTTTGAGTTCTGAGATATTGTACGTTTTTCCCCATTTTTTTTAAAATATATTTTATAGACTTGATTAGTCGGCTAATTAAAAAATATACTCAGCAGATTAATCAGTAACAATAAATAATGGCTAGCTGCAGCCCCAGTAATAACTTCCATCCATCCATCTTCTATCACTTAATCCAGGGGTGTTCAATCATGTGCCATGGAGGGCCAAGACCCTGCAGGTTTTCTCTTCTACACAGTCTGTTCTGCAGGTGTTTTCACTTATCAACAGTCAGTGGGAAGAAATTCAATGGAATCTGCTGTTGAAGACACTGGTTGGAGGTAAAGCCTGCAGGGTCTTGGCCCTCCATGGCACATGATTGGACATCCCTGACTTAATCATTTTGGGGTCGGGGGCTATCTCAGCATCTTTGGGCAAGAGGCAGGGTACATCCTGGACAGATGGCCATTCACTCTCACATTCATACCTAAGGACAATTTAGAATCCCTAGTTGATACCAGTTAACCTAACCTGCATGTCTTTGGCCTGTAGGAAGAAACCGGAGTACCCGGAGAAAACCCATGCAGACACGGGGAGAACATGCTAACTCCACACAGAAGGGTCACCAATGGTCAGGGGGTGGGATCAAACCCACACTAGTCAGGGGTGGGATTGATCCTGTGACCTTCTTGCTGTGCTGCCACAGTGCTAACCACTGCGCCACCAAGCTGCCCCGATAATAACTTATGTTGACAATTTATTACCTGTCAGGTTCAGGTAAGATAATATTCAATTCAATTCAATTCAATTCAACTTTATTTATATAGCGCCATTTCACAACAACAGTCATCTCATAGCACTATCAACTGTAGGGAGGACCCCCACAGTTGCAGAAAGACCCCATAATAATACTGTGAAATAGTATGGCACATGAGGTATAGCTGTAACTTTTTAGGTAAAATGTTGAGCAACGTCACATTTGCATTTCAGCATCTAATTTAATGCAAGTATTACACAAGACGTGTAACTTGCAATTCACATTTTTATCTAGCTTGACATGTTTGGATTCAGAAGTTGACAAATATGGGATCTTATTTGCTAAGTTGGTAAATAGCTTTGGTAACACCGGAGTCCCTGTTTGTGTAAAGGCAACTGCTTTATTTTTAGCCATTTCAAAATGTACATTGATTCTTTCTCTTCTCAGAAGAGATCATAAAAGGAAGTTGTTTTTGTCAGCGCCTGCTCTTGTGTTTCCCATATAACATTCTCAGGAGAGTTAAGTCATTTTAGTTCACTTCCTGCAAAGTTCAGCTTCACAGTGTGATACACATGCCACAGTGTGCTACCCCAAGAAACTTGGAAATATGGCTTAGTAGTCCGTTTCAGTCCACTGTCTATATTATACCATTGAGGACAGGATTATGAGGCCCCCCCCCCCCCATGAAAATTTCATTTTTTTAAAGTATTTCTCAAGTACTGTTAAACAGCACAAATTATATTTAACACATCTTTTCAAAACATCCTACTTTTCTTTGGAAAACAAATTATTATTGTTATATATAAAACATATAAAAAGTTAATGTTTTTGATATACTGAATAAAAATTAACATATTCCTCAACGATTTATTGTACCATCTGCATTTTTTTTTTACTACAGACAATGGCATTTTTGTGGTTTAACAAATTCTTTACTGTATAGTGTGTATATGTGCTAGTGCATCTCAGTAAATTAAAATGTCATGATTTATAATTTAATTTAAAAACTATAACCAATATCATAAAATTTATTCAAAAAGGTTTAAATTATTTCACTTTGTGTAATAAATATATAAAAGTTTTAGTTATATTTCAAAAAAATTTACTTTCCCTAACCCTTGTTGTAATTTACTGAGGTGCACTAGGAGACTGTTTTAACAGGAGAATAAATTGTGAGCTGCTTCATCTGTTGCATGTTAAACATTATCAGAGTACCCCAGGAAACCCAGTACGATCTGGCCTCCCTCTGTTGTCTGATAGTTACATGAGCTACTTGACACGAGCTAGATGACCCTGCAGGGCTGTACGTTAACTTTTTTTTGCTCATAACACTGGTGCTACAGAGGTTCATAGTCGTGTAGCACAAGACAAAAACTTGTGGCACCATAAAAACCTCTGTTACGTCTCTAAAATTGACTGCAAGGATAAGGGCCTGTACTTGTATAGCACTTTTCTAGTCTTAAAAATCACTCAAAGCACTTCGCTAGTACTAACCCTCTATTCTAAGTCTGGATTTATGCTGCACCTCCACTGTCCGCATCTGCTCGACCGCGAGGCTTGTGTGATGAAATTTACGTCATTATCTCCAGTCTGCAGATGTCTGCAGAGCCTGTCCGTGTGCAGCCCAAATGTTCTGACCACACAGCCTGACTGCGTTGATTTCGCATGTGCAAAATTGAACCGCTCATTCACGAGGTGGCACTACCAACACAGCATTATTTATATCTTCTTTTTTTTTTTTCATGCTTACTGCGCAGTTTCCTGGTGGAACACCCACAATTTCGTTGTACTTTACAATTGTACAATAACAATAAAGCCTATCCTATACAAAGTCAGAGTAGACGAAGAAGGCAAAGAGGAAGAGTCAGTCAGTCAGTGGCCTCAGCCAAGCTGCACGCCTAGCAGTCCAATCTTCACGGTCTAGCATACAGGCGGCGAGCTTGCCAGTGTTGGTTTCCCCAGTATCTCCCTTCAGAGTGTCGACGAATGATGTTAATGGCCATCCTGGTTGGCGAAAGCCATGCATTGGTTCCCAGAGTAGCAGGTGGCTTGCCGGGAGCTTTTGGTAATGGTAACGGTGCCCTGCGAGGCCAAGTCTTCCCCAAGCCACCTTGTCTGATATTCTGGGAAGGTGCCCATAAGAGGAAAAATGAAGACGAGAATAAACATACATGAATCATTCTGCAGCAGCAACTTGAGCAGAGAACAGCACTGAAAAGTGGTAATTCCTGCTTTTCCTTGAAACTATGCCATTAATGTTGATACGAAAATGTGTGTCGCTCTTGCCTTTATAGCCAGTGAGCAAACTGCCGTGTTAACACATTTGCGCTACCCATAGAGCTTGGATGAAACTAAAAATAACAGTTGTGCGCATGCATCAACCGTTTGGCCTGGTAGCGAAAAAGTGAAGCATATACAGAGCTGCGTGCGCCCCGACCTTGTCCAAAACAGATGCGAACCAAAGAGGAAATGCACCACGAATCCAGCTTAAGAGAGAGACGGATACCTAGGGACTAGGGGTGGAACAAAAGATTGATTCAGTGATGGGTCGCGATACTTGACACTAAAGACGAAGCACCGATCCCTAAACGCATCAGTCTTTTATTGATCCACTGCAGTGTTTCCTCTGGCTTAAAGATCTTGTCGTGGTGGCAACATATTTTTCCGGGTTGGTTGGGGGGGGGGGGCAGAAAACACATAACACTGTTGTAACTAGAATATGTTAATTTTATATATATTTTTTTTTTTTTTAATTTTGCACAGTAACTTTGCATATGGAACTTTCCATTTGAAGTATTGTACAACCGAGGCTTGAATGTTGGAATATTGGACCAGTTGAGGTCCCACCCAGACTTTTTAGTGGTGTCATCCTTCTCTCCTTCCTCTGCTTTCACCTCTCCTGGACCCTCTGCTTGAACACTTTGCTCTCCTTGGTTCCTCTCTTCTGTCTCGTCTTGTCCTGTCTAATTCAGGTTCTCTCTCTGTCTGTGGTGGTCTACAAACAGGTTAGAAAATATCAAGTGTCATGTTTTGTCCTGCAGGATTTTTTTTGTCATGGTTTACATAAATGACAAAAATATGTGTATTTTTATTCTAGTGTTTCTTTTTTTTCCACTGAGAGTAGGGAAGGGGGAAAAAAAAATTCATAATAGTAATTTACTCATGCATACTTAAATTATATGATCAGAAGTGGGTACAGTAGTCAGAAATTCTACTCATGTAAAAGCAGTGCTTTGAAATTAATAATTAAAAGTAGACAACCAAAAACTTGTAGTTGAGTTAAGGGTATAAAGAGCACCCACTTAAAAACTTGAGTAATGACTTCAGTCTTGAAGGTTTGAGGTTTTTCTCCAAAATTTATAACAATTTTCGTATAGTTTTCTACTTTACTGTGTAAATTTATCTAAATTTGAAACAATTTTCCTCAAATTTGTAATTCCTTCTTGTAAAATTGACTTTTCTTGTACATTTGAGACTTTATTATAAATTTGTGGATTATTTTATGGCTTATTTTTGTCTTTTTTTTAAAAATAAAATTACTGGGGTTTTTTAATAAATTTGAAACCGACTGTTGTGATTTTTTTGTTTTACTTTTTCCAAATAATAATTTACATTTTTGACCATAATTTTGCAGAGCCAGAACAGAACAATAATTTAACTCTGATTTCAAAGAAAAAATATTAATAAAATTGTATTTATTTAAATAAATTAACTTAAATGACCAAAGATGCAGTCATTTCTGTTATAATATTTCTATAGACTGTATTTATAGTTGTTTTTTTGTTTTTTTTGACATCTCACCACCCAGACAGCAGAAAAAAACCTCCCTTATTTTTAAATCCAAATGTTGGCACATTTAGTTTGTCTGAAGGCTGCTGATGGGTTAAAGTCATTGAGTTCGTGAATTTTGGTCATCTTAACTTGCCAGGTACATAATAATGAACATAAATTAGGTAATTAATATTAACTAAGATAAAGGTTAACATTTCCTTTTTATTCTTGTCTGAAATAAGAAAAACAAAAAAACTAATAATTTAAAAGAAGACAAAATGAACCAACTCGAGCTCCTAACCACACCTGTTAGCTAAGCGACTCTTCCATTATTGCTCCCATTACCAGCCGGTGAAAACCATGATCAGTGCCTCCACCGCTTACATACCTCTTCTGACCCCCCCCCCCCCCCCATCATGTTTAAAGTACTTGAATAAGCTCATGCTGCTCTCGGACAGTGACGCCAGTGAGACACGCTCCTCTTACTCACTCTGCCTGCCGACTGGAGCGGGCGGGGCACTTCTAAACTCCGTGCGGATGACGGTCACTCGCGTTGTTCATGTGCGTGCTTGCAGACCGTCATTCCTTCATATTCAGTGCGAGACATATTCATATTTATATTCAGCGCGTGACGTCATCCATTCAGTAACTGGCAGGCTGCAGACAGAACACCCAGATGCTCTTCTCCTCATCTCAGGCGATTTCAACCATGTTTCACTGTCTCCCATTCTACCCACGTTTACCCAGTATGTCACATGCCACACTAGAGACAATAAAACACTGGACTTATTCTACGCAAACACTAAGGAGGCGTACACCTCATTACAACTCCCCCCACTCGGGAGATCGGATCACAACTTGGTTCATCTCCGGCCGGTGTACAAACCCCTAGTGCACAGACAACCTCCGGCCATGCGCACCGTGAAGTTATGGTCTGAGGAGGCAATGGACACTCTAAAGGGCTGTTTTGAAACCACTGCCTGGGAGCAGCTCTGCGATCCACATGGTGAGGACATCGATGGCCTCACTCACACCATCACGGACTACATCAGCTTCTGCGTGGACAACACCGTTCCCACCAAGACCATACGGTGTTGCTCAAACAACAAACCCTGGATCAACCCTGAGATAAAAACACTTCTGAGAGAGAAGAAGAGGATCTTCAGGATGGGGAACAGGGAGATGCTGAAGTCCGTACAGAGGGAGCTGAGGAGAAAGATCAGAGAAGGCAAGGACAGCTTCAGGAAGAAGATGGAGGACAAGCTGCAACAGAGCGACATCAGCGGGGTCTGGAGAAACCTTAAAACCATCTCTGGGCTCCAGGATACCTTCTCCCAGGCCACAGGGGGCAGGGAGTGGGCGAACAATCTGAATCTGTTTTTCAATAGGTTTGACCAACCGCCCTCTCCCCTGACTGCACAACAACCACTGCTGCCTCTGAAGACATCAAGTCCTGCTGCCCACTCCCCACTCCACCAGCACCCCCCCACTCCCAACACACAGCCCCCCAACCTGACCCTCACTAAGACCCAGGTAAGGACGGAGCTGAGGAAGATCAAGGCGAGGAAGGCGTCGGGACCGGACGGCATCAGTGCAAAGCTCCTCAAGTCTTGTGCAGACCAGCTGTGTGGGATTGTGGAGTACATCTTCAATCTGAGCCTGAAGCTGGGGAGGGTACCACAGCTGTGGAAAACATCTTGTGTGGTACCAAAGACTTCCCACCCCAAAGATCTGAACAGCTACAGATCTGTGGCCTTGACGTCCCACATGAAGACCCTGGAGAGACTGCTCCTTGCTCACCTCTGCCCCCTGGTGGGACCAGCGATGGATCCACTCCAGTTCGCCTACCAGCATGGCATTGGGGTGGAGGATGCGGTGATCTTCCTCCTTCACCGTTCTCTGTCCCACCTGGAGAAGCCCGGGAATGCGGTGAGGATCATGTTCTTTGACTTCTCCAGTGCTTTCAACACCATCCAACCGATGATCCTGAAGGACAAGCTGCTGTGCGCAGGGGTGGACCAGCACCTGTCATCATGGATCCTGGACTACCTCACTAACTGGCCTCAGTTTGTGAGAACCCGGGACTGTGTGTCCGACACGATCATCGGTAGCACGGGGGGCCCCCAGGGAACGGTTTTGGCTCCCTTCCTGTTCACCCTTTATACTGCGGACTTCTCACACAACACAACACACTGCCATCTACAGAAGTTCTCTGATGACTCTGCAATCGTTGGCCTCATCTCCAACGGAGATGAAGCTGAGTGCAGAGGGCTTATCCAGGACTTCGTGGACTGGTGCCATTGGAACTGCCTCCAGATCAGCTCGAGGAAAACTAAGGAGCTGGTGGTGGACTGCCGCAGGCAAGGACAACCCCTCACAGCACCAGTAAATATACAGGGAACAGACATCGAGATGGTGACATCCTATAAGTACCTGGGTGTTCATCTGAACAATAAACTAGACTGGTCACACAATACTGACGCACTGTACAAGAAGGGACAGCACAGGCTGTTCCTACTGAGGAGACTCGGGTCTTTTGGTGTACAAGGGGCACTGCTGAAGACATTCTATGACACGATGGTGGCATCAGCCATCACTTTTGGAGTGGTCTGCTGGGGCAGTGGCATTACAGCAGCCGATAGGAAGAGACTGAACAAACTGATCAAGAAAGCTAGCTCTGTCCTGGGGCAGCGCCTTGACCCAGTGGAGGAGATGGGAGAGAGAAGGATGGTGGCTAAACTGTCATCTCTGCTGGAGTCCGAGTTCCACCCTATGCAGGACATACTGAATGCACTGAGGAGCTCATTTAGCAGCAGACTACATCATCCTAGGTGCACAACCGAGAGGTTTCGCAGGTCCTTCCTACCTACGGCTGTCAGACTGTATAACCTAAGCAGGGCTGCTCGCAGAGATAGCAAAAAGACGTGACAACCTAATAGTATTGAATGCAAAAGACGCAATAGACTTACACAATGGTCCCCTCCAGTATACAACTAGAAAAATACCGGTCGCTATGGAGGGTGAGAATATGTATGGGTAAATAATCATACCATGTAGGATAACTAAGTAGACGGTTGTGCTGTTTCATTCCATCTAGCTACAATGCTCCGCACTATGTGTTTATATATTTGTATATCTATTCCATCTAGCTACAATGCTCCGCACTGTGTGTTTATATACTCATATATTTATTCCATCCAGCTACAATGCTCCGCACTGTTTATATATTTATATATCTATCCCATCTAGCTACAATGCTCCGCTCTGTCTGTCTATCTATTTATCTCTATCTCTAACTATCTATCTCTATCTATCCGTACATATGTATAGTTGCTGCTCTTGTTTTTTTCTCTTGCCTTCTGAGTGTTGCTATCCCTGTGCTGTTGCAATCCTGGAATTTCCCCATTGTGGGACTAATAAAGGCTTATCTTATATTTTTTTCCTTAAATTTATATTTCCTCTTAGCGTGGCAGCATAATTTCAAGTGACCCGGAAATGTTACCAGAGGAAACCCTGTACACTACTCACAAAAAGTTAGGGATATTTGGCTTTCGGGTGAAATTTATGGAAAATGTACCAAGTTCACTCTACAGTGATATCATGAAAGTAGGACATTTAAATAGACACATGCAATGGTGATTTCCTTATCTCAAACAATTTATTGAAACAAAAGGCAAACACTGTGGTGGCAGTGTCTCAATAACTTGTCATGTGCCCTTGAGCATCAATTACAGCTTTACAACGATGTCTCATACAGTCACAAGTTGAGATATTGTCTGCTGAGGTATGGCATTCCACTTTTCTTGAAGGGGGACCCTCAGGTCATTGAGGTTGTGGGGTGCAGGGTTACCAGCCTCTACACAGCGACTCAGCTGATCCCACAAGTTTTCTATGATATTTAGGTCTGGAGAAAGTGCTGGCCACTCCATTTGAGGTACCTTAGTCTCCAGCAGCTGTTCCCTAATGATGTGATCTCGATGAGCTTGGAGCATTGTCGTCCATGAAGATGAAATTAGGCCTGTGTTGTTTATGCAGGGTTACAATGACTGGATTAATGTTATTCAGGTAGTATCGGCTTGTCACTGTACCATTCACAAGGTGTAGGGCAGTTCTGTATTGACTAGACACACCTGCCCAGACTGTAACACCACCACCACCAAAGGCTCGTCTGGTGACAACAGTGGCTGATGCATAGTGTTCTTCTTGATGTCTCCATCATTGTTGGCAGCCATCATTTCTGCTCATTGTGAATTGACTTTCATCAGAGAACTTCACTGGTGCTCCCTGGTCCATGCAAGGTGATGACGCCTGTGCCTGGTGGTGTGGTCAGGTACCCTTGTAGGTCGTTTAGCACACAGACCACACTGATGTAAATGGTTTCAACTGGTCTGACGTGACACTTGGGTGCCTCTGACCTCCTTTAAATGTTCATCCATTTCTACAGTATGCCTTTCTGTGACTCTTCCAGTCTCTCTGTATCTAAGATAAGATAAGATAAGCCTTTATTAGTCCCACAATGGGGAAATTCCAGGATTGCAACAGCATAGGGATAGCAACACTCAGAGCAACAATCAGAAGGCAAGAAAAAAACATCTAGTAAACATATGTCCATATTACTATAAATGTATACAGTATATATAGACACACAGTGCAGAGCATTATGGCTGGTGAATGTGCAGCAGAAAGTCTAAGCTCTCTCTCCGCGGATGCGGCGGGCCAGCTGGAAGTCTTTGGGCATGATGGTGACCCCCTTAGCGAAGAAGAGACCACCAGGTGGGTCTCGCTGGTCTCCTGCAGAGCCATGACGGCGAAGCTCAGGAAACGCAGGACGGTCTTGAAGTCTTGAGCGATCTCCCTCACCAGGCGCTGGACGGGCAGCTTACGGATGAGCAGCTCCGTGGATTTCTGGTAGCGACGGATCTCTCTCAGAGCCACGGGCCTGTGACGGCGAGGCCTCTTCACTCTGCCGGTGGCCAGAGCGCCTCTCCGAGCAGCCCTGTGGCTAGCTGTCTCCTGGGGGACTTCTTCCTCCAGTAGATTTTACAGGCGGTCTCTGTCACCTGCTGATGACACTCTGTGACACTCTAAGCTCAGTGGCCACTTCCCTCTGAGAACATCCTGTTTGAATCCTCGCAATGGCAAGGTGTTGTTGATCAATTGTTAGGTGTCGTCTTCGTCTCGTGATGTCAAAATGTGAACAGCACGGTGAAGAGGATGGTTTAAATACAAATTTTAACTAAACCAGAACATTTATTGGTCGATTCATGGATCTAACACCTGTTGTGAGTTTTGCTGTTATGTACCTTGTTAGAGAACAACAAGTTATGCAAAAAGCACTGAAACATTGAACAGTTGGACATGTGCAATCAAAAGGTTGGAGAAGGTCAAATTAAGTTCACCTGTAAAGTTTATAGTGCATTTTAGGTGCATCCTGAAATTTCACTTAAAAGCCAAATATCCCTATCTTTTTGTGAGTAGTGTATATTAATGTAAACGTTGCATGCTTTCTTGGGTATTCAGTCAATAGAGGATCTAAGTCCTGCCTCCTCTACTTCCGCATATGGGACCTTAAAGGGTACCTATGGTCATACATAAAATAAAGATATTATATTGAGCCCCTGTCTCACTTTCTAGTTCAAGTTTTTATTCTGAACAGAGCGCCGGCAATGCGATATAAATCCATTGCCGATGTGCTGGTTCAGCTATGGCAGCAAAACATGCGCGCAGCCATACTGGCGGCTACATGGCCTGCCAGGACGCTTCCTGTGACGTAGTATCGTTGATACCGCGATCTGGATCAATATTGGCTGAGCCTGGAGTGCCCGGCTGAGCAGTGGCTGTCGGGATATGGATATCGCAACATGGCGGAATGTAAAGCCTTTGGATGTCTCAATAATAAGCGAAAAAACAAAGATAAACACTTCTTTTGTGTACCCAAACCCAGCACACCTTGTCGGAAGATCATCGCGGAAAAGTGGTTGCACAATCTCGGACTCGGATACTTTTCAGTATCAACGATGTGACGTCACATCCGCATGTGTCAGGGCGGCGTGCATAGTTTTCATTGACTGGCCATGCCGGCGGCCGTATTTGCATATATCTCTGGTGGTAGATGGCTGGCAACAATTATTTACCCAAATAACGAATACTTTGCCTAATGTTTTCAAGTTGAATGCGTTTTCACGACCACCACAGGTACCCTTTAAATCAAAAAAATTCTCCATTGAATTGAATGGCAAGAGTGAAATTATCTTTTGATCCCGATCAAGTTTTGCCACGAGTTACACTTATGTTTGTCAATTTGAAAGAGAATTTTTGACGCAGTTAAAGTTGTCGGTTGTTGTGTAATAAGAATAATATTTAGTTTTTGTTTGAATGACTAACCGACTACATCTCCCGTTATCCCACATTACTAAACTGTAATAGTGTGTAGTGATGTGGGATGATAGGAGTTGTTCACTAGTCATTTAAACAAAGATCCCTTGGGATAAATAAAAATAAAAAAATAAACATCAATAAGTTAAATATTTCCTGAGCCAGAGGAGAGCAGTAATGATGTCAATGTGAAAATGAGAAAATTATCCCTTACTGCCACCTACAGATATAAATTCGCTGTTAGTTTAAATCATTGAAAATTTAAGTGTAGATCTTCAGCCTGAAGATGATATTCTGGCCTGATTTAACCTGTTTGCTTCCTTTTTAAAAATATTTCAGATTGGTCATGATCTGACCATCACTGGCACAAAAGGTATTGTAATAAAATACATGTGATGACTTCAACTTTATTCATGATTGCTCCTTGACTAATTAAAATGATTAGAAATCAAATAAATTACATTAAGAGCCAACTTGCTCCTCTGACCCATTTTAATGTTTTTATTTATTTTGCGTGTATGTGCCACCATCATGCACTTTTGCCGCTTTAGTAAAAAAAAAATTTCAGAAAAAAGTAAGAAACTCGGCAGTAATTTAAACTAAAGAAATGACAGTCCAGCACACTGTTTCCTATTAGCAACAGCTTAGCATCGTCATTTAGCATTTGCTGTTTTAAGAGTGAGATGGTGTTAATGTTACTCACCTCCAATTAAAATGGGGTGAGAGAACCATCCTCTTTGATGCAGCATGGAGGGAAACAGTCCCACATCCCTGGCGACCAGAAGTAGTGGCTATTTGACCAAACCATTAAACTGGAGTTAGCTGCTGTGCTCATCACCGTAATGTAGCTTGGCCACCCACCCACCCAGCTGTTCCGCTGCACGTACTGTGGGGGCGAAGCAGGGTGCTGACAAGTAGTGTGTGAGGAACTTTGCTAAAGAAACGGGGGTAATGTGTATTTTAAATCCTGACATAGATGATGTAGTTCTGGATGAAACAATAGATGTTTTTATTTTGTCATCTGATATATATCATTATATCTTGCAGCCTCACCCAGGACCAGTTTGTCTTGGTAGACCTTACCAGGGGCAAGTTGCCCATGACAACATAGCTTCTGGCATTATTTGGGCACACAAACTCCTCCACCATGAAAAGTTGGCAATCCATGGAGGGGACTTTTTTTTAATTAAAAAATAAAATTTTCATCGGGGGCTCATAATTCTGTCCTCACGTGTAAACACTTAAGATAGCCACTTAAGCTTTTCTTTGTCTCATCATGACCAGATTTATTGCAACAGCCCTGGATTTGGGCTGCTTTTTCTAATGGTTTAGTAAAACTAACCATGCATCACCTGTTTTTGAGCAGCCAAAATAATTTATCTTCATCACTATCAAACAGGTTGTTACAGCACACACTCGGGCAGCATGGTGGTGTAGTGGTTAACACTACTGCCTCACAGTTAGGTTGTGGGTTCAAATCCACCAGCCAGCAGGGCCTCTGTGTGGAGTTTGCATGCTCTCTCCATGCTTGCGTGGGTTTACCCACGGTGCTCCAGTTTCCTCACACATTCCCCCAAAAAACATGTAAGTCAGGTGAATTGGAGACTCTAAAGTGGCCCTAGGTGTGAATGTGCTTGTGAATGGTGAAAGGATTGGTGCTGTATCATGGATGCCCTTGAATTTCCCTTTGGGATTAATAAAGTATACAAAAAGCACTCTTCAAAAATTAAGAGGTATTGGTAATAGATGATACAGTTTTTTCAATCATTGTATCTTTTAGGCCACATTGATTATGTGGACATGATTATGCATATGTGGAAGATACAGGTATCAACAAAATTCTGAAAATTGAGCTTCTGTATACAGTGCATCCAGAAAGTATTTACAGAACTTCACTTTTTACACATTTTATTGTGCAGTCCCTCCAGGATTTTGTGGGATGTTTTTATGATTGTTGCGGGCCAAAAAGCCTGAATTCACAGGAGCTTTTATAAAAAGTTGCGCTAAAAGTTGCAATGTTTTTAGAGTGTTTTCTGTACTAAAAGTTGTGGGAAAAATCCCAAATTTTAAAGCAGATGCTTTTTTCCAGTTTACCACAGTGATATTCTATATAACAATACAAGAAAAGCACAGGATTGTCAAAGATTTCCTATTATTGGCAGCACCTTCATCTGAAAACTCCCTACGGTTCCCAACCACTCGGTACCGAGTGGAGAGGAAAAAATAAATTATTCTGCTGCTCTGTATTGGCTGTTGGAGTCTGTGTTTTTTTGAAAAAAAAATACAAACAATATTCTCTCTCTTTCCATGCCTACCTGTCTGCTGCATGTCGGTCTTCACACACACACACACACACACACACACACACACACATCTTTCATTTACAGCGGGACGGCGAGGGTGGGGTGGGGGGATGGATGGGTGGGTGCGTGCGTTTGTCCGTCCAGAGGCTACACCGGAGATTCAGTTTTAAAGCTCATTGACCAGATGTAGTAATGATTTTACCTCTAAAGATGTATAAATGTTCAAACACTGGCTCTCACGCGTGCTCCGATGACAGGGTGCTTTTGGGGCAGGCGCATGTTTTTCAACACAAACCCAGCGCTTTGCCCACGCAGTCAGGACGGCGACGTGGCAAGGCATCCATGGGCAGACTGGGTGAGACGGAGGAAGGGACAGTGTTGAAAACCTCGCAGGTGAGTGTTTTTTTTTTTTTTTTTTTAAATCACACACTCTGTTTGCAGATGTGTTCCGTTACTCACTGTAAACTATAAACTCACTACTCACTGTAAACATGGTAGTGAGCACGGTGCAACAATGCATTTGATTGGTTAGACTGAGCGTTTCAGCGCCAGTTGGAGACAAATTTGATTGGTGAAATTGGCGGAAGTTGATGAGGATTGGCCAAAATTGCGGGAAAGTTGTGAAGTACGTGGCGGTAATGCACCTGTAGGCTGGTTGCCAACCGCCAATCAAATCTAAAAGAAGAAGAAGAAGTTGCAATGATTGGATAAAGTTGCAAGGTCGTGCAATAGTTGTGCTGATTGGCTAATTTCGCGTGAATTGGTGCGATCGCAGCATCGTGAAATCCTGGAGGGACTGATTATGTTATAGCTTTATTCCAAAATGGATTAAATTCATTTTTTCCTCAAAATTCTACACACAATACCCAATAATGACAATGTAAAAAAAGTTTTTTTTGAGATTTTTTTGCAAGTTTATTAAAAACAAAGAACAAAGAAATCACATGTACATGCTGTACGTATTCACAGCCTTTTCTCAGTACTTTGATGCACCTTTGGCAGCAATTACATCCTTAAGTCTTTTTGAATATGATGCCACAAGCTTGGCACACCTATCTTGGGGCAGCTTTGCCCCTTCCTCTTTGCAGTACCTCTCAAGCTCCATCAAGTTGGATGGGAAGCGTCGGTGCACAGCAGTTTTCAGCTCTCTCCAGAGATGCTCAATTAGATTCAAGTCTGGGCTCTGGCTGGCCACTCAAAGACATTGCTGCATTCATCTTCCGCTCTATCCTGACTAGTCTTGCTGAAAAACATCCCCACAGCATGATGCTGCCAACACCATTCTTCACTGTAGGGATAGTATTAGCCTGGTGATGAGCGGTGCCTGGTTTCCTCTAAACATGACGCCTGGCATTCATGCAGAGAGTTCAGTCTTTGTCTCATCAGACCAGAGAATTTTGTTTCTCGTGGTCTGAGAATCCTTCAGGTGCCTTTTGGCAACCCTCAGGCGGGCTGCCATGTGCCTTTTACTAAGGAGTGACTTCTGTCTAGCCACTCTACCATACAGGTCTGATTGGTGGATTGCTGCAAAGATAGTTGTCCTTCTGGAAGGTTCTCCTTTTATGTATCGTCAACTGTGGGACCTTACAGTGGTGTGAAAAAGTGTTTGCCCCCTTCCTGATTTCTCAACTTTTTTGTATGTTTGTCACATTTAAATGTTTCAGATCATCAAACAAATTTAAATATTAGACAAAGATAACACAAAATGCAGTTTTTAAATTAAGGTGTTTATTATTAAGGGTAAAAAAAAAAGCCAAACTTGCATGGCCCTGTGAGAAAAAGTGATTGCCCCCCGTTAAAACATAAATTAACTGTGGTTTATCACATCTTTGGAAAGCTGAGTTCAGTTTCTTTAGCCACACCCAGGCCTGATTACTGCCACTCCTACTCTCAATCAAGAAATCACTTAAATAGGACCTGCCTGACAAAGTGAAGTAGACCAAAAGATCCTCAACAGCTACACATCATGCTGTGATCCAAAGAAATTCAGGAACAAATGAGAAACAAAGTAATTGAGATCTGTCAGTCTTGAAAAGATTATAAAGCCATTTCTAAAGTTTTGGAACTCCAGCGAACCACAGTGAGAGCTATTATCCACAAATGGAGAAAACATGGAACAGTGATGAACCTTCCCAGGAGTGGCCGGCCGGCCAACCAAAATTACCCCAAGAGCGCAGTGACGACTCATCCAATAGGTCAGAAAAGACCCCACAACAACATCCAAAGAACTGCAGGCCTCACTTGCCTCAAGTTAAGGTCAGTGTTCATGACTCCACCATAAGAGAGAGACCGGGCAAAAATAGCCTGCATGGCAGAGTTCCAAGACGAAAACCACAGCTGAGCGAAAGAGCATAAAGGCTTGTCTCAGTTTTGCTAGAAAACATCTTGATGATCCCCAAGACTTTTGGGAAAATACTCTGTGGACTGAGGAGACAAAAGTTGAATTTTTTGGAAGGTGTGTGTCCCATTATATCTGGTGTAAAAGTACACAGCATTTCAGAAAAGGAACATACCAAAAGTAAAATATAATGGTGGTAGTTTGATGATCTGGGGCTGTTTTGCTGCTTCAGGACCTGGAAGACTTGCTGTGGTAAATGGACCCATGAATTCTGCTGTCTACCAAAAAATTCTGAAGGAGAATGTCCGTCCATCTGTTCGTGACCTCAAGCTGAAGTGCAGTTGGGTTCTGCAGCAGGACAATGATCCAAAACACACCAGCAAGTCCACCTCTGAATGAATGCTTTGGAGTGGCCTAGTCAAAGTCCTGACCTGAATGCGATTGAGATGCTGTGGCATGACCTTAAAAAGGCAGTTCATGACTTCCGGTCTGGACGCCATGGTGATAGCAACTTAACGCTGAACCTCCCAGATCCAATCCAAGGAAAACATCTTCAAAATCAGACTTAACGGATTTTTGGAAGAATAAAAATCAAAAGACAAAAACACCATGCCTAACCAAAAACAGAAGAAACTGACATTCCCCAGGTCAGGACGCGCAGCGGCCGCAGAATCTGATCCCGAGGACCTCCATTCAGGAGACGAAGAGCTGGGCCTAGCTAACGAAAAGGTTAGCCTGAAATTGCTATATGATGAATTACGACGATTTCGGGCCGAATTTCATGAATTCAGAGAGGAACTAAAAAGGACGAACAGCAGAATGGACCAGGCCGAAAACCGAATCTTGGAAGCTGAAGAAAGAGTAAAAGTGCTTGAAGATTCTATGCTGGATTTACACAGAAAACAGTCAAGGCTGGAGGCTAAGCTAACCGACCAAGAAGGAAGACAGAGACGAGATAACATCAGAATTCACGGTCTGAAAGAAGGAGCTGAAGATGGGTTCAACACAGTGGCGGAATGCGTGGAATCCTTATTGAGAGAGAAGTTGGATATTCCACAAACCACCGATTTGAAAATAGAAAAGGCCCATCGTACATTAGCCGCAAAGCCAGCGGCAGAGGCGCCCCCGCGTTCAGTGTTGGTAAGATTCTCCGATTTCAAAATAAAACAAGAGGTTGTAAGACGGGCTTGGCAGAAAAAAGGATTTATGCATCAAGAAAGAAAAGTCTTTGTGGAGCACGATTACGCCCCTGAGGTTCTTAAAAAGCGACGGGAATATAACGACGCCAAAAAGGTTCTACGGGAAAAGAATCTACGCTTTCAGGCGCCATTTCCGGCGAAGTTGAGGGTCTTTTACGGTGAAGAGTCATGTCTCTACAATTCAGCGGAAGAAGCAACAATTGACATGGCAAGAAGAGGGCTCCCGGTAACGGTGTTTAAACCCGCAGCGAATCTGAGCGAGAAAATCAGAGCTCAAACGTGGTCCACTCAAAGACCTTCTAAATCCATGGGCCAGCAGCGAGAAACCCAGCCCCAAAGCTACAAAGATAAACTTTCCAGTTCCAGGAAGGAATAGCGACCTTGTTGGGGTTTTTTCTCTTTTCAGTCATTCTGCACTTCCACCCCACCTCCTACAAGGTAACAAACATTAAAGGAGATGCAGAATCAGCATGTGGTAAAACCTTTTATGGAGCAGTTATAGCATTAGAAACAAATGTCTTCTTAATTTAAAGGAAAAAAAAAATCTTGTTAAAATAGAAATGTAACAATGACCCACATGTTCTCCCCACACTAACAAATACTGTATTAGAGTGAATGTTTGCTGTGATGGGGGTGGGAGGGTGCACACAATCTCATGGGGTATAGGCATAAAAAAAAAAAAAAAAAAAATATTACAAATTCGGATTGGGATCTGAAATTCACGTTAAAAACATGGGACAACTTACAGGGGTAAGAGAGGGCCCTCAATACGTAACAGAGTTTGAGGAATTTCCCTCAGAGCCTACACTCCATCAGGGCTCTTACAGGGTCTTTAAAGAGACCCCAGCTCAGGAAGTTTTTTTGACAGTTTTTTGTTTTAAAGTCTCGTACGCTATGTTCTTAATGTTTTTTATGTTCTTAATGTTCTTTCAGTTTCTGAGTAGCAAAAAAGAGGGCCACCACACTGTTATACTAAATAAGAAAATACAATGGAGAAACAGGGTGTAACCAAAATAGCCTCATATAATGTAAAAGGGATCCTGAATCCAGTTAAAAGATCCAAGATTCTACGCAAAATGAAAAAAGACAAAGCAGAAATAATATTTTTACAAGAAACCCACCTAACAGACGTGGAACACACTAAACTCAATAGACAAGGGTTTAAAATGATCTCTTCATCTTCATATAAATCAGGGAGGAGGAGGGGAGTAGCGACATTGATATCAACCAAAATTACATTTGAAAAAAAATCAGAACACAAAGATAAAGAAGGGAGGTACAGTTTGGTAATTGGGCGGCTAGAGGGAGAAGATATCACCCTGCTGAATGTATATGCACCACCAGGGGCTAAATGGAAATTTTATAAAAATGTATTCGACCTAATGATAACTAAAGCCCAAGGTTTAGTGATATGTGGTGGAGACTTCAATCTAAGACTGAATCCATACTGGGATGCAACAGGTAATTCTTCACATCAAAATAACACTCAAAATAGGAAAACTCGGATGCTACTAAAAGAAATGGGAATCTGTGACGTATGGAGGGAATTCAACCCCAATGTAAAAGATTATACTTTTTATTCAACGCCACATTCATCTTACTCAAGGATTGATTACTTTTTTATGTTTAATAGAGACATTGGAAGAGTAAAAACATGTAAAATAGGACTGATGGATCTCTCTGACCACAGTCCGATCTATATGGACTTAAACATCCAAAAATACACAAATAATACATTTTCCTGGAGGTTGAATTCAAATGTCCTGAAAGGACCACTGAAAGATGAATTGGAATCAGATATTTTCAAATATTTGGAAGAAAACGATAATGGAGAAGTATCCCCTTTAATACTGTGGGATGCGTGCAAAGCTGTAATAAGGGGAAAAATTATTGCAAAACTGGCAACCCAAAAGAAACTGAGACAAGAAAAACTAATCACACTAGAGTCAGAACTCAAGAACCTAGAAAAAGAACACAAAGACAACACTCATTCTAATGGCTCGCTCAAGATTAAAGAAATTAAAAATCAAATAAATGAGATCTACACAATAGAAATCCAGAAGAAACTTACATTTCTGAAACAAAAACACTATGAAGCAGGCAGTAAATCGGCAAAATTACTAGCCTATAAATTGAGGAAACAACAAACAGAAAGAGCAATCTACAAAATCAGAGACCCAGTATCAAAGGAAATAAAATTCAGAATTCAGGATATTCTTAAAAGCTTCGAGAATTACTACAAGAACTTATACTCCCACAAAAAACATAAAAACGCATCCGAGACATTCCTAAACACATTACACCTTCTCCCAACTTACGGAGTCACAAAATAAAACACTACTGTCAGAAATACAACCTAAAGAATTGGAAAAAGCAATTATGAAACTTAAAGCTAACAAATCCCCAGGAGCAGATGGCTATACAGCAGAATGGTACAAAACCTTTAAACAGCAACTATCTCCTCTCCTCTTGAAAACATTTAACTATGTCCTCCACACAGGGGAAATCCCCCCCCCCCTCCTGGAGAGAAGGGGTCATTGCAGTTATACCTAAACCTGAAAAGGATAAACTAGAATGCCCCAACTACAGACCAATCAGTGTATTAAATCAGGACTATAAGCTTTTTACCATTATCCTTGCCAAAAGGTTAGAAAACATACTGACAGACTTAATTCACTTAAACCAAACAGGTTTTATAAGACAAAGACAGACACAAGACAACATTCGACGCACTTTACACATAATTCATCATATAAAAAAATATAACTTAAATGCAGTCATATTGGGATTAGATGCTGAAAAAGCATTTGATTCGGTTGACTGGTCTTTCCTATATAGAATCTTATCCAGTTTCAATTTTCATAACAACTTCATTAGAACTATACAGGCATTATATAAAAAACCAACAGCTAAAATAAGGATTAACGGTAATTTATCATCATCTTTTGAGCTGGAAAGAGGATGTCGTCAAGGCTGCCCCCTGTCTCCACTGCTCTTTGCAATCTTCATAGAACCTCTGAGCCAATGGATAAGACAAAATCAAAAAATTCAAGGTATTACACTTGGTCAGAAGGAACATAAAATAGCACTCTTTGCTGATGACATTTTAATATACCTAGGGCAACCAGACACTTCTTTACCAGAACTAATCTGTTTTTTCAGACTATGGAGATTTATCGGGGTACAAATTAAACATGCATAAAACCCAAGTTTTAACATTCAACTATGACCCAAATCATTATTCACTAAGTGAACTCAAAACTAACTGGGAGTTGGAATCTATGAAATATCTGGGGATCAATATCCCGAAACAACTCAACAAAATTATAACACTAAACTATGATCCACTGGTGACAAAAATAAAATCTGACCTAGCAAGATGGAATATGATACCATTCTTAGGTACTGCACAAAGAATTGAAGCAGTCAAAATGAATATACTCCCACGTCTTCTATACCTTTTCCAAACAATACCGGTAGAACCCCCCCAAAAAACATGGCAGGAGCTAGACAGAAGGATCTCAAGATTCATATGGCAGGGCAAGAGACCTAGAATCAGATATAGAACCCTACAGCTAAACAAAGACAAAGGTGGGCTCGCGCTGCCAAATATCAGGGACTATTTTATAGCTGCACAAATTAAAACTTTAGTAGAGATATGTAACCCAGTCTACACTGCACAATGGAAGGAGATGGAATGCCAAATAACAAGTGACATCCCCCTACAGGCGATGATAGGGAATAATGCCTTACCTAAACTCTTGAATAACACTAACCCGTGGATAGAGACCCCGCTAAAAATTTGGTTTAAGATAGTCAGAGAGAATCAAGCTAAAGAGCCCTATCGACTTCTGCAATGGATTGCCTATGATCAAGACTTTACCCCCAATAAAACAGACACTAGATTTAAAGAGTGGAAAGAGAAAGGGCTGATAAAATATTACGATTTCTTTAAGGGGCAAACTTTAAGAAGTTTTGAAGATTTGAAAAAACAAGGTCTAATAAATCAAGACCTTTACAGGTTCTTTCAGCTTAGACACCACATAAACAATATACTTAAAAAGGAGGATTTGGAAAGGGCCCAGTCAGGTGTTCTGAAGGTCTTCTTAATGGCATATAAAGGGATCCCAGGGATCAGATACATTTCTAAAATATACCAAGGTCTTCAAGACTTAAAAGGAGACAACACATCATATATAAAAGAGAGATGGGAAAAAGAGGGGAATTTCACTTTACAATTGGAAATATGGGAAAAGCTAAATAGACAGCAATGGAAAAGTACCTCATCCCTGCAGTGGAGAGAATTTGGATGGAAAAATTTGGTAAGATTTTTCAGAACACCTGCACAAAACAAATTTACCCATAAGGGGTTGAACTGTTGGCGCTTGTGTGGTGAAAAGACTGCAAATCATTTTCATATGTTTTGGTCATGCCCAGTTATCCACCAATATTGGACCAATGTACAGACGATATTGGGGAAAATATTCAAAATAACAGTTCCCTTTTTTTTTATAACTTTGTATTTGGGTTTACTACCGGACTCACTGGAAAGACGAGGAGATAAATACTTATTCAATGTTTTAATATTGGCAAGTAAAAAAGCCCTAACTAAAAAATGGATGCTGAAGGACTGTCCTACACCTGAAGATTGGATTAACGTGATTCAAGACATTTACTCGATGGAAAAGTTGACATTCGCCCTGAGACAGGACATGGATGGGTTCATGAACTTTTGGCAACCCTGGATCGCATATGTCTTCCATTAGATCTAATCTTTGACAAATACCATTTCAATGATGGTCCCACTCTTTGTTCCAATGCTACTCAGATGCTCTTTTACTTTTAATTACTTAATTTTCTGTTTGTTTTTTGCTGTTTGTTTATTCGTTTTGTTTGTTTTTGTTTTTTAATTTAATTCTCTTTAATTTCACTTTTTCTTTCACTTTAAAAAAAAAGGGGGTGTTGTAGTAACTATTCTACCAATGTTGTCAAATAGCAAAATATAAGGGAACGTGCGATGAAAATGTAAACAATGCAATGCTGTAATGACCTGTATACCCTTTACAAAAACTTAAATTAAAAAAAAAAAAAAAAGGCAGTTCATGCTCAAAAACCCTCTTAATGTGGCTGAATTACAACAGTTCTACAAAGATGAGGGGCCAAAATTTCTCCACAGCGCTGTAAAAGACTCATTGCCAACTATTGCAAACCCTTGATTGCAGTTGTTGCTGTTAAGGGTGGCCCAACCAGTTATTAGGTTTGGGGACAATTACTTTTTCACACAGGGCCATTTAGATTTGGATTTTTTTTTCTCCTTAATAAACACCTTCATTTAAACACTGCATTTTGTGGTTACTTGTGTTATCTTTGTCTAGTATTTAAATTTGTTTGATGATCTGAAACATTTAAGTGCGACAAACATCACTCTATATATAATTCAAGAAATCTGTCATGATGTCACGATCATAGGACTCTCTAAAAGATCATAGGACTTGCTATGACATCAAAGATCAAAGGCAGTCATCACTCATGATCACAGGACTCGCTATGACATCATCAAAGATCATAGGACTCACTATGACACCATCAAAGATCAAAGGCAGACATCACTGAACAAGTGCTGACATGCTTGCTTACGCCTGCTTTCTACAGGCATGCAGAAATACATGCTTATGCTTGGTTTCTACGGGCATGCACAGGTATGCACTAGTACAATAAAATGAGGAAGGGGGCTAACACTTTTTCACACCACTGTATATACACTACCGTTCAAAAGTTTGGGATCACTTAGAAATTTCCTTATTTTTGAAAGAAAAACACTTTTTTTCAATGAAGATAACTTTAAACTAATCAGAAATACACTCTATACATTGCTAATGTGGTAAATGACTATTCTAGCTGCAAATGTCTGGTTTTTGGTGCAATATCTACATAGGTGTATAGAGGCCCATTTCCAGCAACTATCACTCCGGTGTTCTAATGGTACAATGTGTTTGCTCATTGTGTCAGAAGGCTAATGGATGATTAGAAAACCCTTGTGCAATCATGTTAGGTCTGCAATGCTGTAATTGCTGCAAATGGAGGATTCTTTGACAAAAGCAAAGTTTGAAGGAAAAAATTATTATTTCAAATACAAATCATTATTTCTAACCTTGTCAATGTCTTGACTATATTTTCTATTCATTTTACAACTCATGGTGGTAAATAAGTGTGACTTTTCATGGAAAACACAAAATAATTGTCTGGGTGACCCCAAACTTTTGAACGGTAGTGTAGACAGGTGTGTGCCTTTCCAAATCATGTCCAATCAATTGAATTTACCACGGGTAGACTCCAATTAAACTGTAGAAACATCTCAAGGATGATCAGTAGAAACTGGATGCACCTGAGCTCAATTTTGAGCTTCATGGCAAAGGCTGTGAATACTTATGTACATGTGATTTCTTAGTTTTTTATTTTTAATAAATTTGCAAAACTCTCAAAACTTTTTTCACATTGTCATTATGGGGTATTGTGTGTAGAATTTTGAGGAAAAAAATGAATTTGATCCATTTTGGAATAAGGCTGTAACATAAAATGTGGTAAAAGTGAAGCACTGTGAATACTTTACGGATGCTATACAGGCATTTTTATTTAACTTGTACTGAGTCACCGTGTGGTACAAAATGGACAGATAGTAATGTTGTAGCATTTTTTTTCTTTTCTGAGGAAACATGTTTTGTAAACATATTTTCCAAGTGCGTAATGACAAATCTAACTTTGAATTTTAATGTTATTGATTTTGCTTTCACGTGTCTGTGTTCTTTTCATGTTCTCCCATACCAGCCTCTGAAAACTGATGTCTCATGATATTAACTAATCACTCTCTGAGACCAGTGCATTCCATGTACAAAATTTGTGTAGACGAAGTAAAAGATCACACCTGTTGTGAGTTGACCACTTTCGTCTGTTTGTTGAAACTGAGGAAGCAGGAGCTACTGCAGTCAGTCTTGTATCAGTAAAAAGAAGAAAATAAAACTTTTATTAATTTCTTATTCTTGACTGCATAGTGATGTGTTCAGTGTTGTCATTGAAAAAGTTGGTGCCAGACGGGTTGGTCTGAGTATTTCATAAACTGCTGGTCTACTGAGTTTTTCATGCACAATCGTCTCTAGGGTTTACAGAAAACGTTTTTAAAAATAGAGGATGTTCAGTGCTGGGGGTGGGACAAAAAATGGATTCAGTGGTGGATCGCGATACTTGATACTTATGACAATGCACTGATCCCCAAACGCATGGCTCGATCTTTTATTAATTTTCATGTAGATGTTGCATACTCTCTTGGGTATCCAACCAGTTGTGTTTTCAGTCTACTAGATGGCACAAAGCAAACACCCAGTAAAGTGAAGTCATTACTTGTCTTGCAAGAGTTGCAGCCAGATGGTGCAGAAGCAGCCATTGTCACTGGAAGTCATTTCTTGTTTCGTGAGATTTGCAGCCAGTTTTGAAAGTTAGGAAGCAATTAGCTCAAATGTCAGGCCTTTTTTGGATTTTATAACAAAGATGTAAGGAAAGACCTTGACATGACACACAACCCGCAAGAACCGCTGCATAAAAAAAAACAAAAAAAAAAACACTTGGAACACGTGGGCCAGCACACGTCTGGGAGCAGCATTAGCAACAGCTAAACTAAAGACACACCAGCATGAAGCTTGCTTTTTCTCTGAGCACCAAGTAAAATTTATTTATGAAGCGCTCTTCACAGACATGTAGTCACAAAACGCTGTACAATAAAATGGAATAAAAGGAAGTTAATAAATAAAAATAATTTTAAAAATACGAAAACAAGTTAAAACACAAGATTAAAATAATTTTAAAATATCAGACTCACCATTAAAAAGCAGTTGAATTGGACTTCCGGTTATGGCCGCCACGTAGGAGGACATGTTCCACTCTACTCTGCTCCTAAAAATAAAAAAATCGGCAAATAACTCTCTCAATTGGAACAAAACCTATCCCAGCGTTTGGGCGAGGACATTCCGGTAAAGCCTAAGGCTGGGAAATCAGGTGGAGGAAAAACTGAACCGCCGAAACAGTCCAAGTTAACGGACTTTCACGTCTGTGACGAAGCAGAAAAATCCCCAGATATGGCGGAGCAAGCTAGCGGAGGAACGGTGACTGCTGGCGACGGCACAGGTGCGGTGCTCGCTGCCATTGGCTCAATGAGAGCAGACTTCTCCACTAAATTTGATGGGATTATAGCAGCGATAGAAGGAATGAGAAAGGAAATAAGCAACTGTATGGAACGAGTGTCGCAGGTGGAGCTCCGAATTTCCAGCGCTGAGGATGACGTCACCGGCCTACAATTAAAGGTGCGCACATTGGAATTAAAAAATAAACGTCTGGAAGATAATGTCCTGGATTTAGAATCCCGGTCGAGACGGAACAACCTGAGGCTGGTGGGCCTCCCGGAGAGAACGGAGGGTCGGGATCCATGTTTCTTTTTGGAAAAGTGGATTCCAGAAGCGCTGAATAACACGGAGCTGCAGTCATCAGTCGTCTTAGAAAGCGCACACCGAATCGGCCCACCGAGAGATAATAAGGCACCACCGAGGATGCTGATTATGAAGTTCCTCAGCTACAGAGACAGGATGACGATCTCCAACGCGGCGTGAGCCAAAGGAGAAATTAAATACCAGGATCAACAGGTGCGGTTCTACCCGGATTTGGCCACAGGAATCCAACAATTAAGGAAACAGTTTGACCCCACCCGTAAAGAGCTGCGCAACCTCGGGATTCGTCATGGAGTGATTTATCCTGCAAGACTGCTGGTCACATATAAGGGCAGAACCCACACCTTCAAGACCCCTGAGGAGGCGCAGGAGCTCATCAAGCAGATCCAAGAAGAGACTGGTGGGAGCTAAGCATGAAGCATGAACAAAATATAAGGTAGAATGTTTAAGCATTTGCACAGGCATCTGACTGATCTGAAGCATATAGCAAGTTTACAAAATATAGATTGTATTATATATTAAAAAAAAAAACCTATGATGTACAAAGTTGCTATAAAATTTTGGAGTTAAGTTGGAAAACTACAGAAGAGAGTTAATGTTCTGTCATTAAAATCAGTAGAGTTAGGGTGATTGGGAGGATGAAGAAGGAGTGGCTTTGGCTGGTCCTTGCGGGTGTGGAGCGGACGATGGCTATAGCGGGAGACAGAATTTTTTTTTTGATTTTTGGGGGATTACCACGAATGTGGGAAGGGGGAATTTGTTTGTGTGTAGTTTGTAGGATGAATGTTCAACCACTCATGTTTTTGCTTCTCTGTATGAGCATGTTTACATTGCGAGGTAATCTCAAACTCCTTATTGATCATAGACCAAAGCGTTAATCTTAATTTAACTTCATGGAATTGCAGAGGTCTACAAAATTTAAAAAAACTTAAACAAGTTATGAATAAAATAAAAGACATAGGTTCAAAAATTGTGTTTTTACAAGAAACTCTTCTAATAGAGGAGGATGTAAAAAGAATTAGGAGAAGATGGCAAGGAAGTGTTTTCACCTCTTCATTTTCATCCCGAGCCAGGGGAGTTATGACTCTCATACATAAATCAATCCCATTTCAAGTGAAAAATGTAATTGGAGACAAATTTGGAAGATATCTAATCATCCAAGGATCTTTATTAGAAAATATAAATCTGGTGAACTTATACGATCCCAATATAGATGATCAAAATTTCTTTGCTAATTTATTTCTTATTTTATCATCACTTACAGGGCAACATATAATAGCAGGGGATTTTAATTGTACATTGAATCCCAGTATAGATAGATCAACGGGACTGGACTGTACGCACAATGGATGCAGGATGATCATTAATCATTTTATGAAAGAACTGAGATTGCTAGATATATGGAGAGAAATGAAACCACAAGTTAAAGCCTACTCTTGTTATTCCAATACCTACAAGACATTCTCATGTATTGACTATTTTTTGATCTCCACAGAATTAAGGTCCAAGATTCAAAACTGCTTCTATGATAATATTGTGATCTCTGACCATGCACCCTGCTGTCTAATATATGTAGATAAGAAATTGACAAAGGAACCAGGTAGGTGGCAATTTCAGCATAAATGGCTTCAGGATGAGGAATTTGTTAAGTACATAGAAAAACAGATGAGTTCTTTGATATCAATACTACACAAACATCAGCATGTATAAAGTGGGAGGCTTTCAAAGCTTTTATTAGGGGGCATATTATTAGTTATACAGGTTCAACATCTAAGAAGACTCGAGAGGAGTGTGTCCAGTTGGAACATAAAATAAAAATTCTTCAAGAAAAAGTGTATGCAGGAAGTGACCCAAAGTTAGAGAACGAATTACTGATTCTGAGAGCTGAATATGATAAAAAATCAGCGAATAGAGCTGCCTCGAGTCTTCTAAGATTGAAGCAATCTTTTTATGAACAAGGCGAAAAATCAGGAAAATTATTGGCATGGCAGATTAAACAATTAGAATTTAAAACACCAATTACCAGTATTATAAGTAACGGACAGGCAGTTGTAGATCCTTTAGAAATTAACAGTGCCTTTAGAGATTATTATGAAAAATTATATGATACAAAAAATGAAACTGACTTAACAAAACTAAATGGGTTCTTGGACGGATTATCTATACCGTGTATTCCAAATGAAAACAGGGAGATACTGGAGTCTAAAATTAGCCAAGAAGAAGTTGGGCTAGCCATTGATAATATGAAATCAGGAAAAAGTGCAGGACCAGATGGTCTTCCAGTTGACCTCTATAAAAAATTTAAGAATGAATTAATAAAACCATTTTTGGAAATGGTTTTAGAAGCATTTCAAAATAGTAATTTACCACCATACATGAATAATGCCTTAATTATACTGTTGCCAAAACCAGGTAAACCCTCTAATAAATGTGAAAATATGAGACCAATAAGCCTTTTAAATGCTGACCTTAAGATAATCTGTAAAATTTTAGCAAGACGACTACAAGAAATATTACCAAATATTATTAACCGAGATCAGAATGGCTTTATAAAGGGAAGACGAGGCTTTCATAATGTAAGAAGACTATTTAATATTATCTATTCTAATAAAGAAGCACTGGATACAGCTCTCCTATCATTGGACGCCAAAAAGGCCTTTGATCGGGTCGAATGGCCCTTTCTTTTTGAAGTCTTACAAAGGTTTGGACTTGGAAATAATTTCATAAAATGGGCTCAGATAATATACAATAATGCTACAGCAGAAATCCTAACAAACAGCAATATTTCAAAATCAATAAATATCAAAAGAGGATGTCGACAAGGCTGTCCACTTTCACCTTTACTGTTTAGTATGGCAATTGAACCTTTTGCGATGGCAATACGTTTACATCCACAAATATATGGAATTAAAGTAGGACCAACAGAACATAAAATCTCCCTGTATGCCGATGACATAATTTTGTTTGTCGAATCTTAAAAAATCAATTCCGACCTTGTTGAATTTAATAAAGAATTTTGGGGAAATATCAGGATATAAAATAAATAAAACTAAATCTTCAATATTAATGCTAAATGAGACCCAGAGAAATCACCCAGCTCCTGAGGTAAATCAATTCAATGTTGTAAATCAGTTTAAATATTTAGGAATTCAAATTGTGCCTAAGCTAGAATTAGTTGCCAGTGCCAACTATGAAGCCTTAATGACAGACATTAATGAGTTACTTCAGAGATGGATGTCACTACCAGTGTCGATGATTGGGAGAATCAATATACTTAAAAGTAATATCTTACCCAAGATACTTTATTTATTTCAATACATTCCTTTACCACCACCTTCAGATCTATTCTCAAGAATTAAAAAAAAGTTAGTGGAATTTATATGGAACAATAGGAAGGCTAGATTACGTCTGTCCTTACTATATTTACCATTTGATCGTGGAGGTCTGAAATGTCCAAACTTTATGTTGTATTACTGGTCAGCACAACTGAGGTCTATGACATATTATTTTTCATCAAATGATCTCCCTCACTGAACTGAAATGGAATCATTCAATTTGCCTTTACCTCTTCCCATATTCATATACTCAGACTCGGCAAAAAAATTACAGAAACAAGTTAAAAATCCATTTGTAAAGCATATGATCAAAATATGGTGTGAAACCAAAAAATATTTAAAAGAACCACACTTATTGTCACAATTTAGCCCAATTTGGGGTAATCAGTATTTTAAACCAGGGAGAGCGGATGCTGTATTTAAAGTATGGAATTTAAAAGGGATTCAAAAGATTCAAGACTTATATCTGTCATGTTCAGATAACATAATGTCTTTTGAAGAACTGAGGATCAAATTTAATCTTAATAGAACACATTTTTTTTTAAATATCTTCAGCTTCGGAACTTTATTAGATCAAATCAAAATAATGCTCTCACCTGACCTACTTATTCTTCCTTGGAAAAAATTTTGACGAAAGATAGTAAGAGAAAGGGTATTATTTCAGAGTTTTATAACTCATTGACACTATCCTCAAGTGAAAACTCAGAAAAGATTGAATTATTGGAAAGAAGACCTGCAAACTGAAATTTCAGAGGAACAATGGGAATTGGCTTGTACAGAAGCTCAAACCAAATCAATAAATGTACGCCTTAAATTGATACATTTTAAATGGTTAATGCGGATGTATGTTACACCGTTGGAGTTAAATAGATATAACAAAAACATACCAGATACATGCACAAAATGTATGGAAAGTAAAGGAACCTTATTTCATTGTTTATGGGAATGTAGAAAAATTAGAATGTTTTGGGAAGAGGTGAGGGTAACAATTGAAAAAATAATTTCAAAACAAATCATATTGAATCCTAAATTGTTTTTGTTGGGTCTGCATCCAGAAAAGCATAACTTTAATAAAAGTGAAAGAGCATTCATAGACCTCAGTTTGCTTAACGCCAAAAAATGTATTGCACTATTGTGGAAAAAGACTCATAGACCAGATGTGACTCAGTGGTTAAGACAGATGTTAACAAACCTTCCACTAGAAAGAATAACATACATACTGAAATCAAAGGAAATTGTGTTTGAGAATATATGGAGACCTTTCATTGATTATGTAAAGAATTTAAACATAACTTTTGAAGAAGAAGGTGAATGATGTGTGTGGACCTTGTAAATTCCAAACTGGTGAATGTATAATATGTATACTTATGTAATGGATTGCCTAGACTAAACAGAGGAGCATTGTTGAAGACCTGTCTTTGTTAGTGGTTGTTGGTGTTTTTAGTACATTTTTTTTAAAATTAGTTTAGTGTTAGTGTTTGAGTGTTTGTGTTATGTTTGTTAACCACTTGCACTCCGGGCAATTTTCCTAAAAATGCCAAAAAATAATGTGCCCAAAGTAAATCGAAAGCTGTTATTCAACCCTTTGCAGCATCTTCATGGGGTTGGTCTCATTTAAAAGAAAACACTTTGAATTTTTTGGCAAAAAAAACATAATCTCTCTACGTGCTTCGGCCACTGAGTTACAGTCATCTAAACATACTGAACTTGAAGAAAAAAAATTTGGACAGTGTTTTTTTGGATACAAATGCTTGTAAATAACACACAGCTGTCCGATCCGGCTGGAAAATGCAACAGAAATGTAGAACCAAGTGTTATCCAGCTGAGATCCAAATTTGGTAACAGTACCACAAAAAATGAATATTTTACACAGTTTTGTTCTCAGGCTGTTCCCAGGCGTTTTGGAACTGTGCCAAATTGTGCCAAATGGCACAGTTTGGAAAAACATCTGTAACTTTTGAATAATTCAATGTAGAAGCTTCATTTTAGGCTCAAAGGAAAGGTCACACTCAGGGCTGTGTGTGTGTGTGGGGGGGGGGGTCGTTTCCCCCCCCCCTCCGCTACAAGGACAGAGTTCGGCCCTCGCTACATGACAGATTACACTCGTTGCATGTTTCCACAGCAACGCTGTCACAGCGGCTCCCCCCCCCTCGCTACTGTGTGTGTGTGGGGGGGGGGGGTGTCCCCCCCCCCACTCGCTACAGAGGATGGACTTTAGCCATCGCTACACAACGGATTAGCCTTATGTGGTGATGTAGGACAGCAGTGCAGTCACCGCGGCTCCCCCCCCCTCGCTGCAGAAGAATAGCGGGGGTGGGGGGGCGTTCACAGCCTGTACACTGCGAGCAACCCCTTGTACCGCGGCGCACGAACTTCAGACTTCGTGAACCGCACAGCTGTAATTTACTGATCGGTCAAAAGTCATTTTGGATTACAATTTTCAGGGATAGAGAATAATTTAGCTTATAACACCTTACCTCTTCACAGCGGAGTCTTGGCAAACTTGTCTTCCTCATTGTCAGACGAACGCGACGCTGGTCCGCTCTGGTTCTGGTCTCGCGACTCGATCAAAACATAATTCCATTATTGCGGTTTTGTGCTTCCATGATTGCGGTTTTTGGCGAACGATTTTTCAAAACAAATAACAGTAGTAATTAAAAAAAGACTGACGAAGGCGTGTGTGTCACTCAGCCTTCGTCATCAGCCTCCGTCGGTCTATAATGACCATGGAAGAAAATCATAACGTCTACTCTGCTGGAACCAATACAAAATAAGCACCGCCTGTGGCCGAACATGCCGATCCACGAATGGCACTCCCTGTCACACAGGTTGCATTTGTGGATGGTCTCCATGCTGCTGGGTCTGTGGAGCTCTTCCTGTGTCCTTTTTTGATCCGCTGCAGCAGCCAGTCTTCACCCAGCCTTAAAAAAAAACAGCTCACGAACTTCTCTGCTTCAATTGGCTCACTGCATTCAAAGCGTTGGGAGGCGGGTCCTCCTTCCTAGGTTTTCATTCATTGGTTCTTCAAGGTTTCAGAAACCCAATTCAAGGCTCTTATTAGTCGAATGAGAGGTCAATCAGATGAACTAATCTGTTCGCGGCTGTGTTTGCAGATTTTTTTTTTCAGTGGCGCTTGGAGGCCAGCACCATCTCCATCACCACCATCATGCATCATGCGTCCAAGCGCGCACGAGGGCGCTCTCGTGCGTCTTAGGACGCAGAGACTTGCCCGCCCGCGGAACAACGGAGTGCAAGTGGTTTAAAAAAAAAAAAAAAAAGTTCAATAAAAAATATTGTGGAAAAAAAAAAAGCAGTTGAATTGAAACTCAACAGAAAGCCTTGTTGAACAAAAAAGTTTTCAGCTGCTTTTTAAGAGTAAACATATCTGGAGTAGGAGTCTATTCCAAATACCGTCCACCGCCCTCCCTGTGTGCAGAGATGTGTCTCTGTGGAAAATGAAGCCCTGAGAGTACTTTATTATATCAAAGAGATGTCGTCAGTTTTACTTTGGGACATGATTTGAGGTTGAGTAAGTTGAAAAAAAAATTGACGCATATGGAATTGTGATACTTGATATTGTGATTATCGTTGAATTGTGATAGGATCATATCGTGACCAAAGTATCTCCAGCCGAATCGAATCACAAGGTCCCTCGTGATCCCCACCCCCATTCAGTGAGCACCAGTTCTCTGGACCCAAATGCCTTGTTGATGTCAGAGGTTAGAGGAGAATGGCCAGACTGTTTCAAGCAGACAGGCTACAGTAACTCAAATAACCACTTATAACCACAGATCTATGCAGAAGAGTATCTCTGAAGGCACAGCAGTGATCCTTGAAGCAGATGGACTACAGCAACAGAAGACCTCAACTGGTGCTACTCCTGTCAGCTGAGGACGGGAAACTGAGGCTAAATTCACACAGATTCACCAAAATCAGACAATAGAAGACTAGAAAAGCATGGCCTAGTATGAGTTTCGATTTTGGCTGCACCATTCAGATGACAGGATACATGCATGGAGCGTCATTGGTGTGCGGCCAACAAATCTGCAGCAGCTGTGTGACGCTAGTGCAGTCCTTCTCAAATAGTGCGATGCCGGGGGGGGTGCGTGTGACCCCGGGGAACAGGCTTTGCTTTTGCCGTGTAAAGTGTAATTGCACATCCACGGCAGCAGGTGGTGCAGTGGCGCTCTCATTGTCAAAGTCTGTGCGGGAGTTTAAAACTTTTTAAATTGCTGTCAACAAACCCCTCAAGAGACACCATGGAGAAATATTTAACAGTAACGAAAAGAAAGGCGGAGAGAGACACAGGTAAAGAGATAAATGAAAGTCTCCCAAAAGCTCAGACGAGGAAATATGACGAAGCTTATCTTGCGCTTGGCTTCACTCTGACTACGGTGGGAGACGAGGAAAGACGGGTGTGTTTACTGTGTCTGAAAATGTTTGCAGCGGACAGCATGAAGCCAAATAAATTAAGACGTCACCTACAGACATTACATCCTCAACACGTTGATAAGCCGCTTGATTTTTTTCAGCGAAAACGTGCGGAGTACGGCCAACAATCATCCCGCTTTGTGAACGCTACATCAGTAAACCAGCGAGCACTTTTAGCATCATTTAAAGTGGCGCACCAAATTGCGCAGTGCAAAAACCCCCACACAATTGCAAAGGAGTTGATACTGCCTTTTTCTACCTTTTTCTTCAGACTAAAATGTTAAATATATTGGTACTCCTGTGTTAATGTTCCAGATCAATTTACATTTAATATTATTTATTGATTGAATTATTTTTCTCAGCATCAAATGGTTCAGTTGGTCAAAAATGTTTCTATTTTAAATAAGGATTGACATATTTTTTATTTCAGGCACTTTGATGCACTTTAAGTTTTTTTTTCTGTTTTAGACTATAACAGGGTTTCTGTGTGGCAAAATAAAGTTAATATTTGTTGAAAGTTGACTTATATTGCTTTTTTCTTTTGTTAATGTTAAAAAGGATACAATTTTAGGTATACTTGTACAATTTTTATAGATAATGATCTTATTTATAGTCACTGCGGCGAGTTGGGGGGGGGGCGCAAAATATTTTCTCTTTCCTAGGGGGGGCTTTGCAAAAAATAATTGAGAAGCACTGCGCTAGTGTATCAATATGGACCAATATCTCTGAGGAATGTTTCCAGCACCCTGTTGAATCTATGCAACTACAAAAATTAAGGCAGGTTTGAAGGTAAAAGAGATTGTACCTAATATAAAGGCTAGTGAGCGTATACTATAACTTGTTTTGTGAACTCAGTTTCCTTGTCCTTTGTAAGAGGGCAAACAAACACCACTTACCTGAATCTCCACTGAATTAGGACAGTTAAAATGGTGAATATTTATGAAAACAAAAATTTTACTAGTTTTGATTTATTCATATTACATTGTTGAAATCATTTTTCACTTTCACATTAAAGAGTTTTTCTTTGTAATTTTTTAACAAAAAGCCAGCATTTTTATTGACTATTATTCCTTTATAAAAGGATTAAATGAGAACATATCCAAAGAATGACTAGATTAATAGGCACTGTAATAGAAACTCATACTTATTGCTGTCAGAGCTGAAGACTCAGATCCAAACTTGTAAAAAGTCTTTGTGCATAAAGAATTATTTAAGGTTAGAATCCTTTTTAAACCCATTTCGTAAAGATTTTACAGTGTTGACTAAGGTTAGCAGTAGAAGTTGGGGCTGTGCAAGTAACCAAAATAAAACCGAAACAGACAGTTGGGACATAAAACTGACATAATCTTGCTCATGTCGTTTTTTTTCACTTCTTCCCTTCTTCCTGTTGTGTGCGTGTGTTGAGAGCTTTTATGTACTACCCCCTTTAAGACAACTCCTGCACACATGCTCACATGACCACACAACCTGCAAGCAATGCAGTCAGCACTGTTTGGAAGCAGCGGAACACGACGGAAAAATGAAAACTGCTCGTCTCCAAAAAAGGCGTTGTACTCCACATAGTGTGAGATGATTGACTCTTTGTTTCATCTGAGGATGTCAGGAGAGGACAAGCAGGGTGCATGGAAGCTGGCACAGAGTACGCAGTGGCTGGGTCACTATTGGCCTCTGACTGCTGTAAGCATTATTAAACTTTTTTGCAGCAAGGGTGGATGGCAGGGTGGACAAGCTAAGGGTGTATTTAAGTACCTGATCGAAGATCTGTGGCCCCTGCGTGGTGATGGCATGGTCGTGGCTGCATAAAACGCTCCCCTTTAGCAGCTGACTGGCACGAGTCATATGGCCCACAGGCCTTCAAGAGGTACAGTGGGGCAAAAAAGTATTTAGTCAGCCACCAATTGTGCAAGTTCTCCCATTTAAAAGATGAGAGAGGTCTCCAATTTTCATCATAGGTATACCTCAACTATGAGAGACAAAATGAGGGGAAAAAAAAAATCCAGAAAATCACATTGAAGGATTTTTAATGAATTAATTGTTAAATTCCTCGGTAAAATAAGTATTCGGTCACCTACAAATGGGAAAGATTTCTGGCTCTCACAGACCTGTAACTTCTTCTTTAAGAGGCTCCTCTGTCCTCCACTCGTTACCTGTATTAATGGCACCTGTTTGAACTCATTATCAGTATAAAAGACACCTTTCCACAACCTCAAACAGTCAGACTCCAAACTCCACTATGGCCAAGACCAAAGAGCTGTCAAAGGACACCAGAAACAAAATTGTATACCTGCACCAGGCTGGGAAGACTGAATCTGCAATAGGTAAGCAGCTTGGTGTGAAGAAATCAACTGTGGGAGCAATTATTAGAAAATGGAAGACATACAAGACCACTGATAATCTCCCTCGATCTGGGGCTCCACGCAAGATCTCACCCTGTAGGGTCAAAATGATCACGAGAACGGTGAGCAAAAATCCTAGAACCACACGGGGGGACCTAGTGAATGACCTGCAGAGAGCTGGGACCAAAGTAACAAAGGCTACATCAGTAACACACTACGCCGCCAGGGACTCAAATCCTGCAGTGCCAGACGTGTCCCCCTGCTTAAGCCAGTACATGTCCAGGCCCGTCTGAAGTTTGCTAGAGAGCATTTGGATGATCCAGAAAAGGATTGGGAGAATGTCATATGGTCAGATGAAACCAAAATAGAACTTTTTGGTAAAAACTCAACTTGTCGTGTTTGGAGGAGAAAGAACACCATACCTACTGTGAAGCATGGGGGTGGAAACATCATGCTTTGGAGCTGTTTTTCTGCAAAGGGACCAGGACGACTGATCCATGTAAAGGAAAGAATGAATGGGGCCATGTATCGTGAGATTTTGAGTGAAAACCTCTTCCATCAGCAAGGGCATTGAAGATGAAACGTGGCTGGGTTTTTCAGCATGACAATGATCCCAAACACACCGCCCGGGCAATGAAGGAGTGGCTTCATAAGAAGCATTTCAAGGTCCTGGAGTGGCCTAGCCAGTCTCCATACCTCAACCCCATAGAAAATCTTTGGAGGGAGTTGAAAGTCCGTGTTGCCCGGCGACAGCCCCAAAACATCACTGCTCTAGAGGAGATCTGCATGGAGGAATGGGCCAAAATACCTGCAACAGTGTGTGAAAATCTTGTGAAGACTTACAGAAAATGTTTGACCTCTGTCATTGCCAACAAAGGGTATATAACAAAGTATTGAGATGAACTTTTGTTATTGACCAAATACTTATTTTACCGAGGAATTATCCTTCATTGTGATTTTCTGGATTTTTTTTTTCCTCATTTTGTCTCTCATAGTTGAGGTATACCTATGATGAAAATTGGAGACCTCTCATCTTTTAAGTGGGAGAACTTGCACAGTTGGTGGCTGACTAAATACTTTTTTGCCCCACTGTATGTGTGGACACTGATGTCTGCACTGGACAGTGTTTAGATTGGTTGCATGTGCATGGAGTGAAAATAGGCTATTCTATATTATATTATGCTCATTTATGGCCAAATCACCACAGTGATATTCATTGATGCTGCACTCTTGTGGTTTAATTGCAAGTCTTGTCAGTGAACTATAAGAGAGAAGAGAGGAGGGACCCCCCCCCCCCCCAAAAAAAAGAAAAACCTATGAGACCGATGTGAAAGCTTCAAATAACTGTGATCAAAACGCGATTGAACATCAAATTGCTCAGCCCTAGTAGAAGTCCAGCGATGAATGGACTAATTGGTATATTTGAAAGATGTGTGTTAGCCACATTGACAATTACATTTGGGAGGGGGTGCAGTAATGACTGTACAATCTGTAAGATGCATTGATCCATTTTGGCTGAGAAAAAGAAAAAATCTAGCACATATTAAATACCAGATTGCTGCTTCATACTAAAGGGTGTAGGATACCATTTTGGAACATTTGTTTTAACTCTCTTTTAACCTGCATGTTATCCAATTGTTACTCTTTCCCTTTCATTCTCCTGTGCTTTTCTTTCTGTGTACATAAACACAAGGTGTTGCAATGAGTGAATTAATGTTTCCTGTAAGAATGGCACCCTGCTGGTATTTCCTATTTACTCCCAAACATTCAGTTCTTTTCAAACAATCCTTTTTTTTCCTTTCCTTTTTTGTTTTAAAATCCGCCTTCCATTTCCTCCCCTGCTTTGTTCCCCTTCCCTTGTCAACCACCAGAATGCCAGAGTGGACCCGGAGGAGCTGTTCACCAAGCTGGAGCGTATTGGCAAGGGCTCATTTGGTGAGGTGTTCAAAGGTATTGACAACCGCACGCAGAAGGTCGTGGCCATCAAAATCATAGACCTGGAAGAAGCAGAGGATGAGATCGAAGACATCCAGCAGGAGATTACGGTGCTGAGCCAGTGCGACAGCCCCTTCATCACAAAGTATTACGGTTCATATCTGAAGGTGAGGTTTTGTTACCCAGAGTAGAACCACCATTCTACTTCAGCATTTCAACACATGCAACCAAACTTTCCAGAGCAAATGGAATAAGACATAAAATGATTTTTCTTCCACTGCCCACTTTTCCCCAAAATAATAATTAAAAAAAAAAAATTAAATGGAATTTGTCTCAACTGATTTCTGACTCCATCATATTCTTTTTGTTTCATCATGGCTTGTTTAGGACTGCAACCAGCTCCTGGTGTCTCACAATAATCCGCTAACCAGCTTAATGTAGGTGTGGGGGGTTGTACATTTTTAAGCATTATAATTTGATGAAGAAAAGGGGGCTGGAAAGCGAAAAGCTGTTTGCTGGCGCATGATTACATGCCACATGGCATACAGGTGCATCTCAATCAATTACAGTGTCATTGAAAATTTAATTTATTTCAGTAATGCAATTCAAAAAATGAAACCCCTATAAACATAGTGTACCAACACCAGCAGATGACATCCATCCATCTTCTTCTGCTTAATCCTTTTTGGGTCGCGGGGGCACTGGAGGCTATCCCAGCATCCTCGGGCGAGAGGCAGGGTACACCCTGGACAGATCACCAGTCCATCGCAGGGCCAACACAGAGAGACAGACAACCATTCACTCTCAGTCATACCTAAGGACAATTTAGAATCTCCAGTTTGATGCCGATTAACCTAACTTGCATGTTTTTGGCATGTGGGAGGAAACTGGAGAAATCCCGGAGTAAACCCACGCAGACACAGGGAGAACATGCAAACTCCACACAGATAGTCAGGGCCTGGGATTGAACCCAGAATCCCCTGGCCAAGGGTGAGTTGCTGTGCTGCCGCAGTGCTCACCACTCCGCCACCCCCCAGATCATCACTGACTGTGGAAACCTCACACTGGACCTCAAGCAACTTGGATTCTGCACCTCTCCACTCTCCCTCAAAACTGTGGGACCTTGATTTCCAAATTGAATGCAAAATTTACTTTCATCTGAAAAGAGGTCATCTGCTGGTATTGGTCCACGGGGTCTTCTCAAGTCCAAAGTCGGCACAGTTACCTACCAAGAAATTTTAAAGCACTTCATGCTTCCCTCTGCTGGCAAGCTTCACGAAAATGCTGATTTCATTTTCCAGCAGGACTTGGCACCAGCCCACACTGCCAAAAGTTCCAAAACCTGGTTTAATGACCATGATATCACTGTTTTATTGGCCAGCAAACTCTCTTGACATAAACCCCATAGAGAATCTGTGGAGTATTGTCAAGAGGAAGATGAGATGCCAGACCCAACAATGCAGACAAGCTGAAGGCCACTATCAAAGCAACCTGGGCCTTCATAATACCTCAGCTGTTTCACATGCTGATCGCCTTCATGTTTCACCACATGCTAAAGGATCCCCGACCAAGTATTTCATGCGTACATGGTCATACTTTTCACTTAGCCAACATTTCTATTAAAAATCAAGTTTTTTAATTAATTTTTTGAGAAACTGAATTTGGGGTTTTCATGAGATGCTAGCAATGATGCCCACTGAATATGGCATGGAGTGTTTAAGGGTGGTGGGACTACAATAACAAGTAAGTTTCGTCCGTGTACATACATACATACACACCAGTGACACAATGCATCTGGCATGCATTAAGCATGATGATACAGAAAGAGCAATAGCAAAGTTATCATATAGAAACTTGCTGCACCAATGAACATTTTAGACTTCTGCTGAGATGTTAAGTGGCTAGTTTGTACTCACTTCAGTCATTCCTATCTTAATCAGTTACCCTGCAGAACGCTCCATGGAATCCCATGAAATTCTTTTTCTACTGTTGGATCAATGGTTTTCTGATATTGTGTTCTGAGTTTTGGACACCAACATTAAGGAAAGGTGAAGTAAAAAAAAAAAAAACTGAAGCTGGGAATTGTGGCATTTATAAATTATAGTATAACCCATCATAACAGTAGGTCAAAACAAAGGGAAAATTATGTAAAACGGCAATAAAATAATAATAGTATGTAAGAACATGCATGATGGTCACCAGATGTCACTGTTCTTAGTTAGAATGAAGCCTGTAAGCTTTGAAAGCCTCAGCGCTTCATTGAGGCTTCAGCTGGCCATCACCACTGAAGAGCTGTAGCATTTATTATTGTTAAAGGCAGCCTACCATGTCCATTTACTGCTGTTTACACCCTGTTAATGCTTACTTTACTCCTGCTACAATCAACATCTACTCATCTACTCAGAAGCATACTATTCCATCACACGCTGTCTTGCTCAACCACTCTCACAGAGCGTCATTTAGGTTTTAATTAGCGTTCCCTCTGCTGGCGGACACTATAATTGTATTTAAGAAGTTTCAAATACAATCCAAGTTGATATAAATAATAGATTTTTGGAAATGGACTGGCGGGCCGCACTGAATGTGGTTGGAAGACAGCAGTTGCCCATTTCTGGTCTGTTTGCACAATAGGCTCCTGTGAACATGAGGAGCATAAGCTCCACAGAGGAGCTTAAATCAGGCTTTACCTGCTGTCTACCCGGCTGCTGTTTGGTGGGGGTACTCACAATTCCTCCAGCTCCATACACATCCATTTCCCTGTTCAACGACACTCCACAGCGAGTGTATTATGGAGAATAAGCAGTACAGTCTGTCTCCATTTCCCCACCCGATAACAATCCAGCACCAGTGTGAAGAGAGAGCCACAAGGAAAGAGCAGCGGAGTGCATGAGATTGGATCCGGGGTGCGCTTGATTCTTGAACAGACAGTAACTGGACACAGCAGAAAGCCGTTTTGGTAACGCACAAACACATCCAGCTCCCTGTCAGTCCACACCACCTGTATTGTCAAGAGAGACCTGCGGATCCATCCGCCGACTGTGTCAGATGAGCTTGATTCTCCCCCGGCGTACACCTCCACCAGTAAAAGTCTGTTAAAAAAGGTCCCCTTTGACCTGTTTTATGGTCAAGCAGTTAGTGAAACCATGTCAGGTAGTGGGACATCGCCATGCAACAGATTGAGTGTATGTTGCAGTTTGGGGAAGTGTTTGGATGCAGTTACAGAGAAGTGCCTCCAGGGGGAGACATGGCACAATGGACGTTTATGGCAAAATCTCCAGAAGATTATGTTTTTGAGTAGAAAATTATCAATTTTCGATGAAGCAGTCAGTGATACTTGTCAGGTGCACTCTTTAGGTATTGTAGCATTGCTGTGCAAGAGATGAGAGCCTGCGGTCAAGTGGTTTCTGAGTTAGTAGGGGGACAAAGTTTGCCACATACATACCCACACTGCAGAATCCCTTTTATATGTATTGATAAGCTATAACCATCAAAATTAAAAGCAGTAACACTTGAAATATATCACTGTGTAATTAATCTGTATAATATGCATTTCATTTTTTGAATTGCTCAAATCAACTTTTTGATGACATTCTGGTTTATTGAGATGCACCTGTACATTAGATGCATCCTTCAGTGGTGCCTCGCTGATTTTCTACTCCTTGAAGAAAGGCTGTACATGTGTGTAATTCACATTAATATAACCTGTTCTAAGTTATCCTAAAAAGTTGTTAAGGCTTTCTTTATTAAAATATAGTCATTATCTCATTATTTGCAAACCCCACTAATGAAAAAACAGATGTCAATATTCACATGCACAGCTTCTAATCTCTTTCTTCACTACTGCAGGACACAAAGCTATGGATCATTATGGAATATTTAGGTGGAGGCTCAGCTTTCGATTTGGTAAGTGATTCAGCCTTGCTTTCTTTTGTTAAAAAAAAAAAAACATACTGAAGTTTAAGCAGGGATGGCAATTTTCCGCCGATCTGCGGATTTCCGCCAATTTATTTCCAAATTGATCATTTCTGTGAATCGTCTAAATCCGTTGAGAAAATTTTAGGGGGGTGGGTAAGGTACCTTATTGTTACCGATTTTAGCGAAAATCAACACGATTACATAAGTGCTCGGCGCTTCCCCGGGTCAAGTCTCCCGCGATAACCCGGATGTGTTGTGTTCAAGCTACTGCTGTATTGTAAATACTGCGATGGGATAGTTGCAAACGATTGGACCAGTCAAATGGCTCGTTGTATGCTTTGTCAAAAATTCATGGCGGCGTGTTCTCAGGGATGTGATTTTCTGCTAATTCGCCGAATTCCGCTTTATTTTATCTTCCAGGAAGATTAAGTACGTTAAGTACGTTAGTGGCTTGTGGTCCACGAACACAGTGAAGGTGCGCCCTTTCAGGCAGAACTGGAAGTGGCGTATGGCCAGGTGGAGAGCCATTAACTCTGTTACTGGCGGCATACAACGGCTGTATGAACTGGGCTGTGTGGGGGAGGAAACGGTAATAAAAGTTAATCATCCCCCAAAACTTCTGCAGCGCCCTGACATTGATGTTGAGGAGAAAAAAATAGCAAAACAATTTAGTTAGATTACTTTTATGATTTCAAACAGTTTGAAATTGACAGTGCACAGTGGACATTGACTCATAACTTTTGAATATTTCTAAGACTTGGCTACATCAGTGATTGTGCAAAATGAACTGCTCAAGACTCAATGGAGATTGAAACTGGTGATCTGAAATGAATGCTGAAATTATAAAAAGTAATGGTATGTTGGAATTTTATTTCTATTATGGAATAGATAAAATTAACTGATTTTGATTTGATCAAGTGTTAAAGCATGTGATGGATAATGCTTGTTGGAATATTTTAGGAATGCTATCTTCTTGGAACATAAGTCAATATTATACAGTAATAAGTGGCATTCAGCTGTTTGTTTTATGTCATTTAAGCACAGTTCTGGTACTTAAAAATCATAAAAACCCAGGAGCTTCGGGGGGCTTTGCCCCCCTTGCCCCCCCACCGGGGCTCTTCCCTGGACCCCGCTGGGGGACTATGTCCCCCAGACCAACTGCTAAATTTTCAGATAATTTCCCCAACCCCAAATCACATCCCTGGTTCGTGTTGGAATTCTGAGCTTTTGGTATTGTTTTCAGCGGAATTATGAGATTTTTATTGAAGGATCAGGAGTCATCAGTGCTAGAAATAGACAAAAGTGTCAAAAATAAGTTCCGATGGAATTGGCTTGAGAGAAAAGTGACTGTAAAGGTGAAAATTGTCTCAAAGTTCGACGAGGTAACAGAAACACTTGGACAGTTTCTGAAGAAACCAGAAAAGGAGATGAAGTTCAAAGTTCAGAGACTGACACAGCTTGCTGCCAAAAGGAAGAAAGTTTCACATTAGAAGTGACTTGGGGACCAGTGTAAATAGTGTAATAAACTCTTATAGAACTGTTAAATATGTTGGACTAAAGACAGTGAGACAACATTGAAGAAAAAGTAAGTTAACTTTTCATTAAATTTAATGATTTATCTAAGTCTAGTATTTCATTTTTTTAATCATTTTTTTCAGTCTAAATTACTTCTGTTTTACTGAAAACCTCCCAGCTTCAGGGGGGCTGCGCCCCCCGGCCCCCACATAAGTCAATCAACCAAATTAGATTTCAGCTGAAATCAGAATTTCCTGTTGCCATCCCTGTTAAGTACTTGTCCACGACAAGTTTGAGGATTCAAACAACATGCAGCATTTAGGTTGAAACTGGCCTCTTTCTGATGAAACGGCTGATGTAGAAGACTGAAAATGCAGTGGAAAAAGTTGAAGGCATGATGTACATAGTAGTCCAACATTTCATGTGGGGGGTGGACATTTTGAATGGCTTGTAGCTCTCACAGTCCAGACTGTCAGCATTTGGCTGATTACACATTTCTATTCTCTTTTTCACAGCAGCCACTTTTGAAATGTGTTAAAAGGGTGCTGTCTCCCACACAGTGCTATCTGTATTATGTAATTCTAATCAAATTAAAGCTCAGGTTTGTGTTCTGCATGCAGTGGCCCTTATTTTTCTCTTGAAGCTTTACAACACTTGGTCCCGATGTCTCTTAGTTTCTACCATATTTTTTTGCTTCCTTGCTCTATTGAGAATGGCTTTTTTTTTTTTTTTTTTAGCTCTGTGTTTGTGTTGCTGGAGGTAGTGGTACTGCACCACGACGGAATGCTTCAGAAGCTCCATATACTGTAAAAATGTTACTCTTTTGTGATTTCTGCTTCATTGTGGAACTTTTACATAGACCACAGCTCAGAGCACTTCAGTATCAGCAGTATCAGAGAAGGAATGTGAGAAAGAAGTAGGAAAAAGTACTGCAGAAAAGACAATCTCACCATAAGGTGTCGCTCATTTTTTTTATTTATAGGCTTTGTTACAATACCCTCATACATCACATTAATCTTGCGGTTCTGTGATTCAGCGCTCCAAGAGCATGTATTCTTTCCCACCTCACAAATGTTGTCAAAGCCAAAAAGGGCTTTATAATTTCCAAAACAGCTGCTGACTGCAGTTTTTCATAAATCCCCTTTTAAATGGGATGAAATGGTGCATTCTCTGGGGACTCCTTTGACTGAACTGATTCACACTGGGTAGTCAATACGATTTTCTAAAGCAGGATATACACAGGTGATATCATAACATGGATCACACTTACCTTTAATATTCTTGATTTCTTTAAAGGGGACATACAAGGGCAAGAAAAAGTATGTGAATTGTTTGGAATTACCTGATTTTCTACTTTAATTGGTCATAAAATGTGATCTGATCTACACTGACATCCCAAGTATAGATGAACACAATGTGCTTAACCTAAGACCACAGAAACAATTATAATTTCTTGTCTTTATTGCACACATCCATTTAACAATCACAGTGTTGTTGGAAAAAGTAAGTGCACCCTTGGATTTAATAACTGGTCGAACCTCCTTTTGGCAGAAATAACCACCAACAAGCTTCTGGTAGCTGCTGATCAGACCTGCGCAATGTATGGGAGGAATTTTGTAGCATTCTTCTTTACAGAACTTTGAGAGTTTGCTATTCATTAGAAGCATCTGCTGATGTGAACTATGCCTCCAAAAGAAGAGATCTTCGAAGACCGACAATCAAGAATTGTTGATTTGCATTCAGCTGGAAAGGGTTACACAGTAATCTCCCAGACTTTAGGTATTCACCAATAAACAGTTAGACAAATTGTCTACAAATGGAGATGATTTAGTATTGTGACTACTCTTCTTAGAAGTGGGCACCCAGCAAAGTTGACTTCAAAGGCACAACGCACAGTGGGGCTCTTTTATCAAACATGCATAAGACAGAAAAGTGGTCATACGATCATTTCAAAGCAGAGATCGGTATTTATCAATCTGGACGTGATCATAGGATATGCTCAAATCTCACGACAGGTCTGAGATCATGTGCCCCGCATAAATTTTCAAGTCTCTGTATAAGCACAGTGCAGCGGAGAAACCTGGCTGTGTGGGAGAATTATTCGATCAGATTATTGAGCAGTGCAACCTTTCAGATATGTTGTTATAGTCGGATGAGACTTTTAACGAGTAGCGAGGCTTTAACTAATTATAAACATTCTTTACACGTGTGTCACTGGGGCAAATAAAATGGATTTAAGCAGAAATTTTAAAAAACTGTAGTAATTTGATGGAATGGAGAAAACTGAATGACTTTTCAGCTTCCCACATATATATTTTTTTTTATGGTTGTGGTTGAGCTCAGGGTTTTTCAAGGAGTTATTTTATTAGTTTTTTTTATAAGCTGTATTAATATCTTTGCACTGTAGGGTAAGTAGCTACTGTGTTAATGTTCTAAAAACGTATTTATTTGACTAAGATACAGACGTGGACAAAATTGTTGGTACCCCTCTGTTAATGAAAGAAAAACCCACAATAGTCACAGAAATAACTTGAATCTGACAAAAGTAGTAATAAATAAAAATTCTATGAAAATTAACCAATGAAAATCAGACAATGCTTTTGAATTGTGGTTCAATAGAATTATTTTAAAAAAACAAACTCATGAAACAGGCCTGGACAAAAATGATGGTACCCTTAACTTAATATTTTGTTGCACAACCTTTTGAGGCAATCACTGCAATCAAACGATTTCTGTAACTGTCAATGAGACTTCTGCACCTCTCAGCAGGTATTTTGGCCCACTCCTCATGAGCAAACTGCTCCAGTTGTCTCAGGTTTGAAGGGTGCCTTCTTCAGACAGCATGTTTCAGCTCCTTCCACAGATGTTCAATAGGATTTAGATCAGGGCTCATAAAAGGCCACTTTAGAATAGTCCAATGTTTCGCTCTTAGCCATTCTTGGGTGTTTTTAGCTGTGTGTTTTGGGTCATTATCCTGTTGCAAGACCCATGACCTGCGACTGAGACCAAGCTGTCTGACACTGGGCAGCACATTTAAGATAAGATAAGATAAGATAAGCCTTTATTAGTCCCACAACGGGGAAATTCCAGGATTGCAACAGCACAGGGATAGCAACACTCAGAGCAACAATCAGAAGGCAAGAAAAAAAAACAAGCAAGCAAGAGCAGCTAATAAACATATGTACGTATTACTATAAAATATATATATATACACACACACACAGACACACAGTGCAGAGCATTGTAGCTGGATGGAATAAATATATGAATATATGAACACACAGTGCAGAGCATTGTAGCTAGATGGAATAAATATGTAAATATATAAACACCCACAGTACGGAGCATTGCAGCTAGGTGGAATAAATATGCAAGTATATAAACACACATTTCTCTCTAGAATACCTTGATAGTCTTGAAATTTCATTGTACCCTGCACAGATTCAAGACACCCTGTGCCAGATGCAGTAAAGCAGCCCCACAACATAACAGAATCTTCTCCATGTTTCACAGTAGAGACAGTGTTCTTTTCTTGGTATGCTTCATTTTTGCGTCTGTGAACATAGAGCTGATGTGCCTTGCCAGAAAGTTGCAGTTTTGTCTCGTCTGTCCATAGGACATTCTCCTAGAAGCTTTGTGGCTTGTCAACATGCAGTTCGGCAAATTCCAGTCTGGCTTTTTTATGATTTGTTTTCAACGGTGGTGTCCTCCTTGGTCGTCTCCCATGAAGTCCACTTTGGCTCAAACAACGACGGATGGTAGGATCTGACACTGATGTACCTCGACCTTGGAGTTCACCATGAATGTGTTTAGAGGTTGTTCTGGGCTCTTTTGTTACCATTCATATTATCCGTCTCCTCCTGCGGCCACATCCAGGGAGGTTGGCTACAGTTCCGTGGATCTTAAATTTCTGAATAATATGTGCAACTGTAGTCACAGGAACATCAAGCTGCTTGGAGATGGTCTTATAGCCTTTACCTTTAACATGCTTGTCTATAATTTTCTTTCTAATCTCCTGAGACAACTTTCTCCTTTGCTTCCTCTGGTCCATGTTTGGTGTGGTAAACACCATGTCACCAAACAGCACAGTGACTACTTGTCACCCTCTAAATAGGCCGACTGACTGATTACAAGTTTGTAGACACCTGTGATGTTAATTAGAGGACACATCTTGGTTGAACATGTCCCTATGGTCACATTATTTTCAATCTTTTCTAGGGGTACCCTCAGTTTTGTCCAGACCTGTTTCATGAGTTTGTTTTTTAAAATAATTCTGTTGAACCACAATTCAAAAGCATTGTCTGATTTTCATTGGTTAATTTTCATAGAATTTTTATTTATTACCACTTTTGTCAGATTCAAGTTATTTCTGTGACCATTGTGGGTTTTTCTTTCATTAACAGAGGGGTATCAACAATTTTGTCCATGTCTGTATGCGATCTATTGTGTTTGATAACGGTTGTCCCACACAGATTTTTTTGTTAACTCCGCTGGTTAAACAGAAGCCTGCACAAGTGGGCCATGATGCACGACAAAATGTGGAGAAATTATTTTATTTCCTCAGTGTGTTTTTGTATAATAATGCCAGGCGCCAGAGGTGCGTGCATGCGTGTGTGTGTGTGTGTGTGTGTGTGTGTGGCTGAGGTGAGCCATTGTGCAGAATCCTCAGCTGTCCCAGAGAGAGGCAAGACTTCTACACTTCTATAATGCAAGTAATAAATTCTTATGTTGAACAAGCATGCTTTAAAATGACCAGGCGAACAACATTTAGTCAAAAACTTTATTCATTTACAGCCGTGGACAAAATTGTTGGTACCCCTCTGTTACGAAAGAAAAACCCACAATGGTCACAGAAATAACTTGAATCGGACAAAAGTGGTAAATAAAAATTCTATGAAAATTAACCAATGAAAATCAGACGATGCTTTTGAATTGTGGTTCAACAGAATTACTTTAAAAAACAAACTCATGAAACAGGCCTGGACAAAAATGATGGTACTCCTAGAAAAGATTGAAAATAATGTGACCATAGGGACATGTTCAACCAAGATGTCTTCTAATTAACATCACAGGTGTCTACAAACTTGTAATCAGTCGGCCTATTTAAAGGGTGACAAGTAGTCACTGTGCTGTTTGTTGACATGATATGTACCACACTAAACATGGACCAGAGGAAGCAAAGGAGAAAGTTGTCTCAGGAGATTAGAAAGAAAAATTATAGACAAGCATGTTAAAGGTAAAGGCTATAAGACCATCTCCAAGCAGCTTGATGTTCCTGTGACTACAGTTGCACATATTATTCAGAAATTTAAGACCCACGGGACTGTAGCCAACCTCCCTGGACGTGGCCGCAGGAGGAGACAGATAATACGAATGGTAACAAAAGAGCCCAGAACAACCTCTAAACACATTCATGGTGAACTCCAAGGTCGAGGTACATCAGTGTCAGATCGCACCATCCGTCGTTGTTTGAGCCAGAGTGGACTTCATGGGAGATGACGAAGGAGGACACCACCATTGAAAACAAATCATAAAAAAGCCAGACTGGAATTTGCCAAACTGCATGTTGACAAGCCACAAAGCTTCTGGGAGAGTGTCCTATGGACAGATGAGACAAAACTGCAACTTTTTGGCAAGGCACATCAGCTCTATGTTCACAGGCACAAAAATGAAGCATACCAAGAAAAGAACACTGTCCCTACTGTGAAACATGGAGAAGGTTCTGTTATGTTGTGGGGCTGCTTTGCTGCATCTGGCACAGGGTGTCTTGAATCTGTGCAGGGTACAATGAAATTTCAAGACTATCAAGGTATTCTAGAGAGAAATGTGCTGCCCAGTGTCAGACAGCTTGGTCTCAGTCGCAGGTCATGGGTCTTGCAACAGGATAATGACCCAAAACACACAGCTAAAAACACCCAAGAATGGTTAAGAGCGAAACATTGGACTATTCTAAAGTGGCCTAATATGAGCCCTGATCTAAATCCTATTGAACATCTGTGGAAGGAGCTGAAACATGCCATCTGGAGAAGGCACACTTCAAACCTGAGACAACTGGAGCAGTTTGCTCATGAGGAGTGGGCCAAAATACCTGCTGAGAGGTGCAGAAGTCTCACTGACAGTTACAGAAATCGTTTGATTGCAGTGATTGCCTCAAAAGGTTGTGCAACAAAATATTAAGTTAAGGGTACCATCATTTTTGTCCAGGCCTGTTTCATGAGTTTGTTTTTTAAAATAATTTTGTTGAACCACAATTCAAAAGCATTGTCTGATTTTCATTGGTTAATTTTCATAGAATTTTTATTTACCACTTTTGTCCGATTCAAGTTATTTCTGTGACTATTGTGGGTTTTTCTTTCATTAACAGAGGGGTACCAACAATTTTGTCCACGTGTGTACTCCCATTTTTGTCTGTAACCAACAAAGGCAGATTCACTTCTGTGTTAAGTCCGACCAATTTTTTCCTCAATATATTAAGGAATTTTCAATATAATTTGAGAAATATAACTGAAACAATACTTCATATATGAAGAATTATTCTATAATATAATCCAATACCCAAATAAATCATGTCTGTACAGATTTAATTTATAGCTCTCAGCTGAAAATCAACTGGTCAGAATTGGGGCTGGGAATTATTACTAATTTGCAGAATCAGTTGGATTCCGATTCTTGAGGTTCTGAATCAATTCAATTCTGATCCCGATTCAGTTGGGAAATTACCATTTTAAGTTATTTTACTTGCCAGAAAAAAAATTAGACACTGCAGATTGTACCAGGAATACTCTAACTTTAATACATAAATTATCACATAAAGAACTGACCCAGAATTAGTTACAGTAATGCACATTTTATTATTTAACTTATGATTTCACAAAGTGCTAACAAGTGCTTTCTTCAGTGCAAAGTGTGTGTATTGTTACGTTAACAACCCAGAGTCAGTAAACAAATTCAATGCATGAAGCATGTAGACATAATCTCTAATAATGTATTTCAGTCCCTCCAGGATTTCGTTGGCTGTTTTTGTGATTGTTGTGGCCCAAAAAGCCTGAATTTGTCGGAGCTTTTCCAAAAATTTGCGATAAAAGTTCCAACCATTTTTTTTGAGGTTTTTTTTTTTTTTTTTTAACACTGAAAGTTGTAAGGAAGTACAAATTTTAAAGTAGCTGCTTTTTCCATAGTTTACAGTGATGCTAGTCCATGTAACTTCACAAGAAAAGCACAGGATTGCCAAAACAGTGGACAGACAGCAGAGCATTTTCTCCAGCAGACTGCTACAGCTTCGCTGCCGAAGGGTCAGGTACAGGAAATCTTTTCTGCCACATGCCATTTTACTATACAATAACTCACTCTGATGTTGAATTCTGGTCATAACAATGCTGCCATACTGCACCTTACAGTATAACTGGTACCTCGTATTTCACCGTTTACCTTCTAATCCTTCTCTGTACAGTCAGGACTATCCATTGACTCATAAGGATCATCTATTTAACCTAGTAGTAGCCTATGTTGTATATAAAGTTATCAAAGCATTTTTACTTTACTTCACTTCCCTGGGTAACTCTTTTTCTATTATGCTGTGTGTATTTCTATTGGTTGGGTTGTCTGTGTCATGCTGCTGTTACACTGTAATGTCCCAGTTTGGGATCAATAAAATACTGTCTGTAATTTCCTGTTAAACGGTGATTTATTTAGAATTAAATGCTCAGTAAAACTGTCAAAAAATGACCAAAAATGTATTCTTGCTGAGAACTTGAATAAAAAGATGAATAAAAGAATTAGCCATTACAGTCGTTATAAATTGCATTGAATGCATGTTAGAGTATGGAGCAAATTATGGCAGCACCTTATTGAGTCTGAATTTGAAAACTAAGACCCCTGAAAAATTTGAGGTCTTCTATTCTGAAATCCACAACGAAGCAAGGATGGCTCCTCCACTGACAACCTCTTCCCTTCAGAACGTCTCAGTGCAGGATGGATCTTGGAATGGAAACCCAGTCTTCACAAATCTTAAGGGATATGAAAAGGAGAATATATTTTAGTCATATCACCACACCACAGTAGGGTTTAATAATTTAGTTTTATTTTTGGTTTATATTTTAATTATAAATTTCAATTTTTGAAAAGGTTTTCAATTCATTTCCTGGGAAGATTTATTTCAGTTTAGTTCTATTGAGTAAAAATGGCTTGTTGTGCTGCAGCCTTTATTAATGCTGCCATTTTCTTTTTATTGTGATTTTTTTTTATTTTTTTTATGATCATCAGATCTCTCTTAAGTGCTAGAAGTCTATAATTAAAATGTCATGCAATACAAACGTTACATGAGGCAGCTGCCTCTGTCATGAAGCCCTGAAGTTCTGACTAAAAACACATCCAGTGTTTTCATTATATTGTAATCTCATAAAATATACCTTTATTACCTCCACCAAGGAGGTAAAGCTGGGTTCACACTATTGCGTTTGGACTGACTTTTACAGACATTTTGAAAAATCAGAGAAATTAGCCCAAACCTCGGTGAAATTACGTTTGTGAGCAGATTTTTTTTAAATCCAGCGCACACCAACTTTAACAAACTTTTTCGAAAGCATTTGCCAGCGTTGCATTCAGCGTTGGCAAACTTTTGCCAACTTAGGCTAGCGTATGTGTAGCTGTTGCCAACTTAGGTTAACTTGAGCAAATGAATACTCAGCATAGACCAGCTGACATCAGCGTCAGGCGACACTCATATAAAAATCAGCGTTTGTGGAGATTTCCTGTCATTCTGGACCTGCTTTTGGAGTGAACACATCTCCCTTGGGCATACATTTCAGTATTTATTTTCATTTTATATTAATATGTAGTTCCTTCTGCATGCCCCTTTCCCCTGTTCATTCATTCATTCCTCTAAAAAAATACAATAATGCCAATATAGTCTCCAACAGTAAGTCCGCAATTCAAATGTGGATAGAATTAAAAATAAATAAATTTAAAAAAAAAAAAATTAGTGTCTCACCGTATAAATAAAATGATGGGTGATTATATATTTTGACTGTTACAACTGTCTCCATTAAAATATCATAAAATCCCATTAAATGTCATTTACTTTTTGACACCACATCAGCTGTTTTTGATTCCCCACAATGGAAGCCCAACCAGTAAATCCTGGAGAATGATTATGCATAGAGCAGAAAATTAAGAACAATAAATTTCTCAATGAATTTTTTTTTTCACTTTTTTTGGGCTGTCACATTTTTGTGGAGATTATCCATGTATTTTTTTCTTTATTTTAAATTCAGTGAAACCTGGAAGGGGGTGATTGGGAGGAACAGCCTGCCCAATCTGAACCCGAGTGGTGTTCAGTTATTGGACTTCTGTGCTAACCACAGTTTGTCCATAACAAACACCATGTTCAAGCATAAGGGTGTCCATATGTGCACCTGGCACCAGGACACCCTAGGTCGCAGGTCACAAGTTGATCGATTTTGTTATCGTGTCATCAGAGCTACGACCGTATGTCTTGGACACTCGGGTAAAGAGAGGTGCAGAGCTGTCAACTGATCACCACCTAGTGGTGAGTTGGATCCAATGGCGGGGGAGGATGCCATTCAGACCTGGTAGACCCAAACATATAGCAGGGATGGCAATTTTCCACCGATCCGCGGATTTCTGCCGATTTATTTTCAAATTGCTCATTTCTGTGAATCGTCTAAATCCGTTGAGAAAATTTTAGGGGGGGGGTAAGGTACCTTATTGTTACCGATTTTAGCAAAAATCAACACTATTACATAAGCGCTCGGCGCTTCCCCAGGTCAAGTCTCCTGCGATAACCCGGATGTTATGTACTCAAGCTACTGCTGTTTTGTAAACAGCCCTGCGATTGGATAGTTGCAAACGATTGGACCAATCAAATGGCTCGTTGTATGCTTTGTCAAAAATTCATGGCGGCTTGTTCTCAGGGATATGATTTTTCCGGTAATTCGCCGAATTCCGCTTTATTTTATCTTCCAGGAAAATAAAGTACGTTAAGTACGTTAGCGGCTTGTGGTCCACGAACGCAGTGAAGGTGCGCCCTTTCAGGCAGAACTGGAAGTGGCGTATGGCCAGGCGGAGAGCCATTAACTCTCTGTCAAACACGCTGTATTTACGCTCACTGTCGTGCAAAGACCTGCTAAAAAAAAAAAGGTGAGCGGCTGCCAAGAACCAGCAACGCATTGCTCCACGACGGCCGCTATGCCCATGTCCGAGGCGTCGGTAGTGAGCGCAGTTTTAACCTCAGAACGCCTGCTCCCGCCCCGGAGTCCAGTCGACTCTGTCCGCCGGTTTCCGTTTCTTGAGTGCGGCGTACAACGGCTGTATGAGCTGGGCTGCGTGGGGGAGGAAACGGTTATAAAAGTTAACCATCCCCAAAAACTCCTGTAGCACCCTGACATTGATGTTGAGGAGAAAAAAATAGCAAAACAATTTAGTTACATTACTTTTATGATTCCAAACAGTTTGAAATTGACAGTGTACAGTGGATATTGACTCATAACTTTTGAATATTTCTAAGACTTGGCTGCATCAGTGATTGTGCAAAATGAACTGCTCAAGTCTCAATGGAGATTGAAACTGGTGATCTGAAATGAATGCTGAAATTATAAAAAGTAATGGTATGTTGGAATTTTATTTCTATTATGGAATAGATAAAATTAACTGATTTTGATTTGATCAAGTGTTAAAGCATGTGATGGATAATGCTTGTTGGAATATTTTAGGAATGCTATCTTCTTGGAACAAAAGTCAATATTATACAGTAATAAGTGGCATTCAGCTGTTTGTTTTATGTCATTTAAGCACAGTTCTGGTACTTAAAAATCATAAAAACCCAGGAGCTTCAGGTGGCTTCGCCCCCCTTCCCCCCCCCCCCCCCCCCACCGGGGCTCTGTCCCGGACCCCGCTGGGGGACTGCATCCCCCAGACCCCCTGCTAAATTTTCAGATAATTTCCCCAACTCCAAATCACATCCCTGGTTCATGTTGGAATTCTGAGCTTTCGGTATTGTTTTCAACGGAATTATGAGATTTTTATCGAAGGATCAGGAGTCATCAGTGCTAGAAATAGACAAAAGTGTCAAAAATAAGTTCCGGTGGAATTGGCTTGAGAGAAAGGTGACGGTAAAGGTGAAAATTGTCTCAAAGTTTGACGAGGTAACAGAAACACTCGGACAGTTTCTGAAGAAACCAGAAAAGGAGATGAAGTTCAAAATTCAGAGACTGACACAGCTTGCTGCCAAAAGGAAGAAAGTTTCACATTAGAAGTGACTTGGTGACCAGTGTAAATGGTGTAATAAACTCTTATAGAACTGTTAAATATGTTGTACTAAAGACTGAGAGACAACACTGAAGAAAAAATAAGTTAACTTTTCATTAAATTTAATGATTTATCTAAGTCTAGTATTTCATTATTTTTTTTTTTTTTAACATTTTTTTCAGTCTAAATTACTTCTGTTTTACTGAAAACCTCCCAGCTTCACGGGGGCTGCGCCCCCCCGCCCCCCTATAAGTCAATCGACCAAATTAGATTTCAGCTGAAATCAGAATTTCCTGTTGCCATCCCTGGTATAGTGAGGGTGTGCTGGGAACATCTGGCTGAGGCCCCTGTCTGGGAGGTCTTCAACTCCCACCTCCGGAAGAACTTCGACCACATTCTGAGGGAGTCTGAAGACATAGAGTCTGAATGGGCCATGTTCTCCACCTCCATTGTTGAAGCAGCGGCCCAGAGCTGCGGCCGCAAGGTCATTGGTGCACCACTGGTGTCCGAACCAAGTGGTGGACACCAGTGGTGAGGGGGGCCATTAAGCTGAAGTAGGAGTCCTTGGTTGGCTTGTGGGACTCCCGAAGCAGCTGAGGTGTACCGGTAGGCCAAGTGGAAAGCAGCTTGGGGGGTTGCTGAAGCAAAAACTTTGGTATGGGAGGAGTTCGGTGAGGCCATGGAACAAGATTTTTGGTTGGCCTTGAAGAGATTCTGACAAACTGGCCAGCGGCTCAGGAGGGGGATGCAGCTCCCTGTCCACACTGTGTATGGTGCGGTGGAGCGCTGTTGATTTCGAATGGGGATATCTTTGGGCGGTGGAAGGAATACTTCGAGGATCTCCTCAACCCCACTGATACGACTTCCACAGAGGAAGCGGGGCTTGTGGATGAGGGGGACGACTCGCCTATCACATGGTCTGAGGTTGCCAAGGTGATTAAAAATCTCTTTGGTGGCTGGGCTCCAGGGGTGGACGAGATTCGCCCTGAGTACCTCAAGGCCCTGGATGTTGTAGGGCTGTCATGGTTGACACGCCTCTCCAGCATTGTGTGGAGGTTGGGGACAGTGCCTTGGGCATGGCAAACCGGGGTGGTGGTTCCTCTCTTCAAAAAGGGGGACCGGAGGGTGTGCTCCAACTTTAGATGGATCACACTCCTCAGCCTTCCTGGGAAGGTCTATGCCAAGGTACTGGAGAGGAGAGTCCGGCCGTTGGTCGAACCTCAGATTCAGGAAGAGCAATGTGGTTTCCGTCCTGGTCGTGGCACTTTGGACCTGCTCTTTACCCTCTTGAGAATCCTCGAGGGTTCGTGGGAGTTTGCCCAACCAGTTTACATGTGTTTTGAGGACTTGGAGAAGGCTTTCGACTGCGTCCCTTGTGTTTTTTTGTGGGGGGTGCTTCAGGAGTATGGGGTATCAGGTCTGTTGTTACAAGCTATTCGGTCTCTGTACGACTGTTGTGAGAGTTTGGTTTGTACTGCCAACACTCGATCGGACTCATTCCCAGTGAGAGTTGGAGTCCGCCAGGGCTGCCCTTTGTCACCAATCCTGTTCATTATTTTTATGGACAGGATTTCTAGGCGCAGCCAGGGAACGGAGGGTGTCATACTTGGTGGCCACAGGATCTCATCTCTGTTGTTTGCAGATGATGTTGTCCGGCTGGCTTCATCCAGCAATGACCTACAGTTCTTGCTGGGACGGTTTGCTGCGGAGTGTGAAGCGGCTGGGATGAGAATCAGTACCTCCAAGTCCGAGTCCATGGTCCTCAGCCGGAAAAAGGTGGATTGTCCTCTCCGGGTTGGGGACAGGCTCCTGCCCCAAGTGGAGGAGTTTAAGTATCTCGGGGTCTTATTCATGAGTGAGGGGAGAATGGAGTGAGAGATTGACAGACGGATCGGAGCAGCATCTGCAGTGATGCGAACGTTGTACCGGTCTGTCGTGGTGAAGAGGGAGCTGAGCTCTAAGGCAAAGCTGTCGATTTACCAGTCATTCTACGTTCCTACCCTCACCTATGGTCACAAGCTTTGGGTAATGACGGAAAGAAGGAGATAGTGGATACAAGCAGCTGAAACGAGCTTTCTCCGTAGGATCGCTGGACTCACCCTCAGAGATGGGGTGAGGAGATCAGTCATCCGGCAGAGGCTCAGTGTAGAATCGCTGCTCCTCCACATTGAAAGGAGCCAGTTGAGGTGGTATGGGCATCTGATCAGGATGCCTCCTGGACGCCTCCCACTTGAGGTGTTTTGGGTATGTCCCACTGGGAGGAGACCCCGGGGCAGACCCAGGACTTGCTGGAGAGACTGTGTCTCCCAGCTGGTCTGGGAATGCCTTGGTATCCTCTCTGAAGAGCTGGAGCAGGTGGCTGGGGAGAGGGAAGTCTGGGCTTCTCTGCTTGAACTGCTGCCTCCATGACCCGGACCTCCGGAAAAGCGGTAGAAGATGGATGGATGGATAAATTCCCCTTTCTCTTGGCTTTTGGCATTCCAGCACCATGGACAGCAACACTTCGCATTTCCCTTGCGTCCGTGCATGTCTGAAGTGAGTTTCGCTCTAAAAATATCTGCTTTCACCAGCATTTCATTCAAGCTAAGCCAGTGGAGCTTAACTTAGGCCAACTTAGGCGAGCTCTGCATAATTTAGCCCAGCGCTCAGGAACTTTTACAAACTGAGGACAACTTTCACCAACGTGTATTTCCAAACATTCAAAGAACACAACTTTTGCCAGCGTTTGCCAACAAACTCTAGCTATCATTAACTTTTACCAACTTTTGCCAGCAGAGCCAGACATTTGCCATAACATCAATAAAAGTTGGTCCAAACGTTGTAGTGTGAATTCACTTGACTGTAATCGGAGTGGTTTGTCTGTCTGTTTGTTAGCAGGATTACTCAGAAACTACTGTACGGATTTTGATGAAATTTTCACCAGAGGGAGCCCTTTAGCCAAGGATGAACCCATTAAATTTTGGTGGTGATCTGTGAGTGCATACCTCCACCAAGGACCTTGTTTGTATTTATGCAGCAGGATGACACAAAAACTTCTGGATGGATTTGGATGAAATTTTCACTAGAGGTGGTCTTCGGGCTTGGGAGGAACCCATAACATTTTGGTGATGATCCGAGAACGCATACCTCCACCAAGGCTCTTATCTTCTGACAGTGTGTTTGGAAGAATCCTCCAAAGCTACTGGAAAGACTTTGATGCACTTTTCACTAGAAGTGGCTGTAGGTCTACACACGAACCCATTACATTTTGGAGGTGATCCATGAGGGACGAAAGGAGCCTTGGTGGAGGTATGCGCTCTCAGAGTGCTTTTCTAGTTCTGCATTTATTTACAGCACTTAACCAACAGTTAGCTACTGTATCCATAGTTTGTAAAAGAAAACGCCATCATACTGGTTGAATTATTAATTTATGACACAATTGTGAAACAATATTTTACTTACAATCTCAGCAGCTCCAACAGTCTCGCTTTGTCTATCTGTCTGGGTCTGTTCACCAGTTTCAGCCAGTTTCTGTGCATTTTCTGTTTGAAGTGTTTATCAATCGTCAACATTTGTTTATGTTCCAACACAACGCTGCACGGAGTACAAAACTGTTTATCCCCACTTTATGAAAAATATTTGGAAGCTGTTGAGGACAGTCTTTACAGTGACTTTTGATAAATTGAGAGACGCACGTCAACAACTCCAGTCATGTAAACACGGAAGTAAAGACACAAGCATTTGCCGCAGAATTTAAGGACCGCAGATGTTCACAGATGTAAAAGCATCATGTTAAAAGATCAATCCGCATATGGATCTATATTGGCTCAGTCAAACGTGGGTCGATTTGACTTATTGATTTGATCTTTTGAACCCACCTCTAGTCAGAATGGTGTTGAACTTCTCCAAAACATGTTGTTGTTTTTTTAAGTCAGTGAGACTTTTGGCACTGCCACATAACACTGATTTATTTTTTCCCTTCTCTTATGATGATGTCAATTTCTTTGACGGAGAACATTCTCTTTTGCCGTTTATCATTCCTCTGTGCCGTAAATTCTGGGGGCGAGTCGTGGGCATGGAATTCAAATAACTCTCAGATCCATCTGTCAGATTTATCAATGAGTGAAGGATCGCACGATGAAATTGACCAGGTACGCAGTTTCATAAATACCACGTAGACCTTTTCATGTGATCATATATACACCCAAATGTGTACCATTTCTATGCACTTTTGATCATTGAGGGCCACTGTACAATGAGGTAAAAAGAACTCGAGTAACAACAGAATAATTCAGTTCAACTTTATTTACAGTATCTCACAAAAGTGAGTACACCCCTCACATTTTTGTAAATATTTTATTATATCTTTTCATGGGACAACACTGAAGATATGACACTGGTAGATGTTAAGAGACCTTGTGCTCCTCCACCTTCCATTTGAGGATGCCCCACAGATGCTTAATAGGGTTTAGGACTGGAGACATGCTTGGCCAGTCCATCACCTTTACCCTCAGTTTCTTTAGCAAGGAAGTGGTCATCTTGGAGGTGTGTTTGGGGTCATTATCATGTTGGAATACTGCCCTGTGGCCCAGTTTCTGAAGGGAGGGGATCATGCTCTGCTTCCGTATGTCATGTCGTATGTGTTGAGTTATTTTGAGGGAACAGCAAATTTACAATCTTATATAAGCTGTACACTGACTACTTTACATTGTATCAAAGTGTCATATCCTCAGTGTTGTCCCATGAAAAGATATAATAAAATATTGACAAAAATGTGAGGGGTGTACTCACTTTTGTGAGATGCTGTATATAGCACCATTTCACAACAGCGGTCATCTCAACACTTTGAAACTGTAGGAGGAAACCCCACAATTGCAGAAAGACCCCAGCAATCAGACGATCCCCTGTGAGCAAGCGCTTGGTGACGGTGAAGAGGAAAACCTCCCTTTTAACAGGAAGAAACCTCCAGCAGAACCAGGCTCAGGGAGTTGCAGTCATCTGCTACAACTGGCTGGGGGGTGAGGGGATGGAGAAGAAGAAAAGAACAGACATGTAGAGAGCAAACAGCACAACAGGGACTCATTCTATGGGAGGGAGCAAACCAATATTAATAACCAGCAAAAATATTATGTTGAGAGTGAAGAAAGGAGTGAAATGGATATAGATGGCTTCCTCCTGTGGGTCACTGAGCACTTCAAGCTTCAATGAAGGCTTGAAGGAATCACTGGAACTGGTTAACATATCTGTTCATGAGTCTACCATATGTGCAAATCATTGAACAAGCATAGTGTCCATAGCAGGACACCACGGAGGAAGTCGCTGCTTTCCAAAAAAACATCACTGCACACCAGAAGTTTGTCAAGGAGCACCTTGACACTCAACAACACTACTGGGAAAATATTTTGCAGGGTTTCCTCTGGTAACATTTCTGCGTGGTGGGCCGCCAGCCTTGGATTTATGCTGCCACACTAAGAAAATGTGAATTTCCATCCATCTTCTTCCGCTTAATCCTTTGCGGGTCGTGGGGGGGCTGGAGCCTATCCCAGCATCTTTAGGCGAGAGGCAGGGTACACCCTGGACAGATCGCCAGTCCATCGCAGGGCCAACACAGAGAGACAGACAACCATTCACTCTCACATTCATACCTAAGGACAATTTAATTTAAGAAAAAAAATGTAGGAATGATGTTCCGCAAGCACACATGACCGTCATCCACGTGGAATTTGGAAGCGCGCCACCCATGACTGTTCCAGTCAGCAGGCGTAGTGTCTCTCTAGCGTCACTGTCCGAGAGAAGCATGAGCTTATGAAAGTACTTTAAACACGGAAAAAAGCAGAAGCGGTATGTAAGCAGTGGAGGCATTTATGGTGATTTTTAACCCGCTGGTAACGGGAACAATAATGAGGAGTCACTTGGCAAACAGGTGTGGTTAGGATTTATATGCAGGGAAAGGCAAGAGTGACTGATGAGGATTTACTTGTCCTGCCTGACTGCACTTCTTAGAGTCCTGCTCCAGTGGTTCCTGTCCACTGGTTCATCCTTGGCTAGTTATAGCTTGACCCGGTCCATATGGACACCCTCTAGCCATGTCTTCTTCGGTCTTCCACTTTCTTGACCTCTGCTGCTACCAGGATCGACCTCCATGACCTTCTTAATACAGCCAACACTCCTCTCCACATGGCTGAACCAACGCCTATGGTGTGTGCGGAGCACATCCTCGAGGTCATCCAGCTGCAACCTAACCAGGAGTGCTTGTGAGTTGACCTCATCCTCAGTGGAGATGCCACACATTCAGTGTATCATGGCCCTGTCATTCCACCGCACACTGTTAAGACAGGCGGCAGTCATGGTCCACGTCTTGCTGGCATGCAGCAACACGCTCCTCACGCAGGAGTTGTAGATACGGTCTTTAGAGGTTGGTGGGAACCAGTGGGTCTCGAGAATTGGGAGCACTTGCCTGAACTTGTTCCAGGCAGCCTGGCATCTCGTGATGGTGGCAAGCTCAGATCCACCACCAGCAGAGAGCATGTCACCCAGGTAGCAGAAAGATGCCACCACTTTCAGCTTGTTGTCACCAACGATCAACTGTGTCATTAGTCGACCATCGATTGGCCTGGCCTCCCCACGACAGCACTTGCGTCGGAAATCTTGATCATATGCCCAGCCACCAGAGAATCCACTTCATCTCTTGTGCACCCATCTCGAGCAACTACTGTAAAAGATGGAGCCATGGCCAGTGCTGGTGAGACACACAGCACATGGATATTTGCCAGACTTCTGGAGAACATCCAGGTCTGGGCCGGAGAACATGATCTTAGTCTTTCCCATGTTTAAATGGAGTCCTTTGGCCTCTGTGCCATTCTTCCAACAGACTAGCTTCACAAACATCTCCTCCAGCATCTCTGCGATGATGACCAGGTCATCGGCATACAGGATCTTCCAGGGACAACCAGTACAGAACTCACAAGACAGGGCCTCCAGAACAGTGAGGAAAACCAGTGGGCTCAGACAGGAGCCCTGGGGCATGCTAACCTTGACCTCAAACTCCTTGCTCAATCCATCACCAATGCGTACTCTGCTACAGGTGTTCTCATACATGCACTGGGTGAGTTGTACAAGCCACTCCTCCACACCGAGTTTCCTCATGGCCCACCAGATGACTCACCTGGGGACTCCATCAAACACCTTCTCCAGGTCAACAAAAGCTATGTACAGGGGCTTGTTGACACCGTGGTATTTCTCTTGTAGCTGGCGCACAATGAAGATGGCGTCTCTTGTTCTACTACTAGGCATGAAGCCGAACTGCATATCATCAGTGCACACCTGCTGCCTGAGGAAGCTCTTGGCCACCTTCTCAAACACCTTCATAACCTGGTTGAGCAGCTTTAGGCCACGATAGTTGTCTCACTCAAGCGCAGCACCCTTGCCTTTGTAGAGGCTGACAATGATACTCTCCCCCCAGTGAGCGGAGATCCTCCCGTACTTCACGATCAATGGGATAAGGTTGCAAATCAAATGATCGAAATTCATGAAGTCAATTACTTTAATCCATTAGCAGCCTTCAGACAAACTAAATGTGCCAACATTTGGATTTCAAAATAAGGGTGGTCTTTCCTGCTGTCTGGTTGGTAAGGAGAGTTCTAAAAGACTATAAAAATATTATAATAGAAATAACTGCATCTTTGGTCATTTAAGTTCATTTTTCATTAAATACAATTTTATTAATATTTTTTCTTTGAAATCGGAGTTAAATTGTTGTTCTATTCTTATAAATTGTTATAAGGAAAAGGTTTTAAAAAAATTACCAGTCTGTTTCAAATTTATTAAAAAGAACAGCAATTTTGTTTTTAAAAAAAGACAAAAAATTGCCATAAAATAATCCACAAATTTATAATAAAGTCTCAAATGTACAAGAAAAGTCAATTTTACAAGAGGAAATTACAAATTTGAGGAAAATGGTTTCAAATTTAGATAAATGTACATAGAAAAGTAGAAAACTAAGGAAATTGTAATATGTTTTGGAGAAAAAACTCAAACCTTCAAGACTGAAGTCATTAGTTTTTTTTAAGTGAATGCTCTTTGTACCACTCAATTAGAAATTTTTGATTGTCTACTTTAAATTATTAATTTCATAGCACTGCTTTTACATGAGTAGGATTTTTGGCTACTGTACCCACCTCTGATCATATAATTTAAGTATGCGTGAGTAAATTACTATGAATGTTTTTCCCCTTTCCTACTCTTTCTCAATGGAAAAAAGAAACACTAAAATAAAAATAGGAAAAAAATACTCATTTTTTTGTCATTTACGTATGTAAACCATGACAAAAAAAATCCTGCAGGACAAAACCTGACACTTGGTATTTTCTAACCTGTTTGTACACCACCATAGACAGAAAATCTGAATTAGACAGGGTTCAGAGAGGGCAAGATGAGACAAAAGAGAGGAGCCAAGGAGAGGAAAGTGTTCAGACAGAGGGTCCAAGAGAGAGGTGAGAGCAGAGGAAGGAGAGAAGGATGACACCAGTAAGAAGTCCAAACACAGGACGTCTGGGTGGGACCCCAGCTGGCCCAGTATTCCAACATTCAAGCCTTGGTTGTGCAATACTTCAAATGGTAAGTTCCATATGCAAAATTACAGTGCAAAATTTAAAAAAAGAAAAATAGTATAAAATCAGCATATTCTGGTCACTTCCAGCGCCACACGAGTCGGCTGCCTTTTTGCAACAGTGGCTCAATTTCTTCCTATTTCTTATTTATGTACTGTCTGGCTTCTCTTGCTAAACTTTCTGATCCGGCAACACCTTACCCATCACAGACACGTAGATCGCCCAGATGTCTCCTGAGCCAGCAGACGGAGCCACTGCTTTTTGCAGGCAGTACAATAGGGACCAGCTGTTAGCACTTAACCAGCCCACGATGCTAACACAGAAACTCAACATACCGGGAGAAATAAGATGAAAACAGCGTGAATGTCAAGCTGGAGTAAGACGGCAAGCGAGGAATATAAGGTACAGACCCGTCCTCCCATCTGTGATTATGGGGAACGTCCAATCGTTACTCAATAAGGCTGACGAGCTAGCGGCTATTCTGTTATGAAAGCGCCTTCAGAGAGATTAGCATGATGTTGTTTACTGAGACGTGGCTAACAGAACTAGCAACAGATGCTAACATCGAACTGGAGGGTTTCCACGCAACACAGGCAGATCGGACACCAGACAGTGGGAAGGCAAGGGGCGGAGGAGTGATAATGTATGTCAATAACAACTGGTGTAAACCGGGACATATCACTGTTAAAGAGCAACACTGCAGCAAAGACATTGAATTGCTAGCCGTTAGCATGCGGCCTACTTATCTCCCAAGGGAATATCCACACATGATCTGCATTGTTATTGGCAGGCTGCTGACAGAACACCCAGATGCTCTTCTCCTCATCTCCAGTGATTTCAACCATATTTCACTGTCCCCCATTCTGCCCACGTTCACCCAGTATGTCACATGCCACACTAGAGACAATAAAACACTGGATTTATTCTAAGCAAATACTAAGGAGGCGTACACCTCATCACCACTCCCCCCACTCGGGAAATCGGATCACAACTTGGTTCACCTCCGGCCGGCTTATAAAACCCTAGTACACAGACAACCTCCGGTTATGCGCATGGTGAAGATATGGTCTGAGTAGGCAATGGACGCACTAAAGGACTGTTTTGAAATCACTGCCTGGGAGCAGCTCTGTGATCCACATGGTGAGGACATTGGCGGCCTCACTCACACCATCATGGACTACATCAACTTCTGTGTGGACAACACCGTACCCACCAAGATCATACGGTGTTGCTCGAACAACAAACCCTGGATCAACCCTGAGATAAAAACACTTCTGAGAGAGAAGAAGAGGATCTTCAGGTCAGGGAACAGGGAGATGCTGAAGTCTGTACAGAGGGAGCTAAGGAGGAAGATAAGAGAAGGCAAGGACAGCTTCAGGAAGAAGATGGAGGACAAGCTGCAGCGGAGCGACATCGGCGTGGTCTGGAGAAACCTCAAAACTATCTCTGGGCTCTAGAATACCTTCTCCTAGGCCACGGGGGGCAGGGAGTGGGTGAACAATCTGAACCTGTTTTTTAACAGGTTTGACCAACCGCCCTCCCCTCCGCCTGCACACCAACCACTGCTGCCTCTACAGTCATGGAGACCTGCTGTCCACACACCCCTCCACCAACACCCCCCCCCCCCACTCCCAGCACACAGCCCCCCAACCTGACCCTCACTAAGACCCAGGTGAGAATGGAGCTGAGGAAGATCAAGGCAAGGAAGGCCTCGGGACCGGACTGCATCAGCGCGAAGCTCCTCAAGTCCTGCGCAGACCAACTGTGTGGGATTGTGGAGCACATCTTCAACCTGAGCCTGAAGCTGGGGAGGGTGCCACAGTTGTGGAAAACATCTTGTGTGGTACTAGGCCGTGAGCAGCTGCCACTTTTCGTTCAGTTTCGTGGCACCCAACGGGGAACTAAAATTTTAGTGTTTCTAAATTAAGATTACATTATTGTAAGACAAAATATCGATGTTCCCACTTCCAAAGGTGTGGATAGCTGTATGAAAAATGCAATTGAAGTCAGTCGGTAATAATTGTCTGGCTACCTTAAACATGGCCCAGTCCAGGACGTTTTAACCAATCGGCGTCGTCCCTTTGGTCATGTGACAATAAAATGGCAGCGCCCACAGGGGTAGCGTGCGCTGAAAGCCTCTCCTATGTTATTCACATTTCCGATAAGTTTTCGGGCAGTATCACTCATTTTACTGAAGCATCGTGGGCAAAAGTACGTGAGTGTACCCAAAAATGGCTTGTACTTGACGGACCCCAACAGAAAGTAGCAGAACAACGTCGCGACTTGTTCGAGAAAGGTGAGTGGCAGCCATTGTTTATGGTTGTACTGCGTGTGCCCTGGAGTCGTTTGGCTCCGATCATTTGTAACTCTAAATATGAACTAAAATGGAACCCTAGATGTCTAAAACCTTTGTCAACCGCTCACAGGGTGGCCTAGTCCTGGTCTAAGACTCCGAGTAGGCCGATCTGGGGGTGTGGAGGCTAATAACCAAGGGACTCTGGGTGCCAGGTAACATAGTCCTAGTATAGATCTAGATGATGCAGATCAACTCACTCTGATGATGCATCTATCCCCAGAACCCACCCTGGGCCTGAATTATAGTCAAAATATACCACTACCACAAAGTAGCTCAAATGGGAAAAGGGTAGCAATCCCAATGAGCTTAACTCAGAGTCTGAGGGTTGGATGTACTTCTCAGCCCAAGCCCAAGGGGTGCAGTGTACTAGTAGGTGAGGGAGGAACAAGTTTGGGCATACATTTATATAGTTTGCACATAGTCACACCCATACTATCAAGCCTTAGGCGGATGGAAAATGGCCTGTTAAGGAAAGCCCATATGTTTGTGATGTGTCACCCAAGAAAGGTTAAACTCATGGCAGCAGCAGTCGCCTGTATACTTTATGCTCTCAATACATATGGGCACACGGTCTGTGCTTACCATTTTGCAAGTTTACATTGAGCAGTGACTAGGTTGCACAAGGTCTCTATTATAAGCTCACTGTTAATGTGAAAATTATCTGCAGTCTATATATGTTTTATATCTATATGGGTACAAGGTAGGCCTAATGTTATAATACCCTATGGTCCATATAATATGTTTTCAGATCTAAACAACCTTGATCCAACATTTGGCTACCATCGTGTGTGCTATAGCCGTTTTACAGACAAAACAAGAATGGAACGTGGAACGTGCTGAAGCTCGTAAAAAACGACTGAGACTTTGATGTGGCTTCTTCTCTTCAGTCTTCACTCGAAAAGTTTGTGGTGTGATGTGATCTGTACGGTCAAAATACAAATGATGTGAATGAGGCTCGCTACCGTCTGTTCTGCATCAATGCGTCCTGCGATGATGCATTACCACCCAACCAGGATGCTCTTCGAAAACGTGTGGAGAGGTCAAATTATCAAGCAGCCATTCATCGCCGTGCCGTTCAGCAAACAATATCTGCCCCCAGTCCAGTGGGCCATGGCTGGATTTTGTTGCAGGAAGAACTGGCTGTAGACTGGATGGCAACTGGTCCGGCGCCTGAAGAGATCTTGAACTATGGGCACTGTTCATGCAAGCGGAGTAGGTGTGAGGCCAGCAGATGTACATGCAAGGCATCGGATCTCAGCTGCACTGATCTATGCGCCTGCATCGATTGCGTGAATCGTGTTCTTACAGAATCTGAAAGATCTGTGGAAGCAGAGGAGGAAGAAAATGAGGGAGATGATTCTGGTGATGAATAAGGTGGAGGTTGAATACAGGTTGTATCAGGATATGACAGCTATACATGTTGGATTTATGTAAATTAGCAGAGTTCTTTGACACTCAATCACATAACTGACCAGGAATCGATTTCTCGGGTCAACGTTATTTGGAAAAGATGTATCAAACGTGATTCTAGGTAGAGTGGTTAAGAAGTTAAGCTATCCATGCCTATGACGGCCATCTTGGATTTATTTAAATGAGTGGAGTTCTTTGACCCTCAATCACACAAGTGACCTCAGAAATCGATTCCTGGGCATAACATTATCTGAAAATGATGTCTCAAACGTGATTCTAGGTGGACTGATTAAAAAAGTTCATCCATCCATAACGGCCATTTTTGATTTATGCAAATAAGCGGAGTTCTTTGACCCTCAATCACATATTTGACCTCAGAAATCGATTCCTCAGGTCAACATTATGCAGAAAAGACGTCTCAAACGTGATTCTAGGTAGAATGGTTAAGAAGTTGGACTATCCGTGCCTGTGGTGGCCATCTTGGATTTATGCAAATGAGTGGCGTTCTTTGAGCCTCAATCACAAAAGTGACCTCAGAAATCGATTCCTGGGCATAACATTATCGGAAAATGATGTCTCAAACGTGATTCTAGTTGTACTGATAAAAAAGTTAGGCCATTCATGGCCAGCCATCTTGGATTTATGAAAATTAGTGGAGCCCTCAATCACATATCTGACCTCAGAAATCGATTCCTCGGGTCAACATTATCCGAAAAAGACGTCTCAAACGTGATTATAGGTAGAGTGGTTCAAAATATAGTCCATCCACACCCATGGTGGCCATCTTGGATTTTTGCAAATTAGCGGGGTTCTTTGACCCTCAGTCACACTAATGACCTCAGAAATCGATTCCTCGGGTTAACATTAGCCGAAAAGGACGTCTCCGTGATTCTAGGTAGAATGGCTAAAAAGTTAGTCCATCCATGGCAGCCATCTTGGATTTATGCAAATTAGCGTGGTTCTTTGACCCTCAATCACACAGTCGACCTCAGAAATCGATTCCTCGGCTCAACATTATCCGAAAAAGAGGCCTCCAACGTGTTTCTAGGTAGACTGGTTGAAATGTTAGGCCATTCATTCCCTTGGTTAGTCGTGGCAGCCATCTTGGATTTATGCTAATTTGACAGAGCTATCCACACCTTTGACAGTGGGAACATCAATTTTTGGATTCAGCAGGGTTTTTTTTACATAGAAATCATCAAAGATCCCGTAGTTCCCAGTTGGGTGCCACGAAAATCATTTTCTAGCCACATTTTGAGGGAGCTGCTCACGGCCTATACCCGTACCAAAGACTCCCCACCCCAAAGACCTGAACAGCTACAGGCCAATGGCCCTGACGTCTCACCTGATGAAGACCCTGGAGAGACTGCTCCTTGCTCACCTCCGCCCCCTGGTGGGACCAGCGATGGATCCACTCCAGTTCGCCTACCAGCATGGCATCGGGGTGGAGAATGCAGTGATCTTCCTTCTTCACCGTTCCCTGTCCCACCTGGAGAAGCCTGGGAACGTGGTGAGGATCATGTTCTTTGACTTCTCCAGTGCTTTCAACACCATCCAACCGATGATCCTGAAGGACAAGCTGCTGTGCGTAGGGGTGGACCAGCACCTGTCATCATGGATCCTGGACTACCTCACTAACCAGCCACAGTTTGTGAGAACTCGGGAATGTGTGTCCGACACGATCATCGGCAGCATGGGAGCCTCCCAGGGAACGGTTTTGGCTCCCTTCCTGTTCACCCTTTATACTGCGGACTTCTCACACAACACACTGCCATCTACAGAAGTTCTCTGACGACTCTGCGATCGTCGGCCTCATCTCCAATGGAGATGAAGCCGAGTACAGAGGACTTATCCAGGACTTCGTGGACTGGTGCCATCGGAACTGCCTCCAGATCAACGCGAGGAAAACTAAGGAGCTGGTGGTGGACTGCCGCAGGCAAGGACAACCCCTCACAGCACCAGTAAACATCCAGGGAACAGACGTTGAGATGGTGACATCCTACTAGTACCTGGGTGTTCATCTGAACAATAAACTAGACTGGTCACACAATACCGACGCACTCTACAAGAAGGGGCAGCACAGGCTGTTCCTACTGAGGAGGCTCAGGTCTTTTGGTGTACAAGGGGTGCTCCTGAAGACATTCTACGACACAGTGGTGGCATCAGCCATCACTTTTGGAGTGGTCTGCTGGGGCAGTGGCATCACAGCAGCCGATAGGAAGAGACTGAACAAACTGATCAAGAAAGCTAGCTCTGTCCTGGGGCAACGCCTTGACCCAGTGGAGGAGATAGGAGAGAGAAGGATGGTGGCTAAGCTGTCATCTCTGCTGGAGTCAGAGTCCCACCCTATGCAGGACATACTGAACACACTGAGGAGCTCATTTAGCAGTAGGCTACACTATCCTAGGTCTCGGTTGCGCAGGTCCTTCCTACCCACAGCTGTCAGACTTTATAACCTAAGCAGGGCTGCGCGCAAAAAAACGTGACGACCTAATAGTATTGAATGCAAAAAACGCAACAGACTTACACAATTGGTCCCCTCCAGTATTAGATTAGATTAGATTCAACTTTGTCATCACACATGTATGAATACAAGGTAACGAAACACAGTTTAGCATCCAATCAGAAGTGCAAAGGACAGCAGTGCAGTATATACGGTAATTAACAGTATGTGCAATTTAAGCAAATATATGCAGCAGTGCAGAAAGTTAAGAGTACTGTTATGTGCAAATAATGTGCAATAAGTTAGATGTAGTTATGTAGTTATGCAGTTATGTACAGGTGAGGATGGTAAGAGATGATGGTAAGAGAGTCAGCGGGGAACTAAGTTCAATAACTTGACAGCTGTTGGAAAGAAACTGTTCCTAAACCTGCTGGTTCTAGTCCGAAGGCTTCTGAAACGTCTTCTGGAGGGGAGAAGCTGGAACAGTCCATGAGCAGGATGGTTGGAGTCCCTAAGAATGCTGCGTGCCCGGCGCAGACATCTTTTCCTGTAGACGTCCTCTATAACTGGAAGTGGAGTCCCTGTGATGCGTTGGGCAGTTTTCACCACCCGCTGCAGTGCCTTGCGGTCATCGACAGAGCAGCTCCCATACCAGACTGTGATACAGTTGGTCAGGGTGCTCTCTATCACGCAGCGGTAGAAGTTGCCCAGGATGTCAGTTGACAGATGGTTCTTCTTCAGTGTCCTCAAGAAGAAGAGGCGCTGATGGGCCTTCTTGATCAGGCTGGTGGTGTTAACTGACCAGGACAGGTCCTCCGAGATGTGGGTCCCCAGGAATTTGAAGCTGGGGACACGTTCAACAGCTATGCCATTGATATGGATGGGGTCATGTGTCTCTTCCCTCTCCTTCCTGTAGTCCACTATGAGCTCCTTGGTTTTGCTGGTGTTAAGGAGCAGGTTATTGTCAGCGCACCAAGTAGCCAAGTGCTCAACCTCTGCCCTGTAATCTGACTCGTCGTTGTCCCTGATGAGTCCAATCACCGTGGTGTCATCTGCGAACTTTATGATGGAATTGGATCCCTACATAGGCCTGCAGTCATGGGTGTAGAGGGAGTAGAGGAATGGGCTGAGCACACAGCCCTGTGGTACACCAGTGTTGAGTGTGATGACGGAAGAACGGTTGGGGCCTGACCTAACATGCTGGGGTCTGTTGGTCAGAAAATCCATGATCCAGTTGCAGGTGGAGGTACTGATTCCCAGGTCCCCAAGTTTAGTGAGCAACTTGGAAGGGATAACTGTGTTGAATGCTGAGCTGAAGTCAACAAACAGCATTCTTGCGTAGGTGTTCTTGTCATCCAGGTGTGAGAGTACATAGTGCAGCGCTGTAGAAACCGCATCCTCTGTACTCCTGTTGCTCCGGTAGGCGAACTGATGAGGGTCCAGTGTAGGGGGCAGGCCTTTTTTGAGCTGTGCCAAGACCAGTCGCTCAAAGCACTTCATGACTATGGGCGTCAGTGCCACAGGGCGATAGTCATTTAGGCACGATGGTGTTGAATGTTTCGGCACTGGTACTATTGAAGTGGTCTTGAAGCACGCTGGTACCACGGCCTGGGCCAGGGACAGATTAAAGATGTCTGTGAAGACCCCTGCCAGCTGCTCAGCGCATGCCCTCAGCACACGCCCAGGAATGCCATCAGGGCCAGCAGCCTTACGTACGTTGACATGACTCAGTGCGTTACGGACGTCGGTGTGGGTGAGTATGAGGTGGTGGAGGTCATCAGAGGGTGGGAAATTGATGTTCTTTTCGTTGTTGTCCTTGTCAAAACGAGCATAGAAGTCATTTAGCTCATTGAGAAAGGGCACAATCATGGCTATAGGTATGGAGTTGCTGGGCTTATAATCAGAGATGGCTTGAATGCCCTGCCACATACATCGGGGGTCAGAGTCCCCAAAATGTTCCTCCACCTTCAGCTTGTAGCTGTGCTTGGCCTTCTTGATGTCCCTCTTCAGATCTGCCCTGGATGAACTGTAGGCCTGTGCATCACCAGATCTAAAGGCATTGTTACGTGCTTTTAGCAGAAGCCGCACTCTGTTCATCCACGGCTTCTGATTTGGGTATGTGGTGATCTGTCTTTCCGTGGTGACACTGTCAATAGTGGTGTTGATATGGTCCAGGACTGAGTGGGTGTAAGAGTTGATGTTTATGTGGGAGCCACAGGTAGCCTGAGAGGTGAACATACTCCAGTCTGTGTTCCTAAACTTCTCCTGGAGTACAGAGTCAACCCCCTCTGGCCACACTTTGATGGTCCTCACTGATGGCTTCACCCGGTTGATGAGCGGTACATACTTGGGGGTAAGGAACAAGGATAAGTGATCAGACTGACCTAGGTGGGGGAGGGGAGTTGCTGTGTCGGCTCCCACAATATTGGTGTAGACATGGTCCAATGTTTTGTCCCCTCTTGTGTGATAGGAGACATGCTGGTAGAATTTAGGAAGCACTGTCTTGAGGTTAGAGTGGTTAAAATCACCCGCCACAATAAATGCTGCCTCTGGGTGTGCAGTTTGTTGTTTGCTAATAGCTGCATGCAGTTCTTTCATAGCAAGCTTAGCATTAGCATCCGGAGAAATGTAAGCGGCTGTTATGATGGTACAAGTGAACTCGCGTGGCAGATAGAAAGGTCTACATTTAACCATGAGAAACTCCAGGTTAGCTGAGCAGTGTCTCTCAACAGTGACAGAGTTCGTGCACCAAGCCTTGTTAATATAAATGCACACCCCCCCCCCCCCCCTCTTGTCTTACCGGAGTCAACTGCTGCTCTGTCTGCCCGGAGCGTGTGTATGCCGGCTAGCTCGATAGCGTTGTCGGGTATTCCACTGTGAAGCCATGTTTCCGTAAAAATCATGATATCGCAGTTCATAAGTCTCTTATTGTTGGTGATCCGAAGCCGTAGTTCACTCATTTTGCTCGCTAGAGACCATACATTAGCAAGGAAAATACTGGGTAGTGATAGCCGGTGCGGTGTTAGCTTTAGCTTAGCTCTTAGCCCACCGCGCTTACCCCTCCTTTGTTTACAATCTTTACGCCGCCTGCGAGCACTTCCGGTCGGCCGGGAAGCCTGCCGAGCGTCGGGAGTTCTCCAGCGCTCCGGGATGAGACGTAGATTCAGACGTAGGTTGCTGATAAAAAGGTCGTTATCGTTGCTTTGTAATCCAATATTCAAAAGCTCATCTCGGGTGTAAGATGTAAAAGCAGAGCTGTTCTGAACGAACATATCCGAAATGAGCAGAAATAACACTGCTAGTTCCCAGAATCTGGTAGGACGCTGAGCCTCGCGTTGTGCACGCGCCGCCATCTTGCGTATTAAAAAAAAAAATATATATATATATATATATATATATACAACAGTATACAACTAGGACAATATCAGTCGCTACGGAGGGTGACAATATGTATGGGTACATAGTCATACTGTGTGGGGTAACTAAATAGACGGTTATGCTGTTTATTGCATCTAGCTGCAATGCTCTGTACTGTGTGTGTGTGTGTGTGTGTGTATACTGTATATTTTTATGTGTACATATGTGTATTCACTGCTGTTATTTTATTTTCTTCTAAATTATTGCTCTGAGTGTTGCTGTCCCTGTGCTGTTGCAATCCTGGAATTTTCCCATTGTGGGACTAAAAAAGGCTTATCTTATCTTATATGTTTTCTGCCCCCTGCCCTTCCCGGGAAAAATATGTTGCCACTGAACCAAGGTCTTTAAGCCAGAAGAAACACTATTTTGTGGTCTGACAATACTGAGATTGAATTGCTAGGGAAGAACATGGTTAACCATATTGTGTCTGTCTGTACTTGGGACTTAGATGTAGATTAGATCACTTTATGAGCAATTAATGCAGAAAAACAGATAATCCTAAAGGGTTCATATACTTTTTCTTGCCACTGTATTATGCACTTTTCCACATGTTGCAGTGTTTCCCATAGTTTTTTTTTTGTTTTTTTTTTGCTGGACCATGTTCAGACCCTGCATGGTACTGTATGGTACTATGGAAGAAAATTTTGCACATCTTATGCACTTTTCCAGATGTTGCAGTGTTTCCCATAGTTTTTTTTTTGTTTGTTTGTTTTTTTGCTGGACCATGTTCAGACCCTGCATGGTACTGTATGGTACTATGGAAGAAAATTTTGCACATCTTAAAACTAAATGCAACTAATTAGTGGGCATGGCACATGTATCTCATGGAGTGGCAAAGGCTGATGAGCACTGTGAAATGTTCCGATTTGGGGGGTTTTGTCAGGGTTCATAGAAAGTTGCACAACAGTTTGCCAATAGTTTTTACCATTGCAATCCATTTTTCTTCCCAGAAATTCTTCCCAAAAGTGCAACATTGCACAGTGTTCATCAACATTCGCCACTCTGTGAGATACATACTTAAAGAACAAGAATATGTGGTTAAATCTGTTCAGAACTTTGTGCTTTTGGTATTTTTGTAATTTAATTAGCACTAGCTGTATTGATAGTAATGATGCACAAATAAAATTACCCACAAATAATTTGAAAGGAAGTAAACAGTTTAAATGATCAAAACCAGCAAAACAACTGGCATATGTCAAAGTTCTGGTTAATTTTTCTCCCCTTTTTCGAGAAAATCATGTGTCCAGAGGGCCTGGAGTGGCAAGATGATTTTTAACATTGACCTTTATTGGCCCATTAGAAATGCTTAAAAAGTCAAGCAACTGACTGACTTCACTGGAACTCCTAATGGACAGGACATTGGCCACATGTGAAAAAGAAAATATAGTAGTGATGTATAAAAATAACAAGAGCACTCTGAGGCAAGTGCATTATCCCCCACCTCCGTTTTCTTTGAAGATTCCACCATGTGACTGAAGGAAAGCAGTTTTCAACTTTTCCATATAACTATTGGGGCAGAACCAAATTATGATAAGCCCATCATCCATGAATATACAACAAAAATAGTAGTATACAACCCCTAGTTGTTGGTCAGGATCCCAAGGTGAACCTGTGTAAGTTTGGTGACCCTAGAGAGCTTCTATAGTAAGAAGGCAGAGGGAATGCTAACCTTGATTTTTGGACCCCAAATCCTTAGTCAGGGGCCATGGTCTCAGGGCGAAACTGTGTGCACCAAGTTTGGAGACCGTAGCTGTACTCTGTCTATAGCAGGGCTCAGCAACCCATGGCCCTTCATCCCCCATGCTCCCTGCAGTTATATCTCAAAAGACATGGAAATTAATGAAGCTCACTTTAATTATTACCTCCGCCAAGGAGGTAATGTTTTTACCGGGGTTTGTCTTTGTCTCTGTTTGTCTGTTACCAACATAACTCAAAAAGTTATGAACGGATTTGGACGAAATTTTCAGGAAAGGTGTGTAATGGCACGGGGAACGGATGATTAGATTTTGGTGATGATCTGAGAGCGCATACCTCCACCAAGGGCTTTGTTTTTATTTGTGCAGCAGGATTACACAAAAACTACTGGATGGATTTGGATGAAATTTTCACCAGAAGTGGTTCTTGGGCTAGAGAGGAACCCATTATATTTTGGTGATGATCTGAGAATGCATACCTCAACCAAGCCTCTTATCTTCTCACAGTGTCTTGCAACAATACTCCAAAACTGATGGACAGACTTTGATGCAATTTTCACCACAAGTGGCTATAGGCCTACACACAAACCCATTACATTTTGGAGGTGATTCATGAGAAACGGAAGTAGCCTTGGCGGAGGTATGCGCTCTGAGTGCTTTTCTAGTTTTATTTTTACCTCTGCCAAGGAGGTAGTGTTTTTACAAGTGTTGGTTGGTTGGTTTGTCTGTTAGCAGCATTACTCAAAAAGTTCTGAATGGATTTTGATGAAATTTTCAGGAAAGGTGTGTAATTTTTTTAATAAGTAATTAGATTTTGAAATTAGTGTTGAGGTTTGTTCATTTACTCATTGTGTTTCTGTTGCCATTGTGACAATGTATGTATATAGTGGTGTGAAAAAGTGTTTGCCCCCTTCCTGTTTTCATTTTTTGTATGTTTGTCACACTTAAATGTTTCAGACCATCATATTTAAATATTAGACAAAGATAACACAAGTAAACACAAAATGCAGTTTTTAAGTGAAGGTATTTATTATTAGTTAGTTAGTTAGTTAATTCCCTTCACGCCATGAAGGCGCATGGGGCGGCGCCCATCTCCGTTTCTCTGACCCTAGGCCACACAGCTACTGTAAGTAGTGAAAGCTACAGTGGGGGGTCAGTCCTCTGGTAGCCCTGTGCGTAACTTTACTTTCCCCGTTCCATTATGCGGAGCACCACGCTAGAAGGCAGAAAGTACCATTTTTATATGGTCTTTGGTATGACCCGGCCGGGATTTGAACCCCTGCCTCCCGGGTGTGGGGCGGATGCTCTACCAACTGAGCCACCACTCCGGTGGAGTATTATTAAGGGGGGAAAAATTCCAAACCTGCATGGCCCTGTGTGAAAAAGTGATGGGCCCTAATAGGGCTGTTGCAGTAGAGGAATTTCCCCTGCAGTGACGGTGGATAGCTCAACACCGCAGTATGCGGTATTGTTGCAAACGTTTTTAGGACCCTGTGATCTCGTAATTTAAATAGGGTTTATAACTTATGTGGCAAACGATGAAAGCTGTGAGAAACTGGCTGCAGCTCTGCTCTCAACTTCGTGTGTGTGTGACAATTGTGCGGAGCTCTGGTCTTTCTAGGCATGAACTGCTGATTCTGTTGAAAAAAAAAAAAAAAGAAGAATTTTCGTAAAGTAGTGGCGGTAACTAAGGGGTGTGTGGACTGGAGACTGCAGCAACATTCAGCTTTGTTAAACAGGACAACCTCTGTACAGGACCCTGCGTGGCTCTTGTCTCTGAATTTTTGCCACTGTCCGAAAAATTACGTTCAAACAAGCAATGCACTATGCAGTAGTTGTTTGGTTCTTGGAGTTTAATTGTCACGATCATAACACTCAGAAGGAAGTAACACGCTTTGTGCCCTTTCAGTGCTCACTGTCACGGCTGTATTTAGCAAGGAGTCCAAACGCTTCTGCCACTAACTGCTTGCTGGGGTCCGTCTGTAGAGAGAGGGCCCCACACAGTGCTGCGGCTGTCTGCACCCAGCTCTGGAAGCTTCCACAGTACCGGGTGCTAACACACTGTTGGCAATAAAAATACATTTAACAATTTAGGGCACGTAAGTGAACAACAAGATATACTGTAGCTACACACACAAAAAAAAGTGAACACTGCGGTTGTTGCGGTTGCTCGTTTTCCTCCGCGGTAGGCTTGTCCATAGCGCAGTACTACATAATTGCAGTTATCGTGACAACCCTACCCCCTAAACCTAATAACTGGTTGGGCTACCCTTGGCAGCAACAACTGCAATCAAGTGTTTGCGATAACTAGCAATAAGTCTTTTACAGCGCTGTGGAGGAATTTTGGCCCACTCATCTTTGCAAAATTGTTGTAATTCAGCCACATTGGAGGGTTTATGACCATGAACCACCTTTTTAAGGTCATCCCACAGCATCCCAATCGGATTCAAGTCGGGACTTGGGCTAGGCCGCTCCAAAGTCTTCGTTTTGTTTTTCTTAAGACATTCAGAGGTGGACTTGCTGGTGTGTCTTGGATCATTGCCCTGCTGCAGAACCAAAGTGTGCTTCAGCTTGAGGTCACGAGCAGATGGCCAGACATTCTTCTTGAGGATTTTTTGGTAGACAGCAGAATTCATGGTTCCATTTACCACAGCAAGTCTTCCAGGTCCTGAAGCAGCAAAGGAGCCCCAGACCATCACACTACCACCACCATATTTTACTGTTGGTATGATGTTCCTTTTCTGAAATGCTGTTACTTTTATGCCAGATGTAATGGGACACACACCTTCCAAAAAGTTCAACTTTTGTCTCATCAGTCCACAGAGTATTTTCCCAAAAGTCTTGGGGATCATCAAAATGTTTTCAGACAAAACTGAGACAAGCTGTTGTTCTTTTTGCTCAGCAGTGGTTCTCGTCTTGGAACTCTGCCATGCAGTCTATTTTTGCCCAGTCTCTTTGTTATGGTGGAGTCATGAGCACTGATGTTAACTGAGGCAAGTGAGGCCTGCAGTTCTTTGGATGTCGTTGTGGGGTCTTTTGTGACCTCTTGGGTTAGTCATCACTGCGCTCTTGGAGTAATTTTGGTCTGCCGGCCACTTCCTGGGAAGGTTCACCACTGTTCCATGTTTTCACCATTTGTGGATAATGGCTCTCACTGTGGTTCGCTGGAGTCCCAAAGTTTTAGAAATGGCTTTATAACCTTTTTGAGACTGACGGATCTCAATTACTTTTTCTCATTTGTTCCTGAATTTCTTTGGATGGCAGCATGATGTCTAGCTTTTGAGGATCTTTTGGTCTACTTCACTTTGTCAGGCAGGTCCTATTTAAGTGATTTCTTGATTGAGAACAAGTGTGGCAGTAATCGGGCCTGGGTGTGGCTAGAGAAATTGAACTCAGTTTTCCAAAGATGTGATGAACCACAGTTAATTTGTTTTAACATGGGGGGAGGCAATCACTTTTTCACACAGGGCCATGTGGGTTTGGATTTTTTTTTTTTTTACCCTTAATAATAAACACCTTCATTGAAAAACTGCATTTTGTGTTTACTTGTGTTATCTTTGTCTAATATTTAAATTTGTTTGATGATCTGAAACATTTAATTGTGGCAAACGTACAAAAAAAATGAGAAACCAGGAAGTGGGCAAACACTTTCACACCACTGTAAATACCATGCATTATTATTAGAAATAAAATGGGTAAGAATGACACGAGAGACAGTGCATCTGTAAAGTATTCACAGCTCTTCACTTTTTCCACATTTTATGTTACAACCTTATTGCAAAATGGATTAAATTCATTTTTTCCTCAAAGTTCTACACACAATGCCCCATAATGACATGAAGTTTTGTTGGGTTTTTTTGTTTTTTGTTTTTTTTTTTTTAGGTTTTTGCAAATTTTTTTAAAAAGATAAAAACTAAGAAATCACATGTACATAAGTATTCACAGCCTTGGCCATGAAGTTCAAAATTGAGCTCAGGTGCATCTTGTTTCCACTGACCATCCTTGAGATGTTTCTGCAGCTTAATTGGAGTCAATCTGTGGTAAATTCAGTTGATTGGACATGATTTGGAAAGGCACACACCTGTCTATATAAGGTCCCACAGCTGACAGTGCATGTCAGAGCACAAACCAAGCATGAAGTCAAAGGAATTGTCTGTAGACCTCCAAGGCAGGATTGTCTCGAGGCACAAATCTGGGGAAGGGTACAGAAAAATTTCTGCTGCTTTGAAGGTCCCAATGAGCACAGTGGTCTCCATCATCTGTAAATGGAAGAAGTTTGGAACCACCAGGACTCTTCTTAGAGCTGGCCGGCCATCTAAACTGTGCGATTGGGGGAGAAGGGCCTTAGTCAGGGAGGTGACCAAGAACCCAATGGTCACTCTGTCAGAGCTCCAGTGTTCCTCTGTGGAGAGAGGAGAACCTCCCAGAAGGACAACCATCTCTGCAGCAATCCACCAATCAGGCCTGTGTGGTAAGTGGCCAGACAGAAGCCACTCCTTAGTAAAAGGCGCATGGCAGCCCACCTAGAGTTTACCAAAAGGCACCTGAAGGACTCTCAGACTATGAGAAACAAAATTCTGTGGTCTGATGAGACAAAGATTGAACTCTGTGACGTGAATGCCAGGCGCCATGGTTGGAGGAAACCAGACACTGCTCATCACCAGGCCAACACCATCCCTACAGTGACGTATGGTGGGGCAGCATTATGCCGTGGGGATGTTTTTCAGCAGCAGGAACTGGGAGACTAGTCAGGATAGAGGGAAAGATGAATGCAGCAATATACAGAGACATCCTGGATGAAAGCCTGCTCCAGAGCGCTCTTGACCTCAGACTGGGGCGACGGTTCATCTTTCAGCAGGACAATGACCCAAATCACACAGCCAAGATATCAAAGGAGTGGCTTCAGGACATCTGTGTGAATGTCCTTGAGTGGCCCAGCCAGAGCCCAGACTTGAATCCAATTGAACATCTCTGGAGAGATCTGAAAATGGCTGTGCACCGACACTTCCCATCCTACCTGATGGAGCTTGAGAGGTGCTGCAAAGAGGAATGGGCCAGACTGCCCAAAGATAGGTGTGCCAAGCTTGTGGCATCATATTCAAAAAGACCTGAGGCTGTAATAGCTGCCAAAGGTGCATCAACAAAGTATTGAGCAAAGGCTGTGAATACTTACGTACATGTGATTTCTTAGTTTTTTATTTTTAATAAATTTGAAAAAAATCTCAAAACTTTTTTCACATTGTCATTATAGAGTATTGTGTGTAGAATTTTCAAGTAAAAATGAATTTAATCCATTTTGGAATAAGGCTGTAACATAACAAAATGTGGAAAAAGTGAAGCGCTGTGAATACTTTCTGGATGTGCTGTAATGGGGTATCTGTGGGAACATCTACCCACCCACTTAACCACTTAATCCTTATGGGTATTTGGGCAAGATGCATGGTACACCTGGATAGATCAGCAGGGCCAGCACAGAAGGACAGACAGCCATTCACTCTCGCATTCATAACTTATAACTTAAAGGGTACCTGTGGTGGTCGTCTAAACGCATTCAACTTGAAAACATTAGGCAAATTATTCGTTATTTGGTTAAATAATTATTGCCAGCCAAATACCACCAGAGAAACATGCAAATACGACCGCAGGCATGGCCAGCCAATGAAAACTCTGAGCGCAGCCATGACACATGCGGCTGTGACGTCACTTCGTTGATAACTCAACAGTCAATGCTCCGCCTGTATGAGAGAATAGGGTGCTTTTGTGAGTGTTTTTATTCTATTATGGCTGAACTGTCAGACTCTGGGGAAGAATTCGTCCAACATGGCTACAGGTTTGAGCCAGAAATGTCTTCTGAGGGTTAAAGTGACGAAGTGGTCCTCACACACAACGCAATTTCGTCTGAAAGGATTCATCTGTGCCCTGTTCCGAGATCACTTTTCCGCTTCGATCTTCTGACAAGGTGAGCTGGGTTTGGCTACACAAAAGAAGTGTTTATCTTTGTTTTTTCGCTTATTATTGAGACATCCAAAGGCTTTACATTCCACCATGTTGCGATATCCATATCGCATTGTATGTTTTTGTTTTTACAAGAGCGCCGAGTGTCTGCTGCTCTGCTCTCTCTCTCTGCTGCTCCCGCGGCGAGGGAGTAGCCCAGCCCGTCTCGCAGCTGTTACGAGCTCAGATCAGAGGAGACAAGCCGCTGAATTTAAGCATTTATTTATTTATTTCCTACTCGTTTTAGTTCTGCATTTAATATGAACCCTGAGTTTGAAATAAACGTTTGAATTTGAATATCCCGTAAGCCGCTGCACATCCGGGCACTGCAGGCTCAGCCAATACTGATCCAGATCGCATAGTTTTAGAATCATCGGCCTTTACGAGCTCAGATTACACGAGACGACCCGCTGAATTTAAGCATTTATTTATTTATTTATTTTCTACTCGTTTCAGTTCTGCATTTAATATGAACCCTGAGTTTGAAATAAACGTTTGAATTTGAATATCCCGAAAGCCACTGCACATCCGGGCACTGCAGGCTCAGCCAGTACTGATCCAAATCGCGGTGTCAACGAAATTACGTCACAGGAAGCGTCCTGGAAGGCCATGTAGCTGCTAGTATGGCTGCACTCATGTTTTGCTGACATAGCTGAACAAGCACATCAGCAATGGATTTATATCAAATTGCTTTGAACATGAATTTCAACTTAAACTTGAACTAGAACGTGAGACAGGGGCTCAATATATCTTTTTTTTCACGACCACCACAGGTACGCTTTAAGGACAATTTATTCACAGTTGATGCCAGTTAACCTAACATGGATGTTTTGGGGCTGTGGGAAATGTGCAAAATGTGTGTTTTTACTTTTCTGCTGGGTGTACACCAGCTCTGACATTAACAGACTGTCGTAAGGCTCAGCTGACAGCCACAGTTCACAATTTGTTTGCTTTTGTTGCAAAGATGGAGCCCGGAGCTTTGGATGAGATCCAGATAGCCACAATCCTGCGAGAGATCCTTAAGGGCCTGGAGTACCTGCACTCTGAGAAGAAGATTCACAGGGATATCAAAGGTATGTTGCTGACTGACTCTAAGTGCTGTTATTAGATGGCAGAGGTTTCAACTATCAAGGCGCACAATATCATATAACACGTTAATGGTATTGACTCCACTATCAGTTTTATTCATTATATTGTTTGTGTTTCACCAGGGGATTGAGATGAACACTACAGCCAGTCACTAAAAGGCTTTTGACAGTTGTTTGACTCTTTATTTAATAAATTGGTGGTGCAGATAGATGGCATTAACCAAAGTGAAGCTGTGGATAGGCCTGTCAGGCTTAGCCTTTATCTCTCCCCTCCCTCCCTCCCTCCAGCTGCCAACGTGCTGCTGTCTGAGCAAGGAGAAGTAAAACTGGCAGATTTTGGTGTGGCCGGCCAGCTCACAGACACTCAGATCAAACGTAACACCTTCGTGGGTACACCCTTCTGGATGGCCCCCGAGGTCATCAAACAGTCAGCCTATGATTCAAAGGTGAGTTCAAAGCCAGCAGGGGGTTAATACACTGCACATTGTGTTACTCTACGCATCTGTTTCATTGATTTGCATTCCTCTGTCAGGATAACACTTTGAAACAGTACTCACAACTCACACTGACAGACTACACCCTGCTGTAGATGTGAACATCCAAGTGTTGCTGACACAAGTGATAGAAGGCAAACTGCTTTTCTGCCTGAGTCTTCTTCATTAAGTTCCTGTAAGCTCACTTATGTTTTTTTTGCAGTAGCCACTTTTACCCTGCAAATGAAGCAATATAGTGTAAAACTCCCCATTAATACCAGAATGTGCAATCCACCACAGCCAGATTTAAGTTCTTTGACCAGCTCCGTCTGTGAAGAGGGCTCAAACACGTAACCATCCATCCATCCATGCATGTTCTACCGCTTAATCCTTTCGGGTCGCGGGAGGGCTGGAACCTATCCCAGCATCTTTTGGGCGAGAGGCAGGGTACACCCTGGACAGATGGCCAGTCCATCGCAGGGCCAACACAGAGAGACAGACAACCATTCACTCTCGCATCCATACCTAAGGACAATTTAGAATCCCCAGTTTTGATGCCATTTAACCTAACTTGCATGTTTTTGGCATGTGGGAGGAAACCGGAGTGCCCGGAGTAAACCCACGCAGACACGGGGAGAACATTCAAACTCCACACAGAAGGGTCACCGATGGTCTGGGGGTGGGATCAAACCCACGATGGTCAAGGGTGGAATCGATCCCATGACCTTCTTGCTGTGCTGCCACTGTGCTAACCACTGCGCCACCGTGCTGCCCAACACGTAACCATGGGCTTCCAAATTTTACCCACTTTAGCTTGTCTGCTTTAGTGGAAACAGACTTTGGTCATTTGTGTCAGCTGTTTTTAATTTTAACACCCCCCCCCTCCCCACCTGGCCAAATATATTTAATCATTCAAGATTATTGGCCATTGTCAGACTTTTTGTGTTCACATTATATAGTGGGGAAAATTAAGTAGCCACAGCTATGACAATGAAAATATAGGTGGAGATTAAAATTAGAGAACAATGTATTCATACTTGATTTATTCTGACATATTGTTATTCTTCATTGTTCAGAATTTAACAGAATATCAGCTGTGGCTATACCACTGCTGTACTAGTATGCTTGGGGTTTTTTAAAATAACCAAGGCACTTCAACACAAACATTTATTTTGTGAAAAAAAAAAAAAAAACCCACTGTGGACAAAATTAGAGAACAGTAACCACTGTGTCAGAAGATGTAAACAATTTTTTGTTTTGTTTTGTTTTTTTTAGGGCTATAGGATTCAAAAATTAAGAGGAAGTGTTAAAGGCCCTTGCTTTGAATTACTTCAGCACATCTGTGCCCACAAGACATGTTCTATAGACACCGATGTACGTTAGTAAATAATTTGCAATTTTTTGAACCACTTGAACTAAACTGGTGATAAAAAAGAAGAGGAAAGCAGAATATCACTAAAACTGATTTTTCCATCCATCCATCTTCTACTGCTTTTCCGGAGGTCCAGGTCGTGGAGGCAGCAGTTCAAGCAGAGAAGCCCAGACTTCCCTCTCCCCAGCCACCTGCTCCAGCTCTTCAGAGAGGATACCAAGGCATTCCCAGACCAGCTGGGAGCCATAGTCTCTCCAGCGAGTCCTGGGTCTGGCCTGGGGTCCCCTTCCAGAGGAATGTGCCTGAAACGCCTCAAGTGGGAGGCGTCCAGGAGGCATCCTGATCAGATGCCCATACCACCTCAACTGACTCCTTTCAATGTGGAGGAGCAGCAGTTCTACTCTGAGCCTCTCCCGGATGACTGAGCTCCTCACCCTGTCTCTGAGGGTGAGTCCAGCAATTCTACGACGAACGCTCATTTCAGCCGCTTGTAAATGCGATCTCGTTCTTTCGGTCAGTACCCAAATTCATGACCATAGGGAGGGTAGGAACGTAGATTGACTGGTAAATCGACAGCTTTGCCTTAGAGCTCAGCTTCCTCTTCACCCCAACAGACCGGTACAACGTCCGCATCACTTCAGGTGCTGCTCCGATCCATCTGTCAATCTCTCGCTCCATTCTTCCCTCACTCGTGAATAAGACCCTAACACTTAAACTCCTCCACTTGGGGCAGGAGCTTGTCCCCAACACGGAGAGGACAATCAACCTTTTTCCGGCTGAGGACCATGGACTCTGACTTGGAGGTACTGATTCTCATCCCAGCTGCTTCACACTCCGCAGCAAACCGTCTCAGTAAGACCTGTAGGTCATTGCTGGATGAAGCCAGCAGGACAACATCATCTGCAAACAACAGAGATGAAATCCTGAGGTCCCCAAACATGACACCCTCCGTTCCCTGGCTGCGCCTAGAAATCCTGTCCATAAAAATTATGAACAGGATCGGTGACAAAGGGCAGCCCTGGCAGAGTCCAACTCTCACTGGGAATGAGTCCAACCGAGTGTTGGCAATACGAATGAAACTCTCATAACAGTCGTACAGAGACCAAATAGCTCGTAACAACAAGCCCGATACCCCATACTCCTGAAGCACCCCCCCCCACAAAAAACCACGAGGGACGCAGTCGAATGCCTTCTCCAAGTCCACAAAACACATGTAAACTGGTTGGGCAAACTCCCAGGAACCCTCGAGGATTCTCGAGAGGGTAAAGAGCTGGTCCGATGTGCCACGGCCAGGACGAAAACCATATTGCTCCTCCTGAATCTGAGGTTCGACCAACGGCCGGACTCTCCTCTCCAGTACCTTGGCATAGACCTTCCCAGGGAGGCTGAGGAGCTTTTTATCCCTTTAGAGGGTTAAAACTGATTTTTTTTTAAAAAAAAAACAAACGTTCAGGCACTGTGCTGTCTATACCATCTCAGGAGGCTTTATATGAAAAGAAAGCAGTAATGAGGACATGTAAATATCTGATTGTGACAGACTGTGAAACACTGAATTTAAAAACGCCATGAACTGAAACACTGAATCACTCTGAATACTGTTAAGACTCATGACTGAATTCACCCACGCACATGAACACACAAATGCTTCACCACAAATGTAGTCCTAATCTATGCAAAACTGTGAATTTGAAGTGTAGGGTGACACTATAGAATATTATCCCCCAGTTTGTAGTGGTGCAGTTGACGGTAAACCAAAATGGTTTCTCTCTTATATTTTCAACTCTTGGTGAGCTGGCCTGTCCTCCCCTTTTTAATAAAACCCTTCAGGTTAAAACATTGGCACACTCATGCTCTGATTTAGTTGTTCAGCCTGGATTTTCCAAAGTATGATCTCATAAATGTTTAATATATCCCATTATTGGACTTTTTGCTGCAGTTCTTTGCACTTGACCTACTTTATGTAAAAGAATGCTGAATATTGCCCTAAAGAAGCTAAGTCAGTGCAATAGGCTTCCGTTGTGAAAATTCATCATCAACATGGATTAAAGATGCACTTCATCGGCTATAAAACCACCTCAAAAACCAATGTGTTTTGCCCAAAGTAGTATATTGTGACCTTTTATACACAACAAAACTTTCATTGCCTTAGAATGGCTTGGGAAGAGCTTTTACATCTCTCATCTACTTAAGTATGTGCAGATTTATTAATATTGTAATTAGTTCCACCCATACTCTGCCCACCAGTAGCTGGAAGAAGGCGAGGACTCCGAGAAAGCGATCCAACCTGAGGAAGTGAAAGTTGGAACAAGGTTTCCACAGGTGAACCTGCGGAAGGATCATTCTCAGTGGAGCGGAGTCGCGACCCAGCGTGGAGGCTGGAAGGCTCCCCGCCAGTCTCTGGTTACCCACTCACTGTGGATCGCCTTGGTCCAGTGTGCCCACCAGCCAGCTCACCTCTGAGGCTCTCCCCGGTGAACTGCTCGCCGGCCCTCAGCGAGGCGATCCGTGGTGAGTGCGTAACCAGAGACTGCTCCTTCAGGGGAAGAGGGAGGAGCCGAGGACCACTTGGTGAGTGGGTAACCCGCTGGGGAGACCAGCGGGGAGCCTTCCAGCCTCCATGCTTGGCCAGGCAGTGACTCAGCTCCACCAAGAATAATCCTTCAACAGGTTCACCTGTGTCAGGACTTTGACTAGGCCACTCCAAAGTCTTCATTTTGTTTTTCTTAAGCCATTCAGAGGTGGATTTGCGAGTGTCTTTTGGATCATTGTCCTGCTGCAGAACCCAAGTGCGCTTCAGCTTGAGGTCACAAACAGATGGCCGGACATTCTCCTTCAGGATTTTTTGGTAGACAGCAAAATTCATGGTTCCATTTACCACAGCAAGTCTTCCAGGTCCTGAATGAGCAAAATGGCCCAGACCATCACACTACCACCACCATATTTTACTGTTGGCATGATGTTCGTTTTCTGGAATGCTGTTACTTTTACTCCAGATGTAATGGGACACACACTTTCCAGAAAGTTCAACTTTTGTCTCGTCAGGCCACAGAGTATTTTTCCAAAAGTCTTGGGGATCATCAAGATGTTTTCTGGCAAAACTGAGACGAGCCTTTGTTCTTTTTCGAGAGCTGTATATATAGCTCTAATTATTGGTCAACTTGTGCTTGTGTGAATTTTTCGATGTAACGTTAACTTTGTGTTTCCTGTCTGTTGCAGGCTGATATCTGGTCTCTGGGCATCACAGCTATCGAGCTAGCAAAAGGTGAGCCACCTCATTCCCAGCTCCATCCCATGAAGGTTCTATTCCTTATCCCAAAGAACAATCCACCTACGCTGGAGGGCAACTACAGCAAGCCACTCAAGGAGTTTGTCGAGGCTTGCCTCAACAAAGAGCCCAGTTTTGTAAGCAGCTTGGAGTACTTGTTTTTTTTTCTTTGTCTCCATAGACCCTTCCAGACTGACTCCTCTGCTCTTATCACTTCTCATCCTTTCAACAGAGGCCGACTGCCAAAGAACTGCTGAAGCATAAACTTATTGTTCGCTATGCGAAAAAGACCTCCTACCTGACTGAGCTGGTGGACAAATACAAGAGGTGGAAGGCAGAACAGTCAAGAACCGCAGAGTCTAGTTCTGATGAGTCTGATTCGTAAGTGTCATCCCAGTATTGTGTTGCTTATCATTTTCTTGTGACTTGCACATATGAACAAGTGCACGAACAGATCCAGCTGAAGTAGAGAAGCCCTCCCTGGTGCTGTTTCGCCCACATGTATTCTGATGAGATTAAGCACTTCACAGGCATGACTCCAGCACTCGTGCTGATAAATGTTCAAATCCTCTTTAATGTTTGTCCAATCAGAGAGCAGGACGGCCAGGCGTCAGGCGGGAACGACTTTGGCAGTGATGACTGGATCTTCACCATCCGGGAGAAGGACCCCAAGAAGCTGCAGAATGGGGAGGGCCAGTCGGGGGCAAAAGACCAGGTCAGAAATGAATGGATTACACTTTTTATTTGAAATGAAATGCTCAACGGTGAAACTGCATAGCTTGAATTTACCTTTATTTTTTTTCTGCTTCCACAGACAAAAGACATTCCAAAGAGGCCTTATTCACAGAGCCTAGCCACAGTCATCTCTCCTGCATTAGCTGAGGTAAGCAGCTCCATCTCAATGATCAGCATACACCTTTCCTTTAATAATCATCATTTCTCATTACATTTTCGTATGTGAGACATGTACACTACAGATTTATCCATGCATTCTGGCTCTATTTTAAGGCTAAAAACTCTATCTTTAATTTCTAGCTTTAAACACACTCAAACAAGCTTCTCCAATTTTCAACAAGTGACGTGGTAAAGTTGTCTGGAGTACAACTTTAATAACCATACATACAAACAATTCAGTAAATTGAGTAAGATATTTCAGATGGTAAATTTCTCAGTATATATTTTAAGCACTTGAGCAGTTTTTCACCAGGACCTTGAAGATGGCACTATTGGCTTTACTCAGATGGTATTAATAGAAAGACCAAGCACCATCTTCAAGGGTATTTAACTGCTGCCAAGAGGCTGACAGTATGGCTTCTGGGAAGGTACAGTCATGTGAAAAATAAGGACCCTCCAGTAAGTGTTTAGCTCATTGTTAAGAAACATGAAATAGGATCTTCTTTCAATTTTTTTTTTTTTTTTTTTTTTTGTACCCCTCAGTGTCTAAAGGCTGAAGGAGTATTGTCGTCACCCCCGCTAGGCAGATGTGTGGCAGTATCCGTGGTGACGACGTTAACACCTATCTTGTGAATGCGATAACTAGAGAAAGCAATGATGTGGCTTTTTCAAATTGACACCGTGTGTGTATCTATGAAAAATCTCGGATGAGTTTGAATTTGGGTGACCTCTGATCTTTCGGTCAAGGTCTGAGGTTTGGTTTCCCTAGACCTTATAACATGATAACTGCACAAAGAAATGATGGAGCCTTTTCACATTGATATCATCATGTCTAAGACAAGTCTTTTGACCCTGACCTCTGACTGTGATCAGGGTTTAAAAAGAAAGCTAGGGTCTCCAAACTTGATACACACGTCCACCTTAGGACCCCAACCTACAGCCTTGGGTTTGGGGACAAAAGGTCAAGGTCAAAATGCCTTATAAATTATATCAACAACATTGACACCTAGGGTCATAAAACTTTGTACACACGTTCACCCTGAGACCCTAACCTTTGACCATGGGTTTGAGGTCAAAAGGTCAAAGGTCACAGCTAGCTTCCCCTATGCCCTATTGCTATAGGACGAGTAAAGCTAGGGTGACCAAACTTTGTACACAGGGTCACCCTGACCTCTGATTATGGTTTTGGGATTGCAAGGTCAAAATACCATATAAACTACATCTCAGCAACAGAGGCTGAACGGGTACCACTGGCAGCCGCCAGTATTTATTTTTATCTATAGGTAAAATCAGGTCCCATGAAAATCTTGCAGTTTCTTTCTAATGGTCAATGCATGGACGTTGACAATGGTTGAGGCAGTAATTTCCTGTAGATCCTATATTCAGCGTTCCCAGGGGTGCTTAAAAGTTCCTGAATTTTAATGTCTTTTCAAGGTTGTGAAAGTGCTTGAATTTTGCAGAAGGAGATCTTGAAAGTGCTTGAAATTCCAAGTGCATTTCTTTCACAACAAATCGCTACCTGACTGAATAGTTTACTATAGTTGACTTCTTATGTGGAGAAATAAAATAAATTGGAACACCTAAAATGAAGACTGCTCTGCCTTTGATTGTGTCAGTCAATTTTCACTTACGACCCCGCCCCCCTGGAAGCTCACTGGTGCAGTGAATGTTGCTGGTGCAGAGCTGTGTCAAGCTTTGGCTAGAAAATGACCAATACAATGACTGAGACGAGATCCAACTCTACCAGTAGCTTTCTGCAAAAAAATGTAGGCTACACTGAGTCTGCATTCTGGAGTCACATGAAGAGTAAGTCTTGGTAGAGAATTTTCAGAGAATATCAATGCTAAATTCTATATGCTAATGTTAACGGGCTAATTTGCAGGCCAAATGATTGAAATACATTCTGTCCAAAAAATTATAATGTGGTAGTACTATATCTTTATGGCACTTTTACATGGAATATGCACTAAACTTAACCATCCATCCATCCATCCATCTTCTACCGCTTTTCCGGAGGTCCGGGTCATGGAGGCAGCAGTTCAAGCAGAGAAGCCCAGACTTCCCTCGCCCAGCCACCTGCTCCAGCTCTTCAGAGAGGATACCAAGGCGTTCCCAGACCAGCTGGGAGACATAGTCTCTCCAGCAAGTCCTGGGTCTGCCCCGGGGTCTCCTCCCAGAGGGACGTGCCCAAAACACCTCAAGTGGGAGGCGTCCAGGAGGCATCCTAATCAGATGCCCATACCACCTCAGCTGGCTCCTTTCAATGTGGAGGAGCAGCGGTTCTACTCTGAGCCTCTCCCAGATGACTGAGCTCCTCACCCTATCTCTGAGGGTGAGTCCAGCAATCCTACGAAGAAAGCTCATTTCAGCCACTTGTATCCGCGATCTCATTCTTTCGGTCATTACCCAAAGCTCGTGACCATAGGTGAGGGTAGGAACATAGATTGACTGGTAAATCGACAGCTTTGCCTTAGAGCTTAGCTCCCTCTCCACCACAACAGACCGGTACAACATCCACATCACTGCAGATGCTGCCCCGATCCATCTGTCAATCTCTTGCACCATTCTCTCCTCACTCATGAATAAGACCCCGAGATACTTAAACTCCTCCACTTGGGGCAGGAGCTTGTCCCCAACCCGGAGAGGACAATCCACCTTTTTCCGGCTGAGGACCATGGACTCAGACTTGGAGGTGCTGATTCTCATCCCAGCCACTTCACACTCAGCGGCAAACTGTCCCAGTAAGACCTGTAGGTCATTGCTGGATGAAGCCAGCAGGCCAACATCATCTGCAAACAACAGAGATGAGATCCTGAGGTCCCCAAGCATGACACCCTCCGTTCCCTGGCTGCGCCTAGAAATCCTGTCCATAAAAATTATGAACAGGATTGGTGACAAAGGGCAGCCCTGGCAGAGTCCAACTCTCACTGGCAATGAGTCCGACCGAGTGTTGGCAGTACAAACCAAACTCTCACAACGGTCATATAGGGACCGGATAGCTCATAACAACAAGACCGATACCCCATACTTCCAAAACACCCTCCACAAAAAACCACAAGGGTCCAAGTCCACAAAACACATATAAACTGGTTGGGCAAACTCCCACAAACCCTTGAGGATTCTTGAGGGGGTAAAGAGCTGGTCTGATGTGCCATGGCCAGGACGAAAACCACATTGCTCCTCCTGAATCCGAGGTTTGACCAACGACCGGACTCTCCTCTCCAGTATCTTGGCATAGACCTTCCCAGGAAGGCTGAGGAATGTGATCCCTTTAAAGTTGAAGCACACCCTCCGGTCTCCCTTCTTGAAGAGAGGAACCACCACCCCAGTTTGCCATGCCAAAGGCACTGTCCCCGACCTCCACGCAATGTTGCAGAGGCTTGTCAACCATGACAGCCCTACAACATCCAGGGCCTTCAACCAATGTTGCTTAATATTTACTGTATTGTTAGTAACTTCTCACAACTGAGAATTTCAAAAAAGATAGGCTTATTCCTTGCCCCCATGATGCCTTGTGTGAATTATGGGCACAGCATCCGGTATTATTTTGGATCCTGGCATTGTCATGGAAATGGGAAACTTTTCCTTGTTTAAAAAAACAAAAACAAAACAATGACTTCAGTATCAAAAATGTGGCAACACAATCTTCTGTATCCCAGAAAGAGTAATATAATCATACCACTTCTTGTGGCTGTCGGGGGACGGGAAGATGACCATGAAATGGTCTCACATTATATACTGTGCAGTAACTCCGTTAGCTTCGTTGCTAACATGATGAACAAATAAAAGCTCTGAGACATTTCCACAGCAGTAAAGTCTGTCGCATTTTGTAAAAAGTTGTTGGACATTAGGGATGGGAATTGATAAGATTTTATCAATATCAGTGGCATTGTCCATTTTGCTAATCGATCCGAATCTTTATCAATTCCCTTATCAATTCTTCATCAGTTTCCCGTTTGGGGAAAAAAGCAGGCCTTCACAGGATTTCAGCATCAATGCAGGAGTTTTGTTATTTTTCTCACTTTAACCCCTTGCACTCCGGGCAATTTTCCTAAAAACGCCAAAAAATAACGTGCCCAAAGTAAATCGAAAGCTGTTCTTCAGCCCTTTGCAGCATCTTCATGGGGTTGGTCTCATTTAAAAGAAAACACTTTGAATTTTTTGGCAAAAAAAACATCATCTCTCTACATGCTCCGGCCACTGAGTTACAGTCATCTAAACATACTGAACTTGAAGAAAATAAATTTGGCCACAGTGTTTTTTTGGATACAAATGCTTGCAAATAACACACAGCTGTCCGATCCGGCTGGAAAATGCAACAGAAATGTAGAACCAAGTGTTATCAAGCTGAGATCCAGATTTGGTAACAATACCACAAAAAATGAATATTTTACACAGCTTTGTTCTCAGGCTGTTCCCAGGCGTTTTGGAACTGTGCCAAATTGTGCCAAATGGCACAGTTTGGAAAAACGTCTGTAACTTTTGAATAATTCAATGTAGAATCTTCATTTTGGGCTCTAATGAAAGGTCACATTCAGGGCTGTGTGTGTGGGGGGGGGAACCCCCCCCCCCCCGCTACAAAGGACGGAGTTCGGCCCTCGCTACATGACGGATTACACTCGTTGCATGTTTCCACAGCAACGCTGTCACAGCGGCACCCCCCCCCCCTCGCTACAGAGGACGGCCATCGCTACATGACGGAATAGACTCATATGGCTATGTGGCGACCGCTGCGCAGTCAGTTCGGACCGTGAACGCCCCCCCCCCCTGCTCCTCTTCTGCAGCGGGGGGGGTTTCACGGTCGGAACACGGCAAATGAACTGTTTATCGCGGCACACGCACTTCGTACTTCGTGCGCCGTACAGTTGTAATTTACCGATCGGTCAAAAGTCATTTTTGGATTACAATTTTAAGGGAGAAATAATAATTTAGCTTATAACACCTTACCTCTTCACAGCAGCAGAGTCCTGGCGAACTTCTCTTCCCCATTGTCAGACGAACGCGACGCTGGTCCGCTTGTGGATCGCGGTCAAAACATAATTCCAATATTGCGGTTTTGGTGAATGATTTACGACCTTTGTCATCGGCCTCCATCGGTCTATGATGACGGAAGAGAATCCTAAATGTCTATTCTGCTGGAATGAGTGCAGGTCCCACTTGTGGGTGTTCTCCATGCTGCTGGGTCTGTAGCAGGTTCGTCCAGCGTCCTTTTTTTTCATCTGCTGCAACAGTAAATCTCTCTTCACCCAGCCCGAACTTCTGTGCTTCAGTTGGCTCCTGCATTCACAGTAGGCGGGTCCTCCTTCCTAGGTTTTCATTCATTGGTTCTTCAAGGTTTCAGAAACCCAATTCAAGGCTCTTATTAGTCGAATGAGAGGTCAATCAGATGAACTAATCTGTTCGCGGTTGTGTCTGCAGCTTTTTTTTTCAGTGGCGCTTGGAGGCCACACCACCTACATCACCACCATCAGTATCTCTATCATGCGTCATGCGCACGAGAGCGCACGAGTGCGCTCTCGTGCGCCCTAGGACGCAGAGACTTGCCTGCCCGCGGTACAACGGAGTGCAAGAGGTTAAACAATGATCCTTCTCTTAAAATGATATAATAAAATCAAATATACAAGACTGTAAACATGCTCTCCTTAGAACAGGGGAGCTCAACCTGGGGCTTCTGTAGTATTGAGGTTTCTGTGGGAAATTTCTAATTTCACTTCTTAATTGGTCCAAAGATTTGCAAATAATTTGTCATTGTTGTGCATGTGTTCTGTAGGCACCCTTGTACTCAAGCACAACAACAGCAAATTATTTGCAAATCTTTGGACCAGTTAAGAAGTGAAATGAGAAAATTTCCCACAGAAACCTAAACGTTCCAGGAGCCCCAAGTTGGGCACCCCTGCCTTAGAAAAACGGGCATTTATGCCCTGTAACATCTGTAATGTTTAAATGCTGAAAAGCAATATAAATAAAAGCAATATTGAATACTGAAGTGATTAGAAACAACTGCACAATTACTGTATGTTATTTTAGCAATCACAAATATATACTTGCTGTACTTGGGTGTAATTTTTGCATTTTTTTCAATATATACAGTATATAGGCACAGTGTAGATGCACCCTCATGCATAAAATACTCAGTTGTGTATTAACATACTGGTAAAACCAAGACAATACAAGGAGTCTAGATCAGTATTAATGTGTAACCAACATTGTATGTACCACCTACCCAAACTCCAGCTGCTGTATGGTCATGAATGGATGCAAGCTTTTAAATAGAAACTTCATTGCAGCTCCGTGTGCAGCTAGCATCAATGGGTTTTCCTGGCAACGACTGGAGAGCAACCAGGTTGGTAAAATCTCAGAGCTACCTGTTGCTGTCATCTAAAAAGAATGAGCTCAGATTTAAATATCAGACATTTTTAGTTGCGTTTTGTGAGTAAAACGGATTAAATTTAGCCTGCAAGGCTGCTAGCATTATGCTAATATTCCAGCCATCCATCTTCTTCCGCTTAATCCTTTTTTGGGTCGCGGGGGGGTTGGAGCCTATCCCAGCGTCTTTGGGCGAGAGGCAGGGTACACCCTGAACAGATCGCATATTACTGTCACTAATGAAGGTGCTGCTATTTGGGAATTAAGTGCAGGTGCATTTCGTAGACTGTCGAACACATTGCAGTCTTTCATTTTATCCCATGCTGCCACGTCGAGATGTTTCAACTTGTGTTTACTATACACCATGCTGCTCGTGTTTACACATGCTTCCGCCATTATCCCACAGTAGTGCAGTGTCATGGCATTGCTTGGTAACGGCAGCATGTGATGTCATGATGCATGCCGTTTTTAGAAAAAAACACAGAAGTGTTTAAGTCTGCAGCATCAAAAAGAGGAATTGAAAACATCAACAACGTACGATTCTGGGGGCTCAAAAAATTTATTCCCTTCCTTATTGGACATAACGCATAACACCATGCTTGGGTGTTCGTTTTAATGTCGGGGTAAATACAGACAGTAGCTGTCTGTATTTACCCCGACAAACGAATGCTTGTTATTTAGCTTAACACATACAGACCTTTTTTGACAATTGTTCAAAGTTGTATTGGTCTGTTTTGTGATCATTTAAAATTGATTAATGCATGCTGAATCAGCTAATATCAAATCTGTATTGCTGCACTGCAATATATAGGAGTTGATAAACTGAACACAGTATAAATATTTTTTCATCACACTTTATTTTACATTAAGAACTTTAAGCTCAGTCTTAAACAGATTTCGTTGTTCTTTCCAATTTCATTTGAAAAGTTTAAAGATAAAATATCAAATAAAATCTTGACAGTATTTGTCACACAAAATACTATTTTATATATAGTATTATAATACATAAGATGTATATTTCCTAAATCATTAAGTCTTTGGAAGCAAACTGGTAACTATTTTATTTATTATTTTACTTCATGGAGGCTTGCACTTGGCGACATACAGTATATCTATATATTACACAAACATTAGATCGTACCGAGTGCTCTTGTGTCTGTCCTTTGTCTGTACCACCGATGACACGAACAATCCTTTTGGTTCAGTTTTTGATGCATGATCTACACATTGCCACTGAAGCCAGAAATTTAGCTTTGCTTGGTTTTGAGTAGCCTTCATTTATAGTCTTTGGCACAACCACGAACAGAGCAACAGGTATCAGAACTATGCAGAAACATTCAAAAATACAAAAACAACCAATTCTGGAAATTAACTGCTAAACAAAAAATATCCGGGCTACAAATGACAGTGGTGTGAAAAAGTGTTTGCCCCTTCCTGATTTCTCATTTTTTGTATGTTTGCCACACTTAAATGTTTCAGATCATCAAATTTAAGTATTAGTCAAAGACAACACAAGTAAACAAAAAATGCAGTTTTTAAAATGAAGGTGTTTATTATTAAGGGTAAAAAAAAATCCAAACCTATATGGCCCTGTGTGGAAAAAATGACCCCCCCCCCCATTAAAACATAAATTAACTGTGGTTTATCACATCTTTGGAAAGCTAAGTTCAATTTTTCTAGCCACACCCAAGCCTGATTACTGCCACACCTGTTCTTAATCAAGAAATCACTTTAGACCTGCCTGACAAAGTTAAGTAGGCCAAAAGATCCTCAAAAGCTAGACATCATGCTGCAAATGAGGAACAAAGTAATTGAGATCTATCAGTCTGGAACAGGTTATAAAGCCATTTCTAAAGCTTTGGGACTCCATTGAACCACAGTGAGAGCCATTATCCACAAATGGTGAAAACATAGAACAGTGGTAAACCTTCCCAGGAGTGGCCAGCAGACCAAGAGCGCAGCGATGACTCATCCAAGAGGTCACAAAAGACCCCACGACAACATCCAAAGAACTGCAGGCCTCAGTTGTCTCAGTTAAGGTCAGTGTTCATGACTCCACCATAAGAAAGAGACTGGGGGAAAAAATGACCTGCATGGCAGGTTTCAAGACAAAAAAAAAAAAATGCTGAGCAAAAAGAATATAAAGGCTCGTCTCAGTTTTGCCAGAAAACATCTTGATGATCCCCAAGACTTTTGGGAAAATACTCTGTGGACTGACAAGACAAAAGTTGAACTTTTTGGAAGGTGTGTACCGTTACATCTGTTGTAAAAGTAACATAGCATTTCAGAAAAGGAACATCATACAAACAGTAAAATATGGTGGTAGTAGTGTGATGGTCTGGGGCTGTTTTGCTGCTTCAGGACCTGGAAGACTTGCTGTGGTAAATGGAACCATGAATTCTGCTGTCTACCAAAAAATACTGAAGGAGAATGTTCGGCCATGTGTTCGTGAACTCAAGCTGAAGCGCACTTGGGTTCTGCCTCAGGACAAAGATCCAAAACACACCAGCAAGTCCACCTCTGAATGGCTTAAGAAAAACAAAATGAAGACTTTGGAGTGGCCTAGTCAAAGTCTTGACCTGAATCCAGTTGAGACGCTGTGGCATGACCTTAAAAAGTTCATGCTCGAAAACCCTCCAATGTGGCTGAATTACAACAGTTCTACAAAGATGAGGGGCCAAAATTCCTCCACAGCGCTGTAAAAGACTCATTGCCAGTTATCACAAACACTTGATTGCAGCTGTTGCTGCTAAGGGTGGCCCAACTAGTTATTAGGTTTAGGGGGCAATCACTTTTTCATGCAGGGCCATGTAGGTTTGGATTTTTTTTTCCTTAATAATAAACACCTTCATTTAAAAGCCGCATTTTGTGTTTACTTGTTGTCTTTGTCTAATATTTAAATTTGTTTGATGATCTGAAACATTGAAGTGTGACAAATGTACAAAAAAATGAGAAATCAGGAACACCACAAACACTTTTTCACACCACTGTACATACATTATTGAATTTTTAGATAGCTGTGTAAGCACTTCAGTAGAAGCGGCATTGGGGATTCGTGGTCTTGCAAAGGCCAGTGGTATCACATGGGTGAAGCAGCAGCCGGGACTCCTGTCTACACCTGACCGGGCTGTGTAGGCTTGCTTCCGTGCAAAGGACCATGGTCTGCTCTTGTGGCTGCTGCTTCTCCCGGTGTTCTTTACCAGACCCCAAGTCCCCCCTGCCACTCTTTCCGGTCTACTTGCATGCCTCGTGTTCTTCGCATATGCCTAATTATCGTTTTGACACTACGCAATCACGGCAACATTAATATTATAATTTTTTAAGCATTAAATCTTCAGCTAATCTAAGCATTAAATTTTCAGTATTATCCATTTTTGGTCCAATTTGCCGCTTTTCACCTCCTTGTTTTGTTCACGGAGTACTGTGGTGAATGGTCATGATGCCACGTATTATCCAGTCAGCACTGAGTCTATCTGAAACCACACCCACACTTGTAGAAGCCTGGGCATGAGGAGATGGAGCAGTGGCTAAACTTTTATTGATAATTACATATGTATCTATAAATGCAAGAAATCGCTGTTTGTGTGTGTGTTCCTGAGATATCTCCCAAACTGTTCGTCAGACTGACCTCAGATTTTAGAAGTGCTTTGCTGAGATTATGAGGGTGTGCATCCCAGAGTATGGAGTTGCTCAGTCAAAATATGTATTTTTTTTTTTTCTCTAAAAGTTTAGCCACCACTGTGTTTTCTCATGCTCTTGCTTCTGAAAGTGTGGGTGGGGTTTCGGATTGACTCCATACTGATTGGCTAATATGTGACATCACGACCAGTCACTCACCATAGCCCTCTGCAAACAAAGAAAAGGAAGTGAAAGCCAACAAATTTGACCAGAAAAAGAGAACACTGACATTTTAATGCTTAAAAAATTACACTATAATGTTGCCATGATTGCTTTGCTCTAAAGGATAATTCGGCATATTGATGGCTGAATCCTATCTGCAGGATTTTCTGATTTGCGGATTTCACTTTGGATGGTGAGAACAAGGAAGGCTGCTCATATCTGTCTGCAAGACAGCCCCGCCTGTTATTGTGACAGAAAATTGTTCCGATGGGCGGAAAAAATAGCATAGCATTCTGCAAGAAAAGTTTTTTTAGTTTTCTCAAAGTGCATTTTTCAGACGAGAGGTTTTGCGTTTGGGCCATCGATATGTGGAGAACACAGGTGCGCGGGTGCTCGGGGGTGGGGGGGGTGGGGAGGGGAGGCAGCTGGACCAGCTTATCGCAGTCCTTGCAGGGAGCCAAGCCCAGCCTGCCTGAGTGATTTGACAGAGTCTCGGCGGCTGCTTCACCCATGTGCAACCGCTGTCCTTTGCGGCACTGCGGGTTCAACATGGCACTCCTCCCGGTGCACAGCTGTCTAAAAATTAAAAGTTAATAATAATACCACTATGATTGTGGAGCAGAATGGCCAGATCAATTGCATGTCATATTCAGACACATTCATGCTTTGACTAAATGATGACCATGACAAAAACTGCCCAAATAGCGACATAATCATTTTTAATTTACTGACAAATGGGCAACACTGATGCAACAGTTACAGCCAAATGGGTTATTCTGCTGTGTATAATAATGTTTGGTGTTTTGTACTTTTTATATTGCTAAAATATGAAAAGATGCACTCCAATTGGTCTCAAATATTTGTAAACGTGTCCTGTTATAGCACTGCATCAGTTTATTGACGATAGACTATAAACTACACATATAAACTAAAACAATTATAATGATGACTGAACAACTCCCATTCCCCAAAGTGCAAGACACAACACTTACGAATATAACTCATAAAAGAGCACACAAATCAGTCTGACAAACAAATAAACAAGGGTTCTTAAACAGTAGCTAAAATGGAATGTCCCATTCATTTTCAATAATTCTGTTATTAATATTCACACAATCAAATATATTTATATATTTGTCAAAGTCTAACGTGTGATTGCCTACGTATAGGCTACACCTCTTTGTATACCACTTTCAAACACAGCCTACATTTGGGCCTGGAAAGCCTAATTGGGCTACCTGTTTTGAAACAAGAACACTTGCTTTTTACGGGCATGCACTAGTTTTATCTGAACAGCTCTATACTCGAGGGTGCACACCCTCGTAACCTCAGCAAAGCACGTATCGAATCTTTGGTCAGTCTGACAAACGGTTCAAGAGATATGCAATGAAAACACAGACACACACACACAGAGATTCCTTGCATTTATAGATAGACAAGGACCCGTTTGGCTGCATCCGGTGTGTCAGTGTTGCCCATTTGTCAGAATATATAAATAAAAAGGATTTAATTTATTTGGGCATTTTTGTGTCCAGTTTGGTCCCGTTGGTTGTTTAATCAAACTGTACATATGTAACCGCATATGATTGGCAAAATGTACAAACTAGCAGCTATTTGCAATAAACAGATCAAGCAAGAACAATTTAAATAGCTCAACACAGCTAATATTACAAGTGGTTTCTGCAAATTCAACCTAAAATGCCACTTTTACTGCAGTCTCAGAATTATTCAACCTCTTCTTGGCAAGTATCTTCAGTACTTAGTAGAGCACCCTTTTGCTGTTACGACCTGCTGCTGCAAATGTAATGCATAGCCAGACACCAGCTTCTGGCAGCATTTCTGAGGAATTGTAGCTCATTCCTCATGCAGACAGGCCTCCAATTCACTAATATTCTTAGGTTTGTGTGCTGCAGCCACCTTTTTTGAATCCCACCACAGATTTTCAATGGGGTCCAAGTCAGGCAACTGTGGTGGCCACACTAGTATCTTCCAGGTCTTCTTCAGAAACCTAACCTTTGTGGATTTTGAGGTATGCTTGGGATCATTGTCCTGTTGGAAGGTCCAATGATGCCCAAGCTTCAGCTTCCTCACAGACTGTGTGACTTTTTCTCCCAGGATTTCCTGATACTTGATTGAACCCATCTTTTCCTCCACACACTGCAGGTTTCCAGTGCCAGAGGAAACAAAGCAGCCCCAGAGCATCACTGATCCACCACTATGCTTCACTGCAGGCAGGGTGTTCTTTTCAGTGTATGCTTCATTCTTCTTCTTCCAGATGCTGATCCATAGGTCCAAAAAGTTCCGGTTTTGTTTCATCACTCCACAGAAAAGAATCCCAAAACCTCTTTGGCTTATTTAAGATAAGATAAGATAAGCCTTTATTAGTCCCACAATGGGGAAATTCCAGGATTGCAACAGCACAGGGATAGCAACACTCAGAGCAACAATCAGAAGGCAAGAAAAAAACAAGAGCAGCTAGTATACATATGTACATATAAATATATAGACACATGATGCGGAGCATTGCAGCTAGATGGAATAAATATATAGATATATAAACACACAGTGCGGAGCATTGTAGCTAGATGGAATAAATATATGAATATATAAACATACACAGTGTGGAGCGTTGTAGCTAGATGGAATAAAATATATATATATATATATATATATATATATATATATATATATATATATATATATATACACACTACCGTTCAAAAGTTTGGGGTCACCCAGACAATTATTTTGTTTTCCATGAAAAGTCAGTTATGTACCACCATGAGTTGTAAAATGAAGAGAAAATATAGTCAAGACATTGACAAGGTTAGAAATAATGATTTGTATTTGAAATAATAATTTTTTCCTTCAAACTTTGCTTTCGTCAAAGAATCCTCCATTTGCAGCAATTACAGCATTGCAGACCTAACATGATTGCACAAGGGTTTTCTAATCATCCATTAGCCTTCTGACACAATGAGCAAACACATTGTACCATTAGAACACTGGAGTGATAGTTGCTGGAAATGGGCCTCTATACACCTATGTAGATATTGCACCAAAAACCAGACATTTGCAGCTAGAATAGTCATTTACCACATTAGCAATGTATAGAGTGTATTTCTGATTAGTTTAAAGTTATCTTCATTGAAAAAAAATGCTTTTCTTTCAAAAATAAGGAAATTTCTAAGTGACCCCAAACTTTTGAACGGTAGTGTATGTACTATATATATTTATATAGTTTTTATAATTTATATAGCAGACTAAAACCTCCCGGCACATGAACAGCTTTTTCCCCTCTGCCATCAGACTGCTGAACATTAAGTGACTTATTGACTCTCGTGCACTATATACAGCAAGCAGCTCAACCAGACTCATGTCATTCGTCACTGTTTTTCTGTTGCATTATCGACTGCACTGTGGTACCCCATATTATCTGCTACTTGCTAATTTATTTAAAACTGCCTTGACTAGTATTACTTATTATTATTATTATTATTATTATTACTTTTTATTCTACACTTATTGCATGTTTTTAGTCTTTTAGTTTTTTAGTTTATCTCTTTATCTCATCATGTTTTTAATGTTGCAGCATGGCACCGAGACAAATTCCTGGTTTGTGTACTACATGAACGATGGCAATAAATCTGATTCAGTTTTGCGCAAATTGGAGCCGATTTTTCTTGCGCTTTTGGGTCAGTAGTGTCATACATCTAGAAGTTCTGGCATGGAATCCTTCAGCATTTAGTATGTGCCTTGCTGTGGAAACTGAAACCTCAGTGTCTGCTGCCACCAAGTCTTGCTGCAGGTCTTTTGCAGTCAGTCAAGGGTTTTTGACCTCCTGCCTCCTCAGGACTCTGGTGGCAGCTGTTAATAGTTTTCTCTTTCTGCCACGTCCAGGTAGTGTAGCCATTGTTCCTTTAATTTAAACTTGTGAACTACATTTCCAACTGCATCTCTAGGAACATTCAGTGCCTTTGCTATCTTTTTGTATCCTTTTCTTTGTGCAAGGCAATGATCTCTGCTCTGAACTTTCTGGACAATTCTCTGACTTAGCTGTATTTCTAATATGCAATCAAACATCCTCATCAGCAGTCCAGGTATTTGAGGTGTTCTATCTCAAGCACACCTGATGAAACTAATGAAGCCCTTGACTGATTGCATCAGGTGTGCTTGAGACCACACCTGATTTACAAATGTGTGCCCTTATGAAGAATTCCCTTCAGGGGGTTGAATAATTTTGAGACTGCAGTCGTCATTGAAAGTAGAATTTAGTGTTGAATTTGAATAAAATCCTTGTAATATTAATTTTATTTAACTATTTAAACTCTTCTTGTGTAATTTGCTTATTGCAAACATCTGAAACATTTTGCATTACATCGCACCTGTACATTTGAGCATCTCTTCCCATAAAATTGTGTGTGTTGGGGGGGGGGGGGGATCATAAATTGGATGTGTTTGGACACATCTACTCCTTCAAAATGACTGTCGGTATGCTCTTGCTGAGTAAATAAAAAGTGAAAAATGCATTGAGTTTATGCAGTGTAATGTCAATGTATAATGAAATGTCTGCTTACAGTTCATCTTTTGGTCTAACCAAAAGTCTGTTGTTGTTTTGTTTTTTTTTGCACTGTTTTGTGGTAATACTGTTTTTCACAGCAAAAGTTTTGTCTTAATTGCGTAATACTGTCTAAAGTTCAATCAGCTGATTGATTACCTACCTCAGAAGACTAGTTTTCGTAGGATTTTCTGTGAAGAATAATTTTTTTTGTTTTTTGGGGGGGGGTTATAATTGTTTGCTTAAGGGCCTGATACCACTCTTTTGGGGAGAAGATTCAGTACAGATTGGTCAGTGCAAGTTTGCTTAATACATAAACAGTAAGATTTTGGTCAAAAGGTTTTTAATCAAAAGAAAAAAAGACACAAAAAGCTTATCCTATTAATCGACAGCTGCAGCCCTAGTGTGCAGTGCTCTTATTTTTGTAGCACAAAACCATCTGTTATAGCAATAAAGGAGTGAAATTGTCATTTTGAGTATGTATACATATAAATAGTATGTAATTTGTTACAACTGTAAGGTACTGGAAAAGCTCCAAAATGGGCCTTGGAAGTGCTTGAAAAGTGCTGGAATTTGACTGTGGAGAAAAGGTGTGGGAACCCTGTGTATTGAAATTTTAGAATTCTTTGAGACAGTTTTGATCAACTTCCATCCCACTCTTAGGCTGAATTTGCTACAGTGACCTGACCTGGCCATGTTGGCAGTTGTTTTAAATGTTTTTCACTTTGCTTTTTTTTTTTTAATATTTTGACGTCTTTTTAAATGCTTCCCAGACTCGTATGTATCTACAATCTTTTTTTTTTTTTTTCTTTCCCCGAAGGCCTCTTAAGATTTTTGTATCTCAGCATAGTTGCATCACAATCAGAAACAAATCAAACTAAATGTCTGAGCGTTAGCAGGTTCCACCATAATGCTCTGCAATGGTGTTTTAAAATAAGGGAATATCTTTTTTGTGTAGGTGATTCAGTTATATCACCTTTACCTACATTTATATTTAGAGTAAGATCAGATATTGGTACGATTGATGTTGCTCATTTTTTAACACAGTGTGCTAACTTTTTCATATGACTGTATGAAGAAATGTATCAGATGGAACAAATGATCCACTTCCAGATGATGTACACAGATCCTATATTTGTCAAGAGTTGGAGCCCTGTAACACGAAGTGGAAAACATGTGTTTTGTGATAATGTAAGCCACTTTACCTCCTTTTCTATCCTGACAGTTAAAGGCACGACAGGAGCAGGTGAACGGGAACCCCATGGTCCTTGATGAGCTAAGGGAGGCCATCCTGCTGGCCGAGGAGGCCTATCCCGGCATCGCCGATTCTCTGGTGGCACACATGGTGCACAGGCTTCAGAGGTAATGTCTCCAGTCAGATTTAGTGTGCAGACATCGATAACTGTTCTGAGAATTGGACATTAAGCCACTTAAATCATCATCTCTTGTTACTTGCAGTTTTTCCACAAGCAGGACATCCTCCTCTGCCCCCTAGTGATCTTCTCTCTGCCCCAGCTCTGCTCTCCCAGGCCCCCACCAACACCACAGCCAAGTCAGAGGGTTCAAAGTCGGGGGTCAAGTCACTCATTACCAGCTGACCTCATTTGACCTCCTGTATGGAGGTTGGAGCGCCATCCTAGCCTGTAAAATTTACTGAACTCCAAAGCAGTGGAGAATAGTGAAACTTTGGAGAGCTTCTCTTAGTCAGTAACAGGAGAAGTTCAGGGGGCAGCAGAACCCGCTGCAGAGTCTGTGATTGGACAAGACTTGAAGTCAGAGCGACGTCAGACTCTGGGCTGTGTACATGACTGCTCCAGCCTCACACAGCAGAGTGTCTACATGGAATCTGCCTGACAAGGAGCTGAAAATGTCCCCCAAATCCACGGCAAGACTTCAGCCACCCTCTGAATGCAGGCGTCATATCCCTAGAACCTCTGAAAGCATGCTTGATGAACCTGCAGGGATATCATCTTGGTGTGCAAGCTGTGTGTGTGAGGACACCTGTGAGCGCTTGCGTGTGTGTGGTATCATGTATGTAAGACTCCCTGTTTAGGCAAATTGCAGCATTCTTAATGAAACCTCAGGTAAAGTGCTTTAAATGGGGGTTAGGTGAGGGTCGCCATGCTGTACATGAATACAAGTTGTCATTGCGGGAAATGAATCACTGTGTACAAAATGGTCATGCACATTTTGTAGATACTGATGATGTTTCAAATAGATATTTAAAGTTAGTCCAACAGACAGAACAGAAAATGCCTTGCCTTCTTCAGACACACGTCTGTGTTCTGGCATTTCATCATACTTTCAGTTATCTTTTACTCGGCACAGTGAGATTCATCAGTGTTTTACTTCAGAGTAACTTTGGTCTAATTTCAGTTAGGTCTTCATTTCGATCACTTGCTGAATCGTTGAACTAACTATGATACTAAGCTTACTTTGTTTAGAGGAACAGGTGTCCCTTTGTTTATGTAGTCAAGGGGAATATGTCTACCTGTGCTTTTAGGTTTAGACAATTTAAGTCAGATTTGAAATTTTGTTGGAGGACACGAAAGAGGACAGTTACAAACCAGGCTAAGGGGTGGTTGGTTGCTATATCGTGAAGTATTATTTGTTTCCTCGGATTGTAGTGTCTTCTTAGCAGTATGAAGAAACTAAAGGGGAAGAAAAAAAGGTGGCAAAGAACTGTAATAGGCAGTCACTTCATGACTCTGCCCCCGGCCAAATTAAACCATAGATCAAGATAAGCCAAGCTGCAGAGTTGTCCGCCATCCTTGTTTTCTTCACTCCAGACATTTCAGTTCTTACCTCTATACCGTGCTAGAGAAGTGCCATGTCCTCTTTTATGCTTTCACCATATATTTGTAGTATGATTTGCACCTTTTTCTAATTTTCAAATCATTGTTTTGCACTTTGAAAGTGTGTCAAGTATTTAAAGAAACCCATACGAAGGGGAAAAAAACAACATACTGGGGGGAAAAAAGTTGCTAATAGCCATGTTTTACTAGATATGTTTACTTAAAAGTTTCAGAATTTACTACTGTGCTAATGCAGCAATAATGTTGAGGAGTTGCATCAAGACGCGCTTGTCAACACAGGGATAGAAAGAAATTAAGAAATATGTGATATTTTTATAACTGCAAAGAGTTAAGTATGGAAATATGGAATGCTTTATGGATATGGGCACCAGCCTCTGGCAAAAAATATCTATACCTTACAGAAAAACATATGCGAAGGAAATAACTACAAAATGTGTACATTTGGTCTCCTTTATCATAGCTGACAATTTATAGTACTGTATATAATCTTTGCTTGTGTCATTTCAGATTTCCCAAGTAAAACGTAAGCTCCTTGTAAGCTTTCAAAGTGACATGAGAAATAAAGATCTAATGCTAACTCAGACTTGTCATCCATTGTCTCATTTTATGGGGCTTGGACGTATGGAAACAAAATTATTAGGCTCACCACAATGGTTCCAGCATCAATGAGCGAGTTTCAGGATCAGTTGAGGATTTGCTGTTTGTCATATAAAGCAAATTGTACTGCACAGGCACTATGGTTACGTTCAGTTACTATTAAGTTTTTAGATTAAGTCTATTATGTTTACATGGATAGCTTCCAGGTCTAAAAATTGAAACCAATTCAGAAGTGCCTCAGAGCTGAATTGCATCTTAGCAGGTGGAAACATTTGTTGCTCTGGTGCTGTGGGTCCACCTAGGCGTCTGTTGACAGAAGGTCCCTGCACCACCTCCGCAACAGGGATCCATTGGGAGCATGAATGGGGCGTAACCAGGCAAGAGTCACACTAGTCAATACTCCGGTGCCGCAAACTGCACACAGGTATCATCGCCTCGTCAGAGAACTTTGGTTCGATGAGCTGGTGTTCAAGCAGTATTCTCGTCTACCAAAGTGCAGTTTAATGAGCTTCTTCTGCCGTCCCCAACCTGCACATCGTTGGTCAATATGACTGCTGGTGGGTGGGCTGTTCCAGTCTGTTCACATCACGTCAGGAAACAGCAAAACGTTTCTGAAAATGGCCAAAGTGAGAAATACATGTGTAGTTGCTGAATGTGCTTAGTTTTTACTAAGAGCTGCTATTTTAAATGTTTATCACAAGTTCCAGGAAGTGATTAGTTCCATGCATCATCTGCTCATTTGCAAAAATGGGACAGGAGTGTGGATTAATGGAAGTGAAGAGGGAGCACCACCACACGGTGGCTCAAGAACATTGATGTGACGCTACCAGAATGCATGCGGGTGTGCTGCATGCATGTAAACGCACACCTAGATGGACACGTAGCTTGACAGAAGCAAAGTTCTGAAAATCTTAGTAATGGCTTGTCAAATTTCAGGCACCATGACTCAGCTGAGGATATTTCCTCTACCACTGAGTCCTGCACTAGTTACTTGGAGGGTGACAAAGTACTGACCCACACTACAATAGTTTGTGTGGATTCTTAAAAAAAAAAAAACAAAAAAAAAACTAGGAAACACTTAGTGTAAACCTCTTCCAAGGCAGTTAATATCCTTCATGGTTTTTTTTTTTTTTTTTTTTTTTAATCCTCCTCTGTTCCAGGGTGTTCCGGTCCTTGACTGAAAGTTTAAATTGGAATGTTGATGCTGGATTTCCATCTAGGAAGGTGAGAGCCCTAACTCTTATGTCCATATCCTGGGGAAACGAGGAGGCTGAGGATACAGTTGAACATACTTTATTAGTAACTGAACCAGTATACGATAGATGCTCCATACAGGCCAAGGGCTCCACGACGAAGAGGCCGAGTCTCTTCCGCCCTTACCCTTTATACCCCTGGTGACGCCACCACCGGAAAGGTGGGTCGTCATCTCCCACTACACCCAGGGTGCCACGGCCACCATATTAGTACACCACATTTTCCCCTCCCTGTAGAAAAATGCCAAGCACACAAATTAGGCCCTCCTGAATTTAAACCTGACTCATACGCTAATGGCAAAACACACATGTACAGAAATAAATAAAGGCCTATCCATTCACACAAAATAAACTAGAGGGGCCAGGTGGACCACTGGCTCCCCCTACACAGCCAGGTGGATTACTCTGCCGCCTTGATCATTACAGTCCAAAAGAAAAAAAAAAATATAGCTGAGTACCTAAAACCAAATTAATCCCAGAAGTTACATACTGTATATATTTACTGTCAAATTTACATAACCCAGCAAACCATAACAGATAATATACACTCTTGACGGCCCCCCATCCCAACACACCCACCCCACAACCAGGGTAATTCACAGCAAAAGACTTTTTTTTTTTTTTTCCCCAACAACTCAGGCCAACACACAATAAGAAAGCTTAAAACATTAATTAAATGACTTGGGGTCCTAAACCAAAACATTCATTCATCTTCTTCCACTTAATCCTTTTCAAACACCTGTTATACATCACCTTCAGTCATTTTACCGGCCCAATGAAAGGGCCACCCTCTGAGTCTCCATCCAGTGGATCCCGCCCAGAGTGCCTCCACTTCTTGGCCTCTGGGGATGAGCCACACTGGCGCCTCCTTCAGGCGCTGCAGCTCGTTTGGGTGTCTCCATGGCATGTTCGACAGTCCCAAGTAACCATCTTCCCGGGTAGCCACCACTCGCACTTGCCCCTGTTTATCTCGTCACTCTCTTTTCCTATGGACACCCCTCAGCCAAGCTTCCACCCTTGGTCGGACCTCATCACCGATGTGCAGGGGAGCTTGATTATGCTTTTGCAGTCCACCATGTCGCGACTGGGCTTCCCTCCTGGGTCGGGTCGGTCTGCCGACCCGGTCCGAAGCCCCCTGTGATGCTGATGTTTGGCGCGCCATAGGACCGCGCCTGCTGGTCCTGCCCGACAATCTTTTCTCCTGATTCCAGCAGCCGTCCTGCCGGGCATCCCGCTGTGCCGTCCAGTTCCCACATCCAGAGCAATTTGGACACTGGCATCGGGACCCTCCCGCACTGGGTCTCCGGGGCGCCGGTCCTCATCACCTTCCAACACGCCAGGCCAATCACTGTCCCAGACTGCGTCATCCCTCCACATGCAGAGCAGGTCGGTCCCATAATCCACAGCCCAACCACTCTTCTCCAGCACCGCTGGCAATCTTGAATCCCAGGCCGTAAAACATATCACAACCTAAGATGTTCAACCCAGCGGCGGTCACCACGAACTGGACTCCGGTCATCACCGCTGACTTGTACCTCGGCGTCTGCTGCAGCGATCCCACCACGGTCATCTTGTTTCCTCCACAGCCAAAACACGGCGTCGTGAACTCCCTCAAATGGTAGTGTGGGAACAGCCTCCTCACAGTGGGCAAGTTCAGCACCGAAGCCACCGCTCCCTTGTCCACCAACAGTGAAACTTCCACGCCGTCCAGCAACACACTGTAGTAGATGTACCCATTTGTGCTCAGGGAGACGGTATGAACGATCATGGGATCCACAGTGGGGGAATCCGCTCCACATCTTTGGTCCTCCCGCTCAAAATTCTTGCAGGCTGTGGCAAAGTGATGCAGAAGACCGCATTTGCCGCATCGCTTGCCCTTCGCTGGACACTCTCTTGCCTTATACCGGTGCCTTGCGGACCTGCAGCCATAGCATTTTGGCGTACCCGGGGTGGACCTAATTCTTACAACGGCGGCATATTTGTCTTCGCTCATGCCGTCCTTGTTTCCCGAGTCCACAGCCAGCGTCTTCCAACTTGGTTCTCCACGCCTCAACATGTCTCTTTCACAGAGGTCTTCAGACAGTTTTTCCGCTGCCTCGCACTGCTTCACTATTTCGATAGCCGTGGCTAACGTTAGTTCATCCGGGTAGGTCAGGAGCCTCGACCGTGCTGCAGAACAAAGAACACACAACTGATCACGGCCCATTTCATCCTCCAAGGCTCCAAAGTAGCACTCCCCCGCCACCTGACGTAGGTCTGCGACGAAGCGCTCTTCCGACTCTCCCGTCCGCTGGTGGCACTGCCGAAACTTTATCCGCCAGACTATGACGTTCTCAGGGGCATGAAAAAAGCACACCATTAGCTCCACCATGTCCTCATAACTATTGGCCTCTCCCAACATGCCAAGGATCCTCTGACCCTCCATCCCAAGATTATGAACAAGAATAGCCCTCGCACGCAGCTTTTTGAGCTCACCGAGGTTAAGGGCCACCAAATAATTTCGAAACACCACGTACCACCTAGCCCAGGGTACAGGCGGCTTGCCCAGGACTTCCAAAAACGTCCGAAAAGTGGTGACAGCTTGATAGAAAAATTCCATATTATCTGTATTATTATTATATTCTTATTTTTATATAATTCCATGACTTTCCAATTTCATGTCTGATGTTTATGTGTGCATTCCATGTAGGATAAGTTCATATATTCCTTTATATTATTCTTTCATATTATATTTCATGTTATATGTCTGATATATTCTTGGTGTGTTTCTGTGAGTAATTATTGTTTATCTGTGGCCTTCAGGATGTGCGTGCAAATGCCGAGACTGCAGGTCATTTATGATGTAGATAATGACCCTGGTCGTACCAACCTGCTACACTTAAACTGTCTCGGGGGGGGTGTCTCCAACAGCCGTCTCCAACACACTGATAAAGTCAAGGACTGTTTTGCTCCCACTATATGAACACCAGACTCGGAAATGTAAGGCCACGCTCTGTAATCTCTCCCTCAAAATGGCCATTGAGGCTTAACCCTTTTTTTTTGTTGTTCCTTTTATTCCCTTATTTGTTGAATTATTTTTATAATAAATATACTTAAATCCAATATTTCGCCTAATCTTTGACTTGGAATAATTTATGCTCAAAATTATTCTATCACAGCTCATTCCATACCTTCTTTCTCATCACCAAATGTTATGTCCATATCCTGGGGAAACGAGGAGGCTGAGGATGCAGTTGAACGTACTTTATTAGTAACCAAACCAGTATACCAGTAAACAATAGACGCTCCGTACAGGCCAAGGGGTCCACGACAAAGAAGTGGAGTCTCTTCCGCCCTTACCCTTTTTACCACTGGTGACGCTGTTATGTATCTAAATAGAAGGTATTAGTAAGATGGCGGCCGGGGTGGACAGGGAATAAGCAGGAGTGGTTAATTGCTGATTCCAGTGGTGACGCCACTCCTGGTATAAAGGATGTGGGCGGAAGAGGCTAGTCCTGTTTCGTTGTGGGACACCTGGCCTGTCGGAGAGTGCCGAACACCTGAGAGTATTGTACATAGTATTTATAATAAAGCTCTGTAAACAGTAGTGACTGTCTACTTATTGCCTCAATTATGGATGCAACATTTGGTGATGAGGTAAAAGCGGTTGTGGAGAGGTCCGTTGCCAGTTTCTGGCCACTTTTGGAAACCCCGGGCGAGCCACCCGTGCCTTGGCCTCGGTGGTTTTCCGCATTCACAAATTATTTAGTAGTACTGAACCTCGGCGAGCTTGAGAAGCTTTGCGTGAGGGCTGTTTTGGTCCATAATTCAGGCATGGAAGGGCAAAGAATACTGGAAAACCATGGAGGGGCCGATAGTTTTGATGAAGTGGTGGAATTAATGGCACGCTACTTTCGTGCGCCAGAAAACATCACTGTCCGGTGCATTCAGTTTCGACAGTGCCGCCAGCGGTCAGGGGAACCGGTGAAGAGATTTCTGGCGGACCTCCGGGAGCTGGCGAGAGAATGCAAGTTCGGACCCCTGGAAGATGAGCTGATACAGGACCAGTTGGCAGAACACATTCGCTGTCCAGCAGCCCGGTCCAGGCTTTTGACTCATCCAGGTGAGCTGACGTTGGCCGCAGCTATCGAGCTCGCTCAGCAATTCGAGGCAGCAGAGACTATCACGAGGGGCCTGACTGAAGGGGCCGCTCTGACCCAAGGTGAGTCTCGTGCGAAGGCACTGTTATTGGACCCTGAAGATGAGGACAGCAGAGAGGACGAATATGCCTCCGTGGTTAAAGTTAGGTGTGCCCCAGGTACGCCGCGTTGTTATGGCTGTGGGCCCCCAAGTCACCGCTATAAGGCCAGGATATGTCCAACGAAGGGCAAGCATTGTGGGAAGTGTGGTTTGCTGAACCACTTTGCCAGGGCGTGCGCAAACTTTGAGCATAGGGACTGGCGGAGTGAGGCGGGTCCCTTACAGAAGACTCCCACGATTGTCCACACAGTTTCCCCGGAGACCACAGGACGGATCGGGTGTGACGTAATGCAGGATGGCGTCGAGGTTCCCCTGTTGGTGGATACGGGAGCTGTTATCTCCATTTTGAACCTGGTGACCATGAAGGGTCTGTTTCTACATCGACAGATCAGGAAGCAGGAGAGACACTACTTTGGCTATGAATGAAACAGACTGGCCGTTTTGGGATTTGTGGAAATGGAGGCACGGTACAAGTCTGTTGTGGTACCCAAGGCCTGTGTTTATATCACCGCTGCGGGTGTTAACATCATGGGGTGCAACCTTTTTTACAGCCTGGGGTTCTCTATAGCGAATGTGTCGGGTGAGGAGTGGTCGGGGTGCGGACTTTGGGACCGACCAGCTCCGGTGGTGGATGGTGAGGAGGTGTGGGACTCAGACTGGCTGGATATTACAAGTTGAGAGCACGTTCGGCACCACGCAACGCCGCCCCGGGACAGACCCGATCCCAGTAACCACGTTGCCCTGGGTGAGGGAGCTGGACGACACGCCGGGACCCCCGGGGTGGCCCATAAGGACGAGGTGCCCGCGCTGGAGACTGAGGGGGCGAGACCTGAGAGTGCGGTTTTGAAGTGCTCACAATGACGGCCTGCCAAGAGAACGGCGAACCGGACCTGCAAGTCGACCGGATCGATGATGGAGGCCAGTCGGAACCAGAGTGATCCCGATAAGAAGAAAAGGGCTTCCCTATGGGTTGGAGATGAGGTTCGACCCAGGGTCGAGGCCCAGATGAGAGGTGATCACGGGTCACGCGAGCGGCATGATGATCGGAGGCGGTTCCTGGTGGAGGTTGCCCGGAGTGATGGGTATCTACACCTGTCTGACAAGACCTGGAGGCATCCGAACAAGCTGCATCTAGTGGTGGAGAAGAGGAGACGACGCAGCGAGAGCCCGGAGGTCAAGAGAAGGAGGCGCCTAGAAAGAGACCCATCCAAGGACTGAGGGTGTTTTACTGTGTGTGTTTTGATTTTAACCCAGGTCCTGCTGTACATAGTTGAACACTACTGTATTTGCCCTGGATATTATTGGTTTGAAAAAAAAAAAATAAAAGAAGGAAGACAAAATTTTATGAGTTAAATTTTATAACTTACGTGTTTGTATAAGAGCAAAGTTTAATGGCTAAGGATATTTGTAATTATTGGACTCATTCTGTGAATATGGTGAGGGTGAGATGGTTCACTGATTGATTTGATATGTGCCTGAATTTGGATTTGAAAGGAAAAAAGTTAAAGTAGAAACAGTAAATTATGATTGGGTTATTTAGTCTTGATAATTGATAATCTGTGCTATTTAATGTACCCAGCACATATTGTTTTATACTGTGTGCCCAGGTGTGGGGTGGGTGTTGGGGTGGGGGCCACCAGTGATGTTATCAATGAGTGTTGTGATTGTTGTCCTTTGTTCATATGGAGCTGTTTAACGGGATTATTTTGTTTTGAAACACGGCCTTTTAAGTTGGACTGTTTTAAGTATGGCGGCAGAATAACCCGCCTAGCCGTGTAGGGGGCGCTGGCAGTCTACCCGGCCCCCCAGCCTTAGTTGGGTGAATGGATAGGCAGTTTGTTTCTTTTTGTACATATTTTGTACATATTTTTATAGTTACAGAGTGTGTCGGGAGCCAAATCTGGGTGGGTTATCTGTACGCGTGACGTTTTTTTGAAGGGGGGGGGATGTTATGTATGTAAATAGAAGGTATTAGTAAGATGGCGGCTGGGGTGGACAGGGAATGAGCAGGGGTGGTTAACTGCCGGTTCTGGTGGTGATGCTACTCCAGGTATCAAGGATGTGGGCAGAAGAGACTAGTCCTCTTGCGTCGTGGGACACCTGGCCTGTCAGAGAGTGCCAAATGCCTGAAGGTATTGTACATAGTATTTATAATAAAGCTCCGTACAGCTGCCACCACCAGAAAGGTGGGTCGTCACCTCCCACTATACCCAGGGTGCCACGGCTGCCATATTAGTACTCCACACTAACCATTCCTGAAATCACTATCCAAGATGGCTGCGCCTATGCACCTACAGTAGTTTTGTGCAAACACTATACTGCCCAGCTCTCATCTGAGAACACGTGGCTACTGTGTTGTGCCCAAATTACTACTCACTGCATTGTTTTCAGTCAGTGTTTCTGACAATGGCTAACAAGAGTCTTGGTTTCTGGACTTGTTCATCTCCAACCCTTGACTTTTTATGTACCTGGAACAGCATAACAGGCTGTCAACAGACAGTGTATTCTGCTAGTCCATCCATCCAATCCAGTTTCTTAACTGCTAAACCATTTTGAGTCATAGAAGGGCTAGAGCAAGGGCTAGTCTTGGGGCATGAGGCCATTCTGCTAGTGACCATCTAAAATATCAGACGAGGCATTGCATTTAATCTTACTACTGATTTTTTTTTTTTTTTTTTTAAATCCTTGAGACAGATCACCCCAAAAATGTAACTGATTGGACCTTGATCACTTAACGCAAACACTCCCATATACACAAACAAATGAATGCAGGACAAAGCACAACCTACTTGGCAGAACTAATAAATAAAAGAACTTTATTGAGCAAGCTACCCCACACATCTGCATATTAGGGTCCCCTAATGAGAACTGTGATCAACGTAGAATGGACTGGAGAAAAGTAAGTCCCCCTCATTTAGTCTAAGCTTATATATACGTAAATAGGAAGTCAGTCTGTTCAGAAATGTAGAAGCTGGAGTGGCGACAACATGAATAGACGTCTCGCCAAAATACAGAGTACCCCTCATTAGGTGTGTGTGAAAATCAATTGAGTCCAAGGTACTGATGAGTTAAAGCTTCTGTAAATTTGAAAGCAATCCGATCAGTAATGTAGGAGCTAGTTTGTTGAGGGAGGTATAATTAAGCAAGCCCAGCTGATAGTGGAAAATCAGCAGTTCATGGACACAATGGAAACTGTTACCAACAAGAGGGAGGAAATGGTATTACAAAGAATACAGATGATTTAACTAGCTTCTACACTGTCACAAAGTATTCAGACTAATATTTTCATTGACATAACAGTGGAGTAATTTGTTCAAAAAGTATGACAAGGAGGAGAAATACTTGATACTTTTTCAGGCTTGCTAGCTTTGACTAAGCTCTGACTTGCAAATGGAAGACATTTTTAATTTACATTTATGCAGTGTGTATCAGTTTCTGGTTTTGCATGTACTGACTTAACTCATGTCTTCCTACATATAAAAACAAAGCATGCACTCTACATAATTTTAGGTTAATCATGCAAAGTAACTCACCTGAAACTTTACTATCCACCTGTCCATAGGGTTATTAGTTCTGAGCTCATTCTGCAGTAATAAAAACAGCCACCACACTGTCTGGAAACCTTTTGTAAATTTATTTTTAGGCATATCCAACTGTGGATTATGTATAACTAACACTGATTTAAAATAATACCATTGCACAGGTACAGATGTGATGAAACCCACTGCTGATACAGGTGTCGGCCAATAATGGTGTCTGTTTCTTGGTTTAAGAGAAATTTTTTTGATGTTATTTTCTTTTGTAGCCAATGTGATTTTATATGTATACAAAATAGTTATATTTTTACAATACTTACAACACAACTTGGAAATAAATACAAATACTGTAATTGTTTTCACATTACAAAAGACTATGAAACAAAGTGATTAACATTTTTTAAAAATTTGCTAAACAATGTAAAAGATAATTGAAGGAAATGACAGTAGGTGAAGCATAAAAACCAACCAATTAGCCAAATGGATTTTGAGTGAAGGGTTATTTTTGAAAAAGGGACATCGTCTAATAACTTTGGGCTTGCATGTGGATAATGGTGTCTGAATTATCCCCACCAAAATCCATAACTAACACTGTCTGTCAAGCGCTTAACCACCAAAGCCCTACTTCTCTGTTCTTCCAACCACAGCACCATTTCACTCAGGTCATCTCTTCAGTGTAGCCAATGTAACTTCAGCCATGCACTGTGCGTCACTGACAAAATGACGCAAAAAAAAAATAAATTGCATAGGCATTTTGAGGTGTAAAGCACAACAGCGTCCGTGTATGGAGGGAAAAGCCAGAGAGGGCATGGTGGTCACTTTAGAAACTGGTCTGTTTCTTTTCATCCTCGTCAGAGCTGGAGTCAGAACTTTCTCTTCGTTTCTCATTGCGCTTCTCAAACGAGTCCTTCCTGGGTGTCTCTGAGCTCTTCCTCCTCTTGTCTTCAAGCTCCGTGTGGGCAAACTCGGCTTCTATCTTGGTTGGGTCAATGTAGGTGTAGAAATAGGACATGATACCAAAGATGAAGCACACCAACACCAGCAGTGACGCAAAAAGGACGTACTCGGCCCACTGATGACAAGAGAGACACACACATACAGATGGGTTTAACATCAAAGCACTCATTTCTTTCCTACCAAGAATGATAACTGGTGTCACTCTCAGGGCTGCAAAAATGGGAGTCAAGAGAGTTGGCTTGAACATCTACTAAGACGAACCATTTGGCTGCTCCCTGTTTGGGGTCGTCAAATATTGATTTTGCACCTGATGCCCTTCCTGACACAACCTTCCCCATTTACTCAGGCTTGGCACCAGCACAAGGAATACACTGCTTTTGTGCTTCCCCCTGTGGCTGGGCAACCAACTTTCTTTTCCCCTTTCTATTTATGTTGAGCACCAAGCTAGAAGGCAGAAAGTACCATTTTTATATGGTCTTTGGTATGGCCCGGCTGGAGCTTGCCTTGAACCCATAACTTGCCAGCCGTAGAGCAGATGCTCAACCACTGACGATGACCATCTACTAAAAGCAGAAATATGAGTGTGTGGTGGCACTGAGTGGGGGGTTCTCCACCCAGAGTCGGAAGGCGGGGGTTGTGGGAGATGGAATAGAGGACTGAAGGAGGAAGTGGCAACTGGGGGGTCTCAGATGTAACAGAAAGGACGAGCCGCACTCCGGGGAGTCAGGAGACACTGGAGTTCGCTAGAGTGGGAGAGGGAGTGAGAAGCAGGGTTCGTGTTCTGGAATGTTAATGTGCCAGTCGGGCTCTGTGTACTGTGTGTATTGTCTTTGGCTCCCTGGGTCTCATGGGGCAGAAATAAAGTGGTATAAAGGGAAGCGCCCAGAGACCCCAGGAGAAGTTTTTTCTTTTTATTGGTGGAAGTTGAATAAAGTTCAAGTGTTGTCCAGCTCGCTGTCTCGTTTGCTTTCATCTTCCACAAGTGAAAATAAGGAAAGGCATAAGAGGTCCACTTTTACTAATGCTTAGCATATTAAAAAGACTTTAGTTAAAACTGTCATTTTCAAGCAACTTACAAGGGCGGCTCATTAAAGATTTCCCCTGACCCACTTCTGGTTATTGTAGGAGGCTGAAATTGTATAATTATATGCATGGTTGCGTGGAAATTTGCAGCTCTGAACTCCTAAGAGTTTCTCTTTTACAGGTGCTAAAGTGGAGTAAGGTGAGATAATGAAGCCAACTGAATGCAGAGTGGTCATCAGGTTCACGTACTTGAGAGGCTGCACACCACGGGAGATGTTCAATGAGATGAAAAGACTTATGGGGAGGATCTCCCATGGTATGACATAGTCAAGCACTGGCATTGACGAGTCAACTGTGGTCGGGCATTGGTGGAAATGGCACCCATTCCTGGATGATCACAGTGCATCACTGATGAAGAAAACATCTGGCAAGTGGAGGCCACCAGTTTGGAGGATCGCGTCATAACAGTTTGACAACTAGCCCAAGATGTCAAGATCAGTATGGAGTTGCTCACACCTTCCCAGAAGCAGGAATGAGTCACATGCTTCCAGGCTCTTTAGGCCATTTGCCAAGAAAACCAGGAGGACTTCTTTGATGCAGGACAAAACATGAGTCCACCACTATGATCCAGAGCCTAAAGCGCAGTCGAAGCAATGGAACCATTCTGACTCACCACCTTGAAAGGAGACATATGCTCAACCCTCAGCAGGCAAGGTCATGCGCACGGTCGTTTAAGACCAGCATGGAGAATTGATGATGGATTTCCTAGCAAAGGGTACCACAATTATCAGGACTTACTACGCTGCAGAAATTGTGGAAGGCCATCAAAACCAAGAAGCGTGGCATGCTGACCAAAAAGTGTCTGCCTCCTGCAGGACAGCGCCTCAGTTTACCAAACTCATGTTGCCCAGATGGAAGCACGGTCCTGTGGCTATGGAATCTCTTCTCAACCCGCTTACTCTCCCAACCTCGCACCATCTGATTTCTACCTCTTTCCGACCATGAAGTTATTTTTGAAGGGCAAGCACTTCCAAAACGATGAAATGTTTATTTCCAAGGTCAAGTCATGGCTTCTGACACAACCTGCAGACTTCTACAGGCGAGGTCTCTACAGCTGCATAGAGTGATGAGAGAAGTGTGTGACCCTTGGTGGTACCTATGTAGAGAGAGGGACTAATAACTGTGCTAAGTTTGGTTCCTCTCAGTCCATGGGAAATGAGTTGGTGGAAATCTCTAATGAGCAGCCTCCACATACCTGCCACTACAGTTTTTATGTACTTCTGGAAACTTTCACATTTAATCTGCTATTATTACCAAAAATATAGCTAGAAGATACTACAGGTACATGTGCACGTGATTTACGCACCTGATGCGGGAGTGTTCCAGCCTCTGCCACAATGAGCACAATGATGTTACCCACAGCAACAGTTAACAGCCAACCTGCCTGCAGCACAGACTTCATGTTGCTGGGGGCCTGGACAGCAGATACAGTCATCATCAGTTCCTCTGTATACTTTGTATACAGTATTTTGTGTACCAAACAGACTTGATTGTCGATAACTTTGTTTTTCAAATTTTAAGCTGTTTTCAGACTGCTTCTGCATTTTACCTGTGAGTAGGAGAACTCCAGGCCCGTGACAGAGAAGACCACCTCTCCAGATGTCATGAAGAAATACTGCGGAATCTGCAAGGCCATGTGGACGGAGTTTTGCTCAATGTCCATCACAGACCGGATGGTGTCTACACACTGCGGAGGACAGACAGGTACCCATTGAAGCTACCTCAGTCAAAAAAAGGGGGCAGTCAGGTGATGATGTGAGAAAAAAAAATCAAGTCAGGAGTTACGTTTTCTCCAAATGCAAAAGTTGGTGGAATGAGGACGGTGTAAGAGCTGCCAAAGCCCAGTAATAGGGTGTAGACACACTCCGATCCAATATCATCTATGATGTGGAACTCCACGCTGACATGACAAAAAAGTCCGCAGTGAGGGCAGAGAACTTTTTTTTTTCCTAGCACAACTTAGTGTGAAAGACATACAGAATGAGTACTCAGTCTTACTTTCCCTTTGTTACATTGATATATCCAGACATGGCGTCGGTTTCAACGCTCCCATAGTTTTTGTCTCCCACAGTTACATTCAGTATGGAGCTAAAGCCATTGAAAAATCTGAGGGAGGAGAAATCAGTAGGATCATAGAAATGGCTGTGAATGAAAGGCTGGCATTTATATACACAACATAGCGCCTTTCTAGTGGCCACTTACACTTTTATGACTATTTAAAATGAGCTAAGCTATCTTTTCACATTTAAAAATAAGGTACAGCCATTTGTTCTTGTGAATGGTAGTCACAGATGCACCTCTTTTTTAAATAAATTTCAGCAAATCATATTTTTAACAGTGTTTCACTTTGTCAGTGGTTAAGATTACTACATATGCCACATGTCTTTAACTACTCCAAGTTGGATTAAAAAGAATGATGCTTTTCTCTAAGTGCATAAATGAAAAAAGACAACTTACCTGATGGCATTAGCGCCCTCTTCTGGTTTTGATGTGATGTCTCTAGCCTGAAAACCCCCCCACCAAAAAAAAGTAGCGGGTTAGTGCCACATACTTGGGCTCGAGCATAAGAAAATATATAAAATAAAGAAACATCTACCCAAACAGGTGATATTTTTAGTAATGTTTACTATACATTTTTGGGTGTATAAAAACACTGCCTAACAATGTCTAAAGACTACTGATGGGCAATACAGTTCATTTCAATGTACTGAATCGCTAGAATCAGTTCACTAAAAAGATTTGTTCAAAATATTAATTCACCAAATCATTCAGTGCTTTACCAAAGATCCAACAGTTTACCACCTTATGAACTGCTGTGATTTGGCTCATGCTCGCTGTTTTCCTGCTGTGGCCAAACATACTAGACAGCGCTTGAGATTTTAGAAGTTTAGAAGTAGAGTTTCTTTCATGAATATTAGACATGGCCACGTTTTAAATAAATTAAGTCTAAACTGATCCACACCTCGGCATTGCTCTTATCTGCCTGACCAGAGTTTTAGGCCTCCGACTGCCACTCAAGAGCTCATGACACATGATGTGTACTACTAAGTTCACCGTTTCCTTGCAGTGAAAAGATTTTAGACTGTCTCAGCCTCCCATTTTTTTCCTCACTGCAGGTTTCACCATGCAGTGTGTGGCGTCTCCTCTCATTAGGATAGAGGGCAGCCTAATATTTTAAGTTTGTATTTATTCAGAAAGTCAGTTAAAACAACAGTAAACTTGAAGGTGTGCATTTGGTGTTCATTTGGCCAGTGGCAGCTCGTAGGAGGAGGCAAGGGAGGCAGAGCTTCCTCAGAAATTTGAGGAGAAAAAACGAAGAAATGATTCAAACATTGTGATAATAAATGTATTTTGTATTATACGTATATTATTGTGTAACATGTCAGAAATCTGTCAGAAGTGGACAGGAGGGAAAAAATGGGCTTACCACTGTGGGAACATTAATCAGCCAATCAGAAATTAGTTCATCTTTGTTGCTATCTAAAAAGGAAGTAGGCAAGTATGCGGTCTGAAATTATTTAGCCAATCAGAAATCAGTTTATATATGTCGCGCTGGAAAATTCAACAAAAAAGGAAGGAGGCGAGCTCTAACCAATCACAATCCATCTTTTAACTTCACAGTATCCACGCATTTCAGTGGCACTGAATACTACTTGTGTGCATGGATGGGATATTCTGCAGTATTTACTTGTTAAGTTTAGGAAACTACAATTTGAACACCAACTTTGGATAAAAACAGTCCAACTGGACACTGTAAAGAAGTCAGGATGCAGCAGGATGGCGCTCAGGATATCTGGAGCTAAGCCACTTAGGAACGTTAGCCTTGGCCTTGCACTTTGCAACCATTGAATTAAAACTGGATTTGATGACAAAAAGATTTATTCAAATCCATGTAAAGACACGCGAACTGGTGAGTTTCTGCTGTATGTGCCTCTGCCTGTATGCCGTTTTATTTTCAACTCTTTTTATATGATTGTGGAAAATATTTTTCATTCGTGCTCAGTTTGACTAAATGAAAGCACCGAACGGGACCAAAGAGGACATTAAATGCCCAAATAATTAATGAAATATTTTTTATGGGACACCAAAAGCCCACCAAGCACCCCCAAAAAATCAATTAAATCATTTTTATTGTGGAAGATGAAAGCAGACGAGGCAGTGAGCTGAACGACACACAAACTTGAGTCACCTTCCATCATCAAGTACAGAAAATACTCTCCCGGGGTCTCCGGGCGCCTCCCTTTTATACACTTTATTTCTGCCCCATGAGACCCAGGGAGCCAAAGACAATACATTCATACGTTCAGTGCACAAAAAATGTCTGGCACATTAACATCATACAACACCAGCCCTGCTTCTCACACCCTCTCTTCCTCTTGCGAACTCCGGTGTCTTCTGAACAAACTGGAGGGCAGATAGTCCTTTCTGTTCCATCTGAGACACCTCAGTGCCACTTCCTCCTTCAGTCCTCTGTTCCATCCCCCCCCCCTCCCCCCGGCTTCCGACTCTGGGTGGAGAACCCCCCCCCCCCCCCTACACACAGTGCCACCCCCCCTGAACACCCAGAAAGAGAACTAACCCCCCTGTCCTTTGGGCTTGAGCTGGCGCCCATAGCGGTTGTAGCGGAGGGTTGCTGGTCCGGTCGAAGCGCCTTGCTGGCGAGGTGTGTGGGAGGGCACATTGGTCTGTGGAGGGGAAGAGGGTGTGGGGGGGGACATGTTAGCTTCGCGAGCGCAGGTCTCTACCGAGGGAACAAGAACTTGCAGAACCACCGACGGTGGGCATCCGCGCCAGGGAGCTTGGACCAACACCACCTGCTCATCTGCCAACACAAAAGCGGGCTTCAGACTGTCAATGCAGACGGTCTCCCTACACCCCCCCAAGTCTAACACAAAATGCTTTGCCCCAGTTTCCAGCACCCTGAACGGTCCGTCGTATGGTGGGCACAGCGGGGTCCTGTGTGCATCGTGCCTGACAAAAACAATCCTGGCGCTCTGTAAGCTTTTCGGGACGAAGGTGTGGGGAACGGACCCAGCAAGTTAACAGCCTCCGTACTGTGCAAAAATTGCGCGGGCAGGTCGATCCCAGGCGCGGGGTTTTCAGGTAAAAATTCTCCGGGGATCCGCAGTGGCTGAGAAAAAATGAGTTCTGCCGTGGAGGCTGCCATATCCTCCTTAGGCACAGAACACAACCCTAAGAGAACCCAGAGCAGGCGGTCGACCCAATTTGCATCCATGAGCGAAGCTTTGAGCGCTGCCTTAAGCAACCTATGAAAACGTTCGCATAACCTGTTAGCCTGGGGGTTGTACGCGGTAGTGCGGTGGATTTTAACCACCAGGCTCTGGGCCATTGCGGACCAGAGTTCCGAAATGAACTGTGGACCCCTGTTGAAAGTGATGTCTGACGGGGATCCGAACAGTGCAAACCAAGCCGACAAAAAAGTGTCAACCACTTCCGCGGATGTGGTGGAAGCCAGCGGGACCACTTCAGGCCAACGCGTGGTGTGGTCCACGATTGTCAAAAGGTGCATGAAACCTTGCGACGGTGGGAGGGGTCCCACCAAATCCACGTGGACGTGGTCGAACCTCCTGGCTGGGATTTGGAACGGCTCAAGGGGGGCTCTGGTGTGCTTGTGCGCTTTGGGCCGCAGGCACGCGACGTACACCGCAGCCCACTTTTTCACGTCCTTGCGCAAGTGAGGCCAGACAAATTTTGCCCCCACCAGTTTAACCGAGACACGCACACCAGGATGTGAAAGGGAGTGTACTGACAAAAATGCGGCGGTGCCAAGAGCTCGGAACCACCGGGCATGGGTGGCCGGTGGATGTTGTAGAGCAAGGGGGGGGGGGCACCCTTCTTGCACCACCCTGCTCTCCAGCTTTAAGCCAGTAGGCGTGGACTGGAGCACGCAAATGTCCGTGTCCCCGGTTTGCTCCACGGCCATGGCAGGGAAATCTATTCCCATGTAGATCGGGGAGACTAATGCATGCAACAGGCAATCGGCTACGACGTTAAGCTTACCAGCAACATGTTGAATGTCGGTCGTGAACTCTAAGATCGTGGCCAAATGTCGTTGCTGCTGGGCTGACCACAGTTCCGAGACTTTGGACATTGCATGCGTTAGCGGTTTATGATCAAGAAACGCGATGAACTCGCGCCCTTCTAGCCAAAACTGGAAATGGCGCGTTGCCAGGTGGAGGGCCATCAGTTTTCTGTCAAATGCACTGTATTTGCGTTCATTGTCACGCAAAGGACGACTGAAAAATGCGAGCGGCTGCCACGAATTGGAGACGTACTGCTCCACCACTGCCCCTATGGCAACATTAGACACGTCTGTGGTGAGCTATTTTCGCGCTGACGGGGCAGGGTGGGCTAGCAAAGCAGTGTTAGCAAGCGCTATTTTGGCATCTGTGAAAGTCTGGACTCGCTCGAAATCACCAGAAACCAACCCTTCTCAGAAAGGCTGCAAAAATAAATTTGCTGCAGTAATTAAGCCGCTTTCAAACTACTTAGCAAGCCACAGGTGCGGGTGCGTTAGCATAGTTTAATAACTCAACAACCCTCCATACCTTTTTTCAGACTTCAAGGAGACATGGGTCTGATCTAATGCAGGTAACAGTGTGTTTCTCTGGGATATCAAGTTTCATGTCCTCACATTGCTGATGTCACATGAAAGCACCGGTCAGTGCAGAAGCTGGTAATGCTGGTCGCTATTGGTTGAGAACCACCAACATTTTTACAAATCTTTTAATTTTGTTTCCCCATGTCAAACTGCAGATCAGTGGTGGATATAGGAATAGACAACCAGTCTATATAGTTCAGTGGTTACTGCTCCTTGTTCTCCAACACAACAATGCAAAATGCACCCGATATCTAACAGAATTACCATTATTTTTTTTTTCATATTTGCACTGAGTAGCTTTCATATTTACAAGAAAAGACACTCCATGTGTGTGTGTGTGTGTGTGTGTGTGTGTGTGTGTGTGTGTGTGCGCACACGTGCGAGAGCTTGCACTTTTATGTGGTGGAGACATGTGTGTGCATTGTCTTTCGTGTCCAGCGCCACACAAAGCAAAATACATTTATTTTGGAGGACACTGTCACAGGGGGAAAAAAACAGCAGTAGAGGATAAGTGAAAGTGAGGTGAACTGGGATGCACGAATGAGCATGGACTGCCCAGTGCTGAGCCAGGACAAGCTGGTATTGGCTCTACAGCAGCCAGGGACATTCATAGCTGCTGAATACTCCATGGAAGTGATTGAAAAAATGCTCTTAACCTTTTGAGTGTGAGATTTTGTGTGCCCCTAGTGGCAGAGCGCGGTGCTGCACCTGTCATCGCACTCTGACATGATCGGCTCCATTGATGATTTATACTGATTTGTACTGATCTGCCAGTTTCAGAAGGTGGCAGACATCCGTTGGAGGACTCAATGGATGACATGTAATACACCAAAGAAGAAAAACTCCTCATTTCCTTTTCCTGTTTTTAGCAGTTTTGCCCAGAAAGCTAATATGGCTGCCATCCATCATTGTGTACCGTCACTTAGTCGGCTTTGTATGCGGAAAATACCCATGGGATACAAGCGAAATTTATGTGGAATAATCATAAGACTTTGTAGATGTGGTAGAGAGCATAAATGACCAACAGAACCCAAAATAACGACCACGATGGGTGAAAACGCAGCGACCACGGCAGCGAGCGAGTCCCCTTAGCCGCGGGTAAGTGAGGAATTTCTGTGGTTTTTTTTAATATTGTACTGATTTGTTGTTCATATACTTTGAAGATAAGATGATGAGGTACCTCTGTACAAAAAAAAGTGTCAAAAGACTGAACCATTCTTTGTGTAAATACGTCCAAAGTCCAGTTTTGACTGAGTTATGGAATTTAAAGAGGTCCTGTGACATTATGCAAATTAGATGCGTAAATGTATTCCTATCTGAAACTTTGGATCATATTTTACATCTTTCTAATTGACAGTAAGCCATTATCTCTTACCACTTTCAAGTTATAGCTTTGGAAATCTGAACTTTTTTATTGACAAAAAACATTTACCACTCTTGACCACTAGGGGTTATGTCACAATTCGGCGACAGACACAATCAAAGAGTTAAAAGAAACTTCTCACTCTCAGTCGCTGTGATATTTGTGTAATTGTGGCACACACAGTTGTCTGCTGCAGCTTTGAAATTAATACAATCTGTCAGAATAATGACAGACAGCCTTATGATTCATTTCAACTTTTTGTTGCTGAGCTGTGACGTGGTGACGGTGTCACCTATTTCATCACACGTTTATCCGCATTTCCTATTCAGATGTCCGTCGAGCAGAGGTGAGGTGAGGTGGGCAATGACCCACATCACTTGCAGAGTCATTTAGCCCATGTCAAGTAGTGCGGGTAACCTATTCCGGCAATAGAGGAAATCTGGACCATGCTGGGTTTTCCTTGATTGCTGGGGTAGCTACTATGAAAGGGGCTTTAAATAATTAAAGAAAATTTGAGAAAATATGTCACAAACATTTCATGAAGACGTGTGAGCTTTTAAAATGGGGGGAAAAGTGCAATCAATGACCCCTGTCACTGAACTGAGAAATAAATCATTTTGGTAAGTAATGCAGTACATTTTGTTCACCCAAAAGAAATGTTTTTTTTTTTTTTAAATGAATCATTAACAAATGACACATAATCAGTAATTACCTTTAGTCAACTATAACAAGTAAGACAAGGCAATAATATTAGGACCAGTTAGTTGGCATTAACTGGAGAGATTAGGAAAAACAGAGTGTAAACACAGTGTAAATGTTTTAAAATAAAACATTTAGCTCTTACTGCCAATATTTAGAAAATAAATTCTGGCATCTGCTTTAACTGTCAAAGAGAAGAGCAATTCAGTGAATTTCATCTCACCAATATTATGGTTTCAGTCGAGTTAGCAACCATGGTGACAGTGCCCCGAGTACCATGAGGTATGGAGGCATTACCGACGACTTTCCCATCAATTGTTATAGTAAATGGTTTTTGAAAGGTCCGGTAATCATCACTGGCCTGTAGGAGAAAATATTAGTCAATATTACATTCAATATATCTCACTAAACGTGAGCATAATGACTAGTTACTGATTGCTGTGTTACTGTGTCTCAGTTTGGCTCCAGTACCGAGAATGGCTGTAAGGTAAAGTTGTAGGTATCAGCGTCGATGTCTATGTCCCTGTTGTACATGTTGATGAACTTTGCTTGGCTTTCAGTGCTTGATGGGAAGTCAGGCAGGGTTTTCTACAAGAACAAAAGAGTATCTTATAAAGTTTAAAGTTTAAGTTGTCCAGTATCCTGCTTCACATGTGTTACACTCACGTCGATCTCTAGCTGGACTAGAGCAGCAGCCACAAATGCGAGGGCAGCGAGGAACATCCCCACAGTCATCCTCTTTAATGGACTGAAGAACATGCACACATATTCATACAGATGTGAGGTCATCTTTAATTGACTTCATTTAATTACACCGAATCAATTTTTGTTTTAAGATTTGACTTAGGCTTGATTGTCCTCTCTACATTCAGTATGTTACACAGTATGTCCTAATAAAATGAGGATATTTCCAATCACAACAAATGAAGAGAGAACAAAATACTTACGAGAAGTTCACGTTACACTTTTCAAACAGTGGGTAGATGAGCCTGTCTACGATAGGCACCAGAATCAGGATGAGGATAGGGTTGACAGTCTGGTGAGAAGAAGACAGTATATAACTGCAGCTTTTAACTGAAGCGATCAATTGTATGTAGGAATGAACTAAACTTGCACTCAACAGAGATGCAGACCCACACCATGGAGCCCTATCTTATTTGGAGTCGAAGTCAATGGTTAATTCTAACTTGCTATACTTATTGTAATGAGACTGTCCAGATTAAATCAGACCCTACCAATCTTCAGGGTCAAAGGCAGGGTCAAGGTCATTTTATATTTGGATGTTGTGTGACACTGTAGCTTATATTCAAATTCTACTAGCACTAAACCTAGTAATAAAGGTACCGTAAGGCAGGTTTATAGGATAGGGTCTAAAGTGACCTCAAGGTCATTTGATATTTGTTATGTACCCAAGACACTGTTCTAATATGTCCACAAAATTCTTGCCCTTAGCTCTAATAAGGATCATTGATAATGCTGGTTTCAGAGATCATACAAATTCATTATTCTTAAAATCAAAAATATTAAAGTTCACTGATCTGGTACATTTTCATACATCAAAAATAATGTATAAATCAATAAATAACCGCCTCCCTAGCAATATTGAGAAACTGTTTTTAATAGAGATGGGGGATATAATTTAAGAGGGGAATTAAACTTAAAACATCTTTGTGCCTGTACAACATTAAAAACCTTTCACCCATCGTGAAACATGTAGGGGGGTTGGTTTTATTTTGGGGCTGCTTTGCTGCATCTGGCACAGGGAACCTTGAATCTGTGCAGAGCACAATAAAGTCTCAAAACTACCAAAGCATCCTGGAGTGAAACATACTGCCCAGTGTCAGAAAGCTCAGCCTCGATTGCAGGTCATGGGTTCTCCAACAGGACAATGACCCAGAAATATGCAACTAAAGGGACTCAAGCTTGACTGAGAAAGCACATTGGCCTGTTCATAAATGGCACCTCCATGAGCCCAGATTCTGAATGATCATCTATGGACAGATCTGAAAATTACAATGTGGAGACGCCACCCTTCAAACCTGAGACAGCTTGAGCAGTTTGTGCAGGACGAGTTGGCCAAACTACCTGTAGGCAAATGCGAAAACCTCATTGTGAAGTAGAGAGAACACTTGTAGGCAGTGATTGCTGCAAAAGGTGGTGCCATAAAATATTAAATTTAAGGGTAACATCATTTTTGTCCATGTCATTTTAATGTGTTTAATTATATAAGGGATGCTATTGAACTTTAATCAGTTTCAAGTTATTTCAAAGATAGTTGCGGCTTTTTTCTTTTCTTTCTTTCTTTTTTTTTTTGTTTTTTGAGGAAGGGTACCAACAAATGTGTCCATGTCTGTACATTTGAGTAATCTATATTATAAGATAATGCTACTTTTGTTTGAGTACAATTTCTGGCTACTCCATGTGATTACCAGCAATCCGTTCATGAGTGTTAATGTAGTCTCTCCTCATCAGGTCATGTCAGCTGCATGCTACTAAACTCAGATTCAATCCAGGGAGATAAAGGATCTTACCTGCATCTGATCAGGCTGAATCGTTAGAAGACCCTGTTGGAAAACAAACAAAAATTCATTGATGTTAGCTGAACTCATAAGGTGTGACAGTTATTTAAAAACTAAACTAAACTAAAGGTAAAGGACTTACAAAGTTGCCAGTCATGGTAGTGGCCTGGAGGGTCCACCTGGAGCCCTGTGGTGAGGCATATTTTGTATTTAGCCTGTGAGCATATTCTGGCACATGGTATTTCTCTTTCTACTACAGTCTATGGATTTATAGAGGGAGTTAAAAGTATAAAAGAATCCTCCATACCTGCTGATCAAAGAGAGCCCAGAACATGGGCAGAGGGATGTAGAGGAAGAGCACCTTCAGCACCATCTTCACCTGGGCAATCAGAAGTTTCTACACCAAAAAGAGAGAGAATTATGAAACCCTGGGATTTGTATGTCCTTGTTGCGTGTACAGTACATGCGCTGAGCTCACATCATATTTCTCTTCAGCCCAGTCCATCCAGTGGTCCCTCTTTGGGTATGTAGAAGAGCGATGCTTGAAGCGGTTACTTACGGCAAACTGCAAGCACAGGAAAATCCTTTTAAAGTAAGGACTATGTTTAAAAAGTTTTGAGCAGATGTGGGAACTGAAGTAAATGTTCCAAAAAGACACTTACCCCAATACAGCTGCAGAATTTTACCATGATGTTGCCTTGAGGGGCATTTTTCTTGTACATACCACTTCCGATAATGAACACAACTGTAAGCATGCAAACACACAGCGTGGTTATTTGTCAGCAGCCACAGAAAATGGAACTAATCATATGGCAGATGTATCCCTGGTGCATTTTCCTTATAAAGCACACTTCAATCAAAGGTACTGTATGAAACTGTTGGAAAATTGGGCTGTGAAACACAATGGTCAGTAAGGGAACTGCAGTACTAATTTACGTCATTTACACACATCACAATCTTAAAGCAACCGTATGAAAGATTGTTGGCTTAAAATAATGCTTTCAAAATTATTGGTCAAAAAACCTCTGACCAGTTGAATGTCACTTCCAACAAAGCCAGAGTGGGCCCACATTTCCTGCAACAGCTTTGTTCTTGGTAGGAACACTGAAAGAACTACAACTATGGTGACTATGATCTCTGTGCCAACAGCCAATCACAGGACACAGCTTTAGCCACCAACACCTAAGCACCCTGGAAACATCCTGGTAGGACTGAGGTCATAGTTGCCATAGTTGTAGTCTTTTCAGTGTTTCTACACGGAACAAGAAAGTTGCGTAGTGTTGCTTTAAAACTCTTATGCGCTATAATAAATATGTATTTGTGTAACTTTACATTTAACAGTTTGTAGCTCATTCTGGCAAAGCCGACGGGAGTTAATGCAATGTCAGATGTCATCTGTCCGTCCACATTTCACAGGAATTGCTACTTTTCCGAGGCATTTACCCAATGCTCATCAGTCTCACTCACAATGATCCTCAGGTGGGTCTGCAATCCAGGTTGAGGTCAAGGTCATTGTCAATGGTCAGAAGCATAGGCGTAATTTATGGGGGGGTTGTAACCACCCAAAAATCAAATCCATCCAATCCCCCCCCCTCCCCAGTAATCATATAATTATCCTAGGCCATTGTTTTTCAATCAGGGTACCTTGGTATGTTCAGGTATCTGTTGGAATTGTCTATTTTCACTTGTTAATTCCATCCAGCCGTCCATCCTTTTGGTCCAAAAAATTATACATTATATAAGGAGCACTGACCAAGTATTGAGTGTGTACATGGACATACTTTTCAGTCGGTCCACATTTGTATTAAAAAAACTATTTTTAAAATAAATTTTATGTAATATTCTAATTTTTTGAGAAACTCATTTTGGGGTTTTCATGGGCTGTAAGCCATAATCATCAAAATTAAAATAAACAGTTGAAATATGTCACACTCTGTGTAATGAATCTATATAATATATGGGTTTCACTTTCTGAAATGAGTGACAAAAAACATTGAACTTTATCATGATATTCTAATTTTTTGAGATGTACCTGTATTTAAACTCATCTACCGTCACTACCTCTACTCCATGCATCTTCACCATGACACCTGCCCCTCTCTCATTCATACTCATGTATTCTGTTTTGCTTCTACTGACTTTCATTCCTCTTCTCTCCAGAGCATACCGCCACCTCTCCAGGTTCTCTTCCACCTGCCCCCTACTCTCACTACAGATCACATTTGTAATCTGCAAACATCATGGTCCACAGAGACTTCTGCCTGACCTTGTCTGTCAGCCTGTCCATCACCATAGCAAACAAGAAAGGACTCAAAGCTGATCCCTGATGTAACCCCACCCCCACCTTGAATCCATCTCTCACTCCTACAGCACACCTCACCACTGTCTCGCTGTCGTCATACATGTTCTGCACCACCCTCACATACTTCTCTGCCACTCCTGAGATTCTCATACAGTACCACACTTCCTCTCTTGGCACCCTATCATATGCTTTCTCTAGATCCACAAAGACACAGTGCAACTCCTTCTGACCTTCTCTATACTTCTCCGTCGACACTCAAAGCAAATATTACATCTGTAATACTCTTTCTTGGCATGAAACCATACTGCTGCTCACTGATTGTCAGTAATTGTTAATGAAGTATGCTTTACTAAACAATTGCACCATTATAGAGAAGTATTTATTATAAAATCCTTACTCAGAGCTGCCACCATAAGAGCAGCAGGGACGCCAAAAGCCAGGGGGTAGCACTTCTGCTTTGTGTGAATGCCACACTCCTGATCTAGAACACACATCAACAAACACACATTTCCATAAATTAACATGCCAGACACTCGTGTGTGTGAATGGGTGTGGGTATGGGGGGGGTCCAACTCTACCTCTGAGGATGGGGGTGATGAAAGTGGAGATCAGACTGCCAGCATTGATGGACAGGTAGAAGATGGAGAAGAAGGTACCTCTCTGTTTTTCCTGTTGGACACATGTAGGAAAACGCTTTAGACTGTGTTTAAAGGTCAAAACATGTATGCCAGGAATTGATTTTTAGTTTAGATATTGTCAAGGGCATACATATATAGTTTTAAATACCAAAAAATAATCTCTGTGTTTTTCTACAGCTCCTCAAAAAAAAAAAAAAAAAAAAAGAAAAACTGTCTGTAAAGCTCTTCCTGAAACTGTCACTTTCAGCTCATTAATATTAATGAGCCTCTAATCTATGGGGTAAAAGGTTTTTTTAGTTTTTCACAAGTAAGGAGGCAGTCAGGATGCATCTGATTAGCTGATTTAGAAAACTGAAGGCAGGGCTTATTGGTTTGTGGTGGGGGGCAATGTGGTGGGGGGCAATGGATCAGCGTTCTCGTCGCGCCCTCCGCCAGTACCCAGGCTTGCCTGGGGAAGCTAATGATCCTACCAGCAGACTAAATTCAAAGAGACGACGCCTCTGTGCCAAGTCAAAGAAGAATCCTAGTCACAGTCCTAAAGCCGAAAGCAAACAGCCCCAAGAGCACTTTGTGGTAGGATCTGCCCTTCGCATATTACAACTAAACGTTGAAGGCCTATCTGCAGCCAAGCGAAGCCTTATCGAAGTCCTCGCCTTCCAACATTCGATTGATGTAATCTGCCTCCAAGAGACTCATATTGGCACAGAGGAAGCTGGTCGCTTCACCATCAAAGGCTTTGACCTCCTGTGCTATGTTCTACATGCTAAACATGGACGTGCCACCTATGTGCGTTCTGACATAGTTGAAGCAAATCACCTGATAACAACACATTTCTCAGACACCATAATCATTGGTGGCTTCCATATTGTCAATGTGTACAAGCCCCCTAATGCCAACTGGGATCTGCAGGTCTTACCCACCCTACCCCACCCTGCCATCTATGTGGGGGACTTTAACAGCCATCACACTGACTGGGGGTACCCAGCAGTGGACAGTGATGGGGAGGCACTTTCAGACTGGGCATCCAGAAATGACCTCGCTTTGATATACGACCCCAAACAAAGAGGAACCTTCCACTCTGCTAGGTGGAAGAAGGACTATTCTCCTGACCTGTGTTGGGTCAGCTCTTTGAATGGGGAGCCATATCCTACACAGATCCTCATTCTTGATGATTTTCCACACAGCCAACACCGGCCCCTGCTTGTACACATTGGCCTACAACTTCCAGTCATATACAGCCCAAGGAAGATGCGCTGGAACTTCCGCAAAGCCAACTGGAAGAAATTCAGTGAAACTCTGGACCGGAGCATTGTTACCATCCCACTCCACACCATCACTGTAGATGAAGCATACAACCGCTTCTGCAGCGCAATCTTCAAGGCTGCCCATACTGCAATCCCACGAGGCTACCGACCCCTCTATGTCCCATGTTTGGACGGAGAAAGTGCTGCCCTCCTACAATCCTATCAAACATCAGGGGACCCAGAGATAGCAGACCATCTCATTGAATCGCTAAATACAGCCCGGCGAAAGAAATGGGAGGAGACAGTTGCTGACCGGAGCTTTACCCACTCTAGCAGGAAATGTTGGAGCCTCATCCGTCGCCTAGGAGCTGCACAGAAGCCCCCTAGCCAAAGCCGAGCATCCGTCACACCCAACCAAGTTGCATCCCACCTACTGACTATCGCCAAAGCACCCCAAGACAAAGACACCAGAAGAGCAGTTACAACTGAGCTAAAAAAACACCAAAAAATGCCTGTAAAGGAAACGAACCCTGAACCCTTCGAGGCTGCTGAACTGGAGAAAGTCCTACAGGGCCTGAAATGTGGAAAGGCAGCAGGATACGATAACATCTTCCCAGAATTCATGAAGAATCTTGGCCCCCGAGCCCTAACCTGGTTGACACAATTCTACACAAGGATCACACAAACGAACTCGATCCCAAAGAAATGGCGGACAGCAAAGGTCATTGCCATCCCAAAACCTGGCAAAGACCACAAACTACCAGCAAGCTACCGCCCAATCTCCCTACTCAGCGTTCCTTACAAAATCATGGAGCGCCTAATACTGCAACGCATTTCCCCAGAAATAGAGGATATTCTAAGTGTGGATCAAGCAGGTTTCCGCAAGGACCGCAGTACAGGAGAACAAGTACTGGCCCTAACCACCTTCATTGAAAATGGCTTCGAGAGCAGACTGAAGACAGGGGCTGTGTTTCTCGATCTTACAGCCGCCTATGATACGGTCTGGCACAAAGGCCTCCTCCTGAAACTTATAAAGGCGATCCCTGCTTGGGCAACAGCAATTATAAAAACCCTGCTGACCAACCGAAGGTTCAGAGTCCACCTCAGTCAGAACACAAGTGCATGGAGAATGCAGAAAAACGGACTCCCACAAGGCTCAGTTCTAGCTCCAACTCTGTTCAACCTCTACATAAACGACCTGCCTACTACAAAATCCCGCAAATTCATCTATGCAGACGACATCTGTTTGGCATTCCAAGCACCAGACTTTGAACCACTGGAACGGGTGCTCACGGAAGATCTTGCTAAACTGGACCAGTTCTGCAAAATCTGGCGCCTAAAACCAAGCCCAGCAAAAACCGTCTCCAGTGTATTTCATCTCCACAATGCAAAAGCTGCCAGAGAACTAAACATCCACCTGAGCGGACTCAAGCTTAAGCATGCCCCAAATCCAACTTATCTTGGAGTGACCCTTGATAGGACCTTATCCTTCAAGGAACATCTAAAGGGGACGGCTGCTAAGGTGAAAGTACGAAACAACCTGCTCTGCAAGCTCGCTGGTGCAAAATGGGGGGCGGCAGTCTCCACCCTGCGCACCTCAGCACTGGCCCTTTCATACTCTGTAGCAGAATATTGTGCCCCTGTCTGGTCCAGGTCATCTTACACACACCATGTAGACACCCAGCTCAACTCAACCATGAGAACTATAACTGGAACAATCCGCTCAACACCACTCCCCTGGCTCTCTGTACTGTCAAACATAGCCCCTCCACACATCCGGCGAGCAGCATTAACTCAAAGGATGCTCCAAAAAGTTAAAGATTTTCCTCACTTACCAATCCATGCAGATATCTACACCCCACCCACTGCCCGACTTTCATCCAGACGGCCGATTTGGAAAAACCCTCCCCCAGCTGACTTTACCATCCAGACAGCTTGGCAAGAGGAATGGGAAACCAAGGAGGTCCCAAACAAACAGCTGGTGATAAACCCCAACCAACAGGTCCCGGGCACCAACCTCCCAAGGAGACAGTGGTCTACACTCAATCGCTTCAGGACTGGACATGGCCCCTGCTTGGCCAGGCTTCACAGATGGGGCAGTAGCCCTAGCCCACTGTGCGCATGTGGAGAGGAGCAAACTATGGAACACATCATAGAGGCTTGCCCGCTCCAAAGACTGGAAGGAGGATTACACACCCTCCATACAGCAAACCAGGAGGCAACTGCTTGGCTTAAGGACTTTGCATTCGCTAAATAATAAAAATAATAATTGGTTTGTGGTGTCAAAGCCCAGGACGTGCAATCTGCCCGTTTCTTTAGAACTTCAGCTAAATAAAGGCAATGTAAAATGAGCCTGAAAAAAACTATTTTGCACAATATGGGATCTTTCCCATATTGTGCAAAATAGTTTTTTTCAGGCTCATTTTACATTGCCTTTATAAGATAGCAGACACTGCAGACAGACTGGGCATGTAAGTATGTTTGAATCTTTAGACTTCAAAGTTTTTGGCACTGAAATGCTATCGTCTGATATACTTTGCAGAGATGGATTAGCTTTATCTAAAATTGCAATGACTGGCCATGGAACTCTTAAACCTGATATTCACTTCCAGCTATACTGGAACCTCTGTCCTGGCTCTTTAATATTTTCCCGTATCATTAATGAGGGTGTCAGTCATGGGGCAATACTACGACGGTCTATTTGCGCCATGCTTCCCATCTTGCACTGGCGGATTTGATAGTTTATGACAGTATGTAGTCTATTTTTTTACGCTTTACATCATGCCATCTAAGTACCTGTGGATGGTGTGCTCACTTTATGCTGCAATGTGGAGACTTATTTAAAAGAAGTGTGGCACCGGCACAATCTTGGCACATTGGTATTTTAGTGCATTTCATGCAGTTTTGATCAGAACTGAAGTTGATCAAAACATTTGACCCAAAAAAGCAGAAAAAATATTAATCTGTACTACTGGTTTTATAGCAGTTTTTGTTAGTGGACATTTTTGTCCTTAATGACTCGAGAGAGTAGTAAATTTTAAATCTGATGCTACACTAAAATTAATAATGTATCATCGTCAATATTTTGAATATTCTTTGACATATCTAAGACTGACTTTAAAAAAAAAAAACTTCCCCAGCCACCCAGCATTACTTTTATGGAAAATAACTTTTTTTTTTTTTTTTCAAAAATAACAACAGTGACATCAAGTAAATGAACTGGCATTTAAAGGGTTAAAAATTTTCAAAACGATTGAATGTTTGGCAGTTCTGAGCAGGGCGGAAGTTGTTTAAGAGATTTGTGAAGAAAAAAAGCAGGAAAAAAATATTGATCTGTAAAATTTTATTGCAGTTTTTTGGAAGTGGACATTTTTGTCCTTAATGACTTAAAGGGTAGAACTGATGCCTGAGGTTTAAGAACATTAAAAGGTCTTTACATACTACTTTAAGTGAGCTCACAATGAAGACAGTTACAGAGTGAAATAATCTTGAGTTTTATATGTATTGTACATTCCACCTTGTTAACGAAATCATAGCCATGAGTGGAAGTTCTGACATTTTGATCTAGAAGTTTTACAACTAAGGCCTTTCAAAAGTAAATCTGTATTACATCTGAAATCCTTTTAATACAAAGGTTGGCTGAAAAGTTCATAGGCTGACTAAGAAGGAGTTATGCTACAGCAACAAAACTGGTCATGCATTAAATTCAGCCTTTTCTGATACTAACTGCATTGTTTCTTTTCAGATAAAATAAGCATTTATTTGTCCCACAATCCGGAAATTCCAGGATTTCAGCAGCACAGGGATAGCAGCACTCAGAGCAATAATAAATAAGACACTAAGATAAGAACTGCCCCCTCATGGATCGTCACCTTATCGTGGTGGGGGGGTTTGCGTGCCCCAGTGATCCCAGGAGCTATGTTGTCCGGGGCAATTTGCCTCTGATAGGGTCTCCCAAGACAAACTGGTCCTGGGTGAAGGGCCAGACGAAGAACGATCCAACAGACTCTCATGATAAATTGTATATCAAGGATTCAGTGTACCCCGCCCGGTATGGGGTTACCGGGGCCCCACCCTGGAGCCAGGCCTGGGGGAGGGGCTCGAAGGCTAGCGTCTGGTGGCCGGGTTTCCACCCATGGGACCCGGCCGGGCTCAGCCCGAAGGAGTTACATGGGTCCGCCCTCCAGTAGGTTCACCACCTGCAGGAGGGATCATGGAAGTCCGGTGCTATGTGGATTAGGTGGCAGTCAAAGGCGGAGACCTTGGCGGACTGATCCCAAGCTTTCTAAACTGGCTTTTGGTACGTGGAATGTCACCTCTCTGGTGGGGAAGGAGCCTGAGCTGGTGTACGAGATTGAGCGATACCGGCTAGATATAGTCGGCCTCACCTCAACACACAGCTCCGGTTCCGGAACCAGTCTCCTGGAGAGGGGCTGGAGCTTGGCCTTTTCTGGAGTTGCCCCGGGCGAGAGGCGACGAGCAGGGGTAGGTATTCTTGTATCGCCCCACCTTGCTGCCTCTATATTGGAGTTTTCCCCGGTGGACGAAAGGGTTGCTTCCCTGCGCCTTCGGGTTGGGAAACGGGTCCTGACCATCATTTGTGCCTATGCACCAAATGATGTTTCAGAGTACCCACCCTTTTTGGAGTCTGTGACTGGGGTGCTGGAGGGTGCTCCTCCTGGAGACTCCATTGTCCTACTGGGGGACTTCAATGCGCACGTGGGCAACGACAGTGAAACCTGGAGGGGGGTGATTGGGAGGAACGGCCTGCCCGATCTGAACCCGAGTGGTGTTCAGTTATTGGACTTCTGTGCTAACCACAGTCTGTCTATAACGAACACCATGTTCAAGCATAAGGGTGTCCATATGTGCACCTGGCACCAGGACACCCTAGGCCGCAGGTCGATGATCGATTTTGTTATCGTATCATCAGACCTGCGACCGTATGTCTTGGACACCCGAGTAAAGAGAGGTGCAGAGCTGTCAACTGATCACCACCTGGTGGTGAGTTGGATCCGATGGCAGGGGAGGAAGCCATTCAGACCTGGTAGACCCAAACGTATAGTGAGGGTGTGCTGGGAGCGTCTGGCTGAGGCCCCTGTCCGGGAGGTCTTCAACTCCCACCTCCGGAAGAACTTCAACCACATTCCGAGGGAGTCTGGAGACATGGAGTCTGAATGGGCCATGTTCTCCACCTCTGTTGTTGAAGCGGCAGCCCAGAGCTGCGGCCGCAAGGTGGTCGGTGCATCTCGTGGTGGCAACCCCCGAACCAAGTGGTGGACACCAGTGGTGAGGGGGGCCATTAAGCTGAAGAAGGAGTCCTATCAAGCTTGGTTGGCTTGTGGGACTCCCGAAGCAGCTGAGGTGTACCGGCAGGCCAAGCGGAGTGCAGCTCGGGTGGTTGCTGAAGCAAAAACCCGGGTATGGGAGGAGTTCGGTGAGGCCATGGAACAAGACTTTCGGTCGGCTTCAAAGAGATTCTGGCAAACTGTTCGGCGGCTCAGGAGGGGAAAGCAGCTCCCCGTCCACACTGTGTATGGTGCGGATGGGACACTGTTGACTTCAACTGGGGATATCGTCGGGCGGTGGAAGGAATACTTCGAGGATCTCCTCAATCCCACTGATACGCCTTCCACAGAGGAAGCAGGGTTTGGGGACGAGGGGGATGACTCGCCTATCACAGGGGCTGAGGTCGCCAAGGTGGTTAAAAATCTCCTTGGTGGCCGGGCCCCGGGGGTGGACGAGATTCGCCCCGAGTACCTCAAGGCCCTGGATGTTGTTGGGTTGTCATGGTTGACACGCCTCTGCAACATTGCGTGGAGGTCGGGGGCAGTGCCTTTGGCATGGCAAACCGGGGTGGTGGTTCCTCTCTTCAAAAAAGGGGACCGGAGGGTGTGCTCCAACTTTAGAGGGATCACACTCCTCAGCCTCCCTGGGAAGGTCTATGCCAAGGTACTGGAGAGGAGAGTCCGGCCGTTGGTCGAACCTCGGATTCAGGAGGAGCAATGTGGTTTTCGTCCTGGCCGTGGCACATCGGACCAGCTCTTTACCCTCTCGAGAATTCTTGAGGGTTCGTGGGAGTTTGCCCAACCAGTTTACATGTGTTTTGTGGACTTGGAGAAGGCATTTGACCGCGTCCCTCGTGGATTTTTGTGGGGGGTTCTTCGGGAGTATGGGGTATCGGGCTTGTTGTTACGAGCTATTCGGTCTCTGTACGACCGTTGTGAGAGTTTAGTTCGCATTGCCAACACTCGGTCGGAGTCATTCCCAGTGAGAGTTGGACTCCGCCAGGGCTGCCCTTTGTCACCGGTCCTGTTCATAATTTTTATGGACAGGATTTCTAGGCGCAGCCAGGGAATGGAGGGTGTCATGCTTGGTGACCACAGGATCTCATCTCTGTTGTTTGCAGATGATGTTGTCCTGTTGGCTTCATCCAGCAATGACCTACAGCTCTTGCTGGGACGGTTTGCCGCTGAGTGTGAAGCGGCTGGGATGAGAATCAGCACCTCCAAGTCCGAGTCCATGGTCCTCAGCCGGAAAAAGGTGGATTGTCCTCTCCGGGTTGGGGACAGGCTCCTGCCCCAAGTGGAGGAGTTTAAGTATCTTGGGGTCTTGTTCACGAGTGAGGGGAAAATGGAGCGAGAGATCGACAGACGGATTGGAGCAGCATCTGCAGTGATGCGGACGTTGTACCGGTCTGTTGTGGTGAAGAGGGAGCTTAGTTCTAAGGCAAAGCTGTCGATTTACCAGTCAATCTACGTTCCTACTCTCACCTATGGTCACGAGCTTTGGGTAATGACCGAAAGAACGAGATCGCGGATACAAGCGGCTGAAATGAGCTTTCTCCGTAGGATTGCTGGACTCACCCTCAGAGATAGGGTGAGGAGCTCAGTCATCCGGGAGAGGCTCAGAGTAGAACCGCTGCTCCTCCACATTGAAAGGAGTCAGTTGAGGTGGTATGGGCATCTGATTAGGATGCCTCCTGGACGCCTCCCATTTGAGGTGTTTCAGGCACGTCCCACTGGGAGGAGACCCCGGGGCAGACCCAGGACTCGGTGGAGAGACTATGTCTCCCAGCTAGTCTGGGAACGCCTTGGTATCCCCTCTGAAGAGCTGGAGCAGGTGGCTGGGGAGAGGGAAGCCTGGGCTTCTCTGCTTGAACTGCTGCCTCCGCGACCCGGACCTCCGGAAAAGCGGTAGAAGATGGATGGATGGATGGATGGATAAGAACTGGTTAACCAAAGCAATGAATAAAAAATATATATGTACACAGTTGTATACACAGTGCAGAAGCATTGCAGCTAGATGGTATCAACAGCATTACAGTTAGTTAAATTACCCAGCAAAATATAAATATGGACCCAGACATATTACACATTTTAATGAACAGTGTTGTTGCCACCCTCAATAATAACTGTAGTTGTCTTAGTTGTGTATTGGAGGGGACCACCTCTATTATGCAAAGTTGTGACGTTTAATACGGCCTCTATGAGCAGCGCCGGTTAGATTATAAAGTCTGACAGCCGTAGGTAGGAAGGACCTGCAGAACCTCTCCTTCGGGCACTTAAGATGGCACAACCTACCGCTAAATGAGCTCCTCAGTGCGTCAGATACACTGACATTGGGGACTCTGTTGAAAAATGAACCACATTTGGCCAAATTTGACCACTGCATCATGATCAGTCTATGAACTTTTCAGCCCCACCCCCTTCCCTGCACAGACGTCCCGTTATTATTCTGGAGTAATCTTTGTCCCCGGCCTTGGGCAGTGTAATAAAGCTATGGAGACAGCTGTGCATGTGGCAAGAAGTTAATGAACAACCAGCACTTATCGAAAAAGATACGAGAAGTGCTGAAAAAGCATAATTGATATCTTTGTAGTTGTTTTTATTGGCAGTGTAACATGAACCCAAAGGAAACTTCATTTATGACTGCTTTTATCTGTGCATGTGTTATTCGTCCATGTAGTGATGTCACAGTAATTATCAACTTGTACTTGTACAGTGGACTAAGTAACACCTGTACTCCAGCAATTTTTATTGGAGTTTTTTTTCATGAATTACTGACTTACATTTATACAGTATTTCTCTTGATCTCTCAAAGTATTTGAAAACTTGTCACATTCACCCAGCATTTTATTCTACAAGTTACTCTGAGTTATTTATAACAAAGAGATGGGCACCTGGAGCCACTTGAGAACCACCAGTTAAAGGTACTCTTTGAAAATGTCAGAAATTTGGGATTTAGAGATATCTTGTAGTTGTTAAGTGAACTGCAGCCCTATTCACTCCACTAAATTGTATTCCCACCAAAGCAGCAAAGGTCAAGTGCCCCTCAATGCAGCCTGCAGAATGGGGCAGGGTCAGATGTAGGTGGGACTGCACATTACTAGCGTTATGGGGGTTAAGGTTAGGGTTGTGGGGGAATTGGACATCCAGCCACATCAGTTTCTCCAGCTCCACTTTGCTGCAGTGAGTTCCCTCACACTGTGGCTGTGATGGGAGTGAATGGGGCTGCGGTTCAATTAGCAATCACATAGAGTCATTGAAACCTGTGTTTCCAAATGTTAAATCCAGTACATTTAAACGCACTGAGCAGGCTTCTGGACTGTAGGAGGAAAGTCAAACAAGTATACAGAGACCATGCAGAAGCCAAAAGGTATCTGAGATGCAAGCCAGGAACTCTGTAGTAGTGAGAGCATTAAGCTCAGCAACACTGTTTTGCTGATTCAGTTCTGTATGTTTCCTTGTTTTGCTAATGTTTGGTACTCTTTGCATGTCACATGTATGGGTATAACATATAGTGGGTTACAATCTCTGAAAAGGTTATTACTGCCAGCAATCCCATGGAAGACCGACATAAATTCAAATAGTGAAAGGAGAAAACTGTCACGAGAGTACAGTGTTAACTATCATCACAGTGAGGAAGAACAGTGAGATGAGAAAACTGCCAAAGCCTAAAGGATTCTCAGCTTTCTCAGGCAAAATTATTCTCAGGTCTCTGGGCTTAGAACTTTAGTTAGTTACATGGGGAAAATAACTTGCAAGATTTCCCTGAAAAATCCCTGTAACAATTTGCACAAAAACTCTTCAAGTAAAGTTTACTACTATACACATATCTGGTAAAATACAGAATATGCAATATTTTCTACTTTCAAATATTCCAGAAATACCTAAAAATATAAATAATTTGTAAAGAAACATTTCTTTTGCTGTCATGCCAGATATGATAATTTATGATATTGCAGAGCTTTGAATTGATTTAGGATGTCTGCCAGGCTGATAAAGTGATAAATACCACATTACACCAGCAGGGTAAGTATAAGCAAATTGTTAGCTCAGAGTCAAAACTCCTGTGTTGTAACTTCCATCCATCCATCTTCTTTCGCTTAATCCTTTTTGGGTCACGGGGGGGGGGGGGCGCTGGAGCCTATCCCAGCATCTTTTGGGCGAGAGGCAGAGTACACCCTGGACAGATCACCAGTCCATCGCAGGGCCAACACAGAGAGACAGACAACCATTCACTCTCACAGTCATACCTAAGGACAATTTAGAATCCCCATTCGTCGGCCTCCGTCGGTCTATGATGACCATGGAAGAGAATCCTAAACGTCTACTCTGCTGGAACAGAACCGCCTGTGGCTGAACAGGCCGATGCGCACCGGTGTTCTACCTTCCAGTGTTGGGCATTGGTAGGATTCAAGCCTGGGCAGGAAGATATGGAGGACAAGATGTTACCCAAGCAGCATGTCCCCCCTCTCCACGTCACTGATGAATCCAAAGGAACAGCAGGGCTGCTATAGTTTGGCACCAGCGCCGTCGCAGGAGCTGCCAGAACGATGTTGAGCACAACAGAGAACTGCCTTAGGGGCTCCGACTCCAGATTTTTCCTCAGGGTTGACTCCCGAAGCCTTTCCCGTGACCGGGTGTGCCGCAAGGCAGCAGAGGTTTGAAATCAGGGTTTACCTTCCCCTAGATGGGCTACCTTCCCAGGTTGACGAGCCACCATCTACCCGAAGCATCTGGTTTTAAGGCGCCAGAGATCCGCCCTCGCCCCTTCTCCTATTAGTAAAAGCAGTTCCGCCGGGCTTAGAGACTAAACCACACGGGCAGGCTAGGAGTTGGACTTAGTTGTCAGAGGCTTTTCGAGATGCACGCCGTAAGGAGCATTTTATGAGCACTGGGAGCTTAACCCCAGTGCCACTCCTGGCTATGACAACCTTGGAACCTTAGAATCCCCAGTTTGATGCCAATTAACCTAACTTGCATGTTTTTGGTACGTGGGAGGAAACCGGAGAAATCCCAGGGTAAACCCACGCAGACACGGGGAGAACATGCAAACTCCACACAGATCACTGTTGGTCGGGGGCTGGGATCGAACCCAGGATCAATTTCTACAGTATGGCAGAACATGTAATGATACCAGTTAATTACCAGTTCATTTGGAGTAAACAAACTTGAAGAAGTCATCATGGGATGTCAGTGAAAAAAAACCCCAAACTAATCAGATTCCCTTTGGCGTAGTGGATGAAGGTTCATTATTGCCTACTGGTGCTGCCAGTGATCACCTGCAATTTCTACATAGCCCACCTTCAAACAGATGGAATAACTTGAGTTTATAATCACAACTTCTATACAAATTGCTTAGACTCAAACAACAGAGGATTGCTTGAATATCTCCAAGGGAGGGACTTTATACAGGTCACAGGTAAGATCACATATAGTGCAACATTTAGATATGAAAACTGCAAACTAAATAGAAGATTAAAAAGCAGTAAAACCATTATAAAGCTAGCTAACAACAATGACACTTAACTGCCCCAGAGCATGCTTGGAGACTCACTAATGTCAACATCAGTGGCAACTCTCTTATAGGAGCATGTGCAAAGAGTTAAATTTTTAGATTAGAATTTATTTAACATTTCTTTCCATGTCTATATTTCTACGTCTTTGTCTTTTTAAGTGCACTGTCTACAGGATGAGTGCATTTAAAGGTGAACTACACAGTTTTTCATGAAAACAGATATTTAAAAAAAAACAAAACAATACTGTTTAGAACCCAGCCACAAGGAGTACACCACTAGGAGCACACTAGCACAAACTGGTGTACTCCTAGTGCCGGTCCCAAGCCTGGGTAAATGGGGAGGGTTGTGTCAGGAAGGTCATCCAGTGTAAAACCTTTACCAAATCAAACATGTGGATCATGACGAATGAGACTTTGATACTGGATCGGTCAACGCCTGGATTAACAAACGACCACCACCGGTGCTGTTAACTGACAGGGTGCTGGTGGAAATAGGGCTACTGTTGATCAAAGATTGAGGAGGAGGACAGGGGGAAGGCGTGTTAGGAGGGAGAGAGAGAAAAGGAAAGGTAGAAGTGTGGAGGTGAGAGTAGGGATGTTAAATGTAGGGACTATGACTGGTAAAGGCAGAGAGTTGGCTGACATGATGGAGAGAAGAAAAGTAGATATACCATGTGTTCAAGAACCCAAATGGAAGGGAAGCAAGGCTAGGAGCATTGGGCAGGAATTTAAACTGTTCTATCATGTTGTAGATAGGAAGAGAAATGGAGTATGACAAATCCTGAAGGAAGAGTGTGTGAAGAGTGTTCAGGAGATGAAGAGGGAGTCAGACAGGATCATGAGTTTGAAGGTAGAAGTCAAAGGTGTGATGTTGAATGTTGTCAGTGCGTATGCCGCACAAGTTGGGTGCCAGGTAGAAGAGAATGAGGAATTCTAGAGTAAGCTGGATGAAATGGTAGAGTGTTCCCAGGGGTGTCAGGTCTACCTCCAGCAGGCGTGAAGGAAAGGACTCATACGCAGGCTGAATCTTCAGTTTTCACACGATTTATTAAACAAGGAAATGAATACAGCTCGTGGGCTGAGGAGACAAAAGAGCGATGGAAGGCCAAACTCACAAATTATACTAAGTCCAAACACAAGGAGAAACTGGAGGGTTAATCCTGATTGAAACTGCACAGAGAAAAGAAATGCAGGGCTATAAATAGGGACATGGAAATTAAGCAAACAAGGGGCAGCTGAAAACTAAATAGAAACACATGGGGATGACAAAGGCAACCTTCAAAATAAGATATGGGCATACAGAACCAAAAACAAAACATAACTAAACAACCAAAGCCACAATGACTGATAAAACTAAATCCAAAACTAACCCAAAGTGTGGACATAGACCATGTCCAGATATGACAAGGTGGGAGAGAATGGTGATTGAAGTGGACTTTAATGGACATGTAGGTGAAGGGAACAGATGTGATAAGGAGGTTCTGGGTAGGTATGGTCTTAAGAAGAGAAATGTGGAAGGACAGATGGTTGTGGATTTTGCTAAGAAGATGGAAATGGCTGTGGTGAAGGAGTGCAGGAGTCTGTCAACTTGCAGATGTGGAGGAAGGTGCACACAGGTGGACTACATCTTGTGCAGAAGGAGAAATCTAAAAGAGATAGGAGACTGCAATTTGGTGCCAAGGGAGAATGTAGCTAGGCAGCATCAGATGGTAGTCTGTAGGATGACTTTGGAAAGCAAGAAGAGGAAGAGAGTGAAGGCAGAGCCAAAGATTAAGTGGGGGAAGTTACAGAAGGAAGAAGGTTGCACAGAGTTCAGGAAGGAGTTGATACAGGCTCTGGTGGTAGTGAAGAACAACCAGATGACTGGGAAAGTACAGCAAAAGTATTGAGGGAAAGGGGTGGAAAGGTATGTGGTGTACAGTCATGTGAAAAAATATGGACACCCCTTTAAATGTTCAGTTCTTTATTAAGAAATGTTCACATAACTATGTCTAACCTTGTTTTTGTTTTTAATTTGCATTTTTTACATTTATTTTAGCCATTTTAAGTGGGAATGAATGTGGGGGTGTCCTAAAAAAGATGGGGGTGTCCTAATTTATTCCTCATTATTTGTTTAGATTTGCATTTTACAGAAAATTAGTCTTTAATTTATTTTTAATTGTTTAGTTGTATTACATGAATCTCCCAGTATTTTTAACATTGATATTAAATATCCATATGTCCAAATATGTTGACTGTATCTGGACAGAGGAAGGAAGACAAGGAGACTTGAGACTATTTGGAATCTAGTCACATGGCAAAGAGAGAGGTGGCAAAAGCAAAGGATAAGGCATATAATGAGTTGTAATGAGAGGTTGGACACTAAGGAAGGAGAAAAGGACTTATATGGATTAGCTAGACAGAGATCGAGCTGGAAAGGACATAAAGCAGGTTAGGTTGATTAAGGACAGAAATGGTAATGTGACGAGAGTATTTTTGAGATGAAAGGAGTACTTTGAGAAGCTGATGAATGAAGAAAATAAAATAAGAGAGATGAGGATGGATAAAGGAAAGATGGTGAACAAGGAAGTCCCAAGGATTAGCAAGATTAACAAGATTGTTTAACACAATCTTGGAGAGTGAGAGGATGCCTCGGGAGTGAAGAAGTGTTTTTGTACCAAGGGTGATGCTCAGAGCTGTAGTACCTATAGAGGCATAAAGATGATCAGCCACACTATGAAGATATGGGAAAGAGTTGTTGAAACCAGGTTAAGAGGAGAGATGAAAATCAGTGAGCAGCAGTACAATTTCATGCCAAGAAAGAGTACTACAGATGCAGTGTTTGCTTTATAAGTGTTGGAGAAGTATAGAGAAGGTGCCAGGAGAAGAAGTGTGGTACTGTATGAGAAAGTCAGGAGTGGCAGAGAAGTATGTGAGGGTGGTGCAGGAGATGTATGAGGACAGCGAGGCATGATGAGGTGTGCTGTAGGAGTGACGGATGGATTCAAGGTGGGGGTGGGGTTACATCAGGGATCAGCTCTGAGCCCCTTCTTGTTTGCCATGGTGATGGGACAGGCTGACAGATGAGGTCAGGCAGGAGTCTCTGTGGACAATGATGTTTGCAGACGACACTGGGATCACTAGTGAGAGTAGGGAGCAGGTGGAAGAGAACCTGGAGAGGTGGAGGTATGCTCTGGAGAGAAGAGGAATGAAAATCAGTAGAAGCAAGACAGAATACATCAGTGTGAATGGTGTAATGGTGAAGATTCAAGGAGTAGAGGTAGTGAAGGGGGATGAGTTTAATAAATACCTGGGGTCAACCATCCAAAGCAATGGAAAATGCACAAGAGGGGTGAAGAAGAGAGTGCAGGCAGGGTGGAGTGGGTGGAGGCAAGTGTCAGGGGTGACTTGTGACAGAAGGATAGCAGCAGGGGTGTCCAATCATGTGCTATGGAGGGCGAAGACCCTGCAGGCTTTACCTCCAACCAGTGTCTTCAATAGCAGATTCCACTGAATTTCTTTCCACTGATTGCTGATAAGTGAAAACACCTGCTGAAGAAACTGGGTAGAGAAGAAAACCTGCAGAGACTTGGCCCTCCATGGCACATGATTGGACACCCCTGAGCTCGAGTGAAAGGGAAGATTTACGAGACGGTACTGAGACCTGCTATGATGTATGGTTTGGAGACGGTAGCACTAACAAAAAGACAGGAGGCGGTGCTGGAGGTGGCAGAGTTGATGATACTAAGATTCTCATTGGGAGTGACTAGGAGGGACAGGATTAGAAATGAGTATATCAGAAGGACAGCTCAGGTTGTGCAGTTTGGAGACAAAGTTAGAGAGGCAAGGCTGAGATGATTTAGACATCTGCAGAAGAGGGATAGTGGATACATTGGACAAAGGAAGTTGAAGATGGAGCTGCCGGGCAGGAGGAAAAGAGGAAGACCACAGAGAAGATTCATGGATGCAGTGAAGGAGGACATGGAGAGGGCTGGTGTTACAGAGGAAGATGCAAGGGATAGGGTGAGATGGAGGCAAACAATCTGATGTGGCGACCCCTAAAGGGAGCACCCAAAAGAAAAAGATATACAGTATCTATGGCTGGTAAGTATATCACAGCCTGTCACAGCCAGTAGCATAACTGGGTTGAAGTGATGTATCTACCAACCAGCTGGAGCAAGAGTAAGTATGACACCTACTGGCCAGGTTGTCAGAATATTGTTTCTATGAACTTTAAATTCTGCACATTATTGCTGTTGTTAATAATGATAATAATAATAATCTATAAATGCAAGGAATCTCTGTGTGTGTGTGTGTGTGTGTGTGTTCCTCACATATCTCTCAAACTGTTTGTTAGACTGACCTCAGATTTTAGAAGTGCTTTGCTGAGATTATGAGGGTGTGCATCCCCGAGTATGGAGTTGCTCAGTCAAAATATGCAATTTTTATTAATAAAAGTTTAGCCACTGCTGTGTTTCCTCATGTTGTGGCTTCTGGAAGTGTGGGCAGGGTTTCGGATTGACTCCATCAATCCGACCAGTCACTTGCCACAGCCCTCCACAAACAAAAAAAGGAAGTAAAAAGCGACAAATTTGACCAGAAAAAGACAATACTGCAGATGTAATGCTTAAAAATTTAGACTGTAATGTTGCCGTGATTGTGTAGGTCTAAAGGATAATTTGGGGAATGCCAGCGGGGACCCGGGGTCTGACAAAGAACACCGGTGTGGAAGAAGCGGCAGGCAGAACATGGTCCTTCATAGGGAATCAAGCCCAGTCAGCGGTAGACGGGAGTCCCTTTGCCGGATTGCGAGTCACCATCACTGATGGCGCTCCTCTCGGTGTGCTCGCAAGGCTGTCTAAAAATTAAAAGTTAATAATAATACCACCATGATTGTGGAGCAAAATTGCCAGATCAATTGCATATCATATTATGTGGCCACATATGTATGATTTGACTAAACGACAACCGTCACCAAACAGGACCCAAAAATGCCCAAATAACGAAATAAATATTTTTTTATTTACTCACAAATGGGCAACACTGATGCAACAGCTGCAGCCAAACAGGTCATTCTGCTGTGTATAACAATTTTGGGTGTTTTGTACTCATAATATTGCTAAAATATAAAAGGATGCACTACATCCATCCATCTTCTTCCGCTTAATCCTTTTTGGGTTGCGGGGGCGCTGGAGCCTATCCCAGCATCTTTGGGCGAGAGGCCAAGTACACCCTAGACAGATTGCCAGTCCATTGCAGGGCCAACACAGAGACACAGACAACCATTCACGCTCACATTCATACCTAAGGACAATTTAGAATCCCCAGTTGGTGCCACTTAACCTAACCTGCATGTCTTTGGCCTGTGGGAGGAAACCAGAGTACCCAGAGAAAACCCACACAGACACAGAGAGAACATGCAGACTCCACACTGAAAGGTCGCCGATGGTCAGGGGTGGGATCGAGCCCACAATGGTCAGGGGTGGAATTGATCCCGTGACCTTCTTGTTGTGCTGCCACAGTGTAACCACTGTGCCACTGAGCTGCCCAGCTAAAAATATCACAAAAAAAAAAATCTGCCTCCTAATGAGAATTTTAAAAACACCATTGTGTTATTACTGCTTCAAAATTTCAGAAAAATATATTTTTTTTTAATTCTACTTATAATATAGCAGTGTACTTGCGTTCAGATAGATATCCATATGACCCTGAATATTGGAATATTATATTGTATGGTATATGCTTTAGTATGTATTGTTGAAATGTTTCTGTGTTTATGTTTTTCCCCCCGCCCTGCTCCTTTTATACACAGGGATGCGTGCTTGTGTGGCATCTGACCTGATGGTCTTCAAACTGGTCTCCCCCAAAAGCAGCGACGCAGGGTTTGATGCCTCCTGTTCCCAGGGCAATCAGGAGCAGACCCACCATGGAAAGAGCTCTGTGGGCAAATCATAGTATGTACAGTGTCGGCACACGTCGACTCACGTGTGTCTATTGTGTTTCTATAGGAGTGTGTTCAGCTCACATGTGGAAGGTCATGTTGTCGGGCGTGCCGTCCCTGTCTGTGTCTGTGATGTCATGGATAGCACTTATTGCCATGATGACTTGCCCCACTGCATAGACAATGGACAGGTAAATAATGGTCCTGCGCAGAGAGAGGAGGGGAGGAAGGAGCGAGGAGTTAAACAGGTGTACACCGGGTACAAATACAGATAAGATAGGCATGGGTCAAAAATCCAAGGATGAAATATAACAGCAGATTTTTCCGAGACATGAGTAACCCTCTAAGCTCCATTTTAATCCATTATAGATTTGGTGCCACTCACAACAAAACATGGCAAGAGAAAGTAATATTGAAATAATGACTTTATTTATTTGGTTTGTTTTAAACTCACTTGAATTTGCCAAGCCAGGAGTCAGCTACAATGGCTCCCAGGATGGGCGTCAGGTAGCAAAGAGCCACAAAGGTGTGATAGATGGTGGTGGCAAAGTCATCATCCCATTTGAGGAAGTATTTGAAGTACAAAACCAAAACAGCTGCAAAAAGAATAAGAAAGAAGAAAATGGTTGAAGTGGAGCTTGATTTTCATCCATCCATCTTCTACCGCTTTTCCGGAGGTTCGGGTCACGGAGGCAACAGCTCAAGCAGAGAAGCTCAGACTTCCCTCTCCCCAGCCTCTTGTTTCAGCTCTTCAGAGAGGACACCAAGACATTCCCAGACCAGCTGGGAGACGTAGTCTGTCCAGCGTGTCCTGGGTCTGCTCCGAGGTCTCCTCCCGGTGGGACGTGCCCAAAACACATCAAGTGTTTTGGACACCATATGTATATTTATTTACTGCTTTGGCTATCCAGTTCTTATCTTATTATCTTATTTACTATTGCTCTGAGTGCTGCTATCCCTTTGCTGTTGTAATCCTGGAATTTACCAACTGTGGGACTAATAAAGACTTATCTTAAGTGGGAGGCATCCAGGAGAAATCCTGATCAGATGCCCAAACCACCTCAAATCGCTCCTTTCGATGTGGAGGAGCAGTGGTTCGACTCTGAGCCTCTCCTGGATGACTGAGCTCCTCACCCTATCTCTAAGGTTGAGTCCAGCAATCCTACGGAGAAAGCTCGTTTCAGTCGCATGTATCCGCAATCTCATTCTTTTGGTGATTACCCAAAGCTCATGACCATAGGTGAGGGTAGGAACGTAGATTGATCAGTAAATTGACAGCTTTACTTTAGAGCTCAGCTCCCTCTTTACCACAACAGACTGGAACAACGTCCGCATCATTGCAGATGCTGCTCCAATCAGTCTTTCAATTTCTGGCTCCATTCTCCCCTCACTGCTTCAGGAGTCCCACAAGCCAACCAAGCTCGATAGGACTCCTTCTTCAGCTTGATGGCCCCCCTCACCACTGGTGTCCACCACTTGATTCGGGGGTTGCCACCATGAGATGTACCAACAACCTTGCAGCCACAGCTCTGGGCAGCTGCTTCAACAATGGAGGTGGAGAACATGGCCCATTCAGACTCCATGTCTCCAGACTCCCTCGGAATGTGGTCGAAGTTCTTCCAGAGGTGGGAGTTGAAGACCTCTCGGACAGAGGCCTCAGTCAGACGTTCCCAGCACACCCTCACTATACTGTACGTTTAGATCTCCCAGGTCTGAGTGGCGTCCACCCCTTCCATTGGATCCAAATCACCACCAGGTGGTGATCAGTTGACAGCTCTGCACCTCTCTTTACCCGAGTGTCCAAGACATACGGTCGCATGTTTGATGACACGATAACAAAATCGATCATTGACCTGTGACCTAGGGTGTTCTGGTGCCAGGTGCACATATGGACACCCTTATGCTTGAACATGCTGTTCGTTATGGACAAACTGTGGTTAGCACAGAAGTCCAATAACTGAACACCATTCGGGTTCAGGTTGGGCAGGCTGTTCCTCCCAATCACGCCCCTCCAGTTTTCACTGCCGTTGCCCACATGCGCATTGAAGTCCCTCAGTAGGACAATGAAGTCTCCAAGAGGAGCACTCTCCAGCACCCCAATCAGAAACTCCAAAAAGGGTGGGTACTCTGAACCATCATTTGTTGCATAGACACAAATGATGCTCAGGACCCATTTCCCAACCTGAAGTCATACAAACAACCCTTTCGTCCACTGGGTAAGGACTCCAGTGTTGAAGCAGCAAGGTGGGGGATACAAGAATACCCACCACTGCTCGTTGCCTCTCACCTGGGGAAACTCCAGAGTAGGCCGAGCTCCAGCCCCTCTCCAGGAAACTGGTTCCAGAGCCGGAGCTGTGTGTTGAGGTGAGCCCGACTATATCTAGCCGGTATCACTCAACCTTGTGCACCAGCTCAGGCTCCTTCCCCACCAGAGAGGTGACGTTCCACGTCACGTCAGTTGCTGATAAATGATTAATAAGTGGTGCTCATACATACATATATGCTCATACATTTACTCAAGGGCACATTTGTGGTACTTGTGCTTTACTTTCAGAGAGGATTTTTGTGAAACCTTTTTAAAAATAGTAGTTGTAGGTACAGGCCACTTTCAGTATTTTGATTAAACACAATACTTCACTACATTTTACACATAAATCTAAAATTTTATTTTCTGTATCTTAACTTAACAATTTTATATTCTTTTTCACTCCTCATCTGTTGCCCAGCCTCCCCTCAGATTTAGCTTATGATCCATTAACACTTTTAGAGGGCCCCAACCCCTAGAAAACATCAAAGTACAGGAGGAAGTTGAAAACAACTGCAATTACAAAATTCTTGTTTTAACAACTTTTGCTTTTCAGATTTACAATGAAATTTGCCAAGTACAGCCAGAGTGGACCAGGACTGTTTGTGCTTACAGTAACATAAAACTGAATTGATTTTTCCATCTCTGGGGAGCAGAAGAAATATATAAAGTGGACCTCAGATCCAGTCGGAAACAACTCACCTCGCATGCCATAGTAGGAGAACCGCTCGCAGAACTCATTGACCACAATAAAGAAGATGCTTACTGGGTAGCCAAAGACAGTTGCCTGTAAAGAAACATTAGGATATTTTCTTTGTTGCTAATAGTGACTGAGAAGGCATTTGTGTGCCACTTTTTCCGTAGACAATGAATACAGGAGATATAGTTTGTCAGTTGAACTTACACTTTTTTTCTTGGGTTTCATCTCATCTTTACCTGCAGAAATGAAGTCGGTCAAATTAAACAAGGAAGACAAAGTGTAATGCAGACTATATACAAAAAAAAAAAAACTAACCATGGAAAATAAACCCTAAAATCTCAGCTCTGGTTCGACTCACCTGCCATGGCTACTGTATGTGGCGATTTCTGGGTGTTAAATTCTCAGACTGAATCCTAAAACAAAAGAAAGGAACAGAGAGAGACTAGTGACCCCTGTCGAGATCCACGCCACTGAGACTTAGTCTTGCCCTGGATGGGTCCTTATGTAACCTCCCATGAATCCCAATGCAACGCCCATTGATGTTGGACTGTGGAACCAGGCAACAGGGTGTCCAAAACATGCTCACCTGCAACTTTTTTCTTCCTAACTCCCAGTTCCCAGTATCATTATCACACACACCTGTGTGCATGTGTGACGCAGTAATTCTTTTGATTCAAGTACAATCAAAGGGTCTTACAGATAATGACGATTGGTCATTACAGCTGATAAAAGGATAAAGGAACAGAACTGTACAGTCTATTACTCTGTGCTTTCCAAAATTTTCACTGACGCTGTCATTGCTTTAAAACCTTATTTTAGACACTACAAGAACCTCCTTCATTCACTCAGATGGCAAACTGTCACATTAAAATGTGAATTTCTGCAGGAAAAAAAACCATTGCATATGATTGCATTCATGTGGATGCTACAGTTTTTGAAGGCACCAACAGCAAACACAATATTCAGAAAATTATTTTAATATTGTTTCTGACCAATATTTCACACACTGAAATAAAAACTGAGCCTGATAAGTCGATAACTGAATGGCTAAGATAATCTTGAACCATTCTCATAATTTAAAATATCCTCTTTTATCATGACAGAAGCCAGTTTAGAAAGCTTGGGATCAGTCCGCCAAGGTCTCCGCCTTTGACCGCCACCTAATCCACATAGCACCGGACCCCCATGATCCCTCCTGCAGGTGGTGAACCCACTGGAGAGCGGACCCATGTAACTCCTTCGGGCTGAGCCCGGCCGGGTCCCATGGGTGGAAACCCGGCCACCAGACGCTAGCCTTCGAGCCCCTCCCCCAGGCCTGGCTCCAGGGTGGGGCCCCGGTAACCCCATACCGGGCGGGGTACACTGAATCCTTGATATACAATTTATCATGAGAGTCTGTTGGATCGTTCTTATTCTGGCCCTTCACCCAGGACCAGTTTGTCTTGGGAGATCCTATCAGAGGCAAATTGCCCCCAGACAACATAGCTCCTGGGATCACTGGGGCACGCAAACCCCGCCCCACCACGATAAGGTGACGATCCATGAGGGGGATCGGATCACACTCCTCAGCCTCCCTGGGAAGGTCTATGCCAAGGTACTGGAGAGGAGAGTCCGACCGTTGGTTGAACCTCGGATTCAGGAGGAGCAATGTGGTTTTCGTCCTGGCCGTGGCACATCGGACCAGCTCTTTACCCTCTCGAGAATTCTTGAGGGTTCGTGGGAGTTTGCCCAACCAGTTTACATATGTTTTGTGGACTTGGAGAAGGCATTTGATCACGTCCCTCGTGGATTTTTGTGGGGGGTGCTTCGGGAGTATGGGGTATCGGGCTTGTTGTTACGAGCTATTCGGTCTCTGTACGACCGTTGTGAGAGTTTGGTTCGTATTGTCAACACTCGGTCGGAGTCATTCCCAGTGAGAGTTGGACTCCGCCAGGGCTGCCCTTTGTCACCAATCCTGTTCATAATTTTTATGGACAGGATTTCTAGGCGCAGCCAGGGAATGGAGGGTGTCATGCTTGGTGACCACAGGATCTCATCTCTCATGTTGTCCTGTTGGCTTCATCCAACAATGACCTACAGCTCTTGCTGGGACGGTTTGCCGCTGAGAGTGAAGCGGCTGGGATGAGAATCAGCACCTCCAAGTCCGAGTCCATGGTCCTCAGCCAGAAAAAGGTGGATTGTCCTCTCCGGGTTGGGGACAGGCTCCTGCCCCAAGTGGAGGAGTTTAAGTATCTTGGGGTCTTGTTCACGAGTGAGGGGAAAATGGAGCGAGAGATCGACAGACGGATTGGAGCAGCATCTGCAGTGATGCGGACATTGTACCGGTCTGTCGTGGTGAAGAGGGAGATTAGTTCTAAGGCAAAGCTGTCGATTTACCAGTCAATCTACGTTCCTACTCTCACCTATGGTCACAAGCTTTGGGTAATGACCGAAAGAACGAGATCGCGGATACAAGCGGCTGAAATGAGCTTTCTCCGTAGGATTGCTGGACTCACCCTCAGAGATAGGGTGAGGAGCTCAGTCATCCGGGAGAGGCTCAGAGTAGAACCGCTGCTCCTCCACATTGAAAGGAGTCAGTTGAGGTGGTATGGGCATCTGATTAGGATGCCTCCTGGACGCCTCCCACTTGAGATGTTTCAGGCACGTCCCACTGGGAGGAGACCCCGGGGCAGACCCAGGACTCGGTGGAGAGACTATGTCTCCCAGCTGGTCTGGGAACACCTTGGTATCCCCTCTGAAGAGCTGGAGCAGGTGGCTGGGGAGAGGGAAGTCTGGGCTTCTCTGCTTGAACTGCTGCCTCCGCGACCCGGACCTCCGGAAAAGCGGTAGAAGATGGATGGATGGATGGATGGATCATGACAGAAAATTAAAGAATCTGTGACATAATTCAACCAAGACATCATTAGAAAGAACTACTGTGTTTTTATTCTGTGTAGACAAAAAATTTTTTTTTTCCATATACTACCATAAATTACATCGTGATGCAGACGATTGCGATGTTCATTTATCGAAATTGGGTCAAACGGCACTGCCATATTGTGATGTCATGAGATGAACCAAATATGTAAACAAGCATGGCTGAGTACACTGAAGCGGAGGAAGCTGTGAGCAATTTCAGTGAAGATTTGAGCGATTTGTCGATAGTTTTTGAGGAAGAAGCAGGATCGGGTGATGCAGAAGAGCGAGTTGGTTCTAATGAAGGACTGCAACCTTATTTATTTGAACCATATCGTTCAGGAAGCGATGATGACTCGCACGTTTCAGAGGATGAAGGGTCCGACAGTGAAGGGTTAGAGATGGACATCGGTCGCCTCCAAAACACTGAATGGTAATATACAGATAGATCTAAAAGAACTGGATGTGCAACTTTGATCATGTTCCTTTGCTATGTTGTAAATCGAAGTTGCTCAACGGCCGGGAGCCGGTCTCCTTCATCTCAGTGGTTATTCTTTTACTCCTAATTTGGTTTTAAAAAAAAATTCACCAAAAGGCCTGTGATTCTTTTTTTTTTATTCAATAGTAGAAAAAAATACACACAAATCACAAATATGCTAATAATACAAGTAAAATAAAGAATAAAAAAATTATACGTAACAATCATGCATTTATGTAAAAAAAAAATTCCCCATAAGGCGATCGTTATTTAATCGTTTGATTTAAAGAAATTTGGGCTTCACTTTATTTTTTTATTTTCCCGATCCGGTGGTCAGGGAAATAAAAAAAAAAAAAAAATGCTCAGATATTCAGTTTCAGTAGGCAATGAGATTTATAAAAATGAAAACTGCAAAAAGTAATATAACGTTTTTTAACACAAAGTCGTTCCATTTGGAGTAAAGTCAACACTTGGCTTCAAAATTCATAGTGGAGGATTTTACTTTCGGCAGAAAAAATAAAATAAAATCAAGTGTGCTAATTTTTTTTTCTCTTGGCTGGGAAATTCTGGTCACATTGGCAGGTTTGTAAACAAAACTATTAAATAGCAATCACCTAATTGTTAAAAGTCTTGAATCATATGTTATACGACATTATTTATGGGTCTTTATCTTCATAATGTGCAGATATGTAGGTTGAAAAATGTCACTTGAAGATAAGCCTGCGTCTTCATGTACCTCTTGAAGTTCTTCACTAGTGAGCGTCACTTCTGGCTTTTTTGTCAGCAGTTCTGAGACTTCCTAAATGAAATAATTAATTGCAATATTACACACACTGAAGCAGGGACAAAAGCCCAAAATATTTCACCCAGAAAACAAAGTCATATATATATACATATATGTGGGTTTACAGGTTAAAGAAATAACGATAGTAATGACAAAACTACAGATAAAATATCCATAATGTGTTTCTTGTTTTGAGATTGTAACTAAACACCCAAATTGTTTTGCCGATCTGATGTGTCCACACACCTCTATCACACCCTAAAACATAAGCAAAGGGACTTACTGTTTTCCGGCCGAGTTTTGACAATGTTGCTTCTCTGCGCTGTTTTGATATGTTGATATCGTCTTGAGCTGTGGGTTTTCATTTAAAAACCGTAACTATGGCAGTCAGTTTTAGAACTCATTTGTAACGAACCTTCTTGCCTAAAGATTCCTGTATAGCAGGCGCCTCCTCAAAACTGTCTGCAGTGAACTGATCGCTACAGAGTACAGAAGATGGTGATGGTTGCCATTTGTTCCTTGTTCTCTGTACTTGCTTTGCCCATTTTTTAAGAAGATTGGGATCTTTTGGGAATGAGAACAGGCTTATACGTTCACTGGAGCAATTCGAACACCCAGCCGCCACGCGACATTTCGGCATTTCTTCACTGATACAGAAGCTAAACAGCTTGTTTACATTGATAGCACACAGATCAGCCGAGATGAAACTCATCTCATGACATCATATCCGGAAACAAGGCGAGTCTCCAGATATCGCGTTACTGCAACACGGCGCTAAATTTGAATTCACTTAGAAATATTTTTCCACTTATTTAGCGTTCTAAGTCAACAGAACCAACTATGTGGACGATTGCAGATAAATTCATACTGAATATTGATCCATAGTTCCTAAATCGTGTCACAGACACTTTAAACCTGCTTCAAGAAGAGGATCCCTGTTGTTAGTTTACATAACCATCTATTCTCTGAAATCTGGGAAGCAGGAGATTGTGTGATTGTATAAAATTTATACAATAAATTTTATACAATAAAGCTTGTATTTATGCCTCACCATTGACAACTTGGTCTCAGAGAATATTAGCCATACATTGGTCACTGTTGCTCTGCGACTGAGAGAACAAATGTACTTTGGTGCTACTCCAAACAGCTGGAGGTGCTGGACAAAGAAAAAATTACCTTGGATGCCTTGAACAGAAAATATATTTGGGGGGGGGGGGCTGAAAACTTCATAGGCTGACCATGATGCAGTGGTCAAATTTGACCAAATGTGGTTTATTGGACCCATACTCTTGACAGTTCTCTCACTCTCAGTTCTGTCCTTTTGTTCCTCGGCCACTGAAGCACAAATACTACTGGCTCAGCACCTATGAGCATAACTCCTTCTTATTCAGCCTATGAACTTTTCAGCCCCCCTCATATTTAGTATGGGCTTACCAATGAGGTTGTATTTCTTGGTCTTACCTTGTATGTTTCTGAAGCAAACCCTTCACCAAATACAACAGCTTGACAAAAAATGTGTAATACCAGAAGCCCAGAAACAAAATGGTTTTGTTTTGGCTGCATGCTTTTAGCTAAGTAAGACTACTGTGATTATGGTTGCAGGTTTTTTTTTTCTGTGATCTTTGTAAACCATGTGCTCTGGAGGTTCTTTGGATACATTACAGCTGCATTTTCAAGATCACTGTTGTGGTGTTTCGGGGCAATAGCCATGGTAGGAGATACAGTGCATCCAGAAAGTATTCACAGCGCTTCACTTTTTCCACATTTTGTTATGTTACAGCCTTATTCAAATCAAATCAAATCAAACTTTATTGTCATATTGCTGTACATACAACTGTAGTGCAGGCAAGATGAAATTGCGTTTCTCTCGGCATCCATATAAATAGAAGCAGCATGATTTAAGACACACTCACACATAGCTTCACCCCCCCACCCCCACCCCCCATCCATTCACACATCCCTGAGACATACTTGGAGGGAAAAAAAAAAAAAAAAAACTAACTATAATATACAAATAATTATGGGTGACCCCCACAACAGACTGGGACAAGCAGAGCGCTCAGCTGGGGCAATTAGCAGAACAATGAAATGTGTGTATTGAGATCAATAGGCAGCCGCCCTTTGTCTAGCTTCTTCCTGCCAGTTCCGATGTTGACATGTATGACTCAAATGCAAACGTTCATGCTTCCTGCTCTGACTGTGATGCAAATGTCCCATGCCTTTCATGTATTGTCTGTAACTGGGTATAAAAACTGCATATGCTCTGTAGCTCACTCTCTCTGACCACTGCTTCAGACGACACGCATTCTGTGTCTCCTCACGAGAGCCTGAGGACCCGCTCCAGCCCGCCTGCACAGGGCTGGAGTGAGTTCTATGATGGCGGGATGAATGATAATAAACACCCTCAAAAACTCACAGTTCGCCGCATATTATTCTTCCACCACATTGGTGACCCCGTGAAAGAACACGCTGGCAGCCCCCGGCCGTGACTCTCCGATGACAAGCGAATGCAGCAGCCTGACGCAAATGATCTGCCCTCCCTTCTGCTACAGGGAGACCTCGACGCAGAGCCACCACCAGGCGAAACTCTCCGGAGATCACCCACGACCGGAAAAGCTGCAGAAAGCTTCATGGTGAGATCTGCACGCCTGAGATCTGCACATCCACGCTGGGACCGGCCGCTCTCACAGCTCCTCCGCATACACACGAGAGCGCACGCACCTCGTCCTCTCTCCACAACGGCGACCTCCAGGGCCGACGGAGAACGCAGCGCGTGGACCTGAACGCACCATGACCCGGCACTACCGAACTACAGCAACAGCTCAACAGGGATGGCCATCGGCGCCGACGACGCTGATCTCCAGCAAGCTCCCTGACCCTGACTCGCCTCTACAGCGGACCTGCCATGCACCGAACCCCGCACGCACACCGGGGGGTTATGAGGACCCGCTCCAGCCCGCCTGCACAGGGCTGGAGTGAGATCTATGATGGCGCGATGAATGATAATAAACACCCTCAAAAACTCACAGTTTGCCGCATATTATTCTTCCGCCACATAATATACAAAATGTCCGTAGGTGCAGTAGTGTGTATGAGAGATTCCGGGTCAACTGTTCAGCATCCTGACAGCTTGTGGAAGGAAGCTGTTGATCAGTCTGGTGGTTCTGCCTCTGATGCTCCGGAATCGTTTACCAGATGGAAGAAGTTCAAAGTGTTTACGCAGAGGGTGAGAACGGTCCTTGACAATGTTCAGTGCCCTGCTCCTACAACGGCTCTGAAAAAGTTCTTGGACAGAGGGGAGGGAGACTCCAATTACCCTCTCAGCCCCCTTGGCTATCCTCTGCAGGGCTTTTTTGTCTGACATACTGCAGCTGGAGTACCATGTAGCAATGCAGTACGTCTGCATTTATTTATTTATTTATTCCAAAATGGATTAAATTATTTTTTCCCTCAAAATTCTATGTGCAGTACTCTATGAAAGAAAAATTTATCTGCTCATAAACGCTGGTCCTGGAGGAATAAACGAGATGGATCTGCCAAGTTAGAGGTCCTTTATTTCTGTGACACAGGAGAACGGAGCAAGAAAGGAGTTCAGCTCACTCTGCTCTGCTCTCAAAGGGTGCAGCAGGTTTTTTTTTTATAGCATTCAGTGTTACATCTGGAATGTTCATAAAAGACGGAGAGGAGGAGAGGAGGAAAGGGAAAGCGAGTGTGTGGAGACCTAACAGGTCAGTATGACTTGAAAACTTTAACCTGGAACACAAAATAAAACGGGGCATGTCAAAGAGCTTGTTAATGTGGCTTAGATCGTCCTTTATATTTATACTGACCTTCTATGAAGCCCAATAAACACTATGCAGCTTATGCCCTAATAAGTGGGCAGTTTACAAAAACAATTCATATATGGAGACACACTTATAAAACATATGATCTCTAGTTACTCAACAGATTAATGCATAGACAGTAAATTTCCACCACAATATGGTGGAACCCATAATGACAATGTGAAAAAAGTTGGGTTTTTTTTAGATTTTTGCAAATTTATTAAAAATTAAAAAAACTAAGAAATCACATGTACATAAGTATTCACAGTCTTTGCCATGAAACTCAAAATTGAGCTCAGGTGCATCCTGTTTCCACTGATCATCCTTGAGATGTTTCTACAGCTAAATTGGAGTCCACCTGTGGTAAATTCAGTTGATTGGACATGATTTGGAAAGGCACACACCTGTAAGGTGTGTGCCTGTAAGGTCCAACAGTCGACAGTGCATGTTAGAGCACAAACCAAGCATGAAGTCAAAGGAATTGTCTGTAGCCCTCTGAGACAGGATTGTCTTCTTCTTCTTCTTTTAGATTTGATTGGCGGTTGGCAACCAGCTTACAGGTGCATTACCGCCGTGTACTTCACTTCATATCATCACTCTCTCTAGCTGTCTCTGTCTCAAGGCATAAATCTAGGAAAGGGTAGAGAAAAATTTATGCTGCTTTGAAGGTCCCAATGAGCACAGTGGCCTCCATCATCCATAAATGGAAGAAGTTTGGAACCACCAGGACTCTTCCTAGAGCTGGCCGGCCGTCTAAACTGAGCGATCGCGGGAGAAGGGCCTTAGTCAGGGAGGTGACCAAAAACCTGATGGTCACTCTGTCAGAGCTCCAGCATTCCTCTGTGGAGAGCGTAGAACCTTCCAGAAGGACAACCATCTCTGGAGCAATCTACCAATCAGGCCTGTATGGTAGAGTGGCCAGACAGAAGCCGCTCCTTAGTAAAAGGCACATGGCAGCCAGCCCGGAGTTTGCTAAAAGGCACCTGAAGGACTCTCAGGCCATGAGAAACTAAATTCTCTGGTCTGACGAGACAAAGATTGAACTCTTTGGTCTGAATGCCAGGTGTCATGTTTGGAGGAAACCAGGCACTGCTTATCACCAGGCCAATACCATTCCTATAGTGAAGCATGGTGGTGGCAGCAGCATCATGCTGTGGGGATGTTTTTCAGCAGCAGGAACTGGGAGACTAGTCAGGAGAGAGGGGAAGATGAATGGAACAATGTACAGACACATCCTGGATGAAAACCTGCTCCAGAGCCCTCTTGACCTCAGACTGGGGCGACGGTTCATCTTTCAGCAGGACAACGACCCTAAGCACACAGCCCAGATATCAAAGGAGTGGCTTCAGGAGAACTCTGTGAATGTCCTTGAGAGGGCCAGCCAGAGCCCAGACTTGAATCCAATTGAACATCTCTGGAGAGATCTGAAATGGCTGTGCACCGACGCTTTCCATCCAACCTGATGGAGCTTGAGAGGTGCTACAAAGAGGAATGGGCCAAACTGGCCAAAGATAGGCGTGCCAAGCTTGTGGCATCATATTCAAAAAGACTTGAGGCTGTAATTGCTGCCAAAGGTGCATCAACAAAGTATTGAGCAAAGGCTGTGAATACTTATGTACATGTAATTTCTTAGTTTTTGATTTTTAATATATTTGTAGAAATCTCAAAAAAGAAATTCACATTGTTATAATGGGGTATCATATGTAGAATTTTGAGGAAAAAAATGAATTTAATCCATTTTGGATTAAGGCTGTAACATAACAAAATGTGGAAAAAGTGAAGCGTTGTAAATATTTTCTGGATGCACTGTATATTCTGCAATTTAATGGATCTCAGTGAGAACTACTGCTGCAATGTTTGCAGAGGTAGGTGTAGGGGTGTAGGGATAAAACCTGTTTGTTGTGGGCGACGTCTGCTCCTGATGGCTGGAATCGCTCTGGTTAATGGGATACGGGTAAACAGTTTGCCTGGGATGGAAAGTAATGTAATACCTCTGTGGTTACTGTAGACGAGCTGATCTCCCTTCCTTTTCCAGAATGGTAAGATGATACCCCATCGCCAGTCGTCCGGAGGCTTCTCTAGAATCCACGCGTGGTTTATGATCTGACTGAGGCACTGGATCATATGGTCACCTCCAGCCTTCAGCATCTCGGCTGTGATGCTGCAGATGCCAGGAGCCTTCCCATTCTTCAGCTTCCTCAGAGCAGTTTTGACCTCATCTGATGTAACGGGAGTGATGGAACAGTCAGTGTTTGAGTCATCAGCAACGTTGGCAGCCTCTGTCAGTGTGGGGTCCTCGGGGACTGGAGGGTTGTTCAACAGCTGGCTGAAGTGTTCCTTCTAGCGGCTGATGCGGTCAGCTTCTATGGATATGATGTTGCCTACATTGTCTTTTATAAGGAAACTGTGTAGATGTGGGACAGCCTTGGCTTGACGGAGAAGGCTGTATATTTGTCGTTGGTCATCTCGCTGGGCCACAGCCTCTAACTTTGCCTCTTGTCTCTCCTAATCACTCACAATGAAAATCTTAGCATCTTCAATGCTACCACCTCCAGCTCCATCTCCTGTCTTTTTGTCAGCACCACTGTCTTCAAACCATACAGCACATCATAGCAGGTCTCACTACCATCTTGTAAATCTTCCCTTTCACTCTTGCTGCTACCCTTCTGTCACAAATCACCCCGACACTCGTCTCCATCCACTCCACCCTGCCTGCACTCTCTTCTTCATTTCTCTTGTGCATTTTCCATCGCTTTGGATGCTTGACCCCAGGTATTTAAAACCCATCTACAGTGGATATAAAAAAGTCTACACACCCCTGTTCAAATACAGGTTTTTGTGATGTAAGAAAAATGAGACTTCAATTTCAAAACCTTTTCCACCATTAATGTGACCTATAACCTCTACAACCCAACTGAAAAACAAACTGAAATCATTGAAGGAGAAAAATAAAAATTTACAATGACTTGTTTGCATAAATATGCACACCCTGGTATAGCTGGGGATGTGGCTGTGTTCAGAATTAACCAATCTCATTCAAACTCATGTTAAATGGGAGTCAGCACACACCTGCCACCATTTAAAGTGCCTCTGATTAACTCCGAATAAAGTTCAGCTGTTCTAGTAGGCTTTTCCTGACATTTTTGTAGTCACATCTTACAGCCCAAGCCATGGCAAAGCATCAAAGGGATCTCATTGTTCAAAGGTATCAGTCAGGAGAAGGGTACAAAAGAATTTCCGAGGCATTAAATCTACCGTGGACCACAGTGAAGACTGTCATCGTCAAGTGGAGAAAATATGGCACAACAGTAACATTGAGTAACATTGCCAAGAACTGGATGTCCCTCCAAAATTGATGAAAAGACAAGAAGGAAACTGCTCAGGGAGGCTGCCAAGAGGTCAACAGCAACATTGAAGGAGCTGCAGGAATTTCTGGCAAGTACTGGCTGTTTAGTACATGTGACAACAATCTCCCGTCTAGGGTGGCAAGACGGAAGTCTTATCTTATGAAGAAAATATCCAAGCCTGGTTACATTTTGCAAAAACACATTTGAAATCTCCCAAACGCATGTGGGAAAATGTATTATGGTCCAATGAAACCAAGGTTGAACTTTTGGCCATAATTCCAAAAGGTATATTTGGCACAAACACAACACTGCTCATCACCAAAAGAACACCATACCTATAGTGAAGCATGGTGGTGGAAGCATCATGCTTTGGGCCTGTTTTTCTTCATCTGGAATTGGGACCTTAGTCAAGGTGGAGGGAATTGTGAACAGTTCCAGATACCAGTCATTACTCCTTCCATCTTCACCATTGCACCTGCCTCCCTCTCATTCACACTCATGTATTCTTTCTTGCTTCTACTGACTTTCCTCCCTCTTCTCTCCAGAGCATACCTCCACCTCTCCAGGTTCTCTTCCACCTGCTCTCTACTCTCACTGCAGATCACAGTGTTGTCTGCAAACATTATGGTCCATGAAGACTTCTGCTTGACCTCATGTGTCAGCCTGTCCATCACCATGGCAAACAAGAAGGGGCTCAGAGCCGATCCCTGATGTAACCCCACCCCCACCTTGAACCCATCTGTCACTCCTACAGCACACCTCACCACCGTTTCACTATCCTTATACATATCCTGCACCACCCTCACATACTTCTCTGCCACTCCTGACTTTTTCATACAGTACCACACTTTCTCTCTTGGCACCCTATCATATGCTTTCTCTGGATCCACAAAGACACTGTGCAACTCCTTCTGACCTTCTCTATACTTTTCCATCAGCACTCTTACAGCAAACATTGCATCTGAAGTACTCTTTCTTGGCATGAAACCACACTGCTGCTCACTGATTGTCACCTCTCCTCTTAACCTGGCATCAACAACTTTCCCATATCTTCATAGTGTGGCTGATCAACTTTATGCCTCTGTAGTTACTACAGCTCTGAGCATCACCTTTGTTCTTGAAAACTGGTACCAAAACACTTCTTCACTCCTCAGGCATCCTCTCACTCCAAGATTGTGTTAAACAATCTGGGTAAAAAGTCCACTGCCATCTCTCCTAAACATCACCATACCTCCACAGGTACGTATGTCATCTGGACCAACCACCTTTCCATTCTTCATCCTCTTCAAAGCTGCCCTCACTTTCACCTTGCTAATCCTCAGGACTTCCTTGTTCACTATCTTTCCTTCATCCATCCTCCTCTCTCTCTCATTTTCTTTATTCATCAGCTCTTCAGTGTACTCCTTCCACCTTCTCAACGCACTCTCATCATTTGTTAGTACACTACCATTTCTGTCCTTAATCAGCCTAACCTGCTGCACATCCTTTCCAGCTTGATCTCTCTGTCTAGCCAATCGATACAAGTCCATTTCTCCTTCCGTAGTGTTTAGCCTCTCATACAACTAACTATACACCTTTTCCTTTGCCACCTCTTTTTGCCATGCATCTAGATTCCAGATACTCTATCTACTTTTTCATCTCCCTGACTATCCCACTTTTTCTTTGCTAACTTCTTCCTTTGGATACTTTCCTGTATCTCGTCATTCCACCACCAAGTCTCCTTGTCTTCCTTCCTCTGTCCACTGGATATACCACATACCTTTCTACCCGTTTCCCTCAATACTTTTGCTGTACTTTCCCATTCATTTGGTAATTCTTCCCTACCACCCAGAGCCTGTATCAACTCCTTCCTGAACTCTGTGCGATTTTCTTCCTTCTGTAACTTCCCCCACTTAATCTTTGGCTCTGCCTTCACTCTTTTCCTCTTCTTGCTTTTCAAAGTCATTCTACAGACTACCATCTGATGCTGTCTAGCTAGATTCTTCCCTGCCACCACCTTGCACTCTCCTATCTCTTTCAGATTTCTCCTTCTGCATAAGATGTAGTCCACCTGTGTGCACCTTCCTCCACTCTGTCACCCAATGCTCCTCTCTTTTTTTAAAGTATGTATTCATCACAGCCATTTCCATCCTTTTAGCAAAACCCACAACCATCTGTCCTTCCACATTTCTCTCCTTAAGATCGTACCTACCCAGAACCTCCTTATCCCTTCTGTTCCCTTCACCTACATGTACATTAAAGACTGCTCCAATCACCACTCTCTCCCCCCTGGGAGCGCACTCTGCCATTTCATCCATCTTACGCCACAATTCCTCTCTCTCTTCTACCTGACATCCAACTTGTGGGGTATATGCACTGACAACATTCAACATCACACCTTTGACTTCTAGCTTCAAACTCATGATTCTGTCTGACTCCCTTTACCTCCTGAACACTCTTCACATACTCTTCCTTCAAGATTACTCCTACTCCTTTTCTCTTTCTATCTACACCATGGTAGAACAGTTTAAATCCACCTCCAGTGCTCCTGACCTTGCTTCCCTTTCATCTGGTTTCTTGAACACACAGTATGTCTACCTTTCTTCTCTCCATCATATCAGCCAACTCTCTACCTTTGCCAGTCATAGTCACTACAGTTAACATCCCTGCTCTCATCTACACACTTCTACCTTTCCTTTTCTCTCTCTCTCCCTCCTAACACGTCTTCCCCATCTCCTCCTCCTCGATCTTCGACCAACAGTTGCCAGAAATATTACTCTTTTAAAAATAGTGATACCTTATGATATTAATATGATAATAATTATAATGGGAGTAAAACAAAAAACATGAGTGGGAATATATCTTCTAGAAAAACTCACTCAAACAGAGCAGCTGTATCTAAGTACACTGAATAAACTTGTGGATGCATTGTGTCTGTCATTGGGTAAATGTTCTCAGTGGTACAAAAGTGAATTTATCAGCCTACATTAGATACACACATTTTTTTTAAAAAATTTTTAAAAATCTAATAGTATTGTCAAAAATACATAGATAATAAGGTTGTATTGACAGAACCTTTTGAAATGTACAGGGACTTTATAGTTGATTTTAGCTTTTACATAGAAATCAATTACTAGAGTTACAACTGAAACCAGACGTTTACATACACTATATAAAAAGACATTTTTTCTTACTGTCTGACATTAAATCAGACTAAACTTTATCTGTTTTAAGTCATTTCAGATTACCAAAATTATTTCTACTAGTGCATTGCCCATAGAACGCAAGTATTCCTCTCTGAAACAGATATCCCAATCAGTCTTTACAGGCCCAAATGTAGGCTGTTTGAAAGTGGAATACATATAGGTGTAGCCTATATCAGTGTTTTTCAACCTTTTTTAAGCCACGGCACATTTTTTACATTGACAAATTCCTGGGGCACACCACCAACCAGAATGACACAAAATGACACTCTATAGCCTAACACAGTAAAAATAATAAAATATAGTTAGCAATACAGTTTCTAAATGTATTTACACTCACTCAGTGTGAACCCTGGGCCTGTTTAGATGAACACAAAGCTGATATCCTGGCAGGAATGGAAGAAAGACACACACGGAGCTCTTCCTCAACACCTCTCAGTCTCTCTCTGTTTTTAGTTTTTATCACAGTCAAGCTTGAAAAGCTCAGCTCACATAGATATGTTGTGGGAAATGGGAGCAATGTTGAAATAGCTTTGTTGGCCAGAATGGGGAACTCCTTGGCAGGAGTCAACCAAGAACTGACCAAAGGAAGATCAGCAAAGTTTAGCTTTAAACCATGATCTTGTTTCAGTTCAATGAGTTCCTCTTGCTCCTGTAAAGTCATGTCGTTTCCAACAATTGATGCTGAGCTGTATGGGTTCCTAACCCGGACAAGGCTTTGTGTGAAGTCTGAAGAGAAATAAAATAACAACCTCTCCTCAAGAGCTTTCAAATGTGTGCCAATCACCTGACACAGTGCAGCAGTGTTAACATCATGCCGTTTCTCGGTGAGTGGGAACATCTCAAGGTTGCCACGCTGCACATGTTGTTGTTTATTTATAAATTTTACTGTTTACATGGATCCTGAAAAAGCTGATCTGATTAGGACGTGCCTTTTCATGTGTCACAGGTTTGAACGGAATAAATCATTTTGTCATACGCAGGTCGACATTTCGACATTCAAAAAATAGTAGAAGAAGAAGCAACTTCCGGTGTTAGCGAGCCCCGCTTCGTGTCGAAATTGACCTGTATTGTGTTATTCAGACTGTACTTTTGCTTCTGCTGGTCTCCGTAATGAAGCTACAAGTACATACTTCTGCATATGACGAAAAGCAGGAGACAGTAGGACGATACAGACCAGTTTTGTTTTACTCCCGCTATGTTTTACGCTAGCTGCTGCTAAGGCGGAAATACATCACGTCGACGTGCAGCTGGTGTACAGATATGCGCAGTAAACATATTTTCTGCCCTGTGTTCGGAATAAGTGTTTTCATGCGCACCATTCGGATTAACAATCGGCATAACCCACCCCTCTCAATCAGAATGAAATTTTGATCCGAATGAGCGTGATCGGGTTAGAATATTCAGATTGCCATGTTTACATGAAGCATTTTTATTCCGATCAGGCTTTTAATCCGGTTACTTGTGTCCATGTAAACATAGCCACTCACTCGAGTAATTAAGTTAAATTGGATAATTTCCCACGGCACACCTAACGATCTCTCACGGCACACTAGTGTGCCGCGGCACATAGGTTGAAAATCACTGTCCTAATCAGATCAGCTTTTTCAGGATCCATGTAAACAGTAAAATTTATAAATAAACAACAACATGTGCAGCGTGGCAACCTTGAGATGTTCCCACTCACCGAGAAACGGCATGATGTTAACACTGCTGCACTGTGCCAGGTGATTGGCACACATTTGAAAGCTCTTGAGGAGAGGTTGTTATTTTATTTCTCTTCAGACTTCACACAATGCCTTGTCTGGGTTAGGAACCCATACAACTCAGCATCAGTTGTTGGAAACAACATGACTTTACAGGAGCAAGAGGAACTCATTGAACTGAAACAAGATCATGGTTTAAAGCTAAACTTTGCTGATCTTCCTTTGGTCAGTTTTTGGTTGACTGCTGCCAAGGAGTTCCCCATTCTGGCCAACAAAGCTATTTCAACATTGCTCCCATTTGCCACGACATATCTGTGTGAGCTGAGCTTTTCAAGCTTGACTGTGATAAAAACTAAAAACAGAGAGAGACTGAGAGCTGTTGAGGAAGAGCTCCGTGTGTGTCTTTCTCCCATTCCTGCCAGGATATCAGCTTTGTGTTCATCTAAACAGACCCAGGGTTCACACTGAGTGAGTATAAATACATTTAGAAACTGTATTGCTAACTATATTTTATTATTTTTACTGTGTTAGGCTATAGAGTGTCATTTTGTGTCATTCTGGTTGGTGGTGTGCCCCAGGATTTTATCAATGTAAAAAATGTGCCGTGGCTTAAAAAAGGTTGAAAAACACTGAATTAAGATCACTTGTTTGTGTGATCTTTTATCACTTATTCAAGATAATAGTGTATCTTGCACTTTGGGGAATGGGAGTTGTTCAGTCATCATTATTATTTTAATTTATATCACTGTTCAGTGATGGAGTTCAGTGTAATATTGAATTTCTTCTGTGTATCGTCAATAAACTCATGCTGTACTACAACAGGACACGTTTACAAATATTTGAGACCCACTGGCTGCTGCTTTACCCGTGTGCCTGCAAACGACTGCAATCCACCGGTTCAGCGGCTGCTACCCCCCCCCCCCCCACCCGGCGCACCTGGTGTTCTTCATGCCGAATTATCCATTAGACCTACGCAATCATAGCAACTTTATGGTATAATTCTTTAAGCATTAAACCTTAAGTCTATCTTTTGTCGCTGTTTGTACTACGGGTAGCATTACTGTACATGGACTGCTGTTGTTGTTTTCCAGCCTTATTCTTTTTCTTTTTTTTATATTGCGCACGCCACTGAAGAAAGAGAGAAACGCCATTTCAGTTCTCCTGTATGTCGTGCACGTGTATCAGCTGTTCTGATAGATATGCCGTCAGAACACCGATGGATCCAATCAGCTGATCGCCTGAACCACAGAGCTCAATTGTTTTCCATGATAAATCAACCCCAGGGCAAAAGCATATTCCATGCATTATCTTTTTTCACTTTATTGAAGATAACTTTTTTTTTATCGGCATCAGTTAGCGTGCCTTTGAGGCGGGTCTGTCTGCTGCTTCTCCTGGCATGTTCTGTGTTGATTTGTCAGACCTGGTCGCCGCCCAATCTGCTCGTGCACCTCATTCGCCACATACAGCGAATTATCTTTTAGACCTCCGCAATCATGGCAACTTTATAGTATAATTTTTTTAATCTTCAGTATTATCTTTTTCTATCTTTCTCACTTTCATTTCCTTGTTTTGTCCCGGGAACATTGTGGTGACTGACAGCTGTGTGTTACCCAATCAGCATGGTCGTGATGCCGCGTATTGTCGAATCAGCATAGAGTCAATCTGAAACCCGTCCACACTTCTAAACAGCTCATGAAGAGACACAGAGCGGTGGCTAAAATTTTTATTGATAAAAATTACAGTTTTTGACTGAGTGACTCCATATTCGGGGATGCACATTCTTGTAACCTCAGGAAACCACGGTTAAAATCTGAAGCCAGTCTGATGAACGGTTCAAGAGATATGCATGGAACAGACACACAAACACAATAAATAATTTTTAGAATTTTTTTTATTACTTTCTTCAAAGTCAGAAGTTTACAGACATTTGCTTAGTATTTGGTATCATTGCATTTAAATTGTATGACTTGGGTCAAATGTTTTGGGTATTCCACAAGCTTCTCACAATAGTTTGCTGGAATTTTGGCCCATTCCAATTTTCACTTTACCCAATTTTCACTACATTTTCAATAAGTCCTTACAGACACAACATGTGCCTAAGATCTGGAAAGATGCCGTGGTTGTCCCCGTTCCAAAATCCAGCTGTCCTAAAACGGTAAATGATTTCAGACCTGTTGCTTTGACTTCAATTTTAATGAAAATTTTTGAAAAACTGGTCAGATTTGAGGTCCTAAAGAAGACTGAACATGCATTGGATCCTTTGCAGTTTGCCTATAGGCCTCACAGAGGAGTGGAGGATGCCACTGTCACTCTGTTTAACATGCTTTTTAAACATCTGGATTTTAATGGGACAGATGCCAGGCTTTTAGATGTGGACTTCTCTTCCACCTTTAATACAATCCAACCTCATATTTTAGTTGAAAGGCTCCTGCAACAATTTGATTTGAGCAATAATCTGGTGGGTTGGATTCTGGATTTTTTAACCAACAGGACACAGAGAGTAAGGGTCAAAGGTACATTGTCTGACCAAAAGTGTTCTTCTACTGGCTCTCCTCGGGGGGGGTGTTGTCACCACTACTATACATCCTGTACACAAACATGTGTCGGAGCAGACATGACAACAGACACATTATAAAGTATGCTGATGATTCAGTTGTTGTCAGTCTCCTCCAGGATGGTGAGAGTGGCCACAGCCCAGTAGTTGATGACTTTGTTCACTGGTGTGAGGATTCCTACCTGCAGCTGAATACGGCAAAAACTAAAGATATGATTATTGACTTTAGTAAGAAAACTCCCAGGCACAAAGTCACTGTAGTAAAAGGCCAGACCACTGAATGTGTACAATCCTACAAATATCTTGGGACGATTATTGATAGTAATTTAAACTTTGAAGAGAACTGTGAAAGGATGTGCAAAAAGGGTCAGCAACATTTGCATTGTTTGAGGAAACTTGCACGCTTTCAAATTAACCGAACCATAATGACAATATTTTATCAGGCTTTTATTGAATCTGTTTTATCCTTCTCTTTAGTGTCATGGTTTGGTCAGACAAAACTGAAACAGAGGAAATCCTTGGATCAGGTAGTTAGATGGTCCAGTCGTTTGCTTGGTGAGTCACAGCTGAGCTTGATAGCCTTGGACACCAGACAGGTACAGAGGATTGCTACCTCCATTTTAAATGATGACTCCCACCCTTTGCACTGCCACTTTCAGCTTCTTCCCTCCAGACGGAGGTTTGCTGTCCCAAAAAGTAAAACCCAGCGCTACAAAAACAGCTTTGTTCCTGCTGCTGTTAAAGAGTTGAACAAGATGTAACAATATATTGCACATAATTTAGTTACCTATTTATTAACTTGATTTTATATTGACTTATTTTTGTAGGTTTTTTTTATTGGGGTTCTAAATCTTTTATTGGGTTTTAGACTTTTGAGTTTTTAACCTCTTTGACTAGTCTTTAACTTTTTAATATGACCCTTCTCTCTTATCTCCTTGTTTTTTCTCTTATCTCTCTGTCCTATGTCCTGACTGATGGAGCCTTGAGTACTTTTATCACGTTTATAGTCAGCTTCATGTGTGCCTGTGTTTGTGTTCATGTTGAATGTAATTGTGGTTTGTAAATATGGATGTCACCTGACAGCAAAACAAATCTACCTACGGGTACAAATAAAGTAACCTGAACCTGAACCTGAACCTTCTTCCTGACAGAACTGGTGTAACTGAGTCAGGTTTGTAGGCCACCTTGTTCACACACATCTTATCAGCTCTGCGCACAAAGTTTTTATGGGATTGAGATCAGGGTTTTGTGATGGCCACTCCAAAATGCTGACTTTGTTGTCCTTAAGCCACTTTGTAACTAATTTGGTGGTATGCTTAGGATCACTGTCCATTTGGAAGACCTATTTGCACCCAAGTTTTAACTTCCTGGCTGATGTCTTGAGATGCTTCAATATTTCCACATAATGTTCTTTCCTCATGATGTCATCTATTTTGTGAAGTGTACCATTCTGTCCTGCAGCAAAACATCCCTACAACATGATTCTGCCACCCCTGTACTTCACAGTTGGGATGGTGTTCTCAGGCTTGCAAGCTTCCCCCTTTTTGCTCCAAATGTAACAATGGTCATTATGGCAAAACAGTTCATTTTAGTTTCATCACACCACCGGACATGTCTCCAGAAATTAAGGTCTTTGTCCCTCTGTACATTTGCAAACTGTAATCTGGCTTTTTTATGTTGTTTTTGGAGTAATGGCTTCTTCCTAACTGTGGCCTTCCAGCCCATGTTGGTACAGGACTCATTTCACTGTGGATAATGACACTTTTTCACCAGCTTCAGTCAGGATCTGCACAAGGTCTCTTGCTTTTGTTCTGGGGTTGATATGCACATTTTGCATCAAAACACATTCAACTCTGAGACACAGAACCCGTCTTCTTCCTGAGTGGTATGATGGCTAAACATTCCTATGGTGTTTATATTTGCATATAATTGTTGAACAGATGAACATGGCACCTTTAAGCACCTGGAAATTGTAAACAACAGTGAACCTGACTTATTTAGCAAATATAGAAATAATTTTGGTAATCCTAACTGACCTAAAACAGGAAAAGTTTATTCTGATTTAATGTCAGAGGGGAAAAAAAGGTTCATCCACTGTCTGCTTGGAGAGCCTCTGGGCTCACTCTGGCGTGCATGCACGGCGCTGGAGTGAGTCTGTGATGGCGGTATGATTAATAAACTCCCTCAAAAACTCTCAGTTCGCCGCTTATTATACCATGCCGCCACAGTGTGTCATTTTATACAGTGTATGTAAACTTCTGGTTTCAACTGTATACAGACCAATGGACACTGATAGAGTTACTGGATGGGTTAACTATGCCATCAGTTACAGATGGATGTGGAAATCTAGAGCCAGGAATGACTATTCAAAAATGAAAGTACAGAAAATAGGATTAGTAATTCTTTAAGCTGCAACAGAGCGACATCAGCGGGGTCTGGAGAAACCTTAAAACCATCTCTGGGCTCCAGAATACCTCCCCCCAGGCCACAGGGGGGCAGGGAGTGGGCGAACAATCTGAATCTGTTTTTCAATAGGTTTGACCAACTGCCCACCCCCCGACTGCACAACAACCACTGCTGCCTCTGAAGACATCAAGTCCTGCTGCCCACTCACCACTCCACCAACACCCCCCCACTCCCAACACACAGCCCCCCAACCTGACCCTCACTAAGATCCAGGTGAGGACGGAGCTGAGGAAGATCAAGGCGAGGAAGGCGTCGGGACCGGATGGCATCAGCGCAAAGCTCCTCAAGTCCTGTGCAGACCAGCTGTGTGGGATTGTGGAGTACATCTTCAACCTGAGCCTGAAGCTGGGGAGGGTATCACAGTTGTGGAAAACATCTTGTGTGGTACCTGTACGAAAGACTTCCCACCCCAAAGATCTGAACAGCTACAGACCAGTGGCCCTGACGTCCCACATGATGAAGACCCTGGAGAGACTGCTCCTTGCTCACCTCCGCCCCATGGTGGGACCAGCAATGGATCCACTCCAGTTCGCCTACCAGCATGGCATCGGGGTGGAGGATGCAGTGATCTTCCTCCTTCACCGTTTCCTGTCCCACCTGGAGAAGCCCGGGAATGCGGTGAGGATCATGTTCTTTGACTTCTCCAGTGCTTTCAACACCATCCAACCGATGATCCTGAAGGACAAGCTGCTGTGCGCAGGAGTGGACCAGCACCTGTCATCATGGATCCTGGACTACCTCACAAACCGGCCACAGTTTGTGAGAACCCGTGACTGTGTGTCCGACACGATCATCGGTAGCACGGGGTCCCCCAGGGAACGGTTTTGGCTCCCTTCCAGTTCACCCTTTATACTGTGGACTTCTCACACAACACAACACACTGCCATCTACAGAAGTTCTCTGACGACTCTGCGATCGTTGGCCTCATCTCCAACGGAGATGAAGCTGAGTACAGAGGGCTTATCCAGGACTTTGTGGACTGGTGCCATCGGAACTGCCTCCAGATCAACGCGAGGAAAACTAAGGAGCTTGTGGTGGACTGCCACAGGCAAGGACAACCCCTCACAGCACCAGTAAATATACAGGGAACAGACGTTGAGATGGTGACATCCTACAAGTACCTGGGTGTTCATCTGAACAATAAACCAGACTGGTCACACAATACCGACGCACTCTACAAGAAGGGACAGCGCAGGCTGTTCCTACTGAGGAGACTCAGGTCTTTTGGTGTACAAGGGGCGCTGCTGAAGTCATTCTATGACACGGTGGTGGCATCAGCCATCACTTTTGGAGTGGTCTGCTGGGGCAGTGGCATTACAGCAGCCGATAGGAAGAGACTGAACAAACTGATCAAGAAAGCTAGCTCTGTCCTGGGGCAGCGCCTTGACCCAGTGGAAGAGATGGGAGAGAGAAGGATGGTGGCTAAACTGTCATCTCTGCTGGAGTCCGAGTCCCACCCTATGCAGGACATACTGAATGCACTGAGGAGCTCATTTAGCAGCAGACTACATCATCCTAGGTGCACAACCGAGAGGTTTCGCGGGTCCTTCCTACCTACGGTTGTCAGACTGTACAACCTAAGCAGGGCTGCTCGCAGAGATAGCAAAAAGACGTGACAACCTAATAGTATTGAATGCAAAAGACGCAATAGACTTACACAATGGTCCCCTCCGGTATACAACTAGGAAAATACCGGTCACTATGGAGGGTGAGAATATGTATGGGTCCATAATCATACCATGTAGGATAACTAAGTAGACGGTTATGCTGTTTCATTCCATCTAGCTACAATGCTCCGCACTGTGTGTTTATATATTTATATATTTATTCCATCTAGCTACAATACTCCACACTGTGCGTTTATATATTTATTCCATCTAGCTACAATGCTCCGCACTGTGTTTATATATTTACATATTTATTCCATCTAGCTACAATGCTCCGCACTGTCTATATATATATATATATATATATATATTTATTTATTTATATTTATATGTACATATGTATACTCACTGCTCTTGTTTTTCTCTTGCCTTCTGATTGTTGCTCTGAGTGTTGCTATCCCTGTGCTGTTGCAATCCTGGAATTTCCCCATTGTGGGACTAATAAAGGCTTATCTTATCTTATCTTAAAAAAAAGGTGGTTTTCTAATTCACTTGTATTTAAAATGCCACCACTGTCTTATTCATTCTCACAGAAGAGAGGACCAAATACTGGAAACAGGAGACAAGGTCCAAGTCCAAAATATGAACTTTAAATCTGAAGCTGATGTCCATGGAATTAGCCAGGAAGAGGATAAGGCACAGGGGGAAAAAAGTCAATTCATGAGAAAATGGGATTATTATCAAAGTTAAAAAAAGATACACAAATGTAAGGGATATGCCATTTTTAATGGATATCAAATAAAATTGTTAATATTTGTACATTTCAGTTATGGTCAGTCACTGCAACAGATACTGGAGGCAGTTTGTCTTGGCCTGTCCTTGCCACTGATAATACCTCTATCTGCCAAGAATGTGCCGCTAGTCCAGCAAAAGCTAGCCGTACTCAAATACTTTGCAAGCAGTTTCACGAAATGCTCAGTCAGAAAGCAACTCATAGTAGCTTAGAAGTCGCCCAGGTTAACAAGGTCAGGAGTTCCTGGCAGTGGAAGGTGAAGGACAGAGCTGCATGGAGGAATCTGATCAGAACTAAATGAAACAGTCATTGTCGCCCCCGACAGACTGCTATGATGATGATGATAAGAGTAATAAAAGAAAGATTGTTTTTTTAGAGAATTCAAAAATAGTCTAATCTTGTATTCTTAGCTAATTTCTTGCCTTTAAATGACATTTCCCTCTCACTATCAAGATTGTAGCATCTTTATCTTCTGCGTCACAGATAAGAGGCCGCTCCATCTTGCATCTGAAACAACACAGCAGACTTACAGTAAATTATTACTCTTGCTTACTGGCTTACTGCTCCTGCAGGGGATGCTGCAAGCTGATGTGTGCGGGCTCGGAGCGCGTCATTACAAGTGCCCTCGATGGTTCTGAGGGCCTGACTGTCAAACCCATCTACTCTTGAGGCCAGAGTCTTATTCACTGGCCATGTCTCTGACCCATAGAGTAGGATGGACAGGACTGATGCATTGTATAGTTACTCTACAGAGCCAAAATGAAATGTTTTCATATTTATTCACAATGCAAAATATACTTAGCAAATATTTAAGTCAAAGTCAGGACTTGACAATTTGAGCATAAACAAACTGGGGGAAAATGGAATAGCAGCATATTTAGCAATAACTGGGGGATGACCTTTGTGATTCAGTGGCTCTGCATGTTGCAAAATCATCACCGGCACAGGATTTATGAACTTATTTTTATGACAGAAATAAAAAGAGTAGTGCCCTTTTTTTTTAAAGGTTTATCCAAAGGCTATTAAAGTAAAACAGAAAAAAAGCATTCAAAGTGGAGGGTTTTTAAATCTCAGATTTTATTAATTTGCAAGTCAGAAATACAGTGGTGTGAAAAAGTGTTTACCCCCTTCCTGATTTCTCTTTTTTTTTGTACGTTTGTCACACTTAAATGTTTCAGATCATCAAACAAATTTAAATATTAGACAAAAATAACAAGTAAACACAAAATGCAGTTTTTAATTGAAGGTGTTTATGATTAAGGGGGAAAAAAATCCAAACCTACATGGCCCTGTGTGAAAAAGTGATTGCCCCCTAAACCTAATAACTGGTTGGGCCACCTTTAGCAGCAACAACTGCAATCAAGCGGTTGCAATAACTGGCAGTAAGTCTTTTACAGCGCTGTGGAGGAATTTTGGCCCACTCATCTTTGCAGAATTGTATTAATTCAGCCACATTGGAGAGTTTTCAAGCATGAATCGCCTTTTTAAGGTCATACCACAGAATTTCAATCTGATTCAGGTCAGGACTTTGACTAGGCTACTGCAAAGTCTTCATTTTGCTCTTCTTAAGCCATTCAGATGTGGACTTGCTGGTGTGTTTTGGATCATTGTCCTGCTGCAGAACCCAAGTGCGCTTCAGCTTGAGGTCACGAATAGATGGCCGGACATTTTTCTTGAGGATTTTTTGGTAGACAGCAGAATTCATGGTTCCATTTACCACAGCAAGTCTTCCAGGTCCTGAAGCAGCAAAATAGCCCCAGACCATCATGCTGCCGCCACCATATTTTACTGTTGGTATGATGTTCCTTTTCTGAAATGCTGTGTTACTTTTACGTCAGATGTAATGAGACACACACCTTCCAAAAAGTTCAGCTTTTGTCTCGTCAGTCCAGAGTATTTCCCAAAAGTCTTGGGGATCGTCAAGATATTTTCTGGCAAAACAGAGACAAGCCTTTATGTTTTTTGGTCAGCAGTGGTTTTCGTCTTTGAACTCTGCCATGCAGGCCATTTTTGCCCAGTCTCTTTCTTATGGTGAAGTCATGAACACTGATCTTAACTGAGGCAAATGAGGCCTGCAGTTCTTTGGATGTTGTTGTGGGGTCTTTTGTGACCTCATGGATGAGTCATCGCTGCGCTCATGGGGTAATTTTGGACAGCCGGCCACTCCTGGGAAGGTTCCATGTTTTCGCCATTTGTGGATAATGGCTCTCACTGTGGTTCACTGGAGTCCCAAAGCTTTATAAATGGCTAGAAAACTGAACTCAGCTTTCAAAGATGTGATGAACCACACTCAATTTATGTTTTAACGGGGGGGCAATCATTTTTTCACACAGGGCCATGTAGGTTTGGATTTTTTTTTACCCTTAATAATAAACACCTTCAATTAAAAACTGCATTTTGTGTTTACTTGTGTTATCTTTATCTAATATTTAAATTTGTTTGATGATCTGAAACATTTAAGTGTGACAAACATACAAAAAAATGAGAAATCAGGAAGGAGGCAAACACTTTTTCACACCACTGTATATTCACATAAGCATTCAATGAGTAAAAATGTTTTTTTCTTATCCCATCTCACACATAATAAAAGGCATCTACATGACAAAGGAAAAAAAGGGCTAGATTACAAAATTTTCCCGCCTCGTCTTTGGCAAGAGGGAGTCCTGTTTAGTAGGTAGCCTTGGTAACAATAGAAAATATTGCACATTTTCCTTTACAGAAAATAGTTTAAAACATTTTGGTTCACTTGGCTTTTAGATGGTTTCTATACATGTCCACTGGCCTAAAATAGAGTGAATATGCATTTAAAAGATAAACTCTGATGCTTTGGTGCAGGACAGAAAATGCCTCTGCTGGAACTGTGCAAACAAAAACCAAAAAAAGAGGAAACTTTCTATGCATCAGCTGTAAGAATGAATGTAAGGTTACAGCAGCGGCATTTATTTCTGTCCTGAAGCACATTCTTACAAACACTGTACATGAATAGAGCCCAACAGTTAAAAACAAACAAAGAATAGATTTGAATCATTGTAAATACTTAAGTTCCTTGAGTTTGTTTTCACCCCAAAACGGCATTCTTTGAGCGGGGGAACAATAATCAGAAAACATGAGAGTCAGTCACAGTATTGGATGCATGCTTCCGAGTGCTTCAACCCTCTATGATTTAAAAAAAAAACCCTACACACAAGGATTAACAACCCAAAACTGAGAGTCACGTGTAGTAACTGGAGTCTCCATAGGAAACAAGAACAGCAAGGAGTATTCATTAGTTCTCCAGCTGACGTCATGCACAGAAACAGGACAAAGAGGGGGAAAAAAACACCAATAGGTGATGGCTTCTGGAGCTTTTGAGATGTGACTGATCAGAGTATGGTGGTCGAGCTGTGTGGATGTCCACTGGTTGGCGTCCCACTGATGGCATTGAAGATGCCCATGGAGTCAGAGAGAGCATTCCTTGAGCCGTCTTCTATGGGGCTTATCTGTGAGAAACAGACAAAAGGATGAGACTTCAGACCTGATAAAAGGGGAAACACACACACACACACACACACTGCTAAGATACTGGAAAAATGGGGTAGTCTTTTAAAATATTTGTTACAGCGCTACATTCCCTGTGGTAGGTGTTAGTCATCATTACTAAGAAAAGAGAAAAATGGAGATGAAGTGTGGTACCTTCATCCATGGATTGGAAAAAATTATGTGTTGCATTCAAACTTGCTGTTTCAACCCCAGATTGACATTATTTAAGAATATAGTTGCATTTAAAAGAGAAAGCATTTATGTATTAATGTTTAACAGTCATAATGCCAAACATGTAACAGCTTTACATAAATATTAATTTTTGTAAAAAAAAACAAAACAGATTTAAATGAAAGCATAATTGACTTGGTCTTTGTATATATGAGATTTTCATCTCCTAAGTCTGATAGTTTCCTTACACTCCTTTACTATTATTTCATAGTGGACTTCGTGAAAAGACAAAAGTGGCATTACCATCCAACCTGTTCAGGCCAGCACAAAGAAAGCAGAAGATGGGAGGCAGGGTTAGTAAATGAAGCAGAGGGTCAGAAAACACATCATGATGCAAAGTTCAATATGCTGTTGGTAGTGAAGCTACAGAAACAAAGAGCAGCATTAAATATTTACACACGGTGCACAGTTTGATGTATTCAAGAATCAAAGACCAAATTACATCACATGCAAATAAAATCACATGAAGTGATAGACATATAAAATGAATAACATTCCACTGTGCTCAAGGAAAAGATTTCAAAATAATTACAGGCCCATTTTCAAGTTGCCTTTCAGTGATAAGTAATTTACTGTTTCTTTCACACAAAAAGGTAGAATATGTTTGTTTTTTACCTCGACATGTTTCGACTGACACCTGCAGTCACCTTCAGAGGCATCAGCTGATTGCTGTGACGTGTCGTTTATCAACTTAGGCGTGGCCAGCCTGATGGACCCGACAGATCCGCCATGCTGGCCACGCTTGGCGTTGTCAGGTGGTCTCTGGAGGATGGAGTCCCAGGTGTGGAAGAGCATGAATGCTCCTTCATCCCGGTCCATGGTGTCCTTTGCACGCTTTCTGATTTCTATGGCTTCCTTGATCCAGCGCTTGTGTTTTATTACACTCTGAGCCAATGATTCTTGTGTTATCCCAGTCCATGATGCGATTGTTCCTTTTGCAGCAATCCGATATTGCTGATTTCAGGGTTTCTTGTTCTTGCTTATCTTTTTGTGATCTTGTGAGTCGTCCTAGTGTTTCTTTTTCGCATTCCTTCTGATGTTCTTTCTTTCTTGTATTGAGTGTTCTTGTTTCCCCGATGTATGTCTTGTCACATGATCTGCATGGAATTTCATATACTATGTTGCATTTTTTGTCCTGTTCTATTTTATCTTTGGGGTGTACTAGTAACTGTCTTATTTTTGTGTGTGGTTTCACTGCTGTGCTGATTTTGTGTTTTCTCATGATCCTTTGTATTGGTTCCGTTATCCCTTGGATGTATGATATGGTTATCATGTCCTTGTTTTTTGTTTCAGCTTTTGGTGTTTGTTTTGTTTTCTATTTGTTTTCTTGGTTCTTGACCTGCTTTTTTCCTTTGTTTATGGCCCATATTGGATACTGGCAGCGTGTGAGTACATGTCGCATGTGTTTCTCTTCCTCTCGTCTCTGTTCTTCATCTGTGACGTAGCTGGCTCTTTCGTTAAGAGTTCTGACAACTGATAGTTTGTGTGTTGTGGGATGTTCAGATGACCAGAGCAGGTATTGATCTTTGTGAGTTGGTTTTCTGTATACTGTCATTTTTATGCTGCTGTCTTCTTTGTGGTGGATTTTGATATCCAGAAAGGCTATGGTCCTGTTTGTTTCCTCTTCGTGTGTAAATTTTACAGTGCATCCAGAAAGTATTCACAGCACTTCACTTTTTTCACATTTTATGTTACAACCTTATTCCAAAATGGATTAAATCCATTTTTCCCCTCAAAATTCTGCACGCAATACCCCATAATGACAATGTGGAAAAAGTTGTTTGAGATATTTGCAAATTTAGTAAAAATAAAAAAACTAAGAAATGACATGTACATAAGCCTTTGCCAAGAAGCTCAAAACTGAGCTCAGGTGCATCCTGTTTCCAATGATCATCCTTGATATGTTTTTACAGCTTAATTGAAGCCCACCTGTGGTAAATTCAATTGATTGACCATGATTTGGAAAGGGACACACCTGTCTATAAGATCCCACAGTTGACAGTGCATGTCAGAGCACAAACCAAGCATGAAGTCAAAGGAATTGTCCGTAGAACTCCGAGACAGAATTGTCTCGAGGCACAAATCTGGGGAAGGGTACAGAAAAATTTCTGCTGCTTTGAAGGTCCCAATGAGCACAATGACCTCCATCATCGGTAAATGGAAGAAGTTCAGAACCACCAGGACTCTTCCTAGAGCTGGCCGGCCATCTAAACTGAGCAATCAGGGGAGAGGGGTCTTAGTCAGGAAGGTGACCAAGAACATGATGGTCACTCTGTCAGAGCTCCAGCATTCCTTTGTGGAGAGTAGAACCTTCCAGAAGGACAACCATCTCTGCAGCAATCCACCAATCAGGCCTGTATGGTAGAGTGGCCAGACGGAAGCCACTCCTTAGTAAAAGGCATATGGCAGCCTGCCTGGAGTTTGCCAAAAGCACCTGAAGGACTCTCAGGCCATGAGAAACTAAATTTTCTGGTCTGATTAGACAAAGATTGAACTCTGTGGTGTGAATGCCAGACGTCATGTTTGGAGGAAACCAGGCATCGCTCATCACCAGGCCAACAACATCCCTACAGTGAAGTATGGTGGTGGCAGCATTATGCTGTGGGGATGTTCTTCAGTGGCAGGAACTGGGAGACTAGTCAGGATAGAGGGAAAGATGAATGCAGCAATGTACAGAGACATCCTGGATGAAAACCTGCTCCAGAGCGCTTTTGACCTCAGACTGGGGCGACGGTTCATTTTTCAGCAGGACAACGACGCTAAGCACACAGCCAAGATATCAAAGGAGTGGCTTCAGAACAACTCTGTGAATGTCCTTGAGTGGCCCAGCCAGAGCCCAGACTTGAATCCAATTGAACATCTCTGGAGAGATCTGAAAATGGCTGTGCACTGACGCTTCCCATCCAACCTGATGCAGCTTGAGAGGTGCTGCAAAGAGGAATGGGCAAAACTTCCCAAAGATATTCATGTCAAGCTTGTGGCATCATATTCAAAAAGACTTGAGGCTGTAATTGCTGCCAAATGTGCATCAACAAAATATTGAGCTAAAAAAAAAAGGTGAAGTGCTGTGAATATTTTCCAGATGCACTGTATATTTCCTGTGCCATCCATGGTGTTCAGGTGGTCTGTGAGGTCTTACGTATGCCCTTTCTTTATTTTCTTCAGAATGTTGTCCAAATATCTCCTCCAGAGGGTGGGTCTGCAATATGTGGGTGCTGTATTTATGGCTCTTGCTTCCAGGTCCTCCATGAAAAAACTGCTCATAATGACAACAGAAGAATCATTGGATCAGAGGGTAATAAACACAAACGCTGGCTCAAGGAAGCCGTAGAAATTAGAAAAGGTGCAAAGGACACATGAACGGGATGAGGGACCATTCATGCTTTTCCACAGCTGGGACTCCCTCCTCCAGAGACCACCTGATGACGCCAGGCGTGGCCAGCATGGTAGATCTGTTGAGTCCATCAGGCTGGCCACACCTAAGGAAAACAGCTGATAAATGACACATCACAGTGATCAGCTGACGCTTCTGAAGATGACTGCACAGTCCTTCCAGGATTTCACAGGATGTTTTTATGATTGTTGCAGCCCAAAAAGCCTGAACTTGTGGGAGCTTTTTTAAAAAGTTGTGATACAGTAAAAGTTGCGATGTTTTGAGAGTTGGTTTTTTTTTGCACTAAAAGTTGTGAGAAGAATTACAAATTTTAAAGCAGATGGTTTTTGTCACGGTTGTAGAGACTGGACCCAATCGCTGGACATAAGTTTGGCAGTTTTTATTAGGAGCTGGTCACTCAGATGCAGCTCAAGGGCTTAAAACATAAAATAACACACAGCTCAGAAGCTGCAACAACAAGCTAAGGCAAAAAACAGACTAGACTTGGACATGACAAGAACTTGACAGGATACAAGGCAGAAGCGTGCAATCACACCAACATGACTAAAAGAACCCGAACAGAACAGAAGTGGAACAGAACTTAAATAATCAAGGGGACAATCAAGACAACACGGCACAGGTGGGGAGACCAATCATGACTGACAGCTGACACATGAAGAAAACAGATGACAGGACGGGCGGGGCTACACACACACAATCACAGACAGAGGATCAGGGGAGACAAGACCATGACAATCATAATGTAAATAATAACCAGACTAAACCCCTGATCATAATAATAATCACTTAAAACTAAGGCGAAGCAGGAGAAAATATAAAACAAGAACAGAATCATGTCTACAACAACCAACAACAATAAATGCAGAAAATCCTAAGATGCAAACTAAAGAGTATGAACTAAATAGAGAAAATCCCAGAAAATGAACTTAAAGCGAGGATGTGGGCTGGAGACCATGTTCCGGTGACAAGTAATATAAACTTTAACATAAGGCGAGGACATGGCTCCTAAAATAATTATACATAATCGCTTGCCTGATCTTTCATTCCTTCATCTATTCATTCACTGGCGATCTGTCCAGGGTATACCCCGCCTCTCTCCCAAAGATGCTTAAGCTCCAGCCCCCCTGCAACCCATAAAGGACTAAGCAGTTAAGAGGATGAATGAATGAATTGTAAACTTACAGACAGGAACATATACACCATTCACAAAAAGTCTGGGATATTTGACTTTCGGGTGAAATTTCAGGATGCACCTAAAATGCATTGTAACCTTACGGGTGAACTTAATTTGACCTTCTTTAACCTTTTGAATGCACATGTCCAACTGTTCAATGTTTCAGTACTTTTTGCATAACTTGCTGTTCTCTAACAAAGTGCTTAACGGCAAAATTCACAACAGGTGTTTGATCCATGAGTCAACCAATAATCAAATCAAATCAAATCAAATCAAACTTTATTGTCATATTGCTGTACATACAACTGTAGTGCAGGCAAGATGAAATTGCGTTTCTCTCGGCATCCATATAAGAAGCAGCATGATTAAGACACACTCCCACATAGCTCCCACCCCCCCATCCATTCACACATCCCTGAGACATACTTGGGGAAAAAGAATAACTAACTATAATATACAAAATGTCCATAGGTGCAGTAGTGTGTATGTGAGATTCCGGGTCAGCTGTTCAGCATCCTGACAGCTTGTGGGAGGAAGCTGTTGATCAGTCTGGTGGTTCTGCCTCTGATGCTCCGGAATCGTTTACCAGATGGAAGAAGTTCAAAGTGTTTATGCAGAGGGTGAGAACGGTCCTTGACAGTGTTCAGTGCCCTGCTCCTACAACGGTTCTGAAAAAGTTCTTGGACAGAGGGGAGGGAGACTCCAATTACCCTCTCCGCCCCCTTGACTATCCTCTGCAGGGCTTTTTTGTCTGACATACTGCAGCTGGAGTACCATGTAGCAATGCAGTACATCAGAACACTCTCCACCACACCTCTGTAGAAGGTCCTGAGGATGCAGATGGGGAGAGAGGCCTGTTTGAGTTTCCTCAAGAAGTGTAGTCTCTGCTGAGCTCGCTTCCTGATCTCCAAGGAATTCTTGCTCCAGGTCAGGTCCTGCGAGATCTGCACTCCGAGGAACTTGATGTTCTCTACTCTCTCCACTAAACGGCCGCCGATGCTGAGGGGGACGTGCTCAGGCTGTGACCGCCGGAAGTCGATAATCATCTCCTTTGTTTTGTCCACGTTGAGCACCAGATTGTTCTCCCTGCACCAGCCCTCCAGGTCTCTCACTTCTTCCCTGTACATTGATTCCTCATCCCTCTGAATAAGTCCCACCACCGTGGTGTCATCTGCAAACTTAATAATCTGGTTCCCCTCGTGTTTGGATACACAGTCATGTGTTAGAAGTGTAAACAACAGTGGACTGAGTACACAGCCTTGAGGGGTTCCGGTACTCAGCGTGACAGAGTTGGAGATGTTGTTTCCAACCCGGACAGACTGAGGTCTCTCAGTCAGGAAATCCAGGATCCAGAGACATGTGGCGGTGTTCAGACCGAGAAGGAGTAATTTCTCTATCAGTCTCTGGGGAATAATGGTGTTGAATGCTGAACTGAAATCAATGTACAGGAGTCTGGCGTAGGTGTCTTTCTGGTCCAGGTGGGTGATGACAGAGTGTAGGGTGGTGACTATAGCATCCTCCGTGGAGCGGTTTGAACGATATGCAAACTGGAGCGGGTCGTGTGATGCAGGGAGGCAGGCTGTGATGTGTGGTTTGACAAGCCGTTCAAAACACTTCATCACAATTGGTGTAAGTGCAACAGGACGATAGTCATTCAAACATGACACCACTGGTTTCTTTGCCACCGGTACAATGATAGAGGTCTTGAAGAATCTGGGAACGATGGCCTGACTCAGGGAGATGTTATAAATGTCAGTCAGGACATCCACCAACTCGCTCGCGCAGTCTCGGAGCACACGTCCCGGAATGTTGTCTGGACCTGCAGCTTTGCAATAAATTTTCTGGTTCAATTAGAATTGGTATTTAAACAGTCCTCTTCATCATGCTGTTCACATTTTGACATCATGAAACCAAGACAACACCTAACAACTGATCAACAGTACCTCACCAATGCGAGGCTTCAAACAGGATGTTCTCAGAGGGAAGTGGCCACTGAGCTTAGAGTGTCATTGGCAGGTTGCAACAGAGATACAGAGAGACTGGAAGAGTCACAGAAAGGCATAGAAGTGGACGTCCTTTGGCCACATCCCACGCTGATGACCACTTCATTGTGAACAGTGCCCTGCAGAACTGGATGATGAATACTGTTCAACTCCAGGCACATTTAAGGGAGGTGAGAGGCACCCAAGTGTCACGTCAGACCATTCAAAACCATTTACATCAGCATGGTCTGCGTGCTAGACAACCTGCAAGGGTACCTGACCACACCATCAGGCACAGGCATCATCATTTGCATGGGCCAGGGGGCATTTACGCTAGACAAGGGACCAGTGGGCCTCAGTGTTGTTCTCTGATGAAAGTCGATTCATGTTGAGCAGAAATGATGGCCGCCAACAATGTTGGAGACGTCAAGGAGAGCGCTATGCATTAGTAATTGTTGTCACCATGTCACAGTCTGGGCAGGTGTGTCTAGTCAATACAGAACTGCTCTACACTTTGTGAATGGTACAGTGACAAGCCAATACTACCTGAATAACATCATTAATCCAGTCATTTTGCCCCTGCATGAACAACACAGGCCCAATTTCATCTTCATGGACAACAATGCTCCAAGCTCATCGAGGTCACATCATTAGGGAACGGCTGCTGGAGGCTGGGGTACCTCAAATGGAGTGGCCTGCACTTTCTCCAGACCTGAAACCCATAGAAAACTTATGGGATTAGCTGAGTCACCGTGTAGAGGCTCGTAACCCTGCACCCCACAACCTCAATGACCTGAGGGCCACCTTTCAAGAAAAGTGGAATGCCATGCCTCAGCAGACAATAAGTCAATGTGAACAGCATGAGATGCCGTTGTCAAACTGTAATTGATGCTCAAGGGCACATGACAAGTTATTGAGACACTGACATTTTTTGCTGTGGTATACCCACCACTGTTGTTGGCTTTTGTTTCAGTAAACTGTTTGAGATGAGGAAATCACCATTGCATGCTTCTACTTAAATGCCCTACTTTCATGATATAATATCTCTGTAGCGTGAACTTTTTACATTTTCCATAAATTTTACCCGAAAGCCAAATATCCCTAACTTTTTGTGAGTAGTGTACATTAATCATTCATTGATTGATTTATTCTCTCTTTAAGGGCACAGGGTACCCGTGAGCCCTATATCGGGAAACAGCTGTCATTCCTTGCCAGAGGAAAGCCTGCCTGCTGGCCAAGATTCTGTCTACCAAAATATGCAATGCCAACATCTGTCTTTATCTAATTTATGACAGGTTTTTTTTTTGTTAAAATACAAAAAAAGAACTTCAGACCAAGAGCTGCTGGAGGAATGGCTCACTCTCTGCAGTTTCACGGAGGAATTCGGATGACAGTGTGGTGGATGGTCCCAGGTCTCCCATGTCCCCTACAATAACTGAAGGAATTTTTACAATTCTTTCTGTCAGAATCATGGACAAAGATAAAGACTGGCATAACATCTGAATTGTACAGCTCTCATCTGTGCATGATTATGATTACATCTCCCCAGTGTGAGTAGAGCTATGGACAAGGAGGTAAAAAAAAACTCCTTTTAAGCTCCTTGCTGCACCTTGTGAATGAGCCCGCATTGTCTTTAGCACAAAATGGATTTGTCCTCACATTCAAACGATGTCATGTTAGTATTACATCTGTTTGTTAAAGGGAATGAGAGTTAGGTTAATTGGAGACTCTGAAGTGGCCCTAGGTGTGAATGTGTGTGTGAATGGTGAAGGGATTGGCGCCGCACCGTGGCTGCCTCATCCATCCAGGTGGATGCCCTGAATTTCCCTCTGGGATTAATAAAGTATACTAAATAGAAAAAATTACATTACATTACACCCAAAACGCACCTTTGAATAATTAAGAGCAGTAGGACATCCTTTTTGCAAGTTCCACCAAGCACAAAATTCATTTTTGCGCAGTTGTAATAGTGAAATGGATTTGGACATGCCCATAAATCAGCTTTGTGCCTTAGACAATAGACTGTTCACTCAATCATCATAATATGGCCCCATATATTGCATCCCACAAGGTCTGTTTAAGGTCCTAACCCAGGGGTCAGCATCCCGTAACTCTTCAGCCCCCATGCTGTGGCTATCTGCAGTTATATCTCAAAATGACATTGAAATAATGAAGGTCATTTTAATTATTCTATTGTTCAAATTATTGTAAATCGGATATATTTTTCAACTGCAACAAATGCTTTTGTAAATGTAATATATATTTTAAATGTTTTATTATCATGGCAACTAAAATAGGCATATAGGGCTCATATACACAGAGAGCCACTGCCCCCACCAGCTGGCTGCTGATCCTCCCCATCCTCAGTATGATATGGACAAATCCAGAAAAAGAAAAATCACAGAGGAAAATAGAGAGTTTAATTCTGCGTTCACTGCCAAAGATGCTGGCTTACCTGTATGCTTGTTATGTGGTGAGTAAATTGCAAATAACAGAAAATCCAGTGCTGAAAAACCTAGTACCCTAATCTTGCCTAGGGTGCCAAAATGGCTAGGGACGGCCCTACTGACAGGCAATTACAAGGAGGGAGATGGGTGGTGATGGAAGGTGTGGGCAAGCTGCATCTTTGTTTGGGTTTACGAGAGGAGCTCTAGTGCGAAATTCTAAGAGCTCTTTTTACAAATTAGCACTGCTTCAATCAGCTATCAATTCAGACCCAGAGCTAAATTAAAGTTTATCTTAAGAAAAGTAGAGATTATTGCAATTATCATCACTCATTTTGACTACTGTAACTGGACCTCTCCATGATGTTCTGTCCTAACTGCAATTACAACAAAACACAGCTGACCCTTGACCCCTGCCTTAGTTTAGCTATGTTGGTTACTCTCAGCATTATGCAGCTTTTAAGATCTGTAGCACATCACGACTTGCTAAGACCATATTCTACCTCCAAGTCACTAAAGTTATCCTTCCATCACCTGAGTTCTAAATGAGCAAAGGTCATGTTTGCACCTGTTCATGCATGATGTTGGACAGCTCCCTGGTCAGTTCCCTGTAGTTGGCCTTCATCTCATCATGATACTCCTGCTGGTCCTCTTTAATAAGTCGCTCATTCACCCCCAATGCCTGACCGCAGGTGTCCACAAACTGCCTGAGGGGAGATTGATGGACATTTAAGAACTCATGTGAAGCATGCTGAGGTATACCGTTTTCACTGTATGACTGAGGGCTAAAACTGGAGCCTTGAACAAAGAGGGAGGAACTTTAGCAAGTACGTGGCCATTCAGGACAGCTACTTTTTACCTTAGTTGGAAGAGGATTTCTAACCAGCAGTCTGGGGTAAAATCTTCCGCAGAGCTTCAAAGTATTCTGTGTTAAGGGTTAACTGCACCTTAATTCACCTACTAATAGTATGAAGGAATATGAACTGCTTTCAGATATCTTATCTGCTATAAAACAATCTTGAATAAAATGTCTTATCTAGTTCGTGCTTTTTTCAATACACCAGCCAAAAAGCTTTACAAAGTGTAGCCTGTACAGACAATCAAACCACTTGTAAGCAGGCTTGTTTAAGTACAACTCTGCATTACACCCCATATATAAATATATTTTCCTTTTTGTTTATTCACAATACAAGTATGCTTTTGTCGGTATCAGTACCTGAAGACCTCTTTGAGCTGTTTGACTTTGTTGTCTGGAAATTTCTTGGCACTGCTGTCATTGAGGAAGGCTCTGGCATAAGCAAGAGGACCAGCATTTACCTGGAAAATAATCAGGGTCAAAGAGCATAAATCCAAGGACTAGTTTAGCTTTACAGCCCAATAAACAAGGCCGTTTCATTCTGCTGTACCTGAACACTGATGCTGCCTTGAAGCTTGAGCTGCAGACGGATCATGTCGACCTCAGAGGCCGAGCAGAGCAGTCGCAGCTCTGTCACCTTGGCGCTCATCTCGTCTATGGCCACCTCTATGGGGCTCAGGTCAGTCTGGTGTTGGTACATGACTGCTATACGTTTCTTTACATAGGGGAAACAGTGGGTAGCTGGGGGGGGGGGAAGGATAGGACTTTAACTGGTAGCAGAGAGAACGCACACACATGTACAAGGGGCGACTGAAAAGTTCATAGGCTGACCATGATGCAGTGGTCAAATTTGACCAAATGTGGTTTATTGTACCCATACAAGAGAGTAAGACCCATACATGAGACCCATACATGAGACTCATACATGAAACCCATACATGAGACCCATACATGAGAGTAAGACAGTTCTCTCACTCTCAGCTCTGCCCTCTTGTTCCTCAGCCACTGAAGCACAAATGCTACTGGCTCAACACCTACGAGCATAACTCCTTCTTAGTCAGCCTATGAAATTTTCAGCCCCCCCCCCATAGATTCTATTAACTGATTAATACTCCCACAGTAACATCCATATTAACTATGACCAGCTGCCCTCTTAGAGTCATAATTGAGCCTCTCATACAACCACAGTCATTCAGCATGATTGTTAAAAAGACAAGATATCACGTGAACCTTGGGGTAAATGAACAATATAATAATGAAAATAATAAATGTCACATGGCCTTATCTCATTCATCTCATCAGCACTAAAGTAACACACTCAACAGTCTAATTAACAGGAACAACTGATAAACAGGAAGCTCTGAGGATTGCTTAACTGGAGCTGTTAAAAAAGTTCTCATTAGTTGTGTGACATACTGGTCAAAACGGTCCTCCGTTTACACTGCTCCTCCACTCCTCCCTGCTTCTTGCCCGACATTGTGAACGGGGTCTCAAATACAAAGCGCCGGATGTTGTGGCTCTTCTCAAAGTCGGTCTTCCTGTCCTCCAGCTCCTTCTCATCTAGGTAGGGTGTGACGTGGGTCACCTGGATGTAGGCGTACTTTAGGTCCAGATCCTTGGGGTTAACCTGTGGTGCATGACAGATGAGTTGCTTGAAAATTATTTCAGTAGTTTTATTTTTATTAATACCACATTTAAGTCAGTGAACAATGAGAAAGAAAAAAAACACATTAATCTGCTTTATGTCTCAAATAAAAATTATTGTTAAACAACATTTTTAAGGCCTACACAGACAATGCATGAAAATGTTTAATTGTAGTTTTGTGTTGAAAAATTTTCTTAGATTAACACTCCACCAGAATCAAGGTTTTTTTTCTTAACATGTCTGTAACATCTTTTATGACTTAAAAGACATATCAAGAGTGAAATCACTCAAATGTCTCGTGTCAGTTTTTTTTTTTTTTGCTTTAAAATTTCACTTAAGCCCCGCCTCCTGAAAAAAACGCAGTTTAGACAGAGCATTGTTGGTAACATAGCTATATACAGCCACTGGCACGTCTGTAGTGGTGAGCCAATCGTGTCTCTCTAGCCTAACTGAAGTTAGCCTCCAGTCAGTTAGCATTTTTGGGCAGCTGCTTTGAAAATTTGACCCAAATTATGATAGGTTTTACTATTAAACTGCTTTTAAAGACCAATGCAGTTTCAGTCATTATCCTGGGCCACTGTACATTAGTGATGTTAAAACCGAGGCCTCATGAAACAATGAGCAACTTGAGACAATTGCTTCATGAGCAACACAGTGTTATGAAACATCTAATAAAGATTGCCATCTGGTGACTGACTGTCAGAACTGCATTTGAGTTGAAAACCTGGAAAAGGGCAATACTCCATACTCTAAAAATTCTGTCAATCAGTTATCTATCATTTTAATTGACTTTAATTAGATCACCCTCCATATAATCTATCAAATGACAGACAGCTTTCAGAATTTGTAGTCATTGCTGGAAAAATTCTGTGGAAGAACAGTTTTCAGTGAACAAAGCCTCTGAGAGAGAGAGCGAGAGAATGCAGGGCTTGACATTAACACCGGCCAATGGCTGGTGAATTTCAGCAGTGGCCAGTAAGACAGCTACACTCTACAGCCACTTTGGCCATGTGTAGCCATGATGGGGTGTCCCAATCCATAGCGGTAGCGATGTTACGTTCAACACCGCCCACTCAACACTGATTCGCACAATATAAAGTGGAAGTGTCATGAGCAGTTTTTTTTTAATTTAATAGAACAAAATACAACATACAAACTCTCGATGAGGGATAAAGGTTACAAAAGAGTTACAAAATCAGAAGTTTCACAAAAAATATACAATTTTTCAAACTTCACATTCCAATTAAGAAAAAAAGGGGTATATTAAAAGAGAGAGAAAGTAAATAGCACAGCAATTCTCTGATAGTCTTTTATTTATTATAGTAATAGGAGCTGCAAATGTCTGTTGCAAATTTTTTTGCATCATGAGCAGTGCATCGAGCGCTGTTTCAGCACACCCACAGTCACGTGACCATAGCGAGGCCTCGTTATGTCGGTCACATCACGTGACTCGAGGGCTCGCGGGAAATTTGAGAGGGTTCTATTGGCATTAGGGTTTTTTTTTTTGGTTCGCTTTGTATTGTTTGTTCCTGCCATCCAATTTCAAATAGACCTCGGCTGGGCAAATGCTCAAAAAAAGTACTGAGATTTTTTTCAGGTTTTCTACCCAGATGCAGTTCTGACACTCAGTCAGCAGATGGCACTCTTTATTAAATGTTTCATAACACTGTTGATCATGAAGCTATTGTCTAAGTTGTTCATTGTTTTATAAGGCCTCAGTTTCACCATCACTAATGTATCTACGTATGTGTAATATTTAGTAGGTGTAATGTGTTGGTTAATGTTACCAAACCTAATTCTAACTTGTGTAAAACTGTCCCTGACTTCTACGCAAATAGCGAATGCAATGATAACAAATCTCCACCTCTCAAAAAACCCTCATTTTGAGTGGTGAATCAGACCCCTTTTAAATCCTTCACTGGTGACGTATGCAACGCCGAGCCCTCTCAGATTTCTCGCCAGATCTCAAATCACGTGATGTGACAACAAGGCCTTGTTTGCTACGGTCCTATGACTGTGGTCATGTTGACACAGTGCTCGACACGCTGCTCACGACACTTCTGTGTTATATTGCTCGAATCAGTGTCAAGTGGGCAGTGTCAAGCATAACGCCACTACTGTACATACTACTGGGCATGTCCTTCAACTGACTAGTCTTTATCACAGGGTTTATGCTGTTTAATGTAGTGCTAGCCACTGTTAGCCTTGTGGTATTTGGGTTGGGCCTAGTCACCAATTCTGGACTTGGGGGGGGGGGGGGGTGAAAAGAGACACGAAACTGTAAGACAATGAAAGTTTTTTTTGTAGAAAAAAGGGCATAAGATGCCATTTTAGACAATGTAGATTTGTTTTATAGGGGATTCATAGCCACCAGAGTGCATCTTTAATACGAAAAACAAACCCGCACACCAACATCACTCATATCTAGTATGGCAGACAATATGTAATTTTGTTATATTTTTAAGTCTTTTTTTGGATTGTTCCAATAAATACTGTGGATATTAGCATGTCCCACTAGTTAGCATTTCATTATCTAAGTAATTTATTTGTTTATTTTGTGATGTATAACCTAAAATTGCTTTGCAGATTATGTTTCATATCTTATAATTATCAAATATGATCCCAAGCAACATATTCCTCAGTATTTTCATACCAGAAGGAAGAACAGTATTCAAAGGTTGTGGCAGAAAAAGTATCACTGAGTCAGGTGTGGACATTTCTGGACAAGATTTGTGGATACGTCACACAGGATTGATGGCTTTTTTAACATAATTTGCCTATTGTAACTGATGCAAAAGTAGTATTAACGGCATATAATTAGATATGTGTTGACATTTTAGAAGGAATATAGTTTTGAATTTAAGTTCACAAAATTATTTTTAAAATAATATTATTCATTATTTGCTATATTCATTGAACCTCAGCTATTCATCAAAACAAAAATATTAATGATATTCAAACACAATCGATAGATTATAATATTATTTTATATGCTGTTGATCCCAGCCCCCGACCAACAGTGACCTGTGTGGAGTTTGCATGTTCTCCCCGTGTCTGCGTGGGTTTACTCCGGGATTTCTCCGGTTTCCTTCCACATGCCAAAAACATGCAAGTTAGGTTAATTGGCATCAACTGGGGATTCTAAATTGTCCTTAGCTATGACTGTGAGCGTGAATGGTTGAATGTCTCTCTGTGCTGGCCCTGCGATGGACTGGTGATCTGTCCAGGGTGTACCCTGCCCCTTGCCCAAAGATGCTAGGATAGGCTCCAGCCCCCCCGTGACCCGAAAAGGATTAAGCGGAAGAAGACGGATGGATGCCGATGATATTCTTTTTCATCTAACTGCTCCTCTGTATTACCCAGAATAACAGACTTAATTAACTCACATTCAGCTCTATTGGATCACGTTTTCTTGTTGCTTAGCAACAAGAAAAATTTATGTGCCAAGGTTTTACATATGTTCAGTCTGATTTCAGGATGACCATCAGAGCAGCCATGTTGAATGTTATTTTGACAAAAATTAAGCCATATTCAGAACTTGACCCATGGAACATTCATACATTATTTTCTGCTCAGAAAAAGCTTACTGAGCTGGTAGCAGTGGACAGACTGTGATGAACACATATGCTGCATTTAAAATGTCTGCTTATTCACGCCATAGTGCCCTACATATGTGTTCACTCCCATTCAAAGGTAGGGAACTATGTAGTGCATGATTGGACATTATGAATGGCGCAATAGCATCCCAGAGATCCAGTAAATTCAGTACAACTTTAAGATCAACTTTAATCAAGCACAAGAGCAAACCTGCCTCAGATTCTGACATATTGATGAGTACAAGTGTATCAGTGTGCATACATCTGTAAAATTTCAGGTTCATAATGTGGCTGGAATCGTAGTGCCTCTGCTCTCATCATACAGCCTTAACGCCAGATTTGCACTGACTCCGGATGCTTCCTGTTACGACTGCTATATGATTTGAGTCTTGCTGCCCTCCCCACCAGCTCCATTTGTGTTCTTAAGTGGCATGGATAAGAACAGGGTTGGAATGACAGGATCACATGACAGTTTGACAAAATAATGTGAGACCCCGAGAGACTGAGGAGGACCAATCGGCATCGCAATTGTGTGATGACAAGGAAACGCCGGCTCTCCATCTGGATTTGTGTGCTCTAATCAGTAGCCCATCAGTTTTAATTCTGTGAAGTGTTTGTATGTTATGTCAAAGTTTTTATCTTCTCTGACATAGTGGTGCAGGAGTAGACCTGAGAAAATAACAGATGATCCTTAAATATTTTTTTAATGAACAAACAGTTATTAAATACAGTAGATATCACAACATTTCCTTGAGGACTGGTTCCGGCATTCATCAAAAATAGACTTGTTGCTTATTTTTAGTGATCTGCATCCAGCAAGCTGGATTTCTTCTTCAATAATCTGGACCAAGTGGGGAGTAAAATACTGACTAGAATGGTATTTGCTGTGGAGACCAGATCGCAGCCGTAACAGACCACAACCAGAGTCAGTGGAAATCCAGGGTAACACTTCACCTTTCCAGAGTCCTGAATGATCTTGACATTCTCCTGGCCAAACTTGTCAGAATAAAGTTTCAGAAGCCTCTGAGAAATTTCAGACAGAGGAGTGAACTTTGGCTCCTTGTAGATGTATTCCTTTCCATCTTCATCCTCAAAGAAACCCTGAAGTCCATGAATATATATCAGATTAAATATTCACAGAAACGTTGGGCATACAAAGGTAGTTAAAATCAGATGTATGACAAATCATACAAATACTGACTGGTGTTTACACTGCTACAATATATAATCTGTATCGAGAAAATAATGTACATACAATAATTACTACAGACATGGCCAAATTTGTTGGGACCCTTCTGTAAAAGAAAGAAAATCCCACAATGGTCACTGAAATAACTTGAAAGTGACAAAAGTAATAATACATTTAAAAAAAAAATCTGAAAATTAACTACTGAAAATCAGACCATGCTTTTGAATATTGGTTCAACAGAAGCATTAAAAAAACTATTGAAATTGGCCTGGACAAAAATGATGATACTCCTAGAAAAGATTGAAAATAATTTGACCATAGGGATATGTTAAACTAAGGTGTGTTCTATGATTAGCATCATAGGTGTCTTCAAACTTGAAATCAGTCAGTCTGCCTATTTAAAGGATGAAAGGTAATGACTGAGCTGTTTGGCATCATGGTGTGTACCACAGTGAACATGGACCACAGGAAGCTAAGGGCAGAGTTGTCTCAGGAGAAAAGAAAGAAAATTATAGACAAGCATGTTCAAGGTAAAGGCTATAGGACCATCTCCTAGCAGCTTGATGTTCCTGTGACCACTGTTGCTAATAATATTAAAAAGCATAAGGTTCGTGGGATTTTAGCTAGCCCCCTAGAACATAGATGCAAGCGGAAATGCAGGCCCAGGTTGATAAGAAGAATAGTGTGTAATGTAGAAAAAGAGAATAGGAAACCATCGAAAATCATTCAAGCGGAATTCCAAGGTCAAAGTATGCCGTTTTCTAATCGCACCATGGGTCATATTTTGAACAATAATAGACTCCATGCAATAAGACCAGGAGGCCTCCACTATAGTCAGAAAAAAAACATTAAAAAGCCAGCCAAAATGTATGCTGACAAGCCCCAAAGTTTCTGGGATGTCATCCTTTGGACTGATGAGACAAAACTGGAAACACTGTACCTACTATGAAACATGGAGGAGGCTCAGTTATGTTCTGAGGCTGCCTTGCTGCTTCCGGCAGAGGGTGTCTTTGAATGTGTGCAGGGTATAATGAAATCTCAAGACTATCAAGGCGGGTCATGGGTCCTCCAACAGGATAATGACCCAAAATGCACAGCTAAAAACACCCAACAATGGCTAAGAACAAAACACTGGACTACTCTGAAGTGGTCTTCTAGGATCCCTGATCTAACTCTTATTGAACATGGGTGGAAGGAGCTGAAACATGCAGTCTGGAGAAGGCACCCTTCAAACCTGAGATAACTGGAGCAGTTTGCTCATGAGAAGTGGGTGAAAATACCTGTGGACAGGTGCCGAAGTCTCACTGAGAGTTAAAGAAATCACACGAGTGCAGCGATTGCCTCAGAAAGTTGTGCAACAAAACATTAAGGGTATCATCATTTTTGTCCAGGCCAGTTTCATTAGTTTGTATTTTAAAATGATTCCACTGAACCAAAATTCAAAAACAGTGTCTGATTTTCATGAGTTAATTTTCAGAAATTTTTAATTTGTTGCTACTTTTGTCAGTTTCAAGCTATTTCAGTGACCGCTGTAGGATTTTCTTTCTTTAACGGAAGGTTACCAACGAATCTGTCCACGTCTGTAAGTCACAGCTGACTTCACACACACAACTCTACACATCTACACACTTACCGCAGCCTTGGTGTGACAGGGGGAAAAAAGAGAAATCTCAGTCAAAAAGAGTTTTATTGTTGTAATGCTCAGATACAAAGGTACTTGTGTGTGTGTGTACATATGCTCCTATATTGCACAAAATAAGAACGAGATAACCATTATGCTGTTACAATACGATTGGACTGAGTTAGCAGTCGTGCTAGGCATAAATTCTACTGCCTTGCCAGTACTGCAAATGTTTTCTTTATTCTTTTGTAAACATACCTGTCCAAAGAAGGCAACTCTGAAGTATGTGCCCAGCAGCCTCTTCCCAGTATGCATCACCTCCATCACCTTAGTATAGGCACGGTGGAGTGTATCATACAGGTGTGTCAGTTTCTGTTCCACACACAAAGAAAAAAACATAGCAGCAATTATTACAAGGATCAACCAAGATCATAAACGAATGAATTCAGTTCTGTTTAAAAAAAACCCTGTGAATTAAAGTCAGTAATGTACTGGAGTGCAGAGTGGACCTTATTTCTAATGTGTTAGAATAAGATGCTAGGCATAAAAGAATGCAATTATTATCTGAGATTACAGGGTTGCACCATCTGTAGGTACCGTATGTAGATTTTTGTTTTCATACCTTTAGCTTTGTAAATAGATTTTTTAAAACTCCCAACTACAAAAGGGTGGTTTTAAGAGGAAAAAGCAGCCACAGGAATAAATCAGCAACACATCGGTGCATTCAGACCAAATGCAAAGCATGGATTTTTTTTGGACAGTGTGATTTCATATTTCATTTTCACTAAAAAGGTCTTGTAATTACAGACTATAAAATAGGACATGTTTGATAAATATATACAAATATATACATTTTTATATTTTGTTAGCATCAGGTGCCTTAAAATGGTTTAATACCAGTGTTGCCAACTCTCACTCTTTGAGAGTGAGTCTCACTCTTTCACCCTCTTTTACATTCTCTCACACCTCAAACCTTATTTCTCACTCCAAAACAAGGATAATAGTCCCAGTATTGTGTTGACTTCCTTTACATTTTTACACAGTAAAAACTCTCAAGGCAGCGCTGTCAATGTATGGTCAAGGCTGATTTTCATGGCTTTTACTTTTAAAGTAAATCAAAACAATTTGTGTGCGTGTAACAGTTTTTACAGCACCACTGCATTAGATCTCATGATGGTAGATAACAACCAAAGGTTTGTATCTTTTTTTGTTTGATGAAGTTTACAGTGTGTAGCGTTAGGTTTGTCTCATACAGAAGATCCGCTTACCTTAAAAATTCATTTAGCACAATGTTAAGTAAAGCAGACTGTTCTGTTCTGTTCTAAAACATACTCTGAAGTAAAGAAGTGTATGCAGTAAAACAATAACTGTATTGTATAAATGCACACACACTCCACCCCTACCTCCCACTTTCCCCTGTGCACCATCCCCTTTAAATCTCACACCAGGCCTTTCTGAAAAGGGGGCAACTCTGTTAATACACACCTCCACGTTGATGAATGCACTTATGCCGTTGTTATTTATCAACAATATAAAATAAATGCAGAACAATTAATTGATTAAAAAAAACAAGATCTAGGTTCTCATCCTCCTGTCATTTATCTAGTGGTTCTAACAGAATGGCTGCAAAGTATATTTAAGAATCATCTTTTTTGTTTTCTGTTTAAGAAGACTTTCAGTGCATCAACTGTCCATTTTGTTGCTTTTTTTACTTTATCATTTTGAGCTCCTCAGGTCACCTCCCCGATGAGTCATTTTTTAGTTGTTTTTTCCCCTCTCCAGGTCTGTCTTCTCTGCTGTGTGCCAGTCATTTTTCAAGAAGAGCAGTACACGCCAAAATGACTGAAATATTAAAATCACCCATTGATGTGTTTTCCTTTCCTCTCAGTAAGCTCTTTGGAGTTGCTATGGTTACAAGGTAACAGAGTAATATCAGTACGGTGATTAAACTTGAGCCAGACTACCTGTGCGTTAAACAGTTTTATTGTACATCTGCCAGCCAATCAGAAAAGGTATTTCTTACCTCAAAGTCTCTGCGTTGCTCGTAGATGGGAATTATGAGCCTGTACACATCAGCAATTAGCTCGTATCGCTCTGCCTTCCACAGGCCATCGGCACACTCTTCCAGCAGCTCCATCAGCACCTCCTGAACACAAACACACAGATCAAATTGAAAAACAGATTCACTTAACTGTGACCTCCTCCCTGCAGTTTCAGCTAAGCATATTCAACAGTTAAAGTACAACAGAGGGACATCTCTGCTCCTTATTTGTCCTGACCATTGCAGTGAACTACAAGTGACCACATTGTTGCTGTAGACAGAGCAGACATGAGAGGAAATTAACACATCATCTCCTTTGTTTTTTAATGGGGGGGGGGGGTTAGTCCAGCTCATAAAGGGAAAAGGGTTTCAGAGCAGATAGAGGGTAAAAGCACTTTTCATTGCATGCAGATCTGTTGACCAACTCATAAAAGCTTACATATTTGCTAGCCACCACTTCCAATGTCAGAGTATTCATTTAACCAGAAGAACAAACTTCAAGCCTTTGCCTCTACTGTAACGTAGAGACAACGACAGTTTCTCCCGTCAGCTCTGTGCTTTCACTAAGAGCAACACACAGACCCAGCCCAGTCAAAGTCTGCGTGCTTTTAGCCTCAGCTTAAGTCAATACTCTTTATACTGATAAGAGCTGATTCATTTGGTCATGAGACGCAAAATGATGCCACTTACAATGACATTTCAAAAAAAAAAAAGAAAAAAAAAAAGATAAACCAAAGACTGACCTCATTGAAGTGAACATCCTGCATCCCTACGTCCTCCATCATGGCCGCCTCCTCGTCAATGTTGGGAGTGATGACACGGAAGGCTGAGCAGCCCTGTCTGAACATACCTGGCACAAGAGGCACGAGAGATCTTAATCAGGTTTACAAAATCTGCTTCAATCTAAATTTTAGGGTACTGTACAGAACTTTTGGAAACAGGTTTTAGGTGACTAAGGGTGCTCTCACTGTAGTACCTGTTCCTTACTGTCTGAGGTTTGACCCCTAAGTATGGAACATTTAACAGTGTGTGCTCCCTACTGTCCTTTCCCCAGCTTTGGAACGGTTGGAAGACATAGCCTTAGGAACAGAACAAACGCAAATGTTCGCTCCCATACGAGCATGTGCACGTTACATGCGTCTGATGAACATGTATAGGGCTGTCACTATAACCATCGGAGGAGGGCCGATCAAGGAGTTGGCACGGTCCAGCTGTTTCCATTCGCTTGAGAAAAACATTCAGAAAACTTTTTTGATTGAGTGCAGCCACCTGGTTATGTACTTGGGAAGGTGGAAAAATAAAAAGGTGAACAGCACCAGGAGGCTGCTGCGGGGTCTCCTCACTTTTTCCTCCGCCACAATGACGGGTAACCGCCACCACGGCCTGCTCCGATTTGATCCCACATGGAGCTGAGTAGCGATGCTCCATGAGGTTTCTGTTCACTGGATATTTGGAAGAGAAGCGCCGCCAACTATTGCCTACAAACTTTTATTTCATTTCTAAAATGCACAGAGGCTGCTCAGCTGAATGACAGCTACCACCATCCACCCCCACAGCCTGTAGTGGAAACCCAGGCCTGGTCAGGGGTTACCGCTTCAAGCCTGTGCTCCGTCCGCACGTGGCGCACATGGGTAGAGCAGATGTGACAGCAGGTCTGAAACCAGGAGGGAGCTGTGCTAGGCAAAATACAATGTGAGTACAGGCCGGTGCAGACCCCCCCGCTGACTGAGGAACAGAGTGCCATTTCACTTAGCACAGAAAAAGGAAAATGGCACCAGCAAGAGTGCAACCTAAATGAACTGCAGAGCATCTAGCCCACAGTAATTCTGAAAAATGAATGAAGTGAATGGGCTGCAGTTTGCTTATTTAACAGAAGATGCCACTAGAACCAAGGTTTCCAAAAGTTTCATACAGTACCCTTAATGCAAGCTGTGAGTTCATGTGATAATGTAACTTTCAAACTGTCCTTTTTTTTTTTTGCTTTTTTGCTTCTGAAGTCTTGGTTTCATATGTAAAGAGTTATCAGAGAGAATCTGATCTAAAGGACGTAGAAAGGTTTTTAACAACAACCCTTGAACCGGAGATCAGATGACAGGTGGTCCTGTCAGAGACACAGTTCATGACAGGGATCCTCAAATGTTTTTGCCAGGGGTCCACATTTGTGTTTTTCCAGTGGGCCGGAAGTCCGGAGCAATGCCAGCATGCTGTACGGGCAAATATTTCATTTCCACGTTGGGAGGGACAATAAACAAAACATTTTCTCCAGCGTAAATATTGAGGGGACACCAAGTATTATTGTAGTCAGTCACAAATTTATGAGAAAGAATGCACAAACATTCTAAAGTAATCAAAATAAAGCAGTTAACCCTTCCAGGTTATAAATTTACAAGAAAAAAAATGTGCAGATTTAAGATGCAAAAACAGCAGATTTATGAGGAGAAAGTGGCAAATTTACAAGAAAAAAGTTTTACATTTACAAATAAATGTGGTAAATTAACAAGAAAAAGTTACAAACTTATGAGAGAAGCTGCAGATTTTAAAGAGAAAATAGCCTCCCCTGGACCCCCTTGATTTACGCCGATGTCACCACGCTGCGCTGCTGTGGGAGTGGCTGGGTGAATGCAGCACCGCTCAGCTGCAGTCACCGGAACACTAGTGCACGTAATTGCACCGACGATGGGCACGACCACACGCGGGCAGCGAGCGCACTCTTTGAGCTTTGATGGCAGCAAGGCCAAGTTAGTGGTAGTAGTCAGGCGCCTGTGATAACTAACTAACTAACTAACTAACCCGCACTTATATAGCGCTTTTCTAGTCACAAAGACCACTCAAAGCGCTTTCATTAATACTAACCCTCTATTCTAAGGGCCTATAGGAAACAGATATCTAGGGACAATTTAGAACAGCCAATTAACCTAACATGCATGTTTTTGGCATGTGGGAGGAAACCGGAGAAATCCCGGAGTAAACCCACGCAACACGGGGAGAACATGCAAACTCCACACAGATCACTGTTGGTCGGGGGCTGGGATCGAACCCACGATCCCACGATCCCCACAATCCCCCGGCCAAGGGTAAACTGTGCTGCCGCAGTGCTAACCACTGCGCCACCGTGCACAGAGAAGCTCGTATATTAAATAAGGGTGAAATGAAATAAATAAGTAACATAGTCCTTCAGTCAAAAATACACAGAATTTATAACATGTAAATATCAGACTTCTAATAAAAACTGGAAACAGCCCTACTGCTATCCGACGGTGAATCCCTGGCTTTCGTTTTTGCATCACGTTTGGACTGCTGGTCCACGGAGCGCGGCGGTGTGGTGTGCCGTGGCGTGGGGTGGGCAGAAACCCTCACTATCAAAGGCGGAATGCGGGCGCCCGTTCCAGGTTGTGGTTCTCCGGTCGCCAGCGGCAGTCAAGACCATTTCCTTTCTCTCCTCAGGGTGGGGAGCACGGTGTGATTTCCAGGGGCGCCTCCAGAAATTTTTCACAGGGAAGGCCACACGAGAGCCACTGAAAATCTTGGGGTGGCACATCAAAATCAATTTAAAATGTAATCACGCTGAGCGCCCGTTTGTGTTTGGTCTGAACGCAGCCTGACAGTGTGATCTGTCCTGCTTTGCTGCATTTTGTTAATATTTGTTAACAATGTACAGCGGACATCAATTATTCCTAAATATCTACTACATGTAAAATATGACATAGAAAAACGAGTTATAAAATTATGTTAGACTGTCCAGTGGCAGGGACCAGGGGTGGCCGCTGGGGGCCCAAGTGGTGGGAGGGGGGCCATAGTCCCCCTTGGGGGCACCCCTGGTGATTTCTCGTGCTTGCTTGTCTTCAATGAGCATTTTGCCTTAGTTTGATGATGGGGCCTCAGACCTCACTCCATCCAGGGCTGTCCTTACACGATAAACGGTCGGGCTGGCAGCCATCACAATGTTTGAGTTCCGTTTTTTTTTTTAATTCTGTCATAATACAACAGGTGTGGGGTTTTTTCTTCAAATGGAATCAAAAGGCTTTGCGGTCTGGTGGGTGTTCTGACATTTTACCATACTTATCAGAACAGCCATACCCTGGGTGCCGCGCATGCGTAGTAACAGGAAATACGCTTCCGCTCATAATTTCAGCATACAATGCAGCTGGCGGAAACAGCTGACGGCACTGAACCGTGATTGGCTGATCTAAAAATGTGGCGCGTTTTCAATGTGTATCTATTTATATACATTATTTATATTTCCTGCTGTTAAAAATTACTCAATACAGCTGATGGAAGGCATAAAGATTTGGCGTTTTGAAAGATTGTGAAGTGTGGCACCCTTAGTTTTGATACATAAGGGATGTATAGAGCTTTTTTTTTTTTTACTGTCCATTATCTTTCTTCTGTACACAACAAGCAAATCATTTCACTTGTATTGCATTTATTAATCAGTCATTACAGAATAATCTACCAGTGACTCATTTTATGGCAGCTGTAAATGGCTGCAAACATAAAAATGTTTGTGTTCAAATGGTCGTTTGGAGTCACAGAAAGCATGCCATAACCAAGAGACCCACACTGTGATATACCCTCAACTTACCTTTCCTCCACAAGTACTCAGCCACCAGAGCAGCGACATGCACGTAACACATGGCTGCCTGCGGGTGAAGAAAACAACCCCAAGGGACGAGTCACAGGCTGGCAGGTTATGTCTTACTGGAGCACAAAAACAATGTGTCAGAGTGAAGTAAAATACCTCTGAGAGGTCACCGTTCTTGTTGTGGATGCGGGCCATGCTGTCCAGCCAGGTCTTGCGGAGCTCGGGGGTGCTAGTGTAGGACTTAGCCAGGCTGTACTGGAGGTCCACCAGCATCTCGGGGTCGTTCTCGTGCTCCTTCATCTGCTCCGTGGCCATCAGCACTGTCCTGATCCGTTTAGTCAGGTCCTTCACATCTGAGGGGAACGCTGTGTGCTGCAAAGTAAAACAGTGGAACATTTCAGTGTGATTACAGCAAATCATACATACCCAAGGGGGCTGTGGTGTCAGTTCAGGACACAATCTCCCCTAAATGAGCAAAAAATGAAACTTCTATTCATGGTGTGGACGTATTTAGCTTTAAACAGTGATTTGTATTTTTCTAAAGGACATACAAAGAGCTAATTAACAAGCAACTGACAGAAACAATTAAGTACTAACTGTGGGATTTACAACAAATCCCTGCAATTAAAAATGCTAAACCAATCCATTAAGCACAAGTTACTACAACTGTGTTTATTTGATTCAGATGTCCCATTTACTGATTTTTTTTTAAACTAAAAGTTAATCTGAAGTACTCATACTTTTGAATGTGGATTTACAGCGATAATTTTAAGCTCCTTAAAACCTTAGAATACAATTGCTGAACAACAGTGCAGATCTCAAAAATTGTTATCAAATTATATACATGCACATTTGGCTGCTCCCTAATTGGGGCTGCCACAGCACATCATGGGTCTGCTTAATGATTTGGCAAGGATTTTACACAAGATGCTTCTTCCTGATGCAACCCTCCCCATTCACTTGGGCTTAGGACCGGGACGAGGAGTACACTAGTTTTTATGTTTCCTCCTGTGGCTGGGTAACCAACTATCCTTTCCCTATTCTATTTATGCTGAGCACATTGCTAGAAGGCATAAAGTACAATTTTTATGGTCTTTGGAATGACATGGCTGGGGCTTGAACCCACAACCTCCTGGCTGTGAGGCAGATGCGCGATCACTAGGTAGGCCACCAATCCAGTATTAAATTAATAAATTATAATTTTACAAAAAAAACCAAATTTATTTCCTCTCAAAATTCTTCCAAAATTATAAGTTTTAGTAGGAAAATAATTCTAAGATCTTAATTTATTATTTTTAATTGTTTGTAGATGAGTATGAAATTATTTTTAAAATTTTATTTTTATGTTTACATATTATTTATGTAAAAATGAATGAACTCTTGAGACTAAGAATTTCTTTTTCCTGGATCAGAAGAAGAACTTTTTCAAATGATAGTACCCACAGAAAACCTGTTTAACCTGTTGCACTTCGGTGTACCGCGGGCGCACGAGGGCGTCCTAGGACGCACTAGGAGGCACTGAAAAAAAAAAAAAAAAAGCTGCATTTCCGTTCTTCCACTACAGACACAGCCGCGAACAGAAAGCCAAAGGAGTGCTTTGATTGGTTTAGATGTGATTGACCTCTCATTCGACTAATAAGAGCCTTGAATTGGGTTTCTGAAACCTTGAAGAACCAATGACTGAAAACCTAGCAAGAAGGACCCGCCTACCAACGGCTGCGAATACAGCGAGCCAATTGAAGCACAGTAGTTCGAAAGCGTGCCTCCCTTGCAAAATCTGTTTTGTTTTTAGCCGCTGGGTGACACACATGCGTTCGCCAGTCTTTTTTTCTTATTACTGTTCTTATTTGTTTTGAAAAATCGTTCGCCAAAACCGCAATCATGGAAGTGCAAAATCGCAATAATGGAATTATGGTTTGACCGAGTCGCGTGACCAGAACCACGAGTCCGTAACAAGCGGACCAGCGTCATGTTCGTCTGACAATGAGGAAGAGAAGTTCGCCAGCGACACTGCTGTTGTGGACAGGTAAGTGTTATAAGCTAAATTATTCTTTATCCCTGAAAATTGTAATCAAAAATGACTTTTGACCGATCGGTAAATTACAACTGTGCGTAGTAGACCGCGGTGCACGAACCGGACTCCGTGCGCCGCGGTACACGGTTCGTGCGCCGCGTCCGGACCGTGAACGCCCCCCCCCCCCCCTCGCTACTCTTCTGTAGCAGATTGCAGATATTATTGCAGATATTTTAGTACAACTGTGCGTAGTAGACCGCAGCGCACCGTGACCACAGCGCACCGGGCGATATCCGTCCTCTGTAGCGGGAGCGGGGTGGGAGTTGTTATCTTCTACATTACAGATATTTTAGTATAATTTTTAGTGCACCGTAGGTTATTTTTTCTTGTAAAAAAAAAAAAAGCCACACATTTTTTACGTGGCATGCTTCTTTGTGTGTGGGGGCTTGTTTGTTCATTCATTCATTCAAGAATGAATAAACAACCCCCCCCCCCACACACACACACAGCCCTGAGTGTCACCTTTCATTAGAGCCCAACATCAAGCTTCTATATTGAATCATTCAAAAGTTACAGACGTTTTTCCAAACTGTGCCATTTGGCACAATTTGGCACAGTTCAAAAACGCCTGGGAACAACCTGACAAAAAAGCTGTGTAATATATTCATTTTTTGTGGTATTGATACAAAATTTGGACCTCAGCTGGATAACACTTGGTTCTACATTTCTGTTGCATTTTCCAGCCTGGATCTGACAGCTGTGTGTTATTTGCAAGCATTTGTATCCAAAAAAACACCCAGGCAAAATTTATTTTCTTCTAGTTCAGTATGTTTAGATGACTGTTACTCAGTGGCAGGAGCACTTAGAGAGATTATGACTGTTTTGCCAAAAAAATCAAAGTGTTTTCTTTTAAATGAGACCAACCCCATGAAGATGCTGCAAAGGGTTGAAGAACAGCTTTTGATTTACTTTGGGTACGTTATTTTTTGGCATTTACCAGAGTGCAAGGGGTTAAACAAGGGGAGAGCATGCCCAGGTTTGAACCCAGGACCCTGTTTCTGTAAGGCAACATGAACCACTATTCCATAACACTGCTCATTCTAGTGTGTGCTGGGTTTAGAATAAGCAAATACAGACGTGGACAAATTTGTTGGTAACCTTCCGTTAAGAAAAAAAAATCCCACAATGGTCACTGAAATAACTTGAAACTGATAAAAGAAATAAATAAAATTTTTCTGAAAATTAACTAATGAAAATCAGACATTGCTTTTGAATTGTGGTTCAACAGAATCATTTTTAAAAAAACTAATGAAACTGGCCTGGACAAAAATGACGATACCCCTATAAAAGACTATACTATATATAAAAGAAAATACTTTAACCATAGGGACATGCCAGACTAAGGTGTGTTCTGTAATTAGGATCACAGGTGTCTTCAAACTTTCCTTCAACCATTCAGCCTATTTAAAGGGGGAAACACTGCTACTGTGCTGTTTGGTATCATTGTGTGCACCACACTGAACATGGACCAGAGAAAGTAAAAGAAACAGCTGTCTGAGGAGCTCAGAAATAAAATTATAGACAAGCATGTTAAAAGTAAAGGCTATAAGACCATCTCCAAGCAGCTTGATGTTACGGTGACCACAGTTGTCAATATTATTAAAAAATACAAGGTTCACTGGACTGTAGCCAACCTCCCAGGACATGGATGCAAGAGGAAATGCAACCCCAGGTTGATCAGAAGAATAGTGTGTATCATAGAAAAAGAACCTAGGAAACCATCCAAAATCATTCAAACTGAACTCAGGTCAAGGTCAAGATACGCCACTCTGTAATTGCACCATGGGTCGCATTTTCAACAATATTGGGCTCCATGGAAGAAGCCCAGGAGGGATCCACTATTGACAGAAAAAACATTAAAAAGCCAGCTAAAATGTATAGTATGCTGATGAGCCCAAAAGTTTCTGGGAGGTTGTACTTTATAATAATAATAGTCTCAATTTATACAGCGCCTTTCAAGAAACCCAAGGTCGGTTTGCCCTGGGGCAGCTATGGCTGCAGGGTAGCCTGCTACTGTTGATGTCTATCTGGGCTGGATGGTTGTTGGGCTTGCAGTAGGCACTCTGGGATGCCGCTTGGCATGTGGAGCACCATATGGGTCTGGCCCATTATTCATTATTATCATTATGTTTGTGTGTACAAGATGCGTGAGAGTGGGTGTGAGTGTGGCTGCCTCATTGTGCCTGTGGTGCTGGTGAGTGACGCTGGCAGGTCCTCGACTGCACAGCCTGGTGGCCCTCGCCCTGGGATGGGATCTGGGGGCAGTGGGTGACCTCCAGAGCCAGTTTGGAAGCTGGCTTCCGGGGGACGGGGACTCTCTTTGGGACCACCTCCCTCCCAGTTCTACCTCCCCCCAATTCTGGGTGGATCATACATCTTATTGGATACACTTAGGGTTTTGGGGTGGGGGGGGTGCTGTACGGTGTCGGTGAAGAGGATCCCTCTGTCTACTGCGCAGTGGGGCCACCCTCACCTCAATTGTAATTGCACTGTAGACACTGAGGGCTTGGCGGGATGGGAGCCCCGCTGCCCATAGCATTGGGTAGCAGTGCTCTAACACACTATCCCCCCAATTTTACCTGCACTTTGGTAGTTCACACACCTGCACACAATCACACCACACAACTGTGTGGGGGGGGGGGGGGTCTTCCCCCACCCCTGCTGCCCTTTGTCTGCCAGGGGCCTGGGGCCTGGCTGGCGTCCTTGGGCCCGTCATGCTGTCGTCATCCCTGGGCACTGCCGAATGAATAGGTGTGAGTGAGAGAGTGAGTGAGCAAGTAAGTGAGAGTGAAGGAGTGTTGAGTGGAGATGGTGATGGTGGGTCGGACTTGTGTGGTGCTTTGCGTGTCGAGTGGCATCTCGGCGCGCTTGCGGTGGTCCATTGATCAGTCGCGCCGGGTGGGCATTGGTGGTGGTGGTCTGTTTCTGTGGCCACAGTTGCCCCATGGGGGTTGGCGGGAGTGTGGCTGCTGGTCTGTGCCGGCAGTCTCCCCAGCTGTTGTCGGGTATTGGTGCACGTTTATGCCCACTGCATCTGCGCCGAGGCCGCCCCAAGTGTTAAGGGTGAATGAGTGTGGGGGAGAGCACTAGTAGATGTGAGTGAGTCGGAGCGCAAGTGAGAATGTGTGTATGGGTGAGCATGGGTGGAGGGAGGCGTGGGTGGGTGGGTGGCTGTGGGCGACTGTGAGGGCTAGTGGGAGCGGAAACAAGACTGAGCGGGTACGGGAGTGGGTGAGAGTGGGTTGGTCTGGGTGTGGGAGTGCGAGTGTGGGATTGTATGGGGGAGAGGGTGAGTGAGAGTGAGTGTGTGCGGGTGCATATGAGAGCATGACGGTGTGAGTGCGTGGGAATGGGTGTGTGTGCTGGTCGGGGGGTGCTGGACTGAGGGGGTGGCACCTCCTGGTTGCGTGGGCTCCCTTGGATTGGGGGGGAGGGGGCTGGCCCCCCGTGGGGCTCTTGCGCCTTGCTGCCACCTTCCTTGGGCATGAGGGCCTGGGAGGTCCCGGGGAGTGTGTCTTGGGTGCTGGGGTGGGCTCAGGCCCACAGTCTCCGGCCCAGAGGGGGGCCGCTGGCCTTCCGGCACCTGGGGCCCGGGAGCTAGCGTTATCCCCACTGGGAAGGGGGGGTGGTGGAGGTGGCTGGCTGGTCCAGGGGAGTGCTGCGCTGGCTGCTTGGTGGCCCGACCTCCCTCAGCCATCCCTCCTGGGGCGGATGCCTGGTTGTCCTGGGGCTTGTTGGCCTCGGGACATTTGTGCTCTGTGGGGGTTGGTGGTGCTGTCTTTCTTACTTGGGTTTCGGGGGGGGAAGTGTTGCTGTGACCTGCTACCCTCTTTGTGTTTTTCCTGGCAAACCATTCACGCACACACTTACTTTCCACGTGCTCTTATACACATGCACACACACACATATATCTCTGTCCTTTAACAGGTGCAGATACCAGACTCATGATGATACCTTTTCAGTTGAAGAAACAGTTTGTCTTCTGTTTGTTTCACTTGTGTTAGTCTGTTTGTTTTCTCTGTTTCTCTCTCTTTTCTTTCCTCTTCCCTACCACTCCGTTCCACATTCCCCCGTCAGATCCTTCATGGGTAAAACAATTTGAATAAAGTATTAAAAGTTATTACAAGAGTAGTCTATAAATAACATACAGTACATATACACTACCGTTCAAAAGTTTGGGGTCACTGAGAAATTTCCTTATTTTTGAAAGAAAAGCACTGTTTTTTCAATGAAGATAACTTTAAACTAATCAGAAATACACTCTAATATCTAATTTACATTGCTAATGTGGTAAATGACGATTCTAGCTGCAAATGTCTGGTTTTTGGTGCAATATCTACATAGGTGTATAGAGGCCCATTTCCAGCAACTATCACTCCAGTGTTCTAATGATACAGTGTGTTTGCTCATTGCGTCAGAAGGCTAATGGATGATTAGAAAACCCTTGTGCAATCATGTTAGCACAGCTGAAAACAGTTTAGCTGGTTAGAGAAGCTATAAAACTGACCTTCCTTTGAGCAGGTTGAGTATCTGGAAAAAATTATTATTTCAAATACAAATCATTATTTCTAACCTTGTCAATGTCTTGACTATATTTTCTATTCATTTTACAACTCATGGTGGTAAATAAGTGTGACTTTTCATGGAAAACACAAAATAATTGTCTGGGTGACCCCAAACTTTTGAACGGTAGTGTACTGTATATGTACTGTATAAAGCTCCTTTTGGCAAAGTAAAGTTTGGCACAATAAGGGAAGCAGATTTCTGTTCTGCTTACCTAGCTGCTTGACCAAACAAGGAGAAGAAAAAAAAAAACAAGGTTGTTTTACAAACAAATAAACAAATAATAGACAGAAACAAACATGAAACAAGTTAGCCAGGAAAAGCTTGCAGGAACAAGTGTCTTTTCAGTCTGGATTTAAAAGACTCCAAGGTTGGTGCCTGGTGAACTGTCAGAGGGAGCGAGTTCCACAGGGTTGGAGCTGCCACACTGAAGGCCCTGTTCCCAAAGGTTCTCCAGCAAGTGTGGGGAATGGAGAGGAAACCTAGGTCGGCAGACCGAAGGTTCCGAGAGGGGTGGTGAACACTGTACTGATGAAACAAATCTGGAGCTTTTGGGTCAGTCACATCAGCTCTGTGTTTACAGAAGGAAAAATGAAGCACACAAAGAAAAGAACACTGTACCTACTGTGAAACATGGAGGAGGCTCGGTTATGTTCTGGGGCTGCTTTGCTGCTACTGGCACAGGGTGTCTTGAATGTGTTCAGGGTAAAATGAAATCTGATGACTATCAAGTCATTCTGGAGCAAGATGTGTTGCCCAGTGTCAGAAAGTTTGATCTCAGTCACAGGTCATGGGTCTTCCAACAGGATAATGGCCCAAAACACCCAAGAATGGCTAAGAACAAAACACTGGACTATTATGAAGTGGCCTATGAGCCCTGATCTAAATCCTATTGAATATCTGCGGAAGGTGCTGATACAAGTAGTCTGGAGAAGGCACCCTTCAAACCTGAGATAGCTGGAACAGTTTGCTCATGACAAGTGTTGACATGTGCAGAAGTCTCTGAGAGTTAAAGAAATCACTTGATCACAGTGACTGCATCAGAAGATTGTGCAACAAAATAATAAGTTAAGGGTATCATCATCATTTTTGTCCAGGCCAGTTTCATTATTTTGAAAAAAAATGATTGTTGAACCAAAATTCAAAAGTAATGTCTGATTTTTATTAGTTAATTTTCAGAAATTACTTTTGTTCGTTTCACTATGTCAGGACTACTGGAGTGTTCCTCACCTTGATGGTTTTGTCACTATTGGCACAGTTGTTGATGATGGACAGAGACTGCTGGAAGCGTGTTCCCCCAATACCGATGACATCAGCAATCATCTGACTGACAGCAATCACCACCTACAAGTGAAGGTAGACAAGTAAAATTATTAACTGTTACAACACATCATATATGAGTCACATAGTTAGGTAAATGCGAAATGCAAAATACACACAAAATAAAACACTTAAATTCAAATAGGCACACTTGAATTAAGAAGTCATACCTGCAAATGTGTTCGTACAAAAGATTTGCGGCCTGTGTAGTCAAAGTTGCTCTTCATCAGGAAGTAGAGGAGGTGGGCAGCGTCACTGCGGATGGAGCTCAGCTTGGAGTTACAGCACTTGAGGATTTCATAACACAAAGAGGCACACATGTCGGCTCGGCCGTCAAAGAAGGTACAAGGGAACTGGAGAACAAGAATGATGGGTATATACAAACATTGTTAATCTAGTTCCATCTGAACCTCCTCCTAAAGATTAACGTGTCAGTAGTCTCACTTTATAGATGAAGGTCCTGAGTGAGGTGAAGACTTGTTTGAGGGCGGTCTCAGACTGAGGGATCTGCAGGAAGCACAAGTGCACCTGGAAAACTTTCTTCATCAGGGGGTTGTGGCCCAGATCTGAATTCAGCTGAGTCTGAAAACACAGAAGGGTGTGTGTTGCTTTACGAACAGCCACAAAATAAGGGCTTAAGATCTGTGTATGTACACCGTCTGAGTAATAACCTTGAAACCCATGATGAAGATACTGAGTGTGTCGAGCACAGTAAGACAGACTTCTGTGGATATGTTGGCCTCCAGAAGACATTGGCTGCTCACGTCTGCTTCCGTGTAGGAATATACTGCGCGCACACACACACACACACACACAAGGTCTAACGTTTTGGAGAATAAGCTTCATAAGGCAATATCATCATAGTTATGACTGCTTTGTTGATTTATATCAGTAAATAACCCCGGCAAGTGTTGACAGTACATGCTACCACTTGAGCTGCTGTTATAGCCATGGTCACTTTCCTCCAGCAGAGGTCAGTAAAAGACAGCACTAAGTTCTTCATAATTTTCATCTATTCGTTTGATTCTTTAAGCACAGGCAATGGATTGATTTCTGTAATACTAAGACTCTTTGATTTAAATTAATATCAGCACCATGATCAGTTCTCTCTTCATTATCCAGTTAAAATATGAAAATAAAATTAAATGTGAAAAAGGTGCTTCAAAAAGGTGTACACAGACAGATAGAAGCACTAAATGATGGCAATACTTCTCTATCCCCTCCACAGACTGTTTCTGGCTTATTGTACAATTTTTAAATGTTTTTATGTATATAAAATATTGCAGCAATGACAGCCTTCCAGACTGATTTGTTCCTGGCTCTGTGCTGCCAGGGAACACTGAAAGTACAAAAATCCACGGAAGTAAAATACAATGATCAAAGAGCACAAGCTTACTGTTGTTAAATGTGTGAACATTCTCCAAAGTTCCCAGTTGCTGCAGGCGGGCGTGCAAGATCCCTGCCCTGTTGCGAGACACGGGCAGAGTCAAAGACTTTTTGTCTGAAGCCACGGGCCCCTCCTGGCTCCTGTTGGAGAGAGAATTTCGCATTATTGCATGACAGAAAAATTAAAACATAAATCAAATATTCAAGGCTTGGGGAAAAAAGGTTTAAACGTGCCATGCAGTTACAGTATTAAGGAAATAGAGAATGAATGGCATTAATCTCTTACCCATGCAGGAGGGGCCAGAAACAATTTGCCAGCAGTGTTACAGATGAGAAAACAAACCAACAATCTGGTAAGAGTTAGTGTTTAGTGTAGGTTTGGAAGAATTTGTGTGGGAGTCATACATATATCGCATAGACGAGAAGCAAATTTAGTTTCAGTTAAAGCATATAGCCACAAATTCATTCACATGTGAGTGTGATAATAATTAGCAGTGACTACCTGGCAATGAACCTTTTTCCCATGTATCGGAACTGATGAAGGCAGACTCTGCAGGGCAAACACACACAGTGAATCCACTCCGCATGCAAGCACAACTGCAAATCCTTGTTTTTAGCGAGCCCTGTGCCCAACAAGTGAACTGCAGCAACCCAGGCAAACACCTGACAACCTCATCTGCTTGGAGGGAAATCAGCAGCGAATGTGGTGCACTTCCCTGATTGGCCACAGGTGTCACTAAAGACAAAGGTCATTCTGATTACAGAGAGTTCCCAGTTTCAAAAAGAGGTCTGACTGTAAAAAAAAAAAAAAAAAAAAAAAAAAAAAAAGTCTACATGAAAAACTGTGTTAAACTTGATTTATCATTTTGGTAAACACATTCCTGGTGAGTTTATGGTTTTAATCATTAGTTTTAAGTTTTTCTCAAAGTAATTTTAGAATAATTTGAATAAAGAAGGGCATCCTTCATTTCAGGGCCATTTCCTAGTTTGGGGCGGCCCCCTAGTGCATCAGTCTGGTAACAAGAAAAAAACGGGCAGCAGCCCTTGCAGGTGATGGGACATGTTAAATGATGGAAAATAAGCATCATCTCCTTAGTTAGACTGTAACTGTACTCTGTGTAACTGCTGTTCATATATCCAAGGTGTGGATGCTGTGGTAACTGAGTTAACTTTCATGCATCATTAGAATATTGCTGCACCATGAGCGTAAGGGCCCTGGAAGAATATACGTGTATATTTGACATCAGATTTTCAACATTAGATGCAACACCTATTTTTTTGCAGTCACTAATGCAGGACACCAATCCCTGCCAATGTTAATGTTACTGTAAAAAATCAGTGAACTTTGATTGGGGTGTTGTCTGTTATCTGTGTTGTTATTTTTCAGTGTTTATAGGTTCGTTATAAACCTTCATTATGCTGACTCCTTTAAATACCTTGTTAAATCACTGATTGCAATAAAAGAAGCTGAGAGGACTTTTCTGTTCACGTTTTTCTTTCGCCAGTAAGAGCATTTTATTATAGATCCCCTGTAAACTGGCATCCTGAAGAACACAGTTCATCTGAATATGTCACTTCTAAGCTCCTTCCATGATCACGTTACCCAGCTGTACTTTAGCATTTGCTGTTACTGTTTTGCTTCAATTATCTATCATCTATTATTTGAGCAGACTGTATGTGGTTTAATATGCTAACTAGCAGAAAAGCAGCAGGCCTGGCTAACTCAAAATTTCATGATTGTAGTTTCATAGAAAAAAAAACTTTTAAACACTAGACCAGAGGTTGTGCTGCAGTCCAACGGCAACTAACAGGAAGTTAGCATACAGTGCTGGGGTTGTGAAAATTTGGGCGTAATCCAGAGCAAATACAGTCATGTGAAAAAATTAGGACACCCTGTATAAGCCTGTGTGTTTTGATTTTTTTTTTTACATATTTGGACATATGGATATTTAATATCTGTTTATAATACTGGGAGGTTCATGTAATATAACTTAACAATTAAAAATGAATTAAAGACTTTTCAAATTTTCTGTAAAATGCAATTCTAAACAAATAGTGAGGAATAAATTAGGACACCCCCCCCCATCTTTTTTAGGACACCTCCACATTCATTCCCACTTAAAATGGCTAAAATAAATGTTAAAAAAATGCAAATAAAAACAAAAACAAGGTTAGACATAGATATGTGAACATTTCTTAATAAAGAACTGAATATTTAATGGGGTGTCCTAATTTTTTCACATGACTGTATTCAAATATTCTGTAGTCTTTTTTTCTCTCCGTAAACTGCATCATCATGAATTTTTTTTTTTTAGAAATGTAGCTTTATGCAAATTTCAAGATTTTTTTCCATAATTTTGCAGCTTTTACTTTTTCTCATAAATTTGCAATTGCTGCCACATTAATTTTATTGTTTTTTTCTTATATATTTGTAAATGTATACATGTAATTTTTTTTTAAATGATCTTTATTTCAGTGGTACGCAAAAACATGTCCAACCCTTGACAAATAACATATTTCTATTTAAAATGATGAAAACCCATCCTGTAGGATATGGAAAAAATTCAGTGAAAATCATTTGCATAGTTACTTTTTTCATAAATTGAACAAAAACCCCTCCATGGATCAGCACCTTATCGTGGTGGAAGGGTTTGTGTGCCCTAGTGATACCAGGAGCTACGTATGCTTTCGGGGCAACTTGCCAGACCAAGAATGGTTCAGTAGATCCCTATGAAGGAGCTACAACACAGATCCACTGGTTTTGGAGTTAAAGGGGCTTGAGTGCAAGGGCCTCAAGCCTGTCCATAGAGCCTGGCTGGGCTCAGCCCAAGTGAGCCACATGGGTCCACCCTCCAGTGGGCTCACCACCTGCAGAAGGGCTCATGGGGATCGTGAGAACTGGGTGACAATCTGGGCTTCTCTGCTTAGACTGCTGCGCCCACGACCAGGACCCCCAGATGAGTGGTAGAACATGGATGGATGGACAGATGAAGTTGAACACAAATTAATATAAATACATGAAAAAACAACTGTGGTACGTGCAAAGGTCTGGGCACCTAACACACTTAAACACATCCATTTAAAAAAAAAAAATCACCAAAATATGCTATTTGTCAAGCAGTGGACAAATTTTCACACACCGCTGTATCGAACTGTGATTAATTTCTTGTAAATTTGTGAGATTTTTCTCCTAAATTTGCAGGGTTTTGGGGGGTTAAGTTAGTAAAGATAAATCTGTAAAGTAATTTTAATAAAAATCAAGCAGTTTGGGTGATAAAGTGAACACCAAATCTAAAAAGCAAATACAAGAATAATAAAGAAATATCCAGATAAATATTTGAGTAAAGCCCTAATACAGAGTAGCTGTAGGTTAGAAAAGTTGTTTCTGTAACTTACTCTATCAAGGTGAAGAAATCCATCAGGTCTGAGGGAGCTGCTTTGTTCCAATATCCAAAAAGAGCCTCTGAGTGGATAAAATGATATATAATAATGAGTCCACCTCCATGTGTGTGAAAATCAAATGTGCTGACTCGGACATGCTGTCATACCCTCTGACATGCTCTTCAGGATATGCAGAAAGCACATGAGCAGGTGTCTGACCTCGTCACGGTCCAATTTGTCACAGCGCAGCACACTGCTGCCGAGCGCTGACGCGCACTGGTTCTGATGAATGGGAAGAAGACAGAGGAATTACGTAGAGAAACCTTCAGTTGTGTGTCGGAAGAAAAATCCAAACTTTAAAGAGATAAAGCAGATCACTCAGAGTCCAAACTTCAAAGACAGGAAGTGTCAAGTATTTTCTTTGGTGAAAAAAAAAGCTGAGCTTGAGGTTTAAGAGGCACCCCAGGAAATCAGCAGAAAAGGCTACAAAGGTGAGGCTGTACAGGAAATGGAATCCAAACCTAATGCACTCTGGTATTTCACTTTGTAAATTGGAATTCAGGGACAAAAAAAAAAGACCACCAGATCAACTCTGCAGATCACAAAGGTGCAAGACTCTATGCAAACACAACCAAAAGATGCAGATAAAACGGCACAAAGCTGAAGCAGAGTACTTGTAAGGGTATGTTTTCCTGCTGATCTCCAGCCACCCTCTGTCCTGCACCTGACTTGTCACTGTCACTGTCCTGCAGCAAGTCAGGCAACGGCATAGTGAGGAGCGAGAAGTCCATGGTGACCCGCTTGGTTGCACGGTCCGGCGGAGGGCCTCGCTCTTCTGGGTCAAGGGGGAGTGGGGGCATGTTGACCGAGTGCCTCCTGGTAAATCGCTCTCTCTTCTGGCTCAGCTGGGATGTTACAGAGCAGGGAGGAGAGGTGTGGGAGCTCTGCAGGAAGGAGGGTGTGGAAGTCCGAGAGTACACATAATACAGAATTGATGTTTAAAAGGGAGTTTGCAAGCTATCAACTTTAATTCCTGTTCTTTGATTATTTTTTTTTTTTTTGGCTTTCTCATGTTTGAGAAACTGTGACAACTTGAACTTAAATGTGGGGTTCTTTTTTTGAAATACACTTTTTTCTCATAAAACATGCCTCAATGGTCCTGTAGGTGTGGTTTTCATTGGAGCACATAAAAATGAATGGTCTTGGGAGTGCAGGATTTTGAGAAACATTTGACTAATAGCCCAAGACGGACCGCTCCAAGCGATTGGTCAGCTGGCCTGTCAATTAACAAACATGTCTGTTTATACACACCTAATGCCCACACACACTCATTCCACATTCACCAGAGCTGCTGATCTGGAAGAACTGTGCCTGTGTTTATGAGCGGTTAAGCTAGACTTTCTCGTTTGTTTTTCTTCACATTTCCAGGTTTAATCATGAACGCAGGATGAACTTATAGATTATGAATTTATTTATTATTAAGTAGCCTGACGAACAAAGAATGTGGGTCATTCTTCTCGTTTAACTTGACATGAAGCAGACTCATGTTTTCTTCTTCAGTGACAGCTGAGGGGAGCAGAGGTGCGAGGATGCACCTGCAGGTGCAGCCCTGCCGGAGCACGTTCGTGTGTTCTGGAGGAGTGGTTTGGAGAAGATTTCCAGGGATGTGGAGCTCTGTGGGCAGCGAGAGTTGAAAATGAAGCAGTTTCTCGTCTTAGGCACACCTCCTTTAAGCTTCATTCAGACACAATTTACTGTGTTTCTGCTGCAGAGATGTAGGGCTCTTGTAAAGGTACTGTATTAAATATTTGAAAAGTCAGATTTTAGTGACACCTTGTGGTCGCTATGAGAACTGCTGGCTTATACACTCCATTTATTACACATTGTGGGTTAGATTCCCTACTAAAGTCCCTACACGGTGGCGCAGTGGTTAGCACTGCGGCAGCACAGTTTACCCTTGGCCGGGGGATTGTGGGGATCGTGGGATCGTGGGTTCGATCCCAGCCCCCGACCAACAGTGATCTGTGTGGAGTTTGCATGTTCTCCCCGTGTTGCGTGGGTTTACTCCGGGATTTCTCCGGTTTCCTCCCACATGCCAAAAACATGCATGTTAGGTTAATTGGCTGTTCTAAATTGTCCCTAGATATTTGTTTCCTATAGGCCCTTAGAATAGAGGGTTAGTATTAATGAAAGCGCTTTGAGTGGTCTTTGTGACTAGAAAAGCGCTATATAAGTGCAGGTTAGTTAGTTAGTTAGTTAGTAAAGTAAACTGTGGTGTTATGAATGATACTGCAGTTTAATTAAGGTGTCATTAAATCAGTTTCCAGATGTCCAATACAGTGCCTTTACTATTATTTGTTATAGTCAAAAATTTAAATTCAGTCATTATTATTATGTCATATCATTATTATGATCTATGGCATATTACCATTTCCATGCTGTCCATCCTGCTTGTCCCAGTTATTAAGGACAAAGCAGGAAAAGTTGGTTGGCTGGATAATTCTAGGCCTATAGCACGATGCCTATAGCATCATATCAGATGTTATGGAAAGAATATTGTTTGACAGAGTAAATGGATATATTATTTCCTGTAATAATCAGTTTGGTTTTAAACTGAAGCATTGGACTGACGTGTATATATGCACTTAAGGAAACAGTGAACCTGTATAGGAGAAAAAACTCATTTGTTCTTATGTGTTTTATTGATGCTTCTAAAGCATTTGATCGAGTTAGCCACAGAAAACTTTTTATTAAATTAAAGCAAAGGGGAGTGCCTGGGTACATGATGAGGGTTTTGGCCGACTGTTATTCTCACCAGACGATGCAGGTCAAATGGACAGGCAGTATATCGGCCCCCTTTGGAGTTTGTAATGGTGTGAGACAGGGAGGGATTTTTGAACTGTCCATGCGACTGAGAGCCTGTAACACTTGGTGTATGACTGGTGAAGTGTTGGTAACCATCTTATGTATGCGGATGGCCTTGTAATCCTCAGTCCAAGTAGTGCAGGTTTGCAGCAACTCCTTAACATATGTGCGGAGTATGGTGTCCAGTATGACATAAAATATAATGCCCGCAAAAGTGTTGTTTTAATATGTAGAAACAAGGAGGACAAGTGGCTCAAATTCCCAGCTTTCAAATTGGCCAACAATGTTCTTCAGGTCTGTGAAAGAAATATCTTGGACATTTTATAACTGATTAAATGAATGATGGTGATTTATACAATGTTGTAAGCTTTATACACAGGCGAAAACCATTGCCCGCAAGTTTTTGTTCCACTCAGGTGAAAGTGGCTTTGTTTAAAGCATACTGTACACCTCTATACACTACACGCCTGTGGTTAACTTATGAAAAATCTAATATGCAACGGTAGCAAGTTGTGTACAATGATGCAATGAGAATTATTCTAAAAGTACCCAGAGGGGGGAGTAACAGTCAGATGTTTGTCACCGCAGGAGGGAGCACTTTTAAAGCACTTTTAAGAAATTTAATGTTTAAGTTTATGCAACGTTTGGATGAATCTGACAATAGAATTATTGTGGCACTCTCAAATCCCATCGAGAGCTGTTCCCGCTACAACTCCAGGCTGAGATTACACTGGATCAAATGTACTGTATTTATCTATTCTGAGCTCATTTTTAGAATTTTTATATCCCGTTTTTGTTTATAATATATATATATATATAGGTTTTTGTAACCTTATATATAGGTTTTTGTAATATATAGTGGGTTTTTTTATATTCTGTTCTTTTTAAGCTGATCTGTATTTTTATGGACCTTGAGTCTGCAAATAAAAGCTTATTTATTTAATTATTAGTCATTTTTAATCCCATTTTAAGATATAAATATTGCTGAAATTACAGTAAACTTGTTGCTCCTCCAGTAATTTCAACCACATCCTCAGTCTGTGGTGTCTGTATCATTTTCAGCACTATTTTAGCCCTGTTTTTGTATTTGATTCACTATTTTTATTTCTGTTTTTATTTTTCTGTAATTTCCCAGTTTGGGATCAATAAAGTACATCTATCTATTTTTATTTCCTCTGTGTAATACAGTATAAATAACAAATAAAAAAAGACAAATTTTCCAAATCAAAAACCTGAAAAATATCTGACCTGGCAACGTATGTCCTCTATACTATGGAGGACATAAAGACACACTCAAACATTATAGAGTCTATAATGTTTAAGTGTTTCTTTGTGGTCTATAGTTTGCATTCCTGCACTTTCTGTTTTAGCTCTTCTTGCTAAATGTCTATTACAGGCCATACCCTGCCTGTAATTATACAAAGATCAAGTCTGAGGAATGAATGATGAAAAGAAACACCACGGAATATCCAATCCATAACCTCCTCTATGACGTCACTCTCCAAAACAGGCTTTAGTCTGTTCTTAGAGCTGGTGTTGTTCTCTGAAAAATGACCACAACAATAACCACAAAGAATGCTCTTAAAAGAAGCACCAGTCACTGTGGTGTATGTGAAACAGCGCGACGCACTACACTGCAGTAGCACATAAGCACGCGTGACATCACGACGCCACAGAGTATATTAGATATCTCTCTTGGCACCCTGCCTGCTTCCTGCCACCCACTGCTCTGTACCATCTTGCTACGCTAACCTTCAGTAAAGCTAACCTCAACACATGGACGTGTCTGCCCTTATTTCCAGACTTCACACTGGCGACGAGGATAACGGAAATGTTGCTGACAACATCAGAGATGGAGACTTTACGTACATCTCCTCTATCAACATTCCTCGCTGTGCCTGATGAGCCACCTGTCCCCTGGTCCTGCTGGTATGAAGCGTTTGAAACGTACGTTATCACTATCGACCTAGAGGAAGCTAGGCTACGGGCTGTGCTAATTCACAGCCTTGGCAACAAGGGACAGCATGTCTTGCGAACGCTTGCTCCTGCGGACACCTACGATGAGCGTGTGACTTTGTTGACCAGACATTTCGCTGACGGTCCGATGGTCTGACAATGAGTTAAGTCGTCAACCCCGGCTAGCAGCTTAGCTCCACCACCACATTTCGCCAATACGATAATGGCTCAGAGACTCAAGTTTCACCAGCGCCAACAGCGAACAGACGAGTCCGCCCAGCAGTACGTCACCGACCACCGCCGTGTGGCTAGTGTGTGTGAATTTGGCCACTTGGAAGACGAGTTTGTGCGAGACCAGTTAGCGATGCACACCACAAATCCAAGGCTGCGGGACAAGCTAATGACTGTGCTGGGCAGCCTGCCATTAACCAAACCAGTAGAATTAGCATCCCAGTTAGAGCTGGAAGCGGCTGCCCAGTTAGCATCACAGCTAGCAGGCCCTGACCCGCGCTCCCCACATTCAGCTCTGCTGGTACAAGCCATTGTGCAGACTACTCAGCCCTTCGACCTCACGTCTCTTCGCAACGGCCTCTAGGTAGACATAGCAGGACAGCAAGACACCACAGCACGCCAACCCAGCAGTAAGCTCAGTTTGACTGACAACGGTCCGAGTCCGCTGCATTCACACGTGGACGCAACCACTCCCTGATTGGCACCACACACCGAGCAGAACCCCTGTAGAACCGGAGCCGCCACAGGAGCTCCAGACCACATCTACACAGGACCCGGAGCTGGTCTTCACATAGCACGAGCGTCTTTGAGTTGCCGCCTCATTGCAGGAGCTCCAGTCCAGTCAGGAGGGACGGCTGAGGGAGGCCAGGCTGCCAGGCGGCCGGCACAGCCAGCCCACGCCACCGAGCCCACCAACCAACCGCCCACCCATCCAGCGGGGCCAACGGCAGCCCCCAGGCACCGGTAGGCCAGCCCCCCCAGTGCCACTGCCGCACACCCCAGGGACCCCATGCCCAAAGAGCTTCCCCCTTCCTCATACAGGGGAGCCCACATACTGTAGCCGAGAGGCACTAACCCCTCACTCCATCACCTCCTGACTGGCAGACACACCCATTCCCACACATTCATACCCACATGCTCTCATACGCACCCACATGCACTCACTCACTCTCGCTCACCCTCTTCCCCACACAGTCCCGCACTTGCACTCCCATACCCACCCATTCTCTCTCACTCCTGCACCCACTCCATTTTTGCTCTCACTCGCCCTCATGGTCACCCACTCTCACTCACATTCACCCATACACGCACTCCCGCTCACACTCCAACCTACTCATTCATGCTTCCCCCACACACTCACCCACCCTCATCCACCCTTATTACTTAGGGTGACTGGGATGCAGACTCAACGAGCCTGAACTTGCACCAGCGCCTGGCAGTGGTCGGGGAGACCACCGGCGCAGGCCAGCAGCCGCTCCCCCACCGACCCACCCCAGGGCAGTCGCGGCCACAGAAGCAGACCCCCTTCCCCAGTGCTCACCCGAGCGACTGATCAGTAGACCACCGCAGGCGCCCTGAGATGCCACCCGACACACAAAGCGCCACACAAATCCGACCCACCACCTCCACTCATCACTCCCTCACTCTCGCTTACTCTCTTCTTCAGTCCCTCTCTCACTCCCTTGCTTGTATCTATTCATTCAGAAGCACCCAGGGATTTTGACAACATAATGGATCCCAGGCCCCCTGCCGGGCCCCCAGGCCCCCGGCAGAAGGAGGACAACAGGGGTGGGGGAGGACCCCCACCCCCTCCCCCTTGCACAAATCGTGATAGGTGTGCGTCAGTCGTATGATGTGATTGTGTGCAGGTGTGTGAACTACCATAGTGCAGTTAAAATTGGGAGGATGGTGGCTGGAGCACCACTAGCCACTAGCCACCGGGGCCCCCATCCCCCCAAGCCCTCAATGTCTAAAATGCAGTTAAAATTGAGGTGAGGGTAGCCCCACTGTGTGGCAGAGGATCCCCTTCACCGACACAGTGCGGCATACCCCCACCCCAAAACCCTAAGTATATCCAAGAAGATGTATTTTCCACCCAGAATCGGGGGGGGGGGGTAAGACTGGGAGGGAGGCGGTTCAAAAGGGAACCTGTCCCCCCCAGAAGCTAGCTCGAAAACTGGTTCAGGAGACCACCCACTGCCCCCAAATCCCAACCCAGGGCGAGGGCTGCCAGGCCGGGCAGCCCGGGACCCACCAGCATCGCACCCTGGCACTCCCAGAACCACAAATATGATGGAGCAGCCACACCCATTCCCACTCATCCTGCACACACGAACATGCTCAACAACAGTCACAATAGTGAGCAATGGGCCAGACCCTTACGGTGCCCTACACGCCAAGCGACACTCCCGAGCGCCCACCGCAAGCCCACCAACCACCCACTCCAGATACACACCGACAGCGGCATGCTGCCCCGCAGCCACAGCCACCCCGGAGCAGCCTGACAGCAACACGGCCGACAACCAACTCCAACGTTCAATTCAATTCATCTTTATTTATATAGCGCCATTTCACAACAACAGTCATCTCATAGCACTTTCAACTGTAGGGAAAACCCCCACAATTGCAGAAAGACCCCAGCAATCAGGCGATCCCCTGTGAGCGAGCGCTTGGTGACGGTGGAGAGGAAAAACTCCAAGCAGGCCCCAAATCACCAACCCCCAGGCCACTAGATGTTCCGCCCCACCCCCACCACCCAACGAGGTTCACCCACCCACACACACATTCTCTACCCCCCGCACATCCACCCACAGGTATCCGCACCCGTACACACACACACACACACACACACACACACACACACACACACACACACACACACACAAAAATGAGTGAGCTAACAAGGAGACGTCGGATGGCCTGGGTGTCTGCAGTAAGATGCAAAAAAAATCATCTTGACAACATCTCAGTCAATAAGAGTGTGTTCTCTACATTTCCACTCAGGTACAGTATGAACTCATTTCAAATCACGTTATAATATAAATACACCTGCTCTGGATAGCCAGCGAGCTAACTAGCTGACTGTAACTGACTGTGTCGCATGTATAAGTGTGATTACTGCATCAGTGCTCCCTGTGCATCAGACCCTTTGTGTTAAGACTTTAACAGCTGATCTGCTCACAGCTACCGTAGCTGGTGCTTTAAGTTCTACACAAACAGGGCTACAGACTCCACTGCACTTTATCATGGGGCTCACTTAGCAGAAATGGAGTCTCCACTTCACTGAGTGATTCGGTGTATGAATCTTTTGAACAGATATTTTAAGCAAACAACCTGAAAGTGATTCAATACATTTTAGTGAACTGTGGATCCCATCACTACTGAATGCTGGCAAGTGTAGCAATCTGGGTTTCATCTGGGCTCCTAAAAGGTTACCAAGCAGTTCACAAACAGTTTTTTAAGGTCCCAAACAGTTTTCTTGTCGCCAAAATATTTTGAAGGCATTCAAATTTTTTGGGTGAATGTATTTTTCCACAAACAGTTGTAAATGGTTGGAATATATTTGCAAATAGTTGTAACGAGTGTCGCAAAAGTTTTTTTTTTGGTTCGCCAAGTAGTGCATACTAGCAACTGTTTAAGCCCATTATGACAAAACTGTTGACGACCTTAAAAACTGTGTGCAAAGTTAATGCCCCAGAGTTGATGGACAGTTTCTTTTCTTCACTTGATCTGCCCAGCCTCTCAGATGATCAGAAATCTACTCTCAATGCACCCATATCTAAGGGAGAGGTATTGCATGCGATTAGGGGGATGCAGTCTGGAAAGGCACCTGGACCAGATGGTCTCAGCAGTGAATTTTATAAAGAGTTTCAAAACCTCTTAATAGATCCTCTGCTTAATACGTTTAACGATTCTTTCAAAAAGGGTCTGTTACCCATGTCCCTGAGCGAAGCCAATATCTCCCTAATCTTAAAGAAGAATAAACAGGCTGAAGATTGTGCCTCTTATACGCCAATCTCATTATTAAATGTGGACCTGAAGCTTCTCTCGAAGATACTTGCTACACGGCTAGAGGACTTACTCCCCTTGCTGATCAAAGAAGACCAAACTGGCTTCATTAAAGGTCATAATTTGTGCAATGATATGCATAGGTTAATGAACACAATACAATATTTTCAGCAGCAGTTACTGGATGGCCTGGTTATCTCACTTGACGCCGAGAAGGCATTCGACTGTGTCGAATGGCCATATTTGTTCCACACTTTATACAAATTTGGTTTAGGTGAACGGTTTACCAGATGGATTAAGCTTTTATACAGTGGTGTGAAAAAGTGTTTGCCCCCTTCCTGATTTCTCATTTTTTTTTTGTATGTTTGTCACAATTAAATGTTTAAGATCATCAAAAAAATTTAAGTATGAGTCAAAGATAACACAAGTAAACAAAAAAATGCAGTTTTTAAATGAAGGTGTTTGTTATTAAGGGTAAAAAAAAAAATCCAAACCTACATGGCCCTGTGTGAAAAAGTGATTCCCCACCACCACTGTTAAAACAAAAATTAACTATGGTTTATCACATCTTTGGAAAGCTGAGTTAAATTTCTCTTGCCACACCCAGGTCTGATTACTGCCACACCTGTTCTCAATCAAGAAATCACTTCAATAGGACCTGGCTGACAAAGTGAAGTGGACCAAAAGATCCTCAAAAGCTAGACATCATGCTGCAATCCAAAGAAATTCAGGAACAAATGAGAAACAACGTAATTGAGATCTGTCAGTCTGGAAAAGGTTATAAAGCCATTTCTAAAGCTTTGGGACTCCAGCAAACCACAGTGAGAGCTATTATCCATAAATGGCAAAAACATGGAACAGTGGTGAACCTTCCCAGGAGTGGCCAACCGACCAAAATTACCCCAAGAGCGCAGCGACTACTCATCCAAGAGGTCAGAAAAGACCCCACAACAACATCCAAAGAACTGCAGGCCTCACTTTCCTCAGTTAAGGTCAGTGTTCATGACTCCACCATAAGAAACAGACTGGGCAAAAACGGCCTGCATGGCAGAGTTCCAAGACGAAAACCACTGATGAGCAAGAAGAACATAGAGGCTCATCTCAGTTTTGCCAGAAAACATCTTGATGATCAAGACTTTTGGGAAAATACTCTGTGGACTGACGAGACAAAAGTTGAAATTTTTGGAAGGTGTGTGTCCCATTACATCCAGCATTTCAGAAAAGGAACATCATACCAACAGTAAAATATGGTGGTGGTAGTGTGATGTCTGGGGCTGTTTTGCTGCTTCAGGACATGGAAGACTTGCAGTGGTAAATGGAACGATGAATTCTGCTGTCTACCAAAAAAATCCTGAAAGAGAATGTCCGGGCCATCTGTTCGTGACCTCAAGCTGAAGCGCACTAGGGTTCTGCAGCAGGACAATGATCCAAAACACACCAGCAAGTCCACCTCTGAATGGCTTAAGAAAAACAAAATGAAGACTTTTGAGTGGCCTAGTCAAAAGTCCTGGCCTGAATCCGATTGAGATGCTGTGGCATGACCTTAAAAAGGTGGTTCATGCTCAAAAACCCTCTAATATGGCTGAATTACAACAATTCTGCAAGGATGAGTGGGCCAAAATTCCTCCACAGCGCTGTAAAAGACTCATTGCCCGTTATCGCAAACGCTTGATTGCAGTTGTTGCTGCTAAGGGTGGCCCAACCAGTTATTAGGTTTAGGGGGCAATCACTCTTTCACACAGGACCATGTAGGTTTGACTTTTTTCCCCTTAATAAACACCTTCATTTAAAAAATGCATTTTGTGTTTACTTGTGTTATCTTTGTCTAATATTTAAATGTGTTTAATGATCTGAAACATTTAGGTGTGACAAACATACAAAAAAATGAGAAATCAGGAAGGGGACAAACACTTTTTCACAGTGTATAACAACTCTCTTTCTGCTGTACTCACTAATGGCTTGCAATCTTCCAACTTCCAGATTGGCAGGTACAAGGCAGTGCTGCCCTCTCTCACCGCTTGTGTTTCACTGGCCATAGAGTCCCTGGCTGAGGCAATAAGGACAAACCCCAGCATACATGGTTTAACCATAATGGACAATATAAAATTACCCTGTACGCGGATGACAACCCTTATTGATGTTATTAATAAATTCAGTGCTTTTTCAGGATACAGAATAAACTTCAGTAAATCAGAAGCAACACCCCTGGGCATCTTAAGAGAAAGACCTAAAATCCCATCTCCCTTTCCTTTCAAATGGTTTCCTGCAGGATTTATATATTTGGGAAAATATATAACACCTTCTTTTGACCAAAAGTTTAAATACAACTTTACCCCCTTGTTAGACCATATTAAATTAGATGTGGAGAGATGGAACGTCCATCTCCTGGTGGGGCCGGGCTGCCCTCTTGAAAATGAATATTTTACCCAGATTACTATACCCAATTCAAATGAACCCAATTCTCTTCTTGAGTAAAATTAGTAATAACTTGAATAACTGGTTTATCGCCTTCACATGGGCAGCTGTGGTGCAGGTGTAGTGTGGCCGACTACTGATCAGAAGGATAGGGGTTCGATTCCCACTCTGTCTGCAGTCTGCATGTCGAAGTGTCCTTGAGCAAGACACTGAACCCCCAGTTGCTGCTGATGGGTCAGGCCAGCGCCTGTGTATAGCAGCTCTGGTGCCATCAGTGAGTGAATGTGTGTGTAAATGGGTGATAGCAGGATCTGTAAAGCGCTTTGGTCATCTAGAGATGAGAAAAAGTGCTATATAAGTGAACGCCATTTACCAGTAAGAGACCAGGACTTAAGTTAACTACCTTATGTTTGTCCTTCACAGAGGGTGGTCTTGACCTTCCTGATATCCAGAAATACCAGCTTAGTACTCATCTATGCTTTATAGCTGACTGGATACAAAGAATGTCCACATCTCTCTGGTTGGATATTGAGAGTTCTATGTCCAGAACATTAACAAGCCTGTTATTTCTCAAAACCCTTAAAACTTTGAAAACAGCTTGTAATAACCCTGTTACAGTCAACACTATAAAGGTGTGGAGGATTATAAGAAGGCTGGAGGGCTGATTGCAAGTCACTTCGGTTTTTACCCCGATAAGTGATAATCTTGATTTCCTGCTGGGTACAACAGACAGAGGTTTTCAAATTTGGGCAGCCAAGGGCATTTCTAACCTGTGTGATTTATTCAGTGGACCCACACTGATGCCTTTTGCTCACTTATCGGAAAAATATGGACTCCAAAAACATGACTTTTTCCGCTATTTGCAGATAAGGGATTATATGAGACACTACGTTGCTCTCTAACCAAAGTTATTCATGTATAGAGAATTTGCTTTTCTGCTCACAGAAGGCCGAATCAATAAGCACATTCTACGATACTCTCAGGGATTGTGGGAGTAGCAGTACCCGTTACTTGAAACAAGTTTGGGAAAAAGAAATCAATTTAAAGATGACAGAAGACCAGTGGTATGATGCCTGGAGAAGTGCATGTTCGCTAAGCGTTTGTAATAGAATAAAAACTGTTCAACTTAAAATCTTACACAGTGCTCATATATCTCCATCACAGCATCATAAATTTAACAAAGATCTTCCACCTACTGGTCTAAAATGTAAAACAGAGACAGCTACTCTTACTCATTGTTTATGGTCCTGTAGGAAAATACAGAGGTATTGGTTTATTATAAGGAAGGAAATTAATGCAATTCTAGGCTCAAATCTAGAAATTGACCCAATCCATATGCTTCTTGGGATATCAAACAGCCTTATCAGTGATAAATATAAAAGAGTCTATATAGTATACTGACATTCTGTGGAAGAAAGTGCATACTTTTAAAGTATTTATCTTTGATAAAGATAATGTATTTCATAGAACGTGGGAGTCTTTCATGCCTTATATAGGATTCGGTATTTCTGCAATCCTCTCCAGAGGGATCATGTAAGTTATAATAAGTGTGTTGTATGCTTTTACTGTCTTTCATTTTGCTGTAACTGAATGGTTGTTGTGTGTCATTGTATCTGTGAGCCAAGGTGTGCTCTGTTCCTGTTGAGGGGGAGAATGTTGTGTCTTTATTTTATTTTCTGTTGAGAAACGTAAAAATTGAATAAATACTTTCTTAAAAAAAATGTGGGACTTCCGGTTATGGCTGCCACGTAGGACGGACGTGTCTCGCTCTGCTCTGCTCCTGGAGAAAAAAAAATCGGCAAATAACTCTCTCATTTGGGACAGAACGTATCCCAGCGTTTGGGCGAGGATATGTCGGCGAAGCCTAAGGCTGGAAAACCAGGAAAAGGAAAAAGCGAGCCGCCGAAACAGTCCAAATTAACGGACTTTCAGGTCTGTGACGCAGCAAACAGGGCTCCATATATGGCGGAGGAGGCTGGCAACGCTGCGATTTCTGCGGGGAATGGCGCAGATGCGCTGATGGCTGCCATGAGTTCAATGAGAGCGGACTTTTCCTCTAGATTTGATGGGATTATGACAGCGTTGGAAGGAATAAGAAAGGAATTGGGTGACTGTGTAGAACGAACGGCGCAGATGGAGCTCCGTCTCGCTAGTGCTGAAGATGACGTCACCCGTCTTCAATTAAAGGTGCGCACTTTGGAAAAAAAAAATAAATCTCTGGAAGATAATATTTTGGATTTGGAATCTCGGTCGAGACAGAATAATTTGAGGCTGGTGGGTCTTCCAGAGGAATCAGAAGGTCGGGACGTATGTTCCTTTCTGGAAAAGTGGATTCCGGAGGTGCTGGGCAGCGAGGAGTTGCAATCAGCAGTGGTTCTGGAAAAAGCACATCGCATTGGCCCACGGAGAGATAAGGGACCGCCGAGGACCTTAATTATGAAGTTTCTTAACAACAGAGACAGGATGAAGATCTTCAACGCTGCACGAGCTAAAAAAGGAGAGATTAAACACCAGGACCAGCAGGTGCGGTTCTACCCAGATTTGGCCACAGGAATCCAGCAATTGAGGAAGCAGTTTGATCCCGTACGTAAGGAGCTGCGCAACCTTGGGATTCGTCATGGTGTAATCTATCCTGCGAGACTGCTGACCACGTATGAGGGCAGAACCCACATCTTCAAGACCCCAGAGGAGGCGCAGGAGTTCATCAAGAAGATCAAAGAAGAAGAAGAGACTGGTGGGAGCTAAGCATGAACAAAATATAAGGTAGAATAATTAAGCATTTGCACAGGCATCTGACTGACTTGAAGTAAATAGTAAGTTTACAAAATATAGATTGTATTATATATTTAAAAAAAAACAAAACAAAAACAAAACAAACAAAAAAAAAAAACTATGATGTACAAAGTTGTTAAAAATTTTGGAGTTAAGTTGGAAAACTACAGAGGAGAGTTAATGTTACGTCATTAAAAGCAGTAGAGTTAGGGTGATTGGGAGGATGAAGAAGGAGTGGCTTAGGCTGTTCCCCGTGGGTGTGGAACGGTCGATGGCTATATCGGGAGACAGAATTTTTCTTTTGATTTTGGGGGGTTTGCCACAAGTGTGGGAAGGGGAAATTTGTTTGTGTGTAGTTTGTAGGATGAATGTTCAACCACTCATGTTTTTGCTTCTCTGTATGAGCATGTTTACACTGCAAGGTAATCCCAAACTCTCTATTGATCATGGACCAAAGTGTTAATCTTAATTTAACTTCATGGAATTGCAGAGGTCTACAAAATTTAAAAAAACTTAAACAAGTTATGAATAAAATAAAGGACATGGGTTCAAGAATTGTGTTTTTACAAGAAACTCATCTGATAGAGGAGGATGTTAAAAGAATTAGGAGTAGATGGCAGGGAAGTGTATTCACCTCTTCATTTTCATCCCGAGCCAGGGGAGTTATGACTCTCATACATAAATCAGTTCCTTTTCAAGTGAAAAATGTAATTGGAGACAAATTTGGAAGATATGTAATCATTCAAGGTTCTTTGCTATTAGAAAATATAAATCTTGTGAACTTATATGGTCCCAATATAGATGATCAGAAGTTCTTTGCTAATTTATTTCTCATCTTATCATCACTTACAGGGCAACATATAATAGCAGGGGATTTTAATTGTACATTGAATCCAGGTGTGGATAGATCAACAGGACTGGATTGTACGCACATTGGATGTAGGATGACTATTAATCATTTTATGAAAGAATTGAGATTGTTAGATATATGGAGAGAAATGAAACCACAAGTTAAAGCCTATTCTTGTTATTCCAGTACCTACAAGACACTCTCACGTATTGATTATTTTTTGATTTCCACAGAATTAAGGTCCAAGATTCAAAACTGCTTTTATGATAACATCGTGATCTCTGATCATGCACCCTGTTGTCTAATATATGTAGATAAAAAATTGACAAAGGAATCAGGTAGATGGCAATTTCAGCATAAATGGCTTCAGGATGAGGAATTTGTCAAGTATATAGAAAAACAGATAGACGAGTTCTTTGACATCAATACTACACAAACATCAGCATGTGTAAAGTGGGAGGCTTTCAAAGCTTTTATTAGGGGGCGTATTATTAGTTATACAGGATCAAAATCTAAGAAGACTCGAGAGGAGAGAGCTAAATTGGAACATAAAATAAAAAATCTTCAGGAAAAAGTGTATGCAGGAAGTGACCCAAGGTTGGAGAATGAATTACTGATTTTGAGAGCTGAATACGACAAAAAATCAGCGAATAGAGCTGCCTCGAGTCTTCTAAGATTGAAACAATCTTTTTATGAACAAGGTGAAAAATCAGGAAAATTATTAGCATGGCAGATTAAACAATTGGAAATTAAAACACCAATTACCAGTATTATAAGTAACGGACAGGTAGTTATAGATCCTTTAGAAATTAATAGAGCCTTTAGAGATTACTATGAAAAATTATATGATACCAAAAATGAACCTGATTTAACAAAACTAAATGGGTTTTTGAACGAACTATCTATACCGTGTATTCCAAATGAAAACAGGGAGATATTGGAGTCTAAAATTAGTCAAGAAGAAGTTGGGCTAGCCATTGATAATATGAAATCAGGAAAAAGTGCAGGACCAGATGGTCTTCCAGTTGACCTTTATAAAAAATTTAAGAATAAATTAATAAAACCTTTTTTGGAAATGGTTTTAGAAGCATTTCAAAATAATAATTTACCATCATACATAAATAATGCCTTAATTATACTGCTGCCAAAACCAGGTAAGCCCTCTAATAAATGTGAAAATATGAGACCAATAAGCCTATTAAACGCCGACCTTAAGATAATCTGTAAAATTTTAGCAAGACGAATACAAGAAATTTTACCAAATATTATTAATCGAGATCAGAATGGCTTTATAAAGGGTAGACAAGGCTTCCATAATGTAAGAAGACTATTTAATATTATCTATTTTAATAAAGAAGCACCGGATACAGCTCTCCTATCATTGGACGCCGAAAAGGCCTTTGATAGAGTTGAATGGCCCTTTCTTTTTGAAGTCCTACAAAGGTTTGGACTTGGAAATAATTTCATAAAATGGGTTCAAATAATATACAATAATGCTACAGCAGAAATCCTAACAAATAACAATATTTCAAAACCAATAAAAATCAATAGAGGATGTCGACAAGGCTGTCCACTCTCACCTTTACTGTTTACTATGGCAATTGAACCTTTAGCGATAGCGATACGTTTACATTCACAAATATATGGAATTAAAGTTGGACCAACAGAACATAAAATCTCCCTGTACGCCGATGATATAATTTTGTTTATGTCGAATCTAAAAAAATCAATTCCAACCTTGTTGAATTTAATAAAGAATTTTGGGGAAATATCAGGATATAAAATAAATAAAACTAAATCTTCAATATTAATGCTAAATGAGACCCAGAGAAATTACCCAGCCCCTGAGGTAAATCAATTCAATGTTGTAAATCAGTTTAAATATTTAGGAATCCAAATTATGCCTAAGCTAGAATCAGTCGCCAGTGTCAACTATGAAGCCTTAATGTCAGATATCAGTGAGTTAACTCAGAGATGGATGTCACTACCAATGTCGATGATCGGGAGAATCAATATACTTAAAAGTAATATTTTACCTAAAATACTTTATTTATTTCAATACATTCCCTTATCACCACCTTTAGATCTATTCTCAAGAATAAAAAAAAAGTTAGTGGAATTTATATGGAACAACAGGAGGGCTAGATTACGTCTGTCTTTATTATATTTACCATTTGATCGTGGAGGTCTGAAATGTCCAAATTTTATGTTGTATTATTGGTCGGCACAACTGAGGTCTATGACATATTATTTTTCATCAAATGATCTCCCTCACTGGACTGAAATGGAATCATACAATTTACCTTTACCTCTTCCCATATTCATATACTCAGATTCGGCAAAAAAATTACAAAAACAAGTTAAAAATCCATTTGTAAAGCATATGATCAAAATATGGTGTGAAGCTAAAAACTATTTAAAAGAACCACAGTTATTGTCACAATTTAGTCCAATATGGGGTAATCAATATTTTAAACCAGGGAGAGCGGACGCTGTATTTAAAGTATGGAATTTAAAAGGGATACAAAAGATTCAGGACTTATATTTGCCATGTGCAGACAACATAATGTCTTTTGAAGAGCTGAGGATCAAATTTAATCTCAATAGAACACATTTTTTTAAATATCTTCAACTTAGAAACTTTATTCGATCAAATCAAAATAAAGCTCTCACTCGACCTATTTATTCATCCTTGGAAAAAATGATGATGAAAGATAGTAAAAGAAAGGGTATTATTTCAGAGTTTTATAACTCATTGACACTATCTTCAAGTGAAAATTCACTGAAAAGATTAAACTACTGGAAAGAAGATCTGCAAATTGAAATTTCAGAGGAACAATGGGAATTGGCTTGTACAGAAGCTCAAACCAAATCAATAAATGCACGCCTTAAACTGATACATTTCAAATGGTTAATGCGGATGTATGTTACACCGGAAAGGTGTTACACCGGAAAGGTGAGAGGAGTTAAATAGATATAACAAAAATATACCAGATACATGCACAAAATGCATGGAAAGTAAAGGAACCCTATTTCATTGTTTATGGGAATGTAGATTAATAAGAATGTTTTGGGAAGAGGTGAGGGTAACAATTGAAAAAATAATCTCAAAACAAATCATATTGAATCCTAAACTGTTTTTGTTGGGTCTGTACCCAGAAAAGCATAATTTCAATAAAAGTGAAAGAACATTCATAGACCTCAGTTTGCTTAATGCCAAAAAATGTATTGCACTATTATGGAAAAAGACTCATAGACCAGATGTGACTCAGTGGTTAAGACAGATGTTAACAAACCTTCCATTAGAAAGAATAACATATATACTGAAATCAAAGGAAATTGTGTTTGAGAATATATGGAGACCTTTTATTGATTATGTAAAAAATTTAAACACAACTCTTGAAGAAGAAGGTGAATGATGTGTGTGGACCTTGTAAATTCCAAACTGGTGAACATAATATGTATACTTATGTATTGGATTGTCTAGACTAAACAGAGGAGCATTGTTGAAGACTTGATTTTGTTGGTGGTTGTTGGTGTTTTTAGTGCATTTTTTTTTTTTTGTAGTACTTTAGTGTTAGTGTTTGATTGTTTGTATCATGTTTGTTAAAAAAAAAAAAGGTTCAATAAAGATATTGTGGAAAAAAAAAAAATGTGCAAACTGTTTTACAACCTTTTACGAACCTTGACGAAACCCAAAAAGCAGTGTTCTTGAACGTTCCTCAGCATTTGCTGCTCCATGGGATACTAGCTTGATTTTTGCCAACATTCGTCAGAAAAGTTGCAGAATCCAAAAATTGCCACACTTGTCAACATTCATCGCTCTGTGAGATACTACCCAGGTAGCCAACGGAATCGGGCCGATTCTGGTTGAGTTCTGGCACCTTTGGCTATGCTCTGGCAACAGCTTGCCAAAACTCAGCCAGATCTGGGCCAATAACAGCTGCCGGATCCGGCTGGGTTTTGGGTGCCCAGATCAGGCCCACTGATGGTTGACATATGGCACATTTAGAACACACTGTGGTCACCTTATTTGCCCAAGATATAGATCTGGTGATGATGTTGGGAGGGAAAGGCATGTCCCGATACTGTATTTACTGTATGTACAATTATACACATTAATGAATTTAATCAGTATATACAATATGAATTATTATTATTAATACTTGCCTTCCAGATGCAGGCAAACTCGGCCTGCATTTGGCCCGGTGTGTCGGACAGATTGTGGCATGTTATTCACTCCCACATCTGGCGTGACTCCGCCCTTCTGGCCTGCCAGATTTGGGCCAAACCATTTTGGCTACTTGGGTATCCTTAAAGCCCCACCTAAATTTAACTCCATTCTCAATCTGTTAAAATATTTCCAACCTAATTTATGAAAAATCATCATATTATCATGCATCAAGCTGATAGGAGAGACTTTTGAGCTGAACAAAACTGACAATATAAAACCCTGATCTTGTTTTAGTACACTGCAACTGTCCAGCCCTTAGTGAGGATTTCCTGTCGAAATGAATAATTAAAACTGCAAATTAAGTGATAATCTACCTTCTCCAGGGAGTTGGTTTTGTCACTGCTCTTATCCAGCAGGCTGTTTGTAGAGTCAGTGGAGGCCAGAGAGCCTCTTGAGTCCGCATGGTGAACCGATCCCGCATTGGGAGTGGAGCTTTGAGGGGATGCTGAAGAAAAAAAAAACTTTTAGAGGTGGTAAAAATTGCTGAATTTGTTAGTTTCCATTGTGCATCAACAAATACAAAGACACACTTATAACACAAAAGGCCTCATGCAAGAATCGTGAGTATTAACAGACTTGTTGTTGCATACGGTCAATTTAAACATGTGGGATTCACCAATCTGTTAGTAGCTTAAAATTTAGTACCGGTACCAACCAAATTTGAGTGGTCCAGACCAGAGTTTTGTGTAAAAAGTTGCTGTTATTCCAACCTAGGTTTTCACTAAAAAGCTCTATATTTTATTTGTCTGAATAAAGTATGAGTGTAAACCCTTTAACGTAATAATTAGTAGACAAAATGTTAGACTTTGATTCAAGCTATAATAATAATACAAATTAGAATACAGTCATTTGAAAAAATTAGGACACCCCATTAAATAGTCAGTTCTTTATTAAGAAATGTTCACATATTGATGTTTAATCTTGTTTTTTATTTATCTCTGGACAAGAAGGTGATTTAATTGCAGGTAAATAACAAAATTAACCTTGTTTTACTCATTAAACAAAAGATATCAACAAAAATGTGTATACTAACTGAGGAAAAAGTTAGGACACCCTACTGCCTAATAGCTAGTGTTACCTCCTTTGGCTGAAATAACTTCAGTGAGATGCTTCTTGTAGCCGTCTACCCATTTCTGACATCGGTCTGAGGAAAGTTTGCCCCATTTCTCAACACAGAATTCTTTCAGCTGTGAGATGTTTGAGGGGTTTCTTGCATGTACAGTCCGTTTCAAGTCACCCCACAGCATCTCAATGGAATTAAGATCTGGACTTTGACTTGGCCATTCCAGGACTCTCCATTTCTTAGTTTTTAGCCAGTTCTTGGTGGATTTACTGGTATGTTTTGGGCCATTGTCATGTTGAAGGGTCCAGTTCCGCTTCAGCTTTAATTTTTTTACAGATGGTCTCACGTGGTCCTCAAGCACCCTCTGATACACGGTAGAATTCATGGTGGATTCTATAATGGTGAGCTGGCAAGGTCCGGCTGCAGCAAAACATCCCCAAACCATGACACTTCCACCTTCATGCTTCACAAATGGTATGAGGTTCTTTTCCCGGAATGCTGTATTTGGTCTACGCCAAACATGTCCTCTGTTCTGGTTTCCAAATAATTCAATTTTAGACTCATCTGTCTACAGAACATTATTCCAGAAGTCCTGTTCTTTGTCTACGTTCTCTCAGGCAAACTTCAGTCTGGCCTTCGTGTTTCACTTAGAGAGCAAAGGTTTCCTCCTTGCATGCCTCCCATGCAAGTTAAACTTGTGCTGTCTCTTTCTGATTGTAGAGGCATGCACTTTCACATCAACTGTAGCAAGAGCCTGCTGTAGGTCCCGCAATGACATTTTACGGTTTTTGGAGACTTCTTTTGGCATCTTGTGGTCTGCTCTTGGGGTGAACTTGCTTGGACGGCCAGACCTGGGCATGTTGGCAGTTGTTTTGAATGTACTCTACTTGTAGACTGTTTTCCAGACAGTGGAATGGCTGATTTCAAATTCTTTTGAGATCTTTTTAAATCCCTTACCAGACTCATAAGTTGCTACAATCTTCTTTCTCAAGGCCTCAGACAGCTCTTTCGATCTCACCATGGTGTTCACGCTCACTTCAACAGTCAGGAGCACACCAAACTAAATGTCTGAGGTTTAAATAAATAAATGCGGGAGTGTCCTCATTTATTCCTCATCAGAAATTGCATGTTTGTAGAATTACATTTTACAGAAAATTTTAAAAGGTCTTTTCTTCAGGTTTAATTGTTTAGTTATAATACTTGAATCTCCCAGTATTGTTAAAATTGATATTAAATATCCATATATCCAAATATGTTTTAAAAAAAACACCACAGGCTTTCATAGGGTGTTCTAATTTTTTCACATGACTAACTAAAAATAATTAAAAGCAGTGTCATTCCATCAACATCCTAATCATATCAGACGCAAAATACAAGAGTCTAAATGTTGTTGCTGGGGCAGCGCATGGCTCCATTATACTGGAGAAGTGTTTTTCAAGCAGGGGTCCCTGGACCATTCAAGTTTCAGTGGGAAATGATCTAATTTCTCACTTTAACTGGTCCAAAAAAATTGAAAATAATTTGCAGTTGTTGTGTATGGGTGCAGTAGGCAACTTGTTCATTTTTAACAAGGGGGATGGAACAAATGTGTAAGCATAAGGTACAAATGTAAACTACGTACTGTAAATTTGCAAGAATAATAGTGCAAAAATATTAATTTACAATTTAAAATATTACACATCCATGAGAAATAGCAACTCATGAATGAAGGGATAGGGGGCACATTTAAAAAAAAAATAATCACAAATTCACACGAATAAAGTCACAAATTTACAAGGATTTTTTTTTTTCAAAGTTACAAGAACAAAAGCTGCACATTTATACACATTTTGGAGGGCTTTTCTTGTAACATTCTTGAAAAATTCCTAACCTTTTTTTCTGTTAAATGTGTAACTTTTCCCTGGCAATTTTTTTCCAGATAAATTTAGTACATGTTTCTTATAAAGTTTCCACTTTTTTGTGATAAATTTGACACTTTTCACTATTAAATCTGGAGCTTATTTCTCATAAATGTTTTAATATTTTTCTTGTAGATTTGCAGCTATACTCACCAATTTGTGACATCTTGTTAGAAGTGTTAGTGTGAGGGAAATCATATAAACTCCACACACAAGCAATTAAAGTACAATTTTGTTTAAAAAAAAAACTACTTGAGTAAATGCAGTAATTACAACTCGTTAGCATGTATCAATGCACTCTTTATATTATGGGGATGGGCACTGGAGGGATGGCAGGTTAACAAGGGAGATGATTTGGGGTCACTTTGCTAACTAGGGGGACGGCATCCACCCTCATATCACCTGTGACACGGGTGCCTACAGAACCCACGCACAACACCGGTAAATTATTTGTAATTTTTTTTTGGACCAATTAAGAAGGGAAAACAGACAATTTCTCATAGAAACCTGACCGTTCCAGGCACTCCTGGTTGAAAAACACTGTACTGGAGAACAGCGCAGTGGGAATGCGTCTGACACAAGGTGATGCTGATGGCTAGCTGATCAGTGACTCAACAGCTGTCACAATGCAAACCACATAGGATCACATGGATATCTTTCTGATTTTTACTGCTTTCACATGAGGTGTGGGCTTCGCTTCTGGGTTAGGGTGCAGAGCAGCGCCCATTTTGCTAAATGATTGTGAGGAAAGAGTAGGCTGTATTTTCATATAAACTAACATTATACTGTGAAAATTTAACAAAAAGTAAATTTTTAACACCTTTTTTACCTTCATACTTTACTTGATTGTAGTAGTTGTTTTTTTTTTAAACTACTTGCTCCTACATACAGTATTTGTTGCACAACTTTGGTATACATTCATGTTAATTTTGATCCATATGCTGCTTTTTTAGACCTTATGTAAATGAAAAATGTGCAAATATGCCACTATTACACTGAACAGGTTAATTCGTAAATGTGACTATCTAGCTCACAAAAGGGAATAATGACTATTTCCTCTTTAAAACCATAAGCAACTAGAAAAGCACTCAGAGGGTGCATACCTCGGCCAAGGCTCCTTCCATCCCTCATGGATCACCTCCAAAATGTAATGGGTTCGTGTGTAGGCCACGGGCCAGTTCTGGTGAAAACTGCATCAGTCTATCCGGTAGTTTTGGAGGATTCTTGCTAACACAATGTGAGAAGGTAGGAGCCTTGGCGGAGGTATGTGTTCACGGATCATCACCAAAATGTTATGGGTTCCTCTCTAGGCCAAGGACCACCTCTGGTAAAAATTTCATCCAAATCCATCCAATAGTTTTTGTGTAACCCTGCTGCACAAATAAAAACAAGGTCCTTGGTGGAGGTATGCACCCTCAGATCATCACCAAAATTTAATGGGTTCATCCTTGGCCTAAGGGCTACTTCTGGTGAAAATCTCACCAAAATCCGTCCAGTAGTTTTTGTGTTATCCTGGTAACAGACAGACAAACCACCCCGATTACATTACCTCCTTGGTGGAGATAATTAAAAAAATAACACACGCTGCCTAGGAACAAACCCTGTGTCACATTGTGTTACTGGTAGGGAGAGGGAGAGTCACCTGTCCCAGAGATGACACCAAATACATCTTTGTGGAGAGCGCTATCGATGCAGCTCCCAGGTTTCTGAGGAGTCACCATGGAGTTCGGCACCAGAGAGTCCTCTCTTGTGCTCTGTGGCAGAAAAAACAACAGTCAGCAGGTTTACATTTGCAAAATGTGCCTCAATAAAAATGACTTTATGCCACCTTCAAAATGAATGAGCTGAAAAGACAACATTAATCCGGGAATAAATGTTGGGGAGAGATGGCAGAACTTCGACATGAAGCTACAGGTTGTCGTTCTGTTTCTAACCACTAGGGGCCAGACTTACATTGTGGTTACTGAGGGGAGCTGAGTCCTTGATATCCAGTCTATAGACATTCTCCTGGAGCAGGCCAAAGAGAGGGAGGTAGAGAGTGGCAAGTCTGGCTTGTTGGCTCTGCAATGACATAAAATGAGTAAAATATTTTTTAAACTGGGCAGGTAGATATTAGTAGCAAATCTGCTGAAGCAACATTTTATAAAACGTCTTACAAGAGTCTTCAGAAAGTAGTACAGGGTCAGGACGTTTAAACTTACTTTTGCAACATATCGGTCGTCAAATGTGTGTTTAATCATCAGCGCCTTAAGCACCTGGATGGCGATCTGACGGATCTCTCTGTACTCCTGAAGCGCCCCGCTCGCCTCCCTCAACAGCAGGCCCACCAGGAAGTGGTTTCGACAGAAATCATCAGTCAGAGAGTAGTCGAGCTGTAGATCTGGAACGGGCAATTATCCAGAGAAGTAACATTCGGAACAGAATAAGAATACACTCTTTAGAAAGAAACTACAATGGCCAAAAGTGCTTTAAAAATGTGGTCTGCATTTTTTTTTTTTTTTTTTTTTTACCTTGAAACCTCTGAATTCTGCCTTTTCCAAAAGGCATGGGCAGATTCAGAGGGACATAGTGCTCATGGTTGCAAACCACACGTAGGAACTCAAATTTAAACTCATACAAAGTCTGGGAGGGCAAAGGAGAAACAGGATTTTAGTGTTTAATCGGTTTTGACTTCATATGAAGGAGACTACTGAAAGAAGATAGCAGGACAGTCTGTTAACCTTTGGGTCTCCAGGCACAAAACAGTTCATGTAGTTGTTGATCTGCTTAAACACAAAACCTCTGTCCATGAAGGTGAAACAACGCTGCAAGAGGAACAAATACAGTCAGTAAAAAGTTCTAGAATTCTGATTTTTTTAAAAAACTAAACTAGATTAGAACTATGGAAAAGGTTAATGCTACAGCATTGCACTACAGGAGCTGGAAAGGTTGTCAACCTTGATAAAAACTGCCAAGCTGTGGTTGGCATTGCGGGCCGCATCCAAGTTATCCTTGTATTTCTGAGTGATGTGTGGCATCAGCATGTTGACCAGAGTCTCCACTGCATGGTAGAAGGATGCAGAAAAGCGCTGGTTTCTGGAGAGCTGCGCACCGGAAACCAAACAAAAACATGGAGAAGAGTTCAGCCTCTAACGACGTGTCTTGAAGATGAGGAGAAAACACAAGAGGACATCTACCTTGACCTTCCCGCCCTCTATCAGATAGTGAGCCATTGATTTGACCAGAGCTTCAAAGAAGTACCACGAATGCTGCAACACAAAACAGCCAGTAAACATAGAACTGGAGGACGTTTATAGGTAACTCCTATAAATTCTTCAGTGTCCACAAAGATTTTATGTAGAATGGAAACAACAGTGACTACATGCATTTTGACCTGGATGCTATCGATGTTACTAACATACAGTATAACATTAAAACAAACATTTTCATTACAACAGTCATTACGTCAACTAAAACGAATAGCTAATATTAATCAAATAAAAGCTGGCTAGCATGTAATGCAAGGATTGTTCATAAAAGAGTTCCCCTGACCATGACCCACTTCCTTGCAGCACTGAACTCCTAAGAGTTTCCCTTTTACAGGTGGAGTAAGGTGTGATAATGGAGTCAGTTGAATGCAGAGCAGTCATCAGGTTCCTGTACTTCAGAGGCCACACACCCCGAGAGACGTTCAATGAAATGAAGGAGACTTGTGGAGAGGATGCCCCATCGTACGATGTAGTCAAGCACTGACATCGACTGTTCAAGTGTGGTCGGACATTGGTGGGAACAACATGTTATGTCAGCAATAAGGAGCCAAACACAAGGCCAGGTGTCGAACTAAACACGTTTACTGAGAGGCACCTTGAAGCACACAGGTGCAGCCGTCAGGCAGAGAGGTGGCAAAGAGACCGCCCCTCCTGCCCACTACCCTCTTATAGCTGCAGGCGGTGGAGGAACTGGAAGGTGGAGCCGCCACCCGTACCACACAAATAAAAGTTCAAACTCTAACACAACATTTCCCCCCCCCTTCACAAAAGCCAAAAACACACACACAGTTTGGACCCACCCCAATTTGGAACCCGAATCACGTGCTAAAAGTAATAGGATAACACAGCACAAATGGTCTAACGCAGTCACTCCAAAATAACTAAAACTAGGGGGAGATGGGTAGACTGCCACCTCACCCCACACGGTGAAGCGGGTTATTCTGCCACTTGTACTTCAAACAAGTCCACTTAAAACAAAATACCGCCATGTCCTAACCTAAACATAACATTAAATTAATCCCCATGAACATATACAAATATCAAATACACAGAGCAAAACATTCTATAAAACCAAATAAGCCGTACCCCATGACCATCAAAATATACACACATGTACAACATCTAACCCAGATACCAACTATAGGAACAGGCCCGTGCCCCCCACCCTCCCCTTTTTGGACTGTCCTCCCATCAGTCTGTCCCAGGAGGAAAATTGCCTCCCGGGTCACGGCTGGCTGTCTCGACCCCGATGCACCTCCTCTTCAACACCACCAGAGGAGTCCCATGTCCAGGCCCAAGTCCACCAGTCTTCTCCCGGGCACGCCGCAGCTCATTCGGGTGCCTCCATGAGCCATGCAACAGCTGGAGATAGGCGTCCTCCCATCTGGCCACCACATGCAGCCACCCCTGGTGCTCCTCCATCCGCCACTTGGCTCGAATCTGCCACAACTGTGCCTCCTCCCAAGCCTGGACCCCATCCGCGACACCCAGAGGGGCCCTACTCGGCTTGCAGTGTCTCTGTTTGGCACATCGTTCTACCGTGCCAGACAGTCATCACCCGCCGTCACAGGCATCCCGCTGTGCTGCCCAGTACCTTCGCCCAGGGCGACTTGAGCTCTGGCACAGGGACCCTCCTGTGATGGCCCTGGGCAATGTTGGTCTTGCTCACTCTCCAGGGTGCCAGGCATGTTCTCATCCCACACAGCCCCGTCTTCCATTCTCGGGGCCGGCTGGTCCCACAAACTGCAGTCCGACCACTCTTCCCCAACACTGCTTTTAATGGTGAAGCCCAGGCCACAAAACAGGTTGCATCCCATTATGTTCTCACCACGGGCTGTCACAATGAACCTCAGGTCACATACCTCAGCCGACTTGTACCGGGCCGTCAGTCTCAACATTTCCACTGTGGCCAGTCTCCCTCCACCATAACCACAAAGCAGCGCTGGGTCACCTCCAATCCTGTAATGCAGGAAAAAACACCTCACGGTTGCCCAATTCAACACAGAGCCCACCGCTCCCTTGTCAATCAACAATGGCACCACCACCCTGTCCAACTCCACCATACAGTACGTGCGTCTGTTGGTGCTTGGGGACACAGAGAGTCCTCCTTGCATCTTGGACTTCCTTGCTCGAACTTGTGGCATGCCCTGGCGAAATGATGCAAGTGTCCACACTTGCCGCAGCGCTTCACTCTCGCTGGACACTCTCTGGACTTAAAATGGTGCTCCCAGGACCCACGACCCATACATACAGGCATTCCTGGGACAGACCTCATTTTCACAGCATTGGCGTCATCCACATCACCCTCCATGCTATCATCGCTGTCCGGGTCCACAGCATGCACCGTCACCTGTGATCCTAGTTGTCGGTGCGGCACACTCCCACTCAGCTCCCATGATAGTTTATCTGCAGCCTCCAGCTGCTGAGCTAACTTGATGGCCGTAGATACCATCAGTTCACCCGAGAACATAAGCAGTTTCGACCTAATAGCAAGGTAGCTGGTTTGTTCCGCCAACTGGTCGTGAACCATCTCCTCCTCCAACGGTCCAAACTGGCATTCGCTGGCCAGCAGTCTCAGGTCTGCCACGAACCACTGCACAGACTCACCAACACATTGGCGGCACTGTCAAAACTGGATTCTGCGGACAGTGACGTTTTCTGGGGCGCGAAAATGGTGCGCCATTAGCTCAACCACTTCTTCGAAGCTATCACCATTGCCCATCGTGCTCAAAATTTGCTGTCCCTCCATTCCGAGATCATGGACCAACAACGTACGTGCCCTCAATTTCTCCAGCCTCCCAAAGTTTAGCGCCACCATGTACGTCTGGAACGAGGTGACCCACCTTGACCAAGGAACGGGTGGCTCACGGGGAAGCTCCAAAAACGGCCAAACAGGTGTAACACACGCGTCCATATCTGCTTTTATCCTTGTTGCCAAATGTTATGTCAGTAATAAGGAGCCAAGGACGAGGCCAGGTGTCGAACTAAACACGTTTATTGAGAGGCACTTCACAGAATACAGGCACAGCCGTCAGGCAGAGAGGTGGCAAAGAGACTGCCCCTCCTGCCCACCGCCCTCTTACAGCCGCAGGTGGTGGCGGAACCGGAAGGTAGAGCTGCCACCCATACCACACAAATAAAAGTCCAAACTCTAACACAACACGGCACCCATTCCCAGGTGCCCACAGTGCGTCATTAATGAAGACGCCATCCAGCAAGTAGAGGCCACCATTTTGGAGGATCGCCTCATAACCCTAAGACAACTAGTCCAAGATGTCAAAAATAATGGATCACACATTTCCAGAAGCAAGAATGAGTCACGTACTCCCAGTCTCTTTTGGCCATGTGCCAAGAAAACTAGGTGGTCTTCTTCAACAGACGAATCATGCAGGACGAAACATGGGTCCATCACTTTGATCCAGAGACTAAAGCCCAGCCAAGGCAATGGAAGCATTATGACTCAACACCTCTGAAGAAGGCACATGTCCAACCCTTGACGGACAAGGTCATGCTTACAGTCTTTTGGGACCAGCATGGAGTATTTATGATGGATTTCCTTTCAAAGGGTACCACAATTGCCAGAACTTACTACGCTTGACTGCTGCAGAAATTAGGGAAGACCAACAAAACTGAGAGGTGTGGCACACTGACCAGAGGTGTCTGCCTTCTGCAAGACAATGCCCCGGTTCACAAATCACATGTTGCCCACTTGAAAGTACGGTCCTGCGGCTACGAAATCCTTCTCCATCCCCTTTAATCTCTTGACCTTGCACAATCTGACTTCCACCTCTTTCCAACCAATGAGTCGTTTTTGAAGGGCAAGTACTTCCAAGATGATGAAACACTGATTTCTGAGGTCAAGTCGTGGCTTCTGACACAACATGCAGACTTCTATAGGTGAGGTCTCCACAGCTGCATAAAGTGATGGGAGAAGTGTGTGACCCTTTATGGTACCTATGTAGAGAAAGACTAATAACTGCCAAATTTGGTTCCTCTCAGTCCATGGGAAATCAGTCAAGGAAATCTTTAACGAACAGCTCCTGCACAGCTAGATTAACATGCCTGATATTGCCTTGATAGAGAAATTATTATTGTATATATCAAGTTCAACTGATTATTGAGTTTAAACTGTATAGAACTTTTTGAAAAAGTTCACCTTATGACCACCAGATTTTTTTTTCTTTTGAAGACGCAAAATGTTGGACATTGCACAAAATCCTTATAGACTTTCTGTAGGTGACAGAGTTTAGCTATGTTTGAAAGCCCTTTTTTAATGACAATCATTTCTTTCAGTTCTTGTAGCTTTGTGCATAAGAACAAGTTACCTTTAGTAGCTTGTTGCTTGTCAGGAAGTCCGTAGAGGGCTTGAGTATAGCTGTCATGGCTTTAGCCAGCTCCTCGTGGACCGTTTTCACAGTGATGGAAAAGTAAGTCTCTGGCTTGAGCACAAACTGAGAGTGGAGACGGGGGGGATAAATACTCACTGAATGAAAGTCTTGAATATTAGCAGCATTAATAGTGATCCCATAATGAGAGAAGACTGCACCTTGACATAAGATCTCAGGTAATGCTCGAGTCCTTCTTCGTGGCACTGTGCAACCACATGAACCATCACCCTGAGCAAGAAAATAAATAGGTGCAGCAATGAAAACAAAAGGAGGAGGTGAGACTTGCAAGGCGGCAAAGATAGAAATTACATGCATTTATTCCAACGCACTGACACCTCATTTACACACTGCCTGCAAAGCTTCAAAGACTAGTCTCACACACACCAGCAAGGTATGAAACACATTCACAGGGTGTGTGTGCTATAGGTGAGTGACTAATGAGAGAAGGGATTCAGGCCATTAAAGAAAAATGGGGGAATAAGCTTTGGAATGAAAAGCAGATGAAAGTAGCTCACATTATAATTTCCTATGAGTGAAGTCTGCTCAGAGACACCAAAAATGTTGTGTGACAGTCATCTGCTACTGGAAAGGAGGGATGTTGCGCATGCGTGAGCCGCTTGCCTGGTCACATTGACGGCCACATCCTCATGTGTGGCTCTGGTTAGGACGCAAAACAGCTGATTGAGGATGGTGGGCAGAAAGTTGACCATCACATGACCTTCCGTCGCGTGGAGACTCTGGGAAGGGAGTGAGGGTGTAAGAAAGGAGACAAACATTGCATGAATGGGAACTCTCTGATCATACGTTATACTTTATACTTGATAGCCTGTGACAAAAACGGGTGTGCACTTGGGGCTTTTTCCTTGGTTGCGTTAGAAATAATAAACAGAGCTCTGAATACCTTCAGGTATTTGACAAGCTCTCCCTCTGAGGCCTGTTCTGACATCTCCATGCTTTGACAGTGGTGGAAGAAGTTGTGCAAGTGCTGATCCTAAATTGAAGCATGATACATTGAAGCACAGTTAAAAGATAGCCATTTTTAATAGTATTTACACTGACGTACAATATGTGTGCATACCTGAGTATAAACTGTGGAAACAAGATGAGTTGAGACCTTGAACAGAGGTTTCCCTCCGTCCACCCATTTTATCTCCAAATGCTGCAATAACAAGTGGGCATCAGTAGTTGCACTGGAAACATTTACACTGCACTGTGGTAATCTGTGAGAAAACCGTGGTTTACATGTACTGAAAAATAGGCAGACAAGTAGTTTTACTATGGAGGAGTCATGTAGTGAAGGGCAATGTTTTGTCCTTGAGCTTAGTGGAACAAAATACCTTCCACCTAGCAGAATTTTGTTCCATCTAAAAATCCAGTGCAAATCTATTTTTTTTTCTCCAACAAAGAGATAAACTTTAAAATGTTGAACTTCTCAGAGCTATGTTTTGAGAACAAGGAAAACCTGATTACATTCCAACCACATGCAGCATAAATAGGCAGCACAAATGGGCAGCTTGATGGCGCTGTGGGTAGCACTGTGGCAGCACAGAAAAAAAGGTCACGGGATCGATCCCACCCCTGACCATCAGTGACTGTTCTTTGTGGCGTTTGCATGTTCTCCCTGTGTCTACGTAGGTTTACTCCGGGTACTCTGGTTTCCTCCTACAGGCCAAAGACATGCAAGTTAGGTTAATTGAAGACTCTAAAGTGAACCTAGGTGTGAATGTATGTGTGTGAATGGTGAAGGGATTGGTGCCGCACCATGGCTGTCCCATCCATCCAGGTGGATGCTCTGTAATTTCCCCATTGTGGGAATAATAAAGGATTATTTAAATAATGTAGTGATAGCAGGAAAGTAAATCATGTTGCACTTTAAACAATGACTAAATTATACCAAGAATCTTACTCCCAAACTATTTTAATCTAGTAGCACCATCTTGTCTACCTCACAAACCAACCACAGTTTGTGAGGACCCAGGACTGTGTGTCTGACACCATCATCTGCAGTAGGGGGGCCCCCGCCAGGGAACAGTTTTGGCTCCCTGCCTGTTCACCCTCTACACTCCTGACTTTTCACACAACACATCACACTGCCATCTACAGGAGTTCTCTGACAACTCTGCGATCGTCAGCCTCATCTCTGATGGGGATGGTGTGGAGTACAGAGGACTTATTCAGGACTTCGTGGACTGGTGCCTACGGAACTGCCTCCAGATCAATGCGAGGAAAACCAAGGAATTGGTGATGGATTGCCGCAGGCAAGGACAACCCCCCGACAGCACCGGTAAACATCCAGGGAACAGACATTGAGATGGTGACATCTTACAAGTACCTGGGTGTTCACCTGAACAATAAACTGGACTGGTCACACAACACCAATGCGCTCAACAAGAAGGGGCGGCACAGGCTGTCCCTCCTGAGGAGACTCAGGTCTTTTGGAGTGCAGGGGGCACTCCTGAAGACCTTCTACAATTTTGTGGTGGCATCAGCCATCACATATGGAGTGGTCTGCTGGGGCAGCGGCAGCCGACAGGAAAAGACTGAACAGGCTGATTAAAAAAAAGCTAGGTCTGTTCTGGGGCGACGCCTCGACCCAGTGGAGGAGATAGGAGAGAGGAGGATGGTGGCTAAGCTGTCATCTCTGCTGGAGTCCGAGTCCCACCCCATGCAGGACACGCTGGACGCACTGAGGAGGTCAATTAACGGTAAGCTGTGCCATCCTAGGTGCACGACGGAGAGGTTCCGTAGGTCCTTCCTACGTACGGCTGTCAGACTTTATAACCTAACCAGGGCTGCTCACAGAGGTCGTATTAAATAAGATAAGATAAGATAAGCCTTTATTAGTCCCACAATGGGGAAATTCCAGTTAAATGTACTAAACATAACAACTTTGCACAATAGAAATCACTCCTCCAATACACAACTAGGACAATCACAATCATTACTGAGAGTGGCAAAAACACTGATTCAAATGCGAAATATACTGTCTGGGTACATACAGTAGTGCGAAAAAGTGCTTGCCCCTTCCTGTTTTCTCATTTTTTTGTGTTTGTCACACTTAAATGTTTCAGCTCATCAAACAAATATAAATATTAGACAAAGATAACACAAGTAAACACAAAATGCATTTTTAAATGAAGGTGTTTATTATTAAGGGTAAAAAAAAAAAAATCCAAACCTACATGGCCCTGTGTGAAAAAGTGATTGCCCCCCATTAAAACATAAATTAACTGTGGTTTATCACATCTTTGGAAAGCTGAGTTCAATTTCTCCAGCCACACCCAGACCTGATTACTGCCACACCTGTTCTCAATCAAGAAATCACTTAAATAGGACCTGCCTGACAAAGTGAAGACCAACAGCACCCCAAAAGCTAGACATCATGCTGCAATCCAAAGAAATTCAGGAACAAATGAGAAGCAAAGTAATTGAGATCTATCAGTCTGGAAAAGGTTACAAAGCCATTTCTAAAGCTTTGGGACTCCAGCAAACCACAGTGAAAGCCATTATCTACAAATGGCAAAAACATGGAACAGTGGTGAACCTTCCCAGGAGTGGCTGGCCGACCAAAATTACCCCAAGAGCGCAGCAACGACTCATCCAAGAGGTCACAAAAGACTCCACAACAACATCCAAAGAACTGCAGGCCTCACTTGCCTCTGTTAAGATCAGTGTTCATGACTCCACCATATGAAAGAGACTGGGCAAAAATGGTCTGCATGGCAGAGTTGCAAGACAAAAAGCACTGCTGAGCAAAAAGAACATCAAGATCGTCTCAGTTTTGCCAGAAAACATCTTGATGATCCCCAAGACTTTTGGGAAATACTCTGTGGACTGACGAGACAAAAGCTGAACTTTCTGGAAGGTGCGTGTCCCTTTACATCCGGCAAAAAAGTAACACAGCATTTCAGAAAAGGAACATCATACCAACAGTAAAATATGATGGTGGTAGTGTGATGGTCTGGGGTTGTTTTGCTGCTTTGGGACATGGAAGGCCTGCTGTGGTAAATGGAACCATGAATTCTGCTGTCTACCAAAAAATCCTGGAGAATGTCCAGCCATCTGTTCATGACCTCAAGCTGAAGCGGACTTGGGTTCTGCAGCAGGACAATGATCCAGAACACACCAGCAAGTCCACATCTGAATGGCTCAAAAAAACCAAAATGAAGACTTTGGAGTGGCCTAGTCAAAGTTCTGACCTGAATTCGATTAAGTTGCTGTGGCATGACCTTAAAAAGGCGGTTCATGCTTGAAAACCCTCCGATGTGGCTGAATTACAACAATTCTGCAAAGATGAGTGGGCCAAAATTCCTCCACAGCACTGTACAAGACTCATTGCCATTTATCACAAATGCTTGATTGCAGTTGTTGCTGCTAAGGGTGGCCCAACCAGTTATTAGGTTTAGGGGGCAATCACTTTTTCACACAGGGCCATGTAGGTTTGGATTTTTTTTTTTCCCTTAATAACAAACACCTTCATTTAAAAACTGCATTTTGTGTTTACTTGTGTTACCTTTGTCTAATATTTAAACTTGTCTGATGATCTGAAACATATAAATATGACAAACATAAAAAAAAATTGAGAAGTCAGGAAGGGGGCAAACACTTTTTCACACCACTGTATTCATATTCTGCAAAGTAACTTAACAAACCGTAATGCCGTTTATTCCATCTAACTGCAATGCTCCTGCACTGTGTATATATCTGTGTACATATGTACACTACCGTTCAAAAGTTTGGGGTCACTTAGAAATTTCCTTATTTTTGAAAGAAAAGCACTTTTTTCAGTGAAGATAACTTTAAACTAATCAGAAATACACTCTATACATTGCTAATGTGGTAAATGACTATTCTAGCTGCAAATGTCTGGTTTTTGGTGCAATATCTACATAGGTGTATAGAAGCCCATTTCCAGCAACTATCACTCCAGTGTTCTAATGGTACAATGTGTTTGCTCATTGTGTCAGAAGGCTAATGGATGATTAGAAAACCCTTGTGCAATCATGTTAGGTCTGCAATGCTGTAATTGCTGCAAATGGAGGATTCTTTGACGAAAGCAAAGTTTGAAGGAAAAAATTATTATTTCAAATACAAATCATTATTTCTAACATTGTCAATGTCTTGACTATATTTTCTATTCATTTTACAACTCATGGTGGTAAATAAGTGTGACTTTTCATGGAAAACACAAAATAATTGTCTGGGTGACCCCAAACTTTTGAACGGTAGTGTACATTCATCTACTGCTTTGTCTAACCAGTTCTTATTATCTTATTAACTATTACTCTGAGTGCTGCTATCCCTTTGCTGCTGTAATCCTGGAATTTCCTCATTATGAGACTAACCAAGGCTTATCTTATCTTGTCTTGTTTATTGAGATACTTTAACTGACATCACACCTTTTTTAATGTGAAGCCAGGCAAAGTAGCATGAAAAGGAAACAGTGATTATATCCAAATCAATACTGCAACCAGAGTAGCTCATTCCAGACTGATAAGTGCTTAGATCTAATGACCATTGACAATGACCTTGACTTTGACCACAATGTGGATGCAGAGCCACCTGAGGATCCTTGTGCATGAGTATGCTGACCACTAGGGCAATGGCCTAGAAGGATTAGCAATATTCATGAAATCACCTAAGTGCCCAGATCTCCTGACCATTAACCTTGACAACTTGGATGAAGACCCACATGAGGATCATTGTGAGTTGGGTGAGCGTCAGAGTAAATGCCTAGGAGGAGTAGCAATTCCCATGAATTGTGGATGGATGGACAGACGGGAGGACGGACGGACACCATGTCATCACATTAACTCCTTTCGGCTTCACCTGAGTGATCTAAAAATCAATACATGTATAATAAATGAGAAGCTTTTGTCTGTATTAACGCTCTTCCTATGATACATTCATTACTAAACTCATACCTGTATACTTCCTTTCATGTGTAATTATAAGTTACTAAAACCGCTTTCAACTTTGCACCACATTTCCCCTTTAGTGGACTTGAACGTTATTTTTTGTCTACATTTATACTAACCAATAACTGGGCACAATGAAAGTCATCAACTTAACAGATGACAAAATCCCTGCCCATGTTTCCCACATAACATGATGACAATAAAATGATTTTAATACAGAAACAGCTTTAGAATAATCGGACTTATGATGATGTGTTTATCTTTGCAGCAGATGCTTCTTACACAGGCAGTTACATTTGAAATTGGCAATCAACAGTATGCACAGAAGGCTCATTTGCTGAGCTGCTTCTGTGTACATTATGCTTTAATTAAATATACAGCAAACTAATTATCCGTCCATCAGGGGGAAACACCATTACAAGGCTTCAGCAGAATGATAACATTTATTCCTAGTTTTAATGGATTACACTCTAGCAGCGATCAGATTACAGAGGGTTTTGATCCACAAGCCTGTAGGATCTCTACATGGTCCCAATCCAATCATCAGTAATAAGATCGTTTAACCACAAACTGCAACTTTCAACAGTTTAAGGGCATTAAAGATTCCTAAGTTAGGTTACAACTTAGTTGCTATATGTTTGACTAAAAAAAACATTTGCTGCAGTGACAAACTGTTGTCATTTTTTCTTTACCTTGCTGACACCCTCCATGGAGCCGAGGTACCCGGCAGGTAGATTGGCAGCCACGGGCAGCTGCTGCTCATTCATAATGACTCTGCCATCCCGTAGCAGAGGCAGCCACGCTTGACCCACTGACGGTTAAAAAAACAGCAAACGTGTGTTTGGAAAGCAGCAACATTAATGTGGTATACTCCGCATGAACACAGTTCTGAATTTAAACTGCCTCCATGAATAAACACAAAAAAACCCAAGCTTTGACGCATGCTTTTATCAGCTTGTATTGACCACATTACGCACAGCACAGGTGAATTCTGATTTGCAAGACTGTCTTTTGTCAGGGTGCATATAACCAACACTTTATGCCTGGCGTTCAGAGAGGAAGGGACGACTCAATCTGGCAGCCCACCTGGAGTCTCCACCACGTCTTTCTTCTTGCTGTTGCTGTCACAGCTAACATGATAGAAGGTGAAGAGAAGGTGATGCTTCTCATGCAACTGAGTAGGCAGCTCTATCTTTATCTGAAGGTGAGAAAAAGAACACAGATTTCTGGGGTTGGTTCCCTAATGGAGCGGAGGCTTTGTTCAGGAAAGTAAAAGCGAAAAACGTCTGCAGAGGATTCCCTCTGGGGATTCAATGTTGAGTTTAAATATGCTCAAACAGCTTGAGAGGAGGTGAGATGTACCGTATTGCTTCAAAACACACTAGTTTGGAGAAAAGTACTATCCAGCTAGGAGCCTGTGTTTGACGTTTTCCAGTCATCCATTGCAGCAATTAATAAGCATATTGTAATGTCAGGTACATGATTTAACTTGACAGTGAGAAACCCGCATACCTCATCATAGAATTCAGGGTTCTGTTGATGATGCAGGACAGCTGCGTGTGCCTGCTTAGTGAAGAGAGCCCCTCCTGGATGGCCGTAGATACACTGTAGCAGATGGAAAAGTAGAGGAATCATCAATAATGACTCATGAGAGAAAGGGATGAGTAAATTTACTAACACTCATTATAATGGTGTCTAATATTCTTTTGTGCTCGTTGGCTGAAGCTCAAGCTTTCCAAAGTCAACGCTGAAGTCAAAACTAAAGCCGTGTCCACATGTACGAGGACTGCTCAATAAAGATTTCCCCTGACCCACTTCCAGTTATTGTAGGAGGCTGACATTGCACATGTACTATAATCATACATATCCCTACAGGTCATGTGGTAATTTGCAGCTCTGAACTTCTAAGAGTCTCTCTTTTACAGGAATTAAGGTGGAGTAAGGTGTGATGATGGAGCAAGCTCAGTGTGGGGTTTGTGGGGAAAAAATCACCCATGATCATTTGCACATGTGGAAGTTGTTTGCATGATGGCATGATGGATTCCCTGGTTGTTCACACTTTTCCAGAAGCAGGAACGAGTCACGTGCTCCCAGGCTCGTTTGGCCACGTGCCAAGAAAACCAGGACGACTTCAACAGACTATTTACACAGGATGAAACGTGGATCCATCACTATGATCCGGAGACTAAAGCCCACTCGAAACAATGGAACCATTATGACTCACCACCTCTGAAGAATGCATGTGTTCAACCCTTGGTGGGCAAGGTCATGCTCAGTCTTTTGAGGAAAACAGGAAGCACTGATGATGGATTTTCTAGCAAAGGGTATCACAATTACCGGGGACTCACTGCTGCAGAAATGGCAGAAAGCCATTAAAACCAAGAGGCGTGGCACACTGACCAAAGGTATCCGCCCCCTGCAATACAATGCCCCAATTCACAACTCAGATGTTGCCCAGACAGAAGCACGGTGCTGTGGCTATGAAATCCTTACTCTCCCAACCTTGTGCCATCTGACTTCCACCTCTTTCCAACCATGAAGTCATTTTTGAAGGACAAGCACTTCCAAGACAATGAAATGCTGATTTCCGAGGTCAAGTGGTAGCTTCTGTCACAACATGCAGACTTCTACAGGTGAGGTCTCCTCAGATGCATAAAGCGATGGGAAAAGTGTGTGACCCTTTATGGGACCTACAGTATGTAGAGAAAGACTGATAACTGTGGCGAATTTGGCTCCTCTCAATCCATGGAAGATGAGTCAAGGGAAATCTTTAACGAACAGCTCTTGTAATGTCACTCCGTCCTTCTTTTCTTTTGCTTTAATCTCTCACCATAGATAACTCTGTCACAGCTACACATAACTAAACTTCCATCCTGCATAGATAGCAGTCAACCAGTCCAAAGTCAAGGCCAGTGAAGGAAAAATTAGGTAGAAAGTTGATAAGACAGAACATTTTAAAGACTTTGTTTGATGCCCACTTGTCATAATATGCTGTTGTGAACTGTAAAGACAAATGTTCCTCCTGCTTTTTGAATTTGTTTGATTGATTAATAGATTTTTTTTAATATTTTTGTTCTATTATTATAGGTCCCATGTTTTTTTCCAGGTGTTTACTTTAAGTTTGGACATCCATAAGGGCATGTATGTGTAGTTTTATAGACCAAAAACCATTTGTGCTGTTTTACAGAAGATCAAAAAATCTTTAAAGTTCAGTCAGGAACTGCTGTTTTCAGTGTACTGCGTTTGTTTTGTTAACTTAGAACTAGAGGCAGGGTCACTGGTTTGTGATGTCACGAATCCCAAGAAGTGCAATCCGCTCATTTGTTTAAGATCATCGCAAAAGAGGGTACTGTGAATTTCTTTCTAAAGTGGACATTTTAATATTTTAACAGCATTAATGTAACCCATGGTCATATTTTTTCAAAGGTTGAAACTCACAAAAACATTCTGCACAATGGAAAACCTTTAAAGTAGCAGCTTAAATATCTTTTTATTCTAATGATAAAGACCAGGTGAAGCCATAAGAAAGGCTAAGTATTTTGAGATATTACTGAATATTTGGGTTAAATTTTTTGGCCTTCTTGATGTATAAGTTGTATGCATTCATGTTTGGACCTCTTTTAACCCTAATAAGATGAATGAATATAAAGTGCTGCTGCGGAAATGGGCAAAAAACTGGAACAAGGAGAAGATGTTAAATAAATGCACCTTCAGTGGCTGTGCTTCATCTTCATCAGAATCTTTGAATTCAATGCAAACTGCAATATTTCTCGCCTGAAAAGAGGGAGAGAAAACTAAAAATTACAACAGTAATGAGACAGGTATTTCCAAGCTATCCCAGTAGAAATAGAAACAATTTTATGGTTCTGTGCCGTTCTGTGTCAGTTTTAGCTCCTGATCCATTAGTTTCAGTAAAAGGAAGGAAAATATCACAGGTGAGAATTTGACGGTGCTCATTTAAAATAAAAGAGCACCGGTAGTCAGATGGGAAGAGAGAAGACAGTTTGTTTTCTACACAGAGCTGACCTAGTGAAAATAACCATGTATTAATGTATTAATCAGAAGCTGCTTCTGAGCATCAGCATAATTCCATCAGCTCTGCTGCTTGGCTGGACAAGCTGTGCAGAAGCAGATGCCAGTAGTTTTGTAGGCTAAACAGGAACACAAAACGATAAGAGAATGTCCACCTAGAAAAAGCATTAATTTTCAATAAAAATAAGTTATGTTTTGGAAGGACAATCATTATTATTATTTTTTTCTGACTGGATCATGTCACTGCCACTAGAAAAGTTGAAAACAGTTTTCATAAATCCACTTCATTGTCATCCCCCTGGCTTTACGTACCTTAGCAAAGGATTTCTGCCCGTCGTACTTAAGGTGTTTTGGGTAGACATAGAGGTGGTTTTTATAGATGGTGAACGGCTGTGAGCACTTTGCAATACAGGGCACAAACTCCTCCACCTCCAGGAGGGCGCTGCCTGGTCCGTTTCCTTCAAAGTTCCTCACAGGGACGTAGGAGGACGTGACACAATCTAAATAAATGGGAGGAAGCAAGATGGAAAGTTCAAGGACAAAGGCTTATCACTATAAATATACTGTAAGATGTGATTTTGTAAATATTTAGGGAGTTTACTGGTTACATCCGGGGCCACGCTGTCAATAGTCACGTCTAAGTTTCCTAAGAGCACAGGGAGTTTGGCCATCCTCTCCGGTCTGTAGGAAAACAGAAAAACACACCTAATGCAAAAACATGAATCCAAAAAAGTGACGATGTGAGTTAAAAAACAGAGAAAGAAACATACTTTCTAAAGTCAGTAAGCAGTTTGAACATGTCTTCATCTGACAGCTTGCTGCTGTCCTGTCTGTAAAGAGCTAAAAAGCGTCCACTTTTGTCCAAAGTTCCTGATGCGTCTTTAAAGACAGGTCTGCAGAGACACAAAGAAATCACTGAGGTTAATGGGACACAGCACAGTTCTGGGCTACAGTACTCATTTAAAAATGTGTGGGTCATTTATTTAAAGAGTTTGCATGTTCTCCCTGTGTCTGCGTGGGTTTCTCCAGGTACTCCAGTTTCCTCCCACAGGCCAAAGACATGCAAGTTAGGTTAATTGGCATACACTGGGGATTCTAAATTGTCCTTAGGTATGAAAGTGAGAGTGAGTAGGTTATAATTTAATCATTTTCTGTACAATATTTAGCATATTTAACATGTTGTCCGACGGAATAAAGAAACACCAGTATTTACATAAACAGCAAATAAAATCACAAACGTAGCATCCTTCCCCCCTTCTCCTCAGACTGTTGGACTCTTCCATGTTGTCTCTGAGCCATGCACATGCGCATATCTTTGCTTACATTGTAAACAAACCGTACAGCGTGTAGAACAGCAGCAAAATGAAACGAAGTTTTATCGAAACAACCTTTTTCACTTCAACCAGGGAAGAGACCTACACCCCCCCCCCCCCCGCCCATCCTGGAGGAGCAGATAGCAACACTGCTTGTACGAAATAATGAGCACCTGTTGCTAATGAGGAGGCAGCGGTGACGCCGGTTGCTGACAGTACTAGTAAACAACTTTTTTTTAACTGTTTTTTGTAATTGCAAGATTTGCAGAGGCCAAGGCTCACAAGGTTAAATTTAACTATGATCAACTGTGCTCCCCAGGCATGCACAGGATATCTGCAGCCTTACAGAAGATGACATTACATGAGATTAAATATAGTTTGTTTGTTTTATTAAGATAACCATTAGCACTTGTATAAAACATTAGCTATTCTTCCTAACATGTATATTCTCCATTGTGTCCAGTGTTGGGAGTAACACGTTACTTTGTAACGCGTTACTGCAAAAGTAGTGACATTGCAGTAATGTGCTGTGTAACGAAATTACTGTTTAAAAATTCAGTAATGCGTTACAGTTACTGAAATTTGATCAGATGTGTTACTCGTTACTCGTTTTATTAATATGGATAGATATTTTTAGCGCAAATAAATACAAATTGACCCTATGTAGCTGACATTGCCGTCAGTCAATGTGACCTGTTGCAAAGAGTCTCTTCACTGCTGCAGCCAGCAGTGTGGATAACCCCCACAACAGACTGGGACAATCAGAGCGCGCATCTGGAGCGATTAACATTACAGTGAAATGTGTGTATTAATGTCAACAGGCAGCCTCGCTTCGTCAAACTTTTTCCTGCTCAGTACTGTGATGTCAATGTGCCATTCATGCATTGTGTTCATGCTTCCTGCTCTTACTGTGATGTAAATGTCCCATGCCTTTCATGTACTGTCTGTAGTTGGGTATAAAAGCTGCATTGCTCTGTAGCTCACTCTCTCACTCTTACCACTGCTTCTGACTACTGCTGCTGAGAGCCTGAGTACCCGCTCCAGCCTGCCTGCACGAGGGCTGGAGCGAGTTCCTATGATGGCGTTATGATTTAATAAACCTACTTAAAACCCTCAGTTCGCTGTTTATAATTCTTTACCGCCACATTGGTGACCCCGAGAATGCACACGCTTTGTGCAACGCAACCTTCTGGTCTGGACAGCCACGCTGGTGACCCGACGACAACGAACGCAGCACCCGGCGGTGATTCTCCGACGACAAGCGAACGCAGCAGCCTGGCGCAAATGATCTGCTCTCCCTTCTGCTACAGGGAGACCTCGACACAGAGCCACCACCAGGCGAAACTCTCCGGAGATCACCCACGACCAGGAAAGCTGCAGAAAGCTTCATGGTGAGATCTGCACGCCTGAGATCTGCACATCCACGCTGGGACCGGCCGCTCTCACAGCTCCTCCACACGAGAGCGCATGCACTTCATCCTCTCTCCACGACGGCGACCTCCAGGGCCGACAGAGAACGCAGCGCGCAGACCTGAACGCACCATGACCAATCTACAGCAACACACTGAACAGGGATGATTATCGGCGCCGACTACGCTGATCTCCAGCAAGCTCCTTGACCCTGACTCGCCTCTCCAGCGGGCCCACCCACACACGGAACCCCTGCACACGCACCGGGGGGTTACGAGGACGGCGCACCACGCACGGGACAATAACGGCTCCACAGACCACCATCGTCCTTCGCCGCTGCACAAAGAACCTCCAGGGCTGCTCGTACACCTGAGGCACGCACGCAGCTTGCTCACAGGATTTTCTAATGGTCTTAGCCACGGCACACAAAGGGAATTCAGCAGTCTGCAGTCCCCGAGGGCTTTAGGGTTGCGCCCGCACCTAAAGTCAACATGCCAAGTCCCTCTGCTTTTGTTTTTTTTTTTTTGTTTTTTTCTTACAGCCACTACGCAGCCTCGCCACTCCTGTTTTTCTTCATGGCCGCTGTTAATCCTCGCAGGACTTAACCGTGAGAGGAGTCAGTGACTAATTTTTCTTCTTACAGCTGCGGCGGACCTCCGCACTTTCAACAGGACAGCCCCTCAACATCGCCTGATCCGCAGGCAATTTTTGCGCGGCCCAGACAATTTCACCGTCCCGGGCCGGCACTTGCTACCCCCCCCCCCTCCACCTCCGCCTGCACAGAGCTTTCCCTGCTCGCTGCCAAAGCCAGACTATCGAGGCGTCAGCCGCCTGCTGAGCCCTCTGGGGGGGGAGTAGTGTGGATAACCCCCACAACAGACTGGGACAATCAGAGCGCGCATCTGGAGCGATTAACATTACAGTGAAATGTGTGTATTAATGTCAACAGGCAGCCTCGCTTCGTCTAGCTTTTTCCTGCTCAGTACTGTGATGTTAATGTGCCATTCATGCATTGTGTTCATGCTTCCTGCTCTTACTGTGATGTAAATGAATGAATGAATGAATGAATGAATGAATCTTTATTTCGGATAGTACAGGTTAAAAGGAACTGAATAGTATAGCAAAAGGGGGAAATAAAATCCAACAAGGTCAAATTAGGCAATAACTCCTCTGATTATACAGTTCAACAAAAGTTATCCGAAATGGGTGATGGCTGAAGCCGCAGCTTATATTGCCCACCCATATTCCATCCAAGAATTCAAAAGAAAAAAAACAAAACAAGAGTGATTACAATTCAGAACAAAGCTAAGACCAAGTGTGACAGAAAAAAGTAAAAAAAAACAAAAAAAAAAACCTAGGCAACAGCACAGCACAGGCTGGATATGACAATCCTTATGTGATTTTACATGTCATCTTGTATATATGTTTGGAGTATTTCTTCCTTTAGTTTTTGCTTAAATTGTCCAAGCGTTGTACATGATTTTAATTCAGGTCCAAAATCGTTCCATAATCTGACTCCTTGCACTGAAACACAGTGTTGCTTGGTGGTAGTTCTCACTGTAGGCTTTTGAAATATACATGTTCCTCTGAAGTGATATCGTTTCTCCCTTATTTGGAACAACTTTTGGATATTTGCGGGCAGTGATAAATTCTTCACTTTAAACATTATTATTGCAGTTTTAAAGTCTACCAGATCTTTCAACTTGAGAGCTTTTAGTTTAAGAAAAAGTGGGTTTGTTGGTTCCCTGTAAGCTGCTTTGTTTATTACTCTAATAGCTCTCTTTTGAAGCATAAAGACTGGATATATGTTTGTTTTATATGTATTTCCCCATACTTCATTACAATATGTCATGTATGGGAGTATTAATGAATGATACAAGGTGTATAGTGTGGGTTGATTCAGCAAATATTTCACTCTGTGTAGTATTGCAATTGATTTGGATACTTTACCTTTGATATAGTTAATATGTGACTTCCAACACAGTTTATTATCAATTATTACTCCAAGAAATTTAGTTTCAGATACTCTTTCAATCTCTCTCTACAAAGGTCCCATGCCTTTCATGTATTGTCTGCAGTTGGGTATAAAAGCTGCATTGCTCTGTAGCTCACTCTCTCACTCTTACCACTGCTTCTGACTACTGCTGCTGAGAGCCTGAGTACCCGCTCCAGCCTGCCTGCACGAGGGCTGGAGCGAGTTCCTATGATGGTGGTATGATTTAATAAACCTACTTAAAACCCTCAGTTCGCTGCTTGTAAATCATTACCGCCACAGCAGCCACAAATGGAGCTTGCTCCTGGTGGGAAAACATGAAGCTACTTTGTTTTTGTGGAAATAGATTATTTTTCCTTTGTCACAGTTAAGGGCAAACACATGTTGGTGGGTTGCAAACTAAAGTGTTGGTTGAGACTAAAGGCAATCTTCAGAAGTGCCTGAAAACAGCAACAAGCTTAACAAAGCTAGTGTTAAGTAACGGCTAGCTATGCTAACAACACCGTGAAGTAGATCTGCTGTATGCTCAACAGCCACAGCTGGATTTCAAGCACAGGTATTATAACCGCTCCCAAAGTCTTCTTCTAGGTCAGAAAACCACGCTCCAACTGATGTTGACAAGTTTGTTGTTTATTTTGTCACAGCAAATCTTCACCCTTAAACACCGTGAAAAACTAAAAATACAGACATAAAAAACATGAATACAAAATAAATTATAACACTTAACAAATGTTCATAAACAAAAATAATCACATACCGTGTGCGCCTTCAGCCTAGAATTTAGGAGTTGTTAGTCATGTCACAAATTTCCCAAACAAAGTCCTCTCTCCAAAGTCCTCTCTCCGCATCTGATTGTGGACAGCCTCCAGCAGCCGTGTGACTCTTCTAATCAGGCATGTGAACAGCGCATGCCTACCACCCATTTTTGCACCATATCATGTCCGTGTCCGCCGCTGTTTCCTCACAAACATGGAGAACATTTAACAGTCTGGCTGCCTGCAGGAAAAACACTCCGTCCTCTCTCCGACACTCGCTCACACAATGGCGCTGATAGGCGGGGCGAGACACCTGCACGAGCCCCCTTCACGAGCTCTCCGACTCACCCGCGAGCTTGGCAGCACGAGCGCATATGCGCTGCGATATGGAGGGACTGAAGGCGAAGAAAAGGACACCGCTAACGTCCACAACACTGGCGCACACACCCATAAACAAACATTTCAGAAAAAGAACCAAAAATACATAAACCTTTTCACTGTGACAGCTACACTGCCACCAAAATTACAAAGATTTATATTCACTCAACTTTTAACAAACAAAATTAAATCTTGTAATTTTCCTTGAAATAAATGTAAACCTTCAAATCACAAGTTGCTTTAATAGCACTGATATTATTCACATTCTAAACTTAAGCGTTTCTTTGCCATTACTGTATCATCTGACTTTAGTTTTATTATGTCCTCCCCTTGTAGTCTAGGACTCATTTTCAACTAGAACTATTAGTTTCTGAACAGGTCTCTCAAGAACTGAGACTTGCTTTAAGCGTTCACCTTTTTTCCCTAGATCTCTTGTTCCAACTTGAACTTTACTAACCTTAGTTGTGTTGCAATGCCTTCTTTGGGAAGGATTCCTGGATGTTTCGGCTCAAAGGATACAGATGACTTTCTTAACCTCCCTCCAACTCTAAGGAGGTTATCTACAAGGACAGGATCAAGCTGATGTATTTTGTGAGTTTTTGGTAGTTTAGCTGATTTCTGACTGAACCATTTCAGCTCATCTTCAAATGCCTTCTTTTGTGCTGCCCGAATGAGTGTGAGAGAGGCAACTCTTCTCTCCTCTACACTAATTGGACCTGACCTGTCTTCTTTTGCCAGTCTTTTAATCCTTGCTACAACATTGATGGCTGTATTACAGTCAGAAAATCTTGAAAACCTTTCAAGAAAGTTGTCTCTTTCAACAGTATCTGTCTTCAAAACCTTTACTTCAGGGTCACCTACGAGAAGCTCTGGTGAATGTTGAACTGTGACAATTTCACGTTCCCATAAAAACTCAGGGCCAGTGAGCCAGTTTGAGTCAATCAGCTCTGCCACCTTGAGACCTCTAGAAGCATGGTTTGCTGGATTTTGATTGGTTTCAACGTAGAACCATTGCTTTGGATCTGTAGTGTTTCTTATTTTCTGGACGCGATTGGCAACAAACACATGGAAGCGCAGGACTTCATTCTTGACGTACCCAAGCACCACTTGAGAGTCTGTCCAGAAAAACTCTTCGTCGATCTTCAGCTCGAGCTCTGCTCTGAGAAAGTTACTCACACCAGCTGAAACTGCTGCAGCAGTCAGCTCAAGACGTGGGATGGTGACTATGCTTGTAGGTGCCACTTGGGCTTTACCCATGACAAGAGCACAATGAACTTGCACATCAGAAACAATCCTGATGTAGGAACACTGTCCATAACCACTGCTGCTACCATCTGAAAAGTGATGCAACTCAGTTTTTTGGATTGTGCCGAGGTATTCAGGAATGAGGCATCTTGGTATTTTAATGTTTTGAAGATTTTCCAAATCCTGGAGCCATATTTCCCACTTGGCCTGGATTTGAGGGGAAACAGGTTCATCCCATCCAACACCCCACCTGCCCATGCCTTGCAGCAGTTGTTTGCTAGTCAAGATGTAAGGAGAGAGAAATCCTAGTGGGTCATACACACTCGCAACTGTTGCTAGAATTCCTATTCTTGTGGCTGGTTTTTCTTTGAGGATAACACTGAATGAGAACACATCAGCTTCCACATTCCACTTTATCCCTAGTACACTCTGCATTGGAACCTCAGTGTAATTCAGATTTACATCTTTCTTCTCACTTGCATGTTCTGTTTTTGGTATCACCTCCAGGACCTCTTTGTACTTGGGATTTTTTCCTTCTCTTGGATTTGTGTCCAAGAAATCTCGTTCCAGGACTTTGATCACAGAGGAAGGTGTGATGGATGGAAACTCCTTTACAGAGACACAATTGCAGACTCCTATTACCTCCATTAGACCAGTCCATGGTTTGATGGAACCCACGATAGTCCAGCCTAAGTCTGTTTTGACTGTATATGGATCATAATCATTTCCTGGTATGACCGTCCTTGGTTTTAATGCTCTTGCACAGTCATAGCCAATCAGGAGCCTTGCGGGACAGTCTAACAGATCTGGCATCTCTTCTGCAATGCTTAGAAGGTGAGTCCACTCTTTCGCTGTCTCACGAGTTGGGATACTGTTTTTCTCAAGTGGAATGTATTCCCTTGTATAAGTAGGTGGCAAGACAACATACTCTTGTGAATGGTAACCTCTTACTTTGAGCCCATCTACTCTTTGGCAATGTACAGTTGAACCCCGGTCAGTCATTGTTGTCAACCTTAACTTAACAGGTTCTGTTTTTGCATGAATTTTCTCACAAATATCTTGATCAATGAATGTATTGCTGCTTTGAGTGTCCAGAAGTGCATACACCAAGGTCTCTGGACTGTTTTCTGCTGCACAAGAGAGCCATACTGGAACAATCAATGAAGTGCGATCACTGTTGCCCACCTTTACACTACATGCAACTGTGGAAGTGCTTTCCTCTTGTGGTGGCATTTCTGGCTTTTCTCCTTGAGGACATTCCTCGTGAAGTGGAGAGGGGTGGCTTCGCCTGCAAATATTACAAGTGACCTTCTGTCGACAGTTTTTGGAGATGTGACCAACTCTAAGGCAAGCAAAACACATGTTATTATCAATGACAAATTTTTTCCTGTCTTTGAGAGGCATTGCGGCAAACTTGTCACACTTATAGATAAAGTGATCTTGCTGACAGCAAATACACTTAATCTGCTTCTTATTCTGAGATGCTAAAGAGCTGGGCTTGGAACCTCTGCCACTTTGGGATGTGGCCTTTGAGGTTTGTTTTGGATAATTGGGTACATTTGTTGAAGCTACCAGGACACTGGCCTTGACACGTTTTTGTTCCTTCTCTAGTTTTTCACTTGTATGCTTTAGCGCATAAAGGGAAGAAATAGGATTGCATGCTATGCGCGCTTCTTCTGCCACAAAGTGTGCAAACTCTTCGAAACCTGGATATGCCTTCCCTTCATCCAGTGTTTTAGTGACATGTCTGTTCCAGCGAGTTGTTGCCCAGTCTGGAAGTTTCAGCAGTAATTTCTGATTTTCCTCACAATCATCCAAAACTCCAAGTCCTTGCACATGGGGCATGGCATTTTTACAAGAGATGAGGAAATCACTGAACTCTCTTAGTTTAAGGGAGTCTTTTGGTCCAATCTTTGGCCAAGAACTCAGTTTTCCCCTGAAAGCTCTTTGGACTACAAAGGGGTGGCCATAGCGCTTGTTTAAGGCATCCCAAGCCTGTGTGTATGCTTCTTCATCACTACGATAAAAGGTTCCTTCTAACACTGAAAGCGCCTCACCACTTATGTATTTTTTCAAATAGAACAGCTTATGCGCTGGATCTGTACAGCTTGTTTCTATCAAAACCTTGAAGCAAGTGGTCCACTCTGTGAATTTAAGTGGGTCTCCTGTAAACACAAAAGGCTCTGGTGTCGGAAGTCTTGTCATAGCAAGGGATTCTTTGAGCGCTTGGACTGGTGAGACCTTGCTCTCTCTGGGCTCAGATATCCTGCCAGAGTTGTGTGGGACTGATGCATTATGGGGAATATTGATGCGTTTACTCTCAGAGTAAGGAGGGGCCGATACATTTTGTGGAACTTGAGTGCATGGAGGGCTACTATGCTGCATTGGAAGCTGACTTGGAGGCAAAGTACTTTTTACTTTAACATCCCTTATTTCAGCATTAAACCTTGATTCCTCTTCAGCATACACATTGTATTCAGCCTCTATGACTTCAAGATCCCTTTGATCTTCCAGCCATTTTAGTTTTTCTTGCTGAGCCAAAATCTCCTTTCTCTGGGCAGATATTTCCATCTCCCTGTTTATTTCAGCCCGTTTTGATGCCAAACGTGCAGCTGCATCTGCTTTTTTCACAGATACATGACTTCCCTGCTGACTATGACTTGACTGACTGCTTTGATTAGTTCTAGACACAGTTGATCCATAAATTGACCTTGCATTTTCTCTTTGGAGTAACTGAAAGAGAGATTCATTTACAGCTACTGCATCAAATTCCTTGGTATCAACATCTGCATACCGTCTTTGCAGGAGTAGGATTATTTCAGTTGTAATTGAAGTGCAGCTATCAATCTTCCTTCTCATGTCCTGAGATGGTAAAGTAAGTGCACGTAAACTCTCATACCTTTGCTTTAGTTCTGACTCACACTTTTCTATTGAATGGATCATTTCACCCAACTCAGTTTTAGAGCACTCTTCCTTAAGTTTAGATCTTGTTAGTTGAATCTCTGCTTTAAAGTTAAGATACGTTGACATAAACTTTCTTTCTCTCTCTGTTATTTCCTTTCTTTTAAACTCAACGATTTTTTCTGTAGGGCGTCTCTCCCTTTCTGATCATCTCACTTGCGTTTCAACTTGAGATGATGATGGTAACCCTATCTTGTGTGTTTCAAGATCTCCAATTATTTCTCCTATCCGTGTCTCAATTTCCCGTCTTTTTAAGTCGACAGATTCAGTTTTTAATTTCTCTTCCAACTTTACTTTCTCATCTTCTAGAGCTGCAAGTATTTCCTCTAATGCACGAAACTCATTTGTGCTCTGCTCCATTTTCAAAAATGATTTGAACTAACACTTTTGGAATTTTACAGTGAAAGGAAAGTTAGAAAACTGCTGGGAGAACATACAATAGGAAACAAGTGACACTCTTCAGTAATTTACAACACTTCAATTTTCTTTTACTTCCGTTTCTTTTCTCAATTTAACTTAGGAATTAAAAAGTTCCAAACTGAAAATATACCATCTAACCTGGTACCTTAAAGGTGTTGTGACCTTTTGCAAACTGCATTGTCCATAAATGTCACTCTGGTACCTCTTCTGTCCAGCTGAATGTCCAGCGGATGTGGGAAGAAGCATGCACGTCTTTTATTTGCTCAGCAAACAAAGTTCCGGAAAAGCGGTAGAAGATGGATGGATGGACGGACAAAGTCCTTGAAGCATGGCCCTGCAGGAATCTTGCTGCTTGCTCCTGGATTAGGCACGTTTTTCACTATAACCGCTCCCAAAGTCTTCTTCTAGGTCAGAAAACCACGCTCCAACTGATGTTGACAAGTTTGTTGTTTATTTTGTCACAGCAAATCTTCGCCCTTAAACACTGTGAAAAACTAAAAATACAGACATAAAAAACATGAATACAAAATAAATTATAACACTTAACAAATGTTCATAAACAAAAATAATCACATACCGTGTGCGCCATCTGCCTAGAATTTAGGAGTTGTTAGTCATGTCACAAATTTCCCAAACAAAGTCCTCTCTCCAAAGTCCTCTCTCCGCATCTGATTGTGGACAGCCTCCAGCAGCCGTGTGACTCTTCTAATCAGGCATGTGAACAGCGCATGCCTACCACCCATTTTTGCACCATGTCATGTCCGTGTCTGCCGCTGTTTCCTCACAAACATGGAGAACATTTAACAGTCCGGCTGCCTGCAGGAAAAACACTCCGTCCTCTCTCCGACACTCACTCACACAATGGCGCTGATGGGTGGGGCGAGACACCTGCACGAGCCCCCTTCACGAGCTCTCCGACTCACCCGCGAGCTTGGCAGCACGAGCGCATATGCGCTGCGATATGGAGGGACTGAAGGCGGAGAAAAGGACACCGCTAACGTCCGCAACACTGGCGCACACACCCATAAACAAACATTTCAGAAAAAGAACCAAAAATACATAAACCTTTTCACTGTGACAGCTACAGGTATGCATCTGGACAGTTTGTGACCCAGCAAGAATTAAACCGACTAATTACCAGATATGTCGTTACAGACTGAAGATGTAATATAAACAGTGACTTTCCATCAGACAGCTGAGACTGTGATCCACTGAAGTTTAAACACATTTACCTGCTACCTGGATAAAAATTATTCAAAAATGGATTTTGATCTCCAAAAGGAATTTGAGGCACTGGATCATGTCTCTGTCACAGCAGACATTTGGACTGTGGATAATGGACATTTTCTTCGGATCACTGCGCATCAGATTAAATCCATATCATAAAGGTAAGATATACATGGACAGCTTTATGCAGTGTTGCCAACTCACTCTTTTGGAGTAATTCTCACTCTTTTTCCCTCTCTCTCACTCCACAAACCCTATTTCTCACTACAAAATGAGGAAATTACTGGGAATTTCGTGTTGATTTTCTTCAGATTTTTCCCACAATAAGAGCTCTCAAAGCAGGATAAAGCAGACTGAACATGTTCTAAAAGCTCTGTCTGAACAGTCTGTTTTCAGCCTGACATTAATAAGCCCAGAATGTAATCCATTAATTAAATTATCTTGCTATGTGTGCAAGATGATTTAAGTATGCATTTAAAAATAACATGAAAGTTACTCTTCCAACTAACTAATTACTTTAATCATGCAGTAGTTGGTAGAGTAACTCAGTTACTTTTGAAAAGAAGTAACCAGTAACTGTAAATAGTTACTAATTTTTAGTAACTTGCCAAACACTGCTTGTGTCTATGTTGTACAAAGGAGGAAGCACAATAGATGCCTCTGCAAAATGGACCAGTCAGCAGACCATGAACACCTTCATTTGAAAACTTCCTAACCACAGCGGTCCCCAACCACTCTGTACCGAGCGCAGAGAAAAATGAAATAATTTATTCTGTTGCTCTATATATCGAAATCTGTGTTTTTCTGAAAAAAATATTGATTATTCTCTGTCTTTCTATGCCTGACTCCTACCTGTCTGTCTATCTGCTGCACGTCTTGACACACATTTGTCTCATCAGATACTCATCTTTCCTTTACCGGGAGTCGTACCAGGAGGAGGGGCTATCCTTGGGGGTTTGCCGGGGGCGCATGTTGGTCTGTGTCCAGACCGGAGATTCACAGCTTTAAAGCTCACTGACAAGATGTAGTAATGATTTTACCTTTAAAGATGTATAAAATGTTACAACACTGGCTGTAGTGTTAGATTTGCTTGTTTGTGGTTTTATGGCATCTGTCCTCAAGCGCGCTTCCGCAACGGGGTGCTTTTCAGGCAGGTGGACTTTTTTCAACACAAACCAGGCACTTCGTACACACGGTCAAGACAGAGACATGGAGAGACATCCACCGGCGGGCCGGGGGAGACAGAGGAAGGGACGGTGTGGGAAAACTCATGGGTGAGTGTTTTTTTTAATGGCACACTCTGTTTTTTGTTGATGTGTTTGTTCCATTAATACTCACAATAAACATGGAAGTGAGTGCTGTGCAGCAACGCATTTGATTGGTCAGACTGAGTGTTTGAGTGCTACTCAGGGACAAATTTGATTGGCGAAATTGGTGGAAGTTGACAAGGATTGGCCAAAATTGCGGGAAAGTTGCGGTGATTGGACAAAGTTGCAAGGTCGCTCAAAAGATGCAATGATGGCCTGATTTCGTGTGAATTCGTGAGATCGCAATATCATGAAATCCTGGAGGGACTGGTAAGTGTGAACAAACAACAGATCTTCCATGTGAATTGTTGTTTTTTTTTTATAATAGAAAAGAGCCTACATTCAACTTGTTAAGCTTCTTTGTTTTTCTACAGATGTATACTACCGTTCAAAAGTTTGGGGTCACCCAGACAATGATTTTGTGTTTTCCATGAAAAGTCACACTTATTTACCACCATGAGTTGTAAAATGAATAGAAAATATAGACAAGACATTGACAAGGTTAGAAATAATGATTTGTATTTGAAATAATAATTTTTTCCAGATACTCAACCTGCTCAAAGGAAGGTCAGTTTTATAGCTTCTCTAACCAGCTAAACTGTTTTCAGCTGTGCTAACATGATTGCACAAGGGTTTTCTAATCATCCATTAGCCTTCTGACGCAATGAGCAAACACACTGTACCATTAGAACACTGGAGTGATAGTTGCTGGAAATGGGCCTCTATACACCTATGTAGATATTGCACCAAAAACCAGACATTTGCAGCTAGAATAGTCATTTACCACATTAGCAATGTATATTAGATATTAGAGTGTATTTCTGATTAGTTTAAAGTTATCTTCATTGAAAAAAACAGTGCTTTTCTTTCAAAAATAAGGAAATTTCTAAGTGACCCCAAACTTTTGAACGGTAGTGTAATTCCTGATGCCTGAATGGTATCATCATTTGAAGACTTCTGAGGACAACAGGTTTCAGGTAGGATTTCAATAAGGCCTGAAAAGAAAGTGGAGAACAAAGAAAAACTAGGCCCCATTTCTCTCTTTGCCTTGGGCCCCAAATGGACAAAGTCCCCCCCGCTCAATCGTGAATGTCTGTCCAGGGTTATTACAATGCTACTGAATTCATTCATTTGCATCAAGAATTTATGAACTAAAAGTTTTGGAAATCTTAGATACATTTTAAAATTGCTGTCATAATAAAAGTAAACACTTGTAGTAGCTGACTTAGTTTGGTACAGTATTGTTCATACATTTTTCAGTTTATCATATGCTTGCTTCATACCTTGCAGCCCAGGCAAATGGCATCCTGTACTGTCCCAGTCTGCTGCATGCTATCTTGGCATTTTTTAGCACCTTCTGAGCCATCTAAAAAAAAGGAATTGATTTTACTAACCAACACCATCAAACCAGAAACACACTTATTTACATCCTTGCATTTGCTGACCTTTGAGGAGTCTGAGCTCTTCATATAGGGCTCAGTGCAGTGAGTGATTCCCCCCTGAAGGACCTTCTCAATTCTGGCCACCAGGAAGATGTCAGGATGGGGACAAGTCACCGAAAACACCCCCTGTCGAGGATATTTGAGAGCCTCCTCTGGAAAACCACTGGCCAACCTGTGGGTCCCCAAAGGTCCATCCCTACTGCTGCCATTGATTTGAAGATCTGGCCCATTACCATAACCAGACGTCATTTGTCGTACCAAGGGGTGGTTGAGATCCACGTGGAAGTCGGCAGAGATCTTTCTACTGTTCTGTACATCAAACAGGGACAGGGCCACATAGAATGGTTCTATCTGTGAGGAAAGAGGGTAGGAAAGATATCCATTTGTGGTGAAATTTGGATGTCAAAGATAAATAGAAAACCAGAAGGAGGGAAAAAGTAAGTAAACAGTTCCAGTTTAAAGGGATATGATCTCGCTTAATGCACTTCTGATTTTCCATTGAGCCCAAATGTACTATTGATGCAGTCCAACTTCCCATTCACTCCTCCCCACATCACATTCGTGTATATGTGTGTAGCTAGAAATCTTCCCAGCTGAGTGGTGAGTGTTGATGGAGTCCTCATTCCAGGGAGACAGAGCCCTTGGAGAGTGACAGCAGGAAACCAGCTTCAGACTGGTGCTAATGCATGGTGGAAGGCCCAGACTGGTTGCCATGGTAGCGGCAAGTCTTTGTGCCAACACCACCAGTTTTGATGGGGGGGGGGGCAGCCAAATGGGCCATCTGAACTGCCTGTGATCTTCTTAAGTGATTTAACTGTCGCCCCCGTTTGCTAAAGGCCATTTCCCCGCATTATGCTGGAAGCCTGAGAGCGTGCTATAGTGCTGTACTTTTAAGCACGCATGCAACCAACAGCCGTACTTGTTTTGTTTTTTTTAACCAAAACATACATTTGTTGTCGGGCCCTCGTCATTCTCTGCGACACAGCCCTGCAGGTTGAACGACAGGTCATGACAGCTGACCAGGACCCTCTTCCCAAACTTCTCTTCAAACTGCCGCACATCAGGCTCGATGCCAGAAAAGTCCAGTTTCTGTGGAGAAAGGAGCTGCTTTCAAAAGGCTTCAATTGTCCACTGCCAGAACAAAAAAATATGACAAAGTCACTCTGTTCCTGCAGAGAAATTAAACATGCCTGCGTGTCTGGGTCCAGGGTGAACAGCTTGAGGCGAGCTTCACTTCTAATTTTGGATTCAATATCTCTGGCAGTCTGGTGGGAAAAAAAAAAAGGCAAAAAGATCAAAACTGTGAACCACCCTGTTATGGAATAATGAACACATGCTATGACAAAAACCATGCAGTTTATATGAGATGCCGGGACTGGCTGAACTAATATATTACCACTAAGTTCAACATCTGACCAATATCTAAAGACCTTGACAATACAAGTTATGTATGCCACAGAAAGCCAGTAGTGAGAAAATCCAGTCAGCATAGCAGGCTTCTAACAAGCTCAAGACAGTTTTTTGTAAAAGGGTAGAAATTTGGGAAATCTCTTTTGTTGTTCTACAGTGCTTCTACCCTGAAGAATCTATTTATAACTTTGAAAAAAAGCTGTGTTTTTAATGATATCTGTGGGCAATCAGTGAATTACAGAAATACACAAAGAAACCACTGCAGTTCACTTACTGACTAAAAATATCCTTAAACTCAAGGGAAGTCAGAGTGGCAAATAGGTGTGATATGGATGAATCCGACTTATTATTAGTTTACTTAGGCATGGATACAGAACGGTATTTACAATTCCCTTTTCTTTCCTTCCACCTGTCTCTTTCTATTCTCGGGCCCCGACCTCCCTCCTCCCTGCTATCATCATTTCTAGACACCTGCAGGCGCTGCCAGTCCCAGGAGCCACTGTTAACCCTAACGAGGGCTTCACTAAGCTGCAGGTGAGCTGGCTCATCACTCTATATGTGTCTGTCATCTCAATCACCAATAAAACTGTGTTCGAATCGTCTTTGAACAGGAAATGGTAATATGTTAGAGTAATCAGATGACGTTTTAGATAATGCATTGTAAAGCACATTGGTTTTACATTAATTATCATCACTTAGTTTCTTTTTAAAGATTTTAAATTGCCTTTAAAATCTTCTGAAAGAACCTGAGCATCTGCATTGATTGTCTTCCTCCGGTTCACTGTATGCAACTGTGCAGTCTTCTGGTAGTTACAGATGTAACTGTTGCTCTACAAATACTTGTTTAGCGCTTTCATGAGCATAAAAACTGTAAATACAATTGATCCAAGACGTGTGCACACTCCTGTTAAAATGCAGGCATATTGTGTGATGTAAAAAAATGAGATCACAATAAGTCATTTCTACATTTTCCAGCTTGTAATGTCACCTACTGTATAACCTGTATGATTCAGTTGAAAAAAAAAAATCTGTTAGGGGGAAAATGTAAAAATAAAAAGCACACTATTAGCTGGTTGCACAAGTGTGCACACTCTTAAGCTGATACTTTGATGAAGCACCAAAGTAAATGGCAGCCCTTTATTCAGTAATGTAAATAATTTAAAATAAATCTTGCGGTGCACATTCAGCATCATCTAACACAAATAAGTGTTAAATTCTTATCACACAAAAAGCACTCTACGCCGTTACTTTTCTCAGTAGATACCACTGTTATTTACCCAGGCTGACAACGTGGCGTGGGCAGAGCGGTCGGTGGTGTCTGTGGCTGGCCAACTGACCGGCCGACCATGTCCCCGCTTTAACTCAACAGGGAATGAGACTACGGCCACTAAATTTGGTACACAGGCTGACCTTGGGACTACCACCTATGGCTATACTTTTGGGGTCAAAAGGTCAAAGGTCAAGGTTAGACTGCCATATGAACTATATTTTACCAACAAAGACAGTTAGGGCCAACAAACTTGATAGACAGGTTCACCCTGACCTCTGACTATGGGTTTGGGGTCAAAATGTCAAAGGTCAGTGTTTGCATTCCCTATGCCCTATTAGCTAGAGAATGAGTAAAGCTAGGGTCCCCAAACTTTGTGCACAAGTTCACCTTGAGATCCTGAACTGTGACTATGGATTTGGGATCGCAAGGTCACAGGTCGAGTTCAAAATGCCATATAAACTATATCTCAAGAATAACAAAAGCCAGGGTCACCAAACTTGGTACCCAGGTTGACCAACCTCTGACTATGGGTCAAAAGGTCAAAGGTCAGGGTTTTAAATCTACAGGGCTGCAAAAGGCATGGGCGTGCATCTTAGTTGAGTACATTCTAGTTATTGGTTTACTTTTAGTGGCTGGAATACAACATGTTGCTTATAAAAGCAACGATGAATGATGAAACTGTGTCCAGAGTTGCAGGGAACAGCAGTGTCAGTGAAAACTCCATGAGTTCATTACTGTGAATGATTCCTGTCTTTTCTATGAGTGTTTTTAGACTGCCACAGTTTACTGTTGCACAACTGTTTGCCTAATCTGCCCCTAACATTTGGAGACAAGCACACTATACCAGATATTTGCCTGCATAACACTAAGAATGAAATGTGGGGACCTGGCTACATGAAATACAGTTCTTTAGCCATTCTTCTCTAAGCAAAACTCCAGTTACACTCCAGGCTGCTCCCAAGGACAGGACGCCACACAGGACACCAGATGCCCAAAGCAACTCTACAACATGGCTTTTGCAGTGGCTGACTGGCATGCGGTGTTTTAACATTAGTGTAGAAGGAGAAAACAGGCGACCTGAAAGGTGTCTTGAAAACTTCCGGAGGAGGGGTCTGTTTTTCCCTGTTCCTCATCTGTTGGAAAGAATAACAATTTCTGTTAGCTGTGGTTATTATACCATATATAAAAAGCACAATGGCATTCATTTCTATGAAAAAGTAAGGACAACTGCAAAGAAGAAATATAGATTATGAAGTTGTTTTGTCACAAATGCATGATTCCCATAAGAGAAGTTATTCCATGGAGTACAGCTGAACTGAAGAAGACCATAGGTGCAACAAAAAGCACAAACAAAAACAAGGCAGGAATATTATTATATGCAAAAATAATTGAGCTGCTAAGATAGCCAATGAAGAATTTGAAAAACGCGCACCATCATGCAGATCTCCGTTTCTCTTTTCCTGCATGGCCTGTTCAAAGCTGCTGTGGAGAATCTTGTTGAGGGTGCTGATCCACTCCTCCATCTCTGCTTCACCTTCTGCAGCCAGCAGGAACGTGCTCTTGTCCTGCATCTTCAGCTCAAAGGCAAAACGACGCACTTTGCTATTCTGAAAGAACAAAAGTACATACAGTGCATATTTCATATGGCCAGTTTTGACATTTAGTTCCTTCTTCAAGGCCTCACAGATGATGACCAGTGCCCTAACTCATGCCCTATGCTGTCAGAACATCAGAAGTTTGAGGTGATGAAATCCTTTCAAGTCTTGGTAAACAAAGGGAAAAATAAATCACCCTGGACAGCAGACTTTAAAGTATATTAAAATTGTTGACGAAGGTTCTTCTTTCCAGGTTGAAACTAGTAAGCACTGAGAGAGTACAGACCTCCGCCAAGGGATCACTGTTACCATATACTGTACATAAACTCAAAACTCTCAGAAAATTAATCTAAATGCTAAATGAAAAATATATACATGCTTCTTATATATGAAATCCTATTTTATATATAAAACAGCATTTTTCCCTTAGTCTCCAGAACAGTTGGCGGCAGCAGGTATGTCAGCTGGAAGTGGTTGCACTGCTAACAGAAGCATGTTATTACCCCTGCCAACAGTGTCTGTCCGGACTGTAACTTGAGAAAGAATGAAGTTACGGTCACCAAACCTGCTACATAGCTAGACCTTGGGACTAGCATCCATAGCTATGGTTTTGGGGTCAAAAGGTCGAACATTAAGGTCAGAGGGTTACAAAAGGTCAAAATCCATTTTGGCCCATAGCGACTTCAATAATAATAATTTTTTTAAAAGTATGTGTGGCGGGCAAATAGGGCTGCAAAAGGCGTGGTCTGCATCTCTGTTGAGTGCACTTCTGTTCTTTGAGTGTTTTTATACTTTATCTGAACATCAGATGTGGAAGAAACTTTTTTTTTATTTTGGTATTTGATTTATGGTTGATTTAATGAAACCATATCATTTGCTGTTAGCCTATGTAAGGTGGTTAATGAATTAATTGTATTTTTTTTCCCTGTTAGCTTATATAAAGAAGGACAATGCATTACGGGAAACCCGGGAGTCTAAGCTCACTGGTTTGGAGCAGACACCTTCTGCCGGTGACCATCAAAACATCCAACAACAAACAAAATCCACTCACAACTTCTGGAACAATGCCATTAACAGATGCAAACACATGTGGACAGGCGCTAGGTTAAAGTTCAGATGTAGCCCTCTCCCTCAGAACCTTTCCACCTCAGAGGTTTACATTCAAGTTTCCAACAAGAAGCTTAAAGAATAAACATTCATTTTTCAATAAACTCTGTTAAAGCCTGCAGTATGGTGGAGCACTTTACCTGAACAACACCCATACATGAGTCAAGGAAGATGGTTCCTTTAGGTTCCTTGGAGGTGTTCTCATCTTTGTAGAAGTTGAGATTATAGGATCCATCACCCAGCTGAGCCAGATGGAAGTACCTCCTCTTAAATGACTAGAGGGTAAAAAGAGAGGATGTTAACATCCCAAATGGCCTCTTTGGCTCTAAAAATAAAGTGAAGAGCAGACGGGGTATGGGAAAGAGCGTGGGTAAACAATTATTGACTGAACCCCCCCAAAAGGGAAAAAAAAAGTGCCATAGCTAACTTTGGGTTATCTAAAACTTAAACATTATTATATACTATATCCCCAAGTTGTGTCATCTCAGTTAAAGAAATATTTATGTTTTCTGTTAACTACACATGTGGTTTTAAGACTCACTAAGGTCATGATAAAGAACTTATTGTGATCTGAGTTTGAGTAATTATTAAAATTAGAAGCCCTGATTACAGTAATCACAGTGAATACAAAGTCAAGTTAAACAGTCACTGTTTCAAAGCAAGCTTTAAAACTTTGTCTGCAGGTCTTTTTAAGCCACCCACTGGCTGCTTTTTTTGTGAAGACTACCTATGGACGACAAATCAAAATGAGCTGGAAAATGAGTACAACTCTTATTACATTTCTGTTTTTCAGTGATTGCATTTAAGAGGTCAAGGTACTTGACTTGGTTTTTGTAACACTAGTGACAGCACATACAAGATTGCCTAATGCTGTTTTCCTTTAAAGATTTTTTTTTTTTCAAGTTGCACTTAATGCTGCAACGTGTTCATTATTAATTTGCATGTCAACAGTCGCCTAAAGCTCAAGGTGATGTATTCAAAAGAAAAAGCTATGCTTTTAAAACCTGTTTAAAAAAATGAAAAATCACTTTACGTGGTTAGACAAAAGAGGGCAGTATGTGACTCACCTGAGGACTCAGTCATGCAGACTGCACCCGTGAATACCTCAGTTCACCCAGGGGATAAGAGGTGGTAGAAAACACAGACCCAAGTAGTAAATGGATTTTTGTTCCCACCTGCACCTGAGTATGTGTGTGCTACACTTCCATATACTTGTCTTTACCCATTACCACCTTTACCCACCTGCATCAGAGGTACACAGGCACAGTAGGTGATCTGAAGGGGGATGCCATCCCTTTGTTAGCAAAATGAGACAATATCATCCCCCCTGTTAACTTGCCACCCCCATCCCCATCCCATTCATAGGTGTAAATCAAGGAGGGGGGACTGGGAGGACATTAATCCTCGTAACCTGGAAAAAAAGAGAATTGTCCCCCCCCAATATCATCAGAAATCTTTCTATATCATGTTACAGAACTGCATGAAATGCATTTGAAGCATCAATGCTAAGCAGAAATTCTCTCTCTCTCTCTCTCTCTCTCATACACTGCATATACAGTATATAAGTCTGCAGCTTCCCTCTGTGGATTGCCACCTTATCATGGTGGAGGGTTTGAGTACCCAAATGATTCCAGGAGCTATGTTGTCGGGGGCAACTTGCCCCTGGTAGGGTCTCCCAAGGCAAACTGGTCCTGGGTGAAGGAGCAGACTAATTAGAGCGGTCTAGTGGATCTCCATGAAAAACGTTACATCAAGGACTCGGTGTACCAAAAGGAGGCACATGGGTCCACCCTCTAGTGGGCTCACCACCTGCAGGAGGGATCACGGTGCTATGTAAACTGGGTGGAAGTCTGGGCTGCTCTGCCTGGACTGATGCCAGGTGACCCGGACTCCCGAAGAGGCGGTAGAGAATGGAGGGATGGAGTCTGCAACTTTTTTCATACATTTGCACATTTTTTCCCTCTAAATCTGCAACTTTTTTTTTTCAAAAATTTGTGATTTTTCTCCTGTAAATTTACAACTTTTTTCCCTGTAAATTTTCTACTATTTTCTTGTGAATTTTCAATGCTGATCTGGAAAAACTATTTTATTCTATGCAATTAAATTATTATAATTAAATTTAAAATTGGCATCTTTATCATATTTTTGTACCTTTATTCTTGCAAATTTGTACCTAATTTGCATTTACCCATTTGCACCTTATGCTAAATTTGTAAAATAACAAATTGCCTACTGCATAGAAGTATTCATAAGTATTTACAGGTGGAGTCTCTGTGACTAAACGCTGACACCTGCAGGTCAGGCTCATGATGTACCTAAAACCTATTAAGTAAAAAAAAATAGGCTGCTACTAGTTACAAAAGTGAATGAACCCTAGCTATGCTAAGACTGTAGGCTATATTAAGGCTAAATTCATAATGTTTGGAGAAAGACATGCTTGGTTTGTTACCACAGGTGAACTATAAGCACTATTCACAAGATCGCCATCGTAGAATTTTTTTTACAGACTTACACAACACTAGCAAAGCAAAATCTCTGCTCATCGCAATAGGATTGCCAGAGTTTCTGTTCCTTTTAAGGCAGAGAGGAATGACGGAGGAAACCAGCATTTAATGACAATCAAAGCCCCCGTGCTGCTCTACCCACCCGCATAGTAACACTGATGGCACTGTTCATGTTGCCTTTGTACAGCCAGCCATGCTTGGACACTCCCCCCTTCTGAGATCCCAGAGAGGCAGTGTCCTGCAGGAGGAAGGAGCAAAAAAAAGACACAAATAAATCACTTTTACTGTGTGTCCTTACCCATTGTCACCATCAGAGGACAAAATACATATACACACTTTTATCCGCATGTTTCGCTGTGAGCTAAATACGGTCAACAGATAATTGCCATTGAATGTAGTGGGAGGAAATGTCTGCATTGACTATCTGAGAAGAATGCCCTTCATTAGGATCAACACTGCACTCCTCTAATCTCAGGGGATTTCAGCCATGACAGTGTGTCCATTAAAGGTCACTGGCCTTAAATTAAATCAATACCTGATAAATAATCATTAAATAGGGATGTGCCCTTAAAAGCTACAAATGTCATGAAAACATTGGCTACTCTTGAAAACAGTGCAGGCCTAAAATGGAATGAAAATAAATGAATATGTTGTTGGGTAATGAAATTAAAGCTAATGTGTGTACTGCTTTGTAATTGAGTTTTTGTTTGCGCATGTGGTGAGGCCTAGAGGGAGGATGAATGGATTACCAGCACAGTTCTTCAGAGAAAAGAAGTTGCTGTAAAAACGAGGAGAAACTTTCAGATCTGTAGAACCTACCTCATCTTTTTCCACATCTTCATCGACCTCAAACAGGTGAGCTGTGAGTTTTTCAGGTCTCAGCACCTTACTGAAAGAACGGAGAAAAAGATGACTACACCAGCAGCAGCATGTTTAGGTGAATTTACTCAGTTACTCAAGTGCATTCATATTAAAGGCCCCTTTACACAGACCGAGGTCACTGGGCGACCACTGACAGATCACAAGCTGGCCTCATCGCTCCATGAGCTAAAGCCTTGAAAAAAGCAGTTTCTTTGTAAATGTTTGGGAAATGTTTTTGGCAACTTTCATGGTGATCTATAGAGATCTCTGAAAGATCATTGAGAGATCACTGAGAGACCAGGAAAGATCACTGAGAGACCAGGAGAGATCACTGAGGGATCATTGAGAGTTTCTTGAGTGATCAAAGAGATATACTATGTACAAGTGCATCTCAGTAAATTAGAATATCATCAAGAAGTTAATTTATTTCAGTAATTCAATTCAAAAAGTGAAATTCATATTAATTTTGATGATTATGGCTCACAGCTAAAGAAAACTCAAAATTCAGTTTCTCAAAAAAATTACAATATTACATAAGATTAATTTTAAAAAATTGATTTTTAATAGAAATGTTGGATGACTGAAAAGTATGTCCATGTGCACGCTCAATACTCGGTCAGGTCTCCTTTTGCATGAATCACTGCATCACAGCAGTGAGGCATGGAGGTGATCAGCCTGTGGCACTGCTGAGGTGTTATGGAGGCCCAGGCTGCTTTGATAGCGGCCTTCAGTTCATCTGCATTGTTGGGTCTGGTGTCTCTCATCTTTCTCTTGACAATACTCCATAGATTCTCTATGTGTCATAAACCCTCCCATGCACTCTTCCAATGCGCACGGCGAGGGGCGAAATAATGAGGATTTACGTGCTGGAGTTACACCACACACATTTATTAAACCCAGCGATACAGATGCACAGTTTCAACAACAGTTTCCAAAGAAGCTTAAGGAGTCCTCAAGGACGCTCAACAGTCTACAAATGAGATTGACCGGGGAAAACACACACAGCTGATACTCACAGGACTGGGGTTGTCTGAGTAAGTCCAAACAAGCATCAATAGAAACACAGTCCTTTAGCAACTTAGACTTTCATACGGTGATTAATGACCATATGTCAAGTGCAATGACCCAGCAATGCGTGACTGGAAAAAGGCTCCTTAAGTACACGCATTGCTGGGGATGGTAGATTGGACGCACCTGGGCGAAGCCTGGGAAAGATGATCAACGGGGCTGGAAAGAGCTGATGGTAATCATTGAGGGGGCATGGTCGGACCGGCAGACTGTCAGCAAACACACAGCTGCCGGCCCCAGAGCAGTGGCTATGGATACGGTAACACCCAGGAAATACATACTAAACATGCATACACCATGGCACCAAGACCCACAGAGAGATCAGGACCGAGCCGGGGGGAAAGCAAGCCGGCTCGGCTCCTGACACTATGGGGTTTAGGTCAGGAGAGTTTGCAGGCCAGTCAAGCACAGTGATACCATGGCCATTAAACCAGGTTTTGGTACTTTTGGCAGTGTGGGGGGGAGTGCCAGGTCCTGCTGGAAAATTAAATCAGCACCTCCATAAAGCTTGTCAGCAGAGGGAAGCATGAAATGCTCTAAAATTTCTTGGTAGACAACTGCAATGACTTTGGACTTGATAAAACACAGTGGACCAACAGCAGCAGATGACATGGATCCCCAAATCAGGTGCCAAGTCCTGTCATGTGGAAATCAAGGTTCCAGAGTCTGGAGGAACAGTGGAGAGGCACAGAATCTAAATTGCTAGAGGTCCAGTGTAAAGTTTCTGCAGTCAGTGATAATTAGCAGAACTTAAATCCCAGCAAACTCTCATGACCTAAACCCTGAAGAGAGTCTATGGAGTATTGTGGGCAGCACGGTGGTGCAGTGGTTAGCACTGTTGCCTTACAGCTAGAAGGTTCCTGGTTCGAATCCCCAGGCTGGCAGGGGTTGGAACCTTTCTGTATGGAGTTTGCATGTTCTCCCTGTGCTGTGTGGGTTTACTCCGGGGGCTCCGGTTTCCTCCCACAATCCAAAGACATGTATGTTAGGTTAATTGGTTGTTCTAAATTGTCCCTAGATATCTGTTTCCTATAGGCCCTTAGAATAGAGGGTTAGCATTAGTGAAAGCGCTTTGAGTGGTCTTTGTGACTAGAAAAGCGCTATATAAGTGCAGGTTAGTTAGTTAGGTTAGTTAGTATTGTCAAGAGGAAGATGAGAGACACCAGACCCAACAATGCAGACGAGCTGAAGGCCGCTATCAAAACAACCTGGGCTTCCCTAACACCTCAGCAATACCACAGGATCATCGCCTCCATGCCGTACCATGCAAAAGGAGCCCTGACCAAGTATTGAGTGTGTACATGGACATACTTTTCAGTCATCCAACATTTCTATTAAAAGTCCACTTTTTTATACTGATCTAATGTAATCTTCTAATTTTTGTGAAACTGAATTTGGGGGTTTCATTAGCTGTAAGCCATAAACCTCAAAATTAAAAGAAATAAAGCACTTGAAATATATCACTCTGTGTGTAATGAATCTATATGAGCTTCACTTTTTGAATTAATTACTTAAATAAATTAACTTCTTGATGATATTCTGATTTATTGAGATGCAGCCGTATGTATTTGAGAGGTTTCTAGTGCTCTTCTACCCCCTTTACACAGCAGTGGAGACATTGAAAGATTGTTGAAAGATGATAAAATGGCCAGATCTCTCAATGATCTTTTAATGATCTCTCAGCAATCGCCAAGATCTCTCAGTGAACTTCCAGTGATCTCCATGGTTGCCATGGTCTCTCCAAAGTTTTAACTCAGTCTAAAACAATCTCTCAATGATCACCAAAGGGAAACAATCTCTTTAGGAGTGCTCAACGATCTCATTTATCTCCAAACAATCTCTCAAAGACCTTTCAGTGAATGCTAAATTTTTCTACCCCAAAGGTAGAGATGGCTGAGAGATCAGTGAGGGACTGATGAGTGTTTGATGAAAGACCAATAGAGTTCACTGAAAGATCGCTGAGAGATCATTGAAAGAGATCTCGCCATTTTTTCATCACTCAATGATCTCCACTCCTGTGTAAAGGAGGTATAACTGAAAGAACAAACTGGGCCTTTAAAACTAGCATCCACTTTAAGCAAAGTACAGTATATCAGATTGCCCATGGCCTGACTCAACATCTAATGTATGTATTATAAAAGAGTTAACATTCAGCTACACTAACAGTGGGTTACCTTATATACACTTACAGCAGGGAAAATAAATATTGAACACATCAACATGTTTCTCATTAATCATATTTCTGCTGGAGCCATTTACCTCAGATTTTCAATAGATATCAGTAACAACCCAAGTAATCCATACATACAAAGAAATCAGGGCAGCTGTGTTCACAAAGCAAGCTATATTTAATAAAGTAGAATGACACAAGGACTAAGTATTGAATACACTTCATTAAATTCATTTACTATTTAGTAGAAAAGCCTTTGTTGGTAATAACAGCTTCCAGACACCTCCTTAAGGAGAAACTAGGCACAGGCATTGCTCAAGAGTGATTTTAGCCCATTCTTCCACACAAACCGTCTTAGAATCTTGAAGGTTCCATGGATGTCTTCTAGGAACTCTGATCTTCAATTCATTTCATAGATTTTCAATTGGATTCAAGTCAGGTGACTGACTGGGACATTCTAGCAGCTTTATTTTCCTTCTCTGGAGTGTGTTGAGAGTTTCCTTGGCTGTGTGTTTGGGATCATTGTCTTGCTGAAATGTCCACCCTCGTTTCATCTTCAGTATCTTGGCAGATGGCAACATGTTCTTATCAAGTATGTCTCTGTACATTTGTCCATCCATCTTTTCTTCAATTATATGAAGTCTGCCTGTACCATGTGCTGAAAAACACCCCCACACCATGATGGGATGTGCAGTGCCAGTTCTCCTCCAAACATGCTGTGTGTTGTTGCATCCAAAAAGTTCAATTTTGGTCTCATCTGACCAGACTATATTCTCCCAGTATTTTACTGGCTTGCCCAAATGTTGTGCAGCAAACTTTGAGCTTCAGCATATTTTTTCTTCAGCAATGGAGTCTTGCAAAGTGAGCGGGCATAGAGCCCATGTCGGTTGAGTGCATCACTTATTGTTTTCTTTGAAACAGCAGTATCTGCTAATTCCAGGTCTTTCTGGAGCGCTCCACAAGTGATCTTTGGCTCTTGGATAATTCTTCTGATAATTCTTTTGACTCCTCTGTCAGAAATCTTGCGAGGAGATCCTGGTCATGGCCGGGTTATGGTCAAATGATATTCTTTTCACTTCCAAATGATGGGTCCAACAGTGCTCACTGGAACATTCAGCAGTTTAGAAATGCACCTGTAACCAATGCCATCATTACGTTTTGTAACAACAAGGTTGCGAAGGTCTAGAGAGAGCTCTTTGCTTCTACCCATCATGAGTTCTTTGTGGTGTGACAATCTGATATTCACAGACCTTTTTAAAGGCTGTCAGTCAGGACTCAACCAGCTGAAATTAATTTGCACTGATGGGGGATTGGATGACTTCCTAAATTCTGATGAATTTCAGTTGGTTTCTTGGCTTTCTATGCCTTTTTGCACCTCTTTTTCTTCATGTGTTCAATACTTATTCCCTGTATCATTCCACTTTATTAAATATACCTGTAACTCGTTTTGTGAACACAGTTGTGTTGATTTCTTTGTATGTATGGATTACTTGGGTTGTTACTGATATCTGGTGAAAATCTCAGGTCAATGGCTCCATCAGAAATATGTTTAATGAGAAAAATGTTGACGTGTTCAATACTTATTTTCCCCGCTGTACATTATTCATAATCCTCAAACCATTACCCTCTATTTTACGCTAATTTCTCTAGCCTGCACATTAGAATTTTAGCTAACAATTAAACTATTATCTACTACTTTAAACAAACAACTTGGACTAATGTACTGTAACTAGCTAGTATATGGATTTTTTAACATTAATCTAAACAAACTTTTTATTTATTTTTAAAAAGGACAACATATAATGCTAAACCTATATGTTGCTATATAATACATTATCCCAGACTTGGTGTCATGGTAATTTTCATCTGCAGTCCCTTGGCAGGTCAAAGAAATATAAAAACAGAAAAAGAGAACGGCCATCCAACAATGTTCAAATCTGCATCACTCAATATGGCTCAATAAAGTAGTTCTAAAAGCAGCAACACTAACAAGCAAAACATCCAGTAATTATTACATCAATGAGCACAGTGATGAGCAGCTTTGAGTCAAGTTTTCAGACAAAATCTGCAGCTCCTGATGTTAGTGAGTTCATCCTTTTTGCATTTATACATATAAAGGAAACTAGTTTACATGACTTTTACCTAACTAGGTCATTCTTTATCCATTATACCAGGTTACTAAACATTTTCTTTTAGAAAACTTAACATTTAATTGCAAAAAGGTGCTATAAGGTTGTCTTGAAAATGATTCTCGTATCATAATAACTGAGGAGTTTTCAGAATGATAAAATCTGTTTATCACAGTCATGGGTACACACTGTATGGATGGTGTAATTAGAGCACATGTTGCAGCCTGCTACATCTGTGGGACGATTTTGAAAGAAAGAGCCAACATCCTGGATAATCTCTGTTAAGAAAGGCATATTTTAACACGGGTGTAACATTCCTGATATATTTACCAAGGTAAAAAAAAAAAAAACAAAGACTTGTTCCCAAACTCTTGATTTTAAGGCTTAAAGAAATTTACACTTGTGTTCAAGCTTTACTGCATGTAGCTGAAAAACTTCATCTCATCCTGTGTAGCAGAACTTAAATCCTAGCCATACAGTTTGCCCTTTGACCTTTACATGGCCCAGCTTGCTCTGGGGAACTGTTAGCATAAACAGAGCCAAGGCCAGGGCTCGTCTTGCTCTACTCCACAAGACGACACTCAGCATCTGCTGCGCTCGTTCCTGTCCTTCAGGAAAAAGTGGCTCGTACAAGGACCCAGAATGTGTTGTGGGTCTCTGTGGTTATGATTATCTTAGCCAACAGAGGTCCCAGAATAGTCCTGCTTATCCTTGGTAGAAAAACATAGGAAGTCCTCTATTGTTGTTGTGGAAGAGCTTAGAGCATCCACGGAAGATTTCCATGTATTCAGGCCTCTGGTGAAATCATTCACTGGGTTGTAAACAAAGGGCAGCGCCACTAAACACAACAAGACCGACAACATGGATTGGAATGTGATGGGAGGACAGTGTGTTGGTCCGATTACAGGCGAGGCCAAACACCTATTTATAGATATAAAGCCTAGGAGAAATGCCCTATTTAAGGCTGGTTATGCACTAACTAAATACATAAAACTTAATATGACTGGATAAACAAATGTGCTAAATTTTGTACATAATTTGTTTTCCCCAATAAGAGCCATGTGCTGAATTTTCCACAATTCATCTGGTGTTTGTGGAAGTAGATTTAGTGTAGTAGCTCTAGCCTGCAATCATATGACAACTGCAACTACAACAACTACTAGATGCATTCAGAACAAAACAGAAGTGACCTTGGTTACATGAATGCAGCTTTGTAGTCTTGAGAAACCAGAGTCCTGCAGACCTGCTTCACAACATTTGTTAGTACAGCTGAGTCAGACACACTCACTTGGGGAGCTGGCGGAAGTCTCCAGAATACGCCTCATACTTGTAGTTGACCACATGCCAGTCAGATTTGTAGGTTTTGATACACTGCAGAGACAGAAGGAGGACTGAACTTTACTCCACCAAGGGAAATAAATATGTTGACTTACTGTACATGCATGGTTCAGATGTGGGCATGGACAGATTTCTCACATAACCCAAGAAAAGAAAGGATATTTGATGTTCAGCCGGTGATTTTTTTTAAACCATGAAACAATGAACTTTTGTGCTATTAAATGAGTTTAAAAAGATGCAACTAGAGCAAGAATACTATCTTCTTCTTCTTCTGGCTGCTCCCTTTAGGGGTCGCCACAGCGAATCATCTGCCTCCATCTCACCCTATGCCTTGCATCTTCCTCTGTAACACCAACCCTCTACTACATCCATGAATCTTCTCTGTGGCCTTCCTCTTTTCCTCCTGCCTGGCAGCTCCATCTTCAACATCCTTTGTCCAATATATCCACTATCCCTCCTCTGCACATGTCCAAACCATCTCAGCCTTGCCTCTCTTACTTTGTCTCCAAACTGATCAACCTGAGCTGTCCCTCTGATATACTCATTTCTAATCCTGGCCCTCCTTGCCACTCCCAATCTTAGCATCTTCAACTCTGCCACCTCCAGCACTGCCTCCTGTCTTTTTGTCAGTGCCACCATCTCCAAACCATACATCATAGCAGGTCTCACTATGTGCACGCCCAATTCTCCGCTCCGTTTCTTTATACATCCCACCTCATGTGAAAAGTCAGCGCATGTGCATGATCTCTTTACTCCACCTCGGTTCCTCCCACTAATGACTATGTAAATGAAGAAAAACGCCCCTTCTGTCACTCTTCTGTCAAACTATGATCATCAATCCTGTGGGAAAGCACAACATAAAAAAATAACTTCACAGTGTGAGATGCTGAGGTGTTGATTACAGAGGTGGAGGTCAGAAAAAATATTTTATTTTGTTCTGACCCTCCGGAATCAACAATAAACCTAAGTTTATCGAGTGGACCGTGTTACAATGACAGTTCATTCATTCATTTTTTAAAATTTCTCTCAGATCATAAAAAGACAAAAAAGAAAAGGAAAGAGAAAAAGACAACATATTTCAGACAGAAAGGGTGTAGGCTGAAGCAACAACTTGTGCCTACACTTCAGTTAATGCAGCTGGCTCAGACTGAAATAAAATAAAATGGCATTAAAGCTAAAGTCTATAGATGGATCACTATATGACAGTGTGATGGCAGGCGGGGGGGCTGACACACGAAAGAAAAATGCTGTGAAAGAAAGCAGTCGGTAATCCGCTAGACAGATGTGATGTTACGGAGTGAAATAAGTAAATAAAGTAAATAATCACCACTGAATACCACTCCAGTTTTACAGCTGAATTTATAGTTACAAACCAAATCTGTCAGAATCCAAATTGCACATGAAAGCGAGGGAGAAGCCTTTTATTTCCAGACTGTAATCTCCAAACAGAGATACTTTAGACTATGGAAACATCTCTTCACTCCAACACAGCTGCAAATGTCACCGCTGCAGCTACGGGGTTCACCTGCAGGGAACCACAATCCAGCTGCCTCCAAGCAGTCTGCTGTCAGGGGCTTCTTGTTGCCTCGGCACACATTGCACTGGAGCTGGGGCTTGTTAGAGGACATTTTGCCAAACACAGTTCCTCCCAGGAGAGATGGATCTGTCCTCGCTGCCTCGCAAGTTAACTGTATAGTCTCTGGTAAATTTTATTATCTCTATGTCACATTTACAGAGACGGGACCCAGTTTCCAGTGGCACTGGTTTTGGATCATGAATGAGGCAGGTTATATCTGAGGGAAATTAGTTATTATTCATCAGGTTTTACTGCACTCAATAAGCCGAGTTGTGGAGATTAATCTTGTAATAATAATAATCATGTTTTTCAACCACTAATTCGTAGACAAATCATTTTAACTCAGAATCAGAATCAGAATCAGAATCAGGTTTATTGCCATTGTTCATGTGATACACAAACTAGGAATTTGTCTCGGTGCCATGCTGCAACATTAAAAACATAATGAGAAAAAGGGATAAACTAAAAAACTAAAGGACTAGAAACGTGCAATAAGTGTAGAAAAATAAGTAATAATAAGTAATAATAATAATAATACTAGTAATAATGAGTAGTACTAGTCAAGGCAGTTTAAAAAATTAGCATGTAGCAGATAATGTGAAGTACCACATAGTGCAGTCAATAATGCAACAGAAAAACAGTGATGAATGACATGAGTCTGGTTGAGCTGCTGTACATAGTGCACGAGAGTCAAAAGTCACTTAGTGTTCAGCAGTCTGATGGCAGAGGGGAAAAAGCTGTTCATGTGCTGGGAGGTTTTAGTCCGAATGGACCGAAGCCTTCTACCTGAGGGGAGGGGGGCAAACAGCACGTGACCAGGATGTGAAGGATCGGCTATGATCCGGCCAGCACGCCTCCGGGTCCTGGAGATGTACAGGTCCTGGAGAGATGGGAGCTTGCAGCCTATCACCTTCTCAGCAGTGCGCACGACGCGCTGCAGCCTTAGTCTGTCCCTGGCAGTGGCTCCTGCGTACCACACAGTTATGGAGGAGGTGAGGATGGACTCGATGATGGCCGTGTAGAACTGCACTAACATCTTGAAGTAGATGCACTAACTTGCACTAACTGAAGTAGAAATGTTATTTTAACACATTCTGTGAGCTTCAGCTGTTTTGTAGTTTAACAGACCCACCTGACAGAGTCAAACAGAATTTTGCAGAGAGCCCACAACTTCTCATGGCAGGCGGAAACTTTGCGGCTCGGCCTGCAGATTCTCACGTCACACTTGTTTTTATGCATCCCACTGTGTACATGAAAATCAGCGTATGCCATGTTTTTGTGCGTGCACACCGTTTATACATGAGGCCCCAGGTTCTCTTCCACCTGCTCCCTACTCTCACTACAGATCACAATGTCATCTGCAAACATCATGGTCCACGGAGACTCCTGCCTGACCTCGTCTCTCAGCCCGTCCATCACCATGGCAAACAAGAGGGGGTTCAGAGACGATCCCTGATGCAACCCCAACCCCACCTTGAACCCATCTGTCACTCCTACAGCACACCTCACTACCGTCTCGCTGCCCTCATACATGCCCTGCACCACCCTCACATACAGTATTTCTCTGCCACTCCTGACTTCCTTATACAGTACCACACTTCTTGGCACTCTATCATATGCTTTCTCTAGATCCACAAAGACACAGTGCAACTCCTTCTGACCTTCTCTATACAGTCCCTCCAGGATTTCGTGGGATGTTTTTATGATTGTTGCAGGCCAAAAAGCCTGAATTTGTAGGAGCTTTTTTAAAAAGTTGCGATAAAAGTTGTGATGTTTTTAGAGTGTTTTCTGCACTAAAAGTTGTGGGAAGAATTCCAAATTTTAAAGCAGATGCTTTTTTTTCCAGTTTACTGCAGTGATATTCTATATAACAATACAAGAAAAATACAGGATTGTCAAAAAATTTCCTATTATAGTGATTTGTAATTTAAGCAGAAACTTCTGCTATACAGAAAAACTTGTGTGCAACAGCAAATATAAATATTAACACAATATCCATTACAACAGCTACATTGCATTGAATACATGTTAGAGTATAGATTTGGAAATTATTGGCAGCACCTTCATTTGAAAACTCCCTACAGTTCCCAACCACTCGGTACCAAGCAGAGAGGAAAAAATAATTTATTTTGTTGCTCTGTATTGTCTACTGGAGTCTGTGTTTTTCTGAAAAAAATACAGAGAGTATTCTCTCTCTTTCCATGCCTAGCTGTCTGTCTGCTGCATGTCAGTCTTCACACAGACACACGTCTTTCATTTAAAGCGGGACGGCGAGGGGGCGGGGGGATGGATGGGTGGGTGCGTTTGTCCGTCCAGAGTCTACACCGGAGATTCAGCTTTAAAGCTCATTGACCAGATGTAGTAATGATTTTACCTCTAAAGATGTATAAATGTTCAAACACTGGCTGTAATGTAGTGTACTCTCCTCACGCGTGCTCCCGTGACGGGGTGCTTTTGGACAGGCTTTTTTCAACACAAACCCAGTGCTTCGCACACGCGGTCAGGTCGGAGACATGGCGAGTCGTCTAAGAGCAGTCTGGGGGAGACGGAGGAAGGGACAGCGTTGAAAACCTCGCGGGTGAGTGGATTTTTTAAATCACACACTCTGTTTGCAGATGTGTTTCGTTACTCACTGTAAAAACTATAAACTCACTATTCACTGTAAACACAGAAGTGAACGCAGTGCAACGATGTATTTGATTGGTTAGACTGAGCGTTTCAGCACCAGTTAGACAAATTTGATTGGTGAAATTGGCGGAAGTTGACAAGGATTGGCCAAAATTGTGGGAAAGGTGCGATGATTGGACAAAGTTGCAAGGTCGTGCAGTAGTTCTAGTTTTCTAGTTCTAGTTTCTAGCTACAATGCTCAGCACTGGGTGTGTTTATATTTATATATCTATATATTTATTCCATCTAGCTACAATGCTCCGCACTGTGTGTTTATATACTCATATATTTATTCCATCCAGCTACAATGCTCTGCACTGTGTGTCTGTATATATATATATATATATATATATATATATATATATATATATAGTAATATGTACATATGTATATTAGCTGCTCTTGCCTTTTTTTTTCTTGTCTTCTGATTGTTGCTCTGAGTGTTGCTATCCCTGTGCTGTTGCAATCCTGGAATTTAACCATTGTGGGACTAATAAAGGCTTATCTTATCTTATCTTATCTTAGTTGCACTGATTGGCTGATTTCGCGTGAATTGGTGTAATTGCAACATCGCAAAATCCTGGAGGGACTGTCTATACTTCTCTATCAGCACTCTTAAAACAAACATTGCATCTGTAGTACTCTTTCTTGGCATGAAACCGTACTGTTGCTCACTGATTGTCACCTGTCCTCTTAACCTGGCTTCAACAACTCTTTCCCATATCTTCACAGTGTGGCTGATCAACTTTATGCCTCTGTAGTTACTACAGCTCTAAGCATCACCTTTGTTCTTGAAAACTGGTACCAAAACACTCCTCAGGCATCCTCTCAATCTCCAAGATTGTGTTAAACAATCTGGTTAAAAAGTCCACTGCCGACTTCCGGTTATGGCTGCCATGTAGGACGGACGTGTCTCGCTCTGCTCTGCTCCTGGAGAAAAAAAATCGGCAAATAACTCTCTCATTTGGGACAGAGCGTATCCCAGCATTTGGGCGAGGATATGTCGGCGAAGCCTAAGGCTGGAAAACCAGGAAAAGGAAAAAGCGAGCCGCCGAAACAGTCCAAATTAACGGACTTTCAGGTCTGTGACGCAGCAAACAAAACTCCATATATGGCGGAGGAGGCTGGCAACGCTGCGATTTCTGCGGGGAGAGGCGCAGATGCGCTGATGGCTGCCATGAGTTCAATGAGAGCGGACTTTTCCTCTAGATTTGATGGGATTATGACAGCGTTGGAAGGAATAAGAAAGGAATTGGGTGACTGTGTAGAACGAACGGCGCAGATGGAGCTCCGTCTCGCTAGTGCTGAAGATGACGTCACCCGTCTTCAATTAAAGGTGCGCACTTTGGAAAAAAAAAATAAATCTCTGGAAGATAATATTTTGGATTTGGAATCTCGGTCGAGACAGAATAATTTGAGGCTGGTGGGTCTTCCAGAGGAATCAGAAGGTCGGGACGTATGTTCCTTTCTGGAAAAGTGGATTCCGGAGGTGCTGGGCAGCGAGGAGTTGCAATCAGCAGTGGTTCTGGAAAAAGCACATCGTATTGGCCCACGGAGAGACAAGGGACCGCCGAGGACCTTGATTATGAAGTTTCTTAGCAACAGAGACAGGATGAAGATCTTCAACGCTGCACGTGCTAAAGGAGAGATTAAACACCAGGACCAGCAGGTGCGGTTCTACCCAGATTTGGCCACAGGAATCCAGCAATTGAGGAAGCAGTTTGATCCCATACGTAAGGAGCTGCGCAACCTTGGGATTCGTCATGGTGTAATCTATCCTGCGAGACTGCTGACCACGTATGAGGGCAGAACCCACATCTTCAAGACCCCAGAGGAGGCGCAGGAGTTCATCAAGAAGATCAAAGAAGAAGAAGAGACTGGTGGGAGCTAAGCATGAACAAAATATAAGGTAGAATAATTAAGCATTTGCACAGGCATCTGACTGACTTGAAGTAAATAGTAAGTTTACAAAATATAGATTGTATTATATATTAAAAAAACAAAACAAAAACAAAACAAACAAAAAAAAAAACTATGATGTACAAAGTTGTTAAAAATTTTGGAGTTAAGTTGGAAAACTACAGAGGAGAGTTAATGTTACGTCATTAAAAGCAGTAGAGTTAGGGTGATTGGGAGGATGAAGAAGGAGTGGCTTAGGCTGTTCCCCGTGGGTGTGGAACGGTCGATGGCTATATCGGGAGACAGAATTTTTCTTTTGATTTTGGGGGGTTTGCCACAAGTGTGGGAAGGGGAAATTTGTTTGTGTGTAGTTTGTAGGATGAATGTTCAACCACTCATGTTTTTGCTTCTCTGTATGAGCATGTTTACACTGCAAGGTAATCCCAAACTCTCTATTGATCATGGACCAAAGTGTTAATCTTAATTTAACTTCATGGAATTGCAGAGGTCTACAAAATTTAAAAAAACTTAAACAAGTTATGAATAAAATAAAGGACATGGGTTCAAGAATTGTGTTTTTACAAGAAACTCATCTGATAGAGGAGGATGTTAAAAGAATTAGATAATCTGTAAAATTTTAGCAAGACGAATACAAGAAATTTTACCAAATATTATTAATCGAGATCAGAATGGCTTTATAAAGGGTAGACAAGGCTTCCATAATGTAAGAAGACTATTTAATATTATTTATTTTAATAAAGAAGCACCGGATACAGCTCTCCTATCATTGGACGCCGAAAAGGCCTTTGATAGAGTTGAATGGCCCTTTCTTTTTGAAGTCCTACAAAGGTTTGGACTTGGAAATAATTTCATAAAATGGGTTCAAATAATATACAATAATGCTACAGCAGAAATCCTAACAAATAACAATATTTCAAAACCAATAAAAATCAATAGAGGATGTCGACAAGGCTGTCCACTTTCACCTTTACTGTTTACTATGGCAATTGAACCTTTAGCGATAGCGATACGTTTACATTCACAAATATATGGAATTAAAGTTGGACCAACAGAACATAAAATCTCCCTGTACGCCGATGATATAATTTTGTTTATGTCGAATCTAAAAAAATCAATTCCAACCTTGTTGAATTTAATAAAGAATTTTGGGGAAATATCAGGATATAAAATAAATAAAACTAAATCTTCAATATTAATGCTAAATGAGACCCAGAGAAATTACCCAGCCCCTGAGGTAAATCAATTCAATGTTGTAAATCAGTTTAAATATTTAGGAATCCAAATTATGCCTAAGCTAGAATCAGTCGCCAGTGTCAACTATGAAGCCTTAATGTCAGATATCAGTGAGTTAACTCAGAGATGGATGTCACTACCAATGTCGATGATCGGGAGAATCAATATACTTAAAAGTAATATTTTACCTAAAATACTTTATTTATTTCAATACATTCCCTTATCACCACCTTTAGATCTATTCTCAAGAATAAAAAAAAAGTTAGTGGAATTTATATGGAACAACAGGAGGGCTAGATTACGTTTGTCTTTATTATATTTACCATTTGATCATGGAGGTCTGAAATGTCCAAATTTTATGTTGTATTATTGGTCGGCACAACTGAGGTCTATGACATATTATTTTTCATCAAATGATCTCCCTCACTGGACTGAAATGGAATCATACAATTTACCTTTACCTCTTCCCATATTCATATACTCAGATTCGGCAAAAAAATTACAAAAACAAGTTAAAAATCCATTTGTAAAGCATATGATCAAAATATGGTGTGAAGCTAAAAACTATTTAAAAGAACCACAGTTATTGTCACAATTTAGTCCAATATGGGGTAATCAATATTTTAAACCAGGGAGAGCGGACACTGTATTTAAAGTATGGAATTTAAAAGGGATACAAAAGATTCAGGATTTATATTTGCCATGTGCAGACAACATAATGTCTTTTGAAGAGCTGAGGATCAAATTTAATCTCAATAGAACACATTTTTTTAAATATCTTCAACTTAGAAACTTTATTCGATCAAATCAAAATAAAGCTCTCACTCGACCTATTTATTCATCCTTGGAAAAAATGATGATGAAAGATAGTAAAAGAAAGGGTATTATTTCAGAGTTTTATAACTCATTGACACTATCTTCAAGTGAAAATTCACTGAAAAGATTAAACTACTGGAAAGAAGATCTGCAAATTGAAATTTCAGAGGAACAATGGGAATTGGCTTGTACAGAAGCTCAAACCAAATCAATAAATGCACGCCTTAAATTGATACATTTCAAGTGGTTAATGCGGATGTATGTTACACCGGAGGAGTTAAATAGATATAACAAAAATATACCAGATACATGCACAAAATGCTTGGAAAGTAAAGGAACCCTATTTCATTGTTTATGGGAATGTAGATTAATAAGAATGTTTTGGGAGGAGGTGAGGGTAACAATTGAAAAAATAATCTCAAAACAAATCATATTGAATCCTAAACTGTTTTTGTTGGGTCTGTACCCAGAAAAGCATAATTTCAATAAAAGTGAAAGAACATTCATAGACCTCAGTTTGCTTAATGCCAAAAAATGTATTGCACTATTATGGAAAAAGACTCATAGACCAGATGTGACTCAGTGGTTAAGACAGATGTTAACAAACCTTCCATTAGAAAGAATAACATATATACTGAAATCAAAGGAAATTGTGTTTGAGAATATATGGAGACCTTTTATTGATTATGTAAAAAATTTAAACATAACTCTTGAAGAAGAAGGTGAATGATGTGTGTGGACCTTGTAAATTCCAAACTGGTGAACATAATATGTATACTAATATATTGGATTGTCTAGACTAAACAGAGGAGCATTGTTGAAGACTTGATTTTGTTGGTGGTTGTTGGTGTTTTTAGGGCATTTTTTTTTTTTTTTTTTGTAGTACTTTAGTGTTAGTGTTTGATTGTTTGTATCATGTTTGTTAAAAAAAAAAAAAAAAAAGGTTCAATAAAGATATTGTGGAAAAAAAAAAAAGTCCACTGCCATCTCTCCTAAACATCTCCATACCACCACAAGTACAGTATGTCAACTGCCTTGCTAATCCTTAGGACTTCCTTGTTCACTATCTTTCCTTCATCCATCCTCCTCTCTTTCTCATTTTCTTCATTCATCAGCTCCTCAAAGTACTCCTTCCACCTTCAACACACTCTCGTCATTTGTTAGTACATTACCATTTCTGTCCATAATCAACCTAACTTGCTGCACATCCTTTCCAGCTTGATCGCGCTGTCTAGCTAATTGATACAGGCCCTTTTCTCCTTCCTTAGTGTCCAGCCTCTCATACAACTCACTATACGCCTTTTCCTTTTCTTTCCCACCTCTCTCTTTGCCATGCGCCTAGATTCCAAATACTCCTACGTTCTTCATCTCCCTGACTATCCCACTTTTTCTTTGCTAACCTCTTCCTTTGAATACTTTCCTGTACCTCCTCATTCCACCACCAAGTCTCCTCATCTTTCTTCCTCTGTCCACTGGATATACCACATAACTTTCTACCCATTTCCCTCAATACTTCTGCTATTCTTTCCCATTCATCTGGTAATTCTTCCCTACCACCCAAAGCCAGTATCAACTCCTTCCTGAACTCTGTGTGACCTTCTTCCTTCTGTAACTTCCCCCACTGAATCTTTGGCTCTGCCTTCACTCTTTTCCTCTTCTTGCTTTCCAAAGTCATCCTACAGACTACCATCTGATACTGTCTAGCTGCATTCTCCCCTGCCACCACCTTGCAGTCTCCTATCTCATTCAGATTTCTCCTTCTACATAAGATGTAGTCCACCTGTGTGCACCTTCCTCCACTGCTGTAAGTCACCCTATGTTCCTCTCTCTTCTTAAAGTATGTGTTCACCAAATCCATTTCCATCCTTTTAGTAAAATCCATAACCATCTGTCCTTCCACATTTCTTTCCTTAAGACCATACCTACCCAGGACCTCCTCACCACCGTTGTTCCCTTCACCTACATGTTCATTAAAATCTGCTCCAATCACCACTCTCTCCCCCCTGGGAACACTCTCTACCACTTCATCCAACTTACTCCAGAATTCCTCTCTCTCTTCTACCTGACATCTAACTTGTGGGGTATACACACTGACAACATTCTATATCACACCTTTGAATTCTAGCTTCAAACTCATGATTCTGTCTGACTCCCTCTTTACCTCCTGAACACTCTTCACATACTCTTCCTTCCCATTTACTCCCACTCCATTTCTCTTTCTATCTACACCATGGTAGAACAGTTTATATCCCCCTCCAATGCTCCTAGCCTTCTTCCCTTCCATCTGGTTTATTGAACACACAGTATATCTACCTTTCTTCTCTCCATCATATCAGCCAACTCTCTACCTTTATCAGTCATAGTCCCTGCATTTAAAGTCCCTTTTCTCACCTCCACACTTCTACCTTTCCTTTTCTCTCTCTCCCTCCTAGCACGCCGTCACCCTCTGTTCCTTCTCAATCTTTGACCAACAGTAGCCTGATTTCCATCGGCACCCTGTTGGTTAACAGCACCGGATGTGGTCATTGTTAACCCGGGCCTCGACCAATCCGGTATGAAAGTCTCATTCATCATGATCCGCATGTTTGATTTGGCAAAGGTTTTACATCGGATGCCCTTCCTGACACAACCCTCCCCATTTACCCAGGCTTGGGACCGGCAATAGGAGTACACTGGCTTGTGTACCCCATGTGGCTGGGGTACAGCAAGAAAACTATATATTCTCTAATTCCAGGCACTTCTATGTGATGTTGTCTTTAACAGACTAGCAACCAATGAAGATAGGCATTTTAACTTTTAACCGTTAAATATTATTTAAACAAGATTACGCATTTGATAAAGGTCAGTCACTGTGTTGTTATTGGTGTCCCCATTGTTATAAACCATTATCTGATATGCTCTTATAGTTGTTATACATGATAAAACAAGACAGGCCAGGAAAATACAAATATACAAGGGAGGGATGAAAAGCTCAGTGGTTGAATTTGACCAAATGTGGTTTATTTTTCAACCGCAGAGATCCAAGCATTGCAACATCGATGGAAGAAGTGTGTGGACCGAAGGAGAGACTATGTTGAAAAATAAACCACATTTGGTCAAATTTGACCACTATGAACTTTTCAGCCTCTGAACTTTTCAGCCCCCCCTTCCCTCGTATTTGTAAGCTCTGTATTTCTTCTTGCCCCCATTCTGGGCAGCATTTTACTTTAGAGAAACTGCACTGTAAGGACTCAGTCTCACAGGACTATACCTCTACACACATGAGATAAAGTTAAAGAAAATTACAAAGTTTAACTTTTTTTTTTAACCTGCATAGAGCTTGAGTCTACACTGAATGCAATAAAATACAAAATTCACACAGTATTCAGAGCAGCCTGCTTGTATTACAGAGAAGGTCCTCCCATCATTTAATCTTGTATTAATTTACAAAAAAAAAAAGGCTCAGAACTAGTCCTTCACTTATGCGTGCTCCTTGCTCTTTACCACACCTCACTGCAATCAAATAAATAGTGTGGTATTAACTTCTAAAGTGATAAAGGCACTCTGTGTACTGCTGTGACTGAATATAAAAGCTGTCACTTATTTTTGTCACTCATTGTTGTGTAACTACGATGACTACCACAAGTTCAGTTCCAGTGCATACCCTCTATACCTGCATTAACTGTATGCATAACCAGCTCTACCCACCTGCATCCTGACTAGGGATGCTAATAATTAATCGACTTTTGATTAATTGTCGATAAGAATTTAGTTGACTAAATTAAATTAGTTGTCAATTAAATGATAGCACAGCAGTCCTTTTCAATTGGAGTTTATTTATGAAGTGTAGTGGCATTGTCATGCAGGCAGGGGTGCACGTGGTCACCCCTTGCCACCTTCCAACCTAAACAAAGGAAATAACACAGAAGAAGACGCCAAGTCTCACAGTGCATGTGCTGTGGAAAGCAGAATTCCTCGTCCTTCTGGAGTACATCGACGCGCAAGCTTGAAGATCCATCCACCTGCTTCAAATCAGCAGGGCGGGGAATCGGACTGAGGCAAGGAAAAAGACTACACAAATGACAAAAAGTCATCCTCACTGCCTTCAACCCACCGCTAGTCACAAAAGTAAAAGGGACCCAAGTTACCACTGAGGTAAAGGTATTTACCTTTTAACACAGCAGCAGAGGAGCCCGGCTTAGACAAACAGGACAGGCTGGTGTCAGCTCCACAGCAGCTGGAGATGGTCAGAAAGCTGCGGCAGACTCTGTGGGTGTGACTGAAAAAATGCTCTGAAAAGGAACCTCTCATGCTCAGCTGCTGTAATATTTGTGTAAGTGTGTCACACACAGTTGTCGGCTGCAGCTTTGAAATGTATATAATCTGTCAAAATAACGACAGCCTTGAGATTCATTTCCACTCTTTGTCACTGTGGTGATGGTGACACCTACTTTATCTGCATTGTCCAAACTGAGGTGAGCTGAGGTGAGTTAAGTAGCGTGAGTAACCCGATTCGCAAAACAGAGGGAGGCCGGATCGTACTGGGTTTCCCTGAGTTTGCTCTGATAATGTTTAACATGCAACAGATGAAGCAGCTCACAATTTATTTTCCTGTTAAAACAGTCATCTAGTGCATCTTAGTAAATTAGAACACCGTGAATGTAAAATGTTTTCTGATATAACTAAAAAAGATAAACTTTGATATATTTATTACTCAATGTGAAATATTTTGAACCTTTTTGAATAAATTTGATATTGGTTATAGTTTTTTAAAATAAATTATAAATCATGATATTATACATACATATACAGTAGAGTACACACTATACAGTACAGAATTTGTTAAACCACAAAAAACAACATTGTCTGAAGTAAAAAATGTGCAAATGGTATAATAAATCATTGGGGAATATAATGTGCATGCTTTATTCAGTATATCAAAACCAGTAATTACCTTTTATGTTAAAGGCAGAAACACTGTGTTGTACAGAGGGAAATTCAGACTCTCAGGAAAACTGCCGCTTATCAATTAATTGTTAATTGATTGACAAGGTGAATCAACTAATGATTAATGAATTAATCAATAACTTGCATCCTTAATCCTGACATAAGTATTCACAGGTATTCACAGGTGTAGCTTGTGTAATTGAGCCCTAAGTTGGACATGCTTGAGGAAAAACTGTTTCAGCTGAATCAAAAGGGGAAAACGGATTGTATTTATTGTTTGATTATGTGGCGGTGCAGAACAGGTCACTGGCGAGTCATCCCACCTACAATTGAAATTAACATGTCCTGTCTGCCTCTTTCATGAATAAATATACAGTCACACCAATACTACTATGGAATAACAACTCCACTGCGTATGTTCACATTCTGTAACAACCAAATTATTTTCATTTCTATGCAAATAGTATTAAATGATTAGATTAGATTAGATTCAACTTTATTGTCATTACACATGTATGAATACAAGGTAACGAAACACAGTTTAGCATCCAATCAGAAGTGCAAAGGACAGCAGGGCAGTATATACGGTAATTAACAGTATGTGCAATTTAAGCAAATATATGCAAATATATGCAGCAGTGCAGAAAGTTAAAAGTACTGTTATGTGCAAATAATGTGCAATAAGTTAGATGTAGTTATGTAGTTATGCAGTTATGTACAGGTGAGGATGGTAAAAGATGATTGTAAGAGAGTCAGCGGGGAACTAAGTTCAATAACGTCACAGCTGTTGGAAAGAAACTGTTCCTAAACCTGCTGGTTCTAGTCCGAAGGCTTCTGAAACGTCTTCTGGAGGGGAGAAGCTGGAACAGTCCATGAGCAGGATGGTTGGAGTCCCTAAGAATGCTGCGTGCCCGGCGCAGACATCTTTTCCTGTAGACGTCCTCTATAGCTGGAAGTGGAGTCCCTGTGATGCGTTGGGCGGTTTTCACCACCCGCTGCAGCGCCTTGCGGTCAGCTACAGAGCAGCTCCCATACCAGAGTGTGATACAGTTGGTCAGGGTGCTCTCTATCACGCAGCGGTAGAAGTTGCCCAGGCAACTGATGGAGCAACAGTGGCTGGGAGATAGAGTGGGTTGTTCACTGATCTAAAGGAAAGTGGTTCAGTCCTCCATGCTAAAATATCTTTCACAAAATACTGAAGTGTGAGAGACAGACAAATACATTCATGTGCATAGAACAAATTGTCCTACTGATGGGTGTTAAAAATAGTTTGTAAAATAAAGATGGCCAGCGTGAGAACCCTCCAAAAATGAATCTGGTGTATCTTACTAGTCCTCTGGTGACTGGCTGCAATAAGCCCCGCCTCCCCATTATTGTGTGTGGCATTCTGACAAATTGGAACTTAAAAATACTCCTCAAATTTTTGTTCAAAAGATAGTTTCTGCCTTCATAGGTAGCTCTTCAAGCCACATACAAACTCTGACTTCAAAAAAATATGGCAAAAAATTCACAAAGTATAGCTTCACTTTTGTACAGTGGATCTCAGTTATCTTGAGCTTATAGTTAGTGGTAATAAACCAAGTCAATTAACCTCTTGCACTCCGGTGTACTGCGGGCGGGCACGTCTCTGCGTCCTAGAGCGCACGAGGGCACTGCATCCTAGAGCGCACTGAAAAAAAAAAGCTGCATTTCCGTTCTTCCACTACAGACACAGCCACGAACAGAAAGCCAAAGGAGTGCTTTGATTGGTTTATTAGTCTCATTCAACTTATTAGTCTCATTCGACTAATAAGAGCCTTGAATTGGGTTTCTGAAACCTTGAAGAACCAATGACTGAAAACCTAGCAAGAAGGACCCGCCTACCAACGGCTGCGAATACAGCCAGCCAATTGAAGCACAGAAGTTCGAAAGCTGTTTTGTGTAAGGCTGGGTGAAGAGAGACTGACTGCTGCAGCAGATGAAAAAAGGACCCGCAGGAAGAACCGCCACAGACCCAGCAGCACGGAGACCACCCACAAGTGCGACCTGTGTGACAGGGACTGCCATTCGCGCATCAGCCTGTTCAGCCACAGGCGGTGCTGTCCCAACAGAGTAGACGTTTAGGATTCTCTTCCATGGTCATCATAGACCGACGGAGGCCGACGACGAAGGCTGGGTGACACACACGTGTTTGCCAGTCTTTTTTTCTTACTACTGTTATTTGTTTTGAAAAATCGTTCGCCAAAACTGCACTCATGGAAGTGCAAAACCGCAATAATGGAATTATGGTTTGACCGGGTCGCGTGACCAGAACCACGAGTCCATAACAAGCGGACCAGCTTCATGTTCGTCTGACAATGAGGAAGAGAAGTTCGCCAGCTACGCTGCTGTTGTGAACAGGTAACTGTTATAAGCTAAATTATTCTTTATCCCTGAAAATTGTAATCAAAAATGACTTTTGACCGATCGGTAAATTACAACTGTGCGTAGTAGACCGCGGCGCACCATGACCGCGGCGCACCGGGCGATGTCCGTCCTCTGTAGCGGGGTGGGGGGGGAGACAACCCCCCCCTACACACACACACACAGCCCTGAGTGTCACCTTTCATTCGAGCCCAACATCAAGCTTCTACATTGAATCATTCAAAAGTTACAGACGTTTTTCCAAACTGTGCCATTTGGCACAATTTGGCACAGTTCAAAAACGCCTGGGAACAACCTAAGAAAAAAGCTGTGTAATATATTCATTTTTTGTGGTATTGCTACAAAATTTTGACCTCAGCTGGATAATACTTGGTTCTACATTTCTGTTGCATTTTCCAGCCAGTATCTGACAGCTGTGTGTTATTTGCAAGCATTTGTATCCAAAAAAAACACCCAGGCGAAATTTATTTTCTTCAAGTTCAGTATGTTTAGATGACTGTTACTCAGTGGCCGGAGCACTTAGAGAGATTATGACTGTTTTGCCAAAAAATTCAAAGTGTTTTCTTTTAAATGAGACCAACCCCATGAAGATGCTGCAAAGGGTTGAAGAACAGCTTTTGATTTACTTTGGGTACGTTATTTTTTGTCATTTTTAGGGAAATTGACCAGAGTGCAAGGGGTTAAAACAGGGTATCATCCACTTCTGTGTATTGTGAATACCCCAGAATGCATAAATGAATAAACAAAATGAGTGAGTCACTGGGGGTCACTCGCAGTAAGTGAAGAAATAAATTCAGAAACGGAACATCTCATGTGTATAAGGAGCACAGCTGCTCCAGATGGGGTTATGAGCTCATTTGTAGCTGCAGCCATTGGGGACTATCACCTATCAGGCTCCATCAGACCGCACCCCAGCCGACCCCAACACACACGGATCATGATGTGAACTGCCGATGAACTGCGGACTCTATCTGCAGCTGATCCACAGCACCGTGAGGGTGGAGAGCACAAATGGAAGTTCATTCAACGGCTAACACTGATAGCTCCTCGTATGAGTTTTACCCTTATTTCCAAATCATGCAAGTGGTCATGGTGATGTTTTTCATTTGAAATATATTCAATTTTGCTTTGCCTGGATGGGTCCCGATCTGGAACTGCAAACTCTAGAGTGGGAGAACCCTCAGAGGAGCAAAACCTTTAGGTCAAAGGAGGGAAAATATGGTGGCGAAATCTGGGCTTTGGTCGCAACACAGGTTCAGGCTTTGACCAAGATGGAGGGCTAAACAATGGACAAAGCAGGCTTTCATCCAGGTAAAGCACTAGTGTTACCTCTTGGACAAACAGCGAGTGAGCTTCTTTCTCTGCGGTCTCTGGCACGGTGGAGAACAGAGTCCGGCCCTGGCGCTGCAGAGTGGAGATCTGAGGAGAGATGCAGAAAGCAGGTATGAAAAACAGGCTGGAACAACACATCCATCCTGCTGAGGTTGTTCTAGAGCACAGACGGTTCACTTCAGCCATGTTTTCACGGCGCTTCATCATGATGAAACGGTACTGATCCCCATAGGAAGCCTCTAAAGTGGTCCGCTTGACAGATCTGATTCCGTCTCATTCAAATGGTCGAGTTTTGTTGTTGTTGTTGTAATTTTCTTAGGATTCATTTTACAAAACTGTACACAAATAAATACATTTACTGTGATCTCTTTTTTTAATAAAACAAACTGAAATACATATACCAGAGACAGAACAAGGAGTGTTGTTTCACACTGGAAAATGTATCGAAAATAAGAACAAAAGTTTCAAAAGACAAAAAAACGTCAAACAAAAGAAGGGCACCTTCACGGATAATACATTTTTTCCACCTTTTCTCAAAGTCTCATGGCAAAGGTAAGTCTTTCCATTAAGGATATTTTAAGAATAATATCAAGCCCTGTGTAAGTAGGGGATCCGGATTCATCCACTTCCTTGTGATTGCTTTTCTAGCTGCTGTACTCAGTATTCCAATACATACTTTGGTTTAATATTTATGGATTTTGAGAGCAAATAGACCAAAGAACTGTCCCTTTTTTGTCTCAAATCAAATTGTTAGTTTGACATTAAAACCTTTAAAATGGAATGAATAAGAAAAAACAAGGTTTGCCCAAAGTAAGAATACACAGTACTATAGAAATTATTCAGCCCTATTCCAGTCCAAGTTCTGACTTTCTCCACCCTTATTAGATGAATAAATCCATGGAGAAGAGCGCACAGGGGCCTCGGGCCATGAAGACTGGCAAATCTCCGGTACTACTGGACGCTGCAGCTGCCAATCCTGCCACGTGCTCTGCTTTTCTCCTCAACTCTCAAAGATGAAAGAAGCAGTGGCACATTGACCCAGTTTCACTGAAAATGCTCTAACACTGGCGCAGACATATCCACTCATCTGACCTGACTGTGCCTGCGTTTTCTATCAGCGCTGTGGCAGTGACTCAGACTGGGCTCAGTCAAACGAAGTTCTCATAACTATTATAAATCACTGCACCAGGCATTCAGGTCAACATTTTAACAGACAAAATTAGTTTGGAAAAATATGGATCTTCTTGAATCGGTCACATTTGAAGATGGAGGCAGTTCAGCTTAGCAAAGAGACGAAAAGCAAAAGCTAAAAGATGTCACTCTCTGCAGGGCCTACATCTCATACTTGAAGCTTTCTTGCTGAGACTGACGTGAGAAAATTGACACTACTCTCAAATGTACATGAAAATAAATCTACAGCTACAAGATAAGACAACTAATGTTAGCATGGAAGCAGCTAGCTCAGCTATGAATCTGAGAAACGAAAAAAAGACAGCGGTCTCAAATTTAAAAGAAAGAAGTTACCAACTTTTTTTCTTATTTAAGAAAAGGGTAAATTTACAAGAAAGTCTTCATTTTGTAATATATATATATATATATATATATATATCTTTAACAAAAAAGTAAAATCTCGAATTCAAAAAGTAAAAAGTTGTTAAAAATGTTTCAATTTATGAAAAAAGTTACAAATTGGTAAGGAAAATGTTGAACATTTACAAGGGGAAAAAAACTTGCCTTTTGATTATTGTCAGTTTATACTTATAACAGCTGTTTTACCTTCAAGTTAAGACTTGAAGGTGGCTCCATGCTGATCTTTTTAGACAAAAAAAAAGCCACTCAACAAGGCTCTTTCCACAGTAGAAGTTCAGAGTCACACTAGCTGCATTTCTCTTTTTTTGTCCTTATTTTAACTGAGCTAGTCATCTCTAATAAGTTCATATTCTCATTATAGTCAGGAGTAAAAAACCATAGATACATTCAACAAGATTCCATCTTACCGAGGGCCGGCAAGAGGGTGGTGAAAAGTCAGAGGCCGGGTATTGATCTTATTTCCTTTTTTAAAATCAAAAAGTACTGTAAATTAATTTAAAAATGACAACAATTTAGGAGAGGGAAGGAAAAGATGCTGTTTTAAAAGACGGAAAGGGGGAAATGACTCAAATTTGTGAGACTGCAGAAAATGTCAGAAATTTTGAAGAGTAAGAGGGGACAAAGTCAGAAATACATGAATTTTCAAATTATTGGGAATAAAGTTAAAAATTTACAAGACTGACCAAAAATATGCAAATTTACACATTTACTAGACTGGTGGGAAAAGTTACAAATTTATTAGCGGGCCAGATAAAATATTGTGGAGGGCCTTGATACTGACACCTATGAGCTATAGCATACATGAGGTAATAATAGATGGAGAGCAGATAATAAGTGTCAATGACTGTCTCTTATATTCTAAGAGTAAACACTGTATAAGAGTAAGTCATCTTATTCAAGACATTTTTCTTAGTAAATTTTCTGCCAGTTTACTGAGAACCAACCACCTAACACACCCAACCAACCCGTGTTCGACCAAAGAACTCCACTGTCAATCAGCTGTGAACAAGAACTGCTGGCAGCCAATTAACCTCATTATTATGTATTTGTTCAATGTTCATGTACTGTTATCATTGGAGCTCTTATTTGTGTGGTACGGGATGGCGGCCCCGGTTTCCAGTTCTGCCATCTCCAGTGGTATAAGAGGGGCTGCTGGTAGAGGGGCGGTCTCTTGCGCCTTTCCTCTGCCAAGCGGCTGCATGTACGGCCGGGTGTACAGAGTCCAGCTTATTAATAAACAAGTGATCAGCTCCACTCCTGGCCTCATCCTTGTCTACAAGTTACGGCATAACACTCATTCCCTTCACAGTCATTAAACCGGGGCCGTGGCGGCAGCAGCTTCCACTGGGCCAAAGGAGCATGTTCCCACAGGCAGTGACGCAGCAGGGTAGAGAGGGTGATGCAAGACAGGCATTAAACGCTCGAGCGTAGCATATATGTGGTCACAGCACAGGAGAGTATTCTGAAGTTTAAATTTAGTTGAACCACTGAATGTCTTTCTTGGTGCATGAAGGTGCATGTAAGGCTTCCAGGTAGAGAAACACCTCACCTCTCCCCACTTCACTCATACTGTCGTGAAAGTATGTCTAATGTGCGTGTGTGCATCCGTGCAACACGTGCATAAGCAGCACCCGCATCTTAGCAGCTCCTCCCTTCTTCTTGATCAGCCCAGTGATGTAAAACATATGGCAGGTTAGACAGATGGACAGCGTGGATCAGACTATGAACACACACACACACACACACACACACACACACACAGAGACCTGGGCAGTTACTAATGGCCGTGCACTGCAGACGGCCTTGAAATTAAACCCACCCATCATCCAGCGATTGTGAAACAGTCTGGAAGCAGACTGCAGATTTCCCACCACGCACTGTTGCTGCTACAAACTTATTAATTTGAAACTCTGTCTGTTCTCTTCTCCCTTTGGCAAAATTGAGAGTTATAGAAATGTTTATTGTTCGATTTTTGCTTCCCGGGAGACACGGACCAGCATAGGAAGCCTTTGAATGTGAGGCACTCCTTGTTTTCCCAATCCATTTCAAAACAGGAGTGAACCCTAATGGAATCCGTTCACTGCTGTGTTAGTAATGATGTAATGTTGGAAAGCAGCAGATTTATGACTGACAGCGCAAGCATACAGTCACCAAAGTCAAATGTGAGCAATTATATAACAGGAGATGTAAAAATTTACACGCCAGTGACTGGTGTGTAGATAATCCACTGTCAGTTTAATTTATTGAAAGAATTGTTGTGCAAAATATACAAATGTACCCCATCCTGTTTTTAACGTAATGTTTAATGAGCCTAAAAAACTAAGAATAAGCAACTTTATTTTATTTTATTTAGCTGAAAACTGGTGCAGCACTAACTTTTCCTAAGTTGGTGGAGGCCAAAAACCGACTAAATATCAGATTTAAATTAATGCTAATCCAATAAACACAACTCTAAATCTTGTATAGGCAAAATACAGTCTGAAAGCGAAGAAAAAAAACAAAATAACCACTCAAAAAAAAAAAAATCAATGCACTATTTACTTTTTGTCATGCTGATTATTTTAACCAAATTCTTACATCTCTCTTTATAATGTTTGTCATGTTTTGTGTTTCGTTTTAAATGTGTTTTTCTTCCACTCCTTGCATTTAATTTCCATGTTAAATTACAGTAATCTGCTGTAACTCTATCCATCCATCCTCTACTGCTTATCCACAGGTCCGGGTCAAGCAGAGTAACCCAGACTGTGGCCCAGTTCATGGAGCACCATGAGCCCACTGGAGGGTGGACTCTTCTGGTACACCGGGTCGTTGGCGAGCCATTGGACCGCTCTTGGTCTGGCCCTTCAGCCAGGACCAGTTTGTCTTGGGAGACCCTACCAGGAAAAAGCTGCCCCCACAACAGAGCTGCTGGGATAATGAGGGCACACAAACCCCTCCAGCAGGTGGTGGTCCGTGGAGGGGACTCGCAGTAACCAGAGTAAAAAAAAACCAAAACCCTGATAAGTACTTCACAGTTTACAACAAAGGTTTCTAACTGTATAAAATGTTAAGACCCTGTTCTGTGTGTACTAGTAAAGTGGTATAGTTTTGTTTTAAATCAACTAAGATTATATATCTTTGTTATAACCTAAACATGATTCTTTTTATGCATCATCAGAAGGAAGCGTGCTGTTACAGTTTTCCAATGTAAAAAAACAAGTATCCACAGTAATTAGTGGATGTGTTGTATCAGTGCCCTGCATATCAGAGTGGAATATTCTAAAACGTTTAATAAGTGCTTTTTGTTTTCATTACTGGAAACCCTTTCATTTGTAATCTGTAACCATGTTTTGATTCCGGTAGTGTAGCATTTCATCTCTTTTTTCATCTAAGTCACCTTGGCCCTGCCAATGTCACTCTGTGTCTGCTCTATGAACGTGCACTACTTGGACATCCATTGGTTCATTACTGGCTGCAAGCCAAAGAACTGGTGATATTTTGTGTGTGTGTGCATGTGTGTGTACGTGATTCGATAAAGGGCTAATGTGAATAGAGCCGTGATTTTCAACCACTCTGCCATGGCACACCAATGCACTATGTGAGATCATCAGGAGTGCCACAGGAAATTGTCGAATTTCACTCGAATAATTTGCCACTGTGCTTTGTGTCTGCAGTGTAGTGGCTCTTCCATGTTAGTGAGTGGCAGTAAGAACACCATCTGTCTTGTTCTTCTTCTTCTTAAGGGAAAACGTGGGGTTACCTTCAGAACTTCTGCAGCAGCTTTGTACCTCCCCCTCAAAAATACAGTCACGTTTGAGTTCACAACATTATTCAGAGGGGCACGCCAGATGGGTAAATGTCACTACCTCTGCCAGAACCAGCATCTTGATGTCAGCTGTTTTCAGCACTAAACAAGCAGGGGACGCAAACTGTCTGCTGGTCCATCTGTCTCCAGTGAGTGGCGGTCTCATTTTCAGACTACTTTCCTCTCCATTGGAATATCAGTGCTGACTGACTACTGTGACCAAGCATCAAGTGAATCTTTGACTTGAGTTGAACAAAATCCAACTGGCGCGGGCGTAAATTTGTGTACATTAGCATCACCCGGCACAAATGCACACGTGTTCACGTATTTCCACTGACTTTGTATGTATGTATGTTCAAACTGAGTATAAACAAGTTACAAGACTAAACTGTCATTATATATGCTGTAATAAGCTACAATGTGTCATTTTATAACATTTTTGGTTAGTGGGGTGCCACAGGATTTTTTCAATGTAAAAATATGCTGTGGCTCAAAAAAGGTTAAAAAATACCACCATAGAATAATGCACTGTGTGAAAGGATAAAAGTGGTGAGTATGGGTAACCCCCACAACAGCCACGGACAAGCAGAGCGCTCAGCGGGAGCAATTAACGTAGCAGTGTGATCTATGGACTGATAACAATATGTAGTGTGCCTTGTAACCTCTTTTGTCCTACAGCTCCGGAGCAGAGGCGAATTCAGGCGCCAGTATCCTGCTGTTATGTATGACTTCCTGCTCGGTACTCAAATGCAAATGTCCCATGCCTTCCTGCAAGTTCTTTGATGATAACATGCCTTTCATGTATTGTCTGTAGTGGGGTATAAATACTGCACATGCTCTGTAACTCACTCTCTCTCTGACTACTGCTGCTGACACACGCATTCTGTGTCTCCTCACGAGAGCCTGAGGACCCGCTCCAGCCCGCCTGCACAGGGCTGGAGTGAGTTCCATGATGGCGGGATGAATGATAATAAACGTCCTCAAAAACTCTCTGTTCGCTCCTTATTATTCTTCCGCCACTGTGAGTAGTTTATTGGTATGTATCTGGAGTGTCTGTCATTTCCCCACTTCCCCTTCTTTGCATTAGTAGTCTGTTCTGCACTGCAGTCTGGTTGTAGTGCCTCGTGTTTCAGGAGAGGGTCACTTAGTTGTCCACAGAGGTCCAGGTTACATTAGGCACATGCAAAGCAACAGCAACAAGGAACTCATGTTAACAGATCATCAGAGGAAGCTTGTTGAGTGTTCATTCAGTTAGGTGCACCTTTGCATTTGCACAGTTGTCGGAGACTTTATATATAAAGCACTTTAAAAACAACCACAGCTGGCACAAAGTGCTGTACGTCAATGATAAATAAAATATAAAAACATAAAACATAAAAACAATAAAGTACAGCTAAAAAAGTACAAAACAGCACAAATAAAACAGTAGTCATACAATAGAAGCAACAAAAGCAAGTAAAATCGGTGTCTCAAACTGGGTCAAAAGCAAGAGAATAAAAATGGGTTTTAAGATGAGTGACGGAGCCTGTCTGATGTGTCACGAGCTGAGTTCTGGTAGTTCTGCCAGACTCAGTCTTGTGACTTTTTGATTGTATTTATATACATTTGTTGTACTTTGTGCTTTTGAGTTTTTGTACTGCCTTCTATTTTTCTGTTTAGGCTTCAGTTTTTACACTCATGTTTCATTCCTATTTGTAATTATTTATTAATCTGTTTTTGATGCCTATTCATTATGTTTGTCCTTTGGTGTTCTCTCCCTGGGTTGACAGCTGTCAGGCGGCGTTTCCGGTTTGGTACTCTGCATGGGCGTTGCCCTGTCAGCTGTCAACTCCAGCCGTTCCTCCCTCCTCTCTCCCAGCTGATCCCAATCTTCTTTCATTGTTACCTTTTGCCCGCTCATGTGAACCCACACCTGTTATCACTCATGTATTTGGTTTTGTCCCTATTTAAGGGGGGCTTTTTCTTTCCTTTTTGCCGCTGTCTTTTCGTTGGACATTCTCCTTGTCTCCGCCAGAGCCCTACTTCGCTCTGGCGCATTATACTCGTAAGTTTTTCCTCCATCATTGTACCTTATATTTTGAGCATCTTGTTTTATTTTGTATTTGTTGGTTTGTAATAAATTTCACTAACTACAGTTCAGTGCGTGGGTCTCGTCTCTCTGCCTCGAAGGGCCATTCATGACATGATGGACAAAGGCAGATTGTTCCACAGTTTAGGAGTAGCAACAGAAAAAACTCTGTCCCCTCTGAGCTTCTTCTTTGACTTCGGTATCTCCAGAAGCAGCTGATCAGCTGACCTGAGAAACTGAGCAGGGGTTTAAGGGTGGAGCAGCTCAGAGAGGTAAGGTGGGGCAAGGCCATTTAATGATTTAAAAACAAATAAAAGAATTCTAAAATTAATCCTAAAGTACACAGGCAGCCAGTGGAGGGAAGCTAAAATGGGTGTAATGTGGTCCCTCTTACATGATCCCATTAAAAGACGAGCAGCAGCATTTTGAACCAACTGGAGATGTGAGAGGGAAGACTGGCTGACTCTAAAATAAAGTTCATTACAGTAATCCAGCCGAAACAAGATGAAGGCATGGATTACTGTTTCAAAGTGCTACTTTGAACAATAATCTAAGTAGCTCACCAACTTAGTATTCAGTACAAACAGGTGTTGTGATCCTGTCCACGGAAAAAAAGTCCCAGTAGATATGCACGACAAGAAAACTCAGAGGTCAGTATGATTTCTTTTTTTAATATATTACATTTTTTATTTATTTCTTTTTTATATATATTATATAAATCCTTCCAAAGCAAATCAGTTTATGTCTAATTTAGTCTTACTGGTATTAATTTTTAAATAATGATTCCAAGCCTCTGCATATGTGTAGACAAAGAATTAACTTCTGGATTTGTGAGTCTGTCCTTTGTGAGGGCTAAAAATCCCACCAATGTTTAATAAGTATCTATGTGCTGCTCATTTCTGCTCACCTGGAAGTCGTCTGTGGGGAACTGCAGCATATCCCGCAGAACATCACTGATGATCTGGGTCTTCCTCTGTAGGAGCACATTCTCATAGTCCAGAGGCTCGATGGTCTTTGGTTTAACCTAAAAGAACAGAACACACCATCTGTTCAAATTGTTTTGCTTAATAATTTTATTGCAAAGGCATGTTTATAAGAGCATCATGAGTTGTGGGCTTACAGAGGGAAATCCCTGATATCCACACTGTCAAGGAAACAAGACGCTATTGTCCAATTACAGCATGAGTGGCACACTGTACCAGTCACAGTGTCATGAGCTCACGTTTGAAAACTCAACATGATACCCTGAGAGGACATCCTACATAACTCTACAAACCTCTCCTCTTAAGAATTTCCACTCCAGAGTAAACGGGTATGCTGAAATATAGCAGACAAGCTTTAGTATGCCTTGATGTTTGGCAGTGAGTAAGATAGCAGAGTGTAGCTGGTGAACTTAAACTCCCCCGGCACTGCAGACATCAGCTGTAACATTCCACAGAAAAGACCCGAGGGACTCCTCCTGCATGTTCTCCCTCCAAAAACCTCATCTTCATACATGACATGCATGTGTGGCTGTTGAGGAAGTAAGCAAGGCTTTGATCCAATTTAGATAGATTGTAAATACAGATTACTGTGTTTGAAGCGACAGATCAAAAGATTGATGCCAGTCTTCAGTCCAGAAAAAAACAACCAGCAGTTAGTTTATCGCACTATGCCATAGAAGTAACAGCAAACAGATAACTTGAATATATAACGTAAAATCAGAAAAAGTTGGGACGTATGGGAAAAAAAAAAAGTGATTCTTGAATTTACTTTGTTTTTTTTATTTCGTTACAGATTTGAACCCAAGAACTTTTATGATTTGTCCAGTTAGTTTCATTTCATTTGTAAATATAGACTAAATCTATTCTTTCATTTCAGGCCTGCCACACATTCCACAAACAATTTAATAAGGTTAAAAAATAACCTACAGGATTTCAAACAGATGATGCCAGTGGGTGACTGTAATAATAATTTGGTACAAAAGTGCTATCTACAAGTCTTTGAATGACAAAATGTTATTAAAATGTTGAAATGCTGAAAACGGTGTTCCTCAAAGAATGACTGGAAGCCATTAGGCTGCACACCTGTGATCTCTGATCCCTCAGACGGCACTGCATAAAGAGCCGTCATTCATCAATAACTGATTTAACCACATTTGACAAACCTTTGTTAAGCACTATAACAGAAAGTTAAATTCACAAATGCCTCTTAAAACTTTACTCTGCAAAAAAATAAGCCTTATATAAACCATGTCCAGAAAATTAAGAACTGCTGCAGGTTTTTGGTTTAGTTTTTTTCAATTAGCATTTTTCATAATGTCCAAATTTTCCTGATTTGAGGTTGTAGATAAATGTAAGACAGCTGAAACAGTTTCACTTTCATATGATCTAAATAAACCCAATACAACATAAAACCTCTTTACACAGGGGTGAAGAACATTGAGATTGTTTAGTGATGAAAAAATGGCCAGATCTCTCAACAATCTTTCAGCAATCTTCAATGATCTCCACAGTCCTTCTCTAGGAGTTCTTAAGGAGCACTCAGTGATCTCATCAATCTCCCAATGATCTCTCAGTGACTGTTCAATGAACTCCAAATTTTTCCAATCCGAAGGTAGAGATCGTTGAGGGATCAGTGAGGGATAGCTGAGCATTTGATGAAGGACCAATAGAGTTAATTGAAAGACCGTGGTGGAGATCGCAGAGAGATCCTTGGGAGATCGATGAGATTGTTGAGTGCTCCATGAGAGTTCGTTGAGAGATTGTTGAGAGATTGCTTTCCTTTGGTGATTGATGAGAGATTGTTTTGGACTGTGTCAAAACTTTGAGGAGACCATGGTGACCAGGGAGATCACTGGAAGATCATTGAGAGAGCCTGACAATTGCTGAGAGATCATTGAGAAACCTCTCAAACAGTAAGCAACCTCCTTGGTCACCCAAGAAACTCTCAATGATCCCTCAGAAATTTATCCTGGTCTCTCAGCGATCTCTCAAGGATCTTTCAAAGACCTCAATAGCTCGCCATGAAAGTTGCTAAAAATTGAATTATTGATCTCCCAAATATTTACATAGAAATATCTTTTTCCAGGCTTCAGGAGATTGTTGAGTGATCGGGTCAATTTCTGATCTGTCAATGGTCTCCTCAAAGTTTTGACACAGTCCAAAACAATCTCTCAACGATCTCCAAGCTGTGTAAAGGGCCCTAAGCAACAAGACTCTCATATGAAGTTAAAAATACTTTTTTAGAAAGATATTAAGTTAAAAAAATGCACAATGACGGGTTTTAGAAGCAATAAAATCTTAAAGCAATTTCTAAAACAAATGAGAAAACAGCGTAATGACACTCAAACTGAGTTAGTGTGTTCCCTTCCCTCTGCTTTTGTATCACTGAAGCTTTTCCCCTCAGAGACAAATTCTCTTCAGCATATCCTGGTTCCGTCCGAGAGTCTCCACCCAGTTTGATAAAAGTGGAGGAGCAGCAGCACTACATTCCACTTTTGGAGAGCTGAGGTCCTCGCCCAGACTCCAAGTCTGAGACCATATTGTTTGCAGTGTAATTTTTTTTTTGTTTGTTTCTGGCCATAGGAGAATTGAGTACTTTGCCTTAACGCTGAGCTGTAATTTCTCAACACCGAGAAGGATTTCCTCCACCTTTTCCCATCCAAAATCCAGAGTGTCAGACTTGGAGGTACTAATTCTTTTTACAAAAATACAAATTTTTATCAGAAGCATCTTCCAGCATGGTAATTTATTAGGAGTCAAAGATTTTGCAGATTTGATATTACTGTGGGTATTTGATCATAGACTAAAGGGAAACAAAATCAATTAAATCATGGTTCCAACTGAGAATTTTTAAAATGATGCTAAAATTATACCCAATGAGCAACAAAAAAGCTAGATTTACTTGACATTTAAGTCCTTTCAAGCATTTCAACTGGCTGGGATGAAGGGTAAGGTGTGTAGTGTCTGTCACCTCCAGAGCCACATTCAAACGCTCATCCAAAAGAGAATAAACAAAATATCTGGATTTTCACATGAAGATTTCAGCCGGAAATCCAGCAGACGTGGAGAGACTTTTCATTAGAGAATTAAAAAACAATATCTGACAGAATAGTCGTGGTTGTAGAGCTAAAGCTGAAGAGATACAAATGTGAAGCAACGATGCCTTCCCTCTAAAACAAAGGAACAACAAAGTGCCTTAGTAAGCTGTAGAGTGACTACAACTTAAGTGGCATCCATGTAGTGGCCCTTCCTGGCAGAGTCCTTCTAGCATTTCAACTGGTGCTGCAGCAGACACATTACCCTTCATGTAGCAACATCTAAAACTCAACACAGGGACCGCCCCATGGACAGTAACCCACACATAAACTTTCTCTTCTTCTTTTCCCTGACATGATTGTTGCAGCAGCTCCTGCCTCGTCCATTTCAGTAAACAGGCTTTTCAGTCAGCTGACAACAGGTATCCTCTTGCTGCTTTTCCGACATAAATGCTGGCATAGCTTTCATGGTTTTAATCACCAGACAGGTGTCTAAGAATTTTAAAAGGATAAAAATCCAATATGAATGCTAATTTTGTCCTTATGCATTACAAAAACAACAGCTCTGCAAAACATTTTAAACATAAAATGTTCATTTGAAAATGGTGGTCAAGGAAACGTTATCTCTGTTACCTTTAAACCATTTTTCATGGGATTAGCAAGGCTCTCAAAAACATAAAAGCAAAGGCCATGAAGGAACTACTAGGCATTTAAGCCTGTATAAACCTATAACGTTTTGGCACCATTCAGATGTTATAGGTATAAACTTTGGCTTCAGTAAATAATTTGCTCTTACTCTTACCTAAGGCTGTGCAATCGACATCACAGTTAATTGATCCTTTCATGTTAGTTTCAGGGTTTGTTTTTCCTCCTTTCTTATCCCTAATAGGTCACTATTAAGGCTCATAATGAAGCAACAATAAACAAGAGTGTGGTATCAATGAATAGATCACTGCAGTGATTTGGCACTAAATGAGCACAATATGATAAAGAATAGAACTACTGTCATTTAACACATGTAACCAAATTAAATATTGTCCAGTGCAACAGTCAAAGTTTATTTACATACCTCTTGAGTGCATAGGTGTCACATGACTTGCACTGGTGGTTAATTACCTTGTCAACTGTATTGTGGGAGCCCTTTACACAGGCATAACTATGTTATCACCACATAGTGATCACGAGTGTCTGATTGGGCTCTTAAATACAGCCTTAGCTTGTCCATTTTTTCATCCATTCCCATTGTAAAACTGTTAAGCTGAGGGGAACAGCAGTTAACAGGTAATAGTGATTTAGCTTTGGCACATTTCTGTGTTAGTCTGAGTGTACTTTGCTCTCTTTTTCTTGGCATCCTCAGATGAAATAAATAATCATCACCGTGGACGGACACCTTATTTCTTTTTGATACAAGCCTTTTTAATTTTTCCGCTGTGTTCGGGAATGGTTTTCCTTCCATAACGTCGGCTTCGGTTTTATTTCAACTAACTGCCCAGCCCTACTCTTATACTATACTAGGGCTGGGCGATATGGGTCAAAAATCATAGCTTGATATAATTATTCAGTATCTCGACATGCAATACAGTGGTGCTTGAAAGCTTGTGACCCCTTTAGAATTTTCTACATTTCTGCATATAACCTAAAACATCAGATTTTCACACAATTCCTAAAAATAGATAAAGAGAACCCAGTGAAATAAATGAGAAAAAAAAATTCATTTGTTTATTGAGGAAAATGATCCAATATTACATATCTGTGGGTGGCAAAAGTTTGTGAACCTCTAGGATAAGCAGATAATTTGAACATGAAATTAGAGTCAGGTGTTTTCCTCCATATTGAAAGGAGCCAGTTGAGGTGGTTTGAGCATCTGATCAGGATGCCTCCTGGACACCTCCCACTTGAGGTGTTTCGGTCACATCCCACTGGGAGGAGACCCCGGAGCAGACCCAGGACACGCTGGAAAGACTATATCTCCCAGCTGACCTGGGAATGTCTTGGTATCCTCTCTGAAGAGCTGGAGCTGGTGGCCGGGGAGAGGGAGGTCTGGGCTTCTCTGCGTGGGCTGATGCCTCCGTGACCCAGACCTCCAGAAAAGCGGTAGAAAATGGATGGATAGATGGAAGGATGTTTTCAATCAATGGGATGACAATCAGGTGTGAGTTGGCACCCTGTTTTATTTAAAGAATCTTTTATTTAAAGATCTACCAAAGTGTCAACATGTTTGTGGTAGTGTATCATGGCACGAACAAAGGAGGTTTCTGAGAACCTCAGAAAAAGAGTTGTTGATGCTCATCAGGTTGAAAAATGGTAGAAAACCATCTCTAAAGAGTGTGGACTCCACCAATCCATGGTAAGACAGATTGTGTACAATTGGAGGAAATTTAAGACCATTGTTGCTTTAACCATATCACAAACTATAAGGGCAGCAGCATCATTTCCAGTGACATCAGCACCTCACTGGCAGAAGAACTGAACTGCTTTTTCGCATGGTTTGAGGCAAATACACCTCGCCCGGACCCACAGATGCTATTGAATGCCAGCTCTGATGTGCTTTTCCTGCAGGATCATGAAGTGAGACAGACACTGAGAGCAGTTCACCCGAGAAAGGCTACTGGTCCCGATGGAGTGCCAGGATGGCACGCCACAGGGCTGTGGCGTGGGCTGTGGCTCGCCACAGGGCTGTGTGTTGAGCCCCACTTTGTATTCATTGTACACATATGACTGCATACTTGTTCATCCCACAAACATTATAGTGAAGTTTGCAGATGACACAACAGTAGTGGGGCTCATATCAGGAGGAGATGAGTCCGCATACAGAGATGAGGTCCAGAAACTGGTGAGACGGTGCTCAGATAATAATCTGCTATTGAATACAAAAAAAACAAAAGAACTCATTATTGATTTTAGGAAGCATAGCAGTGAACCACCTCCTCTATATATAGGCAAGGAGCATGTGGAGAGGGTGGAGGCTTTTAAGTTTTTGGGTATTCATATTTCTCACAACCTTACCTGGGCAGTTAACACCATAGCTACGATAAAAAAGGCTCAACAACGTCTACACTTTCTGAGGCTCCTCAAGAAGAATGGCCTGAATGCACAGTTGCTGGTTTTATTTTATCGCTCTGCTATTGAGAGCATTCTGTCATATGGCATCACGGTTTGGTATGAGGGCTGTTCAGCCGCAGACCGCAAAGCCTTCCAGAGAGTGATCGAGACTGCGCAAAAAATCACTGGCTGTTCTCTCCCTTCTCTGGAAGAGATTTCCAGGTCTCGGTACCTCAACAGAGCTACTGCCATCATTAAAGACTGTGCTCATCCAGGCCATGACTTCTTTCACCTGCTCCCCTCAGGAAAGCGGTACAGATCCCATAAAACCCAGACTACCAGGTTTAATCATAGTTTTTTCCCAGCAGCAGTACGTATTTTGAACGGATTTATGTAACACGCACAGACTGCTGATATTTTTGTTATTTTAGGTTATTTTGTAGCAACAACCCTGTGTGCATAAGCTGGTCTTTTGTATTTATCGCTCAGTATGTTTTTCATTATTGCTACGTATATATTGTATTCAACTTTTAGGTAATTTTGTTTCAAGCATTATTTATTGTTGTAATCATAAGAATGTTAAATGCATGAGTGAACTGTGAATGTGATAGTTTGTTTGTTTATAGTTTGTTTTTAGGGAGCAGCATCTCAATTTCGTTGCATTGTTCATTAACAATGGAATGACAATAAAGGAGTGGTCGACCAACTGAGATCACTCCAAGACCAAGGTTTCTCCAGGTCACCTTGTTTTTTGCTTTGTCTTCTAAGGTTTTAAGGTCTATGCGGCACATCCTTATATTTGTTTTAATGTTGTCCTTGTACCTCTTCTTTTGGCCTCCTGGGGCAGGTTTTCCTTTTTTTTTCTTTTAACAAGTTGAGAGTATAGCACTTAATCAGGGAGGTGAGAGTCAGGCATGTAGATAACATATCCAGTCCAGCTAAGCTGGTGTTGCACGATGGTGGCAATGATGGAGGAGATGCCAGCCTCCTCCAGGATGCTGATGTTGGCGCGTTGCTCCTCCTAGCTTATCCTGAGAATTTTTCTGAGCTGATGTTGGTGCGTTGATCCTCCTAGCTTATCCTGAGAATTTTTCTGAGGTACCTCTGATGATGTGCCTCAAGTGCTTTCAGGTGCATATTACTGTATATGTGGTTTGTTTCTGACCCATACAGAAAAGTGAGGAGTACTGCTGCTTTGTAGACAAGGAGGAGTTTGTTTTTTAAAAAAATTCTGTTGGACCACAATTCAACAGCATTGTCTGATTTTCATTGGTTAATTTTCATAGATTTTTTATTTATTACCACTTTTGTCAGATTCAGGTTATTTCTGTGACCATTGTGGGTTTTTCTTTCATTAACAGAGGAGTACCAACAATTTTGTCCACGTCTGTATGTAAGCATTTCTGTAGACAAACAGGAAGAGGATACTGGTAGTGAGCTGAGCAGAACTGTTTGTTCTCTGAAATGGAGGAAGCAGGAGCTGTTCTGTCAATCATATCAGTGGAAGGAAGACTAGAGATGATTATTCTTGTCTAAATCTTGATGAAGCAGTCCTTGGAGTTATATTATCCATCAGTGTTAAACAATGTTGTAAGGCAACAACAAAAGCAAAGGCATATACTTTAGTAACTGTTAAGTTCCTGTTGACACTGCACTTTCAAATCTTTTGTTGGATATGTTTAACTGCAATCACTTCTTGTAATCATTAACTTTAGCCATGTTTACTATTAGCATTGCACCCTTAGAAAATATCACATAAAATAAAGAAAATCCCAATAGAATCCATTTAAATACCATACTAATGTGGAATAACCAAACACCCACAACAGCTGTCCCTGTTTACTGATGACTTTCCCATAGATTTAAGGGCAGAAATTATTTCTGTCCTGCTGAAACACAAACCAGTTTGGAACAAAGTGGTGGACATAGCATGGAATAAACATTTAACTGCAAGAAACAGTGGTAAGCAAAAGATTGAATCCATCTGCTATATATACTGAAAATATCACTCATCTTTCTGGATATTTCTAAGCTGTTATAGTTTTTGTTTTGAATGTGTGAGCATGTGATCCAGATTATTTGGCTTAGCCTCCAGGTCTTGGTCCAGTGAACACAAGAGACCAATCAAAAACCCATTTACTTTTTGATTAATCCAAGCAATCCTGATGATGCTATGCAAATATCCCTCTTCAGCTCTCAGCCCTCTGGATACAAAATATTATCTGATAAGCAGAAAATTGTCTGAACTGATTTCCAGCAAAATTACTACCAGTCAGTCAGATGATAAAAACTAGTGGCTGTGAACTGTGCAACATCATCATAATTATTAACATTCACAGTGCTGTTATTGAATCTGACTGTAACTGTGAAGCCAACTTGTCAAACTCATGACACTGTGCCATGGGAAAACATAATGAACAAAGAGAGCCAGCAGTGCTCCATTTCCTAAAAAAGATCAAGATTCATCCCCCTGGAGAGTTGTACCCTCAAGCTGCTACTTCCCATTTCCGTCCTTTAAAAAGATCTTCAAAGTGGCTCTTGAAAGAGAATCTAAAAGATAAAGACCCTCTTTAAACAATCAGGTCACACTGCTTCCATAAAGTAAGAGTGTTCTTGAGAAAAAAAAAAGATTCACTTTTACTCAACAGAACTCACCGCTGCCACCTGTGACCCTGCTTCCACCTCTGCTTCAATCTCAGCCAGGCTCTTGTACTGCTGTGGAGACTCTATCACCATCTCCCTTTTAGGGGGTTTTCCTGCCCGACCCTGCATGGTGGTCGCTCCTAACCGTGCACAGCCTATCACTAGGTGTGAGGCTCTGCCATGTCACAGTTGCCTTCAGTTTGTCAGAGCTTTGTGGACGTCCAGTGAGATTCCCTCTGTACTCAGTCTCGAAGGCCCAGCCTCCTTCTCCCTTCCCCTCCTGCTCTGTATCTCATCAGAAAGCTCTGGCCCCTCCCACTTTCACAGCTGTGCAGCTGTGTGGACATGTATGTGTGTACAGTATGCAATTTATGTGAACAGAACGGGAGGGAAAATAGATCATTCCTCCATTAAAAAAAAACTTGGAAGACGCCCAGAAATCATGTCATCATGTGCTGCCCCACCTGCCTATTGTATCTGTGTTGAAAACAGAAAGCAGCTAAAAAGTGTGGAAAAAAGGTTATGAGTAAGAATATATCAGGAAAATCCCCCCTCTAAAGTACATAATTATACATTTGGTAACAATGAAATAATTCCTGCATAAGTATTGTTAAAACTAGTAGAGAGAAAAAGGGGGTAAAGATACTAAGCAGTCGACGTGGGTTTTTTTTGTTTTGTTTTAAGTGTAAGTTTAGTAAGCAATGTTTATTTGTATAGTGCTTATCTAGACCAGTTAAGTCACAAACCGCTTCACTATAAAAACAATAAAACAATCAAAAACTGGTGACATACTAATGGTAAAGTCATCATCATCATGGTTGTCTCTCGGGAGCCGAGGAAGACGATGCATTGTGCCGTCATCGGTGGGTGCGCATGTGGCTTCAGAGACCGAAATTTGAAGCACACATGCGGTTGCAGGAGGGGCATGAAATACCAGCAGTCAGGGCAGAGGCGGATGCAGCTCAGTGGCGGTGGTCATCTTCGAAGCATCTGACTGCCTTCCTTGTTAGGGCATGCCAGCTGGTTCTGTTGGCTGCTGCAGTCTCAAGCTGTCGGGGCTGGAGGCCAGCCCATTTGATGTGGGCTTTGAGGTTGTCTTTGAACCTCTTCTTTGGGCAACACTGTTTGCGGCTACCTCGTGCCAGCTCCCCGTAGAAGAGCTGACTTGGGATTCTGGAGTCCTCCATGCAGATGACATGGCCAATCCATCGAAGCTGGGCTTGGAGGATCTTGACTTGATGCTTGTGGTGTTGGCTCTGTCCAGGTCTTCTTGGTTTGTTATGTGGTCCTGCCAGCATATCCGCATGATTGACTGCAAGGACAGTGTGGAATTGCTCCAGCTTCTTGATGTGCCTGCAGTATAAAGTCCAGGTTTCACACCCGTACACCAGTGATGTTAGTATGACTGCACTGTACACCTTCAGTTTGGCTGAGAGGCGAATGTCTTTGTGTTGCAAGACCTTGGTACACAGTCTTCCCATTGCTTGACTGCCTTTCTGTATCCTCGCTGCAACTTCCTTGTCTAGCGATCCATCATTAGAGATTGTGCTCCCCAGGCACTTGAAGGTATCGACATTCTTCAGCTGTGTGCCATCGATGGTGATGTTTGGTTCTTGGTGGTCACTGTTCGGTGCAGGCTGGAAGAGGACCTCTGTCTTCCCGAGGCAATGGTACAGTAAAGAAGAAACAAAGCATTGAAAAAGAATAACAACAAATAAAAGTGTCTAAAAAGTAGAGTTTTCAACTGCCTTTTAAAAGACGCTACAGAGTCAGCAAAATAAACAGCGAGTGCTAAGCTGTTCCACAGCCTTGGAGCTAGTGCATGAAAAGCATGATCATCCATAGTTTTCAGTTGGTTGCAAGAAACCATAAGAACATCCTTATTTGTTGATCTGAGAGCTGTGAAACCTGTAGCATATGGGTGGAGCAGCTCAATAATGTAACTAGGAGCTTCACCACACAAACATTAAATGTAAGAACAATGATTTAAACTGGATTTTAAATTTGTTTAACAGGCAACTGGGTCATTCTAGAATTGGAGGACAATTTCATTTATTTAAACTTTGATTTTTGTTAAAAGTAGTCATACTCGTAATAACTAACCATTTAATTTTATAAGACCTGATATATTAATTTAAACAACTTTTGAAATTTACCTAGCTTTTCTACGGTCACATACGTTTTGGTTTTTTTTGTAATTTTATTATTCATTTTAAAATCTTTGCTCAAATACACTATGGATATAATTAATCAAACTATTACAAAGAAAATAGATTAAATTATTGTGAGCTGACGAAACCATATACAATTATTTTGGTTAAAAGGGTTGAAATTAGGGTAACAGGGTTGAATAAATTCACTACTTTTAGTTTTATTGTAGATCATGACATAAATGTGAAAAACAAATACTCATGACAACAGAAATGGTGTTTAATTTAGTTTTTAAGAAGAATTGCTACAATAAGTCAGGGTGATAAACAAACCTTTGAGGGATAAGGACTTCATATGACCACATAGTAGATGGCAAATATATACTGTATGCTCCACCAGACTGAACACCAGAATTAAATAAAATAAGGAGGAAGAACATGAAGGCAACTCATTTCAGTATAAACAACTGAATATGATAAGAATGAAAATTAGCTTGATTAATCTTTTTAAAGATAAACTGACATAGTAAATATCGTGACAGGCCTACATTTAACATAAAAATAGTACACTAAAAACCTGGCAATTAAGTGAATCAGCCTATTTAACAAAAAAAAAACACTTATGAACTGATTGCTTCTGGTGCTTCAGTGTTGTCATTTATTTGTCATGGCTAACCAGAGTAGTCCACACTTCTCTTTATTTAAATACTGCTGCCTCCTGTCTGGATCAGCATCACGCCTGGCACGGTAGCGCCTCTGCTTTTCAGCAGCACTTAGTGATGTCTTAGAGTTCTGCATAAATTAGAAACTTCAAAAACATCTATTAAGCAACTATAAATGATTTGAACATGATTAAAATGAACTTGAGAGCATTTCAGTTTTTACAACTTTAATATTCTTAGAGCTCCTGGTGGCAACAAAATGAAATAACGGCCATTTATATTCTGTAAAATAAAGTAAACCCTTTAAAACATGTTAAATTAATCCCTTCCACAGCATGTGGGGACACCATGTGGTGTACGGGGCGGCGCCTATCTCCGTTTCACTGACCCTAGACCACACAGCTACTGTAAGTAGTGAAAGCTGCAGTGGGGGGGGGTCAGTCCTCTGGAAGCTCTGCACGTTAACTTTCCTTTCCCCATTCTATTTTGCTGACCACCAAGCTAGAATGCAGAAAGTGCCATTTTCATATGGTTTTTGGTATGACCCCGGCTGGGATTTGAACCCACAACCTCCTGGTTGTAGGGCGGATGCTCTACCAACTAGGCCACCACTCTGGTTTTAAAACATGTAGATTAGTATAAATTATACTATAAATTATAAGAACACATTTGAATTTACTAAAGACAGTGGATTATTTCTTCTGAGTAAAGCAAAGGAGATGCAGCCCTGTCACTGTAGTGCAACCCTGTTACTCTAATTATGCTAACAGAGTTGAAAAACAGTCCTCGCATTAACATTTTTCACAGAAAGAAATACTATTTGTGGAATGTCATGGTTTGTGAAAGTAAAGGATAAATGTAGCTATATAAATAAATTAAAAAAAACAAACTTGGAAAATAATTTATCCTCTTTTGGTAATATGAGTAACAGGGTTGAGTTGGGTAGAGTGGCACACTCAATTTTAGTCAGAAAAGATTTGAAAAACTCAAAATATATCAAAGAGGACAAACTTTTGGTCTACCCATGGTGCTAGTACATGGTTTGATGATGTCGCTTCCTCTTTGTCATGCCAATCACTGCTTTGCTCTTCCTGTGATAGGCTAAATAGGTTTCGGTAACAGGGTCGAACTTATGTTGTGGGACACCACTTCCGGAGTTAATTAGTATTATTTAAAATATGCTTATTTTACATAAATGGTTATAACAGATGCAAGATGTGTGTATTAACAACACCAAAACAATAAAACAAAACTGAATTTATAACTTATTTTAACACATATTTGATATGCAATTTTGTAAGCAAGGACCTGGGACAAGAGGAAAAATGCTATTTTAGGGAGTGCTTAATAAATATTTTAGATCTTCAAGAATATTTTGGGACTATATTTTTCAGCACCTTTGTTTACAGTTTGTATAAGTATAATTTACAAAATAAATGTATGATTTGGTATTTTTTGCATGAATTACTTTCAATTTAATGGGTGGGACAGAAAATGTCCCACAATTCTGGAATGGCCCAGCTAGTGCAAATTAAATAAAATTGGAGTGATGTGACACTGCCTGTGAGAGTGTGTTAAGAACCTGGCTGCAGCATTCTGGACTAATTGGAGATGATTAAAAGTCCTTCTCAGACTTGAAAACAAAGAACTGCAGTCATCCAATCATGAAGAAATAAATGTATGGACAAGCATCTCTAGTTTGGTCTACCATAGATCTGAGCTTCATTGTATTTCTTAAGTGGAAAAAAAGCAGAAGTATGTCAGTGACTTGATAATCAAAACTCAGGGACTGATCAAAAATAACACTAAGATTATGAACATTTGTTTGTAATCTTTTGTTTTTGTTTTTAAAGATGACTGTAAAGCTCCATGCATCTGTCTGGCTGCAGCAGGAACAAAAATCAGCACTTCTGTTTTATCAGAATAAAACTGCAGAAACTCAAACTCAAGCTACTGTTTATTATCCATCCCATAATTGCATTAAGACAGTCCTTTAAAATCCAAATTTTCTTATCTCATGAGGCTTAAAAGATAAGTATAATTAAATGTCTATACTTAAATGTCTCTACTTCCGCTTCTGAGAGAGAGCAGACGCTTTTCTTCCCTCTCCCTCCTAATCCTCTCCCTTCTGATCCCAGCTTGCAATGTCACTCTTCTCCTGGCTGAATCTTAATCCAAATGGAAATTATGGATCTGGAAAGCGGCTTATATGCGATTGTCACCTTTAAAAGAAGAAGCGGGTCAGGGGGAACCCAAGGGAGACTCATGGCATTGGAATTCATGTGTCTGTGTGATTCAACTGAGATTGAACTGATCACAGGATCTTCTGTTTTGGCCCCTGGAGTTTTCCTAGTGTATCGAAATTATCTGGGTGAGCTAATCAAATGCGGACCCCGGCGTAGCTCCCTTAACAAATTCAACAATTCGTCCAGCTGGGGGGAGCACTGACTGTCAGCGGCAGGATTAACATGGAATTTACTACCTGGCATGCATTGAAGAGAGAACGAACTCTCTGGACATGTTTTACCTATGTTTCGGTAGGTGGATAACATCTGTGGATCGCTGAGTGCTCTCCAGAGAATGATCTAAAGTATGATTCAAGCCTGTATGAAATTGAAGCACAGAATCGAAGAGAGAGAAATTTTTTTATTCTCTGAGTGCACTGTGCAGATTTGACCTTGTGTTTTGGTACCCTTGTTTACATTCCTCCTCGATAAGATAACGCCAGAGAAGTGGCTTATGTCTACCCATACATCAACAATCAGTTGTTGTCGTCAGCGGATTGGTCTCTCGAGGACAATGCCCATGTGCCTTCTGCAAGGAAGAGGAAAAGAGAGACAGACTCTGATCTCTGGTCTTGTTTATAAGTCACATGATTATAACATCTATCCACTGCCTGGAGGCGCCCTCTGCTGCCCACTAACAACTGTTACACTCACACTACACAATGACATGCAAATATACACACACTGCTCTCCCTCCCTCTGCTGTGTGATTGTATCTATTGTCTGCTAATGCATGAGGGGTTTTTTTCTGTGTAGTCAAAATTTGGCTCATATACGAGCGTTTATTCTGATTACTATGTTTTTTTCTCTCTCCTATTGTGTTTTCCTCCCCCTCCCCTCCCCTCTTTACCTCCACTGTTGGCAGGCGCCTTGTATGGCGACGCGTCATTGGATGCGCCTAACGTGCGCATCCAATGTCAAGTCAAATTCCTTGTGTGTTTACTTGTAAATATACTTGGCAATAAAGCTGATTCTGATTCTGATTCTGATTCTGATGTCATCAGCATATAACTGATAAGAAATAAACTAATAATGTCCTAAAATCTGGCCTAAAGGAAGAATTAGAAGTTAAAATAAAACCGGACCTAGCACAGATCCTTGAGGAACACCACAACAGCAGAGTTTGATAAAGTCTTTATATTGCTTCCTTATACTTTTTTGTATTATTACAACTATATAACAGCCTTACCTAATGGTATCAATATATTAAGTGCAAAAGAGCAAAGAGTAGATGATACAGTTTTAAAATAGAATGTAGAGAAGTTAATTATCACCGCCATACACACACACACACACACACACACACACACACACACACAGAGCAGACAAAAACAGTCTCCTTGAATAACACAGAGTGATTAGTAATGTTTGTGCGTGCTGCAGTTTTATCACCCAATAGACCCTGGTTCACAACCTACTTTGCACTCTAAGTGGCAGATTTACTAATGTGCTGCGCCATTGCAAAACTCTGTTTTGACATTAAAAAACTACTTTTGAGATTTACTAAAGGGCGCAGGGCAAAATTAGCAGTGGAAAGGCATGGACTACGTTAATTTTGCGCCTGGCCTCATTGCATATATATTTGTGTGAGTTGTCCTGTCAAAGCACAAATTTGAGGGAGGGGAGTATTTAAATGACTGGCACAATGTGATTTACTAAGGTTTGCGGTTGTCAATCTCCTGCTAAATGCGCAAGGATTTAACGCCCAAAAAAGCTTGTCTTATTCATCTGCACCTAATGACAGCGATCATTGGTGCCGAGACACCAGTGAGAACCGAGGGCACATGGCCGAAGAGACAGAAGCTTCTTTCTGCGCATGACTTTATTTGGCATGACAGAAGAATAGATTATACGAATATCAACAGTCTCACAGAGATCGTGTTATGCTGAACTGGACATCAGCTGGCAGGTTTTTTTTAAATTTCATTAGTTTATACTGAATATAGCCTACTACATGAATTTGCATCCATACAATAGGATGCAATAGGAGCCCTTCCTACTTGCAGTGGATATACAGATATGTCAGCCAATCGTGACTTTTTTATTTTCTGTGGAAGTTCAGTCTCGAACTCTGGAGTTTTCCTCTCCTATCAGCTCCCCCTCACTTTCGAAGCAAAATCTTCCACACTGTCAATTTTCTTCGTTTTTTTTCTCTATCTATATTTCTATATTTACAGTATTCCTTTTTGCTGTGCATAAAACAGTAATTCAGTTCCCTCTTCTCTCTATTTCTCTCTCCCAGTTCAGGATATACAATATAGGAAGAAAACAACAATGAGATTATTAACAAAAAGAGCACACAGATCCATAGAAACGTCCTCCGAAATTGCAACACTGTAACTCTGTGACGAACTGGTGAGCATGCCCCCCCTCCCCTCTTGTGCGTTTTCCCTCTGTCTGTTTCCCACCTTTGTAGCTCATCAGCACACCTGTGTGATGAGACACACCTGCTGCTTCCTCGTTCTCCAGCGTATAAAAGAGCCAGTTTGTGAATGCTCCCTTGCTGGACTGTTGGGTATTGCTGCCTCAGCTAAGGCTTGATTATTTACCTCCATGTAAGTTTAACTGTTTGCTGACTGTTTCCTTCTCCTCTCAGGTTGCTGCCATCACAGTGGTGTGTCTCTTCAGGACTGTGCGTGCTCGCCTGCCCTTCACCATCTCGTCTGGTCGACACCTGCTCTCCACCATCTCATCTGGTCTGCTCCTCCTGTCAACCATCCCGTCTAGTTCCCCTCTTCCTCATCCGGTCAGCCTACAGCTATCTTTTCCCTTTACACACTGGTCTCACAACCGTGCCCTCTGTTCAGTTCGTAAGTCCTGTCAGCTCTTTATGAGTCTGCGTATTTCCTCATCTTTCCCAATTAACCTCCTTCTCCTCTCTTCTCTCTCCACAGGCTGTGTGTGCTTCCAGCGTACCATCCGTGTTTCGGTCTCCAAATTATTTTGTGGTGTATTGTGGGTTGGGGGTTTTCTGTAATAAATTTTGTGTTACTTTTACTCTGTGTCTGAGTATTCTTCCAGAGTTGTTTGCCCTGCATTTGAGCCTCTGGTTGGCAGGGATGGCAACAGGAAATTCTGATTTCAGCTGAAATCTAATTTGGTCGATTGACTTACGGGGGGGCCGGGGGGGGCGCAGCCCCCCTGAAGCTGGGAGGTTTTCAGTAAAACAGAAGTAATTTAGGCTGAAAAAAATGATTAAAATAATGAAATACTAGACTTAGATAAATCATTAAATTTAATGAAAAGTTAACTTACTTTTTCTTCAATGTTGTCTCACTGTCTTTAGTCCAACATATTTAACAGTTCTATTAGAGGTTTTTACACTATTTACACTGGTCACCAAGTGACTTCTAATGTGAAACTTTCTTCCTTTTGGCAGCAAGCTGTGTCAGTCTCTGAACTTTGAACTTCATCTCCTTTTCTGGTTTCTTCAGAAACTGTCCGAGTGTTTCTGTTACCTCATTGAACTTTGAGCCAATTTTCACCTTTACTGTCACTTCGCTCCCCGAAGCTCCTGGGTTTTTATGATTTTTAAGTACCAGAACTGTGCTTACATGACATAAAACAAACAGCTGAATGCCACTTATTACTGTATAATATTGACTTATGTTCCAAGAAGATAGCATTCCTAAACTAGAAAAGCACTCAGAGCGCATCCCTCCGCCAAGGCTCCTTCCGTTTGTCATGGATCAACTCCAAAATGTAAAGGGTTTGTGTGTAGGCCTATAGCCACTTGTGGTGAAAATTGCATCAAAGTCTGTCCATCAGTTTTGGAGTATTGTTGCTAACACACTGTGAGAAGATAAGAGCCTTGGCTGAGGTATGCATTCTCAGATCATCACCAAAATATAATGGGTTCCTCTCTAGCCCAAGAACCACCTCTGGTGAAAATTTTATCCAAATCCATCCAGTAGTTTTTGTGTAATCCTGCTGCACAAATACAAAAAAGCCCTTGGTGGAGGTATGCACTCTCAGATCATCACCAAAATCTAATCATCTGTTCCCCGTGCCATTGCACACCTTTCCTGAAAATTTCATGACAATCCGTCCATAACTTTTCCTTGCTAACAAACAGACAGACAGACAAACCAACGCAGATGAAAACATAACCTCCTTGGCGGAGGTAAATATTCCAACAAGCATTATCCATCACATGCTTTAACACTTGATCAAATCAAAATCAGTTAATTTTATCTATTCCATAATAGAAATAAAATTCCAACATACCATTACTTTTTATAATTTCAGCATTCATTTCAGATCACCAGTTTCAATCTCCATTGAGTCTTGAGCAGCTCATTTTCCTCCCCCGCGCAGCCCAGCTCATACAGCCGCTGTACGCTGCACTCAAACGGAAACCGGCGGACAGAGTCGACTGGACTCCTGAACGGGAGCAGGCGTTTTGAGGTTAAAACAGCGCTCATTATCGACGCCTCGGACATGGGCATAGCGGCCGTCGTGGAGCAATGCGTTGCCGGTTCTTGGCAGCCGCTCACCTTTTTTTTAAGCAGGTCTTTGCACGACAGTGAACGTAAATACAGCGTGTTCGACAGAGAGTTAATGGCTCTCTACCTGGCATACGCCACTTCCGGTTCTGGCTGAAAGGGCACACTTTAACTGCGTTCGTGAACCACAAGCCGCTAACGTACTTAACGTACATATAATATAAAAATAAAGCGGAATTCGGTGAATTACCAGAAAAATCACATCCCTGAGAACAAGCCGAAATGAATTTTTGACAAAGCATACGAGCCATTTGATTGGTCCAATCGTTTGCAACTATCCAATCGCAGGGCTGTTTACAATACAGCAGTAGCTTGATGTGATATCCTACCGTGTAGCAATGATCACACTTGAGTTATTTCTTTGGCTAACTCTGCCGTTTATTCTGCAACACACATAATAGACTGAACATGGATTCTGCGCGGGGTTTTCACACTCTTATTCTAATATGTCCCCTTAATAGTAGTGCTGAACAATACAGGTAGTTCCCCCTAGAGGCATGTGCCAGTAATGTTTTGAATTAGACTTGCAGTCTACCACATCCCTCCCCTCTAGATTAAACTACTTTTAATTACACTAGCCAATTATGCTAGACATCCTGGAACTCCCATTTAACCCTAAACAATCACAGTTACTTTTAACTTCTTAAACACATGTGCCATACACATAATTTCTTTCTCTCTTTTTTTTTTTTTTTTTTTTTTACATGTATAACACACATAACAGTCTAACTGGGGATTTGGTTTGACTACCGCATCCCAGTGAGGTTCCAGGACGCATTCTTGTCCTGTGGCTGGGGAACTCACTACTGACTAAGTATAGTCCTTCAAGTAGTCTGGAGCTTTCCTAGCTCGCTGAGATCTTCTCACGGCGGGTGAGCCAACTGCAGGTGAAGACTCAGACTGCTCCACTGTTTCGGCTGCTGCAGTGCTGCCCGTAGAATCTGCAGAGACGGTTACCTCAGGTTTCACCTGAAGTGGTGGTTCATTGATGCTCTCCTCAGGATGGGTGTCAGACAACACCTCGGGTGCCATCGGCAGGGGAATGGAGCTCCTACCACGAACTTGGTCGATGTGTCGCCTCACCACTTGTCCATGACCTAATGTCACCTTGAATGACACAGGGCCTGTCTTTTCTGTTATTTCTCCTGGTACCCAGGCTGGTCCTGAGCCAAAGTTGCGGGTGTAGACCACGTCTCCTTCTCTCAGTATTCTCTCTCTAGCATGCATGTCATGATAACCTTTTTGTTTCTCTTGTTTATCATGCACTTTGTTTCTGAAGTCTGGATGTATTAAGTCAAATGTTGACCTCAACTTCCTTCCACACAACAGCTCAGCTGGTGACTTGCCAGTTGTAGATTGGGGTGTTATTCGATAGCTGAATAGAGCTCTCGACATTCGGGTTTCAATAGAGTCTCCTGTCATCTTTGTCATGAGTGACTTGAACGTCTGCACGGCCCTCTCGGCTAAGCCGTTAGAAGAAGGATGGTATGGCGCAGTCGTGATGTGACGTATGCCATTCTTTTCAGAAAACTCTTGGAACTGTTCACTCGTAAAACATGTACCGTTATCTGATACTATGATTTCAGGTAGCCCATGTTGGCTGAAACTCTTTCTAAGACATTCAATGGTAACAGTAGAAGTAGAGCTACTCACAGAATATGCATCGATCCACTTTGAGTATGCGTCAACTATGATCAGGAACATTCTTCCCATCCATGGACCTGCGTAGTCAATGTGAATTCTTCTCCATGGTTTATCTGGAACTTCCCAGGGATGTAGTGGGGCTGCTGGAGGACTGTTCCTGTTCTCCTGGCATGCCGCACATGACTTCACAAGCGCCTCCACCTCTGCATCCATGTTGGGCCACCACATGTAACTCCTCGCCAACGCTTTCATGCGAGTGATGCCAGGGTGTGCTTGGTGTAGTTGTTGCAGTAAGGCATTCCTACCAGGTGGTGGAACAACCACGCGTCCTCCCCACAGGATACAACCTTCCTGGGTGCTGAGCTCATCCTGTCGTCGGGCATAGGGAATGAACTCAGGACTGTTCATCTTCGGCCATCCTCTCAAGATGTATTCTCGCACTCTTGCTAGAACAGGGTCTTTGTCTGTCCACTTCTTTATTTGTTGTGCGTTCACCAGGGGCACGCCGATATCTTCAAACAATAGCACTCTCTCCTCCTCCTCAGGCGTGCTGTCTCTTCCTCCATCCAAGGGTAGCCTACTCATCGCGTCAGCATTCGTATGGTCCCGTCCGGCTTTGTAAACGATGGTGTACTCATACGCTGCTAATGTAACGGCCCATCTCTGAATTCTCTGAGATGTCATCTGGGGTATGGCTCTCATTTCACTGAACAGTGAAATTAGTGGCTTGTGGTCAGTCACTATAGCGAACTGTCTCCCGTACAGGTATTTGTGGAATTTTTTTACACCAAATACTACTGCAAGGCCCTCCTTGTCTAGCTGGGAGTAGTTTTTCTCAGCTGCACTAAGAGTTCTTGAGACGAACCCTATGGGTCTCTCTGAGCCATCCTCCATACGATGAGAGAGTACAGCACCCACACCGTAGGGTGATGCGTCACACGCCAGGATGAGTGGTTTGTTTGAATCATAGTGCACTAACACACTACAGGATTGAAGTAGCGCTTTGGACTCTTCAAACGCCTTCTGCTGCTTGACCCCCCATGACCATTTTTCTTCCTTCTTAAGTAAGGTATGTAGTGGTGCCAGCAGCGTGGAGAGCTTTGGGAGGAACCTATGGTAATAGTTCAACAAGCCCAGGTAGGCTTTTAACTCAGTAACATTTTGTGGCTCAGGTGCCTCCGCAATGGCTTCCACTTTGTCTGTTAGAGGGTGTAGACCACTGGCGTTGATCTTGTGGCCTAGGAACACCACCTCTTTTCCCATGAACTCACACTTGCTTCTTTTCAACCTCAGACCGCTTTTCTCCAACCGTTGAAGCACTTCCTCCAGCGTTTTCAGATGTTCTTGTTCATTTGGTCCTGTACAAAGGATGTCATCCAAATAAATGGCAACATTCGGAATTCCACCTAGGATGCCCTCCATAGTTCTCTGGAATATAGCAGGACTGGAAGCTACTCCAAATGGTAAGCGTGTGTAGGTATATAAGCCTTTGTGTGTATTGATGGTTACATACTTTCTTGATTCTTCTTCCAGGACTACTTGTTGGTAGGCGTGACTCATGTCTAATTTCGTGAAGTGTCGGCCGCCATTCAGCTGTGCGAAGAGGTCCTCCACTTTAGGAATTGGATACTGATCCACCCGTGATGCTCGATTGACAGTGAGTTTGTAATCTCCACATATTCTAATGGAGCCATCCGGCTTTCTCACTGGGACTATGGGCGCCGCCCATTCTGCAACCTGCACTGGCTCAATGATCTTGTCATCCAGCAGCCTCTGTAGCTCGCTTTCAACCAGTGGCTTGACTGCATAGGGTACCGGTCGGGGTTTGCAGAATCGTGGTTGGGCCTCCTTGTCCACATTAATCTTTGCAGTGACACCTTTTAGCTGTCCTACGCCTTCTTTGAACACCTCAGCGTGTCTTTCGAGGATCTCCTCCAGCTGCAATTTGGGCTGAGATTCCACTTTATTCACCAACTGATCAATCATGGCCAGTTCTTGTAGCCAACTTCGCCCTAGTAGATTTGGTCCTTCGCTCCCAACTACTACTACAGGTAAGTCCTTTTCTTTGTTTTCGTGCTGCACCTTCACTTGTGCCATGCCTAGCACGTCTAGCTTCTCTCCTGTGTATGTTTTTAATTTTAATGAACAGGGATTTAATTCTGCTGTGTCTGTTTTCTTCCACAGTTGTGTATATTGCTGTTTACTTAATATGGTTACTCCACAGCCTGTATCAACTTCAAATGTTACTTTCATTCCATTAACATTCATGGTACGCGTGATGGGCGCTACCTTGGTCAGCTCCTCTGACGTGTTGTAAATTGTGTGAAAACCCATGTCTTCTGTATCACTTTCTCCCTCCCCTCTCAGTTGATTCGCTCGCTGTTCCTTTCCTGGGCCCTTGTTTTCATACTTTTGCCCTTTTACTGTTGCTTTCAGCACCTGTGCGCTGTCCACCTTTATTCTACATGCTTTCTTAATGTGCCCTCGCTTGCCACAATTATGACACAGCTCAGTGGCAAATTTGCACTCGGCGGCATTGTGCTGGCCTTTGCAGCGATAACAACTGGGGAATTTGTGCTGAGTTTTGTCAGTCAACACTTTGTGGACACCTACTTGGGTCTTAGGCACACGAACATGCGTTGCTGTGTCCTCTGTTAGCTTCCCTTGCATCTCTCTCACATCTTTAGATGCTGTTTCCATCGCTTGGCATAATTCCAAAGCCTTCGCAAAAGTGAGTTTTGTTTCAGATAAAAGTCGCCGTTGCATTCGGTCATCATTCACTCCACACACAAGTCTGTCTCTTAACATTTCTTCCAATGAGTCTTTGTAATCACAGTGCAGTGTTAATTTCCTCAATTCTGCCACATACTCTGCTATGGACTCAGTGTTCCTCCTTATGCGTGAATTAAATTTGAATCGTTGCACGATTTCACTCGGTTTGGGGCTGAAGTGCTTCTGAAGCTCAGCAGTAAGCTGGTCGTACGTTTTATCTTTCGGTAATGCAGGGCTTATTAAATTTCTCAAAAAGCTGTAAGTAGTTGCACCAACTCCACTCAACAGTACAGCCTTCCTTTTGTCTGGCTCCTCAATGTCATTAGCTTGGAAGAAAAAGTCCAACATTTCACTATATTCTTCCCATGACTGAGTCGAGTTATCAAAAGGGGTTACCGTTCCGATTACAGCCGCCATTGCTCGTCGTGGTGGGGAAACCTCGTTTTTCCTCCTCTGAACTTGCACTCGAACTACTGGAGTCACTTGAGTTCGCCACACTTGCAATGTTCTCTGTTTCTCGCCGCTGATTTTTTTCTTTTAATCCTCGTCGCCAATTGTGTGATATCCTACCGTGTAGCAATGATCACACTTGAGTTATTTCTTTGGCTAACTCTGCCGTTTATTCTGCAACACACATAATAGACTGAACATGGATTCTGCGCGGGGTTTTCACACTCTTATTCTAATATGTCCCCTTAATAGTAGTGCTGAACAATACAGGTAGTTCCCCCTAGAGGCATGTGCCAGTAATGTTTTGAATTAGACTTGCAGTCTACCACACTTGAGTACATCCGGGTTATCGCGAGACTTCGGGGAAGCGCCAAGCGCGTATGTGTTTTTTTTTCCAAACTTTATTGAGAACAAGGTAAAGGTACAAAATTATGACATAGATGATAAAATCGGCGGAAATCCGCGGATCGGCGGAAAATTGCCATCCCTGGTGGTGAATTATGACAAACTCAGTGGCATTTATAAAATGTTATGAACTGGGAGACCTGTAGATTTTGTAAAAACAAAGTTATTCACATAATAAAACCCCAGAGTCTTCATCAGACCATGATGGTTCTAGTGTTAATAAAATAAACATGTTGGTCAAATAATCAATTTATTCATGAGAAGTCCTTTTCAAAATTAGATACAAATGCTTCATTTATACATATTAAACAAGAGTCTGCCATGTTAAATGAAAATCTAAATTCTGAAATATGGCAAACAAAGAAACTATTTTAGTGGGGTTTGCGCTTAAACAAATGCTTAAAAAAGCTTTATATATTATGCTCCTCCGAACTGGCTGTGCCTGTGTTGATGACTCGCTCCCTCAGGTGTGGCTGTGTGCAATTTTGTGGTGCTCTTGGTGGATGGGTGTTCATTACTGAAATGAAGTGACTGCATCTGTGTTCATAATTTTGCGTGTTGTTAGTGGCAAAAATTGGCGACTCCCTCAGGCACTCTGCCTAAATTGCACATTCGCTAATTTGTGCTGCCTTAAGGTGCCTTCACACCAAATGTGAACGGGCAAATTTTTTGCGCAGCCCAATTACATTATAACTAAATATAAATACATGAATAGACATGAATTCACCATCTGGATGAGATGCAGACAGGCGAAGCTGCCTTTATAACTTCTGCAGCAATGTTTCACCTGCTGTTGAAATCCCCAAAATAACGTCATGCTTAGGCTTACATTATCTAATGGGGGGGGCTCACCTGAAAAAAATTGTCCCTGCCTCAAAAACTTGATGGGTGTTTCCGTCGCTAGCTTGCTAGCCTTGTTAGCACATCTGTGGCAGGAATCTGTGGGTAAATAACCCCGACATCCCAATTCAGCTGAGGAACTCCCGATCCTTCTGTCTCCCGGTGAGTGTCAGTCTCATTTTCAAACTAGTTTACTCTACCAATGTTGATACTTTTATTCAGATGAAAGGAGAATCTCAAAGCCAGCCTATCCCTCGGACGTGAACGTGCGACTGCGCGATTTCGTGTGTGCTCACCTCTTTCCATTGACTTTGTATGGATTCGTGCCACCCGTTCTCGTTTGGTGTGAAGGCCCCTTTAGTAAGTCTGCCCCTAAGTCACGACTGTCTCTTTTTAAGTTTCATTTTTAAGATACTAGCATTTCTTCGATATGAAATGAGAGACAGTACAAACATGTAAGGAGAAGGGGTGGGGTGGGGGATTATGTAGTAAAAGCCCTGAGATGGACTTAAACTTGGGCCTCGACACTTAGGTTCACATCTAGGTGCACCATAGGGGCACTCACATTTTCGTACACTTTTCATTATTTTTAGTAGTTTGAATTAGGCACTAAAAATAAGCCAAAAATGGAAAAAAAATCAATGGTCAACAACAAGTTAGGTACCAACCAGAAACACTCCTCTTTATGGTCCTGTTAAACTCTAACTGTGGCATCACAATGTATAAAACGTAATCAAATTTATTTAATATGATGCCAAGCTACAGAATGAGAACATCAACTTTTTAAGAAAAGTGCCATGATGTATGAAAGCCAACATGATGTTTCCTATAGACTTTTATAGCTTTTTTTTAAAAACAGTCACAGGTTTCATCATCTGCTGGGCATCACAGACAATGCAAGCTTAACGTGCATCTGCATTGGCTTCACTTTTCAGATGCAGAATTTACACGTGTCTTTTCAATTCAATTCAACTTTATTTATATAGCGCCATTTCACAACAACAGTCATCTCATAGCACTTTCAACTGTATGGGGGGACCCCCACAGTTGCAGAAAGACCCCAGCAATCAGGTGATCCCCTGTGAGCAAGCACTTGGCGACGGTGGAGAGGAAAAACTCCCTTTTACACACAGACTGTTGCACGAAGCATCTAATTTGCACAGGTGGACTGAAGCCTCAACTTTATGTACAGTAAATGTAAAGCAGACAATTAACAGTGAAAGAGGTCATGCATTATTTGTTTACATACTTCATAAGCAGTAGCAGTTGCTATTGCTAGACAGTGATGGAAAAATTGGCAGAAACAGAAAAGAAAACCGATATGTCTTTAGTTGAATTAATGAACAGCTATGACACTGATGTAAAGACATAAAACCTGGTGTATAGATTATATCCTACACAAGTTCCCAGATCTGTAACTACTGTTGACATTACTAAAAATAACCGGTAGTGAGAGGACTTTCTGTTGCTATTCTGCTCGTCTTTGAACTTTTCCTATGCCATATCCGCTGCAGCAGGCATCCACAGCAGGGTCTGTTAAAACACATTTCCCCCTTATCCGGCTCTCAGACATGGCACACACTCTCCTGCTGCTTCAGGAACAATCTTGAGTTGCCCCTCATTTCTCCTTAGAGTCAGCACTCTCTCTGAAGACAATCGCTCGCCTTTAATCTTTCAGCAACGGACCCACAGCAGCTCAGCTGTTTTCTATCCGACGGTGTGCTTCAGAAAGATGACATTCAAAGCTTTCAGAGAGGAATGACTGTGGTTGAATTTATGCAAATTCTTTATTTTGCAGGGGCTTTCTGAGTCGCCAGCACTTCTAAATCACGCTGATATTTACAAGCTAAGAAATCTTACTGACTCAACAAGCGCAATTAATAACTCATCCAATTATCTTCTCCTTGGGCTGAGAACTTAGGGGCTCCCTTGTGCGCACAGACTGAGAGAGGGGGAGGTGGGATGTCAGAGTGGGGAGATGACATGCCACGGGTCAGGACGACTTCAAAGGCCGTCATCTCTCCCCGCTGCAGTTTCAGAACCGTCGCTCTTAACAAAATGTAGCACAAAAGCAGGCAAGGATGTGTAAGTTTTTCTTTTTTCTACTGCAGGGTCCTTTGATCATTTGCAAAAATTGTTTTAACTGTACTTGCTTCAAAAGGACTTGCTGAAACATGGCATTCAGAGAAATTATTTCTTTTAAAACACAGGAGAGTGCACATTGGCTATAAAATATTTTGTATTCTTCCAACCGGGCAGCAAAGGTGTAAGGGTGATGCAAAGAGTTTCCAGAGTTACAGAAATAACTGTCGTAACTGTCAGGAGCAAGGAGCAGGCAGAGAGAAAAGAGGACCCAATATGTAGGAAATTATCCAGTTCACAAGGGTTTATTTACAATAGGAAACAAAGCACGGCTTGGTGACCGGAAAACACATTATCTAACTAACTAACTAACCTGCACTTATATAGCGCTTTTCTAGTCACAAAGACCACTCAAAGCGCTTTCATTAATACTAACCCTCTATTCTAAGGGCCTATAGGAAACAGATATCTAGGGACAATTTAGAACAGCCAATTAACCTAACATGCATGTCTTTGGCATGTGGGAGGAAACCGGAGAAATCCCGGAGTAAACCCACGCAACACGGGGAGAACATGCAAACTCCACACAGATCACTGTTGGTCGGGGGCTGGGATCGAACCCACGATCCCACGATCCCCACAATCCCCCGGCCAAGGGTAAACTGTGCTGCCGCAGTGCTAACCACTGCGCCACCGTGCAGCCCGATTATCATAAACTAACTTAAACACAAGGAGATATAACTTAAGGAATATGTCAGAATTGTCCCTCGGAGCAGAGAGGAGACCCACACACTGAACTGTGAGTTTGTGATGGTTTATTACAAACATAAAGAACAAAGTGCACAAAATAGCTATAAAGACACAAAGAAATTACACGGTAACTGATAGAAGAAAGTAGAGGATGTCAAACTTAGCTGGTAGTAGTCAAGACCGCAGCGAGGAATAAATGGAGCAGCGGGTCTTAAATAAAGCATAATACAATTGAATACACGTGTGGATACCAGAGCAGGCAGGAGGAAAGAATGATTATAACTTGGGTCAGCTGGGAGCAATGAGAGGGGAGAGGGCAGGGCTGACAGCTGACAGTGACACCGCCCACCATGAAGCAAAAAACTGGAAGTGCCACTGACAGCTGTCAACCCAGAGAGAGAACACAACAGTACGATGTAAAAAAATTAAAGGTCAACAAATAAAGACAGAAATAAATACAAACCAATACCAAACAGAAGAGTAACAAAACTATGACATAAACAAGAGGATGAGAAAAATAAGAAACAGTACGAAATATACAGAACCCAAAAGGCACAAAATACAACAAATATACAAATATAGAGAAAAGCCATGAGACTGAGCACGGCAGAAACCTCCAGTGCTCAGCTCATGAAAGAGCGCCCCTCTCAAGGGGTGGAGACCAGACAACCAGGGTACATCAAAAAAGAACCCCCCCCCCAAAAAAAAAGGAGTATAACAATAAACCACCTCGGGTGGGTGGTGGGGGGAACAGGTTAGGAGGGAATAAAACAAAACCCCACTCAGGACCCACACCAGGCAAAAACCCAACCGCCTAAGCCTAATGTGAGGAGAGGGAATCACGACAGCCTCGGGCAGAGGAGAGGGGACCACGATGCCATCTGGCAGAGGACAGGGGACCACGATGGTGCCTGGCAGAGGAGGGGGAACCACAACGCCCTCGGACTGGCCTGTAGTACCTTTGGAGGTCCCGGACTGGAACAGTGCAGCACCCGTAGTGGCTCCGGCCTGGAGCAAGGCAGCACCCGCAGTGGCTCCAGGCTGGAGCCATCGCGAGTGCTGCGCTGTTCCATGTATAGATATAGATATATATATCCAGACTGGGCCAGAGTTGCACCCTTGGTGGGCCTGGACTGACCCAGAGCTGCACCCACCGTGGCCCCCGGGCTGGAGCATAATGCCCACATAATGCTGCTGGAGGGCAGCACCAATGTTGGTTTCAGACTGGGGCGCAGCACCCACGGAGACCCGGACTGAGGAGGAGCTGCACCCACAGAGGTCCCAGGTTGGGATGGAGCACCCGCGGAGACCTCATCTGATGGGGAAGCAGCACCCTCGGAGATCCCGGGCTGGGACAGGGCACCTGTGACGTCCTCAGTTGGAGGAGCTGGACCCAAGGAGACCTCTGGCAAAGTTGGATGAACCTTGGTGACCCTGGGGAAAGGCTCAGAGAGGGGAGGCAGAGAAACAGGGTCAGGGTCACCGGCAGCAGTGGAGCCTGGCGAGGTGAGCTCAGGTGCAGCTAACGGCTGCACTTGGTTCTTCCCACCAAGATCCAGGCAAGATCTCTCCAAAACGAAAGCAATGAAAACAAAGGAGAGCACGTGCCTGAGCTCAAGCTCCACTGCCATCCAGGACTCCGTCGATCTATGTGGCGATGTCTCAGGCCCGACCCTCTGGAGGTCCAGCTTTGGCTCTGCTGCAGTGGCCCCTGCAGCAGGCATGGTGGTCAATGCAATCCCAGGACCCCCCAGCAAAGTGACCCACGCAGGTGGCTCGTCCAGCGTGTATCCAGGAGGTCAATTTTCTCCCGGCGCTGACTCCTGCACAGCTGAATCTCGGGGATGCTCAATCGTTGGTGCACGCTCCGGATCGCAGACCGCACTCTCCCCCAGTCCAGACCAAGGCTGCGGGGCTGGAACCAGGTTCTCCAGGGCCGCAGGCTCCTCCATCACCCGGTAGCTCAACCCAGTAATCGGTGGACACTCGGGAAAAATAGGAGGAGACACGGAGAGGGCAAGTGTAAAACTAATGGCTGCAGCAGGCGGTGAGGACTCAGTGGAATGCAAAGACTGAGCCTCACCACCGGGAATCAGGCAAGGTAGTTTATATGTTAGAGACTGAGAATGAAACACTACTTACCTGTTTTCCCGGGGCACGATGTTTCCTGCTGCACCTGGTCTAGCACCATCCCTCTCCGTGGCTACGGTAGATATGGGCCCCTCAGTCAATCGTGGAGGAGCCGCCCCTGCTGACACAGAGACGGGCGGAGTCGGGGAGAAACGGCCGGCCCCTCAGCAGCGGGAGGAATCGCCGAGGAGGAGGGAGAGGTAGCAGCAGTGGAGGCTGACGTTGGCTGACGGAACAGCCGGAGAAGAAAAACCAGAAAAGGGGATTGCTGTGGGAGTCTTCGACCTCGGTGATGGGGAAACTGCTGCCTGAGAGGCGGGGATGTTCCTCCAGCAGTCTGGAGCTGGATGGCAGCGTCATGGAGCAGGAGCTGGAGGTGAGGCGGGTGAGGAGACCGTGGTACCGAGGCCCGGGGACGCCTCCCCGTAGGCGCAGACCTCTGCTTCTTCATAGAGCTCCTCTCCCTACCACTGTTCTCCCTTCACAGGGCCACTACCAGCATAATCCTCTCTAGCCCCTCAACAGGGCACCGGCGAGCAGCCGCCTCCGCGAGGCCCAGATACCAGAGAGTGTCTTTAGGGATAAGAGCTCCATGAGCATTGGAGATAAGATCATCCAACTCCATCAGCGTCCTGCAAACTTCCCACCCCAGGCTCATTGAGCTAGAGTAATCAGGGACCACGCTGACAGCTTCATTTAAAAACAGAAAGCTTGGAGAAGTAAAAAAACCATAAACCCACAGCAGCTGGATCACAAACTAGCTGCGGTCTTCTGTTAGAATTGCCCCTCGGGGCAGAGAGGAGACCCATGCACTGAACTGTGAGTTTGTGATGGTTTATTACAAATATAAAGAACAAAGTGCACAAAATAACTATAAAGCCACAAAGAGATTACACGGTAACTGATAGAAGAAAATAGAGGACACCCCCCCATCATGACAATACCATTGTTAAAGTAGCAAAAAGTAAGTCTGTTTTATCAATATGGGTTTGTGGAAATAATACAAAGGTAAGGGGTTAAAAAGCAGATGTTTGATACTGTCTGAGATCAGATCTTCCTACAGGGATCCTGAGAACACAATTTTGTTTGCATATATAAACCACTAAGGATGTGTGTAGGATTAAGCATCTAATCTAAGATGTTTGCTTTGTGCAGTGGAATAATCTGCTAGCTCCAGATCACTGTAGATTTCCATCTATTTTCTACTGCTTACCTGAGATACCAAACTTCCCAGCCACCCACCACCTCCAATTCTTCTGTGAGAAATACCATCATGCACCCATGCCAGAGAGACACAAACTACCCAGTGTTTCTTGGGTCTTCCCCAAGGCTTCTTCTCAGTTGGACATGTCCAAAATACCCCACTTAACAGGTGTCTTGTAAGCATCCTATTCAGATATCCAAACTTTATCTAAAACGGCTTCCCCAAAGTTCAGTTAAGGTTGCTTGAATTGTAGCGTATCTTCAACCCAACAGAAAACCATGGACAAAGCAGGAACAAATCTTCCCTCCCCCCCAAAAAATAAAAACTTGTGGTGGGCATTTTTAATCATGTTAATCACGATTAATTGCATGACACACAAGTATTGCAACAAGTTGTCTCTCTTGCCCATATGCTGCCAATGGCAATATAGCTGCGTTCATGCAATTCATCACAATTAGAATGCCGACCACTAAAAAAAACGTGATGTATGTCCCCTAATACAGTTGCTAATTTTACTACAGTGGCAATTTTTGCTCTACGTATAAGCACAAAGATGGTGTACTCATATCGACAGAAAAGGTAAAGGAGGAATATGTAATGTTGTTCATATTGTTCATATGACATTATTGTTTGACACAGGTGGTGGCTCCACCTTTCCGGTTCCGCCGCCACCCGGAGTATAAGAGGGCTGTGCAGAAGAGGGACAGTCTCTTTGACCTCACCTCTGCCTGACGGGAGTGTCTATGCTATACAGTGAGTGCAATAATAAAGTTGTCTTCTGCTGCACCTCCAGCCTCATTATAGGTTCTCTGTTATGGATATAACATTTGGTGACGAGGATAAAAAAAACATGGATACAGGAGTTTCTAACATTCGTCCGTTTTTGGAACTTCCCGGCGAGCCACTGGTTCCTTGGGTGAGGTGGTTTGCCGCATTCCAAAACTATTTGGTGGCATTGAACCTCAGCGAATTGGCAAAATTACAAGCACGAGCAGTGTTAGTTCATAATCTCGGCACGAAGGGACAACGCATCCTCAGCACCTTGGGTGATAACGATAGTTTTTAGAACGTGGTTGAGCTAATGGCACATTATTTTTGCACTCCTGAAAATGTCATCGTCTGGAGGATACAGTTTCAGCAGAGCCACCAGCGGATTGCAGAGTCTGTGCAATAGTATGTTGTGGAGTTGCGTCACCTGGCTGGGGACTGCCAGTTTGGTGTGTTGGAAGGGGAGATGGTCCGCGACCAGTTAGCGGAACACACGCTTTGCTCGGCGGCACGATCAAGGCTCCTCACGCACTCTGGTGAACTGACATTAGCCATGGCTGTCGAGATAGTTCAGCAGTACAAAGCAGCGGAGAAACTATCACAGGAGCTTGGTGAGAGAACAATGCTCCGGCAATCTGAATCACAGTCAGCGGCACAGACTGTGGACCCAGGCAGTGATGATAGAGTGGAAGACAAGGAGGAATACGCTACAGCTGTGAAAATAAGGTCCGCCCTGGGATCACCCAGGTGTTTGGGTTGTGGGTCCACTAAGCACAGGTATATGGCTAGAGAGTGTCCGGCAAGAGGTAAATGCTGCGGCAAGTGTGGACTCCTACATCATTTTGCCAGGGCCTGTAAGAAATTTGAGTGAGGGGAACGACGACGCAAAGTGGACTCCCCCACCACGACTCCTGCGGTTATTCACACCGTCTCTCCAAGCACAGATGGCCGTACGTACTGTATGGTGGAATTGGACGACGTGAGGTGCCGTTGCTGACTGACATGGGCGCGGTGAGGTCCGTGTTGAATTGGCCTACTGTGAGGAGTTTTTTCCCATACTACGGAGTGAGAGGTCTTTCAACGCCATTTTGTGGATATGGAGGAAACAGACTGTCCATTGTGGGATCGCTAGAACTGACGTCAAGGTACAAGTCAGCGGAGGTATGCAATCTGCAGTTTGTGGTGACTGCCAGTCGTGTAAATATTATGGGTTGTGACCTTTTTTACGGACTGGGTTTCACTATCACTAGCGGTGTCAGAGAAGAGTGGTCGGGCCGTAGTTTGTGGGACCGGCTGGTTCCGTGAGTGGTGGACGACGCAGTAAGGGACGAACCTTGGCCTAGTATTCTGGAGGATGAACAGGACCAACCCCACCAACCCTTCTGGGCGCAAAGAGAAGAAGATGCTCTGGACGGGACCTGCCTGACGGGTCTCTGGGGGGTGGTTTCTCCACTGGGACTGCACGGTAGTGAGGGGCAATGTGTTTAATACGTGATGTTATTATGTGATTTGCCCGGGCCATATAGTGATTATACTGAGTGTTTATTGCATGGTGTTGACACAAATAATGATTAAGTTGTTTATTGAATCCAAAATTGAAGGTATAACCTGTTTGTATATATGTTCATCTTGTAAATGGGGTTGTTTTATGCCTTATCTTAGGAACACGGCAGCTTTTTCATTTAATGGACTATATATATTTATAGAGACAGTGGAATAATCTGTCTAGCCGTGTGGGGGTGGGACAGTAGTCCACCTGCCTTCCCCTAGCTTTAGTTGGTTGTGTGCATGGTTAGGCCTTAATTATTTCTGTTCACTGTTAGTGCGTGATTCAGGTGCTAAATCTGAGAGGGTCTTGATTGTATGTGTGCATTTTGGACCTTTTGAGTGGGATGGGGGGGGGTGAAATGTTGTTCATATTGTTCATATGACATATTATTGTGTGACACGGGTGGTGCTCCACCTTTCCGATTCCGCCGCCACCCGGAGTGTACGAGGGCTGTGCAGAAGAGGGACGGTCTCTTTGACCTCACCTCTCTGCCTGATGGGAGCGTCTGTGCTGTACAGTGAGTGCAATAATAAAGTTGTGTTCTTCTGCACCTCCAGCCTCATTATTGGTTCTCTGTTATGGACATAACAGAACACTGAGCACTTCCCATGCTCAACAGCTGTCACATCAAGGACAAACCAGAAGAGGAGGGATCACCAACCAACTCTCATAAGTTTACACAACAATAAACATCAACATTCTGGAACATTTCAGTCAATGGCAATTTAATTTATTCTTCAGTTTAAACAGGGGTGTGGGCTCATTTTGCATTAAGTAACAGCTGACAGGTGTTTCTGTCAATATGTAAATGTGGAGCCCAGTCTCAGCAAAAAAACGTCCAATTGCACGTTTTGTCACTGAAAGAAAGCGTACAGAGGCGTGGCGTTTACAGCTTTAAGAAAGGTCTGTAATGGCATTTTTTGCACTTTTTTCACTTTCACTTTTTGGCTTTCACTGTGAGAATCGACCAACTAACCCACACTTTAATTCCTAACCCTAACCTCACAGGAACGTTTCATTAGTGGCGCGAAAAACAAAGTAAGGAAAAATAAAAAAGCGAAGAAAAAGGTCAGTGAGAGACGTGAGTGGGAGTTGGACTCGCGTGTTTTTGCTGAAAGAGCTGTGTAAGTGTGAGCGTTGGGAAACCAAAGTAAACGATGCGTTTTCTGCGCATGCGCGGTGAGGACTGTCTGCACAGTGAGTGAGCTTGTAAAAACGTACTGAGGCACTTTTTTTTGTTTGTTTGTTTAACGTGCAAATGTATATTTTTAGAGGGGTGGGAAAACGTTTATTAGACATGTTTTTTTACTGAGACCGGGTTGAAACGTGAGTCAACAGCCTCAGGTCAGTGGTGTTCGTCACTGGCATTTTTGACTCAAGACAACACTTGCATTTTGCATACTATGCCAGCAAGTATGTAGTGCAGACACTGTACTATATGGAAGTGTGACAGAAGTATGGGATTTGAGACACAGCAAAAGAAAACAAGCAATAATCATACAACTGCAAGTACCCTGTTTGCTTAAGCCACAAAACTGTGATGTCTGTTTTGATCAACTGGAAACTTGAAAATCCTATCATTCTAAAATATATTGTTGATTAAGATAGCAAAGCTGAAGTCTGCGGCTTTGACTGTCCTCTGGTCCCTCTCTGCTCACTGTGCTGCATCCTGTCACCCTGCTGAGGCCTCAGTGACAGCGTCACCAGCTCAGTGTGATAATCAGCCTCTTGTCAAGCCACTGACTGTGCTGAGGTCATCCTGCTTCATTAAGACACATCTCTGGAGCGCTCCGCACCATCACACTTCCTGGAGCTATCAGTGGTGCCATGACAATGATACCATGTATAATGGGAGAGAGAGTGCAAATCTGTTTACAGGCCTATCCGCACAAGAGCTCAGAAAAAGAACCAAAGAATGCAAGAAAGGAGGAGGAGGAAGTGGAGAGAGAGATGGCCTCCATTTGTTTTTACACAGCTTGAACCAATTAGGACATGAGCCTTTCCATACCCCTCCCATGAGGATGCACACGCGCACATACACACATATATAGACAGAGAGCGTCACACAAGTCTATAGAGTATTGCATAAGCGCGGGTTGACGTAATGTTTAGGAGCTACAGGCACCCAGGAGAGTGAATGTGTGAGGGTGTTGTCTGACAACGAAGCCAAACTTCCCTCATACCGATCCCACGTTATGCACATTAATCACATGCCCTGACCTACAGCTCACTTAGCTATCACACAACCAAAAAAAAGGAAAATCACAATATCTTTTTTTAAGAATTAAAAAGCCTCAGGTAGTGAAGGGAAACATGTGGGACAAATTAAATACAATGGGAGAGTCGGGGAGTTCCCTACGTCTTCATGAAGTGACTTTGGACTGTAAACCAAATTTAACGGCTGCGATGGAAGTTAAAATCTCTACATGGCATTAATCCGTGGGAACAAACTGTAGATGCAACACACATGCTGAGGTTTATTCAGTCTCCTGTCTGTTTTCCAAATAAAGGATGCTGCTTATTCTGCCTGCAGAAGCTGGACTGAATGCCAAGGAAACAACCATTAACAAAATTATCTGGCCATCCTGACTGTGGTTACCTTTGAGCAACGGAAAATGACCAGAATGGCGGAAAGCAATCAACCTCGTTGGTCGTGTTACACCATTGATTTTAACCTCCACTTTACAGAGATTAAACTGCTCCACATTGAAGACACAGCCTGATAAATCACGTCAGTCAAAAGTCTACAAAGTTCTGGTTAAGATTTTAGCACCATTGTATTTACTGAGAAAAGGAACTTATATGCATATATAGTATATAATAAATGGTATATACAGTAGATATAAAAAGTCTACACACCCCTGTTCAAATGCCAGGTTTCTGTGATGTAAAAAAAAATGACACCAGGATACATCATTTCCAAACTTTTTCCACCATTAATGTGACCTATAACCTGTACAACCCAACTGAAAAACAAACTGAAATCTCTTAAGGGGAAAAATTAAAAACTTACAATAACCTGGTTGCATAAATATGCACACCCTGTTATAACTGGCGATGTGGCTGTGTTCAGAATTGTACAACTGTACATGAAGATGAAGAGAAACTTCATCTTTCAGCACGACAATGACCCCAAAGCACACAATCAAATCAACAAAAGAATGGCTTCAGCAGAAGAAGATTAAGGTTTTGGAATGGCCCAGCCAGAGTCCAGACCTGAATCCAATCAAACATCTGTGGGATGATCTGAAGAGGGTTGTACACTGGAGATGTCCTCACAGTCTGACAGATTTGGAGCGTTTTTGCAAAGAAGAGTGGGCAAATATTGCCACATCAGGATGTGTCACACTGATAGACTCTTACCCAAAAAGACTGAGTGCTGTAATAAAAACCAAAGGTGCTGCAACAAAGTATTAGTTTAAAGGTGTGCATATTTATGCAACCAGGTTATTATAAGTTTTTTATTTTTCCCCCTAAAAGATTTCAGTTTGTTTTTCAGTTGGGTTGTACAGGTTATAGGTCACATTAATGGTCGAAAAGGTTTTGAAATGATTTATCTTGGTCTCAGTTTTTTTTAAATCACAGAAACCTGGCATTTGAACAGGGGTGTGCAGACTTTTTATATCTACTGTATATGAGGGTAGTGCAGGACAAGTATGAAGGCAGTGAGATTGCGGTGAGCTGTGGTGTAGCAGTGACAGATGGATTCAAGGTGGGGTTGGAGTTCCATCAGGAATCGGCTCTGAGCCCCTTCTGGTTTGCTATGGTGATGGACAGGCTGACAGAGGAGATCAGGCAGGAGTTGATGTTCACAGACAACACTGTGATTTGTGGTGAGAGTAGGGAGCAGGTGGAAGAAAATCTGAAGAGATGGAGGTAAGCACTGGTCACTGATGTGACAGAAAGATAGCAGCTAGAAAGAAAGGGAAGGTTTACAAGATGGTAGTGAGACTTGCTATGATGTATGGTTTGGAGGTAATGGCACTGATAAAAAGTCAGGAGGAAGAATTTATAGGTGGCAGAGTTGAAGATGCCAAGATTCTCATTGGGAGTGACTAGGAGGGACAGGATTAGAAATGAGTATATCAGGACAGCTCAGGTTGAGCAGTTTGGAGACAAAGTAAGAGAGGCAAAGCTGAGATGGTTTGGACATGTGCAGAGGAGAGATAGTGGATATATTGGACAAAGGATGTTGAAGATGGAGCTGCCAGGCAGGAGGAAAAGAGGAAGACCACAGAGAAGATTCATGGATGTAGTGAAGTGTAGTTGATGGAGGCAGATAATCCGCTGTGGTGACCCCTACAGGGAGCAGCCGAAAGAAGAAAATTTTAAGGTGAAAATCTTACATAGTCCTACTTTAATTTTTTAAATGAATTCAAAAGTACAGTCATTAATTCATTTATTCTGCTTTTATGCTGTTGTTGCCTTGCTTTTCCAAATTCAAAGTAATAACTATCATTTGGTTTTAAATGAAAAATATATTCTATGGCTATTACAATGTTTATGTGAGAAGGGTTATGGGAGGCCAGCCACCTATTAATGGCTGTAGAGGAAAACAGCACAGCCACAAGTCGTAATAACAGTTTCCACTGAATACCCTTGACTTACAACCATACTTAACCCCCTCACTATCGATCGCCCATTAAATCTCTTTGACTTAACACAGGGCAGGCTGCCGGCTAATGGAGCTAACTAGAGGGAAGTAGCCTAATGCAGCAGTGCATAAATCTAAGTGGCAGACAGCACAGCTACAGGGGGAGCACATTTTATTTTTCATGCTAACATGACATGAGCAGCATATGATTTTTGTGTCCACATGGCAACATTTTGATGTTCTGCACCAGTAACTGGGGAAATCTTGCTCCTCTTGGGGGTTTATTAGAAAGATGGTTGGCTGAAACTCTTCTGATCTATGCAACAGTTCATGTTGAGGGTTAGCTTTTCCATCTGTTGTTTCATTCTAAAAATGCATTTGATGTGATATTGAAAAAATACTGCAGTGTAGATTGCTGAGAAGACAAGTAAGTAAAGGAATGATTGCTATCTAACTATCTAACTCATGTAAATTTGTATAGTAAATGTCCCAGTTGGAGTTTAATTAAAAACGCCATCAACTGCAAGAGACTTAGGCTTAAACATATGAGCGAGAGGCTGTATTTAGAAGTGAGGTTTACCAGAGCAGTGGTAGGAATCCAGAGTTGAGATCCTCTCAGACTCAGTGTTTCCTCTTCCTCCTCCACAGCCCCCATCTCCACCGCTCCCTTAATATAGCCACAGTTCCTCTCAAGGATGGAGCGCAGCCCTTCCAGCAGGACCACGCTGGTGGTGCATCCCATGGTGCCACCAGCTGCTACACAGTCACCATGCAGGAGGGGGGAAAAAAGGCTTAAATTCAGCTTCAGGCAGGAGCAGCAGCCCCAAGTTTATCCCCCACACTTGATCTCCTTCACACAGCAAGAAAAAGTCCCCTCACAGGTGTACTGGCAGGTAGCGGTTGATCTGCTGCGGCTGAGGAGGATTCCCAATCATTCCGCTTGAAACTCAGCCACTGTGTTCAAAAGCAAATCTCAGCCCATGAGCCGAGCGGCTGAGTCGTATCCTCCCGTGTGCTGCTCAGCAGGGATGGAGGGATGAGTGCACAGAGCAGAGAAGCTGAGCTGCTCATTCATTCGGAGCAGGGCGTCGTCTTCCTTCCTTTTTCCTTCTGCTGTTGGATGAGGATGCTCAGGCGCTCACTCCTTCTCCACCCACCCCCACCCACCCCATCATTCCTCTGTTTGGCTGCTCTTTGCCATCTTTTTCTCAACCTTGCCATCTCTCATCCCCTTCTACTTTCATTACTTCTCTCCTCCGTTTCTGTCTCTCTCTCTTCCTCCCCACTATCTCACACACAGTTTAGTCATTTCTGACTCTGCATGCTTTGTCAACAGTACAACAGACTGTTACCAACAAAGACACACACACACACATACTCACCCACTCATAACTCAGTTGCTGCAGACAATGTTTTACTTTCTCCCTGCCTCTCTCACTCCTCACCCTTTCTCCCACTGACGATGAAATTACAACAGATGCAGTCATCTTTCTGATGTCATTTATGTGCTCATGAAGACATGAAAAGGGATGATTTAACCTCCCTTGACCTTTTGTTAAAAGGCCCGTGGCTGTTAACAATAATCCATCAAGTCCAGTGCGTCAAGGGACAATTGGGAAGAGGCAGGTGACATTCTGAAATTTGTATTTAACATCCCTGATTAATCCTCACATATTCAAATATGACAATGCTCGGGAATTTCTTTGGCTTGGCTTCTTTTTGGTGGCTATTGCAAATATTTTATCAGTGGCTGAAACACTCATGTTGTGGGGACACACATTCGTGACCTGCTTTTGGACTCACATTTTAGACCAGAGCAAGGGCAGAGCTTCTGTGGTTATTACAGGAAGCTGCAGGAGAGTTAGCTTTGGTATGCAAAGCTTGAGACTGTGGGATATAAGGATTAATGAGGGGATGCATTGTAGATAGTGGTGTGATATCATGCAGAGAGGATGCATTGTTGCTGTCTTTATAATGCAGTGGTTTTGTGAGACATGTGACCTGTTAACTGTAAGAGTCCTGGTATTTAAGGACGAGAGTTCCCTTTGTCGTTCTCTTTTATTCTGCTTCGTGATGTTGGAAGATGTGAATAAAACTGACTCGAGAGATAAACTCTGCCTCGTCATTTTCACATTTCCACACTGGTGACCCCAAGACGTATCATGCATGAGGAGAATTCCCCCGGGCCAGCCTCGTCAGGAGCCCCCAGCCAAGCGAATGCCGCTACAGTCCAGCTACCGGACTTCTGGCAGAACAATCCACGCTCCTGGTTCAACACGGTTGAGGCGCAGTTCAACATCCGGGGGATATCGGTAGATGCCACAAGATTCTACCACGTAGTCGCAAAGCTGGACAACAACACGGCCCAGCATGTGGAGAGCCTGATCGACCAGCCGCCAGACAACGACAAATACGGCACGTTGAAGGCTGCACTCATCCAGCAATTCACCCCCTCGGCGGAGGAGCGAGCAGAGAGGCTCCTGGGGCTGACGGAGTCGGAAAATGACATGCCCGCGAACCTGATGGAGAAGTTGTTGAGGTTGAAAGACTCTGACGACGATCACTTCATTTTCACCCACCTCTTCCTCAGGACTATACTGTCAGCAGCGATAGAGCGACCCTGGCCAGTTCGCCACTGTTGGCCCAACGGGACTACCGAGCACTGGATCGAGAAGCACAGCGGATTGTCAACGCCACCAAGCGGAGCGCAGCCACGGCCGCTGCAGCAGAACTCAGCGACCGGAGACGACAGGAGGTCAGAGGCAGTGGTACCAGACGCACCGATGACGGCGGCGGCAGGGGCCAGGCAACGCGGATCGGACATCCTTTGTTTCTGCCATCACCGTTTCACAGAGAGGGCACGCAAATGTGTACCACCGTGCCAGTTCGGGCGTTCTGGAAACGCCAAGACCGGGGGTCGGTAGCAGCCGCGGCCCTCGAGGAGGAGAACAAGCTGCTCTACTTATCGGACGTACGCTCAGGGAGGCAGTTCCTCGTCGACACAGGCTCCCAGTTGAGTTTCATCACGCCTTCCTACGCGGACAGACTAGCTGGTTCCGGAGGTCCCCGGGTGTCAGCAGCGAACGGCTCGGAGATTAAGACCTTTGGTGAGAAGACTCTGCTTCTGTCTCTACACGGCCGTACATCTGAGTGGACTTTTGTTGTAGCAGCAGTAAATTTCAATATGTTGGGAGCTGATTTTCTGTGCTCACATGGTTTGTTGGTTGATCTCGCTAACAGGCGCTTGGTTAATGCACTTTCTTTTGATTCTATCCCCTGCACAGCGTGAGTGGCCCCACCTACAGCACAAGCCAACGTCACAGCTGCAAGCGGTAAGTTCCACATACTGCTCACTCAGTTCCCAGCACTCACGGTCCCCACATTTTCGGCAACAGTCGCTAAGCACGGGGTGGAGCATTTTATTACCACTACCGGACCGCCCATTTTTGCAAAAAGCTCGGCGCTTGGACGCAGCTAAACTAGCCATAGCATGTGAGGAATTCGCCAGCCTGGAGAGGTTGGGCATTATCAGACGTTCAAACAGTCCGTGGGCTTCCCCGCTGCACATGGTCCCGAAAGCCGACGGATCATGGCGACCTTGCGGGGATTTCCGCAGGTTAAACAACGCTACAGCTCATGACCGCTACCCAATCCCGCATATCCAAGATTTTTCTGTTCATTTGGCAGGGGCGCGCGTTTTTTCTAAAATAGACTTGGTCCGCGGTTACCACCAAGTCCCAGTGCGCGCTGAGGACATACCCAAAACAGCGGTAATAACTCTGTTTGGCCTCTTCGAGTTTTTACGCATGCCATTCGGACTTAAAGGGGCGGCTCAGACGTTCCAACGCATGATGCACGCGGTCCTTCGCGATCTCCCTTTCGTGTTCGTCTACTTGGACGATATTTTAGTAGCCAGCGCGTCCGAAGACGAACACGAAAAACACCTGGCCACAGTTTTCCGAAGGTTGGGAGATCACGGGTTAATAATCAACCCAGCGAAGTGTCAGTTCGGGGTGGCGCAGATCGATTTTTTAGGACACCGCGTCTCCCCCGAAGGAGCAGTTCCGCTTCCTGATAAAGTGCGCGCGGTGGCAGATTTTCCCCGGCCACAGACGGTCAGGGCGTTGCAGGAGTTTTTGGGAATGGTGAATTTTTATAACCGTTTTCTCCCCCGCGCGGCGCAACTCATGCAGCCGCTGTATGCCGCGCTCAAAAAAAAGAAACCCGCGGATAAGGTCGAGTGATCCCCGGAGCGGGACCAAGCGTTCTCGGAGGTGAAAGCAGCTTTGGCAAGGGCTGCATTGTTGGCACACCCAGACCCAACTGCCCGCATAGCGCTCACCACTGACGCTTCAGAGGTGGCCATAGGGGTGGTTGTGGAGCAACATGTAGCCGGGGTTTGGCAGCCCCTCGCTTTTTTAAGCAGGACCTTGCGCGATAGCGAACGTAAATACAGCGCGTTCGACAGGGAGCTGCTCGCTCTCCATTTGGCCATTCGCCACTTTCAGTTCTGGCTGGGGGGACGCTCTTTCACCGCGTTCGTTGACCACAAACCGCTCACATTCGCGATGGCCAAGGTTTCCGAACCATGGTCAGGCCGGCAGCAGAGACAGCTGGCCGCGATATCAGAGTTTACCACTGATATCCAGCATGTGGCGGGCAAACTCAATGTAGTTGCAGACTGCCTCTCGCGCGCTGTAGCGGCCCCAGTCAGCGTGGGAATAGATTACGCAGCCATGGCCGCGGAGCAGGGTAGTGACGCGGATGTGCGCGCGCTCCAGTCTGGACCAACAGGGTTAAGGCTGGAGAACAGGGTGCTGCAAGACGGTATGCCCCCCCTAATCTGCGATGTCTCCACGGGTCGGCCGCGACCAGTAGTACCAGCTGCGTGGCACCGCCGCGTTTTTGACTCGATTCATTCTTTGGCGCACGCAGGAGTGTGCGCGTCGGTCAAAATGGTAGGAGAAAAATTTGTGTGGCCGAGCCTCCGCAAGCAAGTGAAAGGTGGGCAGCAGCCTGCACGGCGTGTCAACGAGCCAAAATACACAGGCACACGAGGGCTCCTTTGGAGCCGTTTCACATTCCGGCCAAGAGGTTCGACCATGTTCATGTGGACCTCGTGGGCCCCCTCCCGCTGTCACAAGGGTGCACACACCTTCTCACAATGGTGGACCGCACCACGCGCTGGCCTGAAGTGGTCCCGCTGGCATCAACCACGGCCGAGGAGGTTGTGCGTGCGTTCTTAACAGCTTGGGTGGCGCGTTTCGGCGTTCCATCGGATGTTACATCCTACAGAGGCCCTCAATTTGTTTCCGAACTTTGGTCAACAACGGCCCGCAGCCTGGGTGTCACAATTCACTGCACAACCGCGTACAGTCCACAGGCTAACGGGTTATGTGAACGTTTTCATAGGTCATTGAAAGCAGCTCTCAGGGCGTCACTGACGGGTGCAAATTGGGTAGACAAGTTACCGTGGGTGTTGTTGGGGTTGCGTTCTGCGCCTAAAGAGGACTTAGAAGCCTCCCCAGCAGAGCTCGTGTTTGCGCAGCCACTCAGGCTCCCTGGGGAGTTTCTCCCAGATAACCCTGCGCCAGACACCTCCCCGTCTCAGCTGATGCGGAGTGACATAGAATCAAACACGCTGCCCGGCCCCGCGCACCACAGTTTTCCGCGCGTTTTTGTGCCTAAAACTTTGAAGAACGCAGTTTGTTTTTGTCAGACACGATGCGCACCGAACCCCGCTGCGACCGCCTTATGACGGACCCTTCAGAGTGCTGGAAACAGGGGACAAGCAGTTTTTGCTAGATTTGGGGGGTAGGGAAGAGAAAGTTGGCATAAACAGACTCAAACCCGCTTTTGTGGTGGTAGATGAGCAAGTGCTGTTGGCGAGGGCCCCGCGGCGAGGCAGACCCCCGCGGAGGGCTTCACAGAGTAATGTTTCCCCAGAACCCCCACAGGTGCTGACAAAAGGTTCCCATCCCCAGACGGCAAACCCCCAGCGTGACAGCGCCGCAGAGACATCCAACCCCAGCTACAGCAGATACGGCAGGAGACGGAAGCCCAAACAGCTGGTGGACTAATGTGTATTGATACTATCACGGCATGCATGCTGTTTTTCCCTTGTTTGTTCTAAAATGCTGGGGGGGCTTTGTGTGGGGACACACATTCGTGACCTGCTTTTGGACTCACATTTTAGACCAGAGCAAGGGCAGAGCTTCTGTGGTTATTACAGGAAGCTGCAGGAGAGTTAGCTTTGGTATGCAAAGCTGAAGACTGTGGGATATAATTAAAGGATTAATGAGGGGATGCATTGTAGATAGTGGTGTGATATCATGCAGAGAGGATGCATTGTTGCTGTCTTTATAATGCAATGGTTTTGTGAGACATGTGACCTGTTAACTGTAAGAGTCCTGGTATTTAAGGACGAGAGTTCCCTTTGTCGTTCTCTTTTATTCTGCTTCGTGATGTTGGAAGATGTGAATAAAACTGACTCGAGAGATAAACTCTGCCTCGTCACTTTCACATTTCCACAACGTACTATTAAACAGATGATGCAGCAATAGTGGACTTCAGTGGCAGACAGAAGACAGCCACATTTTTTTCCGTTTATTTGCAATATTTACCTTCTCTGCATGGACAGTTGGTGCAGTAATAAAGCAGATGACTCAAGCAATCAAGAACACAGGTAAAATTGACCAAATATCTGACAATACGTTTCAGGACTGTGTAAAAAGCAAACAAACAAAAACCTTTTAAGTGTCTGTTTAAGCTATGTAGAAGTTGTTTTTTTTTTATTATTAAAAGATTTCTTTTCAGTTAAAATTGGGGGGATGGTGGTTGGAGCACCGCTAGCCACTGCTCCCATCCCCCAAATCCTCAGTGTCTATAATGCAATTAAAACTGAGGTGAGGACGGCCCCACTGCGCAGCAGACAGAAGTATCCCCTTCACCGACACAGTACGGCACACCCCCACCCCAAAACCTTAAGTGTATCCAAGGAGATGTACTGTATGTTCCACCCAGAGTCGGGGGAGGCGATCCAAAACGGAGCCCATGCCCCCCCCTTCCCCTCAGAAGCAAGCTCGCAAACTGGTTCAGGAAGCCACCCACTGCCCCCACATCCCAACCCAGGATGAGGGCCATCAGGCTGAGCAGCCCAGGACCCGCCAGCATCGCACCCTGGTGCTCCCAGCACCACAGGCATGCTAGAGCAGCCACAAACACACACAACAACAATAATAACAATGATGAACATTGGGCCGGACTCATATGGTGCCCCACATGCCAAGCGACACCACAGAGCACCCACCGCAAGCCCACCAGCCACCCACCCCAGACACACACTGACTGTGGCAGGCCGCCCCCGCAGCCACAGCTGTGGCTATATAGAAGTTGGTGAAACTTCTCCTTTAAGTTATCCAGCTCCCAAGTCTTCCATAACAGTGGTCAAAAATTACACAAGATTCTTTAAATCAAAGCACAGCCAAAAAGAAAAAGCTTAAACTCTAACAGAAATTGAAGCGCTAAAAAGGGGGCTGCAAATTAAACATAACTTCCACCAGTGAGTGAGTAATTTGTGAAAAGAAGGTGGGAAATGCCCTTCTGTGGATCACCATCTTATCATGGTGGAAGGGTTTGTGTGCACTAATGATCCCAGGAGCTACTGTATGTTGGGGGCAACTTGCACCTGGTAGAGTCTCCCAAGGCAAATTGGTCCTGGGTAAAGGGCCAGACCAAGAGCGATCCAGTGGATCTCCATGAAAAAAAAGTTACATCAAGGACCTACAAAGGAGCAACATAGCGCCCCCCCCCCCCAAATTGGGCTCACCCCCTGCAAGAGGGATCATGGGGATCATGGTGCTATGTGAATGCCCCAGGAGATCTCCTGACCACTGACCTTAACCTGACCAACCTGAGAGTCGTTGTGTGTGAGTTTGATGAGGATCAGGGCAACTTCCTGGGAGGACCAGCGATTCTCAAGAAATGTGGATGGACGGACAGACAGATGGACACCACGTCATTGCATTAGTATCTTTCAGCTTTGTCGGAATGAGCTAAAAAAAAATGGCATGAAGGATATAAAATGTCAATCAAAAGTGTTGAAAGCCCCTGAAGTTTACATTAATTACATTTCTTATGAGACAATAGAATCTTCTGTGAGGAACTGGGACAGTAAATTCCTTCCAAGTGTATAATAAATTACAGCCAAATTTCAAGAAATGACAATGCAAATTTATGCCTCATTTATAAAGCAAAATCTAATACTCAGAATGTTAATCTTAAAGAGGTGGCTGGACAAAAATGACCTACTCATTAATCAGAAGGTGCTTTGTGAGTGTGTGATAAAGAAAATCATAAATATGCAGTGACACGGCAAATAGACACATTAACCATTTGTACGTGTATCAAGGCTACTGCTTGAGAGGTTTAAATAAGTGCCAGGATGTCAGCTTTAGTCATGTCATTGTGTTGTGGGGAAAAAAAGAAGGAACAAGGTAACTGTAAAATTAGTTTCCAAAAACTGGATATGGCACCTTTGAAGAGAACTGACTGGGGTTTTTTTCTGTCACACTGCTGGTCACCCGACAAATGTAAGCTCAATATTCAGTACTGTTTTATTTCCAATACTATAAAATTGTTCTACTTTTGTCATGTAAGGGTTATTCAACAATTTGGAGAGCTGACACAGAGGACTTTAGTCAGCATGATTCAAATCCATGTTATTTTGTTTTTGGTTTAAGACATCTTTGAGTTTATCAACTACCAATCTTGTGGCTTTTTTGTGTTGCATCCATCCTTGATTCTTCTCTCACTTTAATCTCCTTGTGTATCAATTCTTATATGCAATGTTTCCCCCATCTTCATTTCTATCTCCTCTGCTGCCTCCCATTCTCCCCCAAAAAATGTATTCTTCAAAAAAGATTGAAAGACATGTTAAAGTTTGCCAATGATGTGTTTTCCTTCCAGCTTGTTGCACTTGAGTAAGTTTAGACAGTGGTGCCCTTTACAAACTGGCAGAGTAATATAGCATTGAGAGTAAGATTGAGCCAAGCTATGCTTGTGTGTTGAAATGTTTTACCACACACCCGCTAGCCAATCAGAATGAGTATTTAGTCACACAATGGTATAGCTTCTATTATACAACACTTACAACACAAGTGGACAAATTTGTTGGTAACCTTCTGTCAAAGAAAGAAAATCCCACAATGGTCAATGAAATAACTTGAAATTGACAAAAGTAATAATACATAAAATTTTCTGAAAATTAACTAACGAAAACCAAACATTGCTTTTGAATTTTGGTTCAACAGAATTATTTAAAAAAAAAACAAAAACACTGAAACTGGCTCGGACAAAAATCACGATAACCCTACAAAAGATTGTTAAACTAAGGGGTATTCTGTAATTAGCATCATAGGTGTCATCAAACTTGTAATCAGTCAGTTTGCTTGTTTAAAGATAAGAGGTAAATGGTGTATATACTGCTTTATATACTGCTTTTTCTCATCTCTAGATAACCAAAGCACTTTACAGATCCTGCTCCGGTGGAGCTGCCATGCACAGGCATTGGCCTGACCCACCAGGAGCAACTGGGGGTTCAGTGTCTTGCTCAAGAACACTTCGACATGCAGACTGCAAACAGAGCAGGAATTGAACTCCAGACACTCTGATCAGTAGTCGGACACACTACACCTGCGCCACAGTCGCCCCTAATAAAAATAAACCTTTATTAGCCCCATACTGGGGAAATTACAGGATTGCAGGAACAAAGGGACAGCAGCACTCAGAGCAATAATAAATAAGAAGATAAGAAATTGGATAGCAAAACAGTAAAGGGTGAAAAGTAGTGACTGTAGTGTGCTGTGGTGTGCCACACTGAACATGGACCACAGGAAGCTAATAAGACAGTTGTTTCAGGAAATTAGAAAGAAAATTATCGACAGGCATAAAGGCAGCTTGATGTTCCTGTGACCACAGTTGCCAATGTTATTAATAAAAAGTATAAGGTTCATGGGACTGTAGTCAACCTCCCAAGACATGGACGCAAGAGGAAATGGAACCCCAGGTTGATCAGAAGAATAGTGCGTCTTGTAGAAGAAGACCCTAGGAAATCATCCAAAATCATTCAAGCTGAACTTGAAGGTCAAGGTACATTGCTTTCTAATCGCACCATGGGTTGAATTTTGAACAATAATGAACTCCATGGAAGAAGACAAGGAGTCCTGCACTACTGACAGAAAAACATTAAAATCCAGCCAAAATGCATACTGACAAGCCCCAAAGTTTCTGGGAGATTGTCCTTTGGACTAATGAGACAAAACTGGAGCTTTTGGGCCAGTCACATCACCTCTATGTTTACAGAAGGAAAAATGAAGCATACAAAGAGAAGAACACTGTACCTACTGTGAAACATGGAGGAGGCTCGGTTATGTTCTGGGACTGCTTTACTGCTTCTGGCACAGGGTGTCTTGAATCTGTGTGCAGGGTACAATGAAATCTGAAGACTATCAAGGCATTCTGGAGTGAAATGTGCTGCCCAGTGTCAGAAAGCTTGGTCTCAGTCACAGGTCATGGTCCTCCAACAGGATAATGACCCAAAACACACAGCTAAAAACACCCAAGAATGGCTAAGAACAACTAAGAACAAAACACTGGATTATTCTTAAGTGGCCTTCTATGAGCCCTGATCTAAATCCTATTGAACATCTGTGGAAGGAGCTGAAACATGCAGTCTGGAGAAGGCACACTTCAAAGTTTAGACAGCTGGGGCAGTTTGTTCACAAGGAGTGGGCAAAAATACCTGTTGACAGGTGCAGAAGTCTCTTTGAGAGTTACAGAAATCACTTGATTGCAATGACTGCATCCAAAGGTCGTGCAACAAAATATTATTTTGAATCTTTTCTAGCTTTGCTATCATTTTTGCCCAGGCCAGTTTCATTAGTTGTTTTTTTTAATTGATTCTGCTGAACCAAAATTGACACACAGCCCATGCAGTGGTATTTGGAACGACACAGACATAAACAAATATGATAGCTGCTAGCTGCTAAGCTAACTGGGGAACTAATAAACGGCACAGTATGGTTACAAAAATCAAACAATGAAACACAAACTTTAATAAAGAAAAAACGATCTGTCCACATATGTGGGTCATCTCATAATGCGGGTGAACTGGAATGCATTAGTACGTTACTCTACATGCACGGTGGTGCAGTGGTTAGCACTGTTGCCTTACAGCTAGAAGGTTCCTGGTTCAAATCCCCGGGCTGGCAGGGGTTGGAACCTTTCTGTATGGAGTTTGCATGTTCTCCCTGTGCTGTGTGGGTTTACTCCGGGGGCTCCGGTTTCCTCCCACAATCCAAAGACATGCATGTTAGGTTAATTGGTTGTTCTAAATTGTCCCTAGATATCTGTTTCCTATAGGCCCTTAGAATAGAGGGTTAGCATTAGTGAAAGCGCTTTGAGTGGTCTTTGTGACTAGAAAAGCGCTATATAAGTGCAGGTTAGTTAGTTAGTTAGTTAGTACATTGTGCAAGAGGTCCATTTGGTTGCATTTCTGTGAAATGACAATAAGTCTATTCTTTTCTATATTATGCTCATTGAGGTTCTTAGCAATAGTTAACTGGGTACATTTAAAAGAGGCTATTTTTTCTTGATGGAGCAAAATAACTAGTTAAACAAACAAAAATCATAATTTTTGAAGCCAACATCATTCAATCCATACAGCCAATCATGTACAGTAGAACAAAGTTACATTTCTTTTATCTACAATGTTAAATCATCTAGAATCAGAGGGGCCGCTGCCATGCAAGACGCCACCACAAACAACTTTTCCTTCCCCCATTCTATTATGCTGAGCACCAAGCTAGAAGGCGGGAAGTACCATTTTTTTTATATGGTCTTTTGGTATGACCCCGCTGGGGCTTGAACCCACGACCTCCCAGCTGTGGGGGGATGCTCTACCACTAGGCCACCACTGTGGTTTGTCCTGTATTACTGTCCTTTCAAAAATTGTGCTTGTGGAACTGTTGTACAAAAGCAGTCTTACACTCACGGTTGTGTGGTATCATGAATATAAAACTGCAGTGATGTCTGTGATTGAATTACCGCAGTGATATATTTTTGATACCATATTCCTTTTCCTGTAATATTGCTTAATTATATGGTGTTTGGTCAAGAAAAGCAGGGTTTTAGAGCAAGACACAAATACGATAAAACAAAAAAGGAGCTGAAAGATGCTAAAATGTTCCCTAAAACAGAACAGCAGAGATGGAATTGATCATTTGAGTTCATTTGAGTTCATCTTAGCAAACTTAAAGGTCCTTTTCAAGTTGTTTCCTGAGGACCACGTAAAATACAGAGCTGCCCCTTTAACCATGCCGAATATTTTCTTCTGCAGTGTTTTTAGGTTCATTCAGAAAGCCTCAGTGGTGCTCCTCTAATGTCATCACATGAGATCTACTCTTCTGAGATGCATTAATCTAATGAAATCAAACTGTACCATATAATGACCCAATAACCTTTTTTAAACAGTCATCAGCCATCCAGGGAGGCACTGCACCAGACCACAAATTATTCTATCAGAATCCACAAAGGTTATTTATTTATCTGTGTGCTGCTTAGTGATTAAAACAGACTGCGGAAGACAGGAAACCTTACTTAGTCAGCGCAGCAAATATAATGTTCTTCTCAGATGCTGCATCTTCAAAAAAAAAAAAATCTAGGACATGCTTCTTTGACCAAAAACCATTGAAGTCACTGCACTCCGTAAAGAAACTGATGATAAATATGAGATATGATGAATTTAGTTTTTAGGTCTCTAACAACTTGATCTTTAGAGAAAGCTTAGAAAATCCATGCCACCTATCACAGCATTAAACAAATTAATGCTGGTTTCCATACAGATTTATAAAGTGAATGACTCAGTGAAAACAGTTCTAAAGGTAACTAATTCACAAAGACAAACATCTACTTTTTACCTTCCCCCAGCTGGAGGAAATTGCCACCTCCTGTTGCCTCAGAAGAGCCACAGCCATCCTGTCCGACCCCTTCCATCCAGCCCACCACCTGTTCGACCTGCTACCCTCTGGTAGACGACAGAGGTTGATCAAAGCCCGCACAGCCAGGATGTCAAATAGTTTTTTTCCTTGGACCATTAGAACACTGAATATGCGTAAACTGCAATGACATTCTGGTAAAATGGAGTAAAATCTTACAACCATTCCCTGTACAATAATTTTATTACTCTTAGTGCAATATTATACTTATGTGAATAACCTTGGCCTTATTTCACTGCTGCCCTTTTTACCGTATATTTTATATACAGTGTAAACATATGTAACCTGGGTCATTATTCTACTGCTGCCATATTTTATTAGTATTTTTACTATGTTTATTATTTTTATCTGTTTACCATGGATGTGTGCGTGATGTATCTGAGTGTGAATGTCATTAACTAGAGATTGGAGATGCACATTAATTTTGTAGTGCCAGTGTACTGTGCAATGGCAATAAAGCTATTCTATTCTAACCACTGCTCATTACACATGCAAATATTCATACTCATAGTTACAGACGTGGACAAAATTGTTGGTACCCCTCTGTTAATGAAAGAAAAACCCACAATGGTCACAGAAATAACTTGAATCTGACAAAAGTGGTAATAAATAAAAATTCTGTGAAAATTAACCAATGAAAATCAGACAATGCTTTTGAATTGTGGTTCAACAGAATTATTTTAAAAAACAAACTCATGAAACAGGCCTGGACAAAAATGATGGTACCCTTAACTTAATATTTTGTTGCACAACCTTTTGAGGCAATCACTGCAATCAAACGATTTCTGTAGCTGTCAATGACACTTCTGCACCTCTCAGCAGGTATTTTGGCCCACTCCTCATGAGCAAACTGCTCCGGTTGTCTCAGGTTTGAAGGATGCCTTCTCCAGACGGCATGTTTCAGCTCCTTCCACAGATGTTCAATAGGATTTAGATCAGGGTTCATAGAAGGCCACTTTAGAATAGTCCAATGTTTCGCTCTTAGCCATTCTTGGGTGTTTTTAGCTGTGTGTTTTGGGTCATTATCCTGTTGCAAGACCCATGACCTGCGACTGAGACCAAGCTGTCTGACACTGGGCAGCACATTTCTCTCTAGAATACCTTGATAGTCTTGAGATTTCATTGTACCCTGCACAGATTCAAGACACCCTGTGCCAGATGCAGCAAAGCACCCCCAGAACATAACAGAACCTCCTCCATGTTTCACAGTAGGGACAGTGTTCTTTTCTTGGTATGCTTCATTTTTGCGTCTGTGAACATAGAGCTGATGTGCCTTGCCAGAAACTTCCATTTTTGTCTTGTCTGTCCATAGGACATTCTCCTAGAAGCTTTGTGGCTTGTCAACATGCAGTTTGGCAAATTCCAGTCTGGCTTTTTTATGATTTGTTTTCAACAGTGGTCTCCTCCGCTTTTCGATCCAAGATGGCGCCCACAGTGGTCGACATGGTGCTTCGCTGCGCTCTTTGTTTGTTTTTGTTTGTCAATTGTGTGTCTGCTTGCACTTATACCCGTGAAGAACTTTTAAATATCAGGACTTTGACCCCCACGGACCTCCTCCCAGTTTTTCTAGCCCCTGCCGCCGATCTGGTTTATTGTTTGGCTCGGAAAGTGAGACGGCGGAAGAGAGGAAGACGAGCGGGCGCTCTCGTACGACTTCGCAGGAGAGGCTCGCGAACGGCGCTGCCTGGCATATTTCTGTCCAATACCAACTCTCTCTCTAACAAGGTGGATGAACTGAGACTGCTGATGCGTTTTAAGGACCTCGCCTCCTCAGCTGTCCTCTGCTTTACTGAGACCTGGCTCCGGGAAAATATACCGGACAGCGCGCTGCGCCTCGACGGCTTCCAGCTCTTCCGTGCTGATCGTGACACAGAGCTTTCCGGCAAGACCACAGGAGGCGGTGTCTGCTTCTACATCAACTGTAGCTGGTGCTCTGATGTAACGGTAATTTCCAAACACTGTTCTCCTGCCTTGGAATTTCTTGTTATCAATTGCAAGCCCTTCTATTCCCCGCGGGAGTTTGCTTCTTTCATAATGATCGCTGTGTACGCCCCTCCCGACGCGGACACGCGCGAAGCTCAGCGCGTGCTCGCGGATCACATTCAACACACAGAGCGGAGTTTTCCAGACTCGCTGATTATTGTGGCTGGCGACTTTAATCAGTGCAATCTGAGCCACGATCTCCCCCGCTACAAACAGTTTATTAAATGCCCCACCAGAGGATTAAACACACTGGATCACTGTTACACCACAGTGAAAGACGCATATCGCGCTGTCCCTCGAGCTGCGCTGGGATTATCTGATCACGTGATGGTTCACCTCATTCCCACATACAGACAGAGATTGAAGCTCACTAAACCTGTTGTGAGCACTACGAAGATACGGACCAGTGATGCTGAGGAGAAGCTGGAAACGTGCATGGAAATATCTGACTGGGGCATGCTTAAAGGAGCCACGCATGATCTGGATGAGTACACGGACACTGTGAACTCATATATCCACTTTTGTGAAGAGAACATTCTTCCATCACGCACCAGGGTGAGTTACTCTAATGACAAACCCTGGTTCACAGCTAAGCTCAGACAGATCAGGAAGGAGAAGGAAGCAGCGCTGAAAAGTGGAGACAGGGACTGCTACAGGGAGGTTAAATACCGGTTTAACAGAGAGCTGAAGAGGGCTAAATCTGTGTACTCAGAGAGACTCCAGCAGCAGTTCACTGCTAATGATTCGGCTTCCGTGTGGAGAGGACTGAGGCAGATCACCAACTATCGGCCTCAGGCTCCTAAAGGTCAGGATGACAAAGCCCTTTGTCAGAGACTGTCCCAACACTATGCCCGTTTTGACACCTCGTCATCTGTGTCCAACTCCCCCCCTCCCTCCAGCTCCACAGCCTCCACATTCCCTACTTCATTTAAGGCACCCCCCCCCACCTCCCCCCCTCCCCTTATCATCAGTGAGCAGGATGTGCTCAAACAGTTCTCCAGACTGAACCCGCGCAAGGCCCCCGGCCCAGACGGCGTGTCTCCCTCCACCCTGAGACTCTGTGCGAAACAGCTGGCTCCTGTATTCACAGACATTTTTAACACCTCCCTTAAGTTATGCCACGTGCCATCCTGCCTCAAATCCTCCACCATCATCCCTGTCCCCAAGAAGCCACGGATCACTGGACTTAATGACTACAGACCTGTAGCGCTCACCTCTGTAGTCATGAAGTCCTTTGAGCGCCTGGTCCTGTCCCACCTCAAGTCCATCACCACCCCTCTCCTGGACCCGCTGCAGTTTGCCTACCGAGCCAACAGGTCTGTAGACGATGCAGTCAACCTGGCCCTCCACTCCATCCTGCAGCACCTGGACTCCCCGGGAACCTACGCCAGGATCCTGTTTGTGGACTTCAGCTCCGCATTCAACACCATCCGCCCCGCTCTGCTCCGGGACAAGCTGTCCCTGCTCAACGTGCCTGACTCCCTCTGCAGGTGGATCATCGACTTCCTGACGGACCGGAGGCAGCATGTGCGGCTGGGAAAGACTGTCTCAGACTATACTAGCATCAGCACCGGATCACCCCAGGGCTGTGTACTTTCCCCCCTACTCTTCTCCCTTTACACCAACTCCTGCACCTCCAGCCACCAGTCTGTCAAGTTGATCAAGTTTGCGGACGACACCACCCTCATCGGGCTCATCTCCAACGGCGACGAGTCCGCCTACAGGAGAGAGGTGGCCCAGCTGGCGTCCTGGTGCAGCAATAACAACCTGCAGCTGAACGCTCTGAAGACAGTGGAGATGATTGTAGACTTCAGGAAAGTCACTACTCCTCTGCCCCCCCTCACCCTCTCAGGCTCTCCCATCACCACTGCTGATTCCTTCCGCTTCCTAGGCACTACCATCACCAGGGACCTCAAATGGGAGCTGACCATCAGCTCACTCATCAAAAAAGCCCAGCAGAGGATGTTCTTCCTGCGGCAGCTGAGGAAGCTCAAGCTACCCACCAAGATGTTAGTGCAGTTCTACACAGCCATCATCGAGTCCATCCTCACCACCTCCATAACCGTGTGGTACGCAGGAGCCACTGCCAGGGACAGACTAAGGCTGCAGCGCGTCGTGCGCACTGCTGAGAAGGTGATCGGCTGCAAGCTCCCTTCTCTCCAGGATCTGTACATCTCCAGGACCCGGAGGCGTGCTGGCCGGATCATAGCCGATCCCTCACACCCTGGTCACGTACTGTTTGCCCCCCTCCCCTCTGGTAGAAGACTTCGGTCCATCCAGACTAAAACCTCCCGTCACATGAACAGCTTCTTCCCCTCTGCCATTAGACTGCTGAACACTAAGTGACTCTCGTGCACCATGTACAGCAGCTCAACCAGACTCATGTCAATCATCACTGTTTTCTTCCTGCATTACCGACTGCACTATATAGTTCTCCACAGTATCTGCTGCTGGCTAATATATATTTTAACTGTTGACCAGTATCACTTAATCTTATCCTACACTTTATTACATGTATAGTTTATTTCTCTTATCTTATCATGTTTAATGTTGCAGCATTGTACCGAGACAAATTCCTAGTTTGTGTACTACATGAACAATGGCAATAAACCTGATTCTGATTCTGATTCTGATTCTGATTCTCCTTGGTCGTCTCCCATGAAGTCCACTTTGACTCAAATAACGACGGATGGTGCGATCTGACACTGATGTACCTTGACCTTGGAGTTCACCATGAATGTGTTTAGAGGTTGTTCTGGGCTCTTTTGTTACCATTCGTATTATCCATCTCCCCCTGCGGCCACGTCCAGGGAGGTTGGCTACAGTCCCGTGGATCTTAAATTTCTGAATAATGTGTGCAACTGTAGTCACAGAAACATCAAGCTGCTTGGAGATGGTCTGATAGCCTTTACCTTTAACATGCTTGTCTATAATTTTCTTTCTAATCTCCTGAGACAACTCTCTCCATGGCTTCCTCTGGTCCATGTTTAGTGTGGTACACACCATGTCAACAAACAGCACAGTGACTACTTGTCACCCTTTAAATAGGCCGACTGACTGATTGCAAGTTTGTAGACACCTGTGATGTTAATTAGAGGACACATCTTGGTTGAACATGTCCCCATGGTCACATTATTTTCAATCTTTTCTAGGGGTACCATCATTTTTGTCCAGGCCTGTGTCATGAGGTTGTTTTTTAAAATAATTCTGTTGAACCACAATTCAAAATGATTTTCATTGGTTAATTTTCATAGAATTTTATTTATTACCACTTCTGTCAGATTCAAGTTATTTCTGTGACCACTGTGGGTTTTTCTTTCATTAACAGAGGGGTACCAACAATTTTGTCCACATCTGTATCTTTTAGTATCTCCAGCACTACTGAGGCAGCAGACATGCACCACTGCTGCCTCCCACAGGCTTCCACTCACAGTGCAACAACACCAAAGGCTGGTGACTCAATGGAAAGACAGACATGCTTCTCCTTCCTCAGTAAATTCTCAAAAGCCTCAACTGGAAGAAGACAGAAACAATGCCAGGCAAATTTCAAGCCTGCACATTAAAATGGGAGACTTGAAACCATTGAGATCTTTGTTCGAAACATACTGAAACAGAAGTCAGAGAGCACCCACAGCAGTCGGAGGTACAGCCACTGAAAAACAGCATGGCAGTAAAGTTCAGCTGAAGCGTGATGGTGGTAGGACTAGGAAAAAATACACGACTTGCTCTCCAAAATTAATACTTTTGATTATCTAAGTTTTAAGAAAGAAAGAAAGAAAGAAAGAAAAAGAAGATTTATCATGAAAGATTCTTCATTAGAAAATAAGTCTGAAATGTGATGGTGACCATTATAAAAGTGCTTTCTGAGCCCTTATGTGCTAACATAAATTACTGAATTATGAAACAAGAGGAAGAAACCTACTTTTTAGCACAATTAAGTACCATGCAGGTAATGTTAGTAAATAACTTACTGTGTTTTCCTTTATATTTTTAATAACTGTTATTGTACATACTATGTGACTTTCTTCCTCATAAATTTCCAACTTTTGTCATGAATTTGTGATGTTTGATTTTCTTGTAATTTTACAATTTTTTCTCATGAATTTAGTAACTCTTAAATAAATGGGCATTTTTTTCTATAAATTTGTGATGTTTTTCTGGTAAATTTGAAACTTTTATTGTATATGTATTTGAGACTTTATTATCTGTATTTGCATAAATATTTTTGTAATGATTTTTAAAGAAATTTTCTTTCTTTCTTTTCCAAAACCACAGAGAGTCTCAGTCATGGGATAATTATAAGCTGAACTAAGGGCACCCTCCCACTCTAACTCCTGTTTCTTATACTTGAGTAATTAACAACCTACCACAAATTGTAAGATAGTATTAGAAGCTTTGCACATGGCTTCATGTCACCTATAACCAATCTCTTACAGAACAATAAAGTCACATAGTGCTGCTTTAAGCAGCAAGAGTAAACTATCACACTTAATGGTCTAACAGAGGCTAGAGCAACAACCCCTCAAAATGTCTGCACATTTCTGCTGGGATATATGGGAAAAAAATCTTAAACTGATGAGGAAAAAGATAAAAAAAAATTTCAGAAAAGCCACATTCCGATCCACAGTGTGCTTCAATGGACCCAATGTTAGTTTAGCTCGTTAACAACATTAACGACAACAGTTTATTTTATTCATATTTGACGTGCAATAATTTATTGGTAATCTTCTTGTCAGCATCAGGTGAAGTGATGTAGGGTTGTTCACTTCTTCTCTACACAGTTCTCAGTTCTCTTTGAACTGAACATCTTTTGCTCTTTTTGGTTTGTAATCTCATTTAATATGGCTGAATACCCTATATGTAGTCCACTTTGGAGTACACTATTGGGCGATAGGAACACACTTAAAAAAGTGCCAAATTTATGAGGGAAGTTAAAAAAAACAAACACACTAAAACACCTCAAACTAATGGGAAAAAGTGCAACCTTAATATAAAAAAGTCACATTTATTTATATTGGAGCTGGAGGTGGCCGAGTTGAAGATGCTAATATTTTCATTGGGAGTGACTAGGACAGACAGGATTAGAAATGAGTAGATCAGAGGGACAGCTCAGGTTGAACAGTTTGGAGACAATGTAAGAGAGGCAAGGCTGACATGGTGTGGACATGTGCAGAGGAGGGATAGTGGATATATTGGACAAAGGATGTTGAAGATGGAGCTGCCAGGCAGGAGGAAAAGAGGAAGACCACAGAGAAGATTCATGGATGTAGTGAAGGAGGACATGGAGAGGGTTGGTGTTACAGAGGAAGATGCAAGGGGTAGGGTGAGATGGAGGCAGATGATCTCCTGTGGCGACCCCTAAAAGGACCAGCCGAAAGAAGAAGAAGAAGATATTTGAGGGAAAATTGTAAAATTTATGAGTCAAATGTCCCTGTTTTTGCTGTCTTCTGTGTCCTCCCTTGGTCTTCTGTGCAAGTCTGGTGTGTATCCCCTGTACTTGTTTACCTGTTGTTCTAAGTCCCTTGCGTGTTCCATACCCATAGCCACTTTCCCTCACGTGTTACTATTTTGCCCTGATTGTCTCCCAGCTGCCCTATGCTTGTGTAATTATTCTGTTCCCTATTTATGTCAGTGTTTCTGTTTATTTATTAATTTATTCATCAGGGACAATGCAGTGAAACATAGTGGTCATATAGAACATCTGATGTTCTGCACAAAGAGTATATAGCATTAAGCTAGTTTGCAGCTCCTGTCCCCAGTTGGCCTTTTCAAGAGGAAATACAAGTAAAAAGAAAAAAATACTAGTAAGACAACAACAAATAAAGACAGTATAAAGAAGCAGCATAAGATCCTAATACGCATCCACCCAACACAACACAAACACCAAATAACACATTGAAAGTCTGACCTTTCTAGCATCACAAGTCCTAGGTGTGGGTACATTCTCGTTTTGCCTTCAGCCAGTTTTTAACCTTTACTGTGAATGTTTTGAAATCTGTCGTTAGTTTAATTTCATTTGGCATTGTGTTCCAGATGTGACTACCTTTTATAGAGAAAGCTGTCTGTCCAAATGAGGTTCTGCGGTGGGACATTTTACAGTTATTGCTGTTAGAACTCCTAGGGACTCTGCTGACGTCCTGTCTTTGGATGAAACCGCAGAGTGGCTCTGGTGCTGATTTATTCATACATTTGAAGATTAATTTCAGAAAGTAGTGATTGGTGAAGCTTTCAAAACTCAATAAATTATATTTTTTTAGGATATGACAATGATGCCAGCAAACTGGCTTTTTAGCCATGATTTTCAAGGCTTGATTATATAATGAACCAATGTGTTTTATTGTACAGGGAGCTGCCTGAGTCCAAACTGTCAGACAGTATGAAATATGAGAGAAGATCATTGCATGCATGTACAATAGGGCTGCCTGTTTTGGTATGTAATTTCTGATTAATTTAAAACAGTTCAGATTTTTTGATCATTTTTGAAAATTTTCTTTATGTGGTGATTGAAATTGAGTTGAGGGTCTAGTACAACTAAAGGTATTTGAATTCTGTCACTGAAGTAATTTCTTGATTATGTATGCTAACTTTAAAACATTGCTGGTTAGATTTCCTAATTGAGAAACACATACATACTGTTTTTTAAGGTCCAACAGTAAATGATTTTGAAAGAGCCACTCTTGGACATCAACCATACACTTAGGATGTCAGCAGCCTGTGTCGGTGTCTTGGTAGCTGTATATATCACTGCATCATCTGCATAAAGTTGGCATGCTGCAGGTGAGCAGTTTAACGGCAAGTCATTAATGAAGAGGCTGAAAAGCAGTGGACCAAGAATAGACCCTTGTGGAATGCCCATGTTGTTAGTTAAAAAGGTTCTGGTGTCATACGTTGGTATTTCCCTACAGTCCCCATCATCTGTAAGTTTTTCCTCGTGAAGCTGTTTTCCCTTGTGTGTTAACTGCCGTGTCTGCTTTTAGTGCTCAGCCCCCGTGCTCTGATAGTTTTGATTTCCAGTGAATAAATAAGATTCTCTTGAGAACTGTCTGCACTCATGAGTCCAGTTACTCCTGCGCACCACAGATAGCCACTGACAGGGAAAAGTTCTGACATTTTTAAGAAAAGTGTCCAATTTATGAAGGAAATGTAAAAAAAAAAAAAAAAAATCTCAAATATCTCAGATTCATGGGACTTTATGGGATGGGACACAGCCCGCAGAGCTGCATTAGTCAAAACTTTGAATGTTGCTGTGATGTCATAAGAACTTTCCTATGTAGACAGCTCTGGAACACAGCTGTCAGTTCACTACTTGCTTTGGCAGACTTTGGCACTCTCCGAATACTCTATTATTTGACATTTTTTCAACTCTTTTTTTCAAAAGAGATTATTGTCATTGTTGATTTATTGATTATAAACCGTTTTTAGTGAAAATTTTTGGACTACCATCAGCCACCACGTTTTTGCTCAGATTTACTTTGGGCAAATTTGTCACTGACGGTGTGAAGGGCATTAGAGTATCACACCCATAGTTAGTATAATCATGATACTGTAATGACCTCGAGTGTAATATTGCTTTTATACAACAGTTCCACAAGCACAGTTTATTAAATTACAGCAATACTGGACAAAATGCTGTGATTTGTTTAACCAGTTATTTTGCACAGCTGAGGAAAAAAAATAGTCCCTTCTAAATGTAGCCAGTAACTGTTGCTAAACATCTCAATCAGCATGAAGACGTCCATTGTCATTTCACACACATGTAAACAAATTAAATATTGTCAAGTGCAAAAGTAAGTCTATATATGCATAAAACATATACTTGTTGAGTTGGTACTGCAGAAGACCGAGATCAAAACATAGCCAATGCCAGTAACTAGCCGGTGGCTAGTAGTTAGCAGCATGCTAGCAATTTGGCACACTTTGCTCGCTTTTCTTTGCATTGTCAGATGAAACAAAGAGTCCATCACCACAAAGGGATTGTGGTTTGTTAATCGAGACAATAAATGCAACTCTAGCACTGCCTATTTTTTTAAACAGACGTGAAATAGCTTCAGTGTTTATACAAGGGAAGACTGTAAATGGCATAAAGCTTTTTTCAAAAGGGGGGAACTTCAGGGTAAGGTAAGAAATCTTTTCAAACAGTGCCTCACTGTGGAAATTAAGGTATTCAACACAGTATTGCAATTGTCACTCAGAGTTAGTTGACAGTAAATTAGCGTTAGTAATTAATAGTTATATGAACGACTTTGAAGTGGAGTGATACATATCCAGTGAAACGTTGGAGTGCATTTATAATGGATTTTAGTAACTCCTGGAATCCCTAGTGTCAAATTAAATTGCTCCGTCAAACCTAACTGTTGTATAATTAGATGTAGATGTTAATAAAATCCCGCGATGGCTGATATGGATCTTTTATATCACCATGCTTTTATGTTCCAGTCCAACGTGTTGCGTCTGTATTATATAGTACATTGTGGGGGACCCATGCTGTGGTTTTCATCTCAGCCTGAAAGGCATGGAGATGCAGTAGTTTCCTCTGACGGAAGAGCATGGAGATCAAAGGGCTGGGGGACAAAATGAATTGTCATGGGGGAGTGAATGGTTATGCAGGACCTCAGGTAGGAAGGACGTGTGAGTTTGGGATATAAGAGAGTCCCTTCTACAGGAGGTTAATGTTTCTGATTCTGGAAGATGTGAGAGCGTGAATAAAGTTCATTTGCTCGGAAAGCTCGGTCTGGTTATTCCTTTCTCCACACTGGTGACCCTTGACGAATAATGGAACACGAGGCGAACACCCCGGAGATGACCCGGACAGGAAGCCCCAGCAATGCGTGCGCCATTTCGGTCAAACTACAAGACTTTTGGCTGCACGACCAAAAGTCTTGGTTCCTCCACACTGAGGCCCAGTTCACGCTCCGGAGGATAACGGCAGATGACACCAGATATTACTACATGGTTGCAATGCTGGACACTCGCCCGACTCAGCAGGTAGTGAGCCTACACCAACAGCCCCCAGCCCACAACAAATACGAGGCTCTCAAAACCGCGCTGACCCGGCGCCACACGTTCTTGGACTGCAAGAGAACGGAGAGGCTCCTGACGCGCTCCAAGTTAGGAGACGGGTCGGCGGTCGAACTGATGGAGAAGATGTTGGCATTGATGGGCACGGACGACGGGCATTTTCTATTTGCCTACCTTTTCCTCCGGAACCTCCTAACGGTGGCCAGAGCGGTCCTTGCCAACTCGCCGCTGCTGGCCACGCGTGACTACCGTGTGCTAGCCCAGGAGGCAGAGCGGATCATCCTCACCACCAGAGCCCTCACAGTGAATGCAGCGGCATCGGAACGCAGCGGCATTGGAACCCAGCGAGACGGCCAGCGGAAGCGAGGAGCCAGCGATGGTAGTGGCAGTGGGGGCCAGGAAGCGCCAGAGAGACACACTCTGCTCCTACCACCGCCATTTTGGAGAGGACGCACGTCGATGCGTGCCATCATGCCAATTCAAGCGTTCGGGAAACGCCAGGACCGGCAGTCGGTAGCGGCTGCAACCGCCGGTGAAGAAAGCAAACTGCTCTATGTGACAGACTCACACTCGGGGAAACAGTTCCTCGTGGACTCCGGCTCCCAAAAGAGCCTCATCCTGCCGTCCTACGCTGACCAGCTAGCGGGAACTAGTGGCCCCGAGCTGACGGCCACAAACGGCTCCGACATTAGGACTTTTGGTGAGAGGACACTGACTGTGTCCTTGCACGGCCGTACGTACCAATGGACATTCATCATAGCGGCATGCAGTTTCCCAATCTTAGGTGCTGATTTTTTGTGTGCACACAGACTACTAGTCGATGTTGCTAACAGACGCCTGATTAATGCAATGTCTTTTGATTCTCTCCCCTGTACAGCTCGGGGAACCAGGCCAACAATGCTAGCCAACGTCACAGCTCCAGGTGGTAAGTTCCACACATTGCTCAGCCTGTTCCAAGCACTCACGGTCCCAACGTTTTCGGCGGCCATCACTAAACATGGGGTGGAGCACTTTATTACCACCACCGGGCCACCCGTTTTCACACGACCTTGGCACCTGGACACAGCTAAACTGGCCATAGCACGCAAGGAGTTTGCTAACTTGGAAAGGCTGGGCATCATCAGATGCTCAAACAGCCCATGGGCATCCCCACTACATATAGTTCCTAAGGCTGAGGGATCGTGGCGACCTTGCGGAGATTTCCGCAGATTAAACAATGCCACAGCGCACAATCGCCACCCGATCCCCCATATTCAGGATTTTTCCATTCACCTCGCCAGGGCATGTATTTTTTCTAAGATAGACCTGGTCCGTGGTTACCACCAGGTCCCGGTACACGCGGAGGACATACCTAAAACGGCAGTAATAACCCCGTTTGATCTGTTTGAGTTTTTACGCATGCCTTTCGGGTTAAAAGACCCGGCACAGACAATCCAACGCATGATGGATGCGGTGTTGCGCAATCTGCCGTTTGTGTTCGTTTACCTGGATGACATTCTGGTGGCCAGTGCGTCCGAGGACAAACACGTAACCCACCTCAGGACGGTTTTCCAGAGGTTAGTGGAGCACAGGTTAATAATCAACCCGGCGAAATGCCAGTTCAGGGTGACGGGGATCAATTTTTTGGGACACCGCATCTCACCGGAGGGAGTGATACCCTTGCCGGACAAGGTGCGCGCAGTGGTGAATTTTCCCCGGCCTCAGACAGTCAGGGAGCTGCAGGAGTTTTTGGGGACGGTTAACTTTTATAACCGTTTCCTCCCCCACGCAGCCCAGCTCATGCAGCCGTTGTACACCGCGTTCAAGAAACGGAAACCGGCGGACAGAGTCGACTGGACTCCTGAGCGGGAGCAGGCGTTCTCTGAGGTTAAAACAGCCCTGGCAAACGCCACACTACTGGCGCACCCGGACACGGCGGCTCGGATAGCACTCACTACCGACGCCTCGGACGTGGCCATAGGGGCCGTTGTGGAGCAATGCGTCGCCGGTTCTTGGCAGCCGCTCACCTTTTTTAGCAGGTCTTTGCGTGACAGTGAGCGTAAATACAGCACGTTCGACAGAGAGTTACTGGCTCTCCACCTGGCCATACGCCACTTCCAGTTCTGGCTGGAAGGGCGCACCTTCACTGCGTTCGTGGACCACAAGCCGCTAACGTACGAAATGATCAAGGTTTCAGAACCATGGTTGGGCCGGCAGCAGAGACAGCTGGCCGTGATCTCAGAGTTTACAACCGACATTCAGCATGTGGCCAGTAAACTCAACGTGGTGGTGGACTGCCTCTCGCGCGCAGTAGTGGCCCCAGTCTACATGGGGATAGATTACACGGCCATGGCCACGGAGCAGATCGGCGATGCAGACGTTTGCGCGCTCCAGTCTGGACCAACAGGGTTAAGGCTGGAGAGCAGAGTACTGCAACACGGGGGCCCCCCCAGTCTGTGACGTCTCCACAGGACGCCCGCGACCGGTGGTCCCACGCGCTTGGTGCTGCCACGTTTTTGAGTCGTTCACTCCCTGGCACACCCAGGAGTGCGCGCGTCAGTCAAAATGGTGGGAGCGAAGTTCGTCTGGCCGAGCCTGCGCAAACAGGTGAAAGAGTGGGCTGCAGCCTGCATAACGTGCCAATGAGCCAAAGTGCACAGGCACACAAAGGCCCCCTTGGAGCCGTTCCATATCCCACCTAAGAGGTTCGACCACGTTCACGTGGACCTCGTGGGCCCCTTCCCGCCATCGCAGGGGTTCACGCACCTCCTGACAGTGGCGGACCGCACCACACAATGGCCGGAAGCAGTCCCGCTAGCTTCCACCATGTCCGCAGACGTGGCACGCGCTTTTTTGACAACATGGGTGGCATGTTTTGGCACCCCTTACGTCCGATCGGGGCCCTCAGTTTGTTTCCGACCTCTGGTCCACAATGGCCCGGAGCCTGGGTGTCTCAATTCATCGCACGACCACGTACAACCCACAGGCCAATGGGTTATGAGAGCGTTTCCATAGGTCACTGAAAGCAGCACTCAGGGCTTCGCTTACGGATGCAAATTGGGTGGACCGGTTGCCGTGGGTTCTACTAGGGTTGCATTCCGCACCGAAAGAGGATTTGGCAGCTTCCCCAGCAGAGCTGTTTTTTTTCTCAGCCGCTGCGGCTCCCCGGGGAATTTTTACTAGATAACCCCGCGCCGAACACCCATCTGTCCCAGCGTTCACGGCATAGCGGAGACGCAGGGACGCTACCTGGCCTGGCCTACCACTGTTTTCCCCACGCTTTTGTGCCAAAAACCTTGAAGGACGTGGCGTTGGCCCGGTTAGAGTGCTGGAACCCGGAGACAAATATTTTGTGTTAGACTTGGAGGGTTGCCAGGAAAGAATCTGTATAGACAGGCTTAAGCCCACCTTTGTCGTGGCAGACGAGTAGGTGGTGTTGGCCCGAGCTCCTCGGCGTGGAAGACCCCCCCGAGAACTCCCCAGGTAAACAATTCATCAGAGCAGTCACACAAGCATGCTGAATGTTCCACCCCCCACCAATGTTTCCCCACAGACGGACACACCCCCAGGAACCCCCCACCGGCACAGCAGCGCCACGGAGCTGAAGACCCCCCCGTTACAGCAGCTATGGGTGAAGGCTGAAACCGAGAGGACATGAGGGTTAATACTCAGTCTGAGACTCTGGGGGGGGGGGGGGGGGTACCCATGCTGTGGTTTTCATCTCAGACTGAAAGGCACGGAGATGCAGTAGTTTCCTCTGATGGAAGAGCATGGAGATCAAAGGGCTGGGGGACAAAAGGAATTGCCATGGGGGAGTGAATGTTTATGCAGGACCTCAGGTAGGAGGGACATGTGAGTTTGGGATATAAAAGAGAGTCCCTTCTACAGGAGGTTAATGTTTCTGATTCTGGAAGATGCGAGAGACTGAATAAAGTTCATCTGCTCGGAAAGCTCGGTCTGGTTATTCCTTTCTCCTCAACGTATGTTTAATACTAACTTCAATGTAAACATCATAATAAAATACCAATTGTGAGTTGTATGATTCCTCTGCTGCTGTGGATTGGTTATAAATGCAGAATATACAGTACAGTTACTGTATATATGCCGTACATTTACTGTATGTTATGTTGACAGATTGATCGGAGTATTTTTATATTTGGACTTTTTGAGTATTAATTAAAGCCTATTATCTTGACAATTATACTTATTACTTCCACCAAGGGAGAACGGAGGTAATGTTTTTAGTGGCATTGGTTAGTTGGTTGGTGTGCCTGTTAGCAACATAACTCAAAAAGTTATGAACAGATTTTGATGAAATTTTCAGAAAAGGTGTGTAATGGCATGGGGAACAGATGATTAGATATTGGTGGTGATTGGGATCACGATGTGGATGCAGGAATTTTTTGAATATTATTTTACATATATTAGAGGCAGCGCGGTGGCGGAGTGGTTAGCACTGTGGCAGCACAGCAACTCACCCTTGACCAGGGGATCCTGGGTTCGATCCCAGCCCCTGACCAACAGTGATCTGTGTGGAGTTTACATGTTCTCCCCGTGTCTGCGTGGGTTTACTCTAGGATTTCTCCAGTTTCCTCCCACAAGCCAAAAACATGCAAGTTAGGTTAATTGGTATCAAACTGGGGATTCTAAATTGTCCTTAGGTATGACTGTGAGAGTGAATGGTTGTCTGTCTCTCTGTGTTGGCCCTGTAATGGACTGGCAATCTGTCCAGGGTGTACCCTGCCTCTCGCCCAAAGATGCTGGGATAGGCTCCAGCCCCCCCCTCCCCCGCAACCCGAAAAGGATTAAGCGGAAGAAGATGGATGGATGGATTTTATATATTAATCTGGGGCTTTTCATGTACTGTCCCTTTAAGACGTGTCCACTCATTTATGTGCGTGATCATGCCATAGGGCCACATGCCTCAGCAACCCGAAAGCCAAACACTGCAGAAAAAGAATTAGGAGGCGTGTCCACCAAACTCGTTTCTCCTGCTGTGAGCGACTATTTTATATTCATTCTCTATGTAGTCCAGCTTTTACGGCGCTGAGACGCTTTGACCAGTGGCTGCTTTTTTTCACTGTGCTCAGGGCTGAAAAAAGTTCAACTTGTCAGACTACTGTACAGCTGTGCTCATCAATGTCAGACCTTTCTATGCAGCCATTCAGAATTAAGGAAGGGCGGGACATAGGACGCCGGTACAGGAAGATGAGAACGGGAAGTGACGGTGGAGGAAGTGGTGGCTGAACTTTGCAGCATCAAACAATGTGAATTTGCAGTTGATAACTGCAAAAAAAATGGTATGATACCACACTGTTGTGTAATATTGCTTAATAATTATGAACCTTATTGTAGCTTATGTATTTTTACCTACATATGTATAAGCACTATGGGATGCTTGAGATTGCATGTGTGGATTGACCTCACGTCTTGGATGGGACAATATGTCTGGACCGCCTGTGGATAACAACAAGAAGACGGAGGTACGGCGATAAGGAGCTGAAAGGACTTCCTGACCTCCTGGGGCCCAGGCGGAGGACTGAAGGGCACGGGGGGAGAGTTATTGTCAATAGGGGGTTTTGACAGTGATATTGATTCTTCCTTTGTCCTTGTGTGTATAAAAGAGAAGGTTTTGACTCAGCTCTCTCTCTTCTGTTCTTGAGAGATAGCTGGGGATGTGATCGCAACAATAAAACCTGAATTAAGAAATAATTCAGCCTTGTTATTTCACGCTCTCCACATTGGTGACCAAGAGACGTGAGAATGCATAGAAGGGATTCTCCTGATGCAGACTCGTCGGAGTCTGCCCAAGCGAGCGCCGTCTCCATTAAACTGCCAGAATTCTGGCAGGACAACCCGGACTCGTGGTTCCTCCAGGCTGAGGCACAGTTCACGCTCGCAGGAATAACGGCGGATGACACTAAGTTTTACCACGTCATCGCAAGACTCGACAACCGCACAGCTCGATGCGTGCGGAGCCTGGTACAGCAGCCACCCGCTGACAACAAATACGACGAGTTGAAGGCTGCCCTCACCGAGTGTTTCACACCCTCAGCCGAAGAGAGGGCTAGGAGGCTCCTGGCTATGCATGGCCAGGGAGGGCGCAGACCAGTCGCCCTGATGGAAGACATGCTGCAGCTGAGGGAATCGGACAACGATAATTTCCTATTTACGCACATCTTCCTAAGTAACCTCCCGTCACACATGAGAGGGACCCTCTCAGGCATGCCTTGTGTGACCCAGCGGGACTTCCGTGCGCTGGCCCGAGAGGCGCAGCGGCTCCTCGACTCCTGCAGCGAGCAGACGGCCACAGCAGCAGCGGCAGACCTAGGTGCAGCGACCCGAGGCAACGAAGAGCCAGAGACAGCGGAGCCAACCCCACCAACAATGGCAGTGACGCGGCCCCGGCGCAGCGGAAGAGATGGCCTCTGTTATTATCACCGGCGTTTCGCAGAGAAGGCACACAGGTGTGTGCCGCCATGCAGCTACAAGAGCTCGGGAAACTCCAGGACCGGGACCCGTTAGCAGCTTCGGCTCTCGGTGAAAGAAATAAGCTGCTGTACATCACAGATGCGAGCTCCGGGCGGCACTTCCTCGTAGACACCGGAGCCCAAGTGAGTTTCATCACCCCGACCTATGCTGACCGGTTGGCTGGCCCCCGTGGTGATGGGGCAACGGCGGCAAACGGCTCGAGCATCAACACCTACGGAGAAAGGACCCTGTTTCTGTCCTTGCATGGCCGCACTTATGAATGGACTTTTATCATAGCGGCAGTGAGCTTCAACGTGTTAGATGCCGATTTTCTGTGCTCGCATGGTTTGTTAGTTGATCTTGCCAACAGACGATTAGTTAATGCACTATCTTTCTATTCTATTCCTTGTGCAGCTCGAGTGTCCCCACCACCGGTGCAGACCAACGTCGCCACAGCAGGCAGTAAGTTTAACACACTCCTCACCCGGTTTCCAGCGCTCACGGATCCTACTTTTTCGGCAACAGTTGCGAAACACGGGGTGGAGCATTTTATCACTATAGCGGGCCCCCCCGTCTTCGCGAAAGCTCGGCGTTTGGATGCTGCTAAGCTTTCCATAGCGCGCGAGGAGTTCGCCAGCCTAGAAAGGCTGGGCATTATTCGTCGTTCGAAAAGCGCATGGGCTTCGCCACTGCATATGGTCCCTAAAGCTGACGGCTCCTGGAGACCTTGCGGCGATTACCGCAGACTAAACAACGCTACAGCGCATGACCGCTACCCAATCCCACACATTCAGGATTTTTCGGTGCATCTAGCGGGGGCGCGCATTTTTTCTAAAATAGACCTGGTTCGCAGTTACCATCAGGTTCCAGTCCGGCCTGAGGACATTCCTAAAACAGTGGTAATAACCCCTTTTGGACTTTTTGAGTTTTTGCGCATGCCGTTTGGTCTTAAAGGCGCCGCACAAACATTCCAACGTATGATGGATGCCGTGTTACGCGATCTCCCTTTTGTGTTCGTCTACCTCAACGACATTTTAGTCGCCAGTACTTCAGAAGAGGAAAACGAAAAACACCTCACTGCGGTTTTTCAGAGGTTGGGAGAGCACGGGTTAATAATTAATCCAGCCAAGTGCCAGTTTGGCGTGGCGCAGATTGATTTTTTGGGGCACCGCGTCTCCCCAGAAGGGGCAATCCCGCTACCGGATAAGGTGCGCGCAGTGGCAGATTTTCCCCGACCACAAACGGTCAAATCATTGCAGGAGTTTTTAGGAATGGTAAATTTTTATAACCGTTTCCTCCCCCACGCAGCGCAGCTCATGCAACCATTATACGCCGTGCTCAAAAAACAAAAACCCTCCAATCCTGTCGAGTGGTCCCCGGAGCGGGAGCGCGCATTCGCGGAGGTAAAAAAAGCCCTGGCTGACGCCGCACTTCTGGCTCACCCAGATCCATCGGCCCGCATAGCGCTCACCACCGACGCATCAGATTTAGCTATAGGGGCGGTCGTGGAACAGCATGTTGCCGGGGTTTGGCAGCCGCTGGCATTTTTCAGCAGATCCTTGAACGAAGCCGAGCGGAAATACAGCACGTTTGACATGGAGCTGTTAGCGCTCCATTTGGCTGTCCGCCATTTCCAGTTTTGGCTGGAAGGTCGGCGTTTCACCACTTTTGTCGACCATAAGCCGCTCACTTTTGCGATGTCCAAAATTTCAGAACCTTGGTCGGGCCGGCAAGTTGCAAATTGCAACTTGCTGGCCGCAATTTCGGAGTTTACCACTGATATTCAGCACGTAGCGGGTAAACTCAACGTAGTGGCAGACTGCCTCTCTCGTGCGGTCACAGCACCGGTGCGCACGGAGGCAGATTATACTACCGCAGCCGCAGGGCAAAATAACAGCGCGTAAGTGCACGCGGCCCCAGTTCACGTGGGGATAGATTACGCAGCCATAGCAGTGGAACAGGGTAGAGATGCGGACGTGCGCGCGCTCCAGTCTGGACCAACAGGGTTAAGGCTGGAGAGCAGGTGTTTGCAAAACGGTATGCCCCACCTAATCCGCGATGTATCGACTGGGCGACCGCGCCCGGTAGTCCTGGCCGCGTGGCACCGCCACGTTTTTGACTCGGTTCACTCCCTGGCGCACCCGGGAGTGCGCGCTTCAGTGAAAATGGTAGCGGAGATGTTTGTTTGGCCGAGCCTGCGCAAGCACGTGAAAGAGTGGGCAAGGACCTGCATGGCTTGCCAGCGGGCCAAAATTCATAAGCACACGAAAGCTCCCTTAGAACCGTTCCACATTCCGGCCAAGAGATTCGATCACGTGCACGTCGACCTCGTGGGCCCCCTACCGTCGTCGCAGGGTTTCACACATCTTTTGACAATGGTGGACCGAACCACACGTTGGCCGGAAGTGGTCCCACTGGCATCGACCACAGCTGCAGAGGTGTCTCGCGTTTTTTTGACAGCCTGGGTAGCGCGTTTCGGGGTTCCGTCGGATATTACGTCTGACAGAGGGCCTCAATTTGTCTCTGAGCTCTGGTCGGCGATGGCCAGCAGCTTAGGAGCGAAAATTCATCGCACTACCGCTTATCACCCCCAGGCTAATGGTTTATGCGAGCGTTTTCATAGGTCTTTGAAGGCAGCCCTCAGAGCGTCGCTTACGGATGCAGATTGGGTAAACAAACTACCATGGGTTTTATTGGGGTTGCGTTCTGCGCCCAAAGAGGATTTAAATGCCTCCCCCGCCGAGTTAGTTTTTGCACAACCTCTCAGGCTGCCCGGTGAGTTCCTACCAGAGCATCCAGAGCCGGGGCGCCCCCCCGGCTCTCGGGCCACTGATCAGCACGGGAGCAGACATGCTCCCGGGCCCCGTTCATCACACTTTTCCACGCGTTTTTGTTCCCAAAGCTTTGAAAAATGCCGAGTTCGTTTTTGTCAGGCACGAGGCTCTGAGACCGACCCTCCGCCCGCCATATGATGGTCCATATAGGATGCTGGAAACAGGTGATAAGCATTTTGTGCTAGATTTGGGAGACAGAAAAGAGACAATTAGTATTGACAGACTAAAGCCTGCTTTTGTGATGAACGACGAGTCTGTACGGGTGGCGAGGGCACCTCGACGTGGCAGACCCCCCAGGGAACACGTCCCTGAGCCCCCGCAGGGATCAAATAACCACTCTCTTCCTCAGTCAGCAGATTCTTTGCAGGACAGCGCCGCAGGGACAGCGAGACCTGCTTACAGCAGATTCGGGAGACGTTTGAAGCCCAGACGGCGTACAGACTGAATTTTAATGTGATCACGTGGTATAGACTATGCTATTGATGTTATCACTGATTTTTGATATGATCATGTGGTATAGACTATGCTATTGAGGTTATCATGTTTTATTAACTCTGATATATTGTCCATTCTTTGACGTTTGGGGGGGGTTATGTAGCTCATGTATTTTTACCTACATATGTATAAGCACTATGGGATGCTTGAGATTGCATGTGTGGATTGACCTCACGTCTTGGATGGGACAATATGTCTGGACCGCCTGTGGATAACCACAAGAAGACGGAGGTACGGCGATAAGGAGCTGAAAGGACTTCCTGACCTCCTGGGGCCCAGGCGGAGGACTGAAGGGCGCGGGGGGAGAGTTATTGTCAATAGGGGGTTTTGACGGTGATATTGATTCTTCCTTTGTCCTTGTGTGTATAAAAGAGAAGGTTTTGACTCAGCTCGCTCTCTTCTGTTCTTGAGAGATAGCTGGGGATGTGATCGCAACAATAAAACCTGAATTAAGAAATAATTCAGCCTTGTTATTTCACACTCCCCACACTTATCAGTAAACTGTAATGGAGAAGAGAGGAGGGAAAAAAACAAAAACCAACCTGAAAGAGTGAATAAACCATAATGCTGATTTAAGGTGGAATTGCCCAGCCCCAACGTATGGTCAATACAATTTTGACAGTCTTGTTATTATTATTATTATTATTATTATTATTATTATTATTATCATGTAGTCATATAATGTAATCATGTTGTTTTTGCTGTTGTTTCTCTGTCTGTGAATAATAATAATAATAATAATAATAATAATAGACTGCATTTAAAAAACACCTTTAACCTAGCCATAGGGGGTACACAACCTAGTGTACTCCTAGTGCCGGTGTCAAGCCCGGGTAAATGGAGAGGGTTGTGTCAGGAAGGGCATCTGACGTAAAACCTTTGCCAAATCAAACATGCAGATCATGATGAATGAGACTTTCATACCGGATCAGTGGAGGCCCAGGTTAACAACAACCGCCACCGGTGCTGTTAACCAACAGGGTACCAGTGGAAACTGGGCTACTGTTGGTCGAAGATCGAGGAGGAGGAGAAGGAGAAGGGGGAGGCGTGTTAGGAGGGAAAGAAAGGAAAGGTAGAAGTGTGGAGGTGAGAGTAGGGACATTAAATGTAGAGACTATGACTGGTAAAGGTAGAGAGTTGGCTGATATGATGGAGAAAAGAAAGGTAGATACTGTATACTGCATGTTCAAGAAACCAGATGGAAGGAAAGCAAAGCTAGGAGCATTGGAGGGGGCTATAAACAGTTCTACCATGGTGTAGATAGGAAGAGAAATGGAGTAGGAGTAATCTTGAAGGAAGCGTATGTGAAGAGTGTTCAGGGGGTAAAGAGGGAGTCAGACAGAATCATGAGTTTGAAGCTAGAAGTCAAAGGTGTGATGTTGAATGTTGTCAATGCATACGCCCCATAAGTTGGATGTCACGTAGAAGAGAAACAGGAATTCTGGAGTAAGATGGATGAAGTGGTAGAGAGTGCTCCCAGGGGGGAGAGAGTGGTGATTGGAGCAGATTTTAATAGACATGTAGGTGAAAGGAACAAAGGAGGTCCTGGGTAGGTATGGTCTTAAGGAGAGAAATGTGGAAGGACAGATGGTTATGGATTTTGCTAAAAGGATGGAAATGGCTGTGGTGAACACACACTTCAAGAAGAGAGAGGAGCATATGGCGACTTACAAGAGTGGAGGAAGGTGCACACAGGTGGACTACATCTTATGCAGAAGGAGAAATCTGAAATATTGGAGACTGCAAGGTGGTGGCAGGGGGGAACATTGCTAGACAGCATCGGATGGTAGTCTGTTGGATGACTTTGCAAAGCAAGAAGAGGAAAACAGTGCAGGCAGAGCCAAAGATTAACAGAAAAAAGAAGGCCGCACAGAGTTCAGGAAGGAGTTGATACAGGCTCTGGGTGGTATGGAAGAATTACCAGATGACGGGGAAAGTACAGCAAAAATATTGTGGGAAATGGGTAGAAAGGTATGTGGTGTATCCAGTGTACAGAGGAAGGAAGACAAGGAGACTTGGTGGTGGAATGAGGAGGTACAGGAAAGTATCCAAAGGAAGAGGTTAGCAAAAAAAAGTGGAATAGTCAGGAGGATGAAAAAAGTAGATAGGAGTATTTGGAATCTAGGCACATGCCAAAGAGAGAGGTGGCAAAGGAAAAGGCATATAGTGAGTTGTATGAGAAGCTGGACACTAAGGAAAAAGAAAAGGACTTGTATCGACTGGCTAGACAGAGAGATCAAGCTGGAAAGGACGTACAGCAGGTTAGGTTGATTAAAGACAGAAATGGTAATGTACTAACAAATGACGAGAGTGTGGTGAGAAGGTAAAAGGAATACTTTGAAGAGCTGATGAATAAAGAAAAAGAGAAATTTGAGGATGGATGAAGGAAAGATAGTGAACAAGGAAGTCCTGAGGATTAGCAAGGCGGAAGGGAGGGCAGCTTTGAAGAGGATGAAGAATGGAAAGGCGGTTGGTCCAGATGACATACAGTACCTGTGGAGGTATGGAGATGTTTAAGAGAGATGGCAGTGGGCTTTTTAACCAGATTGTTTAACACAATCTTGGAGAGTGAGAGGATGCCTGAGGAGTGGAGAAGAAATGTTTTGGTACCAATTTTCAAGAACAAAGGTGATAGAGCTGTAGTAACTACAGAGGCATAAAGTTGATCAGTCACACTATGAAGATATAAGAAAAAGTTGAAGCCAGGTTAAGAGGAGAGGTGACAATCAGTGAGCAGCAGTACAGTTTTATACCAAGAAAGAGTACTACAGATGCAATGCTTGCCCTAAGCATGCTGATGGAGAAGTATAGAGAAGGTCAGAAGGAGTTGCACTGTGTCTTTGTGGAGCTAGAGAATGCATATGATAGGGTGCCAAGATAGGAAGGGTGGTACTGTAGAAGAAAGTCAGGAGTGGCAGAGAAGTATGTGAGGGTGGTGCAGGACATGTATGAGGACAGCGAGACAGTGGTGAAGTGCGCTGTAGGAGTGACGGATGGATTCAAGGTGGGGGTGGGATTACATCAAGGATTGGCTCTGAGCCCCTTCTTGTTTGAAAGGCTGACAGACGAGGTCAGGCAGGAGTCTCCATGGACCATGATGTTTGCAGACAACATTGTCTATAATGAGAGTAGGGAGCAGGTGGAAGAGAACTTGGAGAGGTGGAAGTATGCTCTGGAGAGAAGAGGAATGAAAGTCAGTAGAAGCAAGACAGAATACATGAGTGTGAATGAGAGGGAGGCAGGTGCAACGGTGAAGATGGAAGGAGTAGCAGTAGTGAAAGTAGATAAGTTTAAATACCTGGGGTCAACCATCCAAAGCAATGGAAAATGCACAAGAGAGGTGAAAAAGAGAGTGCAGGCAGGGTGGAGTGGGTGGAGACAAGTGTCAGGGGTGATTTGTGACAGAAAGGTAGCAGCAATAGTGAAAGGGAAGATTTACAAGACAGTAGTGAGACCTGCTATGATGTATGGTTTGATACAGTGGTGCTGACAAAAAGGCAGGAGGCGGAGCTGGAGGTGGCAGAGTTTAAGTTGCTAAGATTTTCGTTGGGAGCGACTAGGAGGGACAGAATTAGAAATGAGTATATCAGAGGGACAGCTCAGGTTGAGCGGTTTGGAGACAAAGTAAGAGAGGCAAGGCTGAGACGGTTTGGACATGTACAGAGGAGGGATAGTGGATATATTGGACAAAGGAAGTTGAAGATGGAGCTGCCAGGCAGGAGGAAAAGAGGAAGACCACAGAGAAGACTCATGGATGTAGTGAAGGAGGACATGGACAGGGTTGGTGTGACAGAGGAAGATCCAAGGGACAGGGTGAGATCGAGGCAGATGATCCACTGTGGTGGCCCCTAAAGTGAGCAGCTGAAAAAAGAAGAAATCGGTGCACATTTGGGTGTAAATATGATCGTATGAAAATGTCGTTGTGGTATTTATGAAACCGTGCATATCTGGTCAATCTCATCCTATGATCGTTCACTCATTGATAAATCTGATGGATGGATCCGAGCATCATTTGAATTCCACGCCCACATCTGGCCCCCAGAATCTGACAGAGGGGAACATGAGACAGCAAAAAGAGAAACTTTTCTGAAGTAGAAATTGACTAAGAAAAGTGAAAAATAATGATATAGTATACCGGAGTGGTAGCCTAGAGGTACAGCATCTGCCCCACAACCAATCCAACTTTATTTATAAAGCACTTTAAAAACAACAACAGCTGACACAAAGTGCTCTACATAAAAACATAAGATATAGAAATCATAAAATACAACTAAAAATACAATGCAGCACAAATAAATAGTAATCATAGAATAAAAGCAACAAAACAAGTAAAATCAGTGTCTCAAACTGGGTCAAAAGCCATCCATCCATCCATCTTCTTCTGTTTAATCCTTTTCAGGTCGCGGGGGGGGCTGGAGCCTATCCCAGCATCTTTGGACAAGAGGCAGGGTACACCCTGGACAGATCGCCAGTCCATCGCAGGGCCAACACAGAGAGACAGACAACCATTCACTCTCACAGTCATACCTAAGGACAATTTAGAATCCCCAGTTTGATGCCAATTAACCTAACTTGCATGCTTTTGGCCTGTGGGAGGAAACCAGAGAAATCCCAGAGTAAACCCACGCAGACACGGGGAGAACATGCAAACTTCACACAGATCACTGTTGGTCGGGGGCTGGGATCGAACCCAGGATCCCCTGGTCAAGGGTGAGTTGCTGTGCTGCCGCAGTGCTAGCCACTCCGCCACCGCGCTGCCCCCAAAAGCCAAAGAATGAAAATGGGCCAAAGAAAAAAAAAACAGGAGGTCCGTGGTTCAAGTCCTGGCCGGGTCATGCCAAAGACCATATAAAAATGGAATTTTCTGCCATCCAGCTTGGTACTCAGCAAAAATGGAATGGAGGAGGGAAATGTTCAGGGCAGCAATGGCTCAGGAGGTAGAGCAGGTCGTCCAATAACCAGAGGGCTGGCGGTTCGAATCCTGCTCTCCTCAGCCATCCTACCATTGCGTCCCTGGGCAAGACCCTTTACTCACCTTGCCTCCACTATCCATGACACTGGGTATGAATGTGTATAAGTGGTCAGAGAGGCCATTGGTGCAGATTGGCAGCCACATTTCCGTCAGTCTGCCCCAAGGCAGCTGTGTCTACAGCAGTAGCGTACCACTACCATTGTCTATCTGTGGAGTAAATGAATAATGGACTCATTGTAAAGCGCTTTGGGTATCTTGAAAGGTGCTATATAAATGCAATCCATTATTATTACAGTGTGTTAACCTTGAAACTTGCTTTAAATGCAAAAGAACCATGTTATGGAGGACACTGGTGTTGCGCAACACTGTTGATTTGACTGTGATCTACAGCTGAGGGTTATAATATATATTTGTAGCCTATTGTTTGACTTAGATCACTGTTATGACTAAATGTCCATTTTGTCATTTTAAAGCATACTTATCAAACATGAGAATTTATTACTTGCTATTTAGAAGTACAGAAGGACATCTCTGTCATCTCTAAATGTGTAGAAACGCACAGAGAAAAATAAAATAATTTCCCCAGATCTTCTCTGCTATTCCAAATTTCTCTTACTAATCCAGAGCAGTTTTTTTTTTAAACCCAGATGCAGCAGATCACCTCAATGGGGCACTTCTGTGCATAAACGTGGTTTAGTTAACGGATAATTTGTAAAGGATAACTATTATGAAATACTGTACTGCATAACAGAAAACTTTGCCAAATAAATTGTTTTTAAAAATATTATTTTAGCACAGTACTCACACAGGAGACTACAGTACAGATATATAAATACAGTAATAAAACGACAACTGAAAAAAACCTGCAGCTCCACTGCAACGGTAAAAAAATATACAGTATATTTCAGAAACTAAATTCAGTTTTATACTGTTACAGTCTAAGGTTGGGTTCTGTTCTAAAATAAATGGAAAAGAACATATAACTGTTTTCATGAAAGAAAGACTGTGTGTGAAGTTGAAGCTTGCCAATGCTGTGGGTCTTTAGGGTCCTTGGCAAGCCCAGTCTCTGCTCCCCTGAGCAGCCAGATCAGCTGTGTTATGTTAATTCAGTTTATTTTTAAAAGTCAGATCCTCTTTAAATAACAAAGAGTGAGCTGGGTTTCCAATAGCCAAAAAGTAGCATGATGATGCAGAAATCCTCTCCCAAACATTTGGCGTCTGAGTCCACCACTCACTCACACTTGAGATCAATTGTCATTTAAAGGCTTTGCAGCCCCTGCTGCATAAACTTCTCAGATGGTGCCTTCATGACCATAGGACATCACAATCACAACACGGATAGTATTTCTTCATGAAACCAGTTCCAAAGTACAAAAAAGAAAACCAAAGTAAGGAAAGGAAACAGACGCATAATATCCTAACATACACATTCCATCAAATAACTATTTTTTTTAAATTCTGCTTAAATCTATTTCAATATTGGCTGCAGTAACACAAATATGAATAAAACATTTATAATTACTAACAGCAGCCTCTCTGGTCTTTAAAGTAAATCATCAAATCTCTCATCTAAGACACAATGCAAAGATATCATCTGAAAGGTTGCACTGTGTTATGTATGGAAATGATGGTCGGAGTCAAAGTTATGCCATGCAGCGAAATGAACCTTTATTCAGGAGCACAGAACTATATACACTGGCCATCCTCACCTGACGTCACACCCAGGGCGGGTACGGCAAGCCTCAAGGGTCACACACACACCACACAACATTCACCACCACCCCCGCAAAAGTTCAAAACGCATACACACAATTCAGACCCTCCCCAATTTAGGGCCCGAATCATGCACTAAGGCAAACAGCAGGGAAACAGTGAACTAGAATGTCTTAACACATTCATCCAAAAAAAACCAACTAAAATTAGACAGTGTCTCTATACAAAACAATCCCATATCACAACACACACTCATGCAACCATATAACATATTTACATAACAGTGTTCATGTTACACCAATATCCACGCGCAGCCAAGGGTAAACCCGGCTCAGAGGCCCAGGGCAGCCCCATGGCATGCGTGCCCCTAGCCACCACCTGTCCCCGGGATTGAAGCCGACCTCCCCAGCGAGAATGTCTCTTCTCACCACCGACTGCTTCTCTCCTCCAGGCCTGCAGTGCTGCTGTCCGGCATGTCGTCCCTCCGTGTCTGTCGGTCTGCTTCTGACCACCTTCAACACCGCTGCAGCTGCCGCCACTGCAGCCCCCAACACTCTAGCCCCCTGTGGCCAAACTCCGGGGAAAATCAATGCTCGCTCGTCGGCGCTGCTCGCTGACTCGGGCACCTCGCCGTAACGTCCAGCACCCTCGTCCAGGGTGCTTTGAAATCCGGCACTGAGGTCCTGCCCGACCTCTGTGGTGCCTGGCACCTCCTCCCTGTCATCCGAGGCGCTCCACTGTGCTGCCTCCGTGCCCAGCCGTCGCCACTGCTTCCCAGGACCCACAGCCTACTTGCTCCCGCTCTCCTGCTGCCCTGACTCCAGCTGCGGGGAAGTCTCCAGTTGCTGCTCTCCCTCTCTGCCGTCGCTGCTCACTGAGCCGTCAACCTCACCAGCACTACAGTCACACACCATGCTGAACTCCTCGGCTGGCTCGCCATCGTCCAGAACCAGGGGCTCTGGTCCCCCCTGGATACCCAGCTGGTAGTCTGTAGCTCGGTTTTGGCGTGCACATAGCGTCGTGGCTAACTGTCCCGTTGCCACTGACTGAGCCTTTAGCTCCTCCAAGCTAACTAGCTTAGCTCATCTTGGTGCCAACAGTCTCACTACCCACAGCTCCAGCTTCTTGTCTCCTGGACGTTCGGCGAGATCTCCAATCAGCCACCCGACAGCATCCGCATAATGCTCCATCTTTCCCAACATGCCGAGAATTCTCCGACCCTCCACGCCGAGATGATGGGCCAGAAGTGCCCGTCCTCGGTCCCCATCCAGTCTACCAAGGCCCAGCCCAGCAATGTGTTTCTCTGCTGCACAGAAGTCAACAAAGACTTGAAAATTTGCGTACACCAACTCAGAGCTGATGTGAGATTTAAGCGCACCGTACAACCACGTTCAGATTGATAAATACCGATCTGCATGTTGAAATGATCGTACGACCACTTTTCTGTCTTACGCACGTTTGATAAATGAGGGCCATGGAGTCTGAATGGGCCATGTTCTCCACCTCCATTGTTGAAGCAGCTGCCCAGAGCTGTGGTTGCAAGGTTGTTGCTGCATCTCTTGGTGGTGACCCCAAACCAAGTGGTGGACACCAGTGGTGAGGGGGGCCATGCACTGAAGGAGTCCTACCAAGCTTGGTTGGCTTGTGGGATTCCTGAAGCAGCTGAGGTGTACCGGCAGGCCAAGCGGTGTGCAGGTCGGGTGGTTGCTGAAGCAAAAACTTGTGTGGGATGAGTTTGGTGAGTCTATGGAACAAGACTTTCGGTCAGCCTCCAAGAGATTCTGGCAAACTATCTGGCTACTCAGAAGAGGGAAGCAGCTCCCTGTCCACACCGTGTATGGTGCGGATAGGGCGCTGCCGATTTTGACTGGGGATATTGTTGGGCAGTGGAAGGAATACGAGGGGGGGCTGAAAAGTTCATGGGTTGAAAGTTCATAGTGGTCAAATTTGACCAAATGTGGTTTATTTTTCAACTGTAGGGATCCAAGCACTGCAACACCGATGGAAGAAATGTGTAGACCGAAGGGGAGACGATGCTGAAAAATAAACCACATTTGGTCAAATTTGACCACTATGAATTTTTCATCCTATGGACTTTTCAGCCGCCCCTCATACTTTGAGGATCTCCTAAATCCCACTGACATGCCTTCCACAGAGGAAGCAGAGTTTGAGGGCAAGGGGGATGACTCACCCATCACAGGGGCTGAGGTCACCAAAGTGGTTAAAAAATTCTTGGGTGGCCGGGCCACAGTGGTGGATGAGATTCACCCTGAGTACCTCATGACTCTGGATGTTGTAGGGCTGTCTTGGTTGACACGCCTCTGCCACATTGCATGGAGGTTGGGGACAGTGCCCTTGGTATGGCAAACTGGGGTGGTGGTTCCTCTCTTTAAGAAAGGGGACCAGAGGGTGTGTTCCAACTTTAGGGGGATCACATTTCTCAGCCTCCATGGGAAGGTCTATGCCATGGTACTGGAGAGGACAGTCTGGCCATTGGTTGAACCTTGGATTCAGGAGGAGTAATGTGGTTTCCGTCGTGGCTGTGGCACATCGGACCAACTGTACCTTTTTGAAAATCCTCAAGGGCTTGTGGGAGTTTGCTCAACCAGTCCACATGTGTTTTGTGGACTTAGAGAAAGCATTCAACTGCGTCTCTCATGGTCACTTGTGGGGGATGTTTTGGGAGTATGAGGTATCGGGCTTGTTGCTACGAGCTATCCAGTCTCTATACGACTGTTGAAGGAGTTTGGATTGTATTACCAACACTCAGTCAAACTCGTTTCCAGTGAGAGTTGGACTCTGCTGGGGCTGCCCTTTGTCACCGATCCTGTTCATAAATTTTTATGGACAAGATTTCTAGGGGCAGCCAAGGAACAGAAGGTGTCATGTTTGGTGACCACAGGATCTTGTCTCTGCTGTTTGCAGGTGATGTTGTCCTGTTGGCTTCATTGAGCAATGACCTACAAGGTCTTACTGGAGTGGTTTGCTATTCACTGATTCTTGAAACTTGGGACAAAATGAGATAAAAAATTGAAGAAAAGAAAATTGATGCTCCGATAAATTAAGCTACATGCATGAATTTACCAAGGACTAGGCTACCAAACTATGCTTTGATACACGCACAAACCTTTATTTTTTTTTAAATGTGCCTTTTGCCTTTCCATCACCTATTTGGTGTCAACACCGTCAGACACCAAAAACACATTAACTTTCACTTTCATTATGCCAGATCTACAACAAGAGCATTCTGAGGCGAATGCAATAGCCCCCGTCTCCGTTTTCTGTGAAGATCCCAATACTTACTGACAGAGAGCAGTTTTCAACTTGTCAATATAATTACTGTGGAAGGACCCAATTATGATAAACCCAGGGTTTCCTCTGGTAACATTTCTGTGTGGTGGGCTGCCACCCATGAAGTTATGCCGCCATGCCAAGGAAACATAAATTTAAGAAAAAATATGAAGGAATGATGCTCCTTAAGTACACACACAAACAATGCACATCACCATCATTCGCGCAGCGTTCGGAAGCTTCCCGCCCGCATGTTCCAGTCGGCAGGCAGAGTGTCTCACTACAAGCATTGCTATCCGAGAGAAGCATGAGCTTATTAAAGTACTTTAAATGTGGAAAAAAGCGGAAGAGTATGTAAGCAGTGGAGGCATTTATGGTGGTTTTAACCCGCTGGTAATGGGAACAACAATGAAGCGCCGCTTAGCAAATAGGTGTGGTTAGGTTTCATATGCAGCTGGCTTCATATGCAGGAAAAGGCAAGGGGGACTGATGAATCGCTGAGGATTTATTTCACCAGCTACTACATTAACTAAGTTATGTTCACTATTATGTACCTGGCAAGTTAAGAATGCCAAAATTCACAAAGTCAATGACTTTAATCCCTCAACAGCCTTCAGACAAACTGAATGTGCCAACATTTGGATTTCAAAATAAGGGAGGTTTTTTCCTGCTCTCTGGTTGGTAGGAGAGTTCTAAAAAAAACTATAAGTATATAGAAATATTATAACAGAAATAACTGAATCTTTGGTAATTTAAGTTAATTTATTCCATTAAATATAATTTTACTGATATTTTTTCTTTGAAATCGGAGTTAAACTATTGTTCTGTTCTGGCTCTGCAAAATTATGGTCAAAAGTGTAAATTGTACTAGGAAAAAAGTAATTTTTAATACAATCTGTTTCAAATTTATAAAAAAACAGTAATTTTATTTTAAAAAATAGCCAAAAAATAGCCATAAAATAATCCACAAATTTATAATAATGTCTCAAATGTATAAGAAAAGTCAATTTTACAAGAGGAAATTACACATTTAAGAAAAATGTTTCAAATTTAGATAAAGTTGCACAGAAAAAGTAGAAAACTATAAGAAAATTGTTATAAATTTGAGAAAAACCTCAAACCTTCAAGACTGAAGTCATTACTCAAGTTTTGAAGTGGGTGTCTTTTGTATCCTTAACTAGAAATTTTTGGTTGTCTATTTTTAATTATTAATTTCATAGCACTGCTTTTACATGAGTAGAATTCTGGCTACTATACCTACCTCTGATCATATAATTTAAGTATGCATGAGTAAATTACTGTTATGAATGTTTTTTTTCCCCTTTCCTACTCTTTCTCAATGGAAAAAAGAAACACTAAAATAAAAATACAAAAAATACACATATTTTGTCATTTATGTAAACCATGACAAAAAAATCCTGCAGGACAAAATGTGACACTTGGTATTTTCTAACCTGTTTGTATACCACCATAGACAGAGAGAGAACCTGAATTAGAAAGGGCTCAGAGAGGGAAAGATGAGACAGACAAGATGAGCCAAGGAGAGGAAAGTGTTCAGGCAGAGGCTCCAGGAGAGGTGAAAGCAGAGGAAAGAGAGAAGGATGACACCAGTAAAAAGTCCAAGCACACGATGTCTGGACCAACTGGCCCAATATTCCAACATTCAAGCCTTGGTTGTACAATACTTCAAATAATAAGTTCCAGATGCAAAGTTACTGTGCAAAATTTAAAAAAAAAAAGTCTAAAAGAAACATGTTCCGGTTATAATAGTGTCATGTGTTACGTCAAATTGTCTTCTTTTAATTATTTATCTTTTGTTCATATAAAAGACAAAAAATAAAATAGAAAGATGTCTTTACCTTCTTTGTTTTCTCCAATTTCTCCAGCTGGCAGAAGTCTTTGATGCAATCTTGTCCATAACTTCCACGTAATACGTCAAATAGGTTCATTTATTTATGAACTTATTTTTTTATTTATTTATTATTATTTATTTATTTATTTGGAAGACAAAATGAACCTATTTGACGTATTACGTGGAAGATATGGACAAGATTGCATCAAAGACTTCCGCCGGCTGGAGAAATTGGAGAAAACAAAGAAGGTAAAGACATCTTTCTATTTTATTTTTTGTCTTTTATAGGAACAAAAGATAAATAGTGTCATGTGTTTTCTGACACCCCCCCCCTTCCCACCAAAAAATATGTTGCCACCGCGCCAAGGTCTTTAAGCCAGAGGAAACACTGTTGTTGGTGTAGGATTACAAAAGTAGTTTTGAACAGCTCTAATTTTGAACTCTGTATTTGTATTTTTCTTAAATAAAGACTGATAATGTGATAGTGATTTTAGACCAGGGATTGTCTTAACTGAAAATTGTCTGTTATTGACAGATTTTTTGAGAAGTGACAGAAAAATTTGAAGGCTGTCAATCATTTTGACAGATTACACTGAGCCTAAGTTATCATACCTTTTACGTCTAACTTCCACTTGTCCACTTTATTGTGGACAGGTGGAAGTTAGATGGACGAGCTCCCACTTTCTGGGTCAAGGCCAGAATTGCCTCTTCAGCCTGGGATCTTGTCAGAAAAATGTACAATGTTATCATTTTATATGTCTATGCCTTATGCAAGCATAGAAGTGAGCTCTACAGGAAAAACACTGAGATGACATTCAGGGAGCGAGTTCTACTGGAAAAGCACTGAGACGGCATTCGGGGAGCGAGTTCTACTGGAAGAATACTGAGACTGCTTGCAGGGAGCCAGCTCTGGCGGAAAAGTACTGATACTGACATACCCCCTGCACAGCGAGAGGGGGAGCACGTTGCTTTGTTCTTTGAAGAAAGTCAACGCATGTGGTTCCGGTTTAACGAACTCTGTTAATAATGTGCCAGACCTGTTTCACTCCTTTTTGTGTGTGATGTATTCAGCTGAAACCGTTTGTGTATTGCAATTGCCTCTCACATATAAGCCTGCTCGCTGAAGCCAGTCTTCAGTACTGACCTCCTGCAACCTGAGGTTCGTACTCCTTGTATATAATTTATACAAGTAAAAACTCTTAAAAGAATATTCTTGTGTCTCAAATCTTTATTGAGGTAACGAACTAATATACGATCATATTATTCTGAGTGTTTTCAGAGATTCCTGACATACGTGGTGCCGTGACCCGGATGACTGATACCTAGACAGAGGAGATCCAAGCCTTCCCCGGTTTGCAAAGCCCATGCATGGTCTGACCAATGGTCAGTTTTGGAAACCCCCCTTCAGGGAACGCCGGGGAGGAAACTAGAATCCTGACTCTGTCTAGTGACGGTCATCCTCACTAGTAGGGTCATAAAGTAAGTGACGTCTTTTTATTATCAAAGAAAAAGGATATCGTACATACTATATGCGTTAGAAGATCCTCCCAAATCCAGCCTTGAGTGAGTAATGTAGAATAGGCCGCTCCAATATGTTACTAATGTAAAATAGGATGCGCTCCTAAATATGTTACTAATGTAAAATAGGCCGCTCCAATATGTAAAATAGGATGCACTCCTAAATATGTTACTAATGTAAAATAGGCCGCTCCAATATGTTACTAATGTAAAATAGGATGCACTCCTAAATATGTTACAAGATCCTCCTAAATCCAACCACGAGTGACTAACGCGATAAGAGAGTGAAGCACGTGGACAAGTAGTTGCAACGAGGAAAAAAAAGGTTTTGTTCGGGTTAAAGTCCCGATTGTGTTGTTTTCCGGCCGAAGAGTAAGGTTTCAAAAAGTGAAAGAAAAGTAAAAGGTGCTGTGTATTGACTGATAGGTCAAGCTTAACTAGTAATGGTAATATAAGGCGGCGCCCTATATTTTTCAATAGGGCAGCGCCCTATATTTTTCCTATCTGATCATACCAGGTAATGATCCTGTAAGAAATTACAGGTGCCCTAATATAGGTTGCGTGAGTTCTAGTCCCATCAACAAGTGAGCGTATCCTGAAGGCGTGAGATCTAGTCCCAACAACAAGTGAGCGCACTTCAAAAGAGGTGGGCATACCGACAACGTCCTTGACTAAGAGAAAAAAAAATGAGTAACTGTACAGGAAAAACAAATAAAGCGAAAAATAAGCAAAAGAAAAAAGAGGAAACTGCGCGCCGTACAGTAAAAAATTACAATGACAAACTAAGAGAACACGATCAAGTGAAGGATCCTAATAAATATTTAAACAAATGGGGAAAAAGATTATTCCCTTAAACCCACACTGGATGTGGATGAATGCACAGTCTTAGCGTCGACGGAAAAACTTATAACAAAAAAAGATAATCCTCCCCCAGCTTATCAATGCCGCGATCCTAAGGAGGGTCCATACGGCAAATTATTAAAAGAAGTCCAAGAGGTTGGGAAAAGGAGGAAGTAAATAAAATCATAACAATTACACCATAATATTTAAAGACGGATGGATTAAATGGCAACAGAACCGGATAACGTTAAAATGGACAATGAGAAACAGTTATTTTATCTATTCTTTGTGTGTGAGCCTTAGATAGAGGCAGCGGCAGTGTAGAGAGAACAAAACTCCTCTGTTCTCTGTTTGTGTGTGTGTGGTTGATCTGTGAAGAAAGTGGTCTAAATATGGGTACTTTTACAAGATTTTGGGTTTTTATTTTTTCAATAACTCTGTGGGGTTAGACCCAAGACAGGCAGGTCAATGCAAGTGAATGATGGAAATCGGGATGTTTGTTTTAACTGTGGCAAACCTGGTCACTGGGCCCGTGATTGCAGGTTTGGCCAAAGAGGTGGATTTGGAGGCAGGGGACCAAGTAGAGGTAGAAGAAGATTCCAGAAACAGTAAATGTGAAAGGAGGGGCTGCTGAAGGAGCAGGTTTTGAAGCGCTGTAACTGACCATTTTCTTTGACTGAAGCATGACAGTGCACTTTATAGGAAGGACTGGCATGTGACAACGTGAGATTTAGAGCACAGAGGTTCAAAAGAGATTGATAATTAATGTGTCTGTGCATATGATCTGCCAGAGGCTATGGATTATCAGACAAAGGTCCCAGTCATAGATCAAAAGAAAGGAAGGGAGAGATTTGCCAGATGGGTCAAACAAATGCAGGACAGAGGAATGTTTGCAGGATGTGAAAACAGCCCCCCCCCCAACCAGAGGGACCTGGCTATGCAATCAACACCCACAATAATGGCCCCCCTGATGGTGATTAAAAATGGGCCGTCCCAAACAGCTAAGAGGGAGCCTGAAGATAGTGAGAAAATTAAGGAATTTCTAGAAAGTGCTACAAACACCCCCGATAAATACAGGGGCAGGGTCAGATTGTACTTTTCTCACCAGGTTATAGTCTTGTAGGCATGGTGTTAGCTCATATGGAGTTACCTGTTCAGGAGAAAAAGACAAGACTCCACCACACCAAGATACAGATGACTCTATTAGCTTTAATTTTCAGAGCAACCAGCAGATGTCTTATTTTAATACATCCCTTGAAAAGTAGATGTTCAGACCCAGAGGCATTATTTAATTCCAAAACAAATTCAAAAGGTCAGTAATGGAAAGGCACCCAATGCCAGGGTAGAAATCAAGAGATGAGTTTTGTCACAAAACAGAATTTTGAATTGAGCCATGTTGGTTTGGTATAAAGCTGACTTTCCAGAATGAAACCGATCACTTTTATGTTCAGGATCTTGCATGGAGCATTAGCTGTGGGCAGTAGTCAGTAGTATGAACGACGGGACAGTGAATCATGAATAAGACAAGCAGGTGGTAACAGAATGTTGATGAAGGCTGAAGAGAACGGAGACCAGATGGATGAAGGAAGTTTTAATACTGAAAGAGATTATAGATGTGAGATGTTTCATCAGCTAGTCCAGGGAAAGGTGAAGTCTTGTACACAGATGGATAGTGGATGGAAACGAATTGAGTGAGTGTTTCTGATGGAAAACGTACGTAGGGGAAGAGAAGAAGAACGGTGGGTTTAGCAAGTGTAGAAAATATTTCTGATGTTGAGATGGAAATGGAAAACGAAATGAAAGCAGAGCATATGTAACCAAAGAAAAATAAAGATCCACGTAAGATTTGAAGCTGTAGCTTTAAAAACCAAACAAACAGAAAACCAACAATAAATAAATTAAATTTTTGGCTAAGAGTGCCAGGAAGAAGGCACAAATGCAGGCAGCCGTCTTAAATGTTTCCAAGTACTTATGAATGAATGAATTTGTTTATTGAATGAATGAATGAATGAATGAATGAATTTGTTTATTTCGGATAGTACATTACAGGTTAAAAGAAACTGTATAATATAACAACAAGGTCAAATTAGACAAAGACTCCTTCTACTATACAATTCCACGTGAGTTATCCGAAATGGGTGATGGCTGAAGCCGCAGCTTATATTGCCCACCCATATTCTATCCAAGAATTCAAAGGAGAAAAAAGAGAAAACAAGACAAGAGCGATTACAATTTAAAACAAGGCTAAGACAAAATATGACTGAGAGAAAAAGAAAATTGAGCTAGTCTAAGTTAAGCGGTTACTATTCAAAAACAAATCTAAGACATAGTGTCACAGAGAAAAAAGAAAAACTAAGCTATAACACAACACAGGCTGGAAATGTCAATCCTTATGTGAGTTTACATGTCGTTTTGTAAATATGTTTGGAGTATTTCTTCCTTTAGTTTTTGTTTAAATTGTCCAAGCTTTGTACATGATTTTAATTCAGGTCCAAAATCGTTCCATAATCTGACACCTTGCACTGAAATACAGTGTTGCTTGGTGGTTGTTCTCACTGTAGGCTTTTGAAATATACATGTTCCTCTGACGTGATATCGTTTCTCCCTTGTTTGGAACAACTTTTGGATATTTGCGGGCAGTGATAGATTCTTCACTTTGAACATTATTATTGCGGTTTTAAAGTCGATCAGATCTTTCAACTTGAGAGTTTTTTGTTTAAGAAAAAGTGGGTTTGTTGGTTCCCTGTAAGCTGCTTTGTTGATTATTCTAATAGCTCTCTTTTGAAGCATAAAGAGTGGATATATGTTTGTTTTATATGTATTTCCCCATACTTCATTACAATATGTCATGTATGGGAGTATTAATGAATGATACAAGGTGTATAGTGTGGGTTGATTCAGCAAATTTTTCACTCTGTGTAATATTGCAATTGATTTGGATACTTTACCTTTTATATAATTAATATGTGGCTTCCAACACAGTTTGTTATCAATTATTACTCCAAGGAATTTAGTTTCGGATACCCTTTCAATCTCTACACCATTTACACTGAGTTTGGGTACTGGGTAGTTGTGATGGTTGTTAAAGACTATAAATTTTGTCTTGCTTAAATTGAGCGTTAATTTGTTTGAATCAAACCACAGTTTCAGCTTTCCTAATTCCTTTCCGAGTGTATCCAGAAGTTGTTCCAAATTGTTTCCACTGCATAGCAGGTTAGTGTCATCAGCAAACAATATTAAGTCCATTTTTTCTGAAACTTTACATATATCATTTATATACATATTGAATAATAATGGTCCCAAAACTGAACCCTGTGGGACTCCACAGGTGACCTTCAGTAGCTCTGAGTTTTTGTTGTTAACACATACAAACTGATATCTATTCTTTAAGTAACTTCTTAACCAGGACAGTGCTACCCCTCTAATACCACAATTTTGTAGTTTCTTTAATAATAGATTGTGATCTACTGTATCAAATGCTTTTTTAAGATCCAGGAATACTCCAACTGAATACTCTTTATTTTCAATGGCTGTTGATATTTTTTCTGTAAATTCCATTAAGGCATATGCTGTTGTCCTTTTGTGTCTGAACCCATATTGCTGCTCACACAATAAATCATTCTTCAGTATGAAGTTGTCAATTCTCTCATAGAATATTTTTTCAAGTATCTTGGAAAATTGCGGTAATAGTGAAATTGGTCTGTAGTTGAAGAGTTCCCCTCTGTCGCCTGTCTTGTAAATCGGAATTACTTTAGCTATTTTCATTGCATTGGGAAATATACCTGATTGGAGAGACAGGTTACAGATATACGTCAGTGGTTTCACTATGCATTCGATAACAGTTTTGACTAGTAGCATATCAATACCATCGCAGTCAGTAGATGTTTTACTTTTGAACGATTTAACAATTTCAATGACCTCTCTTTCGTCTGTGTTCTTTATGAAGATGGTGTCTTTTACAGCAGTGTTATTGCATATTGAATCACCTGTTGGCACCGTAGTGGGTATTTCTCGGGCCAGTTTAGGTCCAATGTTAACAAAAAAATTATTAAATTCATCTGCAGGTGAAGCTATATTCACATTTGGAGTTGATTTATTATTTTTTGGAATGTTAGTTGGGTAGCTGGTATTTCTGCTTTTATTTCCAAGGATACTGTTGATTATTGTCCATGTATTTTTAATATTGTCTTTGTTTTTTTCCAGTTCTTTACTGTAATAGTCTCTTTTACTACATCTTATTATATATGTTAACTTATTTTTGTATGTTTTATACCGCTGCTCTGCTTCTTTTGTCCTTTTCTTTATGAAAGCTTTATATAATAAATTTTTCTTTTTACACGCCTTTTGTAGTCCTTTGGTTAGCCATGGTTTGTCAGTAAATTTGTGTTTAAGCTTTTTTTTAACTAATGGGCAGTTTTTTTCATAAAGAGTGGTTACAATGTTTATAAATGTGTCATAGGCTTCATTTACATCTGATACATAGACTTCTGTCTAGTCTTGCTTCAGCAAGTCCTCTTTAAAAGAACTGATTGCGTTTGGTGATTTGTGTCTGAACGATTTTGAGATTTTTTCTGGGTTGGGCCCCGTGTGGCCATGGATAAGTGCAAAGATTGGCAAGTGGTCGCTTATATCATTTATCAATAATCCACTTTCTATTTTCTTGTTGAGAACATTGACAAACAGGTTGTCAATAAGTGTAGCAGAGTGAGCTGTGATTCTACTGGGATGTGTTATTGTGGGATATAGACTCATGCTGTACATAGAGTTCATGAACTCTGTGACTACATTTTGTTGATGTGGATTAAGTAGATCAATATTGAAATCTCCACAAATTGCTACCATTTTCTTACTAGTAAAGTACTTACTAGTAAAGTACTTAAAGCAGCAATGAGGCATTAGGTGTCCATTTTTTCAGTGCATTTCCTTAATTGTGAATATTAACATTTATTTAGTAATGAGCAAACACTCACAGCGAAGATTATAGCCTTACTATATACTCGGTTATTTTAAGTCAATCTAACACCCCAGTTATGTTCCTCCACAACAGAGGGTATGCATTTGATGTTACTCACCACATAATGGTATGACAACGTCATATTTCAGGAATATGACAGTAATGAGGAATGTGTTTTTCCTGATTCGGCGGTGGCCAAACTGGGTCAGGGTAAACTACATTCACTCCACAATTTACCAAGGTGTGGCGGCATGAAATAATAAGCGGCGAACTGAGAGTTTTTAAGGGTGTTTATTTATCATTCATCCCGCCATCACAGAACTCACCCTGGCACTGTATAAACGTGCCAGAGCGAGCCCAGAGGCTCTCGTCAGGAGACAGGGAATGCGTGTAGTCAGAAGCAGTAGTCAGAGAGAGAGAGAACATGTGAATTTCAGTCAGCTTATATACCCAGTTACAGACAATACATGAAAGGCACATTAGCATCACAGAACAGAGCAGGAAGTCACGAACACCTGCATTTGAGTCACACATATCAAAAGCAGATTACTGGCAGGAAGGAGCTAGACAAAGAGAGGCTGCCTATTGATATCAGTCATTGTTCTGCTAATTGCTCCAGCTGTGCGCTCTGCTAGTCTGTAGGCTGTGGGGGTGACCCCACACACTCCCCCCCAGAGGGCTCAGCAGGAAGCTGAGGCCTCGATAGTCTGGCTTTGGTAGCGAGCGGGGAAAGCTCTGTGCAGGCGAAGGTGGAGGGAGGGGGGTGGGGGTAGCAAGTGCCGGCCCAGGACGGCGAAGTTGTCTGGGCCGCGCAAAAATTGCATGTGGATCCACGGTGTTGAGGGACTGTCCCGTTGAACGTGCGGAGATCCACAGCGGCTGTGAGAAGAAAAAATTAGTCTCTGACTCCTCTCGCGGCCATGAAGAAAAAAAGGAGCTGCAGCTATGAGGGACGTGGCGTGTTGACTTTAGGTGCGCGCGCAGCCCTAAAGCCCTCGGGGACAGCTGACGGCTGAATTCCCTTGTGCGCTGTGGCTGAGACCCATACAAAATCCTGTGAGCAAGCTGCGTGCGTGCTTCAGGTGTGTGAGCAGCCCTGAAGGTTCTGTGTGCAGCGGTGAAGGACAATGGTGGTCTGTGGAGCCGGTATTGTCCCGTGCGTGGTGCGCTGTCCTCATAACTCCCCGGTGTGCGTGCGGGGTTCGGAGCATGGCAGGTCCACTGTAGAGGCGAGTCAGGGTCAGGGAGCTTGCTGGAGATCAGCGTCGTCGGCGCCGATGGTCATCCCTGTTGAAGCTGTTGCGTCGTTCGCTCGTGCCGGGTCATGGTGCATTGGAGCGGTGAGAGGGAGGAGACGATCTTTGTCCCTCAGGCTCGTGTAGATGTGTAGGAGCGGTGAGAGGGAGGAGGAGCGGTGAGAGGGAGAAGACGTTCTGTGTCCCTCGGCCGGTCCAGCGTGGATGTCCAGATCTCAGGCAAGGGTCACACCATGAAGCTTTCTGCGGCTTTCCCGGTCGTGGGTGATCTCCGGAGAGTTCGCCTGGTGTTGGTTCTGCGTCGAGGTCTCCCTGTAGCCGAAGGGAGGGCAGATCATTTGCGTCAGGCTGCTGCGTTCGCTTGTCGTCGAAGAGTCACCGCCGGGGGCTGCCAGCGTGTTCTTTTCTTGGTCGGGTCACCAGTGTGGCTGTCCAGACCAGAAGGTTGCGTTGCACAAAGCGTGTGCTTTCTCGGGGTCACCAGAGTAGAGGATGCCTTTCACAAACGAGACTGAGTTTATTTCTCAGGGTTGGTTTATTGAGAGGTCACATCCTCCAACAAGAACAGAATCTCAGAAAAGAGCAGGAAGTCACGAACACCTGCATTTGAGTCACACATATCAAAAGCAGATTACTGGCAGGAAGGAGCTAGACAAAGAGAGGCTGCCTATTGATATCAGTCATTGTTCTGCTAATTGCTCCAGCTGTGCGCTCTGCTAGTCTGTAGGCTGTGGGGGTGACCCCACAAAGGAATATATAAAATGAGGCATTCAAGGAAAAAATTTGAATCAAATTCTAATTAGGCAAAACGTCCACCTATCTGTTGACTGAAAGAGTGTGACGCAACTTTTATTCATTTATTCAAATTCAACCCGTCTGTGTTCAACTGAACAAACTGATCTTATTTATCAATGCTGTAGCATATCAAAAATGCACAGATGGTTATTTTGTTTTTCTTAAATGAAATTTGTAAACCAATTCAAGAGATGTCACAAAAGATGCTGTGACTATTGAAATCTTATTTTTGAGGGAACTGGGCTACCCGCAAATTTTATCTAAAATTAAAAATGGTAGCACACTTCCTTTCAGCAGAAGAATCAAGCAGATACCCTGTAACTTTGCTGCATGTGTGTCTCCATGTATCAAAACAGGGGGTATCAGGGGAATTAATTAGCAAATAATTAGCAAAACTCAGAAAAATAGGTAATACATAAAAATTATCAATAACTGATAATGACTTGTTTTATCCTTTCTAAAAGATTTTCTATATAAATTAAAAGATGATTATACCGTTTTAATAACAGAGCAGACATTTATGGTGGACAATGACGAACCCAATGATCAAGGGTGAGGTACATTGTTTGGCTATGACTTAAAAGAAGACAGTGCAGCAGTCACGACATCGTGTACAAAAAGCACCGCCCTCATGGCTGCTGTACTGCCAGGTCATATCCTTGAAGGACTAGGAAGTCCACAGCCACTGCACGTTACTATGAAATATATCAGATGTTTTGAACTTTTTGATTGTGCCTTGGCTGACAAATTGTATGACATAGATGTCATCACAGTGCAGATGGACAATTTGATTTTCAATGAGCAAGGAGCAGCTGCACTGTCAGTGAAATTGCCCGAAGATGTTACCTCCTTGCATGATGTTAACACTCCACCTCACATGTCCCTGTGGGGACCAGACAATTACTTTTGGGCTGCTTGTGGAAAAATGGTTGAGAAGACAAATCATGTAACCGACTGGGTGAAAACTCCTAAGCAAAATGTGCAATACTCACAATCCACAGGACTATTTATGGCGCCTTTACAAGTGGTCATGACCCTTTGGGTCACGATTCATCCATTTTCTCTGTGGTAGACTTGAGTAATGCATTTTTTACTATCCCTGTGCAATGAAGAAAGCCAGTTTTAGTTTGTATTTACGTTTAAGGGAAAAAGATACGCATACACCAGATTACCTCAAGGTTATTGTGAAAGTCCGACCATTTTCTCACAGGAAATGACTGCTCTAATGGCCTGCTCTCCCGGCGCCACACGAGTCGGCTGCCTTTTGCAACAGCGGCTCGATTCCGAGTCTTTTTCCCTTCCTCTGTCTTTTTGATCCGTCCTTTCTTTCACTCCATTTATATCACGGACACACAGATCGTCCCAAATGTCTCCCGAGCCGGTGGACGGAGCCACTGTTTATAGCAGGATACGATACAGCAGGGAAGAGCTGCTAGCATTCAACCGCCACCCGGTCCCATTGGAAAAACTCGACATACCGAGAGAACTGAGGCGAAAACGCCGCGGCTGCCGGGCTGGAGTAAGGCGGAGGACAAAAAATATAAGGTACAGACCCTCCCTTCCATCTGTTGTCATGGGAAATGTACGCTCTATACTGGGAAAGGCAGATGAGCTAGCGGCTATCTGCCGTTATGATAGCACATATCGCGAGTGCTCTCTCCTTTTGTTTACTGAGACGTGGCTAACTGAACTAGCAGCAGATGCTAACATTGAGTTGGAGGGTTTCCACATGATACGGGCTGACCGAACACCAGACAGTGGCAAAGCTAGGGGCGGTGGAGTGATAATGTATGTTAACAACAACTGGTGCAGACCAGGACATATCACTGTTAAACAACGACACTGCAGCAAAGACATTGAGTTGCTAGCTGTTAGCATGAGGCCTACATATCTCCCGAGAGAACACTCACACGTGATCTGCATTGTTGTTTATGCAAATCCGACGGCGAACGCTGGGACAGCGCGTGACGTCATCCATTCAGTAACCAGCAGGCTGCAGACAGAACACCCAGATGCTCTTCTCCTCATCTCAGGCGATTTCAACCATGTTTCACTGTCTCCCATTCTACCCACGTTCACCCAGTATGTCACATGCCACACTAGAGACAATAAAACACTGGACTTATTCTACGCAAACACTAAGGAGGCGTACACCTCATCACAACTCCCCCCACTCGGGAGATCGGATCACAACTTGGTTCATCTCCGGCCGGTGTACAAACCCCTAGTGCACAGACAACGTCCGGCCATGCGCACAGTGGAGTTATGGTCTGAGGAGACAATGGACACTCTAAAAGGCTGTTTTGAAGCCACCGCCTGGAAGCAGCTCTGCGATCCACATGGTGAGGACATCGATGGCCTCATTCACACCTTCACGGGCTACCTCAGCTTCTGTGTGGACAAATCCGTTCCCACCAAGACCATACGGTGTTGCTCAAACAACAAACCCTGGATCAACCCTGAGATTAAAACACTTCTGAGAGAGAAGAAGAGGATCTTCAGGTCGGGGAATAGGGAGATGCTGAAGTCCGTACAGAGGGAGCTGAGGAGAAAGATCAGAGAAGGCAAGGACAGCTTCAGGAAGAAGATGGAGGACAAGTTGCAACAGAACGACATCAGCGGGGTCTGGAGAAACCTCAAAACCATCTCTGGGCTCCAGAATACCTCCCCCCAGGCCACGGGGGGCAGGGAGTGGGCGAACAACCTGAATCTGTTTTTCAATAGGTTTGACCAACCGCCCTCCCCCCTGACTGCACAACAACCACTGCTGCCTCTAAAGAAATCAAGTCCTGCTGCCCACTCCCCACTCCACCAGCACCCCCCCACCCCCAACACACAGCCCCCCATCCTGACCCTGACCAGGACCCAGGTGAGGACGGAGCTGAGGAAGATCAAGGCGAGGAAGGCGTCGGGACCGGACGGCATCAGCGCAAAGCTCCTCAAGTCCTGTGCAGACCAGCTGTGTGGGATTGTGACGTACATCTTCAACCTGAGCCTGAAGCTGGGGAGGGTACCACAGCTGTGGAAAACATCTTGTGTGGTACCTGTACCAAAAACTTCCCACCCCAAAGACCTGAACAGCTACAGACCGGTGGCCTTGACGTCCCACTTGATGAAGACCCTGGAGAGACTGCTCCTTGCTCACCTCCGCCCCCTGGTGGAACCAGCGATGGATCTACTCCAGTTCGCCTACCAGCATGGCATTGGGGTGGAGGATGCGGTGATCTTCCTCCTTCACCGTTCTCTGTCCCACCTGGAGAAGCCCGGGAATATGGTGAGGATCATGTTCTTTGACTTCTCCAGTGCTTTCAACACCATCCAACCGATGATCCTGAAGGACAAGCTGCTGTGCGCAGGGGTGGACCAGCACCTGTCATCATGGATCCTGGACTACCTCACAAACCGGCCTCAGTTTGTGAGAACCCGGGACTGTGTGTCCGACACGATCATCAGTAGCATGGGGGCCCCCCAGGGAACGGTGCTGGCTCCCTTCCTGTTCACTCTTTATACTGCGGACTTCTCACACAACACAACACACTGCCATCTACAGAAGTTCTCTGATGACTCTGCGATCGTTGGCCTCATCTCCAATGGAGATGAAGCTGAATACAGAGGGCTTATCCAGGACTTCGTAGACTGGTGCCATCGGAACTGCCTCCAGATCAACGCAAGGAAAACTAAGGAGCTGGTGGTGGACTGCCGCAGGCATGGGCAGCCCCTCACAGCACCAGTAAATATACAGGGAACAGACATCGAGATGGTGACATCCTATAAGTACCTGGGTGTTCATCTGAACAATAAACTAGACTGGTCACACAATACTGACGCACTCTACAAGAAGGGACAGCGCAGGCTGTTCCTGCTGAGGAGACTCAGGTCTTTTGGTGTACAAGGGGCGCTGCTGAAGACATTCTATGACACGGTGGTGGCATCAGCCATCACTTTTGGAGTGGTCTGCTGGGGCAGTGGCATTACAGCAGCCGATAGGAAGAGACTGAACAAACTGATTAAGAAAGCTAGCTCTGTCCTGGGGCAGCGCCTTGATCCGGTGGAGGTGATAGGAGAGAGAAGGACGGTGGCTAAACTGTCATCTCTGCTGGAGTCCGAGTTCCACCCTATGCAGGATGTACTGAATGCACTGAGGAGCTCATTTAGCAGCAGACTACATCATCCCAGGTGCACAACCGAGAGGTTTCGTAGGTCCTTCCTACCAACGGCTGTCAGACTGTACAACCTAAGTAGGGCTGCTCGCAGAGATAGCAAAAAGACGTAACAAACTAATAGTTTTTAAATGCAAAAGATGCAATAGACTTACACAATGGTCCCCTCCGGCATACAACTAGGAAAATACCGGTCGCTATGGAGGGTGAGAATATGTATGGGCACATAATCATACCATGTAGGATAACTAAGTAGAGGGTTATGCTGTTTCATCCCATCTAGCAACAATGCTCTGCACTGTGTGTGTTTATATATTTACATATTTATTCCATCTAGCTACAATGCTCAGCACTGGGTGTGTTCATATTTATATATCTATATATTTATTCCATCTAGCTACAATGCTCCGCACTGTGTTTTTATATATCTATATATTTATTCCATCTAGCTACAATGCTCCGCACTGTGTGTGTTTATATACTTACATATTTATTCCACCTAGCTGCAATGCTCCGTACTGTGGGTGTTTATATATTTACATATTTATTCCATCTAGCTACAATGCTCTGCACTGTGTGTTTATATATTCATATATTTATTCCATCCAGCTACAATGCTCTGCACTGTGTGTCTGTGTGTGTGTATATATATATTTTATAGTAATATGTACATATGTATATTAGCTGCTCTTGCTTGCTTGTTTTTTTTTCTTGCCTTCTGATTGTTGCTCTGAGCGTTGCTATCCCTGTGCTGTTGCAATCCTGGAATTTCCCCGTTGTGGGACTAATAAAGGCTTATCTTATCTTATCTTATCTTAAATTTAGCCCACCAGCCGGTTCAAAAATTATGTTATATGTGGATGACATTTTGGTTGCCTCCCCCACTGAGGAACAATGTCGACAGGACTCTTTGGCCCTGCTGCACTTCCTGTGTGAACATGGACTAAAATGTGGCAAGAAAAAACTGCAGTTTTGTCAACCTGAGGTTAAATTCCTTGGCCATATGCTCATTGCCGACGGGAAAACATTGGAACCAGATAGAATAAAGACCATTCAAAACTTACCTTTGCCACAGACAAAAAAAGCAAACTTAATCAGCAAATTTAAAAGAAAGTCATAAATTTACAACAAAAAAGTTGTAGATTTATGATGAAAAAATGTGTGAATTTATGAGGAGAAAAGTTACATGTTTACAAGACAAAATAAAATTTATGAGAAAAAAGTTGCAGATTTATGAAAATAAGTAGCAAATTCGTGTGAAAAAGTGGCAACTTTACAACAAAAAAGGCACTATTAGGTACCCTGAACTACTGCCGCCAGTGGTTGCCAAACCTCTCACAACATGGCTCCACTGTACGCACTACTTCAGAGCCCACAAGGAAATTGGCATGCTAGTATGAGCTGAAAAACACGACTATGCCACCCCACACATACTTAAATGCCAACAAACTTTACTGCACTGCCAATGACAAAATTGTTCTCCCTCCCTCACTGCACCGCTGGATGGCACGATGTGCCAACAGGAGGGATATGATTAAGATAGCTGAAAAAACTTCTTCTGTCCAGGAATTCTAAAAGAAATGAAAAAGTTTGCAGTCAAAATAATGCCCAAGGTGCAATGAGAACTAGACAGAGGAGGTTTCCACTACCAAAAGCACCCTGTTTTTAATGGTGCATGGATTTTATAGAATTATCAAAAGTGGGTCAACTCCAACACTGCCTTGTTCTCATTGACACATTCACAAAATGGACAGAAATACATCCTACTGCTAAGACAGATGCAAAAGTTTTCTGTAAGTTTTTGCAAAATAGTATATTCCCAACTTTTGGAATACCAGAGATCACTTATGCAGACAATCAGACAAATGCTGGCAAAAACCACGGATGGTAAGGCCATTACGTGGCCTGAAGCTCTTAAGATAGTGAAACTAAACAATTAATACCATCCCAGATAAGAAAACGGGACTGTGTTTTTCACTGCCCTTATGGACTGCCGGGTCTGTCATTACTAATACCACACAAACATAAGAATACATTGTTTCTGTTAGAGCTCTCTCCACTCCACAGGAGGAAGTGATCAACCCACTGCAGCCTGGTGACTTTATCTTCATGAAAAATCATCACCAGCAGCATTGGGACTCAGTAAGGGTCGCTGAATGACCATCCTGGATCCACCTTTCACATGTGAAGAGACTAAAAGTGCCTGTAAATGAACTAACCTGCTTCCCTGAGTAAGTCCAGTTACAAAGGGGGCGTGTCCTTTTAAGGACACGGCCGTCTCAAACCTGGTGAAGACAGAGGCCCGGAGGGGTACTCTCTCAGGTGGAAGTAAAAATGAAGGCACTGCTACTTGCCGCTGGTGTGACAGGTGTATTTGCAGGAATAATATGGATCACTTCCCCCGACGCCAACTTAATAACCAAGAGGGAGACGACAGCCTATGACAGCATTCCCCTCATTTGGAGTGGCCTATTTGAGTCACAGAATGAATGATGTATTTTGGGCTTTGGAGGACCTCACTGAGAGAAAGGAGGCGTAATCGATTGGCTGAGAGGACTGCAACAACACTTGAATGGCTTGAAGGATGTGCCACAAAATTGGGACCTGTCCTCTTGGTTCCTTTCTGGTCAATGGTGGCAAGTTCTGTTGAAGTGGCTAACTCCAGTAACAGTTGCATTGATTCTATCTTGTGTACTATTCATGTGTGTCATTCCCTGCATTAGGTCCATGATAAGTAGAGCTCTTGCTCAACACACTTTCATGTTACAATCTGTTATGCTCCAAAGGGAAGTTCCTGTACGATATACTGCCTTGAGACAACAAAGTGATGGTGATTGTGATGACAGAACCACTGTTTAGATTTGGAAATGATGCTCAATGACGACAATGTAGAAAATCATGAGAAGATACATTGTACTGATGTTTGCATGTGAATACAACAATGATAAAATAATAAACAGGAGGGAATTGTCAGAAAAATGTACAATGTTATCATTTTATATGTCTATGCCTTATGCAAGCATAGAAGTGAGCTCTACAGGAAAAACACTGAGATGACATTCAGGGAGCGAGTTCTACTGGAAAAGCACTGAGACGGCATACGGGGAGCGAGTTCTACTGGAAGAATACTGAGACTGCTTGCAGGGAGCCAGCTCTGGCGGAAAAGTACTGATACTGACATACCCCCTGCACAGCGAGAGGGGGAGCACGTTGCTTTGTTCTTTGAAGAAAGTCAACGCATGTGGTTCCGGTTTAACGAACTCTGTTAATAATGTGCCAGACCTGTTTCACTCTTTTTTGTCTGTGATGTATTCAGCTGAAACCGTTTGTGTATTGCAACTGCCTCTCACATATAAGCCTGCTCGCTGAAGCCAGTCTTCAGTACTGACCTCCTGCAACCTGAGGTTCGTACTCCTTGTATATAATTTATACAAGTAAAAACTCTTAAAAGAATATTCTTGTGTCTCGAATCTTTATTGAGGTAACTAACTAATATATGATCATATTATTCTGAGTGTTTTCAGAGATTTCTGACAGATCTCCAAGTCTGTTTCAACCCTTACGCCAAGGTGGACCAACATAGTCATTTTTGCCCTCAGGAAAGGTAGACATACACCTAAGTCTCTTTTGCACACAGGCATACACCTCTATCCCAGGCTAGGATTTGAACCCATGACACCATGATCTAAAAACCTCCTACTCTACCACTGATCCGAAGAGGAATTCTTCTCTAGCACTTGGCTAGTAGTGGTGTACCCTAAGGTATCAGGAACTGCACCACTGACTAATTCCCTATGGAGGGGGTTGTAACAATATTGAATAGCGATTATCAGGTATTGTCTCTCCAGCCTCTGCTCATTAGTTCAATAAATAAATGCATAATTTGCATTGTAGGCCCATGATTACATGTAAACAAAAACACAAGCTAGTCATCATCTTATTATATGAAAATTAAAATGACAGGTCATAACAGATAACCCTGTCTGTCAAAATGACATCAAAAAAGTGTAGTGTAACCTCTGCTTTAGAGGTACAGTAGTTTTTGTTGTTCAAATGTGAAATGTCATTGTGCTGCCATAGACCAGTAATGTGCCAAATTTACACTCAGGTGCTCCCCTTTTAAAAGACACAACTTATACAAATTGAAAGCATCATAGAAGTTGTTTATTTGAGTAACGAGGGCACAAAGTGTGAAAGTGGGTAATGTGCTACCAGAAACTACCAAAGCTACTGGCAGATGGCACAAAGTGCAGCACGAATTTGTGCTTTAGCTCATTGTAATAGGACTCAGTGAGTTGCAGAAGAAAAAAATAAAGCAAGTTAAGGATGTGAGTGAGGAAGAAAAACTAGAGAAAGAACTGGAAGCATGGCCAGAGAGAATCAAGAAACGGACTCAAACAAAAACCATAAGAATAACACCTCTAGATAGAGATGATCTAAACAAATTAAAGAAAAAAACTCAGGTAGGCTGAAAAACAGAACTGCAAATTAAGAAAGCAGAGACGGTGTACAAAACAGAAAATACAAAAGACCAGTCTATATGGCTCACCAAGAACCAACACAGAGAGAATGCTGCATGGTAGAATTACTATACTTGAGAAAACGGCTGGTTTTCACAATGTTTTAATGAAAGATTTTGCAGAACACAAACAAAATGCAGAACCAATTTTGACCTCATGAAAAATCTAAGAATCTTCTGTTTTTAGAGAAGATTCTAAAAGAATACTTCCTGCTAAACAAAATAAGGTGCCTTGGTCTGACAGACAAAAGCTGAGGGCAAATGAATCCAAAGTCAGACAACAACACTAACCTAAAGCATTTTAAACAATGTGCAAATGGTTGTCACTCATTCTGAACACATTCATCACTACTTCATTCCACACCTACTTCACCTTGAAATTCTTAAACAGTGGTAGTCCCATAAATGATGTTCTCCTACGGAGACAAGTGGCTGAAATGAGCTTTCCCCATAGGATTGCTGGACTCACCCTTAGAGATAGGGTGAGGAGCTCAGTCATCCAGGAGAGGCTCAGTGAAGAGCCACTGCTCCTCCACATTGAAAGGAGCCAGCTGAGGTGGTTTGGGCATCTGATTAGGATGCCTCCTACTTGAGGTGTTTCAGGCACGTCCCACTGGAGGGGACCACAGGAAAGACCCAGGACATGCTGGAGAGACTATGTCTCCCAGCTGGCCTGGGAACGCCTTGATATCCTCTCTGAAGAGCTGGTGGCTGGGGACAGGGATGTTTGGGTTTCTCTGCTTGAACAGCTGCCTCCATGACCTGGATGGTAGAAGATGGATGGATGGATGGATGGATGGATGATTTAATTCATTAATTTCTGTTCATTTTCTATGATACAATGTGCTCAGCTCCCTCAGTACAAAAATGCTCTCAGTCTCAGCTATGAGTGTTTTTTGTTGCTGCATGCATGATGCTGAAAACTGATCTGAATTGAGAATAAAAGTATGCCATGATCAATATTTAACAGCAAAAGCTTGAAGTAATGCATATTTTCTTACCTGTCTGATGCTGTTTAGTGTAGTTAGTGCAGAGCTTCAGAGCAAGCTGTAAAACCCCGAAGGAGAGCTTTGACTGACAGGTCAGGTGGCTGCTATTATACAGGGGGGAGACCTTTTTATTAAGATGGCCCGTGAAAACAGGTTTAGAGCATTTTTATGCACTTGGTGGTCAAGCAGACTAAACAAAGTTGCCAGGCAACTCCCATAGCGTTACATCCAAAATGACTAATGAACAAAGTCACGTGAGCGGTGACTTCACGAGAATGTGATTCATACAGGAATGCTTGTGGTTCAGCCAACTTCTTTTTTTTTTTTTCAAACCATGACAGCCAGGTAAATTAAAATCTTTCACAAATATTCCTAGAGAGAAGTTGTTAGAGGAGCAGATAATTTTGCTTTTCCTAAATATGATCTAAGTAGTTTGTGCTCCATTTATATTGGATGGACTGTGTTCCAATTGTGTGTGCTTCTTGTGCAAGTAAAACTGTGACGCTACAAATGGTTCCATCAGGGAACTAAAATCAGGTTAACAATAATGAATGTTGGAGCAGAATCTGGGTTATACTCATGTGATTTTGGTACTGAGTGTCTCATGAAAGGCCTGCAGGTATTCTGGCAGAGACTCCTTGTGAACAGACTTTAAAAGAAAAAATTGTTTGTTCAGACACAGTTTCAGATACATTTAACAGTCTTCATGGCTAACTAATCAGTAATGTGGAAAAACTTCTAGACTAGACAGCTGCTGCCTTTGCTTAGCTCATATTCTCAACAGGCTGCTTGGTTAATGTGCTCTAATTCCAACTTTTTTAACCTAACCTTCACATCGAAGGATTCTCATGCAGTCAGGGGGACTGTGAATGTTTTCCACACTTTAAATGTCTATTTTTAACCATGCTACACAAAACTGGATGTGCAATTGTGTCAGCTGGGTCAGAGGACATTTTTATGGTCAGTGCCCAATTTTTGCAGACAGAGCTGGCACTGCAGATGAGAACCTGTTTTGTTAACGATGACAATATTAAATGCATGCAGCCATTTTTGATACAAAATACACAAATACAAGGTCTTTGCTGTAGTCTGACACTTAAAAATTAGTTTACTCATGACAGAAGAGTTCTTCTCAAAGGGGTCATTGACTGAAAAATTGTGGTTTTGTAGGTTTTCAGCTTCTGAAAGGAGTCTGTTTGTCACATGATTATTGAAAAAATATTAATACACTTACTTGTCTTAAACAAAAAACAGACAAACCCCCCTCCCACACCCCCACACCCCCCACATACCTTTTATATCATCTTTCACCACAAAAAGCAAAACTGACTGTTCAGGATTTTCCACAGGACGTCACTTTCATAGAGAGCCTAAGTCACACCCTCTCTACTTCCACATATGGGACCTTATTTTGAAAAAAAAAATAAATCTCCATTGAAGTGAATGGCAAGAGAGAAATTATTTTCCAATCCTGATCAAATTTTGCCATGAGTTACACATATGATGTTTTTCAGTTTAACAGATAATTTTCCACATAATTAAAGTTGTAGGTTTTTGTATAATACAAGAGTAATATTTAAGTTTTTTTTTAAACCACCTGAAGTCCCTGATAAGTGAATTCAGCATTTTTCTTCTAAACATAATATACGTATATTACAAATGTGGTGCTTAAATTATGGTAAAAGACTTTTTAGTATGCAGAGCGAAACAGCAGAGTTAAACTGTTGAACAGTTTTCTGGCAGTTCTCTTGCCAGGATTTTTTAAGCAGGCCTAAAACGGGGCTGCTCTACGTAATACAGCCCTAACCCTGCCCAGTCACTGCCCCAGGAATATACGGCTCTAGTTGTGGGGCTGTGCTGGGGGTTTGCCTGAATCGTGCATTGGTCCGCGTCCAGACCGGAAATTTACAGCTTTAAAACTCATTGGCAAGATGTAGTAGTGACTTTTATCTCTAAAGATGTATAAAATGTTATAACACTGGCTGTAGTGTTGTGGAGAAAGGAGGCAGGCGAGGCAACGAGCTGGACGACACAGTAACTTTATTCTTTCTTCAACAAATCCTACAGCAAAAGAGAGTCCCGGGTCTCTGTGCATTCCTCTTTTATATCTTTATTCCCATGCATCGAGACCTGGCACTTCCAACCACAACACATTGTTGTTTGAACAAAGAATTGTGTGGCACATTAACATAACATAACGCCGGCACTGCTCCAACACACTTCTTCTCTCAGCGGTTCTGGCATTTACTCCTCTCCCCAGGGGGCGCATAGTCCTTACTACCCCGTCTGATACCCCCCGGTGACACCTCCTCCTTTGGTCCATTGTCCCCTGGGTGGGGAAGTCCAACACCATGCCCCCACACAGCCCCCCCAAACACCCAGAAAGGGCACTAACGCCCCCGTCCTTTAGGCTTGAGCTGGCACCCATAGTGGCTGTAGCGGGAAGTTGTCAATCCAGTCGAACCGCCCTGCTGGCGGGGTGTACAGGAGGGCATGTCAGTCTGTGGAGGGAAAAAGGGAGGGGGAGAAAACACATCAACGTCGCAAGTGCAGGTCCTTGCCGAGGGATCACCAACTTGCGGAGCCACCAACAGTGGGCGTCCATGCCGGGGAGCTTGGGCCAGCACCACCTGCTTGTCTGCCAACACAAAAGTGGGCTTCAGCCTGTCGCAGATGGTCTCCCTACATCCCCCTAAGTCTAACACAAAATGCTTTGCCCCAGGTTCCAACACCCTGAACGGTCCGTCGTACAGTGGGCACAGCGGGGTCCAGTGCGCATCATGCCTGACAAAAACAAAACTGGCGTTCTACTTCCGGTTATGGCTGCCACGTAGGACGGACGTGTCTCGCTCTGCTCTGCTCCTGGAGAAAAAAAATCGGCAAATAACTCTCTCATTTGGGACAGAACGTATCCCAGCGTTTGGGCGAGGATATGTCGGCGAAGCCTAAGGCTGGAAAACCAGGAAAAGGAAAAAGCGAGCCGCCGAAACAGTCCAAATTAACGGACTTTCAGGTCTGTGACGCAGCAAACAGGGCTCCATATATGGCGGAGGAGGCTGGCAACGCTGCGATTTCTGCGGGGAATGGCGCAGATGCGCTGATGGCTGCCATGAGTTCAATGAGAGCGGACTTTTCCTCTAGATTTGATGGGATTATGACAGCGTTGGAAGGAATAAGAAAGGAATTGGGTGACTGTGTAGAACGAACGGCGCAGATGGAGCTCCGTCTCGCTAGTGCTGAAGATGACGTCACCCGTCTTCAATTAAAGGTGCGCACTTTGGAAAAAAAAAATAAATCTCTGGAAGATAATATTTTGGATTTGGAATCTCGGTCGAGACAGAATAATTTGAGGCTGGTGGGTCTTCCAGAGGAATCAGAAGGTCGGGACGTATGTTCCTTTCTGGAAAAGTGGATTCCGGAGGTGCTGGGCAGCGAGGAGTTGCAATCAGCAGTGGTTCTGGAAAAAGCACATCGCATTGGCCCACGGAGAGATAAGGGACCGCCGAGGACCTTAATTATGAAGTTTCTTAGCAACAGAGACAGGATGAAGATCTTCAACGCTGCACGAGCTAAAAAAGGAGAGATTAAACACCAGGACCAGCAGGTGCGGTTCTACCCAGATTTGGCCACAGGAATCCAGCAATTGAGGAAGCAGTTTGATCCCGTACGTAAGGAGCTGCGCAACCTTGGGATTCGTCATGGTGTAATCTATCCTGCGAGACTGCTGACCACGTATGAGGGCAGAACCCACATCTTCAAGACCCCAGAGGAGGCGCAGGAGTTCATCAAGAAGATCAAAGAAGAAGAAGAGACTGGTGGGAGCTAAGCATGAACAAAATATAAGGTAGAATAATTAAGCATTTGCACAGGCATCTGACTGACTTGAAGTAAATAGTAAGTTTACAAAATATAGATTGTATTATATATTAAAAAAAAAACAAAACAAAAACAAAACAAACAAAAAAAAAAACTATGATGTACAAAGTTGTTAAAAATTTTGGAGTTAAGTTGGAAAACTACAGAGGAGAGTTAATGTTACGTCATTAAAAGCAGTAGAGTTAGGGTGATTGGGAGGATGAAGAAGGAGTGGCTTAGGCTGTTCCCCGTGGGTGTGGAACGGTCGATGGCTATATCGGGAGACAGAATTTTTCTTTTGATTTTGGGGGGTTTGCCACAAGTGTGGGAAGGGGAAATTTGTTTGTGTGTAGTTTGTAGGATGAATGTTCAACCACTCATGTTTTTGCTTCTCTGTATGAGCATGTTTACACTGCAAGGTAATCCCAAACTCTCTATTGATCATGGACCAAAGTGTTAATCTTAATTTAACTTCATGGAATTGCAGAGGTCTACAAAATTTAAAAAAACTTAAACAAGTTATGAATAAAATAAAGGACATGGGTTCAAGAATTGTGTTTTTACAAGAAACTCATCTGATAGAGGAGGATGTTAAAAGAATTAGGAGTAGATGGCAGGGAAGTGTATTCACCTCTTCATTTTCATCCCGAGCCAGGGGAGTTATGACTCTCATACATAAATCAGTTCCTTTTCAAGTGAAAAATGTAATTGGAGACAAATTTGGAAGATATGTAATCATTCAAGGTTCTTTGCTATTAGAAAATATAAATCTTGTGAACTTATATGGTCCCAATATAGATGATCAGAAGTTCTTTGCTAATTTATTTCTCATCTTATCATCACTTACAGGGCAACATATAATAGCAGGGGATTTTAATTGTACATTGAATCCAGGTGTGGATAGATCAACAGGACTGGATTGTACGCACATTGGATGTAGGATGACTATTAATCATTTTATGAAAGAATTGAGATTGTTAGATATATGGAGAGAAATGAAACCACAAGTTAAAGCCTATTCTTGTTATTCCAGTACCTACAAGACATTCTCACGTATTGATTATTTTTTGATTTCCACAGAATTAAGGTCCAAGATTCAAAACTGCTTTTATGATAACATCGTGATCTCTGATCATGCACCCTGTTGTCTAATATATGTAGATAAAAAATTGACAAAGGAATCAGGTAGATGGCAATTTCAGCATAAATGGCTTCAGGATGAGGAATTTGTCAAGTATATAGAAAAACAGATAGACGAGTTCTTTGACATCAATACTACACAAACATCAGCATGTGTAAAGTGGGAGGCTTTCAAAGCTTTTATTAGGGGGCATATTATTAGTTATACAGGATCAAAATCTAAGAAGACTCGAGAGGAGAGAGCTAAATTGGAACATAAAATAAAAAATCTTCAGGAAAAAGTGTATGCAGGAAGTGACCCAAGGTTGGAGAATGAATTACTGATTTTGAGAGCTGAATACGACAAAAAATCAGCGAATAGAGCTGCCTCGAGTCTTCTAAGATTGAAACAATCTTTTTATGAACAAGGTGAAAAATCAGGAAAATTATTAGCATGGCAGATTAAACAATTGGAAATTAAAACACCAATTACCAGTATTATAAGTAACGGACAGGTAGTTATAGATCCTTTAGAAATTAATAGAGCCTTTAGAGATTACTATGAAAAATTATATGATACCAAAAATGAACCTGATTTAACAAAACTAAATGGGTTTTTGAACGAACTATCTATACCGTGTATTCCAAATGAAAACAGGGAGATATTGGAGTCTAAAATTAGTCAAGAAGAAGTTGGGCTAGCCATTGATAATATGAAATCAGGAAAAAGTGCAGGACCAGATGGTCTTCCAGTTGACCTTTATAAAAAATTTAAGAATAAATTAATAAAACCTTTTTTGGAAATGGTTTTAGAAGCATTTCAAAATAATAATTTACCATCATACATAAATAATGCCTTAATTATACTGCTGCCAAAACCAGGTAAGCCCTCTAATAAATGTGAAAATATGAGACCAATAAGCCTATTAAACGCCGACCTTAAGATAATCTGTAAAATTTTAGCAAGACGAATACAAGAAATTTTACCAAATATTATTAATCGAGATCAGAATGGCTTTATAAAGGGTAGACAAGGCTTCCATAATGTAAGAAGACTATTTAATATTATCTATTTTAATAAAGAAGCACCGGATACAGCTCTCCTATCATTGGACGCCGAAAAGGCCTTTGATAGAGTTGAATGGCCCTTTCTTTTTGAAGTCCTACAAAGGTTTGGACTTGGAAATAATTTCATAAAATGGGTTCAAATAATATACAATAATGCTACAGCAGAAATCCTAACAAATAACAATATTTCAAAACCAATAAAAATCAATAGAGGATGTCGACAAGGCTGTCCACTCTCACCTTTACTGTTTACTATGGCAATTGAACCTTTAGCGATAGCGATACGTTTACATTCACAAATATATGGAATTAAAGTTGGACCAACAGAACATAAAATCTCCCTGTACGCCGATGATATAATTTTGTTTATGTCGAATCTAAAAAAATCAATTCCAACCTTGTTGAATTTAATAAAGAATTTTGGGGAAATATCAGGATATAAAATAAATAAAACTAAATCTTCAATATTAATGCTAAATGAGACCCAGAGAAATTACCCAGCCCCTGAGGTAAATCAATTCAATGTTGTAAATCAGTTTAAATATTTAGGAATCCAAATTATGCCTAAGCTAGAATCAGTCGCCAGTGTCAACTATGAAGCCTTAATGTCAGATATCAGTGAGTTAACTCAGAGATGGATGTCACTACCAATGTCGATGATCGGGAGAATCAATATACTTAAAAGTAATATTTTACCTAAAATACTTTATTTATTTCAATACATTCCCTTATCACCACCTTTAGATCTATTCTCAAGAATAAAAAAAAAGTTAGTGGAATTTATATGGAACAACAGGAGGGCTAGATTACGTCTGTCTTTATTATATTTACCATTTGATCGTGGAGGTCTGAAATGTCCAAATTTTATGTTGTATTATTGGTCGGCACAACTGAGGTCTATGACATATTATTTTTCATCAAATGATCTCCCTCACTGGACTGAAATGGAATCATACAATTTACCTTTACCTCTTCCCATATTCATATACTCAGATTCGGCAAAAAAATTACAAAAACAAGTTAAAAATCCATTTGTAAAGCATATGATCAAAATATGGTGTGAAGCTAAAAACTATTTAAAAGAACCACAGTTATTGTCACAATTTAGTCCAATATGGGGTAATCAATATTTTAAACCAGGGAGAGCGGACGCTGTATTTAAAGTATGGAATTTAAAAGGGATACAAAAGATTCAGGATTTATATTTGCCATGTGCAGACAACATAATGTCTTTTGAAGAGCTGAGGATCAAATTTAATCTCAATAGAACACATTTTTTTAAATATCTTCAACTTAGAAACTTTATTCGATCAAATCAAAATAAAGCTCTCACTCGACCTATTTATTCATCCTTGGAAAAAATGATGATGAAAGATAGTAAAAGAAAGGGTATTATTTCAGAGTTTTATAACTCATTGACACTATCTTCAAGTGAAAATTCACTGAAAAGATTAAACTACTGGAAAGAAGATCTGCAAATTGAAATTTCAGAGGAACAATGGGAATTGGCTTGTACAGAAGCTCAAACCAAATCAATAAATGCACGCCTTAAATTGATACATTTCAAATGGTTAATGCGGATGTATGTTACACCGGAGGAGTTAAATAGATATAACAAAAATATACCAGATACATGCACAAAATGCATGGAAAGTAAAGGAACCCTATTTCATTGTTTATGGGAATGTAGATTAATAAGAATGTTTTGGGAAGAGGTGAGGGTAACAATTGAAAAAATAATCTCAAAACAAATCATATTGAATCCTAAACTGGTTTTGTTGGGTCTGTACCCAGAAAAGCATAATTTCAATAAAAGTGAAAGAACATTCATAGACCTCAGTTTGCTTAATGCCAAAAAATGTATTGCACTATTATGGAAAACTGGCGTTCTGCAAGCTTTTTGGGACGAAGGTGTGGGGAAAACAATGGTGGGCCGGGCCCGGTATGTTAAAAGCCTCCGCACTGTGCAAAAATTGCGCAGGCGGATCAGCCTCGGGTGTGGGGTTTTCCAGTAAAAACTCTCTGGGGATCCGCAGATCCCCAGAGAGAAAAAATTGCGGCTGAGAAAAAATGAGTTCTGCCAGGGAGGCTGCCAAATCCTCCTTAGGTGCGAAGGGCAACCCTAAAAAAACCCAGGACACGTGGTCGACCCAATTTGTGTCCGTGAGCGAAGCTCTGAGCGCTGCTTTAAGCGGCCTATGAAAACACTTACATAACCCGTTAGCCTGGGAGTTGTACGCAGTAGTGCAGTGAATTTTGACAACCCCCCCCCCCCCCCCCCCCCAGGCTCTGGGCCATCGCGGACCAGAGTTCTGAAACGAATTGTGGACCCATGTCGGATGTGATGTCCAATGGAGATCCGAAACGTGCAACCCAAGCTGACAAAAAAACGTGCACCACTTCCACAGACGTGGTAGAAGCCAGCAGGACCACTTCAGGCCAGCACGTGGTGCAGCCCACGATTGTTAAAAGGTGTGTAAAACCTTGCGATGGCGGGAGGGGTCCCACCAAATCCATGTGGACGTGGTTGAACCCTGTGGCCAGGATTTGGAAAGGCTCGAGGGGGGCTCTGGTGTGCTTGTGCACTTTGGCCCACTGGCACACAACGCAAGCTGCAGCCCACTCTTTCATGTCGTTGCGCAAGCGCGGTTAGACAAATTTCGCCCCCACTAGCTTCACCGAAGCGCGCACTCCCGGATGCAAAAGGGAATGGACCGACTCAAAAACGCAACAGCGCCAAGAGCTGGGAACCACCAGGTGCGGGCGGCTGGTGGAGAAGTCACAGAGCAAGGGAGGGCACCCTTCTTGCACCACCCTGCTCTTCAGCCTTAACCCAGTAGGCGCAAATGTCCGCATCCCTGGCTTGCTCTGCAGCCATCGCAGGGAAATCTATTCCCATGTAGACCAGGGAGACTAACGCGCGCGACAATCGGCCATGACGTTGAGCTTACTGGCGACGTGTGGAATGTCAGTAGTAAACTCCGAAATCGAAGCCAAATGCCGTTGCTGCCGGGCTGACCACGGTTCCAAGACCTTGGACATCGCGTACGTCAGCAGCTTATGGTCCACGAACGCAGTGAACTCGCGCCCCTCCAGCCAGAACTGGAAATGGTGCATCACCAGGTGGAGAGCCAGCAATTCTCTATCGAACGTGCTGTATTTGCGTTGGTTGTCGCGCAAAGTGCAGCTGAAAAATGCGAGTGGCTGCCATGAACCTGAGACGCACTGCTCCATCACTGTCCCATGGTAACATCAGACGCATCCGTAGTGAGCGCTATCTGTGCAGACGGATCCAGGTGGGCTAACAACGTGGCCTCCGCAACAACTGTTTTGGCATTAGTAAAAGCCTGGACTCGCTCGGGAGTCCAGTCGATGGCTTCCGCGGGCTTCTTTTTTTCAAGCGCTGCATACAACGGCTGCATCAGCTGGGCTGCCCAGGCAAGGAAACGGTTATAAAAATTAACCATTCCCAAAAACTCCTGTAGTGCTCTCACAGTCTGCAGGCACAGAAAGTCCGACACAGCGTGCACCTTATCTGGTAATGGAATTGCACCCTCCGGCGAAATGCAGTGGCCCAAGAAATCAATCTCTGGCATGCCGAACTGGCACTTTGCAGGTTTAACTATCAGCCTGTGTGCCTCCAACCTCTGCAAAACTATCTTGAGATGGGCACTGTGCTCCTCCTCGGACACTCTGGCTACCAGAATGTCATCTAAGTAGACAAAAACGAAGGACAAGTCGCGAAGCACTGCATCCATCATCCTCTGAAAAGTCTGTGCCGCACCTTTTAATCCGAACGGCATGTGTAAAAATTCGAAAAGGCCAAAAGGAGTTATTACCGCTGTTTTTGGAATGTTTTCCGCATGCGCCAGGACCTGATGGTATCTGCAGACCAGATCCACTTTTGAAAAAACACGCCCCGGCCAGGTGCACGGAAGAATCCTGGGTGTGTGGAATGGGATAACAATCGTGCTCCATGGCATTATTCAAGCGCCGGAAATCGCCACACGGTCGCCACGACCCGTCGGCTTTAGGCACCATGTGTAGTGGGGATGCCCATGGGCTGTTGGAGCACCTGACGATGCCCAACTGCTCTAAGTTGGCAAACTCCTCTCGCGTGCTGGCCAGTTTAACTGCGTCCAGACACCGAGGATGCACGAATACCGGTGGGCCTTTTGTCATTATAAAGTGCTTGACCCCGTGTTTTCGTTACCATAGCTGAAAAAGTTGGGACCCTGAGTGTTGGGAACTGTGCGAGCAAATGTTGGTACTTACCCCCTGGAGCTAAAACGTTAGCCAGTGTTGTCGACCCAGCTCCCCAAGCTGTGCAGGGCAGTGAGGTAAAAGAGACAGTGTCCACTAATCTCCTATTAGCACCATCGACTAACAACCCACAAGCACATAAAAAAAATCTGCACCTAAAATGGGACCGGAACATGCAGCTATCACAAAGTCCCACTGAAAGTTGCGTCCATATAAGCATATCATCAGTGTCTGCTCACCAAATGTCCTGATGGTGGATCCGTTGGCAGCCGTGAGCTCGGGACCACTACGTCCTGCCACCCTGTCTGCATTGACCAACAGGATGAGGCTGTTCTGGGAGAAGGAGTCCACCAGAAACCATCTCCCTGAACGTGTGCCCGTGACATAAAGCAATCTGTTCCTGTCGCCATTGGTTGCAGCTGCCACTGAATTCTGAAAGTGCTGTCTTCCCGGCTTCTTGAATTGGCATGGCAACAGGCAGCGTTGGACATTCAAGCCGAAACGGTGATGATACAAACAGATTGCCCAGTTCCTTCATCTTCTGGTGTCTGTCCCGGCTACCACGAATGGCTCCTCGACCTCGCTGGAGTCCCTCATGGATGCTGGTGCCACTGTCTGCACGCTGAGAGTTCTGGTCACTGAAATGACGCGGTCCATTTCCTGCACCAGGGCGTGGTAGTCCTTAGCAACCAGCCATGGCGAGTTGGCCAGGATCGTCCTTACTGTAGCCGGTAGGTTCCTGAGGAACAAGTGGGCAAACAGGAAAGATTCGCTGTCTTTCCCCCTCAGCGCCAACATGCTCTCCATTAGCTCCACTGCTGATTTGTCCCCTAACTCCGAACGCGTTAGGAGTCTCTCTGCCCTCTCACTGTCAGAAAGGGTTTAGCGCTGGAGAAGCATCTTCTTGAGCGCTTCGTATTTTCCTTGGGCCAGTGGCTCCTGGAGCAGGCTCATCATGTGGCGCATGCATCCAGTGCAGCAACCACGTAGTAATACCTGGTATCATCCATTGTTATCCTGCGTAGTGCCAAATGGGCTTCTATGTGCAAGAACCACGCAGTCGGGTTGTGAGGCCAGAAGTCTGGGAGTTCGACTGAGGCCACACACACGCCGCTGGTGCTCTCCCTCCAAGCAGTCTCCGGGGCGGTGCTCAGCTCGCTTTCCATGGCACGTCTTAGGGTCACCAATGTGGAGAAAGGAGGCAGGCAAGGCAACAAGCTGGACAACACAATAACTTTATTCTTTCTCCAACATATCTTACAGCAAAAGAGAGTCCCGGGTCTCTGTGCATTCCTCTTTTATATCTTTATTCCCATGCATCGAGACCCGGCACTTATGGCCATAACACATTGTTGTTTGAACAAAGAATGGTGTGGCACATTAACATAACATAACGCTGGCGCCGCTCCAACACACTTCTTCTCCCAGCGGCTCCGGCATTTATTCCTCTCCCCGGGGGGTGCACAGTCCTTACTGCCCCGTCTAATACCCCCTGGTGACACCTCCTCCTTCAGTCCATTGTCCCCTGAGTGGAGAATTCCAATACCATGCCCCCACAGTGTTAGATTTACTTGTCTGTTTGTGGTTTCACTGCGTCTCTCCTCACGCACGCTCCCATGACAGGGGTGGTTTCAAGTCGGTGGACTTTTTTTCAACACAAAACTGGCACTTTGTACACGCAGTCAGCACAGAGACACGAGGAAACAGAGGAAGGGACGGTGTGGTAAAAGTCACAGATGAGTGTTTTTTTTAAAATCAAACACCCTGTTTTTTGCTGATGTGTTGCATTTATACTCACTGTAAATACAGAAGTGAGCGCAGTGCAGTGACAAATTTGATTGGTTAGACTGATGACGTACACATTTGAGCACTACTCAGGGACAAATTTGATTGGCGAAATTGGCGGAAGTTGATGACATTTGGCCAAAATTGAGGGAAAGTAGTGTAACAGGACAAAGTTCACATTTTGCGGGATTAGCTAAATTTGTGGGAATTGGTGCGATTGCAACAGCGTGAAATCCTGGAGGGACTGTTTAGAAATAATGTTAGCTTATGTGGCTCTTCTGGCTCAAAAAGATACGCTGTATACACATGTGGACAAAATTGTTGGTACCCCTCTGTTGATGAAAGAAAAATCCACAATGGTCACAGAAATAACTTGAATCTGACAAAAGTGGTAATAAATAAAAAGTCTATGAAAATTAACCAATGAAAATCAGACAATGCTTTTGAATTGTGGTTCAACAGAATTATTTTAAAAAACAAACTCATGAAACAGGCCTGGACAAAAATGATGGTACCCTTAACTTAATATTTTGTTGCACAACCTTTTGAGGCAATCACTGTGTTAGGTATGGGATATTGGGATCTATTTTATTTCATTGTTGCGCATTGATAGTTCTTGTATAAAGTAATACGCGCATGCGCACTAGGATGTAATGAGTCCAAGTTCAGTTCAATAAAATGGAAGCCGACCCTCGGCTCCTAAAAAACGCACTTACGGTGTCTGTGCTTATTGTGGCACATCCAAGGTTGAATGTGTGTGTGTAAAGTAACAAAGGAGTAACTGCATACACAACAATTGGCGACGAGGACGGGATCTGTGAATGGATATTCCGACACGGAGAGGACACGAGTCGTCGTGAGTGTGACTGTTGACTGCGATAAAAGCTAACTCATTGCAACTCGAAGTGTACACAGAGAGTACAAACCCGACGGTTAATACGGCACCAACCATGGCGGGGATAATTGGGAGGATGGACAGTTTTGATAACGCATCGGAGGACTGGACAACATACGTGGAAAGGTTGGATCAGTACTTTGTGGCAAACGACATTCCAAACGAAAAAAAAGTAGCAGTACTGCTTAGTGTAATGGGAGCTAAGACATACAACTTGCTACGCAGTTTGTTGACCCCAGACAAACCGGCAGATAAGACGTACAAAGACATTGTCACTGTTTTAGAGGCGCATTTGAATCCGAAGCCTCTCGTCATTGCCGAACGTTTTAAATTCCATAAACGGAATCAGTTAAAAACAGAGTCTATTGTTGAATTCGTGGCAGAATTGAGAAGACTGTCTGAACATTGTTCATTTGGAAGAAATCTGTCAGACGCATTGCGAGATAGATTCGTGTGCGGACTGCACAACGAAAGCATACAAAAGAGACTGTTAACAGAAAAAGATCTGACATTGAAACGTGCCATTGAAGTCGCCACGTCACTGGAAGCAGCTGCTAAAGGCGCTACCGAGCTGCAGCAGCAGATGGCGCAAGAAGGCCATGTTCACGAGTGCAACATGCACAGCATAGACAAAAGACAACAGAAAAAGGATGCATGCTATCGCTGTGGAAAGAAATCACACGCTCCACCTGAATGTTGGTTTAAAGATAAGGAGTGCAACAAGTGCCATAAAACAGGTCACATACAGAAAGTGTGCAAAACGAAAGTGAAAGATACAGTGGAGGAGAAAAAGTTCCACAAATTTAAAAATAAACAAAAAGACATGCATGACATTGAAACTTGCTCATCTGATTCAGACAGTGCACAAGATTTAGCTTGCTTTGATGTCTGCTCATTGAAAAGACCCAACAGGGGAATCATATGGGTTTCACCCAAAGTGGAAGGAAAAACACTGACTATGGAATTGGATACTGGATCTGCATTGTCAGTCATGTCTAAGAAGGATTACCAGGCACACTTCTCACATCTGCAATTGCAATCTACAGATGTAATGCTCAAAACTTACACGGGGGAGCGCGTAGCCCCAATGGGCGTGATCAATGTGAATGTGCACTATGGCGATCAACAGTGTGCACTGCCCCTGTATGTTATTGAGAGAGGGGGTGCGCCCCTGTTTGGCCGTGAATGGCTTCGTGAAGTACAATTGGATTGGCAGTCAATTAAAGAAATGCAAGCCACAGTGACCAAAAAGCAGAGCAATGGCTCTACAAATGAAAAATTGAACAAAATACTTCAAAATGCAGGAGAAGTTTTTCAAGATGGCATAGGCAAACTAAAACATCTGAAAGCCCAGATTGTTCTGAATGACGACGCTGTACCCAAATTCCACAAGGCGCGTACAGTTCCATACGCTCTCCGACCCAAGGTGGAAAATGAACTTCAAAGGTTGGAAAATGAGGGCATCCTATCGAAAGTGGACTGGTCTGAATGGGCAACGCCAATAGTGCCAGTGGTAAAGGGTAATGGCTCAGTACGCATCTGCGGTGATTTTAAGGTGACAGTCAATCCGGTCTTGAAGGCGGAACAGTACCCTCTACCGCGAATTGACGACATCTTCGCAGCGCTGGGCCAGGGTAAGCGATTTTCCAAGATTGACCTTGCACAAGCGTACTTACAGATGGAGATGGAGGAGTCGTCCAAAAAGTACTTGACCATCAACACCTCCAAAGGTCTCTATCAGTACAACCGCCTGGTCTTCGGCATCGCTTCAGCGCCAGCAATCTGGCAGAAGGCAATGGATCAAGTCCTACAAGGCATACCGAATACACAGTGCTATTTGGATGACATAGTGATCACGGGAGCTAACGACAATGAACATCTGGAAAATCTTGAAAAAGTGCTCCAAAGACTGAATGAATTTGGATTACATGCCAACAAAGCAAAATGTGAATTCTTCCAGGATGACATTGAATACTGTGGCCACAAAATTGACAAAAACGGGCTACACAAATGCAAAGACAAAATTGATGCTGTTTTGAAGGCCCCACCACCACAAGATGTCTCTCAATTGAGATCTTTCTTGGGCCTGGTTAACTATTACAGGAAATTCTTGCCCAACCTGTCCTCAGTGCTACACCCATTGAATTCCCTACTCCAACAGGGCACTAAGTGGCACTGGTCCCAGGACTGTGAAAAGGCCTTCAAGCAAGCAAAGCAGTTGGTGACCTCAGACAACGTGTTGACACACTATGACCCCGAAGTGCCGCTCAAGCTTGCATGTGATGCTTCCCCTTCCGGAATTGGAGCCGTGCTATCACACCGGTTCACTGACGGAACAGAGCGACCAATAGCATTTGCCTCCCGATCGCTGAATGCAGCTGAGCGTAACTATGCGCAAATTGACAGAGAAGCTCTTAGTTTGGTCTGGGGAGTGAAAAAGTTCAATCAGTATCTATACGGAAAGCACTTTACCCTCCTCACAGATCATAAGCCTTTAGTTTCAATCTTTAACCAGCTAAGGGAGTACCAGCCATGGCCGCTGCTCGACTGCAACGGTGGGCCTTGTTTTTGAGTGCTCACACCTACAGCATTGAGTACAAAGGCACACTTCACCATGGGAACGCTGACGGGTTGTCCCGGTTGCCACTACAAGTCGCACCGCCAATTAAGACCAAGGAAGCGGTGGACATGTTCCAGATGACACAAGTGGATCCCCTACCAGTCACAAGTGAGGAGATCGCACGAGAGACAGGCCGCGACCCTGTCTTGTCTAGAGTCTACGAGCTGACACTGAAAGGCTGGCCACGCAAGGGTGACTCATCCTTACCGGGCTATTCCAGTCGCCGTGAACAGCTCACAGTGCATCAAGGATGCATTTTGTGGGGGGCGAGGGTAGTGATACCACAGAAGCTGCGCCAGAGGGTTCTCTCAGTGCTACACGAGGGACACTTAGGTGTGGTGAAAATGAAACACCTCGCAAGAAGCTTCGTATGGTGGCCTGGAATTGATGGACAGATCGAGGACATTGCAAAGACATGCTACGGGTGTCAGCAGACCCAAAAGATTCCACCAACAGCCCCACTGCATGTGTGGGAATGGCCTACAAAACCATGGCAACGTGTTCACATCGACTATGCGGGCCCTTTCATGGACCGCATGTACCTGGTCGTAGTTGATGCGCATTCAAAGTGGCCTGAGGTTTTCTGCACAAAAACAGCAACCTCTGCAAAGACAGTTGAACTCTTACGGGCCCTGTTCTCACGTACAGGCCTTCCGCATCAGATTGTGAGTGATAACGGAACACCTTTCACTTCTGAAGAGTTTCAGCGCTTTGTTAAAAGGAATGGCATACAACACACCACCATTGTGCCATATCATCCAGCTTCTAACGGCCAAGCGGAACGTTTCATTCAGACTTTCAAACAGTCTATGAAGGCCATGGATAAGGACTGTGCATCGCTACAGCAGAAGATTGCAAACTTTCTGCTGGCCTATCGCAACAGTACACACGCAATAACAGGACAGACACCTGCCATGCTCTTCCTAGGGCGTCCCCTGCGCTCACGCTTAGACTTATTGAAACCCAGTCTACAGCAACGTGTACAGAGAAAACAGACGGAATCTGCTCTCCGATCCCAGACGCGCTCACTGCGTACCTTCCAAGTGGGACAACAGGTGATAGCCAAAGACTACCGCAGCAAAGGACAAAAGTGGCAGCCTGGTACCATCGTGTCACAGACAGGACCGTTAACCTACGAGGTGAAAATTGGGCCAGACCTACTGTGGCGTAGACACGTGGATCAGCTGTTGGATGCATCTGGAGCAACCAACATGGATGCCAATGCTACACCATTCCAGGGTGACTTTCAGTTCAGTGACGAAGATCAAGCCACAGGCGGGCCTGAAGTCGATGCAGGTGATACTGCACCAGTCCCTGCTGTTCCTCAAAATCCTGCTGCCAACGCTCCACCAGAGAGGCGCTATCCAGAGAGAATTCGGAGACCTCCAGAGCGATTCCAGGACTGAAATGGGTTATGGTAGAATGAGAGTAGATAGGTTAGATGTATTTAGTTATGATTAATACTTACTCAGGTAAACAACCTTTAGTTAGTGGGGATATCAATGCTGGAAGGGAGGAGTGTTAGGTATGGGATATTGGGATCTATTTTATTTCATTGTTGCGCATTGATAGTTCTTGTATAAAGTAATACGCGCATGCGCACTAGGATGTAATGAGTCCAAGTTCAGTTCAATAAAATGGAAGCTGAGCCTCGGCTCCTAAAAAACGCACTTACGGTGTCTGTGCTTATTGTGGCACATCCAAGGTTGAATGTGTGTGTGTAAAGTAACAAAGGAGTAACTGCATACACAACACACTGCAATCAAATGATTTCTGCAACTGTCAATGAGACTTCTGCACCTCTCAGCAGGAATTTTGGCCCACTCCTCATGAGCAAACTGCTCCGGTTGTCTCAGGTTTGAAGGATGCCTTCTCCAGACGGCATGTTTCAGCTCCTTCCACAGATGTTCAATAGGATTTAGATCAGGGTTCATAGAAGGCTACTTTAGAATAGTCCAATGTTTCGCTCTTAACCATTCTTGGGTGTTTTTAGCTGTGTGTTTTGGGTCATTATCCTGTTGCAAGACCCATGACCTGCGACTGAGACAAAGCTGTCTGACACTTGGCAGCACATTTCTCTCTAGAATACCTTGATAGTCTTGAGATTTCATTGTACCCTGCACAGATTCAAGACACCCTGTGCCAGATGCAGCAAAGCAGCCCCACAACATAACAGAACCTCCTCCATGTTTCACAGTAGGGACAGTGTTCTTTTCTTGGTATGCTTCATTTTTGCGTCTGTGAACATAGAGCTGATGTGCCTTGCCAGAAAGTTCCAGTTTTGTCTCGTCTGTCCATAGGACATTCTCCCAGAAGCTTTGTGGCTTGTCAACATGCAGTTTGGCAAATTCCAGTCTGGCTTTTTTATGATTTGTTTTCAACAGTGGTGTCCTCCTTGGTCATCTCCCATGAAGTCCACTTTGGCTCAAACAACGACAGATGGTGCGATCTGACACTGATGTACCTTGACCTTGGCGTTTACCATGAATGTGTTTAGAGGTTGTTCTGTGCTCTTTTGTTACCATTCGTATTATCCGTCTCCTCCTGCAGCCACGTCCAGGGAGGTTAGCTACAGTCCCATGGATCTTAAATTTCTGAATAATATGTGCAACTGTAGTCACAGGAACATCAAGCTGCTTGGAGATGGTCTTATAGCTTTTACCTTCAACATGCTTGCCTATAATTTTCTTTCTAATCTCCTGAGACAACACTCTCCTTCGCTTCCTCTGGTCCATGTTTAATGTGGTACACACCATGTCACCAAACAGCACAGTGACTACTTGTCACTCTTTAAATAGACCAACTGACTGATTACAAGTTTGTAGACATCTGTGATATTAATTAGAGGACACATCTTGGTTGAACATGTCCCTATGGTCACATTATTTTCAATCTTTTCTAGGGGTACAATCATTTTTGTCCAGGCCTGTTTCATGAGTTTGTTTTTTAAAGTAATTCTGTTGAACCACAATTCAAAAGCATTGTCTGATTTTCATTGGTTAATTTTCATAGAATTTTTATTTATTACCACTTTTGTCAGATTCAAGTTATTTCTGTGACCATTGTGGGTTTTTCTTTCATTAACAGAGGGGTACCAACAATTTTGTCCACAGCTGTAGTTCTGATTTTTCCCCAGGTTTCAGCCGTGTTTGATTGGCAGCTGATACTTGACACTATTCCGAGAGTAGGCGTGGCTTCAGCGCCTGCTGCAGACATGCTCCCACCATCTCAGAGCAGAGAGGGCTGGCTGATTTTTCAAGCTGTTTTTACAGAATTGGCGATATTTTTAAAGATTCAAATTTGGCTGAACAGTTAATAACACACTTTTGTTTGGTCTGGTGGACTCAAAATACATTTACTGATTCATTTTTCAGGGACTAATGGACTACATCTCCTCGTCTCGGACTATATACATCACCAAACACGATCATGGCAGTTCCCCTCTCAAAGCTCACCTTCTGTTTCCTGACGGATGAAAGAAGGATCCAAAGAAGAGAACAACAACACAAATGTATTGTATTTTGAGAGCTGGAGCTAATCCAGAGGATTGTTACTTACTTCACCTGGGGCACCCATCAAAACGATGACATAAGTTGCATGAGTCTTTGTTTGTTGTCTTTCAATTTATGCATTTTCACAACCTTATACTTTAACAGTGAGACAACAACCTACACCATTATTTCTGTGGAAAATTATATTCTAAATTGACAAACACTATATGTGTAACTCGTAGCAAAATTTGATCAGGATTGAAAAATAATTTCTCTCTTGCCATTCATTTCAGTGGAGATTTTTTTACAAAGTAAGGTCCCATATGTGGAAGTAGAGGGGGTGTGACTTAGGCTGTCTATAGAGAGCCTAAGTCAGGCCCCCTCTACTTCCGTATATGGGACCTTAAATCAGAAAAAATTCTCCATAGAAATGAATGGCAAGAGTGAATTTACCTTTTGATCCCGATTGAATGTTGTCAAAGTTTGTCAATTTAAAAGATAATTTTCCACATAGATAACGGTGTAGGTTGTTGTCTTATTGTTAAGATATAAGGTTATGAAAATGCGTAAATTAAAAAACTACAAACACAGATGGACACAGCTTACATCATCTTTTGAATGAATGAATGAATGAATGAATGAATCTTTATTTCGGATAGATTGAAAGATTAAAAGAAAGGAACAGAACAATATACCGGGGGGGGGGGGGAATCCAACAAGGTCAAATTAAACAATAACTCCTCGGATTATACAGTTCAACATAAATTATCCGAAAAGGGTGATGGCTGAAGCCGCAGCTTATACTGCCCACCCATGTTCCATCTAAGAAGTCAAAAAACAAAAGTAATTGCAAAACAAAACAAAGCTCAAACAAAACATGACAAAACAAAACTAAGCAACAACACAACACAGACTGGATATGATAATCCTTATGTGATTTTACATGTCATTTTGTATATATGTTTGGAGTATTTCTTCCTTTAGTGTTTGTTTAAATTGACCAAGCGTTGTACATGATTTTAATTCAGCTCCAAAAGCATTTCACAGTCTGACTCCCTGCACTGAATCACAGTGTTGCTTGGTGGTAGTTCTCACTGAAAGTTTTTGAAATATACATGTTCCTCTGAAATGATATTGTTTCTCCCTTATTTGAAACAACTTTTGGATATTTGCGGGCAGTGATAGATTCTTCACTTTAAACATTATTACTGCAGTTTTAAAATCAACCAGATCTTTCAACTTGAGAGCTTCTAATTTAAGAAAAAGTGGGTTTGTTGGTTCCCTGTAAGCAGCTTTGCTTATTATTCTAATGGCTGTCTTCTGAAGCATATAAACTGGATATATGTTTGTTTTATATGTATTTCCCCATACTTCAGTACAATATGTCATGTATGGGAGTATTAATGAATGATACAGGGTATATAGTGTGGGTTGATTCAGCAAATATTTCACTCTCTGCAGTATTGTGATTGATTTGGATATTTTACCTTTAATATAATTAATATGTGACTTCCAACACAATTTATTATCAATTACTACTCCAAGAAATTTGATTTTGGATACTCTTTCAATCTCTACTCCAAAAACAGAGTTTAAATACTGAGCTGTTAAAAAATTATAAATTTTGTCTTACTTAAATTGAGTGTTAATTTGTTTGAATCAAACCACAGTTTAAGCTTTCCTAATTCCTTTCCGAGTGTATCCAAAAGTTGTTTCAAATTGCTTCCACTGCATAATAAATTAGTATCATCTGCAAACAATATTAAATCCAATTTTTCCGAAACTTTACATATATCATTTATATACAGATTGAATAACAATGGCCCCAAAACTGAACCTTGTGGGACACCACAAGTAACCTTCAGTAACTGCAAGTTTTTGCTACCTACGCATGCGTACTGATATCTGTTCTTTAAGTAACTACATAACCAGGACAGTGCTACCCCCTAATACCATAATTTTGTAGTTTCTTTAACAATAGTATATGATCCACTGTATCACATGCTAAATACTACAACAAATATTCAGTGCACCCTGCCCGGTATGGGGTTACCGGGGCCCAACCCTGGAGCCAGGCCTGGGGGAGGGGCTCGATGGCTAGCATCTGGTGGCCGGGTTTCTGCCCATGGGACCCGGTCGGGCTCAGCCCGAAGGAGTTATATGGGTCCGCCCTCCAGTGGGCTCACCACCTGCAGGAGGGATCATGGGGGTCCAGTGCTACGTATGTAGATCAGGTAGCGGTCAAAGGCGGAGACATTGGCAGACTGATCCCAAGCTTCCTAAACTGGCTTTTGGTACGTTGAATGTCACCTCTCTGGTGGGGAAGAAGCCTGAGCTGGTGCATGAGGCTGAGAGATACCGGCTAGATATAGTCGGCCTCACCTCAATACACAGCTCCGGTTCCGGAACCAATCTCCTGAAAAGGGGCTGGAGCTTGGCCTACTCTGGAGTTGCCCTGGGCGAAAGGCGACAAGCAGGGGTGGGTATTCTTGTATCCCCCCCACCTTGCTGCCTCTATATTGGAGTTTTCCCCAGTGGATGAAAGGGTTCTTTCCCTGCGCCTTCGGGTTGGGAAACGGGTCCTGACCATCATTTGTGCCTATGCACCAAATGATGTTTCAGAGTCCCCACCCTTTTTGGAGTCTCTGACTGGGGTGCTAGAGGGTGCTCCTCTTGGAGACTCAATTGTCCTACTGGGGGACTTCAATGCACAAGTGGGCAACAACAGTGAAACCTGGAAGGGGGTGATTGGGAGGAACGGCCTGCCTGATCTGAACCCGAGTGGTGTTCAGTTATTGGACTTCTGTGCTAACCACAGTTTGTCCATAACGAACACCATGTTCAAGCATAAGGGTGTCCATATGTGCACCTGGCACCAGGATACCCTAGGTCGCAGGTCGATGATCGATTTTGTTATCATGTCATCAGACCTGCGACCGCATGTCTTGGACACTCGGGTAAAGAGAGGTGCAGAGCTGTCAACTGATCACCACCTGGTGGTGAGTTGGATCCGATGGCAGGGGAGGATGCCATTCAGACCTGGTAGACCCAAACGTATAGTGAGGGTGTGCTGGGAACGTCTGGCTGAGGCCCCTGTCCGGCAGGTCTTCAACTCCCACCTCCGGAAGAACTTCAACCACATTCCGAGGGAGTCTGGAGACATGGAGTCTGAATGGGCCATGTTCTCCACCTCTATTGTTGAAGCGGCGGCCCACAGCTGCGGCCGCAAGGTTGTCGGGGCATCTCGAGGTGGCAATCCCCCGAACCAAGTGGTGGAAACCAGTGGTGAGGGGAGCCATTAAGCTGAAGAAGGAGTCCTATCAAGCTTGGTTGGCTTGTGGGACTACCAAAGCAGCTGAGGTGTACCAGCAGGCCAAGTGGAGTGCAGCTTGGGTGGTTGCTGAAGCAAAAACTCGGGTATGGGAGGAGTTCGGTGAGACCATGGAACAAGACTTTCGGTTGGCCTCGAAGAGATTCTGGCAAACTGCCCGGCGGCTCAGGAAGGGGAAGCAGCTCCCTGTCCACACTATGTATGGTGCGGATTGGGCGCTGTTGACTTCGACTGGGGATATCGTCGGGCGGTGGAAGGAATACTTTGAGGATCTCCTCAATCCTGCTAATACGCCTTCCACAGAGGAAGCAGAGCTTGTGGATGAGGAGGACGACTCGCCTATCACAGGGGCTGAGGTCGCCAAGGTGGTTAAAAATCTCTTTGGTGGCTGGGCCCCACTGGTGGACGAGATTCGCCCTGAGTACCTCAAGGCCCTGGATGTTGTAGGACTGTCATGGTTGACAAGCCTCTGCAACATTGCATGGAGGTCGGGGGCAGTGCCTTTGGCAAGGCAAACCGGGGTGGTGGTTCCTCTCTTCAAAAAAGGGGACCGGAGGGTGTGCTCCAACTTTAGAGGGATCACACTCCTCAGCCTCCCTGGGAAGGTCTATGCCAAGGTACTGGAGAGGAGAGTCCATCCGTTGGTCAAACCTCGGATTCAGGAGGAGCAATGTGGTTTTCGTCCTGGCCGTGGCACATTGGACCAGCTCTTTACCCTCTCGACAATCCTCATGGGTTCGTGGGAGTTTGCCCAACCAGTTTACATGTGTTTTGTGGACTTGGAGAAGGCATTCAACCGCGTCCCTCATGGTTTTTTGTGGGGGGTGCTTCGGGAGTATGGGGTATCGGGCTTGTTGTTATGAGCTATTCGGCCTCTGTATGACCGTTGTGAGAGTTTGGTTCATATTGCCAACACTCGATCGGACTCATTCCCAGTGAGAGTTGGACTCCGCCAGGGCTGCCCTTTGTCACCGATCCTGTTCATAATTTTTATGGACAGGATTTCTAGGCGGAGCCAGGGAACGGAGGGTGTCATGCTTGTGACCACAGGATCTCATTTCTGTTGTTTGCAGATGATGTTGTCCTGCTGGCTTCATCCAGCAATGACCTACAGTTCTTGCTGGGACGGTTTGCCGCTGAGTGTGAAGCAGCTGGGATGAGAATCAGCACCTCCAAGTCCGAGTCCATGTTCCTCAGCTGGAAAAAGGTGGATTGTCCTCTCCGGGTTGGGAACAGGCTCCTGCCCCAAGTGGATGAGTTTAAGTATCTTGGGGTCTTATTTACGAGTGAGGGGAGAATGGAGCGAGAGATTGGCAGACAGATCGGAGCAGCATCTGCAGTGATGCGGACGTTGTACCGGTGAAGTTGAAGCGGAAGTTGTGGTGAAGAGGGAGATGAGTTCTAAGGCAAAGCTGTCAATTTACCAGTCAATCTACGTTCCTACTCTCACCTATGGTCACAAGCTTTGGGTAATGACCGAAAGAACAAGATCGCGGATACAAGCAGCTGAAATGAGCTTTCTCCGTAGGATCGCTGGACTCACCCTCAGAGATAGGGTGAGGAGCTCAGTCATCCGGGAGAGGCTCAGAGTAGAACCGCTGCTCCTTCACATTGAAAGGAGCCAGTTGAGGTGGTATGGGCATCTGATCAGGATGCCTCCTGGACGCCTCCTACTTGAGGTGTTTCAGGCATGTCCCACTGAGAGGAGACCTTGGGCCAGACCCAGGACTTGCTGGAGAGACTATGTCTCCCAGCTGGTCTGGGAACGCCTTGATATCATCTCTGAAGAGCTGGAGCAGGTAGCTGGGGAGAGGGAAGTCTGGGCTTCTCTGCTTGAACTGCTGCCTCTGAGACCCGGACCTCCAGAAAAGCGGTAGAAGATGGATGGATGGATGGATGGATGTATCAAATGCTTTTTTTAAGATCCAAGAATACCCCAACTGAATACTCTTTATTTTCTATAGCAGTTGATATTTTTTCTATAAATTCCATCCATCCATCCATCTTCTTCCGCTTAATTCTTTTCGGGTCGCGGGGGAGCTAGAGCCTATCCCAGCATCTTTGGGCGAGAGGCAGGGTACACCCTGGACAGATCGCCAGTCCATCGTAGGGCCAACACAGAGAGACAGACAACCATTCACTCTCACAGTCATACCTAAGGAAATTTTAGAATCCACAGTTTTGGTGCCAGTTAACCTAACTTGCATGTTTTTGGCATGTGGGAGGAAACCGGAGAAATCCCGGAGTAAACCCACGCAGACACGGGGAGAACATGCAAACTTCACACAGACCACTGTTGGTCGGGGGCTGGGATCGAACCCAGGATCCCCCGGCCAAGGGTGAGTTGCTGTGCTGCCGCAGTGCTAACCACTCCGCCACCGTGCAAGAGCAAATGCAGTTGTCCTCTTGTGTCTGAACCCATATTGCTGTTCACACAATAAATTATTCTTTATTATAAACTTGTCAATTCTCTTGTAGAATATTTTTTTGAGTATCTTTGAAAATTGCGGCAGTAGTGAAATAAGCCTATAGTTTGAAAATTCCCCTTTGTCACCCGTCATGTGTATCGGATATCCATCCATCCATCCATCTTCTTCCGCTTAATCCTTTTCAGGTTGTGGGGGGGGGGGGGGGGGCTGGAGCCTATCCCAGCATCTTTGGGCGAGAGGCAGGGTACACCCTGGACAGATCACCAGTCCATCGCAGGGCCAACACAGAGAGACAGACAACCATTCATTCTCACAGTCATACCTAAGGACAATTTAGAATCCCCAGTTTGATGCCAATTAAACTACCTTGCATGTTTTTGGCATGTGGGAGGAAACTGGAGAAATCCCGGAGTAAACCCACACAGACATGGGAGAACATGCAAACTCCACACAGATCACTGTTGGTCGGGAGCTGGGATCAAACCCAGGATCCCCTGGCCAAGGGTGAGTTGCTGTGCTGCCACAGTGCTAACCACTCCGCCACCGCGCTGCCCAGTGTATCGGATTTACTTTGGCTATTTTCATTGCATTGGGAAATATACTTGTTTGGAGAGACAGGTTACAGATATACAGTGGGGAAAAGAAGTATTTAGTCAGCCACCAACTGTGCAAGTTCTCCCACTTAAAAGATGAGAGAGGTCTCCAATTTTCATCATAGGTATACCTCAACTATGAGAGACAAAATGAGGAAAAAAAAAATCCAGAAAATCACATCGAAGGATTTTTAATGAATTAATTGGTAAATTCCTCGGTAAAATAAGTATTTGGTCAATAACAAAAGTTCATCTCAGTACTTTGTTATCTTCCCTTTGTTGGCAATGACAGAGGTCAAACGTTTTCTGTAAGTCTTCACAAGGTTTTCACACACTGTTGCTGGTATTTTGGCCCATTCCTCCATGCAGATCTCCTCTAGAGCAGTGATGTTTTGGGGCTGTTGCTGAGCAACATGGACTTTCAACTCCCTCCAAAGATTTTCTATGGGGTTGAGATCTGGAGACAAGCTAGGCCACTCCAGGACCTTGAAATGCTTCTTACGAAGCCACTCCTTCGTTGCCCGGGCAGTGTGTTTTTTTTTTTTTTAGATTTAGTGTACTTTATTGATCCCCAGAGGGGAAATTGAGTTGTCATCCACCACCTGGATGGATGAAGCAGCCACGATACGGCGCTATCCCTTAACCATTCACACACACATTCACACCTAGGGCCACTTTAGAGTCTCCAATTAACCTAACCTGCATGTTTTTGGGATCATTGTCATGCTGAAAGACCCAGCCACGTTTCATCTTCAATGCCCTTGCTGATGGAAGGAGGTTTTCACTCAAAATCTCACGATACTTGGCCCCATTCATTCTTTCCTTTACACAGATCAGTCGTCCTGGTCCCTTTGCAGAAAAACAGCCCCAAAGTATGATGTTTTCACCCCCATGCTTCACAGTAGGTATGGTGTTCTTTCTCCTCCAAACACGACAAGTTGAGTTTTTACCAAAAAGTTCTATTTTGGTTTCATCTGACCGTATGACATTCTCCCAATCCTCTTCTGGATCATCCAAATGCTCTCTAACAAACTTCAGACGGGCCTGGACATGTACTGGCTTAAGCAGGGGGACACGTCTAGCACTGCAGGATTTGAGTCCCTGGCAGTGTAGTGTGTTTCTGATGTAGCCTTTGTTACTTTGGTCCCAGCTCTCTGCAGGTCATTCACTAGGTCCCCCCGTGTGGTTCTGGGATTTTTGCTCACCATTCTCGTGATCATTTTGACCTCACGAGGTGAGATCTTGCGTGGAGCCCCAGATCGAGGGAGATTATCAGTGGTCTTGTATGTCTTTCATTTTCTAATAATTGCTCCCACAGTTGATTTCTTCACACCAAGCTGCTTACCTATTGCAGATTCAGTCTTCCCAGCCTGGTGCAGGTCTACAATTTTGTTTCTGGTGTCCTTTGAGAGCTCTTTGGTCTTGGCCATAGTGGAGTTTGGAGTCTGACTGTTTGAGGTTGTGGACAGGTGTCTTTTATACTGATAATGAGTTCAAACAGGTGCCATTGATACAGGTAACGAGTGGAGGACAGAGAAGCATCTTAAAGAAGAAGTTACAGGTCTGTGAGAGCCAGAAATCTTGCTTGTTTGTAGGTGACCAAATACTTATTTTACCAAGGAATTTACCAATTAATTCATTAAAAATCCTTCAATGTGATTTTCTGGATTTTTTTTTTCTCATTTTGTCTCTCATAGTTGAAGTATACCTATGATGAAAATTGGAGACCTCTCTCATCTTTTAAGTGGGAGAACTTGCACAATTGGTGGCTGACTAAATACTTTTTTGCTCCACTGTACGTCAGTGGCTTCACTAAGTATTCGATGATAGTTTTGACTAAAAGCATGTCAATACCATCACAATCCATAGATGTTTTACTTTTAAACAATTTAACAATTTCAATGACCTTTCTCTCATCTGTGTTTTTTATGAAGATGGTGTGGCGGTTCGGTTAACCCCCACAACAGATAACGACACTCAGCCCTCTTGTCTCTGTTTTTCCCGCTGCACTACTGAGATGCAATGTGCCATTCAAGTATTTGTGATGCAAACATGCATGTATTGTGATGTAATGCGCCATTCTGTATAGTGTTCATGCGTCTTGTCCTTACTGTGCTTTTAGCAAATAGCAGAACAGTGTAAAGTGTATTAATGTCTACAGGCAGACGCATTTCGTCTGGCGCACCTCTGTGATGTTAATGATTGCCTTTCATCCATTGTACTCATGTGTCCTGTCCTCACTGTGACCTAGGGACTGAGAACAATATGTCTCTCAAATGCAAATGTCTTATGCCTGTTCTGTTATCTCTTTGATCGTACTAACTGCTGGGGTATGTCCTTTTGATGTATTGTTATGGTCAAGTATATATGCTGCAACTCTGTAACGCAAACTTTCTCTCTCACTCTTCAACCTCTGCTGCAGACACGCACTCTGTGTCTTTACTGAGAGCCGTGGGCTCGCTCTCGGCGCTCATGCACGGCGCTGGGAGCGGAGCTCGTGACAGCGGTATGATTAATAAAACTTCTACTTAAAACCTCCAACAACGCCGCTTTATTTTATGCCGCCGCAATGGAGTCTTTTATAACAATGTTTTTGCTTATTGTATCACCTGTAGGTGCCGCAATGGGTATTTCTCAAGCCAAATTAGGACCAATGTTAACAAAAAAATTATTAAATTCATCTGCAGGTGAGTCTGCATTGATACTCTGAGTCTTTTTTTTTTTTTGAAAGATTGGTTGGGTAGCTTGTATTTCTGATTTTATGTCCAAGAATATTGTTAAGTACTGTCCATGTATTTTTAGTGTTATCTCTGTTTTTCTCCAGTTCTTTACTGTAATGGTCTTTTACTAAATCTCATTATATATATTAACTTATTTTTGTATGTTTTATACTGCTGCTCTTCTTTTTTTGTCCTTTTCTTTAGAAAAGCTTTGTATAATGAATTTTCCTTTTTACACACTTTTTGTAATCCTTTGGTTAACCATGGCTTATCGACAAATTTCTGTTTAAGCTTTCTCTTTACTAGTGGACAATTTTTTTTCATAAAGAGCGGTTACAATGATCATGAATGTATCATAGGCTTCATTTACATCTGATACATAAACTTTTGTCCAGTCTTGCTTCAGCAGGTCTTCTTTAAAAGAACTGATTGCATTTTGTGATTTATATCTGAAGGATTTTAAAGTTTTTTTCTGTATTGGCCCCCCTGTGGCTATGGATAAGCGCAAAGACTGGCAGATGGTCACTTATGTCATTTATCAATAATCCACTTTCTATTTTCTTATCAATAATGTTAACAAATAGGTTATCAATAAGTGTAGCAGTGTGGACTGTGATTCTACTGGGATGTGTTATTGTGGGATATAGATGCATGCTGTACATAGAATTCATGAACTATGTAGTTACATTTTGTTGAAATGGATTTAGTAAATCAATATTGAAGTCTCCACAGATTACAACCATCTTCTTATTAGTTATATTATTGTACAGCTCTACTAACTTATCTTTGAATGTCTCGATGCAAGTTCCCGGCATTCTATATATACAACTTATATTTAGATTTTTTTTGTTTTATCTTGGTCAATCTCAACAGTAACACATTCTAGAATCCCTGGTAGTGCAAAGGACATTCCATTTACATGTTTACACCTATACAATTCATCAATATACAGTGCAACACCACCACCCTTTTTTTGAGATCTGTTAATATGAAACATCTGATATTCCTCTATTGCCATCAAAGAAGCCTGCTCTTCACTGAGCCAAGTTTCAGAGACTGCTATAGCTGTAAATTTTCTATCCAGCTGTTTTAAATAGTCCTGAATCTGTGGAAAGTCTCTGTTAAGACTTCTGCTGTTAAAGTGTATTATTGATAGTTTACCACCTACTTGCACTTGACTTTTGAATTGCTTTTCAGTGTAATATTCACAGTGATTATGAATATTATTGAAGAAGTGGTTATCAGGATCAATATCATTCTCCATCTCTTGTAGTTTATGTTCAGCATAATGACATGTTTTCAGTGTCTGAATTTCCTCTCTCTGGGTCAAATGACTTCCTCCAACTGGGGATGATTGACGTCTACTAAAGTCAGTAATGAGGGTTTTTTTTTTAAGTACATTATCATGTTATATCACAAAAGGACTGTTCTTGCCATGTGTGTGGATATGGAATACTGTAGTCTCTTAATTTTCTTGATCAGTGTTTATCTATATTTACTTAAGTCAGTGAGATCTCTTATCATTATGGCCTTTGCTTCTTCAGGTGTTCCATTTAGTTTAATCCAGACTCTACAGTTTCTTGTCCATGTTGCCTGTATCTTTTTTGTCTTTTCAGCATCCATGCTTGCTGTGCTATTTCAGCATTAGTCTTTGTTAAATGTTCATTTATGTAAACTTCTGTTCCACGCAGCTTTCTGGCCTGCCTCAGTATGTCATTATTTTTACTCTTCTGTTCACAAAGCACATCACAGTTGATATCTTTGTTTTATTATCCTTTCTGGGTAGTGTATGGCAAGCTGAAATTGCATTTACATCAACCTTTTTGTTTCTGTTTTCAAGGAACCAAAGTACCTGGTTTTCCAAGGAGACATATGATTGATATTTAATGTCTAGTCCACTAATGATTAAATCATCCATACAAGTACATTGTTCAAGATCCTCGATGCGTCACTCCAAGTCTGCAATTTTTTTGTCTCTTTCCTTAATTGTTAATTTAAGCTCCCGGATTTCCTCCATTAGCCCTAATAATTTGAACTGTTGATTGGCCACTTTAGTAAGTTCTTCTGATATGAAGTTCAGAGATTTTTTAATCTCTTCCATTTCCTCTTTCTTTGGTGGCATTTTTTACTGACCTGATGATAGCAGGATAATTTCCGCTGGAGCTGCCGGTATCTGGTCCAACTGACCTCGGTTCCGGCTGGGGCCTCAGTTAGCTCCTCCAACCTCAGTTAGCTCCTCCGCTGAGCTCTGCCGCTTACCGCCGCTGTAGTTGAGCTCTGATCCAGCCGGGGCCTCGGTTAGCTCCGCCACAGTTAGCTCCACTGCTGTAAATGAGCTCCGATCCAGCCAGGACCTCAGGTAGCTCTGCCAGGTGTCACCCCTACAGGTGTGCTCTGATCCGGCCGGGGCCTCAGCTAGCTGCACCACTTGCCGCCACTGTAGGTGACCTCCGATCTGGTCTTTCTTTCACCGCTGTAGCTGAGCTCCGATCCGGCTCTGATCTCTGTCTGAGATATACTTTTTGGTGACTCCTCTCACATATTTGACTAATTAATCCCCTCGGGTAAGGCTACTTTCAGACTACTCCATCCACCTGTGACAGAAACACATGAATGGGTGCAGAAAGGAGAACCCACCCAGACCAGCAGCTGGGTCATGACTACGTCTTCCAGCTGACAGGCAGTGTGCAGCACTGTGTGAAGCAGCACAGGCGACCGGGGCGGCAGAGCGTTGATCTGTTCCTTGGTGCTGTGGGCCAGAAGAAGCAGCAGCCTGGGCAGGTCCCTCTCAGTCACCGCAGACAGCAACCGTACAGGTGTCATGCCATAAAGTGATGGACTGCCAAAAACTGATCGGCTTGCTGCGGAAGTACAAACCAATCAGTTTTTGGTCAGTGAAAATTTTTCAAAGCGCACCCAGGATGAAGTAACAAAAGCCCAATTCACAGTGGCAAAAATGCACTGGTACGCGAGCGAGCACAGTGGACGCATTCATGCACAAACCCTATGCAGAGGGTGCGCACTGACCAAGCACATGCAGGCCCCAAAAAGTGACTGCGCATACAAGAACGCAGTGGTCACAGTGAACTGCACATGCACCAAAAATCTCCTGCCATCCTGGATGGGGAAGTATTGGTGAGGGTAAAGAGATGTGCATGTGTTTCGCTATGAAAACATGTTTTTCCCGTAACCTCAAAATAAACGTTGTGCATTCTTCTACTGTGAAGTGGCTCGTCTGTGAATTTTTCACCCAGAACACCAAAAAAAGTAAATTATATTCCTACCTGTTTTGTTGCTTTGTGTTTCTCCATAGCTTGTGACAGCAGCTGCTACAGGTGCGATTTGGGGCTGGGGAAATTTCTTTCAGTCACTTTATGGTAAATATACAGTATATCTAAGACATTTAATCCACAGATTACTAAAAGTAAAAAAAAAAACTTCATCACCGAGTTCTTCTTTTGTGTTTTGATTGCAGCTGTTAAAACGTTTACATTTATTTTCCCTGTGCGTGCACGAAACACGACTGCTGAACGGTAGCTGCAGTGGCTCAAAAACAACTCTGAATATGGCTGTGTACGGAAATGCAGTCTACAAAATGCAAACGTTATCCCCTTGGAGGGACTCTGAACAGCCCTTAACAGTCCTCTGGATCAGCTACAGCTCTCACAATACAAAACAATACCTTTGTGTTGTTTTTCTCCTCTTTGGATTTTTCTTTCGTCAGTCAGGAAACAGGAGGTGAGGTTTTAGTAATCTCCCACCATGCTCGTGTTTAGTGATGTGGGATATTGGGAGTTGTCCTCTGATTGAACAAAAACTAAATATAACTGTTGTTATATGACAGCTAACAACTTTAATTACGTGGAAAATTATCTTTTAAATTGACAAACCTCATATGTGTAACTCGTGGCAAAATTTGATTGGGATCAAAAGATCATTTCGCTCCTGCCATTCATTTCAATGGAGAATTTTTTTGATTTAAGGTCCCATATGCAGAAGTAGAGGGGGCGTGACTTCGGCTCTCTTCAGATAGCCATTGACACCAGGATAGTCCAGGGATCTCAGGTCGATTGAGTGAGGAATGCAGAGAATTTTCGCACCTTCTTTTAGTTTGGTTTGCATTCACACTGCAGTGGACCAGACTGCCAGGACAACATCACGCAGTTACAACAACTGCTCGTTTGGGGCACTGTAGTCAAAACAACCACTGACCAGGAAGAAAAAGTCTCAGCGAAGAAGAAAAATACAGCTCATCGATTGGCCAAGACAGAAAATGGGAATCCGTTCCCTTCAGCCGGGATGTTTGTCCGCCACAAACAAGAGACTTTTAACTTTTAACTTTTCTCCGGTAAAAGGATTTCTTGGATCTGCATGGTTGTCTTTATTGCTATTTTCTACCCAAAATGCGCGACGGTAAACACCACTTCATCTTCTGAGACTACATGTTGCTATGGTTACACAAACACTGAGGGGCACTTCCACCCTTTGGTCTGCTGGATACTCTGTTTGGATTCACACTGCAAACAGAGCGCACCAGACTTCATTTGCAAGAGAACCAACACCCCTGTTTTCAGGGGGACCAGACTTCACTTGTTTGGTGTGCTCCAGAGCTCCAACGCGTGTTCAGATGGCACAAAAGGAACCGAACTATTCGAGGAAGCCACTATTTGGTCCTTTATTCCGAACCAAACAGTAGCCATCTGAATGTGCCCTTAGACTGCCAGTACCTCTCCAACTTGCTTTTGAGAACTTGGTCTTTCAGTGAACTGTCAATGAGTAAGAGTTGGTACATCAAAGGCCAGTTCCAAAGGCCAAACCTTTGGCGTCAGATGTGGGGGTGGGATTACATCAAGGATCAGCTCTGAGCCCCTTCTTGTTTGCTATGGTGATGGATATGCTGACAGACAAGGTTAGGCAGGAGTCTCCGTGGACCATGATGTTTGCAGACAACACTGTGATCTGTGAAAGTAGGGAGCAGGTGGAACATAACCTGAAGAGGTGGAGGTATGCACTGGAGACAAGAGGAATGAAAGTCAGTAGAAACAAGACAGAATACACAAGTGTGAATGAGAGGGAGGAAGATGTAATGGTAAAGATGCAAGGAGTAGAGGTAGTGAAAGTAGATGAGTTGAAATACTTGGGATCAACAATCCAAAGCAATGGACAGTGCACAAGAGAGGTGAAGAAGAGCGTACATGCAGGGTGGAGTGGGTGGAGACGAGTGTCAGGAGTGATTTGTGATAGAAGGATTGCAGCTAGAGTGAAAAGCAAGATTTTAAGACAGTGGTGAAACCTGCTATGATGTATGGTTTGGAGACGGTTAAGTTAATCCCTTCCACAGCATGTAGGACACCATGTGGTGTATGGGGCGGCGCCTCTCTCTGTTTCTCTGACCCGAGGCCACACAGTTACTGTAAGTAGTGAAAGCTACAGTGGGGGCTCAGTCCTCTGGTAGCTCTGTGCATTAACTTTCCTTTCCCCATTCTATTATGCTGAGCACCAAGCTAGAAGGTGGAAAATACCATTTTTATATGGTCTTTGGTATGACCCGGCTGGGATTTGAGCCCACGACCTCCCGGTTGTGGGGCGGGTGCTCTACCAAGTAGGCCACCACTTCAGTTTCGGAGACGGTGGCACTGACAAAAAGATAGGCGGTGGCGCTGGAGGTGGCAGAGTTGAAGATGCTAAGACTCACAATGGCAGTGACTATGAGGGACAGGATTAGAAATAAGTATATCAGAGGGACAGCTCAGGTTGAGTGGTTTGGAGACAAACTAAGAGATTCAAGGCTGAGATGGTTTGGACATGTGCAGAGGAGGGATAGTGGATATTTTGGACAAAGGATGTTGAAGATGGAGCTGCCAGGCAGGAGGAAAATAGGAAGACCACAGAGAAGATTCATGGCTGTAGTGAAGGAGGACATGGAGAGGGTTGGTGTGAGAAAAGAGGATGCAAGGGTGAGATGGAGGCAGGTGATCCACTGTGGTGACTCCGAAAGCGAGCAAGAAAAAGAAGAAGATATAAAGGTACTAATTTAAAGTATGAGAATGTGTTGTGCTAGTTTCTAAACATTATAATACTTTGCCAAACTTTACACAAACCAACACATACACGTACATTTACTAATGCATTAAAAGCTACTGCTACTCTAATACTACTAAGCTACATGCACAAACAAAGTTGTCAACAATGGAGCTGAATACAGTCTGCCGGATCAACCCATGATGAGTCCCCTTCTCCACTAAAAATTATCCTAATTGTAGAGTTTATATGCAATATGTCTGAAAATAGTACAAACAAATATTAAGGTTACTGACAAGATTACACTAATTCTAAAAATGCCGCATACAGTAAAATCACATTATTATTGCAAGTATACACACACTGTTAAAGTTTGTTTTCAAGCCCTTTATAAATATGACTGTGTTTCATTTTTCTTTGCTTTTATATTTTGTTACCATACTTGATAGGCAGAAAAAGCACATTTAAGAAAAGAGCTGTTGGGATTGCAAGTTTAAAAAACTAAACTTTTTATACTGTTATCTGCTATACCTGGGACAGCAATTTTCAATAAAATACAAAAAACACTAAAGATTGTGCACTAAGCTAAAATCCCCCATACACACTCACTTAAAATAACACTGCAGGCCAGGAAAAAAAGAAAAGAAAATATGCAGCAGCGAGCCAATTAACATGATGCGGCACTCAAACAAGACCAGGCTTCTACATTTATCAGCCTGCAGGCTCTGGATGCGGACTGGTTTTTTTTAATTTGGAGCAAAATGTCAACAAGTCAAAACATTGTCACGAAGGAGGAATTCTGTGCCACACAGGCATGCTGATTCTGGCTGTTTTCTGTCGGTCTTAAAGAAGAAGTGAAGTTTGAAGATCACAGGTGGGAAAATGGCCAGTCTGGCCATGGGTGTTTACTCCTGTGGAAGGAGGCTAATGACAGAGGAATGAGGCAGCCTAAATAAAGACAGCATGGAAGCCACACGGCCAGAAAAGCCCTCCTCTCAGCTATCAGCCACAACAACTGTGGACCACAAAGCTCGGCAGACGACCAAACGTCCCTGTCTGTCAGCTCCTGTATCATGACGACACAGATATAGGTCAGCACTGTTAAAGCATCTGCAAATAATCTGCAGATTATCTTTGCCAGGTTTTTTTTTTTTAATGCTCTAATCAGACCAAATCCTCTGGAGTGAGGTTGACTCTTAAGTGGAGTTCCATAGTTTTTGCTGGCTAAAAAAAAAAAAAATGGGAGGTGGTATTAAGTTATCAGAATGTGCATTACAGGATTAAAGTTTCTCAGCCTTCCACTCAGAAAATAAGGAGTTGACTGAGGCTCAACCAAAAAATATAAGAACACCAGGGCAGACTTTCAAAATATTTGTGCTTTCATGTGTTTTAGTTGAGCATGAAGAAACGAGTGAAGGCGAGGCAGGGAAGGGCCAGCAAGATTTTTTTAAAAGCTCTAAGACAGCATTTCCCACAGTTGGAAGTGATTACTAAAACTGCAGGAACCATCTTTACGGCTCCACTGCTTGGCCTCCGCTTTCTTTACAAAGGTATAAAGCTGAAAACCAGCCACGCCTGCAGTAACTACAGTGTGTGTCCAACTCCATCTGAGAGCCGGCCTCACTCCTGACTCTGGGTGATTGATCGCATCTGCAGGTATTCATAATTGATAGTCCCCTGGGTGCTTAGTGTGACACCACATTACAGAGGAGAAAGAGGGCAAGTTTAAAAATAACCAGGAAGCCTTCCATCATCTCATCCATTATTAAATACAACTCAGAGATGTGATGTGGCATCCATTATGCCACACTGGCCGTATTAACAGGCTGACATTTTGACATCACTACAGTGTGACGAAATGAAGATTGAGACCAAATAATGGACTGTGTTTTACAATGAGGCGAGTACAGAATGATATTAATCTTCTTTCTCTACAGAAAACTTGTACCGTTTCTCATAACTCACATGGCTTGCACAAGGGCAGCCAACATGCGTCTTGCCGAATGAAACTGGAGTCGATAATTCTGTGATGTCTAGCGGTCTATATATACACTACCGTTCAAAAGTTTGGGGTCACCCAGACAATTATTTTGTGTTTTCCATGAAAAGTCACACTTATTTACCACCATGAGTTGTAAAATGAATAGAAAATATAGTCAAGACATTGACAAGGTTAGAAATAATGATTTGTATTTGAAATAATAATTTTTTCCTTCAAACTTTGCTTCCGTCAAAGAATCCTCCATTTGCAGCAATTACAGCATTGCAGACCTAACATGATTGCACAAGGGTTTTCTAATCAGCCATTAGCCTTCTGACACAATGAGCAAACACACTGTACCATTAGAACACTGGAGTGATAGTTGCTGGAAATGGGCCTCTATACACCTATGTAGATATTGCACCAAAAACCAGACATTTGCAGCTAGAATAGTCATTTACCACATTAGCAATGTATAGAGTGTATTTCTGATTAGTTTAAAGTTATCTTCATTGAAAAAAAGTGCTTTTCTTTCAAAAATAAGTAAATTTCTAAGTGACCCCAAACTTTTGAACGGTAGTGTATATATTAGGATTATCCATACAAGCATGCCTGCCACATGGCAAATGGACAAAGGAAGCAGCTACAGCAAAAGTGTACTCAAAAACAGAGGCAGAGGAGTTGTTACACCATAAAAGCTACAAGACGGGACTTGGATTCAGCGCTATTAATCCATTTCAAAAAGTACAAAGCAGAATCTGATAAAATACCAAACAATTTCTGCTAGCCCAGCCAGTAATAGGTTTCATAAGCATTACTATTGTGTGGAAACATTCAGATATCCTGGAATAGCAATCCTGGAATTTCCCCGTTGTGGGACTAATAAAGGCTTATCTTATCTTATCTTATCTTATCTTATCTTAGATACCAGAAACTGCAGTTCACAAAAAAAAAGTGAGGCACTACCTGGTGCCATCCCTTGGTCTGTGAGGACCCTAATTTACAACCTCATGTTAACGCCATTACAGTCATGCTGCACATATCTCAGATTCTCAATCCGAAACATAGATGGACCGCAATCATACAGTTAGCCTGCTACCTTTTCCCGCTCTGCTTAGCTTCCTGAGCCCCAGACCTATTTTTGTAGATCCTGCTCAAAAATAGCATGCCCAAAATAAACTGAGTAGATCTCAGCAACCATAAGGTTTATTTGTATAATCTTGGTATCATAATAAAAGTAACATTTGTGAGATTATTTCAGAGGTGTAAGAATCACTGAATATGCTACTGGGTCAGAGTAAGTGAAGATGACACACAGTGGAAAATGAAAAATTTAATTCTCACCTAGAAAAAAAATGTATATTCTTAGACTAAATATCCTTTTAGAATGATGCTGTAGTAGCCCAGAACCTCTAGCAAATCAAAATAGAGCATGTAGCCTTTGTCTACACCAAAATTCATGCAGAAATAATGAAAAATAGATTTTTAGAGGCATGTTAAGCGATATTTAGGTGGACTGTGTCATCTGTGCCACTGAGCACAGGTGGCACCATTTGTGCCATTTTAGGTTTCTCAGGTACCAAACAATAAAAATAAACTTATATCACTACAGATATTCATTCCATGAGTCCAGCACTGTTTGGTTTGTTCTGAAAACACACTAGAACCATCTGTGACAAGCGTGTCTTAAGTGATATGACTTTTTTTTTTATGACCAGTGACGTCAGGCCCCAAATTTGGGGCCTCTGTGGCTTAACAGGCTAGCCAAGGCTCTATCTTGCAAAAATAGTGAAAAAGTGATCTAGAATTCACATCTGAGACTGCAGATACAAGAGGCTGAAATGAGCTTTCTCTGTAGGATTGCTGGACTCACCCTCAGTTGGACCACAACTTTGCAAATCTCCTCACCACCCAGACAGCAGGAAAAACCTCCCTTATTTTGAAATCAAATGTTGGCACGTTTAGTTTGTCTGATGGCTGCTGACAGATTAAAGTCATTGACTTCGTGAATTTCGGTCATCTTAACCTGCCAGGTACATAATAGGGAAGTGTAGCGGACTCTAAAGACATAGTTCACCACAATATGTGTTCATGTACAGAATGATCTGTTTAGGCAGTTATAGTTGTGCTCTCAGGCTTTCTCATCAGGCACCTCTCTAGGCAGCTGCTGAAGGACCTCAGTTTAGAGTAAAGAGAGCTAGCGTTTATAGCTGTTGCTTTTTGTCACTGCCGCTGGAGAATAAAAATGGCACGCCTGCTCGTGTGAGAAAAGAGAGGAATTGCCAGTCTCTTCATTCCTGCAATTCCTACAGAACATAACTTAATATTGTAGTGGCTGGTGAAATATATCCTCAGCAATTCACCAGTCCCCCTTGCCTTTCCCTTCATATGAAGCCGGCTGCATATGAATTCTAACCACATCTCTTAGCTAAACGACTCTTCCATTATTGCTCCCGTTAACAGCGGGTTAAAGCCATGATAAACTCCTCCAGTGCTTACATACCTCTAATGATTTTTTTCCATGTTTAAAGTACTTTAACAAACTCATGTTTCTGTCGGGCAGTCACGCTTAGCGAGACACTGTTTGCTGACTGACTAGAAAACTTGTGTGGGTGGGATTTTTAGATTTCTCTCAGATGATGCTGCTACCAAATTTAAGCAGGTTGTTTCCTCAATGCCATGTGTCAACACAATGGAGATAAATTATAAAGATTTTACTACTCCTGTAGTTGATAGCATGGTAGATAGTGTTACAGCTTCTCTGCATTAGACTCTAGACATGGTGGCCCCTTTAAAAAAGAAAAAGTCTAATCAGAGATTTTGGACTCCTTGGTTCAACACAGGAATTTGCAGCTTAAAACAGAAGACCCATCTATTAGAAAGGAAATGGTGCTCCACTAAATTAGATGAACTAATTAGTTTGGAGAAATCAATTTCTAATTTATAAAAAAAAAAAACTCTTAGGAAAGCTAGAACAAGTTATTATTCTGAATTAATAGAAGAGAACAAGAATAATTCCAGGTTTCTTTTTCAGCACTGTAGCCAGGCTGACAAAGAGTCAGGACTCTGTCAAATCTAGCATTCCCTTAGAGCTTACTAGTCAGGACTTTATGAACTTTTTCAATAATAAAATTTCATCTATCAGAGATAAAATCAGTCAGATCCTTCCCACCATTAATTTAAATACAGTAACGACTATAACTCCTCCAACTGGCATTCATTTGGATGAGTTTACTCCAGTTGATCTTTTAGAGTTAGATCAGCCTCCCTGGGAAGGTCTATGCCAAGGTACTGGAGAGGAGAGTCCGGCCGTTGGTCGAACCTCGGATTCAGGAGGAGCAATGTGGTTTTCGTCCTGGCCGTGGCACGTCGGACCAGCTCTTTACCCTCTCGAGAATTCTTGAGGGTTCGTGGGAGTTTGCCCAACCAGTTTACATGTGTTTTGTGGACTTGGAGAAGGCATTTGACCGCGTCCCTCGTGGATTTTTGTGGGGGGTGCTTCGGGAGTATGGGGTATCGGGCTTGTTGTTACGAGCTATTCGGTCTCTGTACGACCGTTGTGAGAGTTTGGTTCGTATTGCCAACACTTGGTCGGAGTCATTCCCAGTGAGAGTTGGACTCCGCCAGGGCTGCCCTTTGTCACCGATCCTGTTCATAATTTTTATGGACAGGATTTCTAGGCGCAGCCAGGGAATGGAGGGTGTCATGCTTGGTGACCACAGGATCTCATCTCTGTTGTTTGCAGATGATGTTGTCCTGTTGGCTTCATCCAGCAATGACCTACAGCTCTTGCTGGGACGGTTTGCCGCTGAGTGTGAAGCGGCTGGGATGAGAATCAGCACCTCCAAGTCCGAGTCCATGGTCCTCAGTCGGAAAAAGGTGGATTGTCCTCTCCGGGTTGGGGACAGGCTCCTGCCCCAAGTGGAGGAGTTTAAGTATCTTGGGGTCTTGTTCACGAGTGAGGGGAAAATGGAGCGAGAGATCGACAGACGGATTGGAGCAGCAGCTGCAGTGATGCGGACGTTGTACCAGTCTGTTGTGGTGAAGAGGGAGCTTAGTTCTAAGACAAAGCTGTCGATTTACCAGTCAATCTACGTTCCTACTCTCACCTATGGTCACAAGCTTTGGGTAATGACCGAAAGAACGAGATCGCGGATACAAGCGGCTGAAATGAGCTTTCTCCGTAGGATTGCTGGGCTCACCCTCAGAGATAGGGTGAGGAGCTCAGTCATCCGGGAGAGGCTCAGAGTAGAACCGCTGCTCCTCCACATTGAAAGGAGTCAGTTGAGGTGGTATGGGCATCTGATTAGGATGCCTCCTGGACGCCTCCCACTTGAGGTGTTTCGGGTACGTCCCACTGGGAGGAGACCCCGGGGCAGACCCAGGACTCGGTGGAGAGACTATGTCTCCCAGCTGGTCTGGGAACGCCTTGGTATCCCCTCTGAGGAGCTGGAGCAGGTGGCTGGGGAGAGGGAAGTCTGGGCTTCTCTGCTTGAACTGCTGCCTCCGCGACCCGGACCTCCGGAAAAGCGGTAGAAGATGGATGGATGGATGGATGGATAAAATAATTTCCTCATCCAAGCCTTCAACTTGTCTTTTAGACCCTATTCCTGCCACGTTATTTAAAGAAGTCTTCCCATTTATTGGTAGCTCTATTCTTCAAATAATTAATTCTTCATTAACATTAGGCCATGTACTGCAGGGTTTTAAAACTGCTGTAATTAAACCCTTACTTAAAAAGCCAACGCTGGATCCAGGAGTTTTAGCTAACTATAGACCAATCTACGTATAATCTGCCTTTCATTTCAAAAATCTTAGAGTTGTTGCTACACAATTATTTGACCACTTGCAGGGAAACAGTTTATTTGAATAGTTGCAGTCAGGGTTTAGAATTCATCATAGTCGTGAAACTCTTTAGTGAAGGTCACTAATGATCTTCTTATAGCATCTGATAACACTGGTCAACACCAAATTTATTATATAAGGTTTTTTTTAGCTGATTTAGAACAATTTTGATGTGCTGAATCCAAAAATCACATTGGTTTTGCTCAATCAGGTCAACTTTTTGAACTATGGTCACATGTTTTCTTACATTTTTGTTTACATGTACGGGTATTTTCACTTTATATGATGCAAAATTCTTTTTTTTCTTCTTGGAAATTCTCTGAATTTTGAACAATGATGATGTAACATTCAATTTACATGTACTTACCTTTATCAATATCTACTATTCAATTTACAGTACAACTGCTTACAACTTAGCATAAAAATCTGACCAGATCGAGGGAAACGGATGTCATTTTCAGATTCAGCGGTGCAAAATTGTCTTAAATCAGTTGAAAAAACACAGAACTTAACAAAAAAATTATTTTTGTTATGTTATGTAATGGATTTGTTTCTGTACTTGTCCCTCTAGACCTTGGTGCAGCTTTTGATACTATTTATCATAATATTTTACTTGATAGATCAGAACACGTTGTTGGACTTAATGGAACTTCTTTGCAGTGGTTTAAATCACACAATTTCATTCATCGATTCATCGTATTTATTCAATAGGTTCCAGTTTGTTCATGTCAATTGACATATTGCTGGACCCAGGGAACATACACACAGGCTCGAGTGAAATTTAATAATCTTTATTTGTGCCAACAGAGGGTGTGTAGGTGCGTGTCTGCATTGCGTGAATGTGATGACAATGGATATGCTGCAGCCAGAGGAGAGACTGAGCGCCGTACAGCCTGGCAACCCTAGAACAGAGTCAAAGCACAGACGTTAGTTCTTTCTACTTACATGTGAGCTAAATAATGATTGGGGCTTACTTGCAGGTGGAATAATGTGAGCGCAGGTTCAGCCTGAGGGCTCCAGCCAGGAAGACAGCGTCTGTGGGACACTCCCGGTGATGAGCAGTGAGGCCTGGAGAGGCGAGAGGAAAATGTTCCGCCGCCGCAGGGAATTGGTTCCACTGCCAGAGGAATCCACCTGTGCACAGGGGAGAGACTGAGAGGTAGGTGAATAGCGGAATGCTTACTTTGAGAAGAGGGATCTTCCAAAAGACGAGGTAGCGTTCTGTTCTGAGACAGACGTGAGGGAGATGAAGGTCAGGGAGAAATAACCGATGGCTCCGTGCCGAGGCTCAGGCAGAGCGGGCTATAAAGCCCGTGAGCGATTGGCAGCAGGGGTGCGCGCAGCTGAAGCAGGTGACGGCCCAGAGTGAGTCATGACAGTACTCCCCCCGAGCGGCGCCTCCCGGCGCCGGCCTACCTGGGTACATCTGATGGAAGTCCCTGATGAGGCGCTTGTCCAGCACGAATGATGGACACACCCAGGACCTCCACTCGGACCCATACCCCTCCCAGTATGTAGGTACCTGGTGGTACCTACATACTGCAGTACCGCCAGGTACTGCAGGCCGTGACCCCGGCGGCAGACGTCCAAGATGGAGTTGACTCTCCATGTCGGGTCGCCGTCGATCAACACTGGCGGGGGTGGAGCCTTGGGAGGAGGGCAGAGAGGGCTGGACATGACGGGCTTGACCTGGGAAATGTGAAATGTAGGACAAACATGGAGGGGGGGGGAGCCAGGCGCACAACCACAGGATTCACCACACGAACAATAGGGAAGGGCCCAATAAAGCGCTGAGCCAGCTTCCTCTTTTCAGCCTTCAAAGCAATATGCTGGGTTGATAACCATACCTGTTGACCCACCTGGTACTGAGGAGCAGGTCTTCTGTGATGGTTCGCTGTCCTTGAGTTGCGCTCGGCCATGCGTAAAAGGGCCCGGCGTGTAGCAGTCCAGAGCCGGCGACAGCACCTCAGGTGGGCATGGATGGAAGGCACGGCCACCTCCCCCTCCTCTTCGGGAAAAAGCGGGGGATCGTAACCCAGCGAAGCCTTGAAGGGAGACATGCCGATTGCAGAGGATAAGGTCGAATTGTGGGCATATTCGATCCACGGCAGATGACTGCTCCAAGACAAGGGACTGGAGGCGATGACGCAGCACAGAGCGGCCTCCAGCTCCTGATTGGCCCACTCGCACTGCCCGTTGCTCTGCGGGTGATGACCAGAGGACAGGCTCACTGTCACCCCCAGCGCGTTGCAAAAACTCCTTCATACGCGGGACACAAACTGGGGACCCCAATCGGTCCACGATGGTGAGGACGGTGTCGAAATGGTTGGACGCCAGGGGAGGCCAGTTACAAAGTCCAGGGCGATATGGGACCATGGTCTTCCAGAGACCGGCAACGGATGGAGGAGACCCGCTGGCGGTGATGACGATGTTTTCCTGGTGGCGCACTGAAGACAGGCACGGACATAATTGATGATGTCATTCCGGAGGCCCAGCCACCAGAACGACCTCTGGAGCAGCTCCACTGAGCGGGTAATCCCAGGATGGCAGGCGAGCTTGGACGAGTGGGCCCAGTGGATCACGTCACCTCGGACAGATGATGGGATGAATAGTCTCCCTGCAGGCCCCCCGCCTGGATCTGGCTCAGCCTCTTGTGCCCTCAGGACCTTATCCCTGATGCCCCACGAGTGGGCGCCCACGATGCACAAAGCAGGGAGGATGGTGTGCTCATGCCCCTCAGAAGCCTCCGAGGCAAACTGCCTAAGACAGGGCGTCAGGTTTGCGGTTCTTCGTCCCAGGGCGGTAGGTGATGGTGAACCTGAAGCGCCCAAAGAACAAGAACCAGTGGGCCTGGCGGGCACTCAGGCGTTTAGCCGTTCTCAGGTACTCCAAGTTCTTATGGTCGATCCACACCACAAAGGGTTGCGCGGCCCCCTCCAGCCAGTGACGCCACTCCTCCAGCGCGAGCTTCACCGCCAGGAGCTCCCTGTTGCCAATGTCATAATTCCTCTCCGCGGGGGACAGCCACCGAGAGAAGAAGGCGCAGGGGCGGATCACCCCGTCCACTGGAGAGCGTTGTGACAGGACTGCCCCCACCCCCGAGTCAGAGGCATCCACCTCGACCAGACACTGGAGAGCGGGATCCACCTGCATCAGGACCCGAGAGGATGAGAATTCAGTCTTCAGGGCCGCAAAAGCTGCCGCAGCCTCTTCCGTCCACCAGAACGTCACCTTGGGGGAGGTGAGACGGGTCAGGGGGACAGCGATTGTGCTGTAGTTGGGGACAAACCTGCGGTAAAAATTGGCAAACCCCAGGAATTGCTGCAGCTGCTTCCTCGACGAGGGGGGAGACCAATCCACCACCGCCTTAACCTTCCCAGGATCCGGGATGACCTGGTTGTGTGAGATAATGAAACCTAGAAAGGAGGTCTTCTCGGTGTAGAACTCGCACTTCTCTGCTTTAACAAATAATTTGTTCTCCGGGAGCCGTTGGAGGACCCGTCTCACGAGGACCTGATGCTCCTCTCGTGACTGAGAGAAGATCAAAATGTCGTCCAGATAGACGAAGATGAAGGACCCGAGGAAGTCCCGGAGAACATCGTTAATCAGGTGCTGGAAGACGGCCGGAGCGTTTGTCAGCCCAAATGGCATTACGAGATATTCAAAGTGGCCGCTTGGGGTCCGGAAACCTGTCTTCCACTCGTCGCCCTCCTGGATCCGCACGAGGTGGTAGGTGCTGCAGAGATCCAACTTCGTGAACCAGGAGGCCCCCTGGAGGGAGTTGAATGCAGAGTCCATGAGGGGGAGAGTGTACTTGTCCTTGATCGTAATGTCGTTCAGAGCCCGAAAGTCGATACAAGGACGAACAGAACCATCCTTCTTACCAACGAAGAAGAAGCCCGCCCCCACCGGCGAAGAAGAAGGCCGAATGATGCCCGAGCTGAGCGACTCCTTGATATAAGCATCCATTGCCTCCCACTCCAGAGCCGATAAGCTGTAGAGGCAGCTCGACGGCAGGCAGGCACCAGGACGGAGATTAATGGCACAGTCGTATGGACGGTGGGGAGGGAGAGACAGCGCCTGGGACTTGCTGAACACCGCTCCAAGGTCATGAAACTCCGGTGGCACTCTGGATAGGTCAGGAGGAGGAGGGGGGCGGGGGAGGAGAGGGGGACCGAGGGAGAACATGCTGAAGACTGGAGGCAAGCGCCCAGGCAGAAAGGGCTCCAAGCAAGGACACTGCCTGTACGCCAATCGAAGGTCGGGTTGTGGAGGTGGAGCCAGGGGTAGCCCAGGATGACGGGGGCGGCCGAGGTGGATAGCACAAATAGCCGAAGGTCCTCCCGATGGTTCCCTGAGATGATAGCCGAGACTGGGGCTGTCTGGCGTGTCACTGTCTCCAGAGGAGCCTTTGACAGGGCGACGAGACTCAGGGGGGCCGGAAGGGTACCGCAGGGGAGCCCCAGTCGGGTTGCCAGTTGCCCCGAAATGAAGCTCTGCTCAGCCCCTGAGTCCACCAGTGCATGTGTGAGAATTTCTGTGTGTTTGTAGCTAAACCTAATGGGGAGGAGACATTTTGATAAAGGATTAGGCCGAGATGAGTCCGCAAGTCCCCCTACTGCAACGCGCGGACCCCCTCTTTTGGCCGAACAGGGCAGGTTTCGATCTCATGCTGATCACCCCCACAATACATACACAGACCTAACTCCCTGTGACGCTGTCTCTCGGCCAGCGAGAGTTTAGTCCGCCACACTATCATAGCCTCGGGATCGTCTGCGGCCTCAAGCGTGGGCAATGCCAAAAGAGAAGACTTAGAGGAGCGCGGAAACTGACTGCCTGAGCGGCTGGAAGACCTCCGCTTAGCAGCCCGCTCCCTCAGCCTGTTGTCAAGACTAATAGTTAGCGAAATGAGCTCCATGAGACGCTCAGGCTTATCTAAGCGGGCCAGCTCATCCTGCAGACCAGGGCTCAGACTCCTAATGAATATGCTGCATAGTGAGGCACCCAACTTCCGCTGCCACCACCCGGAAGTCGACAGCATAGTCGGCGACTGACCAGCCACCCTGCCGAAGATTTAATAGCCGAGTGGTGAGCACGCTATCACAGTCCAAGTGGTCAAAAACCTTGTGGAAATCGTGGACAAACTGGGCGTAGGTTAAATTAGCATAACTAGGCTTCGCCATAATGGCGTATGCCCATGCTAGCGCCCGTCCCTCCAACAGATTAGCCACGTACCCTATGCGGCTGTGATCGGTAGGGAAATCTCCCGGGACCCGCTGAAACACCGTCTCACACTGAAGGATAAAGCCCCGTGCCTCCCCGAGCTTTCCGCTAAAGCGCGTGGGCGTGGGAACCGGAGTGAGACGGGTTAGGGGACCCGGGCTAGCCTGGCTAGGTGAAGAGCTAACTGGAGCTGGCCTACTACTGGGAGCCGGAGGGAATGCCCGCTGTCCTTCCAGGCGATCCAACTGACTGTTGATCTGGACTAGCTGATTGAGAATAACCTGCTGTTGGTGAGTTAATTGGTCCACTCGAGCCTCTAAGTTGTTAAGCTGGTGTGCAAGCCCGCTGTTTGCTGAGTCGCTCTGACAGAGCCGTACTGACCATATTGCTGGACCCAGGGAACACACACACAGGCTTGAGTGAAACTCAATAATCTTTATTTGTGCCAACAGAGGGTGTGTAGGTGCGTGTCTGCGTTGTGTGAATGTGATGACGATGGATATGCTGTAGCCGGGGAAGAGACTGAGCGCCGTACAGCCTGGCAACCCTAGAACAGAGCCAAAGCACAGACGTTAGTTCTTTCCACTTAAATGTGAGCTGAATAATGATTGGGGCTTACTTGCAGGTGGAATAATGCGAGCGCAGGTTCAGCCTGAGGGCTCCAGCCAGAAAGACAGCGTCTGCGGGACACTCCTGGTGATGGGCAGTGAGGCCTGGAGAGGCGAGAGGAAAACGTTCCGCCGCCAGAGGAATCCACCTGTGCACAGGGAAGAGACTGAGAGGTAGGTGAGTAGCGGAATGCTTACTTTGAGAAGAGGGATCTTCCAAAAGATGAGGTAGCGTTCTGTTCGGAGGGAGACAAAGGTCAGGGATAAATGACAGACGGCTCCGTGCCGAGGCTCAGGCAGAGCGGGCTATAAAGCCCGTGAGTGATTGGCAGCAGGTGTGCGCGCAGCTGAAGCAGGTGACGGCCCAGAGTGAGTCATGACATCATTAAAGAGTTTTCTTCAAATCTGAAGCTCAGTCACAGATTTCCACAGGGATCTGTGCTAGGCTCTATTCTTTTTAGTTTATATATGCTTCCATTAGGTAATAATAAATTTCTATTGTTATGCAGATGATACACAATTTATATTTGTCAATGAAGCCAGATGACAGTAATTAACCAAATTAGAGGCTTGTCTTAAGGAAATCAGAGTGTGGGTGCCTTGTAATTTCTTGCTGTTAAATTCAAATAAGACTGAAGTGATTCTATTTGTTCCAAAAAACCTTAGAAATACTTTACCAAATCAGACTCTTAGCTTGGATAGGGTTACTCTATCTCCTAACAGTTCTGTGAGGAACCTTGGAGTTATTTTTGATCAAGATCTGTCCTTTAATTCACATATTAAACTTGTTTCTAGGACTGCTTTTTATCATTTGAGTAATTTTGCCAAGATTAGGAACATTTTGTCCCAGAGTGATGCTGAGAAACTAATCCATGCTTTTGTTAGTTCTAGATTAGATTATTGTAACTCTTTATTATCAGGCTATCCTAAAACATCTCTAAAAAGTCTTCAACGGATCTAAAATGCTGTAGCTAGAGTTTTAACAGGTACTAGAAAGAGAAATCATATCTCGCTGGTTCTGGCCTCCCTTCATTGGCTTCCCATAACACAGTTTAAAATCCTTCTCACTTACAAAGTTCTAAATAATCAGGCTCCTTGTTATTTAAAAGATCTGATGCTACCTTATCATAACAGAGCACTACACTACCAAAATGTAGGATTACTTGTAATACCAAAAATCTCCAAAAGTACAATGGGAGGCGGAGCTTTCAGTTATCAGGCTCCTCTCCTTTGGAACCAGCTGCCAGTCTGGATTCGGCAGTCAGACTCAATCTCTGTTTTGAAGAATAGGGTTAAAACTTTCCTTTTTGACAAGGCCTGTAGTTAGGGTGTGACCCTGAACCCTCCCTTAGTTATGCTGCTAATAGGTTTAGACAGCTGGGGGACCCTCACAATACATTGGGCTTCACTCCTTTCTTCACTCTCTATGTAATATTTTTGTTGGTCATTAACATTTGTTTGTTCTCTCCGTTAGATTGAGTCCCTGTCATACTGTGTGCTCTCTACATGTCTGATCTTTTCTTTTTCTTCTCTATCCCCTCACCTCCAGCCAGCCACAGCAGATGACTGCCCCTCCCTGAGCCTGGTTCTGCTGGAGGTTTCTTCCTGCTAAAAGAGAGTTTTTCCTCTCCACCATCGGCAAGTGCTTGCTCACAGGGGATCCCCTGATTGCTGGGGTCATTCTGTAATTGTGGGGTTTTCCCCTACATTTGAAAGTACTATGAGATGACTGTTGTTGTGAAATGGCACTATATATAGTATATAAAGCTGAACTGAATTGGATTGTGGAAGCAAAATTTGTATATTGTGGGGAACCCACTCAGTAGTTACTCAGTAGTTTTCCCTCAGACTGAAGTGGCAGATCAAAGGTGGGGAGTGTGGGGAGTGATATGTTAATGCAGCACCCCAGGTAGCAGAGAAGTGTTAGTGCTGTGATATAAAAGAGAGTGCCTGCAACCTGGTGGGAAGTTGTCTGATTCTGGTGAATGTGAGAGAGAGTGGAATAAAGTTTCATTTGCACGGAAAAGTTTGGCCTGGTTATTCTCTCCACACTGGTGACCCTTAATGCACAATGGAACGCGAGGCGAACACCCCGTAGAAGACCTGGACGGGAAGTGCCAGCAACGCGTGCGCCGTTTCAGTCAAACTCCCAGACTTTTGGCTGCACGACCCGAAGTCTTGGTTCCTTCACACCAAGGCCCAGTTCGCGCTCCGGGGAATAACGGCAGATGACACCAGATATTACTACGTGGTCGCAGCGCTGGACGCACGCACAACTCAGCAGGTGGCGAGCCTGCTCCAACAGCCCCCAGCCTGCGACAAATACAGTGCTTTCAAAACCGCGCTACACGCTCTTGGACTGTGAGAGAGCGGACAGGCTCCTGACATGGTCCGAGTTTGGAGACGGGTCGGCGGTCAAATTGATGGAGAAGATGTTGGCATTGATGGGCACAGATGACGGGCATTTTCTCTTTGCCCACCTTTTCCTCCGGAACCTCCCGACAGTGGCGAGAGCGGTCCTTGCCAATTAACTACCGGGCGCTAGCCCAGCAGGCAGATCAGATCATCCTCACTACCAGAGCCCTCACAGTGAACGCAGCGGCGTTGGAACCCAGTGAGACGGCCAGCGGAGGAGAGGAGCCAACGACGGTGGCTACAGCAGGGGCCAAGAAGCACCAGAGAGACACGCTCTGTTTCTATCACCGCCATTTTGGAGAGGACGCACGCCGATGCGTGCCACCATGCCAATTCAAGCGTTCAGGAAACGCCGGGACCGGCAGTCGGTAGCAGCTGCGATCGCTGGTGAAGCAAGTAAGTTGCTCTATGTGACAGACTCATGCTTGGGGAGACGGTTCCTCGTGGACTCCGGCTCTCAAAAGAGCCTCATCCTGCTGTCCTACGACAACCGGCCGACGGGAACTAGTGGCCCCGAGCTGGCGGCCGCAAACGGCTCAGACATTAAGACTTTTGGAGAGAAGACACTGACTGTATCCTTGCACAGCCGTACATACCAATGAATATTTGTCATAGCGGCATGCAGCTTCCCCATTTTAGGTGCTGATTTTTTGTGTGCACACGGACTACTAGTCGATGTTGCTAACAGATGCCTGATTAATGCAATGTCTTTTGATTCTCTCCCCTGTACAGCTCAAGGAGCCGGGCCCACAACACTAGCCAACGTCACAGCTCCAGGGGGTAAGTTCCACACACTACTCAACCAGTTCCCAGCACTCACGGTCCCGACGTTTTCGGCAACCGTCACTAAACACGGGGTGGAACACTTCATTACCACTAAGGGGCCGCCCATCTTCGAACAACCACGGCTCCTGGATGCAGCTAAACTGGCCATAGCGCGTGAAGAGTTTGCCAACTTGGAAAAGTTGGGCATCATCAGGCGCTCAAACAGCCCATGGGCATCCCCGCTACATATGGTTCCTAAAGCCGAGGGATCATGGCGACCTTGCGGAGATTTCCGCAGATTAAACAACACCACAGCGCACGACCGCTACCCCATCCCTCATATTCAGGATTTTTCCATTCACCTCACCAGGGCACGCATTTTTTCCAAGATAGACCTGGTCCGCGGTTACCACCAGGTCCCGGTGCACGCTGAGGACATACCTAAAATGGCAGTAATAATCCCGTTTGGTCTGTTTGAGTTTTTATGCATGCCTTTCGGGCTAAAAAGCGCAGCGCAGACATTCCAACACATGATGGATGTGGTGTTGCGCGATCTGCCGTTTGTGTTCGTTTACCTGGACGACATCCTGGTGGCCAGCGCATCCGAGGACGAACACGTAGCCCACCTCAGGACAGTTTTCCAGAGGTTGGAGGAGCACGGATTAATAATCAACCTGGCAAAGTGCCAGTTCGGGGTGACAGGGATCAATTTTTTGGGCCACCGCATCTCACCGGAGGGCGCGATACCCTTGTCGGACAAGGTGCGCACTGTGGCGAATTTTTCCCGGCCTCAGACAGTCAGGGCACTGCAGGAGTTTTTGGGGATGGTTAACTTCTACAATCATTTCCTCCCCCGCGCAGCCCAGCTCATGCAGCCGTTGTACGCTGCGCTAAAGAAACGGAAGCCGGTGGACAGAGTCGACTGGACTCCTGAGGGAGAGCAGGCATTTTCCGAGGTTAAAACAGCTCTGGCGAATGCCACACTACTGGCGCACCTGGACCCAGTGGCTAGGATAGCGCTCACTACCGATGCATCAGACGTGGCCATAGGGGCCGTCGTGGAGCAGTGCATTGCCGGTTCTTGGCAGCCGCTCGCCATTTTTAGCAGGTCTTTGCGCGACAATGAGCGTAAATATAGCGCGTTCGACAGAGAGTTACTGGCTCTCCACCGGGCCATACACCACTTCCAGTTCTAGCTGGAAGGGCGCAGCTTCACTGCATTCGTGGACCACAAGCCACTTACGTACGCAATGGCCAAGGTTTCGGAACCATGGTCGGCCCAGCAGCAGAGACAGCTGGCCGCGATCTTGGAGTTTACGACCGACATTCGACATGTGGCCAGTAAATGCAACGTGGTGGCTGACTGCCTCTCGCGCGCATTAGCGGCCCCAGTGTACGTGGGGATAGATTACACGGCCATGGCTGCTGCGCAGATCGGCGATGCAGACGTTTGTGCGCTCCAGTCTGGACCAACAGGATTAAGGCTGGAGAGCAGAGTACTGCAACATGCCCCCCCCCCAGTCTGTGATGTCTCTACAGGCCGCCCGCGACCGGTGGTCCCACGCGCTTGGCGCCGCTGCGTTTTTGAGTCAGTTCACTCCCTGGCGCACCCAGGAATGCGCGCGTCACTCAAAATGGTGGGTGCATAATTTGTCTGGCCGAGCCTGCGCAAACAGGTGAAAGAGTGGGCCGCAGCCTGCATAGCGTGCCAACGAGCCAAGGTGCACAGGCACATGAAGGCCCCTTTGGAGCCGTTCCATATCCCGGCTAAGAGGTTTGACCACGTTCCCGTGGACCTTGTGGGCCCCCTCCCGCCATTGCAGGGGTTCATGCACCTCCTGACAGTGGTGGACCGCACCACGTGCTGGCCCGAAGTAGTCCCGCTAGCTTCCACCGCGTCCGCAGACGTGGCACGTGCTTTTTTGACAACATGGGTGGCAAGTTTCAGCGCTCCTTCGGACATCACGTCCGATCGGGGCCCGCAGTTTGTTTCCGACCTCTGGTCCACCATGGCCCAGAGCCTGGGTTTCTCAATTCATCGCACGACTGCATACAACCCACAGGCCAATGGGTTATGTGAACGTTTCCATAGGTCACTTAAAGCAGCGCTCAGAGCTTCGCTTACGGATGCAAATTGGGTGGACTGGTTGTCGTGGGTTCTATTAGGGTTGCGTTGCGCACCGGAGGAGGATTTGGCAGCCTCCCCAGCAGAGCTGTTTTTTTTCCCAGCCCCTGCAGCTCCCCGGGGAATTTTTACCGGATAACCCCGCGCCGAACACCGATCCATCCCCACGTTCAAGACATAGTGCAGAGGCAGGGTCGCTACCCGGCCTGGCCCACCACTGTTTTCCACGTGCTTTTGTGCCAAAAACCTTGAAGGACGCGTCATTCGTATTTGTCAGGCACGATGCCCACCGGACCCCATTGTGCCCGCCTTATGATGGCCCGTTCAGAGTGCTGGAACCCGGGGACAAACATTTTGTGTTAGACTTGGGGGGTCGCTGGGAGACAATCTGTATAGACAGGCTTAAGCCTGCCTTTGTTTTAGCAGACGAGCAAGTGGTGTTTGCCCGAGCTCCTCGGCGCGGAAGACCCCCACGGAGAACTCCCCAGGTAAATGAATCGTCAGATCAGTCACATGAGCATGCTGAAGGTGTTTCCCCCCTCCCCATTGTCCCCCCACAGATGGACACACCCCCAGGAACCCCCCCACCGGCACAGCAGCGCCTTAGAGCCAAAGATCCCCCGTTACAGCAGCTATGGACGGAGGCTGAAGCCCAAAGGACATGGGGGTTAAGACTCAGTCTGAGACTCTGGGGGGGGGGGGAGACCCACTCAGTAGTTACTCAGTAGTTTTCCCTCAGACTGAAGTGGCAGATCAAAGGTGGGGAGTGATATGTTAATGCAGCACCCCAGGTAGCAGAGAAGTGTTAGTGCTGTGATATAAAAGAGAGTGCCTGCAACCTGGTGGGAAGTTGTCTGATTCTGGTGAATGTAAGAGAGAGTGGAATAAAGTTTCATCTGCTCGGAAAAGTTCGGCCTGGTTATTTTCTCCACAATATAAGGGAATAAGGGCTTATTTACAAACTCTGTGGTCATCAACAAGTACTGCTCACTGGACCTGCAGCTGCTGGCAGTTTCTGTCTGCCACAAGAGTTTTCTGTTGCCGTGGTAACAGCGGTCCAGATGCTTATGCTAATTTAGCATTCGGCTATGTGCCAGCAGCCATTGACAGGGAGCAGACCCGGTTTTGACCAACATATTAACTGTGCAACATGAGGAGATGACACACTGGACTGTGTATATTCTAATATTATAAAGGAATACAGAACCTCCCTTCCCTCATACCATCCATCCATCTTCCACCGCTTTTCCGGAGGTCCGGGTCGCGGAGGCAGCAGTTCAAGCAGAGAAGCCCAGACTTCCCTCTCCCCAGCCACCTGCTCCAGCTCTTCAGAGGGGATACCAAGGCGTTCCCAGACCTGCTGGGAGACATAGTCTCTCCACCGAGTCATCCTCATGGATCGTCACCTTATCCTCCTCATGGATCGTCACCTTATCGTGGTGGGGGGGTTTGCGTGCCCCAGTGATCCCAGGAGCTATGTTGTCCGGGGGCAATTTGCCTCTGATAGGGTCTCCCAAGACAAACTGGTCCTGGGTGAAGGGCCAGACTAAGAACGATCCAACAGACTCTCATGATAAATTGTATATCAAGGATTCAGTGTACCCCGCCCGGTATGGGGTTACCGGGGCCCCACCCTGGAGCCAGGCCTGGGGGAGGGGCTCGAAGGCTAGCGTCTGGTGGCCGGGTTTCCACCCATGGGACCCGGCCGGGCTCAGCCCGAAGGAGTTACATGGGTCCGCCCTCCAGTGGGTTCACCACCTGCAGGAGGGATCATGGGGGTCCGGTGCTATGTGGATTAGGTGGCGGTCAAAGGCGGAGACCTTGGCGGACTGATCCCTTCCCTCATACATTTGATGAAAATACATAACACACAGGGATTGACATTAACACCCGCCCACCCACCACTGGCGGATAGATTTTGGCTGTGACCGCTAAGACAACCACTCCCACTAGTCACTTTGCCAGGTTGTAGTTTCCTCAAGTGACATCTAAATAAAAACCTATCGCAAAGTGAGACTACAAAACTACAAGTCCCATAAGCACTATCTGTGCACACACAGTGTATTCTCATTGGTCGACTGTCACCTGCTGCAGCCCGGTAAACAGGACAAGACAGCTGACGGAGTCTGGCTCTGCAGGTCAGTTCATTGTATTTCCAGTCTGGAGAAACGGTGATGAACAGACAGCAGCCGCTGTCAGTGATCAGATCACCAGGACAACTGCCCCTAATCCCCCGTTGTCCCAGCGGTGAGAATAACCTGTGCTCTTCCCCCACATCAGCTCCTACCTCTGTTGTTAAATATGATTATTTTTAGAGCAAGAAGGTCTCATTTACTGTCCGCAGTTGTGCAAATTTAAGTTTTCATATGACAGAGAGAGAAAGTGATTAAACTTTGATATGTTGCTGTAAAGCTTCTTCTGAGGTGAACTTTTGTTTATCAGTAATTATCTATTATATCTGTGATATGCAACTTTTTCATGAAAGTAAAACCTCTAATTATGTATTTTAACGTGCTGGTCCAGGAGTGTCAAACATGTGGCCCACGGGCCAAAAACTGCCCGCCAGGGGTTCCAAGTTTTTCTCTGAATTTAGTTTTCTTTCTAGTAAATTTCTGACTTTTTCTACTGATTAGAATTGCTCATGTAAATCTGAGACATTTTCTCCTTAAGATGAGACTTTTGTCTCATCAGTTTTCTTTTTCTTCTTTTTTTCTGGTGAAAACAGGTAGTGTCGATTTAAATTAAATCCATCAGCAATCACTAATGGCATTGTGCAGCCCTGAAGGGGTGTCCCAATTCATAGGGGTAATTTTCAACAACTACCCCCTGGCCTTTGATTTCAAGGACCAAGAGGTGGGGATACACAAAGGGGAAGAGGTACAAATGAGAATTGGGATGGACTCCAAATCTGCCTGTACTCAACTCTCATATTGCAAATATTTTTCTCAACTACTTTACAGTATTTACTCCTGTTAATAATTCAACAATGTTTCTCTTGCTATTTTTATGCATTTATAAGGGTCATTTACAGTGCATCCGGAAAGTATTCACAGTGCTTCACTTTTTCCACATTTTGTTATGTTATAGCCTTATTCCAAATGGAATTAAATTCATTTTTTTCTTAAAAATTCTACACACAATACCCCATACTGACAATGTGAAAAAAGTTTTTTTTTTTTTTTTTTGTTTATTAAAAATAAAGCACTAAGAAATCACATGCACATCAGTATTCACAGCCTTTGCTCAATACTTTGTTGATGCACCTTTGGCAGCATTTACAGCCTCAAGTCTTTTTGAATATGATGTCACAAGCTTGGCACACCTATCTTTGGGCAGTTTTGTTCATTCCTCTTTGCAGCACCTCTCAAGCTCCATGAGGTTGGATGGGAAGCGTTGGTGCACAGCCATTTTCAGATCTCTCCAGAGATGTTCAATTGGATTCAAGTCTGGGCTCTGGCTGGGCCACTCAAGGACATTCACAGAGTTGTCCTGAAGCCGCTCCTTTGATATCTTGGCTGTGTGCTTAGGGTCATTTTCCTGCTGAAAGATGAACTGTCATCCCACTCTGAGGTCAAGAGCACTCTGGAGCAGATTTTCATCCAAGATGTCTCTGTACATTGCTGCATTCATCTTTCCCTCTATCCTGACTAGTCTCCCAGTTCCTGCCACTGAAAAACATCCCCACAGCATGATGCTGCTACCACCACTGGCATGGTTATGAACGGTGCCTGGTTTCCTCCAAACATGACCCCTGGCATTCACGCCAAAGAGTTCAATCTTTGTCTCATCAAACCAGAGAATTTTATTTCTCATGGTCTGAGAGTCCTTCAGGTGCCTTTTGGCAAACTCCAGGTGGGCTGCCATGAGCCTTTTACTAAGGAGTGGCTTCCATCTGGCCATGCTACAATACAGGCCTGATTGGTGGATTGTTGCAGAGATGGTTGTCCTTCTGGAAAGTTCTCCTGTCTTCACAGAGCAACGCTGGACCTCTGACAGAGTGACCATCGGGTTCTTAGTCACCTCTCTGACTAAGGCCCTTCTCCCCCAAATTGATCAGTTTAGATTGCCGGCCAGCTCTAGGAAGAGTCCTGGTGGTTCCGAACTTCTTCCATTTACGGATGATGGAGGCCATTGTGCTCATTGGGACCTTCAGAGCAGCAGAAATTTTTCTGTACCCTTCCCCAGATTTATGCCTCGAGACAATCCAGTCTCAGAGGTCTACAGACAATTCCTTTGACTTCATGCTTGGTTTGTGCTCTGATATGCACTGTCGACTGTGGGATCTTATATAGACAGGTGTGTGCCTTTCCAAATCATGTCCAATCAACTGAATTTACCACAGGTGGACTCCAATTAAGCTGTAGAAACATCTCAAGGATGATCAGTGGAAGCAGGATGCACCTGAGTTAAATTCTGAGCTTCATGGTAAAGGCTGTGAATACTAAGGTACATGTGATTTATTAGTTTTTTATTTTTAATAAATTTGCAAAATTCTCAAAAAAAACTTTTTTTCACATTGTCATTATGGGGTATTGTGTGTAGAATTTTGAATTTTGAATTTAATCCCTTTTGGAATAAGGTTGTAACATAACAAAATGTGGAAAAAGTGAAGCGCTGTGAATACTTTCCGGATGCACTGTAAAAAGGTTGTAAATTTAGTTCAAGTAAAATTTACCATGTGATAGTCAAATCTGATCATCCATCCATCCATCCATCCATTTTCTACCACTTTTCCGGGGTCTGGGTTGCAGAGGCAGCAGCTCAAGCAGAGAAACCCAGACTTCCCTCTCCCCGGCTACCTGTTCCAGCTCTTCAGAGAAGATACCAAGACGTTCCCAGGCCAGCTGGGAGACGTAGTCTCTCCAGCGTATTGTGGGTCTGCCCCGGGGTCTCCTTCCAGTGGGACGTGCCCAGAACACCTCAAGTAGGAGGCATCAAGGAAGCATCCTGATCAGATGCCCAAACCACCTCAACTGACTCCTTTCAATGTGGAGGAGCAGCGGTTCTACTCTGAGCCTCTCCCGGATGATCACCCTATCTCTAAAGGCGAGTCCAGCAATCCTACGGAAAAAGCTCATTTCAGCTGCCTCTATCTGCAATCTCATTCTTTCGGTCATTACCCAAAGCTCATGACCATAGGTGAATGTAGGAACGTAGATTGACCAGTAAATCAACAGTTGTAATTTGGAGCTCAGTTCACTCTTCACCACAACAGACCGGTACAATGTCCGCTCCGATCCGTATGTCAATCTCTCGCTCCATTCTCCACTCACTCATGAATGAGACCCTGAGATATTTAAACTCCTCCACTTGGGGAAGGAGCTTGTCCCCAAACTAGAGAGGGCAATCCACCTTTTTCCGGCTGAGGGCCATGGACTTGGACCTGCTGATTCTCATCCCAGCCGCTTCACACTCAGTTGTAAATCATATCAACAAGACTTGTAGGTCATTGTTTGATGAAACTAATAGGACAACATCATCTGCAAACAGCAGAGATGAGATCCTGTGGTGACTGAACATGACACCCTCCGTTCCTTGGCTGCGCCTAGAACTCCTGTCCATAAAAATTATGAACAGGATCGGTGACAAAGGGCAGCCCTGGCGGAGTCTAACTCTCACTGGAAACGCGTCTGACTGGGTGTTGACAATACAAACCAAACTCTTGCAATGGTTGTATAGGGACCTGATAGCCTTTAACAGCAAGCCCAATACACCATACTCCCACAGCACCCCCACAAGAGATCACAAGGGACGCGGTCGATTGCTTTATCCAAGTCCACAAAACACATGTAAACTGGTTGTGCAAACTCCCACGAACCCTCGAGGATTCTCGAGAGGGTAAAGAGTTGGTCCAATGTGCCATGCCCAGGACAAAAACCATATTGCTCCTCCTGGATCTGAAGTTCAACCAGCGGTCGGACTCTCCTCTCCAGTACCCTGGCATAGACCTTCCTCAGGTGGCTGAGAAGTGTGATCCCCCTAAAGTTGGAACACACCCTCTGGTCTCCCTTCTTGAAGAGAGGAACCACCACCCCAGTTTACCATGCCAAAGGCACTGTTCCTGACCTTTACACAATGTTGCAGAGGCTTGTCAACCATGACAGCCCTACAACATCCAAGGCCTTGAGATACTCAAGGCGAATCTCGTCCACCCCTGGGGCCTGGCCACCAAAGAGTGTTTTTAACCACTTCGGCAACCTCAGCCCCTGTGATGGGCGAGTCGTCCCCCTTGTCCTCAAGCCCTGCTTCCTCTGTGGAAGGCATGTCAGTGGGATTGAGGAGATCCTCGAAGTATTCCTTCCACTGCCCGATGATGTCACCAGTTGAAGTCAGCAGTGCCCCATCCGCACCATACACAGTGTGGACAGGGTGCTGCTTCCCCCTCCTGAGTAACCAGATAGTTTGCCAGAATCTCTTCAAGGCTGACTGAAAGTCTTGTTCCATGGCCTAACCAAACTCCTCCCACACCCAAGTTTTTACTTCAGCAACCACCCAAGCTGCACTACGCATGGCCTGTTGGTACACCTCAGCTGCTTCGAGAGTCCCCTCACCACTGGTGTCCACCATTTGGTTCGGGGGTTGCCACCACAAGATGCACCACCCACCTTGCAGGCACAACTCAGGACAGCTGCTTCAACAATGGAGGTGGAGAACATGGCCCATTCACACTCCATGTGTCCAGAGTCCCTCGGAATGCGGTCGAAATTCTTCCAGAGGTGGGAGTTGAAGACCTCTCAGACAGGGGCCTCAGACAGATGTTCGCAGTACACCCTCACTATATGTTTTAGTCTACCGGGTCTAAGTGGCATCCACCATTTCCATTGGATCCAACTCACCACCAGGGGGTGATGAGTTGACAGCTCTGCACCTCTCTTTACCCGAGTGTCCAAGACATATGGTCACAGGTCTGATAACGTGAAAATAATAACAATGATGGTTTGCATTTATATAGTGCCATTCAAGAAACCCAAAGCACTTTACAATGAAAATCCATTATTCATTCACTCCTCAAACAGACAATGGTAGCGGTAAGCTGCCCCAGGGCAGCTGTAGCTACAGCTGCCCTGGGGCAGACTGATGGAAACATGGCTGCCAATCCACACCAACGGCCTCTCCGACCACTACCAAACATTTATACACATTCATACCCAGTATCATGGATACTGGAGGCAAGGTGGGTAGTGTCTTGCCCAGGGACACAACAGCAGGATGGCTGGGGAGAGCGGGATTCGAACCACCAATGCTCTGGTTATTGGACGACCCGCACTACCTCCTGAGCCACTGTCACCCACATTTCCCTCCTCTGTTCCATTTTGCTGAGCACCAAGCTGGACAGCAGGAAGTTCCACTTTTATATGGTCTTTGGCATGACCCCACCAGGACTTGAACCCCGACCTCCCGGTTGTGGGGCAGATGCTCTACCCCTAGGCCACCACTCCAGTAACAAAATCAATCATCTACCTGCAATCTTGGGTGTCCTGGTGCCAGGTGCACATATGAACACCCTTATGTTTGAACATGGTGTCCATTATGGACAAACTATGGTTGGCACAGAAGTCCAATAACTGAACACCACTCAGGTTCAGAATGGGCAGGCTGTTCCTCCCAATCACACCCCTCCAGGTTTTACTGTTGTTGCCCATGTGCGCACTGAAGTCCCCCAGTAGGAAAATGGAGTCTCCAAGAGGAGCACTCTCCAGCACCCCAGTTAGAGACTCCAAAAAGAGTGGGTACTCTGACCCATCACTTGGTGCATAGGCACAAATGATGCTCAGGACCTGTTTCCCAACCCGAAGGCACAGGGAAACAACCCTTTCATCCACCGGGGAGAACTCCAATGTCGAGGCAGCAAGGCGGAGGAATCCAAGAATACCCACACCTGCTTGTCGCCTCTTGCCTGGGGAAACTGCAGAGTAGGCCATGCTCCAGCCCCTCTCCAGGAGACTGGTTCCAGAACCAGAGCTGTGTGTTGAGGTGAGCCCGACTATATCTAGCCGGTATCCCTCAACCACGTGCACCAGCTCAGGCTCCTTCCCCACCAGAGAGGTGACATTCCACGTCCCAAAAGCCAGTTTCGAAAGCTGAGGATCAGACTGCCAAGGTCTCTGCCTTCAACTGTCACCTAATCCACATTGCACCAGAGGCCCCACGGTCCCTCCTGTAGGTGGTGAGCCCAATGGAGGGTGGACCCATGTAACTCCTTCGAGCTGAGCCCGACCAGGTCTGAAAACGCTGTAAAGTTCACAGTGGTCAAATTTGATCATTTCATCCATTCATCTTCTTCCACTTAATCCTTTTTGGGTCGCAGGGGCCTGGAGCCTATCCCAACATGTTTGGGCGAGAGGCAGGGTACACCGTGGACAGATCGCCAGTCCATCGCAGGGCCAACACAGAGAGACAGACAACCATTCACTCTCACAGTCATACCCAAGGACAATTTAGAATCCCCAGTTTGATGTCAATTAACCTAACCTGCATGTTTTTGGCAAATTTGATCATATTAAACATAATTTTCCAATCACAAAATTGTGGATAGTGAAAAGGCTGAGTGGCTAGTAACTCTGGAAAGTCACTAGCCACAGTGGCAGGTGAGCAAAAAAGTTAATGGCAAGTCCTGGTAGCATGTATTTATTTTCATTTTAACTTGAGGTACTTGTCTTATTTGCCTTGGGGAATGTGTCTTTATATACCAGTTAATCATCACTGTAAAACAAATGAGATGGAAATAGCTGGGAAAAAATATGTGCATATATATCAGTATGGGCAATCGACAAAAACTAGTTTTAAGCTATTGTCATATTAGCTATGGACAAAATTCTACTATTGTGCATCCCTAGTTTTTAAACTTTTTTAAATAATTACACCACGGTATAAAATATTAACTTGACAGTAATCCTCAGCAGTGGTTCTGGAAAAAGCACATCGTATTGGCCCACGGAGAGATAAGGGACCGCCGAGGACCTTAATTATGAAGTTTCTTAGCAACAGAGACAGGATGAAGATCTTCAACGCTGCACGTGCTAAAGGAGAGATTAAACACCAGGACCAGCAGGTGCGGTTCTACCCAGATTTGGCCACAGGAATCCAGCAATTGAGGAAGCAGTTTGATCCCATACGTAAGGAGCTGCGCAACCTTGGGATTCGTCATGGTGTAATCTATCCTGCGAAACTGCTGACCACGTATGAGGGCAGAACCCACATCTTCAAGACCCCAGAGGAGGCGCAGGAGTTCATCAAGAAGATCAAAGAAGAAGAAGAGACTGGTGGGAGCTAAGCATGAACAAAATATAAGGTAGAATAATTAAGCATTTGCACAGGCATCTGACTGACTTGAAGTAAATAGTAAGTTTACAAAATATAGATTGTATTATATATTAAAAAAACAAAACAAAAACAAAACAAACAAAAAAAAAAAACTATGATGTACAAAGTTGTTAAAAATTTTGGAGTTAAGTTGGAAAACTACAGAGGAGAGTTAATGTTACGTCATTAAAAGCAGTAGAGTTAGGGTGATTGGGAGGATGAAGAAGGAGTGGCTTAGGCTGTTCCCCGTGGGTGTGGAACGGTCGATGGCTATATCGGGAGACAGAATTTTTCTTTTGATTTTGGGGGGTTTGCCACAAGTGTGGGAAGGGGAAATTTGTTTGTGTGTAGTTTGTAGGATGAATGTTCAACCACTCATGTTTTTGCTTCTCTGTATGAGCATGTTTACACTGCAAGGTAATCCCAAACTCTCTATTGATCATGGACCAAAGTGTTAATCTTAATTTAACTTCATGGAATTGCAGAGGTCTACAAAATTTAAAAAAACTTAAACAAGTTATGAATAAAATAAAGGACATGGGTTCAAGAATTGTGTTTTTACAAGAAACTCATCTGATAGAGGAGGATGTTAAAAGAATTAGGAGTAGATGGCAGGGAAGTGTATTCACCTCTTCATTTTCATCCCGAGCCAGGGGAGTTATGACTCTCATACATAAATCAGTTCCTTTTCAAGTGAAAAATGTAATTGGAGACAAATTTGGAAGATATGTAATCATTCAAGGTTCTTTGCTATTAGAAAATATAAATCTTGTGAACTTATATGGTCCCAATATAGATGATCAGAAGTTCTTTGCTAATTTATTTCTCATCTTATCATCACTTACAGGGCAACATATAATAGCAGGGGATTTTAACTGTACATTGAATCCAGGTGTGGATAGATCAACAGGACTGGATTGTACGCACATTGGATGTAGGATGACTATTAATCATTTTATGAAAGAATTGAGATTGTTAGATATATGGAGAGAAATGAAACCACAAGTTAAAGCCTATTCTTGTTATTCCAGTACCTACAAGACATTCTCACGTATTGATTATTTTTTGATTTCCACAGAATTAAGGTCCAAGATTCAAAACTGCTTTTATGATAACATCGTGATCTCTGATCATGCACCCTGTTGTCTAATATATGTAGATAAAAAATTGACAAAGGAATCAGGTAGATGGCAATTTCAGCATAAATGGCTTCAGGATGAGGAATTTGTCAAGTATATAGAAAAACAGATAGACGAGTTCTTTGACATCAATACTACACAAACATCAGCATGTGTAAAGTGGGAGGCTTTCAAAGCTTTTATTAGGGGACATATTATTAGTTATACAGGATCAAAATCTAAGAAGACTCGAGAGGAGAGAGCTAAATTGGAACATAAAATAAAAAGTCTTCAGGAAAAAGTGTATGCAGGAAGTGACCCAAGGTTGGAGAATGAATTACTGATTTTGAGAGCTGAATACGACAAAAAATCAGCGAATAGAGCTGCCTCGAGTCTTCTAAGATTGAAACAATCTTTTTATGAACAAGGTGAAAAATCAGGAAAATTATTAGCATGGCAGATTAAACAATTGGAAATTAAAACACCAATTACCAGTATTATAAGTAAAGGACAGGTAGTTATAGATCCTTTAGAAATTAATAGAGCCTTTAGAGATTACTATGAAAAATTATATGATGCCAAAAATGAACCTGATTTAACAAAACTAAATGGGTTTTTGAACGAACTATCTATACCGTGTATTCCAAATGAAAACAGGGAGATATTGGAGTCTAAAATTAGTCAAGAAGAAGTTGGGCTAGCCATTGATAATATGAAATCAGGAAAAAGTGCAGGACCAGATGGTCTTCCAGTTGACCTTTATAAAAAATTTAAGAATAAATTAATAAAACCTTTTTTGGAAATGGTTTTAGAAGCATTTCAAAATAATAATTTACCATCATACATAAATAATGCCTTAATTATACTGCTGCCAAAACCAGGTAAGCCCTCTAATAAATGTGAAAATATGAGACCAATAAGCCTATTAAACGCCGACCTTAAGATAATCTGTAAAATTTTAGCAAGACGAATACAAGAAATTTTACCAAATATTATTAATCGAGATCAGAATGGCTTTATAAAGGGTAGACAAGGCTTCCATAATGTAAGAAGACTATTTAATATTATTTATTTTAATAAAGAAGCACCGGATACAGCTCTCCTATCATTGGACGCCGAAAAGGCCTTTGATAGAGTTGAATGGCCCTTTCTTTTTGAAGTCCTACAAAGGTTTGGACTTGGAAATAATTTCATAAAATGGGTTCAAATAATATACAATAATGCTACAGCAGAAATCCTAACAAATAACAATATTTCAAAACCAATAAAAATCAATAGAGGATGTCGACAAGGCTGTCCACTTTCACCTTTACTGTTTACTATGGCAATTGAACCTTTAGCGATAGCGATACGTTTACATTCACAAATATATGGAATTAAAGTTGGACCAACAGAACATAAAATCTCCCTGTACGCCGATGATATAATTTTGTTTATGTCGAATCTAAAAAAATCAATTCCAACCTTGTTGAATTTAATAAAGAATTTTGGGGAAATATCAGGATATAAAATAAATAAAACTAAATCTTCAATATTAATGCTAAATGAGACCCAGAGAAATTACCCAGCCCCTGAGGTAAATCAATTCAATGTTGTAAATCAGTTTAAATATTTAGGAATCCATATTATGCCTAAGCTAGAATCAGTCGCTAGTGTCAACTATGAAGCCTTAATGTCAGATATCAATGAGTTAACTCAGAGATGGATGTCACTACCAATGTCGATGATCGGGAGAATCAATATACTTAAAAGTAATATTTTACCTAAAATACTTTATTTATTTCAATACATTCCCTTATCACCACCTTTAGATCTATTCTCAAGAATAAAAAAAAAGTTAGTGGAATTTATATGGAACAACAGGAGGGCTAGATTACGTTTGTCTTTATTATATTTACCATTTGATCGTGGAGGTCTGAAATGTCCAAATTTTATGTTGTATTATTGGTCGGCACAACTGAGGTCTATGACATATTATTTTTCATCAAATGATCTCCCTCACTGGACTGAAATGGAATCATACAATTTACCTTTACCTCTTCCCATATTCATATACTCAGATTCGGCAAAAAAATTACAAAAACAAGTTAAAAATCCATTTGTAAAGCATATGATCAAAATATGGTGTGAAGCTAAAAACTATTTAAAAGAACCACAGTTATTGTCACAATTTAGTCCAATATGGGGTAATCAATATTTTAAACCAGGGAGAGCGGACGCTGTATTTAAAGTATGGAATTTAAAAGGGATACAAAAGATTCAGGATTTATATTTGCCATGTGCAGACAACATAATGTCTTTTGAAGAGCTGAGGATCAAATTTAATCTCAATAGAACACATTTTTTTTTAAATATCTTCAACTTAGAAACTTTATTCGATCAAATCAAAATAAAGCTCTCACTCGACCTATTTATTCATCCTTGGAAAAAATGATGATGAAAGATAGTCAAAGAAAGGGTATTATTTCAGAGTTTTATAACTCATTGACACTATCTTCAAGTGAAAATTCACTGAAAAGATTAAACTACTGGAAAGAAGATCTGCAAATTGAAATTTCAGAGGAACAATGGGAATTGGCTTGTACAGAAGCTCAAACCAAATCAATAAATGCACGCCTTAAATTGATACATTTCAAATGGTTAATGCGGATGTATGTTACACTGGAGGAGTTAAATAGATATAACAAAAATATACCAGATACATGCACAAAATGCATGGAAAGTAAAGGAACCCTATTTCATTGTTTATGGGAATGTAGATTAATAAGAATGTTTTGGGAAGAGGTGAGGGTAACAATTGAAAAAATAATCTCAAAACAAATCATATTGAATCCTAAACTGTTTTTGTTGGGTCTGTACCCAGAAAAGCATAATTTTTTTTCCACAATATCTTTATTGAACCTTTTTTTTTTTTTTTTTAACAAACAATCAAACACTAACACTAAAGTACTACACAAAAAAAAAAAATGCACTAAAAACACCAACAACCACCAACAAAATCAAATCTTCAACAATGCTCCTCTGTTTAGTCTAGACAATCCAATACATAAGTATACATATTATGTTCACCAGTTTGGAATTTACAAGGTCCACACACATCATTCACCTTCTTCTTCAAGAGTTATGTTTAAATTTTTTACATAATCAATAAAAGGTCTCCATATATTCTCAAACACAATTTCCTTTGATTTTAGTATATATGTTATTCTTTCTAATGGAAGGTTTGTTAACATCTGTCTTAACCACTGAGTCACATCTGGTCTATGAGTCTTTTTCCATAATAGTGCAATACATTTTTTGGCATTAAGCAAACTGAGGTCTATGAATGTTCTTTCACTTTTATTAAAATTATGCTTTTCTGGGTACAGACCCAACAAAAACAGTTTAGGATTCAATATGATTTGTTTTGAGATTATTTTTTCAATTGTTACCCTCACCTCTTCCCAAAACATTCTTATTAATCTACATTCCCATAAACAATGAAATAGGGTTCCTTTACTTTCCATGCATTTTGTGCATGTATCTGGTATATTTTTGTTATATCTATTTAACTCCTCCGGTGTAACATACATCCGCATTAACCATTTGAAATGTATCAATTTAAGGCGTGCATTTATTGATTTGGTTTGAGCTTCTGTACAAGCCAATTCCCATTGTTCCTCTGAAATTTCAATTTGCAGATCTTCTTTCCAGTAGTTTAATCTTTTCAGTGAATTTTCACTTGAAGATAGTGTCAATGAGTTATAAAACTCTGAAATAATACCCTTTCTTTTACTATCTTTCATCATCATTTTTTCCAAGGATGAATAAATAGGTCGAGTGAGAGCTTTATTTTGATTTGATCGAATAAAGTTTCTAAGTTGAAGATATTTAAAAAAATGTGTTCTATTGAGATTAAATTTGATCCTCAGCTCTTCAAAAGACATTATATTGTCTGCACATGTCAAATATAAATCCTGAATCTTTTGTATCCCTTTTTTTTTTTTTCCACAATATCTTTATTGAACCTTTTTTTTTTTTTTTTTAACAAACATGATACAAACAATCAAACACTAACACTAAAGTACTACAAAAAAAAAAAAATGCACTAAAAACACCAACAACCACCAACAAAATCAAGTCTTCAACAATGCTCCTCTGTTTAGTCTAGACAATCCAATACATAAGTATACATATTATGTTCACCAGTTTGGAATTTACAAGGTCCACACACATCATTCACCTTCTTCTTCAAGAGTTATGTTTAAATTTTTTACATAATCAATAAAAGGTCTCCATATATTCTCAAACACAATTTCCTTTGATTTCAGTATATATGTTATTCTTTCTAATGGAAGGTTTGTTAACATCTGTCTTAACCACTGAGTCACATCTGGTCTATGAGTCTTTTTCCATAATAGTGCAATACATTTTTTGGCATTAAGCAAACTGAGGTCTATGAATGTTCTTTCACTTTTATTGAAATTATGCTTTTCTGGGTACAGACCCAACAAAACCAGTTTAGGATTCAATATGATTTGTTTTGAGATTATTTTTTCAATTGTTACCCTCACCTCTTCCCAAAACATTCTTATTAATCTACATTCCCATAAACAATGAAATAGGGTTCCTTTACTTTCCATGCATTTTGTGCATGTATCTGGTATATTTTTGTTATATCTATTTAACTCCTCCGGTGTAACATACATCCGCATTAACCACTTGAAATGTATCAATTTAAGGCGTGCATTTATTGATTTGGTTTGAGCTTCTGTACAAGCCAATTCCCATTGTTCCTCTGAAATTTCAATTTGCAGATCTTCTTTCCAGTAGTTTAATCTTTTCAGTGAATTTTCACTTGAAGATAGTGTCAATGAGTTATAAAACTCTGAAATAATACCCTTTCTTTGACTATCTTTCATCATCATTTTTTCCAAGGATGAATAAATAGGTCGAGTGAGAGCTTTATTTTGATTTGATCGAATAAAGTTTCTAAGTTGAAGATATTTAAAAAAATGTGTTCTATTGAGATTAAATTTGATCCTCAGCTCTTCAAAAGACATTATGTTGTCTGCACATGGCAAATATAAATCCTGAATCTTTTGTATCCCTTTTAAATTCCATACTTTAAATACAGCGTCCGCTCTCCCTGGTTTAAAATATTGATTACCCCATATTGGACTAAATTGTGACAATAACTGTGGTTCTTTTAAATAGTTTTTAGCTTCACACCATATTTTGATCATATGCTTTACAAATGGATTTTTAACTTGTTTTTGTAATTTTTTTGCCGAATCTGAGTATATGAATATGGGAAGAGGTAAAGGTAAATTGTATGATTCCATTTCAGTCCAGTGAGGGAGATCATTTGATGAAAAATAATATGTCATAGACCTCAGTTGTGCCGACCAATAATACAACATAAAATTTGGACATTTCAGACCTCCACGATCAAATGGTAAATATAATAAAGACAGACGTAATCTAGCCCTCCTGTTGTTCCATATAAATTCCACTAACTTTTTTTTTATTCTTGAGAATAGATCTAAAGGTGGTGATAAGGGAATGTATTGAAATAAATAAAGTATTTTAGGTAAAATATTACTTTTAAGTATATTGATTCTCCCGATCATCGACATTGGTAGTGACATCCATCTCTGAGTTAACTCACTGATATCTGACATTAAGGCTTCATAGTTGACACTGGCGACTGATTCTAGCTTAGGCATAATTTGGATTCCTAAATATTTAAACTGATTTACAACATTGAATTGATTTACCTCAGGGGCTGGGTAATTTCTCTGGGTCTCATTTAGCATTAATATTGAAGATTTAGTTTTATTTATTTTATATCCTGATATTTCCCCAAAATTCTTTATTAAATTCAACAAGGTTGGAATTGATTTTTTTAGATTCGACATAAACAAAATTATATCATCGGCGTACAGGGAGATTTTATGTTCTGTTGGTCCAACTTTAATTCCATATATTTGTGAATGTAAACGTATCGCTATCGCTAAAGGTTCAATTGCCATAGTAAACAGTAAAGGTGAGAGTGGACAGCCTTGTCGACATCCTCTATTGATTTTTATTGGTTTTGAAATATTGTTATTTGTTAGGATTTCTGCTGTAGCATTATTGTATATTATTTGAACCCATTTTATGAAATTATTTCCAAGTCCAAACCTTTGTAGGACTTCAAAAAGAAAGGGCCATTCAACTCTATCAAAGGCCTTTTCGGCGTCCAATGATAGGAGAGCTGTATCCGGTGCTTCTTTATTAAAATAAATAATATTAAATAGTCTTCTTACATTATGGAAGCCTTGTCTACCCTTTATAAAGCCATTCTGATCTCGATTAATAATATTTGGTAAAATTTCTTGTATTCGTCTTGCTAAAATTTTACAGATTATCTTAAGGTCGGCGTTTAATAGGCTTATTGGTCTCATATTTTCACATTTATTAGAGGGCTTACCTGGTTTTGGCAGCAGTATAATTAAGGCATTATTTATGTATGATGGTAAATTATTATTTTGAAATGCTTCTAAAACCATTTCCAAAAAAGGTTTTATTAATTTATTCTTAAATTTTTTATAAAGGTCAACTGGAAGACCATCTGGTCCTGCACTTTTTCCTGATTTCATATTATCAATGGCTAGCCCAACTTCTTCTTGACCAATTTCAGACTCCAATATCTCCCTGTTTTCATTTGGAATACACGGTATAGATAGTTCGTTCAAAAACCCATTTAGTTTTGTTAAATCAGGTTCATTTTTGGTATCATATAATTTTTCATAGTAATCTCTAAAGGCTCTATTAATTTCTAAAGGATCTATAACTACCTGTCCATTACTTATAATACTGGTAATTGGTGTTTTAATTTCCAATTGTTTAATCTGCCATGCTAATAATTTTCCTGATTTTTCACCTTGTTCATAAAAAGATTGTTTCAATCTTAGAAGACTCGAGGCAGCTCTATTCGCTGATTTTTTGTCGTATTCAGCTCTCAAAATCAGTAATTCATTCTCCAACCTTGGGTCACTTCCTGCATACACTTTTTCCTGAAGATTTTTTATTTTATGTTCCAATTTAGCTCTCTCCTCTCGAGTCTTCTTAGATTTTGATCCTGTATAACTAATAATATGCCCCCTAATAAAAGCTTTGAAAGCCTCCCACTTTACACATGCTGATGTTTGTGTAGTATTGATGTCAAAGAACTCGTCTATCTGTTTTTCTATATACTTGACAAATTCCTCATCCTGAAGCCATTTATGCTGAAATTGCCATCTACCTGATTCCTTTGTCAATTTTTTATCTACATATATTAGACAACAGGGTGCATGATCAGAGATCACGATGTTATCATAAAAGCAGTTTTGAATCTTGGACCTTAATTCTGTGGAAATCAAAAAATAATCAATACGTGAGAATGTCTTGTAGGTACTGGAATAACAAGAATAGGCTTTAACTTGTGGTTTCATTTCTCTCCATATATCTAACAATCTCAATTCTTTCATAAAATGATTAATAGTCATCCTACATCCAATGTGCGTACAATCCAGTCCTGTTGATCTATCCACACCTGGATTCAATGTACAATTAAAATCCCCTGCTATTATATGTTGCCCTGTAAGTGATGATAAGATGAGAAATAAATTAGCAAAGAACTTCTGATCATCTATATTGGGACCATATAAGTTCACAAGATTTATATTTTCTAATAGCAAAGAACCTTGAATGATTACATATCTTCCAAATTTGTCTCCAATTACATTTTTCACTTGAAAAGGAACTGATTTATGTATGAGAGTCATAACTCCCCTGGCTCGGGATGAAAATGAAGAGGTGAATACACTTCCCTGCCATCTACTCCTAATTCTTTTAACATCCTCCTCTATCAGATGAGTTTCTTGTAAAAACACAATTCTTGAACCCATGTCCTTTATTTTATTCATAACTTGTTTAAGTTTTTTTAAATTTTGTAGACCTCTGCAATTCCATGAAGTTAAATTAAGATTAACACTTTGGTCCATGATCAATAGAGAGTTTGGGATTACCTTGCAGTGTAAACATGCTCATACAGAGAAGCAAAAACATGAGTGGTTGAACATTCATCCTACAAACTACACACAAACAAATTTCCCCTTCCCACACTTGTGGCAAACCCCCCAAAATCAAAAGAAAAATTCTGTCTCCCGATATAGCCATCGACCGTTCCACACCCACGGGGAACAGCCTAAGCCACTCCTTCTTCATCCTCCCAATCACCCTAACTCTACTGCTTTTAATGACGTAACATTAACTCTCCTCTGTAGTTTTCCAACTTAACTCCAAAATTTTTAACAACTTTGTACATCATAGTTTTTTTTTTTTTGTTTTGTTTTTGTTTTTTTTGTTTTTTAATATATAATACAATCTATATTTTGTAAACTTACTATTTACTTCAAGTCAGTCAGATGCCTGTGCAAATGCTTAATTATTCTACCTTATATTTTGTTCATGCTTAGCTCCCACCAGTCTCTTCTTCTTCTTTGATCTTCTTGATGAACTCCTGCGCCTCCTCTGGGGTCTTGAAGATGTGGGTTCTGCCCTCATACGTGGTCAGCAGTCTCGCAGGATAGATTACACCATGACGAATCCCAAGGTTGCGCAGCTCCTTACGTACGGGATCAAACTGCTTCCTCAATTGCTGGATTCCTGTGGCCAAATCTGGGTAGAACCGCACCTGCTGGTCCTGGTGTTTAATCTCTCCTTTTTTAGCTCGTGCAGCGTTGAAGATCTTCATCCTGTCTCTGTTGTTAAGAAACTTCATAATTAAGGTCCTCGGCGGTCCCTTATCTCTCCGTGGGCCAATACGATGTGCTTTTTCCAGAACCACTGCTGATTGCAACTCCTCGCTGCCCAGCACCTCCGGAATCCACTTTTCCAGAAAGGAACATACGTCCCGACCTTCTGATTCCTCTGGAAGACCCACCAGCCTCAAATTATTCTGTCTCGACCGAGATTCCAAATCCAAAATATTATCTTCCAGAGATTTATTTTTTTTTTCCAAAGTGCGCACCTTTAATTGAAGACGGGTGACGTCATCTTCAGCACTAGCGAGACGGAGCTCCATCTGCGCCGTTCGTTCTACACAGTCACCCAATTCCTTTCTTATTCCTTCCAACGCTGTCATAATCCCATCAAATCTAGAGGAAAAGTCCGCTCTCATTGAACTCATGGCAGCCATCAGCGCATCTGCGCCATTCCCCGCAGAAATCGCAGCGTTGCCAGCCTCCTCCGCCATATATGGAGCCCTGTTTGCTGCGTCACAGACCTGAAAGTCCGTTAATTTGGACTGTTTCGGCGGCTCGCTTTTTCCTTTTCCTGGTTTTCCAGCCTTAGGCTTCGCCGACATATCCTCGCCCAAACGCTGGGATACGTTCTGTCCCAAATGAGAGAGTTATTTGCCGATTTTTTTTCTCCAGGAGCAGAGCAGAGCGAGACACGTCCGTCCTACGTGGCAGCCATAACCGGAAGTCCTTTGTATCCCTTTTAAATTCCATACTTTAAATACAGCGTCCGCTCTCCCTGGTTTAAAATATTGATTACCCCATATTGGACTAAATTGTGACAATAACTGTGGTTCTTTTAAATAGTTTTTAGCTTCACACCATATTTTGATCATATGCTTTACAAATGGATTTTTAACTTGTTTTTGTAATTTTTTTGCCGAATCTGAGTATATGAATATGGGAAGAGGTAAAGGTAAATTGTATGATTCCATTTCAGTCCAGTGAGGGAGATCATTTGATGAAAAATAATATGTCATAGACCTCAGTTGTGCCGACCAATAATACAACATAAAATTTGGACATTTCAGACCTCCACGATCAAATGGTAAATATAATAAAGACAAACGTAATCTAGCCCTCCTGTTGTTCCATATAAATTCCACTAACTTTTTTTTTATTCTTGAGAATAGATCTAAAGGTGGTGATAAGGGAATGTATTGAAATAAATAAAGTATTTTAGGTAAAATATTACTTTTAAGTATATTGATTCTCCCGATCATCGACATTGGTAGTGACATCCATCTCTGAGTTAACTCACTGATATCTGACATTAAGGCTTCATAGTTGACACTGGTGACTGATTCTAGCTTAGGCATAATTTGGATTCCTAAATATTTAAACTGATTTACAACATTGAATTGATTTACCTCAGGGGCTGGGTAATTTCTCTGGGTCTCATTTAGCATTAATATTGAAGATTTAGTTTTATTTATTTTATATCCTGATATTTCCCCAAAATTCTTTATTAAATTCAACAAGGTTGGAATTGATTTTTTTAGATTCGACATAAACAAAATTATATCATCGGCGTACAGGGAGATTTTATGTTCTGTTGGTCCAACTTTAATTCCATATATTTGTGAATGTAAACGTATCGCTATCGCTAAAGGTTCAATTGCCATAGTAAACAGTAAAGGTGAAAGTGGACAGCCTTGTCGACATCCTCTATTGATTTTTATTGGTTTTGAAATATTGTTATTTGTTAGGATTTCTGCTGTAGCATTATTGTATATTATTTGAACCCATTTTATGAAATTATTTCCAAGTCCAAACCTTTGTAGGACTTCAAAAAGAAAGGGCCATTCAACTCTATCAAAGGCCTTTTCGGCGTCCAATGATAGGAGAGCTGTATCCGGTGCTTCTTTATTAAAATAAATAATATTAAATAGTCTTCTTACATTATGGAAGCCTTGTCTACCCTTTATAAAGCCATTCTGATCTCGATTAATAATATTTGGTAAAATTTCTTGTATTCGTCTTGCTAAAATTTTACAGATTATCTTAAGGTCGGCGTTTAATAGGCTTATTGGTCTCATATTTTCACATTTATTAGAGGGCTTACCTGGTTTTGGCAGCAGTATAATTAAGGCATTATTTATGTATGATGGTAAATTATTATTTTGAAATGCTTCTAAAACCATTTCCAAAAAAGGTTTTATTAATTTATTCTTAAATTTTTTATAAAGGTCAACTGGAAGACCATCTGGTCCTGCACTTTTTCCTGATTTCATATTATCAATGGCTAGCCCAACTTCTTCTTGACTAATTTTAGACTCCAATATCTCCCTGTTTTCATTTGGAATACACGGTATAGATAGTTCGTTCAAAAACCCATTTAGTTTTGTTAAATCAGGTTCATTTTTGGTATCATATAATTTTTCATAGTAATCTCTAAAGGCTCTATTAATTTCTAAAGGATCTATAACTACCTGTCCCTTACTTATAATACTGGTAATTGGTGTTTTAATTTCCAATTGTTTAATCTGCCATGCTAATAATTTTCCTGATTTTTCACCTTGTTCATAAAAAGATTGTTTCAATCTTAGAAGACTCGAGGCAGCTCTATTCGCTGATTTTTTGTCGTATTCAGCTCTCAAAATCACTTCTTAGATTTTGATCCTGTATAACTAATAATATGTCCCCTAATAAAAGCTTTGAAAGCCTCCCACTTTACACATGCTGATGTTTGTGTAGTATTGATGTCAAAGAACTCGTCTATCTGTTTTTCTATATACTTGACAAATTCCTCATCCTGAAGCCATTTATGCTGAAATTGCCATCTACCTGATTCCTTTGTCAATTTTTTATCTACATATATTAGACAACAGGGTGCATGATCAGAGATCACGATGTTATCATAAAAGCAGTTTTGAATCTTGGACCTTAATTCTGTGGAAATCAAAAAATAATCAATACGTGAGAATGTCTTGTAGGTACTGGAATAACAAGAATAGGCTTTAACTTGTGGTTTCATTTCTCTCCATATATCTAACAATCTCAATTCTTTCATAAAATGATTAATAGTCATCCTACATCCAATGTGCGTACAATCCAGTCCTGTTGATCTATCCACACCTGGATTCAATGTACAATTAAAATCCCCTGCTATTATATGTTGCCCTGTAAGTGATGATAAGATGAGAAATAAATTAGCAAAGAACTTCTGATCATCTATATTGGGACCATATAAGTTCACAAGATTTATATTTTCTAATAGCAAAGAACCTTGAATGATTACATATCTTCCAAATTTGTCTCCAATTACATTTTTCACTTGAAAAGGAACTGATTTATGTATGAGAGTCATAACTCCCCTGGCTCGGGATAAAAATGAAGAGGTGAATACACTTCCCTGCCATCTACTCCTAATTCTTTTAACATCCTCCTCTATCAGATGAGTTTCTTGTAAAAACACAATTCTTGAACCCATGTCCTTTATTTTATTCATAACTTGTTTAAGTTTTTTTAAATTTTGTAGACCTCTGCAATTCCATGAAGTTAAATTAAGATTAACACTTTGGTCCATGATCAATAGAGAGTTTGGGATTACCTTGCAGTGTAAACATGCTCATACAGAGAAGCAAAAACATGAGTGGTTGAACATTCATCCTACAAACTACACACAAACAAATTTCCCCTTCCCACACTTGTGGCAAACCCCCCAAAATCAAAAGAAAAATTCTGTCTCCCGATATAGCCATCGACCGTTCCACACCCACGGGGAACAGCCTAAGCCACTCCTTCTTCATCCTCCCAATCACCCTAACTCTACTGCTTTTAATGACGTAACATTAACTCTCCTCTGTAGTTTTCCAACTTAACTCCAAAATTTTTAACAACTTTGTACATCATAGTTTTTTTTTTGTTTGTTTGTTTGTTTTGTTTTTGTTTTGTTTTTTTAATATATAATACAATCTATATTTTGTAAACTTACTATTTACTTCAAGTCAGTCAGATGCCTGTGCAAATGCTTAATTATTCTACCTTATATTTTGTTCATGCTTAGCTCCCACCAGTCTCTTCTTCTTCTTTGATCTTCTTGATGAACTCCTGCGCCTCCTCTGGGGTCTTGAAGATGTGGGTTCTGCCCTCATACGTGGTCAGCAGTCTCGCAGGATAGATTACACCATGACGAATCCCAAGGTTGCGCAGCTCCTTACGTACGGGATCAAACTGCTTCCTCAATTGCTGGATTCCTGTGGCCAAATCTGGGTAGAACCGCACCTGCTGGTCCTGGTGTTTAATCTCTCCTTTAGCACGTGCAGCGTTGAAGATCTTCATCCTGTCTCTGTTGCTAAGAAACTTCATAATTAAGGTCCTCGGCGGTCCCTTATCTCTCCGTGGGCCAATACGATGTGCTTTTTCCAGAACCACTGCTGATTGCAACTCCTCGCTGCCCAGCACCTCCGGAATCCACTTTTCCAGAAAGGAACATACGTCCCGACCTTCTGATTCCTCTGGAAGACCCACCAGCCTCAAATTATTTTGTCTCGACCGAGATTCCAAATCCAAAATATTATCTTCCAGAGATTTTTTTTTTTTTTCCAAAGTGCGCACCTTTAATTGAAAACGGGTGACGTCATCTTCAGCACTAGCGAGACGGAGCTCCATCTGCGCCGTTCGTTCTACACAGTCACCCAATTCCTTTCTTATTCCTTCCAACGCTGTCATAATCCCATCAAATCTAGAGGAAAAGTCCGCTCTCATTGAACTCATGGCTGCCATCAGCGCATCTGCGCCATTCCCCGCAGAAATCGCAGCGTTGCCAGCCTCCTCCGCCATATATGGAGTTTTATTTGCTGCGTCACAGACCTGAAAGTCCGTTAATTTGGACTGTTTCGGCGGCTCGCTTTTTCCTTTTCCTGGTTTTCCAGCCTTAGGCTTCGCCGACATATCCTCGCCCAAATGCTGGGATACGTTCTGTCCCAAATGAGAGAGTTATTTGCCGATTTTTTTTTTTCCAGGAGCAGAGCAGAGCGAGACACGTCCGTCCTACGTGGCAGCCATAACCGGACAGAAAAGCATAATTTTAATAAAAGTGAAAGAACATTCATAGACCTCAGTTTGCTTAATGCCAAAAAATGTATTGCACTATTATGGAAAAAGACTCATAGACCAGATGTGACTCAGTGGTTAAGACAGATGTTAACAAACCTTCCATTAGAAAGAATAACATATATACTGAAATCAAAGGAAATTGTGTTTGAGAATATATGGAGACCTTTTATTGATTATGTAAAAAATTTAAACATAACTCTTGAAGAAGAAGGTGAATGATGTGTGTGGACCTTGTAAATTCCAAACTGGTGAACATAATATGTATACTTATGTATTGGATTGTCTAGACTAAACAGAGGAGCATTGTTGAAGACTTGATTTTGTTGGTGGTTGTTGGTGTTTTTAGTGCATTTTTTTTTTTTGTAGTACTTTAGTGTTAGTGTTTGATTGTTTGTATCATGTTTGTTAAAAAAAAAAAAAAAAAGGTTCAATAAAGATATTGTGGAAAAAAAAAAACTTGACAGTAATCCACAATGCCATATAGTAGTTATATTGTAACAATGTTCGCCTTTAACCTCTGAAACAACTTGCCCCATCATCGCAATTTAGTTCTGACGCCACTAGGAAGGAACCCTGAACTGTTTATTGTGAAAATAGGCATGTGCCCATTTGCCTCGATATGTCTAGTTTCACAAGCAAAACATAATGTGCACGAGATCACTCTGGTCTGACAGCGATGAAGAAGACAACAGATTTTCAAAAAATGACTCGGAGATAAATTCATTTATCTGTCCTCGTGTACAAAGATCCCTATGTGTGGCTCATGTGCAGTGGGAAAATATAGAGTGCAGTGTGGATCCACAGAGTCTAAAATTAGAAAAGCCACGCAGCAGGACGGGGTGTAACAACATGGTGTGTGCAACATTTTGACCCGGCTTACCCTATGTATGTATGTTGCTCTCCTATATTCACTTGTGTAATTGTGCTCAACCTTCGTGTAATCGCCCTCCTGTGTCCTGTTCTCGTTATCAGCCCCAGTGTGTATAAAGTCTGCTGCCTCTCCTGCAGTCTTAGTTGAGTGCCCATCATGTTAATGTCACATCTACCCTGTGCTCCTTGGGTTCTGCTTCTTTACATGCTTTTCCTTTGATTTCTGTTATTCTCTGTTGTGTAGTTTTGTTTTAATGTTTTCATCCATCCATCTTCTATCCGCTTATGCGGGGTCGTGAGGGCAGCAGCCCAAGCAGGGAAGACAGCCTGCCATAGCACCATGATCCCAATGATCCCTCCTGCAGGGGGTGAGCCCACTGGAGGGTGGACCCATGTGGCTTGTTGTGTACACTGGGTCCTTGTTGTAACTTTTTTATGGACATCCGCTGGACCGCTCTTGGTCTGACTCTGCAACCAGGACCTGTTTGTCACTGGAGACCCTACCAGGGGTGAGCTGCCCCTGACAACATACGGGGGGGGGGGGGGGGGCTGAAAGGTTCATAGTGGTCAAATTTGACCAAATGTAGTTTATTTTTCAACCGCATGGATCCAAGCAATGCAACACCAACGGAAGAAGTGTGTGGACCGAAGGGGAGACTACAGTATGTTGAAAAATAAACCACATTTGGTCAAATTTGACCACTATGAACTTTTCAGCCCCCCCCCCCCCCCTTGTAGCTCCTGGAATCATGAGAACATGCAAACCCCTCCACCACAATGACATGGCCATCCACGGAGGAGGCAAAAATTACTCTTTTCCAAAATTACAGTGGTAACCACTTAGAGTTTTAAGTGGCAGGGATCATTGTGAGTTGTTTATCATTTCCATCCATCTTCTACCACTTGTCTGGGTGTCTGGGTCGCGGAGGAAGCAGTCAAAACAGACCTGCCCAGACTGCTGCCCAGTTCACATAGCACCGTGATCTCCATGATCCCTCCTGCAGTTGGTGAGCCCTTGGGAGGGTGGACCCATGTGGCTCCTTTGGGTGCACTGGGCCCTTGACAAAACTTTTTTTCACAGGAATCTACTGGACCGCCCTTGGTCTGGCCCTTCACCCAGAACCAATTTGTCCTGGGAAACCCTACAAGGGGCAAGTTGCCCCCAATAACATACTGTAGCTCCTAGGATCATAAGGGCACACAAACCCCTCCACCAAGATAAGGTGGCGATACATGGAGGGGCTGTTTATCATTTAATGGTTGTCAATGTTGTTCCAAAACACAAGTTTAACCCTTATTTGATGGTCAGTTTAGCAACTCATCAAATATCACAGAAAATTATGACACCCTGGTAAAATCTTCTCATCCAAAATATGAAAGCCTGCAAACTAACTTGTGACATCACCTTGGCAGCTGCTGCTTAGAAGGAGAAACTGCTCATTTAGTAATTCTTTTGACTTGGATCAAACATAATCATAGCAGTGGGAAGCTGGTAAGGAATCATGGCCTTGTTGCAAAGTAGGGGTGGGAATCACCAGAGGCCCCATGATATGCTATTATCATACTAATTGGGACGCAGTGTGATGTTATTGTGACCTTGCAATACACTAAGTATTGCAATACCATATATTGTGATTTCCCATATCAGTCTTTGTCTTGTTCAACTCCTGGCTAGATCTCAGGAGTTACTCTTTTGTTGTGCTGACCTAACCAGACAGTGAGCAATTAGCACCATCTAGTGGACTAAAAAGTCGATTGTTTTTAATTACTCTGGTACCAAAATAGATAAGTTTGTATTTGCAACATTTATTAATAATTTCTAATAAAGTATCATGATAATGTCTTTAAACTGATACAGTATCACCACCACAAAGTGTCATGATGCTACAATATCGATTTTTTTTTCCAGACCCCTGTCATAAATTTAGCAATTTCACTAATTTTACTTTTCTCCCAACCCATCAGAAATGTGGATAGCGATGGGCTTTCAGTGTAACTGACAACGAGGTCATGTTCCTATCAGTCAGTCATTGTTTAGGATTGTAAAAACATTTTTAACAAAGTGATGGAAATCTCAATTGACATAAAATATATTTTGGTAGGGAAAAAAGCCCCTCTTCTGCTCCTCACATGGACCTGAATACAACCAAATGTGACTGGTTAACAGCGTGAAAATACAGACAGACGACTAACAGAAACCAACAATTTCCACCTCCACAAATCTTGTGTCTTGCCTATAGATTCTTCATACAAATTTAAAAAAGACCCCAAAAAACTAGCAAATCTCTTTGGTTGATGTGTGTACACCATCTCCTGTCACACAAAGTGGGAACAATGTGAGGAAAAACTAAAACAGAAAAGAGCAAAATAGAGAAAAAAAAATTGAGCTGTTTTACTGAATTCACAATTAAATCCACAGTTCTCCTCCACTTGATCCTAACGGACACCAAACCTCGCCGCGCCTTGGCTTGAATGGTGATACAGAGAATTGCAGTGTAACACAATAACTGATGCCCAACCCTGATACAGGCTCATTATCACTGACAGCGTCTTGTGGTCACTGGGCTATGGTTGAATCCCTTGGCTCTTGATGATATGACAACATGCAACTAGGAAAAAAAATAGATTAAATTTAATCACTTACTATAATACATTTTATGCAGGAAAGTGTACATGTGTTTGAAGTGGCTGTGTCAGTCTAGGAACAAAAAATATTGGTGTAGAAAGTTAATTTGTTTCAGATGTTCAAGGCTGTTATATAACATGTGAATTATGCATAACATGAAGTACAACTGACAAGTTGTGCTGCATGAAGAGGGAACGCTGAAACTGTCTGCGCTAACTAACCCACAGTCTAAAAAATTCTGTTCTTTGTAATGAGTTTGTTTTCCAAGATTAGCAGCTGCTTAGGGGCCATGGAAAAAAAACACATGGCCAGTAATTGGCAGCAAATGTCATTAGTTGCAAGAAAAATGGCATTTTGATCACAATTACACAACCAGACAAAGTTACGGGGTTGATCAAGACTCTGAGACTCTGAGGACAAGGATGCTGAGAGAACCACAGTGTGCACAAACACTCTATACATGAAAAATGGCCGGGGGATGGGGTGCAGCTCCTTCTTTTCAAAGCATTTCACCCTCATTATTCTCTGTCTTTTTTTACTGTGCATTTGCCATGCGAATGTGCTGACGTACAACAAGAAATACACCCAGTTTCTACCTTGTGTCTGTCGTACCTATCTGGTTGCAAGGTGCGCCTGGGGCGAGGGGGGGTGGGGGGGTTCAGATGACAGCGTGTACCGAATGCAGACGTGCGTGCGCGTGTGTGCGTGCTTTCACCCCTGTACTGCTGGCAGGTGTATATTTCAGTTACCTGGCAACCTCTTTGGGAAAGTTGTAACAGAAGTCACGCGGGGAGACGGAACGACGGACACCGCGACGACGGAAACGTGCGGAAAAAGATGACAACTTTTGCGTGCGCGGGTGATTTTCGGCAAGGAACTTGCTTTGCAACCCAAAGCCTGCGTGTTGCTCCGTGTGTAGAGTGTGTGCGTTTCAGCGGGCTGCGTGGGAGCCGGGCGGTTCGGTGTCCCCCTCTTACCACCAGCACAGACGTCCTGACGGCCTCGGAGACGCTCTGCCTCAGCTCCGCCGCCGTGCCTGGTTTGTTGAGCCCCCGGGTAAACTTCCTCGCCTCGGGTGCGGCAGAAGAGGCCATGCTGCAGCCCCTGTCTCTCCAGAACAACCAGGTAGCGGAGAACGGGCGGCGAGGACTGCTCCAAGCCGGGGTTGCGGACGTTGGGACTGTGCGGCGCGGGAACGCTTTATTCCTCCATCAGCGCAGACTCGGGCATGGGGGACACGGCATCCCGGGACACCCGTAGATTACTGTCCTGGTTAGCAGCAGCCGGAGAGCGACATTGATAAGTTCAGCTCTGTCCCGTCAGTGGAGGTTTCTCTCCAGAACAGGCACGCTCCCGTTCCTCAGTAATATAATGTCCTGTGGGACAGCCCTTATTACCCAGCACATTAGGAGCCTGCAAGGCGGTACTCTGTGGTACTAGTCCTGCAGTTTAATTTAAAAACTGCAAGTACCACTTTAAATATTTTCTGTGCCTGATACATATATTAACCATCCTTTCTTTTTCTTTAAATTTGTAGCTACGCATAAAACAAGTTATTACTGCAGCATGAAATACTATATAAGGTTATATAATTGCAAACCGAGCGCTGCTCCGCCATAGACACGGCAAAACATTGCCACCTGCTGGAAAAAAAAGTTACTTTGAACAATATTTTAATATAAATCAAAAGTTATTACAGTTCAGTAATAAAAATGCCTGAGCCATATAGTTTTTTCCCCATCACCAATGACTCTTTGTGGCTTTGAGGAAAAAAGGTCACAAATGTACAAGTAAAAAGCCACAAATCTCTGAGAAAAATTTGCAGGAAAAAACTGCAATTAAAAAAGTAACCAATTTACCCAAGAAGTTGCACATTTACGAGAAAAAAAAATGGCAAATTTACTTTAAAATTTGCTAAATTACAAAAAAGAAGCGAATGCATGAGGGAAAAGTTGCATATTCACAAGAAAAAAAAAGTTTTACGCTCAAGTAACAGAAACAACAAATTAATAGATAAATCACAAATGAAGAATAAAATAACTAAGGCTGATTCACTGAAAAAAGTCACAAATTTATAATTTTTCAGTTCATTTCAGCTTTATATTGCATTCAGTCCACAACAGCAGACGTCTCATAGCACTTTAAATTGTAAGGTAAAATATCTGCATGGGGAAAAACATATAGCCAGCAATAAAGTGAACCCTGAGTAACACTTGACAGTTGTGGAGAGGAAAAACTCTCTTTTAACAGGAAGAATCCTCTAGCAGACCCAAGCTCAAAGTTTAATTTAAAAAAATTGCAAATTTAAAGGAAAAAAAGTTAAATGCTGCAAATTTATGAGGAAAGATGTCTCAGATATTGAGAATAAAACCATGTATTTATGAGGAAAAAAACCTTATTACCGGGAGTGGACAGTCCCGGTTATACTCATGACTTCGATGTTTTACCTTCCTTTTAAAGGTGTACCAGTTACATGAAAAAAATAAAAATGATACATAAAATGTTTAGAAAGGTACAGAATTAAAGTCTTTATATTCTTCAAAAAGTAATATATTGGTGAAAAAATACTTTTATAACAATCAACTGCTTCATCCATCCAGGTGGATGCCCTCAATTTCCCCTCTGGGGATCAATAAAGTATACAAAATCAAAAAAAAAAATCAAGGGGGTAAAGGGAACTATTGGACGAACACATTTACAACTGAGCAACATTAGATGACGAGAGTGGCCAGTAAGGATGTCACAACCAATAGCATAACTAGGTTGATGTCACATTTTGTCACATCATACCACAAAAGAGTCCGCACTTGACATCTGGCTTGTAATCACCAAAGACCTAAGACTGTAGAATAGTCTGTGTTGCCTGTTGATATTTGTCTCTGCTAACCATTATGGGACAGAGTAAGCATAACACCTACTGGTCTGGACTTCACAATGTTGTCTCTATCACTTTTAAAGCAGCACTACATAAGAGATGAGGGAAGTGGTCGATGATGGGGAGAAGAGACATTCTCGCCTGTGGGGTCATCTTCGACCCCGGGGGAAGGCTGCTTCCAGGGGTGCGCATACTGAGGGGCTGCCCTGGGCCTCCGAGCCAGTTCTACCTTTTTCTGCCCGTGAACAGTGGTATAACTTGATAAATTTAAATGTAAATATGTTTATGTGGTGTTGGAAATAATAGTTTAAATAGTTCATATGTGCATGTGGTGTTAAATAATAATGATTGTATATAGGTTTGCATGTGTTTTGAAAAAATGAGAGAATTTGATGTGCGAATGTGTGTTGTTTGGGGATTAATTTATATGTTGGTTTAGTTTAGGAACATGGCAGTCATTTTAGTTATTAATGGACTTCTTTTTAGTTTAATAGTGGCAGAATAATCCACTGTGCCGTGCAGGTTGTGTGGCTGTCCACCCACCAACTGTATTTTAGTTATGTTTTCTGTGAATGTGTTAGGCCATTATGTTTCAGGCACGTCCCACTGGGAGGAGACCCCAGGGCAGACCCAGGACTTGGCGGAGAGACTATGTCTCCCAGCTGGTCTGGGAACGCCTTGGTATCCTCTCTGAAGAGCTGGAGCAGGTGGTTGGGGAGAGAGAAGTCTGGGCTTCTCTGCTTGAACTGCTGCCTCCGCGACCCGGACCTCCGGAAAAGCGGTAGAAGATGGATGGATGGATGGCAATTGAATGAGGCAACTATGGTACTGGCATTTTTTTAGACCTGTCTAAAGCATTTGATACCATTAAACATGACATCCTATGTAACAAATTACAACATTACAGTGTCAGAGGCCTTGCATTAGATTGGTTTATTAATTATCTGTCTGGAAGACTTCAGTATGTTTATATAAATAACCACAAGTCATCATATAAATCCATCGATCATGGGGTTCCCCAGGGTTCCATTTTAGGTCCAGTTCTATTCATTCTGTATATAAATGACATTGCTAACTCCTCGTCTGTACTACATAAAGTACTGTTTGCTGATGACACTAATTTACTTTTTGCTCACCAGAATCCAAATGAACTTGAGCAGATAACAAATAGGGAACTTATTATATTGTATTCCACTCCAATAAAAAGCCAGACACCAAGGAACTTTGCCCCAAAATTAATTGATGGAATATTACAAGAGTTAGCTCTGTAAAATTCTTGGGGGTCCTCATTGACGAATTTCTCAATTTCAAATGTCACATTGACAATCTAACCAAGAAACTGGCCAAATACGCTACTTTGTTTTTTAAAGTGAGACATTTTCTGCCACTTTCGGCACTTCTCACTCTATATAAAACTTTATTTGAGCCTCACTTACATTACTGCAATATCATATGGTGTAACACATTTCCAGCTCACCTAAAAAAGCTAGAAATTCTTCAAAAGAAAGTCATACGTGCCTTATCATGGTCTGAATATAATTCTCCTACTAGTCATCTTTTCCATCGTTATAATCTTCTAAGACTTGCTGAGCGTAATTACTTCCAGAATGCCTGTATAATGTGTCAGGTTGTCCACAAACTCAACTATAAATTATGTGAACTCACTCCAACCTTCCTTCCCATGCACACCTATACCACTAGAAATAAAAACCAAATTACTGGGAAAAAACAAAGACTAAAATCCACCAGGTTTAGTATTGTGTGCAGAGGACCGCAGATTTGGAATGAGCTTGATGAGAATCTAAAAATGTCACCTTCCATCTTCATCTTCAAGAAAAAACTAAAAATGCAACTCCTATCATTATATAATTAATCTGCTATTTGTTACACAAACTTGCTTACTGATGAGTTGTTACTCCATTGTAATTTTGTTTTATATGTTGATTCACTCCAATGGTATTTAATAGCTTGACTACAGATCTTGAACTCACCTACTAATTCAATGTAAACAAATACTGGGATTATGTGCTATATGTCTGTCATATGTTTGTTTGTACCTGTACACAAAGACAACAGACTGATTTCCGTCATCATTTTATAGTAGAATTGGGCTCTCTACTAAAAGCTTTAAATAGCTTATTTGGGATGACCCATTCACACTCCAAAACAATGTAAAAAAAAAGCCTATTGTATACTGCTAATCACGCTGTTGATAATTCATATTGTAATTCATTCATGCTGTTGATAATGTGTGATGTGTGTGTGTGAATAAACTGACACAAGTGAGGCCTGCAGTTCTTTGGATGTTGTTGTGGGGTCTTTTGTGACTACTTGGGTGAGTTGTCGCTGCACTCTTGGGGTAATTTTGGTCGGATGGCCATTTCTGGGAAGGTTCACCACTGTTCCATGTTTTCCCCATTCGTGGATAATGGCTCGTCGGGAGGTGCTGAATTGAGGGGGTAGTGCCTCTCGAGTGCGTGGGCTTCTCTGCGGCAGTGGCGCTGGGGGGCACTGGGGGGGTGCCGGGGGGGGGGGGGGTTGTGCTGGGTGCGCGGGCCGGTCTCCATCCCGGGGGGTGAGGGCACTAGCCTCCCAGCACCTGGGGCACAGGGGCAGGCGTTGGCCCTACTGGGGGGTGGGGGGGGTGGCGGGCCTGGGGGCGTGGACCGGCTGCGCCAGCTGCCTGTCCTCCCTCGGCTGTCCCTCTAGGGGTGGATGCCTAGCTTTCCTGGGGCTTGTTGACCTCAGACATCTGTGCCCTGTGGGGCTGGTTCAGGTTACTTTATTTGTACCCGTAGGTAGATTTGTTGGTGGCGCTGCCTTTACTGCTTGGGGGTTTCCGGGGGCGGGGGGGGGGGGGGTTGCTGCAACCAGCTGCCCTCTTCGTATGTTTCCTGACAAACCACTCAAATGCACACACTTATTTTGCGTGCGCTCTCATATACACCCACAAATGTCTCTCCTTTAACAGGTGCGGATACCAGACTCGTGTTGAGACCGCTTCGGTGGAAGAAGCAGTCCGTTTCCTGTTTGTTTTAGTTGCTGGTTTGTTTGTCTTTTTTGTCTGTTCCTCTCCCTTTTCTTTCCCCCTCCACACACTTCCTTTCCCCAGTCCCCATCCTGTCAGGTCCTTCATGGGTAAAATAAATAATTTAAATAAAGTATTAAAAGTTATTACAGGAGGAGTTTACAACAATATTCAGTACATAGATAGGTACTGTATAAAGCTCCTTTTGGCAAAGTAAATCTGTTTTGGCACAATAAGGGTAGCAGATTTCTGTTCTGCTCACCTAACTACCTGACAGGACAAGGAGGGGGGGGGGGGGGGGCTGGCTTTATAACCTTTTTCAGACTGATCTCAATTACTTTGTTTCTCATTTGTTCCTGAATTTCCTTGGATCGCAGCATGATGTCTAGCTTTTGAGGATCTTTTGGTCTACTTCACTTTGTCAGGCAGGTCCTATTCAAGTGATTTCTTGACTGAGAACAGGTGTGGCAGTAATCAGGTCTGGGTGTGGCTAGAGAAACTGAACTCAGCTTTCCAAAGACGTGATAAACCACAGTTAATTTATGTTTTAACGGCGGGGGGGGGGGGTCACTTTTTCACACAGGGCCATGTAGGTTAGGATTTTTTTTTTTACCCTTAATAACAAACACCTTCATTTATAAACTACATTTTGTGTTTACTTGTGTTATCTTTGTCAAATATTTTAAATTTGTTTGATGATGTGAAACATTTAAGTGTGAAAAACATACTAAAAAAATGAGAAATTGCGAAGGGGGGAAACACTTTTTCACTCACATATGCCCCGCCTCTTGTTTGTTGCTGTTGTTTGTTGTTGCTGTGAGGTGCTTGGGTGCGTGTGTGTGTGTACGCATACACAGCACTTTACTCGTGTGACATTTGAATGTTTTGTTTGTAGCACCCTAACTCTTGGACTTTTTTTTTTTTGGGACTTATTTTGTACCCGTAGGTAGATTTGTTCTGCAGTCCGGTGACAAGCCACCAGCTGCCGGTCGCTGCGTGCGCAAGCGCCCCTTGGACTCCAACTCTTGGACTTTACTGTATTCACTTTGTACGGTTTCATTGCAGATGTTCTTCTCGGGTATGAGTGTGTGTTTTTGTGACCCGCCAGGGGGCTACAGATGCAAATTAGCAGTATTGCTAAAGCTGGCATTGTAGAGAGAGGAATAATCAGGCGAGGCGGTTTCGGAGCAGAGCAAACTTTATTAATCTCTCTCTAACATTAACAAGAATCAGAAGCCGAAAAAGCAGGTCGCGGGCACCTCTCTTTTTATACCATTCCACACGCCCTGCCACCTGTGCTGTTCGCATTAACATGAATACATTTACCAAGACAATCACCTTTGTCACTGTTTGCACACAACATCCCCCATGACAATTCCTTTTGTCACCCAGCCTGCCGGTGCATTATTATGCAGACCGGAGGAGAATGCATATCTGTTTCTCCTCTCTTATGCATCTCCTCCTGCCGTGCTATTCAGTCTGAGTAGAGAACATCGGCTAATAGTCTGTGTGCACACAAAAAATCAGTGCCCAAAATGGGGGAGTTACATGCCACTATGACAAATGTCCATTGGTATGTATGGCTGTGCAAGGACATAGTCAGTGTCCTCTCACCAAAAGTCTTAATGTCTGAGCCGTTTGTGGCCGCCAGCTCGGGGCCGCTACTACCCGCCAACCGGTCTGCGTAGGACAGCAGGATGAGGCTCTTTTGGGAGCCAGAGTCCACGAGGAACCGTCTCGCCGATCGTGAGTCTGTCACATAGAGCAGCTTGTTTGTGTCACCGGCGGTCGCAGCTGCTACCGGCTGCCAGCCCTGGTGTTTCCCGAGTGCTTGAATTGGCACAGTGGCATGCAACGGCGTGAGTCTTCTCCAAAACGGCGGTGGTAGAAGCAGAGGGTGTCTCTCCAGTGCTTCTTGGCCTCTGCTGCAGCCACCGTCGTTGGCTCCTCGCCTCCGCTGGCCGTCTCGCAGGGTTCCGACGCCGCTGCGTTCACAGCGAAGGCTCTGGTGGTGAGGATAATCCGATCTGCCTCTTGTGCTAGCGCCCGGTAGTTGCACATGGCCAGCAGCGGCGAATTGGCAAGGACCGCTCTGGCTGCTGTCGGGAGGTTCCGGAGGAAAAGGTGGGCAAGGAGGAAATGCCCGTCATCTGTGCCCATCAAAGCCAACAACTTCTCCATTAATTCGACCGCCGACCCATCTCCCAACTCGGAGCGCGTCAGGAGCCTTTCCGCTCTCTCGCAGTCCGAGAGCGTGTAGCGCTGGGTCAGCGCGGTCTTGAGAGTGTTGTATTTGTTGTGGGCTGGGGGCTGCTGGAGCAGGCTCACCACCTGCTGTGTTGTGCGTGCGTCCAGTGCTGCAACCACGTAGTAGTATCTGGTGTCATCCGCAATTACTCCCCAGAGCGCGAACTGGGCCTTGGTGTGGAGGAACCAAGACTTCGGGTCATGTAGCCAAAAGTCTGGGAGTTTGACCGAAACGGTGCACGCGGTGCTGGCACCTCCAGTCTGGGTCGGCTCCAGGGTGTTCGCCTGGAGTTCCATTGTGCGTCAAGGGTCACCAGTGTAGAGAGAGGAATAATCAGGCGAGGCGGTTCCGGAGCAGAGCAGACTTTATTAATCTCTCTCTAACATTAACAAGAATCAGAAGCCTAAAAAGCAGGTCGCAGGCACCTCTCTTTTTATACCACACCACACACCCTGCCACCTGTGGTGTTCACTTTAACATGAATACATTTACCAAGACAATCACCTTTGTCACTGTTTGCATTAACACACAACATCCCCCCATGACAATTCCTTTTGTCACCCAGCCTGCCGGCGCATTATTATGCAGACCGGAGGAGAATGCATATCCGTTTCTCCTCGCTTATGCATCTCCTCCTGCCGTGCTATTCAGTCTGAGTGGAGAACACACTGACTGGGTCCACCACAGCATACTTACTTTTGCATTAATGTCCATTAGTATGTAATGTCCCTTTCAAATAAACATTAAACTGAAACATATTTTATTTTTAACTGCCAATCAAATCTAAAAGAAGAAAGAAGAAGAATATTTTATTGAAGTAGTATAAAATTTCCACAGTAGTATCAGTACATGTCCGTGGTTACCACGGTAATGCACGGAGCAGGGAAGTGATATTGCAAGGTGTTTTAAATGGATAAATTCTGTTAAGAGAAGTGTCCTTAGCTGATATTCCCTGCAAATGGAGCAGGGAGTATGGAATGCTGCTGAAGTACAGTGTGAATCAGAACACAACTACTGAAAAAACTACACTGACAGCATGAGTCCCATTAGCCAGTTGTAGGGTGTGACTTTAGCTACCAAGAAACAAGCACCCTGTGATTGGCAATTGGGACTCAGGCACCCTGTGATTGGCAATTGGGACTCAGGCTATAAAAACGTGCCAGTTGTAGTGTTCCTACCAGGAACAGGAAAGTTACACTGTGCTGCTTTAAGGTTCAGCGAGATTGAGTGTCTCCATGCAGATTTTTTTCCCCGGCTAAAATAAACCCCTGCTTCATGTATAAAGTTAGCTGACCACATAAAGGCAGTACAGTTAGGCTTGAACGTCATTTTAGGCCATGAGTGGGTGACAGTAGTTCAGGAGGTAGAGCAGGTTTTCCAGTAACCGGAGGGTCGGGGGTTCGAATCCCACGCTCTCCAGCCACTCAGGCCAAATCAATCCAGTGTCCACGATGTAGCTCCCTGCTCCGGGGTCTGAGCCAGAGACGGGATGCAGACAGCTTCCCGGGTGTTGTATCCACAGTCTGCGGCACAGCGGCGCTGCACCACCCTTTTCCCCGCTGCGAGGGACCGTCCTCCACCCCCACCGCCAACCCACAGCAACCTGATACCGGAGACGAGCGGTCCAGACAAGCTTGCTGTAAACGAGGCGTTCCCAGCTCAGACCCACAGATCCCCATCTCCTCCCTCCCTCCGCCGTCTGTCAGTTCCGGAGGAATGGTCTCGGTCTACCGCACTCCAGAAAAGCTCACCATAGGCGCCGTTGACTTGTGAACTATATTTTTCCCTGTTTTTTTTTTTTTTTTTTTTCCTGAAGCGAAGCTCGTTAAATGAGACCGGACCCGAGAACTACACTGGCTGGCTGTTGGGCTAACGTTGGTTAGCTTCCGACAGCAGCCAGCTTCCAGACTGTCCGAGCTAAGTAGCAAACGTTTAAATACCAAATTTCAGCATGTGGTGTTGAAAATTTTGGCGCTTGTACAAAGTGCATCGCTCAAAATTGCTTATATTCAGACGAGCGGGTGTTATGTTGATATTTTTTGCTATATTCATCCTCTTTGCTTAAGTTTTGTGGTGCCAGACAGTCGCCCCAGGCAGCTAGCATGTTAGCTAGCAGACATGGAGGTTGGTCGCAGGCTGGTCGCAAACTGCGGATCCACCAAAGAAGTTAGCCGCTCTGGCTGTCTGTCCGGTCCGTGCTGGAGCAGAAAGCGGGACTAATTCAACTTTGCACTTAATGCTGATTAGAAAATCACGTCCATCCTCCCCAACACAGCAGCGCCTCTTTTTTTTGGGGCATAATTTCTCAGTGAGCATTTCCATGTCTGCGATAGCAGTGCAAGTTACTGAGCTGACGTGAGGAAAAAAAACAGGCTGAAAACAAAGTGGGAGCTGCAGAGGAAGAAGAGGACCAGAGGACGATCTGGAGGAGATTTTAACTGCGAGACCAAAGTCGATGTACACTGTCATGGCCGTGGGCCGAATCACCATGAAATCAGTCGCTAAATTTGGGATTTGTCTGGCGATTCTCCTGACTCCAGTGGCTGGTGAGTGGCCTGATATTGAATTGATTTTTTTAGGAGAGAGAAATTTGCTTCTCATGAATGTTTAATGCTTTCCTGTTAGCTTCTAATGTAATTTGTCAACATAGCTGGATTGGTACAGGTGCACTCCAATATAATACGATGCATAGATAATATATTTTTGGGAATAAATCAGTTAAAACTGGCGTGTATTCGCCTAGGGGTGTCTAATCGAAATACATTGCGTTTCCTATAGACAAGTATCATTTCACTAAATTACCAAATGCTCCCTGTGTGTTTGCGTCCCTGCCTTTCCTCATCATTTTCTTCTACCTTGTTGTCTGCCTGGCTCGTTTCTGGACTGATCGGTGAACCGCATGTCATAGCAGTTCAGTACATCTCCACAGATATCTACACATATTCACCCCTGGCTCCATTTTAATCATTCTGTGTACAAAAGGCCTGGAAAAAAAAAAAAAAACCTGCCAAACATACCGCAGTCCTTGTCTGCCAAGTTGTGCTCCCGTTCAAGACTTTGGGCTGAAGCCAGGCTTCTGTGAGACCTTGAGCATGATAAGATAGTAGGGCTGCACAGAGATGGAGGAGCAAGGCAAATGGGAGGGGAGGAGAGGGCCAGGTGGAATGTGTGGGAAGGTATTTTACAAGATGAGTAATTTAGGCGATAGATGAGCATGGTATTTAAGATGTGGTGCTGAAAATGGGTGGGCTTGTGCAGTCTGGTTTGCCCAGCCGGGTGTGTGAATGTGTGTATGGACCAGCTCCTGAGCACGGTGTATTATCATTTCTGTGAGTGTGTGTGCTATGTTGCCGAGACTCCTAGGCCCATTCATAGATGGGGTATTATTCAAAGCCCAGAATAATAACTGCTGTTGGAGAGGGAACTATGGGAGTATGTGGGGTGTAATGGTGTAATTTGAATACACAGCGTGACTGTTCATTACTTAAAGCTGCCTAGAGACTGTGTCCCTATTTGCATTTAACAGAGCAGGGTAGTCTATTTGTTCTTGTCACTTTGATAAAACACAAGAGATTGTTAAAATTGACAGTATTCCCGGCGTCCTGTGGTTTAACTTGAGATTAGACCCACTGTCAGTAGTGGCACAGCGTGAAACATCTTTAAGGAATGGCTTCTGAGGTTATAACATAGGATTACTGTGTGAAAAATTTAAATCCCAATGATGCAGTTTCACAACATTATAGATTATTTTCAAATAATTCACTTTTTTGTTGACTTTCCTTGAGTGGTTTAACTGCATTGACTGTCAGAGGATTGACATATTCACTCAGTAATCAGCACAAGGGCAGTTAATTGACACTTATGTGCATCCATGTCATGTAAGCAGCCAATAAATCCAAATCACTGTACTGTGCAAAATTAATTAGGGCAGTAGTAGTCAGACTTTTTTGCCATAATGGCTGTAAAGAGACAAGAGGTGAGCTGCTTGTTGTCTGTCTGTATTGCTGCATCGTGAATGCAATGCAGACATATCCCAGCTCCCTGTTCTTCTTAGGGTCACACTTGGAACTCAATACATTTCCATTTATTACCTCCGCCAGGCCGAAAAGGCCAGGAGGAGGTTATGTTTTTGCCGGGGTTTGTCTGTGTGTTTGTCTGTCTGTCTGTCTGTCTGTCTGTCTGTCTGTCTGTCTGTTGGTTAGCAAGATAACTCAAAAAATCTTGGACGGATTTCCATGAAACTTTCAGGCGTTGTTGGAAATGGTACAAGGAAGAACTGATTAAATTTTGGGGGTGATCCGGTTCACCGTCTGGATACAGGAATTTTTTAAATCATTTTTCATTCAACACTGTGACATACAGCCATTTTCAACATGTGCGCAGGCGCAATGGAGGGCGCTGGTCGTCGTGTCTGCAACACAAACTCTGTGTTCTTCAACGTTTTAGGCACAAAAGGACGCGGAAAACACTGCTGGCCTGGGTCCGCCAGCGTGCCTGTGTTTGCGCGCAACTGCAAAACCTCACACGGGCAGCTGTCTGCCGACGGATTCTTTGGCAGAAATTCCCCGGCCAGCCATAGGAGCTGCGCATTTGGCAGAAATTCACCGGCCAGCCATAGGCGCCGCGCAAAAACGAGCTCTCTGCCGGCGAAGCTTCTAAATTCTCGTTTGCCGCGGAGCGCAACCCCCAAAAAAATAATATTGTAGTGAACTCAATATGAGCACCCTACTTGTGGGTTGACCCTATTGGCGACACAGGTAGAGTGCGGGACTCCAGAGCAGGAGGCGTGAGTTCGAACCTCCCGGTGGGACGTCGCCATGTCGAGCAGCACGTTACAATATAATATAAAACCCACGGCAACCTGTCTACCCAATTTGCATCCGTCAGTGGAGGAGATGGACACAACAGCAACGCTTCAGTTTATTACCTCCGCCAAGGAGGCAATGCTTTTACTACTGAACCACTAATCCTATCACTATCAGATTGATTGTCATTGATTAATTGTGTGTTTATTGCACTGTCCCTGTCAAATAAACAAATAATCATTGTGAATCCAATTGCTAGTCATATGTTTACATGCTCAAGGAATCTGAAAACGTACACACAAACACTGTATGGGGGGGAATTGTGGCGCTTGGCGGAGGTCTGCGCTCTCCGAGTGCTTTTCTAGTTCCCACTATAATTGTCCACTTTTCCCAGTTTGACTTTCACTTCTGTTAATTTCTTCTTCACTGCATTATTGAATTCCTTCCACCTGCCATATGTTTAACCTGTTTACAGCTGGGCTTGAGTTAGCCTTCCCACTGCCTATCCCTGTTGACTAATAAGTGTGTGGGTGTTGTGTGCCTGCTGCTCCAAAATCTGGAGTAAAACATGCCAGAAACCTGCAGATACTACCTCCGGCATGGCCCCAGGTGTTCCTCAGACTGGGCTTTTCTTTACCCCCCCCCCCCTCGCACAATTCTTCTCAAGTGAAGTCCAAATGGAACTAAACGCATACCAAAACGCCTTTTCAGGAGCTTTTTTTGCACTTGTCCCAGGTAAGCTGGACATTTGGAGATCCAAAGAGGATTAGAGCAGCGGTATTGTAGTATAGCATAAAAAGGCTAGCTCATTTGTTCCGCTTGTCCAGATCTTGAAACTGTGTCCAGAGGGCCCCATACTGTGGCGTTGACAGACCTACTGTTTCCTAGGTAGACCGTCCCTCTTCTTCATACAAGGGCCTCGGCGGGACTCTTGAAGCTGTCTGCTCAGCTGTCACATTGGCCACTCAACAGAAAGTGAAGTTAGTGGCTCAAGATTGCAGACTCGTGCTGAATGGCGGTGACAGAGCCACGCTGTAGCGCTGCAGAATTTAGGTTAGGCAGGCATGAGCTGTTGTCATCTCTCGCATCTTATCATTGCTGTTAATGGCAGTCATGGTTGCAGGACACAGAGGGGGATGACTCACATTTTCTTAAATGCCACTTTCAGCAAATCCCCAGTTTGTCTGGGTGACACACAGATTGCACCAAATACATTTTGAGAACCAATAAAGAAAGGTCCTTATGTTGCTTACTGTATTATTGTGTATCTTGAAAGCAGCTATCAGATTTTGTTTCTTATTGACTAACTGGGTTATTGATTTATTTTATGAAATGTGAGAAATGATACAAAAATCTTTTAATGGCTTTATCTGTTGTGAGGAAGTAAAGCGTATATTTTCACATTTGAAGAGCTGACCAGGCCTCTGTGTTCACCAGTGAGGGCCAGAAAATTAAGAAACCACACAATTTAATCAAAGCAGAATATACTGTTTTGTTTTGTTTTTTCCTAAAAGTCTTTAGTCATTCTCATTTATTTATGTTTTTCTTTCATGGAGCCATATTTTATTGTAATTTTTTAAAGCAATCTTGAGCAGTAGTTCTCCAGGCTTTGTGAAGGTCTTTCAAACTTTTTCTTTCAGCGTTGGCTTCTTCTTCACTTGTTTTCCATCTAGTCCTTGTACCCAACCATTGTCCAGTGTGCTGTTTTTTTTCCTCATTTATTTATTTATTTGAGGAAACTGGGCAATGGTGGCGTGAAGAGTGTGTATATATACAGCAGAAGAACAGTATCTGAAAGTTATGTACTTAAGAAAAGGGGAGGGGGGGGGGTCAAGAAAGACTCAGCACAGGACCTGAGTGATGCACATGGCTCTTCAGTTGATCCATTGGTTGTTCACCAATGTTGAGCTCAATTATGGGTGGGTGATATGATCTAAAAATGATATCACAGTATTTTTGCAAATTTTCACAGTAACGATATTGTTCCCGGTATCACAGTTTTGTTTTTTGCTTTTTAATTTATAAAGAGCAGTTTCACAGGCCAGCATTATTTACCTTCATCATATTTAGTAAAAACAACAAAAAAAAATATTTCTCCAGTTTATCAACAGCAACTCAAGTTTAGCTTCAAATATTTTTTTAAATTCTGTATCAAATATTACAAGAAAATAATATTTACCACATCATAAATGCACTTACGTAGTCGGGGTTTTGTGCTGAGTAAGTTTAACCTGCATTAGTAGTCTCCGTTGCACAAACATCTCCTGGGACTTTGTGGCTCTTGTTGCAGTGAAGGGATATTTTTTGTTTGTTTTTTTGGTGGTTGAATAAAATTAAGCTGAAGCAACTGAAACAGAATGGAAATAAAACTCTGGACACTTAAGATATCAATACTGCTCTAAGGCGAGTGGTGTTGTATGTGTGGAAAAAAAAATGCAGGCAGATTATCCGCATTGGCTGCGCTTTTTTTTTTTTTTTTTAACATGGCAGCTGTCTGACATTGGGTTAAAACTAAAATATTTCAACACATCTTGACGCAGACACTCCGACCACTGAGCTTCCCGCCCCATGTTTGTTTTGCTGTTCCTATGGTAATGTGTAACTTGCATCAGCAGTGTAATGGTGTGTGACGTCATTAGCCAGGGGACCCCAAATATCACTATTCATTTTTACACCGGTATCAAAATTTGTTCCGGTATTATCATGAGCGATACAATATGGCACACCCCTAATCTCAATCTTGGAAGGGTGGCTGTGAAGACACTGTTCTGAAGTGAGTTAAATGGGGAAAAATGGCTGAGGTGTGCCAAATTATACAAGAACTGTACTGAAAATCCATGGCAACAGGCCTTCTGGAGTCATAAATATATATTTGAAGTATGACTACTTGACAAAGAATTTAACAAAAGTCGGTTAACATCCAACGAAGAACTTTACAGTGTGCTTCAAGAAGCCTGCAGAGCTATTCATGATGACTACTTGAACAAAATTACAAGAAAGCCTGGCTAAGAGAGGTCTGGTTACGTTGAAGAATAAGCATGGTCAGACTAAATGTTGACTTTCAAGCTCATTATAATTGTACAAATTGTGTCTTTACCTTATATACTGTATTTTCATTTGTTTGTACTTTACAATAAACATCTGCTTCCATTTCCTATTTTCATAGCAGAATATAAGGAAATGAGGGGGTGCCTCAAGACCTTTCCACAATACTCTATGTATAATTATAATTTTACCCCATTTGTGCTGTGAAAATATGCATGGCCCCAAATTACTAACCTGTGCCTGCCTTTGGTACTCTAGCTAGACTGCTGAGTGTGCATTATGCTCTCCTCAGGATGTGATGCCTCATTCCTCTAGAGGTAAAAACAAGGAGAGTAAACAGAAAAACAGTAGCTAAATAAAAAAATTCTCAGAATCAGGTTTAGGTCTCCAAAGATGACCGGGGTTTGGAATGAGAGGTGGAGGCAATTTGATGATGTGTGTACTGTACTTGCTTTGAACCAGCAATTTGATATTGGTGTTCACACAACCGGAGCGATGCAATTTAGACGGAGTGCATGAGGAAGCCGAGGAAGGATGATACAGAGGCACTGCGCCCACTTTGATTCTATAATATTTTGCACTCGGTCCACATCATTATGTTGTGAGAAGAGATAACACTGCAGCATGAAACGGGCCAATGAATGTTGGAATGGGCGGGAGGTGGGAAGCCATTTGATCTCTAATACAGCCGGTGTTGTTCTGTATTAGATAAAGAAAAAAAAAATCAGTGGTTCTCTCGCTACCAGTACCTTGGTTTAATTTTTAAGCAGTGGTTAAAAAAAAGAGCGATACAATGGAACAGTGTTCAGTCAACCTTCTGGTTTGGCAAAAATTAGAAATTAGCGGATATTTTAGAAAACAAAAGGTGCAGCCTTGAGATGGTAACTCAGAGTGACAGCCTGTGATTAACAAGAGACGTTCTCCTTGACCAGCAGAGACGATAAGTCTAGAGAGTACAAAAAATGTTTCTCTAAGTCTGGATTAACAGTTGTAGTAGGGAGGTTTTTGTATGTTACTTGAGCGGAACCTTTCAAAAGAGGTTGTTTTTTTTTTTAATTAACTCCAAGGCTTCAAGGTGATGTGTGTCTTGTTTTTCTTCTTTCTGGTGACTGCTGCGTCGGTGGATCTTGCTGCTCCCCCATATTTCTTTTATATCTTAACGTCTCAGATGTTCCTATCAATATGAGCTTGTAATGATTGCTGCAACAACGTAAGCTGCAGTTCTTGGGTTTTGCAAGCAGCAAATGGTGGAAAGTTAATGTTTCAGTGGAGTTGTGTGCTCACATACAACAAAATATTCTTGCTATAGGTCAGGAGTGTCAAACTCATTTTCATCCCGGGCCACATCAGCAATATGGGTGCCCTCAAAGAGCCGGAACAGAACTACAGAAGTTAAAAATAGCCTCCATATTTTTTAAACTGAAAACATGAAACTATAGAAACAAATAATTCACAAGTTTTTAATTGTGTAAATATATATAATATAAAAGTTGACTCAGAGTTGAAAATGTATACAATAAAAATCTGATTTTTGGTAATGGTAATAACTGATGTTGAAGCACTGCCCACCATGGTTTAATGCCATAGAGAGCCTAAGTCACGTCCCCTCTACTTCCTCATACGAGACCTTAAATTGGAAAAAACCTCCATTGAAATGAATGGCAAGAGCAAAATTATCTTTTGAGCCTGATCAAATTTTGCCACAAGTTACACATATGATATTTGTCAATTTAAAAGATAATTTTCCCTGTAAATAATGGTGTAGGTTGTTGTCTAACTGTTAAGGTATAAGGTTGTGAAAATACATATATTATAAGACTACAAACGCAGACATGTTACGTCATTGTTTTCAAAGCACACCCAGGGGGAAGTAACTAACAGTCCTCTGGATCAACTCCAGCTCTCAAAATACAGTATATTTGTGTTGTTTTTCTCCTTTGGATCCTTGTTTCATTGGTCAGAAAACAGGAGGTGAGTTTTGAGAGAGGGACTGCCATGATTGTGTTTGGTGATGTGGGATGATGGGAGATGTAGTCCATGAAGTATTTTCACAAAAACTGAATATTATTCTGTTATTATACAACAGCCAGCGACTTTAATTACGTGGAAAATTGTCTTTTAAATTGACAAACATCATGTGTAACTCATGGCAAAATTCAGTCAGGATCAAAAGATAATTTTGTTCTTGCTATTCATTTCAGTGGAGAATTTTTCCGATTTAAGGTCCCATATGTGAAAGTAGAGGGGTTGTGACTTAAGCGCTCTATTAACCCGATGACAAAACCATAATGTATTATGGGAAATGTAGCTTGTCACTGTACTTTAATTGGGTACTGTAAAACTACAATTAAGATGTGATTATTATATTTTGCTCACATATTTCTGATATCCCATGATGTGATTTAAGATCTTATTGAATTAATGCAACTGATATCCACTAGAACAGAATGGGGGGGGGGGGAGATAATGAGCATTTATCTCACTAGCTTAATGCTAACATATAATTGAAATTCCTATTGTCATGCTAACGCATTAGCATTGACCCAGTAACCATCTCAAACAGGGCTGCAGAGAGCTATTTCACTTCATTTATTCGACAAAAACTCACAGTGTGCTGATACTTAGAGGGATATACAGTGGAGATCAAAATTGGAGAACTATGTATTAATACTTGATTTATTCTAACATGCTATTCTTCATTGTTCAGAATTTTACAGAATATCAGCTGTGGCTATACCACTGTTGTACGAGCATGTTTTTTAAAAAAAAACAAACAAAAAAACAAACAAACAAGGCACTTCAACACAAACATTTTATTTTGTAAAAAAAAAAGTGAGCAAAATTAGAGAATAGTAACTACTGTGTGAGAAGATTTAAACAGTGGGGTTTTTTTTGTTTGTTTTATTTTTTAGGGCTGTAGCATTCAAAAATTAATAGGACATATAGAGGCCCTTGCTTTGAATGACTTCAGCACATCTGCGCCCACAGAGCATCACTAGTTTCCCACACTGCTCTGGTTTGATCTTGGTCCATTCTTCTTGCAGTCTCTTCCACAGTTCAGTAACTGTAGTGGGTTTCTTAGCCATTACTTTGTTGCCAAGGATTTTCCAGAGATTCTCTATGAGGTGTAGATGTGGACTCTGGGCTGGCCATTTCATTGTTTCAATATTATTAAATTCAAGGAACTGTTTAACCCGTTTTGCAATGTGACGGGACATTGTCTTGCATGAAAACTCTGGGCTGATTGGGAGACAATTGCAGTGAAGGAATTGCATGTTGCTGAAGGAGGTTCACATAAACATTTGCATTCACCCTGCCATGTTAGCTGTACAAGAGGCCCAATTCCTGCTGCAGAAAACATCTCCCAAACTATGACACTTGCGCCTCCAAATTTCACTGACTTCTTTACACACTTGGGGTTCAGTCTTTCCCCAGTTTGAGGCCGAGCATATCGTTTCCCATCAGACCCAAATAAATTGAACTTGCTCTCATCACTGAAGTGCACTCTGAACCAGTTCTCCTCTGTCCACACAACATGCTCCTCAACAAAAGCAAGTCTAGTCTTTTTATTCTTTCTGCTGATGAGGTTCAGTCACTGCAGAGTGAACTTTGAGTCCAAATTGTCTTAAACAGAGAGATACTGTGTGCCAAGACAGATCCTTGCCATGTTCAGCAGTGAACTGGTGAGTAATTCCAGCTACAATGTTGAACCGATTCCCCATTGAGAGTCCTTCGCATAATCCTGTCCCCCAGACCAGAGCAGTGTGAGAAACTAGTGATGTCCTGTGGGCGCAGATGTGCTGAAGTCATTCAAAGCAAGGAATATTAATTTTTGAATCCTATAGCCTTAAAAAAAATTGTTAAATCTTCTCTTCTGACACAGTGATCAATGTTCTCTAATTTGCTCAGTTTTTTTTTTGTTTTTTTTTTAACAAAATAAATGTTTGTGCTGAAGTGCTGTGGTTATTTTAAAAAAACATGCTAGTACAACAGTGGTATAGCCACAGCTGATATTTTGTAAAATTCTGAACAATGAAGAATACCATATGTTAGAATAAATCAAGACTTAATACATTGTTCTCTAATTTTGATCTCCACTGTATTTCCTATGCTCTATGAAAAAACTTTTATATTGTTTTTGTACAACGCTGCCAGCTTGACCAGACAACACTTCATTGCTTCCTGCTTCAGCTACAGAAACATGGGGACTCAGGCTCGCTTACTCCCCCTAGTGGGGTGGTGGGAGTACTGCATCCCAACAAAGGCAACAATATTCTTTTTAAGCTCTCACAGGCCACACACATAAGGTATCATGATGCAGATGCTCTAAATTTATCAAAGATGCACACCAGTGGATATAAATCCACTTAAAAACAAATCTACCTTTTGTAAAACTGTATCTTGTGCCCTTTTTCCACAAAAAAACTTTAATTGTCTTACAGTTACTTGTGAAAATGTTTGCCCTTTTCCTCCTCCTCCAAATGCCAGGATCTAATTAGGCCCACCCACATCCTGCCCACCAGGACACAGAAGTCTGTAAACTAGCAAATATGAACAGCCAGTGCTTAGTCCTTATTGGTTTACCTGTTATAGTGACATCACTACAACATCTCCTTCTAAACTTGCCTTTTTCCAAGGGGAGGAGCTTAACTGAACGTTCACAGACATGATGCATAAGAGTGATTTTGCTCTTGATATGTCTTCTAAATCATACAAAAACGTTACAGACATGTTACCAAGAGCAAAGCTCGATTTTTGGAGGAGTCTCTCTTTAAAAGAAATGTATACAGTAAAGAAAGGCTGATGTTATTGGGGTGACAGTCAAGAGTGATTGACTTAACCTTGATTTTTTTTTTTTTTTTTTTGCTTGAGGTCCTGAATAGATTAAATTTCGATTTGATACAATCCTGATTCAATCAGGGAAATTACCATTTTAATAGCTATTTTACTTGTGAGGGAAAAAAAAACAATTTTAAAGACCTAATGCTTGCAAATTGTACCAGGAATACTCTAACTTTAATACATAAATTATCACATAAAGAACTGACCCAAAATCAGTTACAGTAATGCACTTTTTATTATTTAACTTAGGATTTCACAAAGTGCTAACAAGTGCTTTCTTTAGTGCAAAGGGTGTGTAATATCAAGTAAACAACCCAGAGTAAGTAAACAAATTAAATGCATGAAGCATGTATACATAATCTCACTGTATTTCAGTCCCTCCAGGATTTCATTGGCTGTTTTTTTTGATTGTTGTGGCCCAAAAGGCCTGAATTTGTGGGAGCTTTTCCAAAAAGTTGCGATAAAAGTTGTGACATTTTTAGAGGGTTTTTTTGCGCTGAAAGTTGTGTGAGGAAGTACAGATTTTAAAGTAGCTGCTTTTTATCCCTCGCTGGTCGAAGAGCCCTTTGGGCGAAGACCGAAGGGGGATTATGTTATGGGTCAGTCTGTCTGTCCCACTTTTGTGAGATCAACTCCTCCTACAGTTTTGGTCCAATTGGTTTGAAACTTGGTACCATGGTTTGATATACACCAAGGATGTGCATATTGCAATTTCACTCTCATTGGATGACCTTGAGATCAAAGGTCAGGTCAGATTTTTTCCTAAATCTTTTGAACACAGTAACTACTGAAAGAAATGATGTATACTTTTCAAATCAATACAGTAGTTGTATCTGATACACAGCTTGGATGACTTACACCCTCACCGAACTATGGGTTTGGTGTCAAGGGGTCAAAGGTTCAAAGTTAACATTGCAGTTGCACTATGGTAGATGCTACATTTACTATTACTATAAAACGAGTAAAGCTAGGGCCACCAAACCTGGGATACATGTTCACCTTGGGATCCTGAACTCTGACTATGGGTTTGGAGTCAAAAGGTGAAGGTTAACATTTCTTATGCCTCATTACTGTACAGTGCATAAAGCTAGGGCCACCAAACCTGGTACACAGGTTCACCTTGGAATCCTGACCTCTGACTATGGGTTTGGGGTAGGGCTGCATAGTTAATTGAATTTTGATCACAATTTTGGCTGCCACGATTAAATTAACGTGATTGTCGGCGATATTAACGTTTAAAATGTGGGCTGTGCTGCACATCATGTCAAGTATTTTCTCAACCAACAGCCAGCCGACCACCAGGGGGCGAATGCACATTAGGGCAACATTAAGCTGCAGAACTGACAAGCACGCGCACCCTGTAGCGGCAGCCTTAAGTTTTCAATAGCGGACTGGTGTGATGGTGAAACATAAACCAGATGTCGGGAGCAGAAGATGACAATACAGCAACACATGGAAGAGAGGAGCTATTGCCTCGAAAGGATCATCATCTGTTGTCTGGACATGTTTTGGATTCAGGGCAAGTGATGCTGACTAAAAGGAAATTATATGCAAAAACATGCAAGTTGGGTAAATTGGCATCAAACTGGGGATTCTAAATTGTCCTTAGGTATGACTGTGAGAGTGAATGGTTGTCTGTCTCTCTGTGTTGGCCCTGCGATGGACTGGCGATCTGTCCAGGGTGTACCCTGCCTCTCGCCCAAAGATGCTGGGATAGGCTCCAGCCCCCCCGCAACCCAAAAAGGATTAAGCGGGATGACGATGGATGGAGTGGCATAGAGCTGTGTCTGTGCCACAGGGCAACACAAATAACTTATTCAACCACCTGACAAAACACCACAAACACAAGTACGATAAATGCATGAAGGCTAAAGCGAATATCACTTTACTAAATCACAGTCTGTGTCCGGCACCGACCCAGTTAACCATAATATCAATTTGAGACTTTATTATAAACTTGTGGATTATTTTAGAGCTAATTTTTGTCTATTTTTTTTAATAAAATTACCAGGTTTTTATATATATATATATATACAGTGTATATATATATATATATATATATAAATTTGAAACGGATTGTGGTAAAATTTTGAATTTTTCCCTTATACAATTTACAGTTTAGACCATAATTTTGCACAGCCAGAACGGAACAATAATTTAACTCTGATTTCAAAGAAAAAAATATTAATAAAATTATATTTAATGAAATAAATTAACTTAAATTACCAAAGATTCTATTATTTCGGTTATAATGTTTCTGTATATTTACACACATGGACAAAATTGTTGGTACCCCTCTGTTAATGAAAGAAAAACCCACAATGGTCACAGAAATAACTTGACAGACAATGCTTTTGAATTGTGGTTCAACAGAATTATTTTAAAAAACAAACTCATGAAACAGGTCTGGACAAAAATGACGGTACCCTTAACTTAATATTTTGTTGCACAACCTTTTGAGGCAATCACTACAATCAAACGATTTCTGTAATTGTCAGTGAGACTTCTGCACCTCTCAGCAGGTATTTTGGCCCACTCCTCATGAGCAAACTGCTCCAGTTGTCTCAGGTTTGAAGGGTGCCTTCTTCAGACAGCATGTTTCAGCTCCTTCCACAGATGTTCAATAGGATTTAGATCAGGGCTCATAAAAGGCCACTTTAGAATAGTCCAATGTTTGGCTCTTAGCCATTCTTGGGTGTTTTTAGCTGTGTGTTTTGGGTCATTATCCTGTTGCAAGACCCATGACCTGTGACTGAGACCAAGCTGTCTTGACACTGGGCAGCACATTTCTCTCTAGAATACCTTGATAGTCCTGAGATTTCATTGTACCCTGCACAGATTCAAGACACCCTGTGCCAGATGCAGCAAAGCAGCCCCAGAACATAACAGAACCTCCTCCATGTTTCACAGTAGGGACAGTGTTCTTTTCTTGGTATGCTTCATTTTTGTGTCTGTGAACATAGAGCTGATATGGCTTGCCAAAAAGTTGCAGTTTTGTCTCGTCTGTCCATAGGACATTCTCCCAGAAGCTTTGTGGCTTGTCAACATGCAGTTTGGCAAATTCCAGTCTGGCTTTTTTGTGATTTGTTGTGGTGTCCTCCTTGGTTGTCTCCCATGAGACAACCGTCATTGTTTGGCTCAAACAATGACGGATGGTGCGATCTGACACTGATGTACCTTGACCTTGGAGTTCCCCATGAATGTGTTTAGAGGTTGTTCTGGGCTCTTTTGTTACCATTCGTATTATCCGTCTCTTCCATTTTTCATCAAGTTTCCTCCTGCGGCCACGTCCAGGGAGGTTGGCTACAGTCCGGTGGATCTTAAATTTCTGAATAATATGTCAGGGATGGCAATTTTCCGCCGATCCACAGATTTCCGCCGATTTATTTTCAAATTGATCATTTCTGTGAATCGTCTAAATCCGTTGAGAAAATTTTAGGGGGGGGTAAGGTACCTTATTGTTACCGATTTTAGCGAAAATCAACACGATTACATAGGCGCTCGGCGCTTCCCCGGGTCAAGTCTCGCGATAACCCGGATGTACTCAAGCTACTGCTGTATTGTAAACAGCCCTGCGATTGGATAGTTGCAAACGATTGGACCAATCAAATGGCTCGTATGCTTTGTCAAAAATTCATGGCGGCTTGTTCTCAGGGATGTGATTTTTTTTTCCGGTAATTCGCCGAATTCCGCTTTATTTTATCTTCCAGGAAGATAAAGTACGTTAAGTACGTTAGCGGCTTGTGGTCCACGAACGCAGTGAAGGTGTGCCCTTTCAGCCAGAACTTTAAGTGGCGTATGGCCAGGTGGAGAGCCATTAACTCTCTGTCGAACACGCTGTATTTACGCTCACTGTCGTGCAAAGACCTGCTAAAAAAAAAAGGTGAGCGGCTGCCAAGAACCGGCAACGCATTGCTCCACGACGGCCGCTATGTCCATGTCCGAGGCGTCGGTAGTGAGCGCTGTTTTAACCTCAGAATGCCTGCTCCCGTTCAGGAGTCCAGTCGACTCTGTCTGCCGGTTTCCGTTTGAGTGCAGCGTACAACGGCTGTATGAGCTGGGCTGCGCGGGGGAGGAAAATGAGCTGCTCAAGACTCAATGGAGATTGAAACTGGTGATCTGAAATGAATGCTGAAATTATAAAAAGTAATGGTATGTTGGAATTTTATTACTATTATGGAATAGGTAAAATTAACTGATTTTGATTTGATCAAGTGTTAAAGCATGTGATGGATAATGCTTGTTGGAATATTTACCTCCGCCAAGGAGGTTATGTTTTCATCGGCGTTGGTTTGTCTGTCTGTCTGTCTGTTAGCAAGGAAAAGTTATGGACGGATTTTCATGAAATTTTCAGGAAAGGTGTGTAATGGCACGGGGAACAGATGATTAGATTTTGGTGATGATCTGAGAGTGCATACCTCCACCAAGGGCTTTTTTGTATTTGTGCAGCAGGATTACACAAAAACTGCTGGATGGATTTGGATGAAATTTTCACCAGAGGTGGTTCTTGGGCTAGAGAGGAACACATTATATTTTGGTGATGATCTGAGAATGCATACCTCAGCCAAGGCGCTTATCTTCTCACAGTGTGTTAGCAACAATACTCCAAAACTGATGGACAGACTTTGATGCAATTTTCACCACAAGTGGCTATAGGCCTACACACAAACCCATTACATTTTGGAGTTGATCCATGACAAACGGAAGGAGCCTTGGCGGAGGTATGCGCTCTGAGTGCTTTTCTAGTTTAGGAATGCCATCTTCTTGGAACATAAGTCAATATTATACAGTAATAAGTGGCATTCAGCTGTTTGTTTTATGTCATTTAAGCACAGTTCTGGTACTTAAAAATCATAAAAACCCAGGAGCTTTGGGAGGTGAAGTGACAGTAAAGGTGAAAATTGGCTCAAAGTTCAATGAGGTAACAGAAACACTCGGACAGTTTCTGAAGAAACCAGAAAAGGAGATGAAGTTCAAAGTTCAGAGACTGACACAGCTTGCTGCCAAAAGGAAGAAAGTTTCACATTAGAAGTGACTTGGTGACCAGTGTAAATAGTGTAATAAACTCTTATAGAACTGTTAAATATGTTGGACTAAAGACAGTGAGACAACATTGAAGAAAAAGTAAGTTAACTTTTCATTAAATTTAATGATTTATCTAAGTCTAGTATTTCATTTTTTTTAATCATTTTTTTCAGTCTAAATTACTTCTGTTTTACTGAAAACCTCCCAGCTTCAGGGGGGCCGTGCCCCCCGGCCCCCCCATAAGTCAATCGACCAAATTAGATTTCAGCTGAAATCAGAATTTCCTGTTGTCATCCCTGATAGACTGTCTCAGACTATACTAGCATCAGCACCGGATCACCCCAGGGCTGTGTACTTTCCCCCCTACTCTTCTCCCTTTACACCAACTCCTGCACCTCCAGCCACCAGTCTGTCAAGTTGATCAAGTTTGCGGACGACACCACCCTCATCGGGCTCATCTCCAACGGCGACGAGTCCGCCTACAGGAGAGAGGTGGCCCAGCTGGCGTCCTGGTGCAGCAATAACAACCTGCAGCTGAACGCTCTGAAGACAGTGGAGATGATTGTAGACTTCAGGAAAGTCACTACTCCTCTGCCCCCCCTCACCCTCTCAGGCTCTCCCATCACCACTGCTGATTCCTTCCGCTTCCTAGGCACTACCATCACCAGGGACCTCAAATGGGAGCTGACCATCAGCTCACTCATCAAAAAAGCCCAGCAGAGGATGTTCTTCCTGCGGCAGCTGAGGAAGCTCAAGCTACCCACCAAGATGTTAGTGCAGTTCTACACAGCCATCATCGAGTCCATCCTCACCACCTCCATAACCGTGTGGTACGCAGGAGCCACTGCCAGGGACAGACTAAGGCTGCAGCGCGTCGTGCGCACTGCTGAGAAGGTGATCGGCTGCAAGCTCCCATCTCTCCAGGATCTGTACATCTCCAGGACCCGGAGGCGTGCTGGCCGGATCATAGCCGATCCCTCACACCCTGGTCACGTACTGTTTGCCCCCCTCCCCTCTGGTAGAAGACTTCGGTCCATCCAGACTAAAACCTCCCGTCACATGAACAGCTTCTTCCCCTCTGCCATTAGACTGCTGAACACTAAGTGACTTATTGACTCTCGTGCACCATGTACAGCAGCTCAACCAGACTCATGTCAATCATCACTGTTTTCTTCCTGCATTACCGACTGCACTATATACACTCACCGGCCACTTTATTAGGTACACCTGTCCAACTGCTCGTTAACACTTAATTTCTAATCAGCCAATCACATGGCGGCAACTCAGTGCATTTAGGCATGTAGACATGGTCAAGACAATCTCCTGCAGTTCAAACCGAGCATCAGTATGGGGAAGAAAGGTGATTTGAGTGACTTTGAACGTGGCATGGTTGTTGGTGCCAGAAGGGCTGGTCTGAGTATTTCAGAAACTGCTGATCTACTGGGATTTTCACGCACAACCATCTCTAGGGTTTACAGAGAATGGTCCGAAAAAGAAAAAATATCCAGTGAGCGGCAGTTCTGTGGGCGGAAATGCCTTGTTGATGCCAGAGGTCAGAGGAGAATGGCCAGACTGGTTCGAGCTGATAGAAAGGCAACAGTGACTCAAATAACCACCCGTTACAACCAAGGTAGGCAGAAGAGCATCTCTGAACGCACAGTACGTCGAACTTTGAGGCAGATGGGCTACAGCAGCAGAAGACCACGCCGGGTGCCACTCCTTTCAGCTAAGAACAGGAAACTGAGGCTACAATTTGCACAAGCTCATCGAAATTGGACAATAGAAGATTGGAAAAACGTTGCCTGGTCTGATGAGTCTCGATTTCTGCTGCGACATTCGGATGGTAGGGTCAGAATTTGGCGTCAACAACATGAAAGCATGGATCCATCCTGCCTTGTATCAATGGTTCAGGCTGGTGGTGGTGGTGTAATGGTGTGGGGAATATTTTCTTGGCACTCTTTGGGCCCCTTGGTACCAATTGAGCATCGTTGCAACGCTACAGCCTACCTGAGTATTGTTGCTGACCATGTCCATCCCTTTATGACCACAATGTACCCAACTTCTGATGGCTACTTTCAGCAGGATAATGCGCCATGTCATAAAGCTGGAATCATCTCAGACTGGTTTCTTGAACATGACAATGAGTTCACTGTACTCAAATGGCCTCCACAGTCACCAGATCTCAATCCAATAGAGCATCTTTGGGATGTGGTGGAACGGGAGATTCGCATCATGGATGTGCAGCCGACAAATCTGCGCCAACTGTGTGATGCCATCATGTCAATATGGACCAAACTCTCTGAGGAATGCTTCCAGCACCTTGTTGAATCTATGCCACGAAGAATTGAGGCAGTTCTGAAGGCAAAAGGGGGTCCAACCCGTTACTAGCATGGTGTACCTAATAAAGTGGCCGGTGAGTGTAGTTCTCCACAGTATCTGCTGCTGGCTAATATATATTTTAACTGTTGACCAGTATCACTTAATCTTATCCTACACTTTATTACATGTATAGTTTATTTCTCTTATCTTATCATGTTTAATGTTGCAGCATTGTACCGAGACAAATTCCTAGTTTGTGTACTACATGAACAATGGCAATAAACCTGATTCTGATATGTGCAACTGTAGTCACAGGAACATCAAGCTGCTTGGAGATGGTCTTATAGCCTTTACCTTTAACATGCTTGTCTATAATTTTCTTTCTAATCTCCTGAGACAACTCTCTCCTTTGCTTCCTCTGGTCCATGTTTAGTGTGGTACACACCTACTTGTCACCCTTTAAATAGGCCGACTGACTGATTACAAGTTTGTAGACACCTGTGATGTTAATTAGAGGACACATCTTGGTTGAACATGTCCCCATGGTCACATTATTTTCAGTCCTTTCTAGGGGTACCATCATTTTTGTCCAGGCCTGTTTCATGAGTTTGTTTTTTTAACTAATTCTGTTGAACCACAATTCAAAAGCATTGTCTGATTTTCATTGGTTAATTTTCATAGACTTTTTATTTATTACCACTTTTGTCAGATTTGTTATTTCTGTGACCATTGTGGGTTTTTCTTTAATTAACAGAGGGGTACCAACAATTTTGTCCACGTGTGTATAGTTTTTTTTAGAACTTTCCTCACAAACCAAACGGCAGGAAAAACCTCCCTTATTTTGAAATCCAAATGTTGGCACATGTAGTTTGTCTGAATGCTGCTGACGGATTAAAGTCATTGACTTTCTGAATTTCGGTCATCTTAACTTGCCAGGTACATAATAATGAACATAAACTAGTGACACCTTATACACCTTATACATCACGGACACACAGATCGCCCCAAATGTCTCCCGAGCCAGCGGACGGAGCCACTGTTTACAGCAGGAGATGGTACAGCAGGGAACAGCTGCTAGCACTTAACCGCCACTCGGTGCTAACGAAAAAACTCGACATACCGGGAGAAATAAGGCGAAAACGACGTGGGTGTCGTGCTGGTGTAAAACGGCGGCCAAGGAATATAAGGTACAGACCCACCTTCCCATCCGTTGTTATGGGGAATGTACAATCGATATTGGGAAAGTTAGATGAGCTAGCGGCTATCTCCCGCTACGATAGCATATACTGGGAGTGCTGCCTTATATTGTTTACTGAGACGTGGCTAACTGAACTAGCAGCAGATGCTAACATTGAACTGGAGGGTTTCCACGCAATACGGGCAGACCGAACACCAGACAGTGGCAAAGCAAGGGGCGGTGGAGTGATGATCTATGTTAATAACAACTGGTGCAGACCGGGACATATCACTGTTAAACAACAACGCTGCAGCAAAGACATCGAGTTGCTAGCTGTTAGAATGCGGCCTACCTATCTCCCGAGGGAGTACTCACACATGATCTGCATTGTTATTTATGCAAATCCGACGGTGAATGCTGGGACAGCGCGTGACGTCATCCACTCAGTAACTGGCAGGCTGCAGACAGAACACCCAGATGCTCTTCTCCTCATCTCAGGCGATTTCAACCATGTTTCACTGTCTCCCATTCTACCCACGTTCACCCAGTATGTTACATGCCACACTAGAGACAATAAAACACTGGACTTATTCTACGCAAACACTAAGGAGGCGTACACCTCATCACCACTCCTCCCACTCGGGAGATCGGATCACAACTTAGTTCATCTCTGGCCGGTGTACAAACCCCTAGTGCACAGACAACCTCCGGTCATGCGCACGGTGAAGTTATGGTCTGAGGAGGCAATGGACACTCTAAAGGACTGTTTTGAAACCACTGCCTGGGAGCAGCTCTGCGATCCACATGGTGAGGACATCGATGGCCTCACTCACACCATCACAGATTACATCAGCTTCTGTGTGGACATCACCGTCCCCACCAAGACCATATGGTGTTGCTCAAACAACAAACCCTGGATCAACCCTGAGATAAAAACACTTCTGAGAGAGAAGAAGAGGATCTTCAGGTCGGGGAACAGGGAGATGCTGAAGTCCGTACAGAGGGAGCTGAGGAGGAAGATCAGAGAAGGCAAGGACAGCTTCAGGAAGAAGATGGAGGACAAGCTGCAACAGAGCGACATTGGTGGGGTCTGGAGAAACCTTAAAACCATCTCTGGGCTCCAGAATACCTCCCCCCAGGCCACGGGGGGCAGGGAGTGGGCGAACAATCTGAATCAGTTTTTCAATAGGTTTGACCAACCGCCCCCCCCCGACTGCACAACAACCACTGCTGCCTCTGAAGACATCAAGTCCTGCTGCCCACTCCCCACTCCACCATCACCCCCCCACTCCCAACACACAGCCCCCCAACCTGACCCTCACTAAGACCCAGGTGAGGACGGAGCTGAGGAAGATCAAGGCAAGGAAGGCATCGGGACCGGACGGCATCAGTGCAAAGCTCCTAAAGTCCTGTGCAGACCAGCTGTGTGGGATTGTGGAGTACATCTTCAAACTGAGCCTGAAGCTGGGGAGGGTACCGCAGTTGTGGAAAACATCTTGTGTGGTACCTGTACCAAAGACTTCCCACCCCAAAGATCTGAACAGCTACGGACCAGTGGCCCTGACGTCCCACATGATGAAAACCCTGGAGAGACTGCTTCTTGCTCACCTCCGCCCCCTGGTGGGACCAGCGATGGATCCACTCCAGTTCGCCTACCAGCATGGCATTGGGGTGGAGGATGCGGTCATCTTCCTCCTTCACCGTTCTCTGTTCCACCTGGAGAAGCCCGGGAATGCGGTGAGGATCATGTTCTTTGACTTCTCCAGTGCTTTCAACACCATCCAACCGATGATCCTGAAGGACAAGCTGCTGTGCGCAAGGGTGGACCAGCACCTGTCATCATGGATCCTGGACTACCTCACTAACCGGCCACAGTTTGTGAGAACCCGGGATTGTGTGTCCGACACAATCATCGGTAGCACGGGGGCCCCCCAGGGAACGGTTTTGGCTCCCTTCCTGTTCACCCTTTATACTGCGGACTTCTCACACAACACAACACACTGCCATCTACAGAAGTTCTCTGATGACTCTGCGATAGTTGGCCTCATTTCCAACGGAGATGAAGCTGAGTACAGAGGGCTTACCCAGGACTTCATGTACTGGTGCCATCGGAACTGCCTCCAGATCAACGCGAGGAAAACTAAGGAGCTGGTGGTGGACTGCCGCAGGCAAGGACAACCCCTCACAGCACCAGTAAATATACAGGGAACAGACATCGAGATGGTGACATCCTACAAGTACCTGGGTGTTCATCTGAACAATAAACTAGACTGGTCACACAATACTGACGCACTCTACAAGAAGGGGCAGCGCAGGCTGTTCCTACTGAGGAGACTCAAGTCTTTTGGTGTACAAGGGGCGCTGCTGAAGACATTCTACGACACAGTGGTGGCATCAGCCATCACTTTTGGAGTGGTCTGCTGGGGCAGTGGCATTACAGCAGCTGATAGGAAGAGACTGAACAAACTGATCAAGAAAGCTAGATCTGTCCTGGGGCAGCGCCTTGACCCAGTGGAGGAGATGGGAGAGAGAAGGATGGTGGCTAAACTGTCATCTCTGCTGGAGTCCGAGTTCCACCCTATGCAGGACACACTGAATGCAGTAAGGAGCTCATTTAGCAGCAGACTACATCATCCTAGGTGCACAACCGAGAGGTTTCGCAGGTCCTTCCTACCTACGGCTGTCAGACTGTACAACCTAAGCAGGGCTGCTCGCAGAGATAGCAAAAAGACGTGACAACCTAATAGTATTGAATGCAAAAGACGCAATAGACTTACACAATGGTCCCCTCCGGTATACAACTGGTGCATTCCAAATAAGAGTATAGGTAGGAATAATAGTATAGGGTGGAAAAAACTGAAAATTTTAATAAGAGTATAGGGCGTAATAATAGTATAGGCTGGAAATTTGTTAAAATTTCAATAAAAGTATAGGTGCGCAATAATAGTATAGGGACGCACAATACATACAAAGTTAACCACTTGCACTCCGGGCAATTTTCCTAAAAATGCCCAAAAATAACGTGCCCAAAGTAAATCGAAAGCTGTTATTCAACCCTTTGCAGCATCTTCATGGGGTTGGTCTCATTTAAAAGAAAACACTTTGAATTTTTTGGCAAAAAAACATAATCTCTCTACGTGCTCCGGCCACTGAGTTACAGTCATCTAAACATACTGAACTTGAAGAAAAAAAAATTGGACACAGTGTTTTTTTGGATACAAATGCTTGTAAATAACACACAGCTGTCCGATCCGGCTGGAAAATGCAACAGAAATGTAGAACCAAGTGTTATCCAGCTGAGATCCAAATTTGGTAACAATACCACAAAAAATGAATATTTTACACAGCTTTGTTCTCAGGCTGTTCCCAGGCGTTTTGGAACTGTGCCAAATTGTGCCAAATGGCACAGTTTGGAAAAACGTCTGTAACTTTTGAATAATTCAATGTAGAATCTTCATTTTAGGCTCTAATGAAAGGTCACACTCAGGGCTGTGTGTGTGTGTGGGCGGGGGGTCGTTCCCCCCCCCCCCCGCTATCAAGGACCGAGTTCGGCCCTCGCTACATGACGGATTACACTCCTTGCATGTTTTCACAGCGGCCCCCCCCCCCCCGCTACTGTGTGTGTGTGTGTGTGTGGGGGAACCGTGAACGGACCGTGAAGGCCCCCCCCCCCCCCTCGCTACAGAAGAGGGCCATCGCTACATGATGGAATAGACTCATATGCTTCCCCCCGCGGACCGGGGGGACGGTTCATTTGCCGTGTTCGGACCGTGAACGCCCCCCCCCCCCGCTCCTCTTCTGCAGCGGGGGGGGGCGTTCACGGTCCGAACACGGCAAATGAACCGTTTATCGCGGCGCACGCACTTCGTACTTCGTGTGCAGTACAGTTGTAATTTACCGATCGGTCAAAAGTCATTTTTGGATTACAGTTTTCAGGGATAAATAATAATTTAGCTTATAACACCTTACCTCTTCAAAGCAGCAGAGTCGTGGCGAACATCTCTTCCCCCATTGTCAGACGAACGCGACGCTGCTCCGCTCGTGGATCCCGATCAACATAATTCCATTATTGTCGTTTTGGCGAATGATTTACGACTTACGACTTTTGTCGTTGGCCTCCGTCTATTCTGCTGGAATGAGTGCAGGTCCCACTTGTGGGTGTTCTCCATGCTGCTGGGTGAGCCTGGGTCTGTAGTAGATTCGTCCAGCGTCCTTTGTTTTCATCTGTTGCAACAGTAAATCTCTCTTCACCCAGCCTGAATTTCTGTGCTTCAGTTGGCTCCTGCATTCACAGTAGGCGGGTCCTCCTTCCTAGATTTTCATTCATTGGCTCTTCAAGGTTTCAGAAACCCAATTCAAGGCTCTTATTAGTCGAATGAGAGGTTAATCAGATGAACTAATCTGTTCGCGGCTGTCTCTGCAGTTTTGTTTTTAGTGGTGCTTGGACGCCACTACATCACCATCACCACCATCATGCGTCCAAGCGCGCACGAGGGCGCTCTCGTGCGCCCTCGTGCGTCCTAGAACGCAGAGACTTGCCCGCCCGCGGAACAACGGAGTGCAAGTGGTTAAATAATGTTCATAATTATGCCTGAGATATTGAAATATCTACAAAATTAAAAGAAACCATCTTCTGAATTGGTTTTATTTCTTTTGAAAATATTGTATGAACAATTTATCAGAGGAACATTAATAGCAATTTAAAATTTACCAAATTTAATGGTGAAGTTTAAACATTTGAAAAAAAAAATAATACAACAAATGTACCAGTATATTCATAATATTGCAAATCAGCTTACTAATACTTGCTACCTGCCAAAAATATGAGGATTTAGTTTACAAATATACAGTATATATTTACTTTATAATTAAACAATATAGCATATAATGATTTTATTGTTGATTAGGGTTCACATACAGACATATTATTAAACTTGTTTCCTTATTGTACTTCTAGTTCAGATACATGTATGTTACCAGTAAATGTTACCAGTGAATGTATCAGTAATCAGAATCAGAATCAGCTTTATTGGCCAAGTATGCACAACACATACAAGGAATTTGACTTTGACTTAATGGTAGATGAAGATACATCTTTGCACTAATGCAGTATGCAGTACAAGCATCTGTACTGGCATCTGTTTGAATTGAATGAATTGAACTAGCCACCATAATACAAATGTACACAATTTATGGTCAACTGCATTTTCAGTCAGTATCTGTCTATGTTGTTCAATACTAGTATGCTATGTTTTGCTTCATGCCTAGAAATGAGCTACAATTTATGGATGATATCTTCTGCTTTCTGGATATCTTCATCTCTGACACGGAATAGTATACGTCGTCTTGAGCTGCCTTGTGGAACATACACTGGATTGCTGAAGACACACAAGGCCCGGGCCACTCGGGCACATGGCATGACGACATGTAGACTGTTTTGTAAACAACCGGCACATGTATCCCGAACACAGCCGAACACAGCCGAGATAATACGGAAATAAAGGAAGTGCCTCCGACAGCTTTTTCAGCCAATTACGAGGAGTGATTTAGTGGCTGCGGGCCTGCTGCTTAGTACACACACACTTGAAAAAAATATATACATACGAGTGCCACACTTCAATCGGTAAAGCTTTGAATAAATCTCGAAAAAATGTCCTTCATGTCAAAGCTGGCGCGGACCCTGAAAATGCACATGCTTTGTGCAGCGCAACCCTCTGGTTTGGACAGCCTCGCTGGTGTCCTGATGGCAACGAACGCAGCACCCGGCAGTGAGTCTCCGACGACAAGTTAACGCAGCAGCCTGACTGATCTGCCCTCCCTTCCGCTTCAGGGAGACTTACGACGCAGAGTTTCCAGGCGAAACTCTCTGGAGAACACCCACGACTGGGACCTACGTTCAGGTCCACGCGTTCTGATAAGCGTATAGACCCAAATAAAACCGTATAGGGTGACATAGGGCATATCCCAATAAGCGTATAGACCCAACTAAGACCGTATAGGGCTGCATTTTTGGGCGAAATAAATACCCGTACATGTATGGGTATTTGGAATGCACCAGTAGTAAAATACCGGTAGCTACGGAGGGTGAGAATATGTATGGGTACATAATCATACCATGTAGGATAACTAAGTAGAAGGTTATGCTGTTTCATTCCATTTAGCTACAATGCTCCGCACTGTGTGTGTTTATATATTTATTCCATCTAGCGACAATGCTCCACACTGTGTGTTTATATATTTACATATTTATTCCATCTAGCTACAATGCTCCGCACTGTGTTTATATATTCATATATTTATTCCATCTAGCTACAACGCTCCACACCATGTGTGTGACTATATATTCACATATTTATTCCATCTAGCTACAATGCTCTGCACTGTGTTTATATATTTATTCCATCTAGCTACAATACTCCACACTGTGTGTCTATATATTTATGTTTATATGTACATATGCATACTTGCTGCTCTTGTTTTTTTCTTGCCTTCTGATTGTTGCTCTGAGTGTTGCTATCCCTGTGCTGTTGCAATCCTGGAATTTCCCCATTGTGGGACTAATAAAGGCTTATCTTATCTTAATATTGTAGTGGCTGGTGAAGTAAATTCTTAGCGATTCAGTCACTCTTGCCTTTCCCTGCATATGAAGCCTAACCACACATGTTTGCTAAGCAGTTCCTCTTTAATGTTCCCATTACCAACGGGTTAAAACAATCATAAATGCCTCCACTGCTTATATACCTATTCTGCTTTTTTTCCCCGCGTTTAAAGTACTTTAATAAGCTCATGCTTCTCTCGGACAGCAACACTGGAGACACTCTGCCTACTGACTGACAGTCACGCGGGCAGGGTGCTTTCGAACTCCGACACGCGGATGACTGTCATGCGTGTTGTTTGTGTGCGTGCTTGCGGCGTGTCATTCCTTAATTTATTTTTTTTAAATTTATATTTCCTCTTAGCGTGGCGGCATAACTTCAAGGGTGGCGGCCCGCCATGTGGCAGTGTTACCAGAGGAATCCCTGCTTAAGGCATGTGGGATTAAAAGTTATTGAAAGCTTGAGTTTTTGTCAATGGCCGTGGCCTGCATGGGTTCTCAAAGTTTGATGTGTCACCATGAAACAGGAAGTTGTTGTATTTTGGACATAAAAGGTCCGATCTGCACCATACGTCACAGGTATGATGACAGTCTCTCACTGAACGTATCTGCATATCAATATTCGGTCACTGCAATTGCTCTGCCCACTCAGAACAGGAAGTGACATGTTTTTTCACTTAGACTTGTCCATTAACGCTTCTACATCACAGTACCTACAGTCCTGTTAAGGACACAAGCAGACAAGTTGATGACGCTTCAGTCTGAACACTGAGAAGTTTCGTTGAGAGATGTGCCCATAGGGCTACCATGAATTTTTGTTTCTCGACATAATAATTGCTATAAATCACACACGTGACCCAATCTTAACCAAACTCACTAGGGTTAATCACAGTTCTGCACTGAACACATCTACATGCAAATCAGTGTTTCCTCTGGCTTAAAGACCTTGGTGCAGTGGCAACATATTTTCTTCCGGGGGGGCAGGGGGCAGAAAACACATGACAATTTTGTAACCGGAATCTGTTAATTTTATACTATTTGTTTCTTTTTTAAAATTTTCCACAGTAACTCTGCAAACTTACCATTTGAAGTATTGTACAACCAAGGCTTGAATATTGGAATATTGGGCCAATTGGGGTCCCACCCAGACGTCCTGTGTTGGGACTTTTTAGTGGCGTCATCTTTCGCTCCTTCCTCTGCTCTCACCTCTCCTGGACCCTCTGCCTGGACATTTTCCTCTCCTTGGCTCCTCTTTTCTCTCTCATCTTGCCCTCTCTGAGCTCTGTCTAATTCAGGGTTTCTCTCTGTCTATGGTGGTATACAAACAGATTAGAAAATATCAAGTGTCTTGTTTTGTCCTGCAGGATTTTTTTTGTCATGGTTTACATAAATGACAAAAATGTGGTTTTTCTTTTTTGTATTTTTATTCTAGTGTTTCTTTTTTCCATTGAGAGAGCAGGGAAGGGAAAAACATTCATATTAGTAATTTACTCATGCATACTTAAATTACATTATCAAAGGTGGGTATAGTAACCAGAAATTCTACTCATGTAAACGCAGTGCTGTGAAATTAATAATTAAAATTAGACAGCCAAAAATTTCTAGTTAAGGATGCAAAAGGCACCCAATTCAAAACTTGAGTAATGACTTCAGTCTTGAAGGTTTGAGGTTTTTCTCCAAAATTTATAACAATTTTCTTGTAGTTTTTTACTTTTTCTCTGCCAATCTATCCAAATTTGAACCATTTCAGTGTTTCCTCTGGCTTAAAGACCTTGGCGCGGTGGCAACATATTTTTCCCGGGGGGGGGGCAGAAAACACATATGTATGAATATGTTAATTTTATACTATTTATTTCTTTTTTTAATTTTGCACAGTGACTTTGCATATAATAATGCATCAGATTTATATAGCGCTTTATCATAGACACTCAAAGACGCTTTTTACAGATACATTATTCATTCACTCCAGACAGACAGTGGTAGTGGCAAGCTACGACTGTAGCCACAGCTGCCCTGGGGCAGGCTGACGGAAACAGGAAACATGGCTGCCAATCCGGGCCAACAGCCTCGCCGGCCGCCACCTAACATTTATACACATTCATACCCAGTGTTTTGGACACTGGAGGCAAGGTGGGTAAAGTGTCTTGCCCAGGGACACAATGGAGGATATCTGGGGAGAGCGGGATTCGAACCGCCAACCATCCGGTTATTGGACGACCCACTCTACCTCCTGAGCTACTGCCGTGCATATGGAACTTACAATTTGAAGTATTGTACAACCAAGGCTTGAGTGTTGGAATATTGGGCCATTTAGGGTCCCACCAAGACGTCCTGTATTTGGACTTTTTACTGGTATCATCCTTCTCTCCTTCCTCTGCTCTCACCTCTCCTGGACCCTCTGCCTGAACACTTTCCTCTCCTTGGCTCCTCTCTTCTGCCTAATCTTTCCCGCTCTGAGCTCTGTCTAATTCAGCTTCTCTGTCTATGGTGGTATACAAACAGGTTAGAAAATATCAAGTGCCATGTAAATTAAAGGAGACAACCAAAAACTTCTAGTTAAGGGTACAAAAAGCACCCGCTTAAAACTTGAGTAATGACTTCAGTCTTGAAGATTTGAGGTTTTTCTCCTAAATTTATAACAGTTTTCTTATAGTTTCTACTTTTCTCTGTAAATTTATCTAAATTTTTGGATTATTTTATGGCTAATTTTTGTCTGTTTTTTGTTAAATAAAATTACTGTTTTTTTAAAATAAATTTGAACCAGACTGTGGTATTTTTGTTTTACTTTTTCCTTGTAACAACTTATATTTTTGACCATAACTTTGCAGTCAGAACAGAACAATAATTTAACTCTCATTACAAAGAAAAAAATATTAATAAGATTGTATTTGAATTACTGATTTTGAGAGCTGAATATGACAAAAAATCAGCGAATAGAGCTGCCTCGAGTCTTCTAAGATTGAAACAATCTTTTTATGAACAAGGTGAAAAATCAGGAAAGTTATTGGCATGGCAGATTAAACAATTAGAATCTAAAACACCAATTACCAGTATTATATATAGTATTATATGCTCTGAGTGTTGCTATCCCTGTGCTGTTGCAATCCTGGAATTTCCCCTTTGTGGGACTAATAAAGGCTTATCTTATCTTATCTTATCTTATCTATAAGTAAGGGACAGGTAGTTATAGATCCTTCAGAAATTAATAGAGCCTTTAGAGATTACTATGAAAAATTATATGATACCAAAAATGAATCTGACTTAACAAAACTACATGGGTTTTTGAATGAACTATTTATACCGTGTATTCCAAATGAAAATAGGGAGATACTGGAGTCTAAAATTAGTCAAGAAGAAGTTGGACTAGCCATTGATAATATGAAATCAGGAAAAAGTGCAGGACCAGATGGTCTTCCAGTTGACCTTTATAAAAAATTTAAGAATAAATTAACAAAACCTTTTTTGGAAATGGTTTTAGAAGCATTTCAAAATAGTAATTTACCATCATATATGAATAATGCCTTAATTATACTGTTGCCAAAACCAGGTAAGCCCTCTAATAAATGTGAAAATATGAGACCAATAAGCCTATTAAATGCCGACCTTAAGATAATCTGTAAAATTTTAGCAAGACGAATACAAGAAATTTTACCAAATATTATTAATCGAGATCAGAATGGCTTTATAAAGGGAAGACAAGGCTTCCATAATGTAAGAAGACTATTTAATATTATTTATTCTAATAAAGAAGCACCGGATACAGCTCTCTTATCACTGGATGCCGAAAAAGCCTTTGATAGAGTTGATTGGCCCTTTCTTTTTGAAGTCTTACAAAGGTTTGGACTTGGAAATAATTTCATAAAATGGGTTCAAATAATATATAATAATGCTACTGCAGAAATTCTAACAAATAACAATATTTCAAAATCAATAAAAATCAATAGAGGATGTCGACAAGGCTGTCCACTTTCACCTTTACTGTTTACTATGGCAATTGAACCTTTAGCGATGGCGATACGTCTACAGTCACAAATATATGGAATTAAAGTTGGACCAACAGAACATAAAATCTCCCTGTATGCCGATGACATAATTTTGTTTATGTCTAATCTTAAAAAATCAATTCCGACCTTGTTGAATTTAATAAAGAATTTCGGGGAAATATCAGGATATAAAATAAATAAAACTAAATCTTCAATATTAATGCTAAATGAGACCCAGAGAAATTACCCAGCCCCTGAGGTAAATCAATTCAATGTTGTAAATCAGTTTAAATATTTAGGAATCCAAATTGTGCCTAAGCTAGAATCAGTCGCCAGTGTCAATTATGAAGCCTTAATGACAGATATTGATGAGTTACTTCAGAGATGGATGTCACTACCAATGTCGATGATCGGGAGAATTAATATACTTAAAAGTAATATCTTACCTAAAATACTTTATTTCAATACATTCCCTTACCACCACCTTTAGATTTATTCTCAAGAATTAAAAAAAAGTTAGTGGAATTTATATGGAACAACAGGAGGGCTAGATTACGTCTGTCTTTATTATATTTACCATTTGATCGTGGAGGTCTGAAATGTCCAAATTTTATGTTGTATTATTGGTCGGCACAACTGAGGTCTATGACATATTATTTTTCATCAAATGATCTCCCTCACTGGACTGAAATGGAATCATACAATTTACCTTTACCTCTTCCCATATTCATATACTCAGATTCAGCAAAAAAATTACAAAAACAAGTTAAAAATCCATTTGTAAAGCATATGATCAAAATATGGTGTGAAGCTAAAAACTATTTAAAAGAACCACAGTTATTGTCACAATTTAGTCCAATATGGGGTAATCAATATTTTAAACCAGGGAGTGCGGATGCTGTATTTAAAGTATGGAATTTAAAAGGGATACAAAAGATTCAGGATTTATATTTGCCATGTGCAGAAAACATAATGTCTTTTGAAGAGCTGAGGATCAAATTTAATCTCAATAGAACACATTTTTTTAAATATCTTCAACTTAGAAACTTTATTCGATCAAATCAAAATAAAGCTCTCACTCGACCTATCTATTCATCCTTGGAAAAAATGTTGATGAAAGATAGTAAAAAGGGTATTATTTCAGAGTTTTATAACTCATTGACACTATTTTCAAGTGAAAATTCACTGAAAAGATTAAACTACTGGAAAGAAGATCTGCAAACTGAAATTTCAGAGGAACAATGGGAATTGGCTTGTACAGAAGCTCAAACCAAATCAATAAATGTACGCCTTAAATTGATACATTTCAAATGGTTAATGCGGATGTATGTTACACCGGAGGAGTTAAATAGATATAACAAAAATATACCAGATACATGCACAAAGTGCATGGAAAGTAAAGGAACTCTATTTCATTGTGTATGGGAATGTAGATTAATAAGAATGTTTTGGGAAGAGGTGAGGGTAACAATTGAAAAAATAATCTCAAAACAAATCATATTGAATCCTAAACTGTTTTTGTTGGGTCTGTACCCAGAAAAGCATAATTTTAATAAAAGTGAAAGAACATTCATAGACCTCAGTTTGCTTAATGCCAAAAAATGTATTGCACTATTATGGAAAAAGACTCATAGACCAGATGTGACTCAGTGGTTAAGACAGATGTTAACAAACCTTCCATTAGAAAGAATAACATATATACTGAAATCAAAGGAAATTGTGTTTGAGAATATATGGAGACCTTTTATTGATTATGTAAAAAATTTAAACATAACTCTTGAAGAAGAAGGTGAATGATATGTGTGGACCTTGTAAATTCCAAACTGGTGAACATAATATGTATACTTATGTGTTGGATTGTCTAGACTAAACAGAGGAGCATTGTTGAAGATTTGATTTTGTTGGTGGTTGTTGATGTTTTTTAGTGCATTTTTTTTTGTAGTACTTTAGTGTTAGTGTTTGATTGTTTGTATCATGTTTGTTTAAAAAAAAAGGTTCAATAAAGATATTGTGGAAAAAAAATAAGATTGTATTTAATGATTTAAATTAACTTAAATAACCAAGTATGTCGTTATTTCTGTTATAATATTTCTATATATTTATAGTTTTTTTTTAGAAATCTCCTCACTGCCAAGAAAAACCTCCCTTATTTTGAAGTCCAAATACTGGCACGTTTAGTTTATCTGAAGGCTGCTGACGGATTAAAGTCATTGACTTCGTGAATTTTGGTCATCTTAACTTGCCAGGTACATAATTGGGAAAATAAAGGCAGCCGCTGAAGGACCTCAGTTTAGAGTCAAAAGAGAGCTAGCATTTTTAGCTGTTGCTTTTTGTCACTGCCGCTGGAGAAAAAAAAGGCATGCCTGCTCGTGCGAGAAAAGAGAGAAATTGCCAGTCTCTTTATTCCTGCAATTCCTACAGACCATAACTTAATATTGTAGTGGCTGGTGAAATATATCCTCAGCAATTCGGCTGCATTTGAATTCTAACCACATCTCTTAGCTAAGCGACTCTTCCATTATTGCTCCCGTTTCCAGCAGGTTAAAACCATGATAAACACTTCCAGTGTTTACATACCTCTTCTGATTTTTTTTTTTCCCCCCATGTTTAAAGTACTTTAATAAACTCATGTTTCTGTTGGACAGTCAAGTCTTATTCATGCTGCATTTCCCCTCTAGTCCGCCTTGGTCTGCATATGCTTTGGACAAGCTTGGCACGCACGCAGCGCTGTACATGCTCACTTTTTTCATCGACCCAGGCCAAGCAGTTGACGCATGCCCACAACCATCATTTGTAGTTTCACTCCCGCCCGATAGGTAGCACCAAGGTGCTGACGCGCTAGGATTTTCACCAACGAAGAAACGGCGGACTTCTTCACAAAGTTTCTCTTCAAACAGAGTCCATTTCTGCTGTTTGACTTCCCGGTTTTCATTCCTTTTCCACGAAGATGCTGCTGCCACTAGCGGGACACTGCCTGCTGACTGACTGGAAAGCTCGCGTGGGCGGGCACTTCTAAACTCCACGAGGATGACGGCCACGCGCGTTGTTCATGTGCGCGCTTGCGGAAAGTCATTGCTTCATATATTTTTCTTAACCTCTTGCACTCCGGTGTACCGTGGGCGGGCATGTCTCTGCGTCCTAGAGCGCACGAGGGCGCTGCGTCGTAGAGCGCACTGAAAAAAAAAAAAAAAAAAGCTGCATTTCCGTTCTTCCACTACAGACACAGCCATGAACAGAAAGCCAAAGGAGTGCTTTGATTGGTTTAGATGTGATTGACCTCTCATTCGACTAATAAGAGCCTTGAATTGGGTTTCTGAAACCTTGAAGAACCAATGATTGAAAACCTAGCAAGAAGGACCCGCCTACCAACGGCTGCGAATACAGCCAGCCAATTGAAGCACAGAAGTTCGAAAGCTGTTTTGTGTAAGGCTGGGTGAAGAGAGACTGACTGCTGCAGCAGATGAAAAAAGGACCCGCAGGAAGAACCGCCAGAGACCCAGCAGCACGGAGACCACCCACAAGTGCGACCTGTGTGACAGGGACTGCCATTCGCGCATCGGCCTGTTCAGCCACAGGCGGTGCTGTCCCAGCAGAGTAGACGTTTAGGATTCTCTTCCATGGTCATCATAGACCGACGGAGGCCGACGACGAAGGCTGGGTGACACACACGCGTTTGCCAGTCTTTTTTTCTTACTACTGTTATTTGCTTTGAAAAATCGTTCGCCAAAACCGCAATCATGGAAGTGCAAAACCGCAATAATGGAATTATGGTTTGACCGGGTCGCGTGACCAGAACCACAAGTCCGTAACAAGCGGACCAGCTTCATGTTCGTCTGACAATGAGGAAGAGAAGTTCGCCAGCTACGCTGCTGTTGTGAACAGGTAAGTGTTATAAGCTAAATTATTCTTTATCCCTGAAAATTGTAATCAAATATAACTTTTGACCGATCGGTAAATTACAATTGTGCGTAGTAGACCGCGGCGCACCAGGCAATGTCCGTCCTCTGTAGCGGGGGGGGGGGGGGGACACACACACACACACACACACACACACACAACCCTGAGTGTCACCTTTCATTTGAGCCCAACATCAAGCTTCTATATTGAATCATTCAAAAGTTACAGACGTCTTTCCAAACTGTGCCATTTGGCACAATTTGGCACAGTTCAAAAACGCCTGGGAACAACCTAAGAAAAAAGCTGTGTAATATATTCATTTTTTGTGGTATTGTTACAAAATTTTGACCTCAGCTGGATAACACTTGGTTCTACATTTCTGTTGCATTTTCCAGCCCGGATCTGAAGCTGTGTTATTTGCAAGCATTTGTATCCAAAAAAACACCCAGGCGAAATTTATTTTCTTCAAGTTCAGTATGTTTAGATGACTGTTACTCAGTGGCTGAAGCACTTAGAGAGATTATGACTGTTTTGCCAAAAAATTCAAAGTGTTTTCTTTTAAATGTGACCAACCCCATGAAGATGCTGCAAAGGGTTGAAGAACAGCTTTTGATTTACTTTGGGTACGTTATTTTTTGGCGTTTTTAGGGAAATTGACCAGAGTGCAAGGGGTTAAATTCATATCTCCTTGGCGCGGTGGTAAATTTTCTGGCACGGCGGGCCGCCACTGAGAAATGTGACCAGAGGAAACCCTGCATTTTCCTCAAATTTGTAATTTCCTCTTGTAAAACTGACTTTTCTTGTACATTTGAGACTTTATTATAAATTTGTAGATTATTTTATGGCTAATTTTTGTCTATTTTTTAAAATAAATTTTTTTTTTTAAATAAATTTGAAACAGACTGGTAAATTTTTTACTTTTTCATTATAACAATTTACACTTTTGACCATAATTTTGCAGAGTCAGAACAGAACAATAATTTAACTCTGATTTAAAAGAAAAAAATATTTCATTAAATACAATTTTATTAATTAACTTAAATGACCAACGATGCCGTTATTTCTGTTATAATATTTCTATATATTTATATTTTTTTTTTTTTTGAAATCTCCTCACCACCCAGACAGCAGGGAAAAACCTCCCTTATTTTGAAATCCAAACGTTGGCACGTTTAGTTTGTCTGAAAGCTGGTGATGGATTGAAGTCACTGACTTCATGAATTTCGGTCATATTAATTTACCAGGTACATAATAATGAAGATAAATTAGTTAATATTAACTAAGGTAAAGGTAAAAACATCTCCTTTTCATTCTTGTCTGAAATAAGAAAAACAAAAAACTAATAATTAAAAAGAAGACAGAATGAACCAACTCCAGCTCTTAACCACACCTGTTAGCTAAGCGACTCTTCCATTATTGTTCCTGTTACCAGTGGGTTAAAACCATGATAAATGCCTTCACTGCTTACATAGTTCTTCTGATTTTTTTCCTTGTTTAAAGTACTTTAATAAGCTCATGCTTCCTTTGGACAGTCACACTAGTAGCGAGACACTCTGCCTGGCGACTGGAACGCTCACAGGGGCGGGGTGCTTCTGAACCCCGAGCGGATGACGGTCACGTGCGTTGTTCGTGTGTGCGCTTGCGGACTGTCATTTCTTCATATTTTTTTCTTAAATTTATTTCCTCATAGAGTGGTGAGAAATTTTCAAGCGTGGCGGGCCACCACCGGGAAATGTTACCAGAGGAAACCCTGCAAACAACCTGTGGGTGTGGCCAAGTGGCTCCATGGTGCCCCTACAAGATTTCAAAATTGTAGCCCTGCCCACTGCTTTCGCTGACATATGGAATGAGTTTTAAATATGTATCATGAGAAGACCTACAAAAAAGCCTTAAGTCAACATCTCAGACTTGTAGTTGTGTTTCTCCAAGTTCTCCAGATCTCAGTCCAATCAAGCATCTGTGGCATATGCTGAAGAAAAACAAGTCCGATCCATGGAGGCTCTACCTCTCAGCTTAAAGGATTTAAAGGGACTGCTCTTATTATCATCGTGCCACATACCACAGCACACCTTGAGGGGTCTAGTCAGTCCCTCCAGGATTTCGCGATGTTGCGATCGCGTCAATTCACACAAAATCAACCAATCTGCGCGACCTTGCAGCTTTGTCCAATCACCGCAACTTTCCCGCAATTTTGGCCAATCCTTGTCAACTTCCACCAATTTCACCAATCAGATTTGTCCCTGAGTGGCGCTCAAATGCTCAGTCAAACCAGTCAAATGCATCACTGCTCCACGTTCACTTCCATGTTTACAATGAGTATTAACAGAACACATCAGCAAAAACAGAGTGTGTGATTTAAAAAAAACCCACTCACCCGCAAGGTTTCCAACACCATCCCTTCCTCAGTCTCCCCCAGCCTGCTGGTGGACGTCTTGCCATATCTCCGTCCTGACCACATGTACGAAGTGCTGGGTTTGTGTTGAAAAACGTCTGCCTGCCCCAAAAGCACCCTGTCGCAGGAGCGAGCGTGAGGCGAGATGCCGTAAAACCACAAACAAAACGAGTAAATCTAACACTACAGCCAGTGTTTGAACATTTTGTACATCTTCAGAGGTAAAATCATTACTACATCTGGTCAATGAGCTGTAAAACTGTGAATCTCTGGTTTGGACACAGACGACCCCCTCCCATATGAAAGATGTGTGTGTGACTGTGAAGATACGCAGCAGATAGACAGGTAGGAGTTAGGCACGGAAAGAGAGAATATTCTCTGTAATTTTTATTTATTTATTTTTTTTTTCAGAAAAACACAGACTCCAATAGACAATACAGAGCAACAGAATAAATGATTTCTTTTTTCCTCTCCGCTCGGTACTGAGTGGTTGGGGACCATAGAGAGTTTTCAAATGAAGGTGCTGCCAATAATTTCCAAATCTATCCTCTTTAACATGCATTCAGTGCAGTTTAGCTGTTGTAATGGATGATGTGTTTTCATGGGCTTATTCACCCCATGGACTCTTGCCAGTGAGGACTAGTAGGCTAGTAGTGTAAAGAACAGTGATCCAGGTGAAATTTTGGAGACGGGAACAATTTTTCCAGGTGAGAGCCTGGAATAGAAAAAACATTATTGTGTTCTGCTGTTCGTATCTGAAAGACAATAAAGTTGGTCTTCTTTTTCTTCTTTGGTAAAGGTTTGAAAGACACAACCAGGTGCTTTGAAAGCTGCTACTTGCTAGTTGGGTTTTTCACCGAAAATATTAACAGCATGGTTTTTATAGTGTTTCTTTTTTTTGTTATTGTTCTGGTTGCAGCAAAACTCAAATATTTGTTGCTAAGAAAAGTTTTGGCCAATTTTAATCAGCGGCTGTAGCGATTTAAAAACAAAAAAACAAATGTCACTGCAATGTGAAATACTGTACCTCTCTGTGATCACCCAATTCATATTGGTAAACTGATCTCTGGTTTACCCACTTTCATTTCCCAAACCACCATGAGCCTCAAAATGATGTGCTTAATAAGTCACTGTCAAAGAGTTGAACAAGCTATAAAAATTATATTGTACATATTTTATATTTACCTATTTTGTAAGATGTGTGCCTGTGTTTGTGTCTATGTTGAATGTAATTAGTGGCTTGTAAATATGGATGTCACCAACTGCAAAACAAATCTACCTACGGGTACAAATAAAGTAACCTGAACCTGAACCTGAACAGTTAGGAATCCACCATTTGTGAGATTCTGATACATAAGCAGATTAATTTGCCAGTGTCAGCAGTAAATGCCATCTTGTTTTCTACAGACTGATGACAGTACCAATGATTGGCTGATATGTCCGTGTGTCTCTTGATAACACAATTTGCCGTATTGCAATATTTGCCACCCCTTGTTTATACAGCTGTTATGTGTGGTTGTTACTGGTTGTTGCAACACTCTTATTTTTTTACCATGTTTATGGCCAAAAACAGTTTCACTTTGTACATGTGTTTTTAGTTTAAGGATGTAGTGATTTTATGCCTTCGATTTTGTATTTTATCACAGTATTACTGATCTCAAACCATTTTCTGATTCCCTAAAAACTACAGAATCAAATTACCATGAAAGTTTGACAGCTAGTTCACTAAAAAGTGTTTGATCAGGGTCATTCTTGGTTAGTTGGTTACCACATTCATAATTTTTTATTTTTTTGAAATATCCAAGGCAGGTGTCCATTTAAAAAAAAAAAAAATGTATCAGATCTCTTGGTTTGTCAGAAAATAACACCAAATCCCTTCTACAGAACTAGTGAAAACCCCGTCATACCAGACGACCACAGACCTCCAGTGGAGTGGGTGGATGTGTAGGAAAAAGTCAACCCGGCAAGCTATTATGCAACCCATCAAGCCTATACTTGCTGTTCATATGTTCAACAAGGAAAGGATGTTATAAACAAAGACTAAATTCAAACACAGCCTAAAACCAGATTTAGGCTTGTTCAAAATAATCTGAGATTATCCTCCTCCTACAGAGGGATGGCAAAAACCATTTTGGCCTCTGTGTCATCTGTGTTTTCATGACATATTTGGGAAAGTTAAAATATGAGGATGGGGGGATTTTGGTGGTTAAAAAACAAACCCCAAGCCCTCTAAGCCTTGAGGGGTAGTATAAGCGGCTGGATTAGCATAACTGTACCAGACACAGACTGAGTAGTGGTGGGGTGTTTTAGAAAAGGTGGGGGTGGGTGCGCAGTCCTGGGGCAACAGATGGGACAGATTAAAACCCACTCACCACTGTCTCACCCCCTCCCACATCTTTAAACTCTACCAGGGACTTGGAAAATTGGGGGTGTCAGCAAATACACCAGAATCCTATCCATCCTACCTCAGCAACAAGCCCGCACCTAAACAGCAGCAGCAGGTACAGTTCAACCACATGCTGCGTCTTCTTCTGATGGGCATCAGCGACCTGCAGCTTGAGCTTGTGTAATACTGAAAACACAGTCCACCTGAACAAAGATGGTGCCACTTTGCTTTTTTTTTCAACATATTTGTGTTGATGAGGTGTGAACAGCACTTGATAGCAGGAAGAATTTATTTTAATTAGCATAAAAAAATATCTGCCCAGTAACAAAATGAGTGATCATCAGATCAGATATTTCTCTGCCACACCATGCCTCTGTCCTCTGTGTGTTTGTGTGTGTGTGTTTCGGGGTGGGCAGACACATCCATCCACATTGTGACTTTTAATGAAGTCTCAGACTGCCATGTCTTGTCCCGCTCCTATGGGCCTTGGCAACAAGAGGGAGAGGAGAGAGAGCCAGATTAGATTGCTGTTGTTTTCTAGCAGCAAGGCTGAGGGGAAGGGGGGTTAGTCCAATGAGATGGGAGGGTGCACCGAAGGCCAGTTGGGGGAGGAGGGCTGGGAGATTAGCAAATAACTGGGCCATGGGTAAACAGTCAGCAGTGCCTGCCATCATCCAATGAAGAGGCTCGGAGCCGAAAACTACTCTGAAGCTTTTGATATGACTCCCCCTTTCTCTCCTCCCCTCTCTCTCTCTGTCTCTGCTTCACCCTGCTGGCCTTGCCTGCATACTCTGACCCACAATCCAATACTGTATTGGAAGCCAAGATAATGTAGTAGGCACCAGGTACAGAGCTTGCCATGACCAGTCCCAGATAAACGCAGAGATTGACATCACGCACACACACACACACACACACACACACACACACACACACACACACACACACACACGTGCAAAAAACACAAAAAGAATTGAAGCTGTAAGCAGGCCTTCACCCGCAGCGCAACCGCGGACCCCAGCACCCGTCGTACCTAGCTGGCTCAGAAAAATTTCCCGTCGTCACAGCAAGCGCTACGTGAATAATACTGTAAAACCGTTTGGCGCAGTACTTCCTGTGAGCAGTAGGAGGCGCTATAACTTTTGTCAATCACTTTTATGTAGGAGCGTGTTGGGGCGGGACTAATATCCATCCTAGAAAATTTGGTGAAAATCAGACAAAGTTTGTCCAAGTTACAACTTTCCGATGTTCCACGGCGAGGAGTCAACCTTTGCCATGTCGCCATGGCAACACTTCCCTGTCAGTTATGTGTTGCCCACCCATATAGGACTACATATAACAGTCACCTCAACCTATGTTCCAGATTTCATGACTCCAGGTCATTCCCAACCATCCCAACAAGATCACGGATTGAATGGCGAGGAGGGCGTGTTCATGGTAACAGCAGTGACGCCATGCTAAAGATGATGTGCAGTTATGATCAACCAGGTGGTCTGATAAACCTCAGAAAATTGCACGTCATTCTGGCAAGCGGCGTGTGAGTATGGCATGTGAGTTATGGCAACGTCCTGTCCATTGGCGGTAGGGGGCGCTGTCGCTATGTGTCATTCTTTATTATAGAAATTATCAGTATTGGCTACCTATTCACCACACAAAATTTGGTTGAGATCAGTCAATGTATGCCAGAGTAAAAGCCATTGGAAGGGTGATGGCGATACTGCAAACTTGGCCACACCCCTTCGCCAAACTGTCGGGCATTTGGAAAATTTTTCAACAGCTTTTGATGGCACATGGGTATAGATGATTGGTACCATTTATGGTGACAATCAGACTATTTACTGTATTTCAGAGATATTGAAGAAAATCTTTGTTATAATCTTCATGGCTCCAAGAGAGGGTGCTATTGCTACTCATGAGTATTCATAGCTGTAATTGTTCAGAGGCATACTCATATACATCATACAGTACCTATCTTGGTGCCAATCTGACATTCCATTCCCGAGGTATTTAAAAAACAACTTGATGCAAACTTTCTGATGCAAAACTTTCTGCCTCCTATAGGTGGCACTGTAGGTTTCTATGAATATTATTTGATAGAACTGTTCGGAATTGGACTAATATCCATAATATTGAATTTGGTTGAAATGTGACAATGCATACCAGAGTTATTGCCATCAGAATGGGCATAGAATGATCATGGCGAGGCATTTCAAACTTTGCCATACCCCTATGGCCAAACTGTTGAGTGTCGTGAAAAGTTTTCAATAACTTTTAATGGGACATGGGTATAGATGATTGTCAACACAAATGAGCTCAATTAAAACCCTAGGACGAGTTCGATCAAATGCGTGAGGAGGAAATCTGGTCACTGCCACTTCCTGCCAAAATGGCCGACTTCCTGTTGGGTGTAGACCATCACTTCTATGGAGTTTTTTGCATGTCTTGACATGATAGACATCTCACCCGATTGTCATCTTTCTACGCTAAAGTAAGCATGTGCCACTCCCCATTGACTTCACATGTTAGATGGCGCTGTAGAGCCATTTTTGTGGGGTCATTCATAATTCCTCCAAAATATTAAGTTTTTTACCAGTCTTGAGGTCCCTGCAAAAAATGGCGAGTTTCATGCACGTTGACTACCCCAAAAATGTGATCTTAGATGGAGAAGAAGAAAAAAAAATTCTAACAATTACAATAGGGCTCTCGCCCACTGACGTTGTCAGTGGCTCGAGCCCTAATTATTATGGGAAAAAACATGTACACCCAAGTAGAACCACAGACTCGCCAAAGAAATGTGAATACAGGACAGCTCCTGTGACTCAGACAGCAAATGAGCAAAAACCTGTCTTGCATGGCTTTTACTTCATCTTATAATATAGTGTCCCCTTCACTTCTTTGTACATTGTACTGCCAAATTCAGTAAATTCAGATAGTGAATTGCTTCCTTTCTCCCTAAAGGTTGAGTATCATAGAGGAAGTGAAGAAGCTGCTGTGTGATCAGTTGGCTCTCTCTGGTTATCTGTCTTATGTGCAGCCATGCTGGCAAAATTAAGCTATTTACTTATGTGTTGCATGTCAGTCAGTGTGTCATAATGTTATTTCAGTCAGGCAGAATGTCATGGGTTGAAGTCGGACAGTGGTAAAGAGGTGATGCAAGAGGCGGTCTAGTTTAACACTACCACATTGATCTCATCTTATTTTTATCTTATTGCTTATTGAACTGATGACATTTTTTCTTTGTTTTAGTCTGGCAAACATGTTCAGAAATATAGTTTTCCCGTAAGACGGTGAGAAACAAAAATCAGCTGTATTTGTGAATTAATATTTTTTTTAAGAATTTCTCACTACATAGGCGTTCATCAGCTGTTAATTTTTTTTCTCCCCAAAGAGCGTTTCTCAGCTAAAGCATCATTATATTTATTTCATACCCTTGGCCTCTTGTAAAAGTATTGATAATAAATGGTCACATACAGTTTCAGAAAAATACCTAAGAAAAAATGCCGTTGAATGTGTTTAAGTTCTTAAATCCTTGACATACAAGCAAGTTTGTTTAAGTGTCTGTGGGTGTTGCCGCAGACTACACTTCCTTCTATTGTTACCATTATGGTGTCTCTGTACGTTTCTTGTTAATGTTCTAGAGCTGGTCCTGAACAGCTCCTCACCTCCACACCTATTTCTATGTTGCTTGGCTTTGAAAACGGAAGCATATTGAAATGGTAGACATCATCGCTGAGAGCTTTTATTTGTTTAGCCTTGTACTTTTATAGAAGCAGCCTCATCTGTAAGTAACAAAGAGAAAAGATGGGGAGAAAAGTGTTTTACCGAATAAAAATGCAAGGTATCTTTGAATGAGCTGTTTGTAGGTTGTGATCTCAGAAAATAAATTAAAAGGAAAATCAAGCAGAAAATGTATTATGAGGGTGCACTAAATAACAACAGCAGCTTGTTTTATATGACTTTGCATTAGAGATCAACCAATTATGAATTTTTGGGCTAATCTTGATGCTTAAAATAATAATAATGTAGCCAAAAGTATTTCCACCTTTCATCACACCATTATGTAAATGAACAGAAATTCTTTAATACAGATCCCATATATGAATGAAACAACCTTTATTATAACCTTCCACATGACAAAAGACACACAATATAAACATTGGGCACTACCATTGCTGAATCTTATCTTATTTTTTATTTATTTATTTATTTATTTTTTTTTTGTTACTTATTTGTACCCGTAGGTAGATTTGTTTTGCAGTCTGGTGACAAGCCACCAGCTGCCGGTCGCTGCGTGCGCAAGCGCCCCTTAACTCCCTAACCTGCATGTTTTTGGCGTGTGGGAGGAAACTGGAGAAATCCCGGCGTAAACCCACGCAAACACGGGGAGAACATGCAAACTCCACACAGATCACTGTTGATCGGGGGCTGGGATCGAACCCACGATCCCCGCGCTCCCCCGGCCGAGGGTAAAACTGTGCTGCCACAGTGCTAACCACTGCGCCACCGTGCAGCTGATATTATTTGCTGATAGGCTGTGACCAATGGTGAACTGAATATGTAAAAACTTTGAAAAAATGAAATTTATTTTTTATAATATACACTACTCACAAAAAGTTAAGGATATTTGGCTTTCGGATGAAATTTATGGAAAATGTAAAAAGTTCACGCTACAAAGTTATATCGTGAAAGTAGGGCATTTAAGTAGAAGCATGCAATGGTGATTTCCTCATCTTAAACAATTTATTGAAACCAAAGCCAACAACCGTGGTGGGTATACTACAACAAAAATGTCAATATGTCAATAACTTGTCACATGCTCTTTAGCATCAGTTACAGCTTGACAACGTCGTCTCATGCTGTTCACAAGTCAAGTTAGTGTCTGCTGAGGCATGGCGTTCCACTTTTCTTGAAGGGCGGCCCTCAGGTCATTGAGGTTGTGGGGTGCAGGGTTACAAGCCTCTACTCGGTGACTCACCTGATCCCATAGGTTTTCTATGGGATTCAGGTCTGAAGAAAGTGCAGGCCACTCCATTGGCGGTACCCTAGCCTCCAGCAGCTGTTCTCTAATAGTGTGACCTCGATGAGCTTGGAGCATTGTTGTCCATGAAGATGAAATTGGGCCTGTGTTGTTCATGAAGGGTCAAAATGACTGGATTACTATGTTATTCAGGTAGTATTGGCTTGTCACTGTACCATTCACAAGGTGTAGGACAGTTTTGCATTGATGAGACACACCTGCCCGGACTGTAACATGGTGACAACAGTGGCTGATGCATAGTGCTCTCCTTGACATCTTCAACATCGTTGGCGGCCATCATTTCTGCTCAACGTGAATCGACTTACGTCAGAGAACAGCACTGAGGTCCACTGGTCCCTTGTCTAGCGTGAATGCTCCCTGGCCCATGCAAATGATGATGCCTGTGTCTGGTGGTGTGGTCAGGTACCCTTGCAGGTAGTCTAGCACGCATACCACGCTGATGTAAACGGTTTCGAATGGTCTGAAGTGACACTTGGGTGCCTCTCACCTCCCTTAAATGTGCCTGGAGTTGAATGGTATTCATCATCTGGTTCTGCAGGGCACTGTTCACAATGAAGCGGTCATCAACGTGGGATGTGTCCAAAGGATGCCCATTTCTGTGCCTTTCTGTGACTGTGTTCCAGTCTCTCTGTTGCAACCTGCTGATGACACTCTGTGACACTCTAAGCTCAGTGGCCACTTCCTCTGAGAACATCCCGTTTGAAGCTTCGCAATGGTGAGGTACTATTGATCAGTTGTTAGGCGTTGTCTTGGTCTCGTGAAGTCAAAATGTGAACAGCATGATGAAGAGGACTGTTTAAATACCAATTCTAATTGAACCAGAAAATGTATTGGTCGATTCATGGATCAAACACCTGTTGTGAATTTTGCATTAAGCACCTTGTTAAAGAACAGCAAGTTATGCAAAAAGTACTAAAATATTGAACAGTTGGATGTATGCATTCAAAAGGTTAGAGAATGTCAAATTAAGTTCACCTGTAAAGGTTACAGTGCATTTTAGGTGCATCCTGAAATTTCACCCGAAAGTCGAATATCCATAAGTTTTCTTGAGTAGTGTAATTACAAGAGTGAAATTTTATGTTTTATATTCTTTACAAGTAATGGGAAACATTTCAAGTCTTTTTGTTATAATTTTGATAATTATGACTTATATGCATCCCTGTGCGTCGCTCCTTTTTTTCATTTTTTGGGGTAGGATTTTCTCACACAGCCGTTATATTGTAAAATGATTGACAGTACAAATGGTTGCACGGAGCATATGCACATAGATTAAACATGGTAGTACATGAATAACTGACGTGTCAATTCGAGCCAAATCCGAGGGCTTTGCAGTGGGACTCGTTCACACACAAAAAAAAAGCAGAGTTTTGGGCAAACTTTACAACGTGAGCAGATTCTTCCTCTGACTGCTTGACTTTCGCTAGCTGTCTATGCTGTGCGCAGGACCCTGCCTCCACAGAGAAGGTGCTGAGCAGCACAATTGGCTGAAATCTTGGCAGATTATGTAAACAAGCACACGTAAATAGCTATATATCGAGGCAAGAAAACTTATCAAGTTTGTTTTCTTAACGAGTTCGAAGTTATCATTACAGGCCTACCTCTGTCATCAACAAGGCACTGGGGCAGAAAACTTACTGCTCACAGGACATCTTTGGGCCAAGGGCCACCTCTGATGAAAATGTCATCCAAATCCATTAATGAGTTTTTGCATGATCCTGCTAACAGACAGAGAAACGGTAGCAAAAACAACTAGAAAAGCACTCGGAGAGAGCAGACCTCCGCCAAGCAGCTCATTTCCCCCAAATGACATTGTTAGAAATTCAGAAGTTTTCTAAATGCAACATTTCTGCGTTTGATATTGATGAAAAATAATAATTCAAGTTTCCTTCTATAAGCTTTATTGAAATGACAAATAAACAGTATTAGGTAACTTAGCTACAGAGATTCTGGTGTACCAGCAAAGTAAAATTTAACCAAGCTGATACTGATTTTTGCTAAAAATTCCTGGATCCAGATGGTGATCCTGATCACCACAAAAATGTAATCATCTGTTCCCCATGCCATTACACACCTTTCCTAAAAATTTCATCAAAATCCGTTCATAAATTTTGGAATAATGTTGCTAAGAGACAGACAGACAAAGCAATGCCGGTGTCATGGCAAAAAGTGATCAGCTGCCAAAAAGTTGATCACCAGGTGCTGTATTGTAGTTATGGGGTTATATTAGCCATAAAATATACAGTATATTTCAACAGATAAACAGTACTGAGTTAGGTATAATAAGATATATTTAACACTTATGATGCATTTTCAACTGGAAACAAACTTGAAGTAGGATTAAAAGCAATTAACATAATGCAGTCACAAGGTTACATGGAAAAATGCATAGATTTACTGCATAATTACATGTAGATACTGTATAAATACATATACTATGCGTCAATGGATAATTACAGTGTACGTTTTGGCACAATACCAGCAAAAACATTACCTTCTCCTCTTGGCGGTGGTAATAAAACTGAAAGATTGTCCAATGCTGTGTGTTTACATACCGTGTGGGTAACGTGCCTCGCAAGACATCCTTATACCTGTTGCCGGTGTTCTCATGACCTGCTGAAACTCGCTGCTGTCACCCCAATCTTCAAAAAATCCGGACTAAACCCCAACACCATGAATAGCTTCCGTCCCATATCCAGTCTGCCCTTCCTATCAAAAATCCTGGAACGTGTTGTTGCTACCCATCTCAAAACCCACCTCACCTCCAGTGACCTCTTTGAGACATTCCAATCTGGATTCCACTCACAACATAGCACCAAAACAGCCCTTCTCAAAGTGACAAACGACCTCCTCCTCTCAGCCAACTGTGGACTCCTGAACATCCTCATCATGTTCATCCTCACAGCTGCCATCGACACAGTCAACCACTCCATTCTCCTCTCCCATCTGGAAACCTTCCTGAACATCACTGGTGCAGCTCTCTCCTGGTTCCACTCATATCTCACCAACGGACAACAATTCATCCATGTCAATAACTGCACCTACCTCACAGCCCCCCTCTCCCATGGTGTTCCGTAGGGCTCTGTGCTTGACCCTCTCCTCTTCATCTATATACTCCTGCTTTGTAACATCATCCGCCAACATGGCCTTAACTTCCGTTGTTATGCCAACGACATTCAGATATACATTTCTACTAACTGCATAACCACAGTAACTTGTTCCATACTGGAAAACTGTCTCTCTGAAATAAAATCCTGGATGCAAAAGAACTTTCTACAACTTGACTATGATAAGTCTGGGATGATGATCATCGGCCCGGAATCTCTCATCAGTACCACCCACAACTTCAGCCTCACTGCTGCCAACTCCACACTTTCTCCATCCCCACAGATATGAAACCTTGGAGTCATCTTTGATAGCCACCTCACTTTTGAACCATACATCAATCATGTCACCAAAACTGCCTTCCTTCACCTAAAAAACATAGCCCAACTCCGTCCCTCACTCACCTTCTCCACCTCAGAAACCTTCATACACACATTTATCACATCCAGACTTGACTACTGCAATAGCATTCTTTATGGCTCATCATCCAAAGTCCTCCAGAAACTTCAGTACATTCAGAACTCAGCCGCCCATCTCCTCATCCAGTCCCGCTACCGCGACCACATCACTGCTGTCCTCCAGAATCTCCACTGGCTCCCAATCTCACAGCGCATACAGTTCAAAGTCCTTCTCCTCACCTTTAAAGCCCTCCATCACCAGGCTCCTTCCTATCTCACCGACCTGTTGCACCGACACCCCCCAGCCCCGCTGCCTCCGTTCCTCTGATGCAAACCTCCTCTCTCCACCACACAGAACCAAGTACAAAGTACCTGGGAGGGACAAAGCCTTTTCCATCGCGGCCCCCTCCCTCTGGAACTTTCTCCCCAACAGTTCCGTAACTGCACAGACTTAAACAACTTCAAATCATTACTCAAAACTCGCCATTTCAGACTTGCTTTTAATCTTTAATTTTAACTTTTTTTTTTTTTAATGTAAAGTGTCTTTAAGTGCCTTGGAAAGCGCTATACAAATAAAATGTATTATTATTATTGTTATTGGCTTGTCTGTCGGTACTCTGTTCCTTGTGCCATTACATACCTTTCCCGAAAATCCCATCAAAATCTGTTCATAAACCGCACAGTTTGCTTCATCTTCAGATGAAATAATGTCAACCATCACATACAGTGGTGTGAGAAAAGGTTTGCCCCCTTCCTGATTTCTCATTTTTTTCTGTTTCACACTTACAGTAAATGTTTCAGATTATCAAACAAATTTAAATATTTGACAAAGATAACACAAGTAAACACAAAATACAGTTTTAAAATGGAGGTGTTTATTATTAAGGGTAAAAAATAATCCAAACCGACATGGCCCTGTGTGAAAAAGTGATTCCCCCCATTAAAACATAAATTAACTGTGGTTCATCACATCTTTGGAAAGCTGAGTTCAATTTGTCTGGCCACACCCAGGCCTGATTACTGCCACACCTGTTCTCAATCAAGAAATCACTTAAATAGGACCTGCTTGACAAAATGAAGTAAACCAAAAGATCCTCAAAAGCTAGGCATCATGCTGTGATCCAAAGAAATTCAGGAACAAATCAGAAACAGAGTAATTGAGATCTATCAGTCTGGAAAAAGTTATAAAGCCATTTCTAAAGCTTTGGGACTCCAGCGAACCCCAGTGAGAGCCATTATCCACAAATGGCGAAAACATGGAACAGTGGTGAACCTTCCCAGGAGTGGCCGGCCGACCAAAATTACCCCAAGAGTGCAGCGACGACTCATCCAAGGGGGCAGAAAAGACCCCACAGTGACATCCAAAGAACTGCAGGCCTCACTTGCTTCAGTTAAGGTCAGTGTTCATGACCTTAACCTTAACCTTAACCTGACCTTCACCATAAGAAAGAGACTGGGCAAAAATGGCCTCCATGGCAGAGTTCCAAGACGAAAACCACTGCTTAGCAAAAAGACATAAAGGCTCATCTCAGTTTTGCCAGAAAACATCTTGATGATCCCCAAGACTTTTGGGAAAATACTCTGTGGACCGACAAGACAAAAGTTGAACTTTTTGGAAGGTGTGTGCCCCATTATATCCGGCATAAAAATAACACAGCATTTCAGAAAAGGAACATCGTACCAACAGTAAAATATGGTGGTGGTAGTGTGATGGTCTGGGGCTATTTTTCTGCTTCAGGACCTGGAAGACTTGTGGTAAATGGAACCATGAATTCTGCTGTCTACCAAAAAATCCTGAAGGAGAATGTCCGACCATCTGTTTGTGACCTCAAGCTGAAGCGCACTTGGGTTCTGCAGCAGGGCAATGATCCAAAACACACCAGCAAGTCCACCACTGAATAGCTTAAGAAAAACAAAATGAAGACTTTGGAGTGGCCTAGTCAAAAGTCCTGACCTGAATCCGATTGAGATGCTGTGGCATGACCTTAAAAAGGCAGTTCATGCTTGAAAACCCTCCAATGTGGCTGAATTACAACAATTCTACAAAGATAAGTGGGCCAAAATTCCTTCACAGCGCTGTAGAAGACTCATTGCCAGTTATCACAAACGCTTGATTGCAGTTGTTGCTGCTAAGGGTAGCCCAACCAGTTATTAGGTTTAGGGGGTAATCACTTTTTCACACAGGGCCATGTAGGTTTGGATCTTTTTTCCCTTAATAATAAACAGCTTCATTTAAAAACTGCATTTTGTGTTTACTTGTGTTATCTTTGTCTAATATTTAAATTTGTTTGATGATCTGAAACATTTTAGTGTGACACACAGAAAAAAAAGAGAAATCAGGAAGGGGGCAAACACTTTTTCACACCACTGTGCTGTGTATGGGTGCAGAGGTGAACATAACTCCATGGACACTTCTTAAAGGGATGGAGACATCTTAAAGGGGAAGCTCAATACTATTATTATTATTTTCCCCCCCAAAAAATTCCTGCATGCACATCGTGATCCAGATCATCACCAAATCTAATCATCTGTTCCCCGTGCCATTACACACCTTTCCTGAAAATTTAATCAAAATCTGTTCATAACTTTTGGAGTAATGTTGCTTACAGATAGGTAAACCAACCAACAAACCAACCAACTCCTCCCTTGGCGGAGGTAATAAAGTTGACATGACTGTACAATAAAATTTGCCCTCATCAGGATAAAGCATTTCAGATATTGGACTATTGAAATAAGCTGCAGGGTTTCCTCTGGTAACATTTCTTGGTGGCGGGCCGCCTCGCCAGAAATTTTACTGCCGTGCCAAGGAGATATGAATTTATTAAGAAAAATATATGAAGCAATGACTTTCCACAAGCGCGCACACGAGCAACGTGCGTGGCCATCATCCGCGCGGAGTTTAGAAGCCCCCTCACCCACGCGAGTTTTCGAGTCAGTCAGCAGGCAGTGTCTTGCTAAGCGCGACTGTGCGACAGAAACATGAATTTATTAAAGTACTTTAAACGCGGGAAAAAAAAATCAGAAGAGGTATGTAAGCACTGGCGTTTATCATGGTTTTAACCCGCTGGAAATGGGAGCAATAATGGAAGAGTCGCTTCGCTAAGAGATGTGGTTAGAATTCATATGCAGCCGGCTTCATATGAAGGGATAGGCAAGGGGGACTGATGAATTGCTGAGGATATATTTCACCAGCCACTACAATATTAAGTTATGGTCTGTAGGAATTGCAGGAATGAAGAGACTGGAAATTTCTCTTTTCTCGCACGAGCAGGCGTGCCTTTTTTTCTCCAGCAGCAGTGACAAAAAGCAACAGCTAAAAATGCTAGCTCTCTTTTCACTCTAAACTGAGGTCCTTCAGCGGCTTCCTAGAGAGGTGCCTGATGAGAAACCCTGAGAGCACAACTATAACTGCCTAAACAGATCATTCTGTACATGAACACATATTGTGGTGAATTATGTCTTTAGAGTCTGCTACAGTTCCCTATTGCTGTATGTACCTGGCAGGTTAAGACGACCGAAATTCACGAAGTCAATGACTTTAATCTGTCAGCAGCCTTCAGACAAACTAAATGTGCCAACATTTGATTTCTAAATAAGGGAAGTTTTTCCTACTGTCTGGGTGGTGAAGAGATTTCTAAAAAAACAAAAAAAACAAAACAAAAACAAACTATAAATATCAAGAAATATAACAGAATTAACGGCATCCTTGGTCATTTAAGTTAATTTATTTCATGAAATACAATTTTATTAATATTTTTTCTTTGTTATCAGAGTTAAATTATTGTTCTGTTCTGACTGCAAAATTATGGTCAAAAATGTAAATTGTTACAAGGAAAATAAAATAAATTAGGGCGGCGCGGTGGCGGAGTGGTTAGCACTGCGGCAGCACAGCAACTCACCCTTGGCTGGGGGATCCTGGGTTCGATCCCAGCCCCTGACCAACAGTGATCCGTGTGGAGTTTGCATGTTCTCCCCATGTCTGCGTGCGTTTACTCCGGGATTTCTCCGGTTTCCTCCCACATGCCAAAAACATGCAAGTTAGGTTAATTGGCATCAAAACTGGGGATTCTAAATTGTCCTTAGGTATGACTCTGAGAGTGAATGGTTGTCTGTCTCGCTGTGTTGGCCCTGTGATGAACTGGCGATCTGTCCAGGGTGTACCCTGCCTCTCGCCCAAAGATGCTGGGATAGGCTCCAGCCCCCCGCAACCCGAAAAGGATTAAGCGGAAGAAGATGAATGAATGAATAAATGAATGAATGGGGGGAAAAAAGTAAAATAAATGATTTGTCTGTTTCAAATTTATCTAAACCCCCCCCCCCCAGTAATTTTATATTAAAAAGAGACAAAAATTACTCATAAAATAATCCACAAATTTATAATAAAGCTTCAAATGTACAAGAAAAGTAAATTTTACAAGAGGAAATTACAAATTTGAGGAACATGGTTTCAACTTTAGATAGTTTTACAGAGAAAAGTAGAAAACTATAAGAAAATTGTTATAAATTTTTGAGAAAAACTGAAAACCTTCAAGACTAAAGTCATTACTCAAGTTTTTAAGTGGGTGCTCTTTGTACCCTTAACTAGAAATTTTTGGTTGTCTACTTATAATTATTAATTTCAAAGCACTGCTTTTACATGAGTAGAGTTTCTGGTTACTATACCCACCTGATCATATAATTTAAGTATGCATGAGTGCATTACTATTATGAATGTTTCTTTCCCTTCTCTACTCTCTCAATGGAAAAAAGAAACACTAGAATAAAAATACAAAATATACACATATTTTTGTCATTTATGTAAACCATGACAAAAAAAAAATCCTGCAGGACAAAACATGACACTTGATATTTTCTAACATGTTTGTATACCACCATAGACAGAGAGAACCTGAATTAGACAGAGCTCAGAGAGGGAAAGATGAGACAGAAGAGAGGAGCCAAGGAGAGGAAAGTGTTCAGGCAGAGGAAGGAGAGAAGGATCACACCACTAAAAAGTTTAAACACAGGATGTCTGGGTGGGACCCCAACTGGCCCAATATTCAAGCCTCGGTTGTACAGTACTTCAGATGGTAAGTTCCATATGCAACGTTACTGTGTAAAATTTTTAAAAAGAAATAGGATTAAGCGGAAGAAGATGAATGAATGAATGAATAAATAGTATAAAATTAACGTATTCTGGTATGTTTCCTGCCCCCCCCCGGGGGGGGGGGGGTATGTTGCCACCGCACCAAGGTCTTTAAGCCAGAGGAAACACTGAGCTGTAAATGGAAACAGAACTATTTTGGAATTTAGAATGCTTAAAAAAAGGTGAGGGAGAAATTGACAAATCTTTGACCATAATTACTTTTTTCAGTACTTGAAGCTGCTGTTGCTGTGTGCCCATGAATGAAACTCCACCACGTCTCATCTTAAACGTCAGCTTCTCTGCAGACACTCAATCCTCATGTTTGTTTGTTTTCATCAGCACCTTGCCCACCCAGGAAATGGAAGACTTCCTGTTAGAAAAAGTTCGATTTATTTTAAGTTTTTTGGACAGAAAATAGAAGAAAGAAATAAGACTGTCTTAAGTCGATCTTCTAAATTATTAGTTCATGTCATATTAATTTATTATTGTATAACTGAATAAGTTTCATATGACAGAAATTAACCCCTTGCACTCTGGTCAATTTCCCTAAAAACGCCAAAAAATAACGTGCCCAAAGTAAATCAAAAGCTGTTCTTCAACCCTTTGCAGCATCTTCATGGGGTTGGTCTCATTTAAAAGAAATTTGGCAAAACAGTCATAATCTCTCTAAGTGCTCCGGCCACTGAGTAACGGTCATCTAAACATAGTGAACTTGAAGAAAATAAATTTTGCCTGGGTGTTTTTTTTGGATACAAATGCTTGCAAATAACACACAGCTTCAGATCCGGGCTGGAAAATGCAACAGAAATGTAGAACCAAGTGTTATCCAGCTGAGGTCAAAATTTTGTAACAATACCACAAAAAATGAATATATTACACAGCTTTGTTCTCAGGTAGTTCCCAGGCGTTTTTGAACTGTGCCAAATTGTGCCAAATGGCACAATTTGGAAAAACGTCTGTAACTTTTGAATGATTCAATATAGAAGCTTCATCTTGGGCTCTAATGAAAGGTGACACTCAGGGCTGTGTGTGTGTGGGGGGGGGCAGCCCCCCTCCCCCGCTACAGAGGACGGACATCGCCCGGTGCACGGGTTCGTGCGCCGCGGTCCGTCATGTGGCGATGACGCACAGTTGTAATTTACCGATCGGTCAAAAGTCATTTTTGATTACAATTTTCAGGGATAAAGAATAATTTAGCTTATAACACTTACCTGTTCACAACAGCAGCGTAGCTGGCGAACTTCTCTTCCTCATTGTCAGACGAACATGAAGCTGGTCCGTTTGTTACGGACTCGTGGTTCTGGTCTCGCGACCCGGTCAAACCATAATTTCATTATTGCGGTTTTGGCAAACGATTTTTCAAAACCAATAAGAACAGTAGTTAGAAAAAAAGACTGGCGAACGCCTGTGTGTCACCCAGCCTTACACAAAACAGCTTTCGAACTTCTGTGCTTCAATTGGCTGGCTGCATTCGCAGCCGTTGGTAGGCGGGTCCTTCTTGCTAGGTTTTGTCATTGGTTCTTCAAGGTTTCAGAAACCCAATTCAAGGCTCTTATTAGTCGAATGAAAGGTCAATCACATCTAAACCAATCAAAGCACTCCTTTGGCTTTCTGTTCGCGGCTGTGTCTGTAGTGGAAGAACGGAAATGCAGGTGGTTTTTTTTTTTTTTTTTCAGTGCCTCCTAGGACGCACAGTGTGCGTACTAGGGCGCCCTCGTGCGTCCTAGTACGCAGAGACGTGCCCGCCCGTGGTACACCGAAGTGCAACAGGTTAATTTGTATTTAGCCATGGATAGAATAATGCTTTAAGAATGGGGAGAAAATGAACAGTTTGCATTTAGCCATGGATAGAATAATGCTTTAAGAATGGGGAGAAAATGAACTGACACTGTCATGGGGTGACTTCATGTTATTCATCAACAGAACCAAATAAGTTCTTTTGATGAATAGCTCTGCTCAGCTGCTGCCTGCAGTGTGTGTGTGTATGTGTGTGTGTGTGCACACGCACACACACACACACACACACACAGGGCTAAACACACATACTTGTTTGTATATTTCCGGTTCCAGTTCCGCTGGACCGGTGGCGCCACACGAGTAGGCTGCCCGTTGCAACAGCCTTTTTTTTTTATCTTCCTTCTTCTTTCTACACCTTTCACTCTGTATATATATCACGGACGCACGGATCGCCCCGGGGGTCTCCCGGGTCGGCGGACGGAGCCACGGTTTGCAGCGGGAGACGTTACAGCGGGGAGGAGCTAGTGCTAGGTAGCACTCTGGCCGCCGCCCGGTGCTAATGGGAAACTTGACATACCGGGAGCTGTAGCGAAAACGACACGGGTGCCGGGCTGGAGTTTAGGCGGCGTGCAAGAAATATAAGACAGAATAATAAAGAGCGATGGCAAGAACCAAGCAGACCGCCCGTAAAATCTACTGGAGGAAGAAGCCCCCCAGGAGACAGCTAGCCACCAGGGCTGCTCGGAGAGGCGCTCCGGCCACCGGCAGAGTGAAGAGGCCTCGCCGTCACAGGCCCGTGGCTCTGAGAGAGATCCGTCGCTACCAGAAATCCACGGAGCTGCTCATCCGTAAGCTGCCCGTCCAGCGCCTGGTGAGGGAGATCGCTCAGGACTTCAAGACCGTCCTGTGTTTCCTGAGCTTCGCCGTCATGGCTCTGCAGGAGACCAGCGAGGCCCACCTGGTGGTCTCTTCTTCGCTAAGGGGGTCACCATCATGCCCAAAGACTTCCAGCTGGCCCGCCGCATCCGCGGAGAGAGAGCTTAGACTTTCTGCTTCACATTCACCAACCAACCATAATGCTCTGCACTGTGTGTCTATATATATATACATTTATAGTAATATGGACATATGTTTACTAGATGTTGTTTTTTCTTGCCTTCTGATTGTTGCTCTGAGTGTTGCTATCCCTGTGCTGTTGCAATCCTGGAATTTCCCCATTGTGGGACTAATAAAGGCTTATCTTATCTCATCTTATCTTATCTTATCTTATAATGGGACCTGTCAGGGATGTGTCTGAGCATCTCAAGCTAGTGGATAGAGATCCAAATCACTGTTTAGCCCTCCCTCTGTGTTTTTTTTTTTTTTAACCTTTGACTGCAGTCTATACCATCGGCTGTCCAGTGCTGTTCTGATAGATAGGTCAAAATGTCAGAACACCGGAGGAGGTGGATCCAATCAGCTGATCACCTGGAAACACAGAGCTCAGCTGTTTTCCATGATGAATCACAGTCACAAATTTTCTGTTGGCTGTGCCTCCTGGCAAAAGCACACTCCATGCATTATCTTGTTTTTTCCACTTCATTGAAAATAAACTTTTTTTTTTTTTTTTTTCTGCCATCAGTTAGTGTCTTTGAACCAGGTTGTGTCGGGGCCGCTGCTTCTCCCGGCATGTTATGTGTTTGATACACCGGTGTTCTTTGTCAGACTCATGTCCCCGCTGATGCTCCGCCCAGTCTGATCGCACACCTGGTGTTCTCCATATATGCCAAATTATCCTTTAGACCTACGCAATCATGGCATCTTTGTGGTATAGTTTTTTAAGCATTTAATCTTAAGTATTATCTTTTTCTAGTCAAACTTGTCGTTTTTCACTTCCTTGTTTTGTCCAGTGAACACTGTGGTGACTGACAGGTCGTGATGCCATGTATTATCCAATCAGCATGGTCGTGATGCTGCGTATTATCCAATCGGCATGGTCATAATACCGCGTATTATCCAGTCAGCACGGAGTCAATCCGAAACCCCGCCCACAATTCCTGAAGCCAGGGAATGAAAAGACAGCAGTGACAGAGCAGTGGCTAAACTTTTATTGATAAAAATTACATATTTTGACTGAGCAACTCCATATTCGGGGGTGCACACCCTCAACCTCAGCAAAAGACATAAAATCTTAAGCCAGTCTAACGGTTTAAGAGATATGCATGGAACAGACACACACACACAGATTCCGTGCATTTACGGATATGTGTACCAATACATAGTACACACTGTACAGTACAAAACTTGTGAAACTGTAAAAAATGCCATTGTCTGTAGTAAAAAAAAATGCAAATGGTACAATAAATCATTGAGGAATATGATGTTCATGTTTTTTTCAGTATATGAAAAAATAGCAACTTTTTATATGTTATAGACCGTATTGTACCAAGGAAAATTCAGATTCTTAGGAAAAACGCTGCTTATCAATTAATTGTTAATCAGTCGATAAGGTGGATCAAGTAATGATTAATGAATTACTGGATAACCTGCATCCCTAATGGATAGATATTTTTAGCGCAAATAAATGAATATCCAAACTGACCCTACCGTAGCTGATGAAGCCGTCAGTCAGCATGACCTGTTGCAGAGAGCTGTCTTCACCACTGAGCAGAGGAAGAGATGAAGCTACTTTGTTTTTGTGGAAATAGATTATTTTTCCTTTGTTGGGGTTAAGGACAAAAGCATATTGGTGAGTTGCAAGCTAAAGTGCAGGTTGAGACCTACTACAATCTTGAGAAGCACTTGGAAATGGCAACAAAGCTCTGACAAAGCTAGGGCTAAGTAATGGCTAGCTATGCTAATAATACCATGTTAGTGGATCTATGCTATCTGAACAGCCACAGCTGGATGTAAAGTGGAAATAGTCTTTGTCTCAACAGCCACGGCTGGATTTGAAGCACAGGTATGCATCTGGACAGTTTGTGACCCAGCAAGAATTAAACCGACTGATTGCCAAATATGTTGTTACAGACTGAAGACGTGATAAATTGCTTTCTATCAGACAGCTGAGACTATGATCCACTGAAGTTAAAACACATTTATGTGCTACCTGGATAAATATTATTCAAAAATGGGTTTTGATCTCCAAAAGGAATTTGAGGGACTGGATCATGTCTCTGTCACAGCAGACATCTGGACTGTGGATAATGGACACTTTCTTTGGCTCACTGCACATCAGATTAAAATCCATATCATAAAGGTAAGATAAACATGGACAGTTTTATGCAGTGTTGCCAATTCTCACTCCAAAATGAGGGAATTACTGGCAATATCATGTTGATTTTCTGCAGATTTTTCCCACAATAAGAGCTCTCAAGACAGAATAAAGCAGACTGAACATGTTCTAATGGCTCTGTCTGAAACAGTCTGTTTTCAGCGTGACATTAATAAGCCTGTAATGTAATACATTAAATTGTCTTGCTATGTGTGCAAGATGATTTAAGTATGCATTTAAAAGTAACGTGAAAATTACTTTTCCAAGTAACTAGTTACTTTAATCATGCAGTAATTGGTAAAGTAATTCAATTAATTTTGAAAAGAAGTAACTAGTAACTATAATTAGTTACTCCTTTTTAGTAACTTGCCCAACACTAGTTATTATTTACAACTTCCAAGTAAAGGACTTACCTCAAGTGATGCCTGAAATGAAAGTCTTTACGTGCACAGTATTGATTTAACATGTCATGCTTGGTGGTGCGTTGGTGTGGTTGGTAAAATATAAAATTTATAAGTAATAAGACTGCAATCAGTAAGATAATTATTCGCACGTGTACTCAATTGTCATTTTAATCCAGAGCTTGTTAATGTGCTCTAAATACTGTACATCCCAGTGCAGAATTGTTTTCCCTGTTGGGAGTGAAAACGCTAGCTCTAGAAGTGTTATCAGCTCACTGAAATTCAGTTTCCTCATCAAAATGAGAATTCCTCCACATGCTTAACCCTGAGTTTGAACTCCTTTCTCATTCTGCACATATGCAAACTGCTCCCCTGTAGGCAAAAGTCAGAACCACAGAACAGTGGGCTGTGAAGGCCCCACAGGTTGAGGGCAGCTGAGACACACAGTAGGCTTGGGTTGATAGCTTTATCTGATGATGGGAGCAGAGGTGGAAAGTTGGCTTCCTGCCCGGCAGAGCTACCGCGCCACGGTGTCACCCTCTGCCCACACAGGCTTGCTTGACCTTGGCTGGGGCACAGTTACCCTCCTTCTTCCACCAGCCCTGGAGACCAACACCCACTCCCCTCCTTCCTTTCTCGAGAGGAGGAAAGGGAGGAGCTGGGAGTAAAAGAAACAAACTGGCACATCATGTTTCCCTTATCTGAAATCACCACTGGAGAAGATCTCTCTCTCTCTCTCTCTCTCACTCACTCACTCACTCACTCACTCACTCACACACACACTCCAGCTATTCCTAATATGGTACAACTGGTCACATTCTGGTATTTTCACTTGATATTAAAGGTTCACCCTTGCTACACCCAAAAAATTACACATTTTTAAAAAATTAAAAATACACACACACAAATGCCATTTTCCAGTATGCTTCTTTTTCTGGTCTCTCGCTCGCTGTCTTTCTTTTTTTAGCTCATTGTGGCAAAGCTGAAAGTAACTAATGCGATGTCGCGGCATCTGTCTGTCCACATTTCATGGGAATCACTAGTCCTCTGATGCATTTACCCCAGTGGTTACCAAACTCGCTTATAATGATCCCCAGCTGGATCTGCATCTAGATTATGCACAAGGTCAAAGGTCAGGTCATCTGGGCACTTATGTAGGTGATTTCAGCAAAACCAATTGTCAGTGTGACTGGCAGAGGCCACTGGATTTAAGAAAGGAGGTGTGAAGCAGGAATAAAAAATGACTCCAACTTTATTGACTTCATAGTCATAAAAACAGGACTTCACCCCACACTGCCCAATTAAGAGCCCTTACGCCCTTATATAATCTCCTTCTACCCAGAAAAATCTATTTGAGGGGTTATTAAACGATGATATAAACTAAAGATCAATAAACAACACCAACCAAAAATAATAATTCATAATAACCAATCATTTTGCCTGCAAATCGTACAACTGCCAGAATAACCAAATCCCAAAGCTACAACACAATAAAATGTGAAAAACAGTAAGTGCATGTGTGTTCATTAAGCTCATATTTGCATCAGTTGTCTGTTATTAAGTATAAAATACATTATGGGGTAATGGACCTATAGTCTCCATTACACCAGTACTCCTCCTAAGCAGTTGCCCTTATTCTCAACAAACTCTCACACAATGATCCTGAGGTTTATCTGCATCCATATTAAGCTCAAGGTTGGTGTCAAAGGTCAGGAGATCGGGGCATTTATGATTTCACAAAAATCATTAATCCTCCTAGGCAAATGTCCCAGTGTTTGGCAAGCTCATGTACAATGATTCTCAAGTGGATCAGCATTTGGCCTGTGCTTAAGGTCAAGGTCAAATTTCAGGAGATCTGAGCACTCTCAAGGTGATTTCAGCAGGCCGGAATGAGTGTGCTTCATCATTGATGGTCTGGTTTAATTAGTACAAGTTGGAGCTGTGATGTTTGCTGTCCCTCCACTCATCTGTATATGAATGTGTTAACGTCCTTCGGGGTAAAGTTTATATTGGCAGCTCTATTGATTGTTTTGCTTGACAGGCAGTAGCATCGGCAGGTAGAATCTTGAGAAACACAGTAGCCTGACTCTATATAGATGGTTTAAGTTGTAATATGGTACCTCTTTATGGTAAAAAAAAAAAAAAGAATTTAATACTTCAGAAGTTGTTTTTTAATTTGTAAACACTTTATAATATTAATAAGCAGGGGGGAGGGCAGTGAGTGAAATTTTTCACTCTGCCTGTAATGTATATTGAGAACGCTAATTGAATTGTCTTGCAAAAAGTCATTAACTTCTTCAAAAACTACTTATTGAAATAGTTTTGCTATTAACAGTAAACATGCAGTATTCCTATTTAGCTTGTTACAGCTTGCAAAGAAAACTATTTAAAAATCACAGTCAATAAAACAATGCATCAGCTCATTTTTATTATGGTTATTTCAGTCAAATGTCAGTTTTGTTTTATTAATTTTGAGTTGAGTCCTGTTCTGTCAACATGAGTGCTGACCATCAGTTCTTCCAATTTCACCACCATGGAATTCCAAGACAAATGAGAATTTGACCACTATGACCTTTTCAGCCCTGTAGCTACTTTTGGATTCTCTCATCAGCCACCAAGCACAGAAGAGTCTGCACTTCGCCATTGGACCACGGTGTTGATTTGTGTGTAGCCATTTATCTCGTTGATTATCACAGAAATAATCAAAACTCACGGCCGAATTTACAAATGGCGATTTTGAATCTTGTGAAGACGTCACTCTCATCCAGTGACGTTACGCCCTGGCCAGGTACTAGGTAGGGTGAAATGATTAGTCAATGTTGTCGATAACGTCAATCATAAAAATTTGTTGATGCAGATTTTTAATCTTGACAAATCGTTTAATCTTAAAGTTTATATGTATGCTGCGGGAATGTTCAGTTTAACTGTTTCAGCGAAGAAGAGGACCACATTATGGTGACACGGAGAGAAAATCACGGAAAAGGCCAAAGGTTTCCAAAGTATGGGAGGATTTTACCAAAAATTAATAAATGAAGCAAGTTAAATATAGACTGTAAAGCATTGTTGTCATATCACAGCTGCACTGCAGCGACTCATCCATTCCCCCCTCCTCTCTGTTTCTCCGGCCACCTGGCAGTAGACTGCACCGGTAAGGTTAGCAAGTAATGTTAGTGCATCTTATTTTCAATGAGCAACTTTTTCAGTTTTTGAAAACTGACCACACTATTAGTGTGTGCCGTTAAAATAGTTTACTTGTTGTTGGACAGTAATCTCTTTTACGATGGTTGCTGACAGCTGAGCTGCTTCCGTTATGCTAGCTACAGTATATATGTTAACTACAGTAAATGGGTGAATTACATGAGCAACTTACTCTTTTTTGTATTCTCTATTGTTGTCACTGTAATATCAGCCTTCATTCTGAATATTGGTGCGTCTCGGTAAATTAGGATAGCATGATTTGTAATTTAATTTAAAAAAGATAACCGTAACATCACAAATAAATTTAAAATGGCTTAAATATTTCACTGTAGATAGATGGATAGATAGATACATACTTTATTTCAAACAAAAAAGTAAAAAAAACCCAAAACAAATGACAAGTGCAATAAAAGTGACAGTATACAGTGCTCGAAAGGGAGAAGGAAGAAGTGAACACTTATTTACTCCAACTCCTCTTTTCCCTAAATACTTCACTGTGTGTGTAGTGAAGGCTCACATTCCTGCACTGATATTTAAAGTGTTTTTTTTTTTAAAATTTATTTTAGACTGGAAGAAGTTATGTTAATTTTCATCTGAAGTCTAATTAAACTTTTAAACTTCTAGACCCAGCAAGGTCAGTGTTTCCTTTGACTTAAAGACCTTGGCGCGGAGGCAACATTTTTTGGGGTTGGGGCAGAAAACACATGACACTATTGTAGCTGGAACATGTTAATTTTATACTATTTATTTCTTTTTTTTTATTTTTTAAATTTTGCACAGTAACTTTGCACATGGAACTTATTATTTGAAGTACTGTACAACCAAGGCTTGAATGTTGGAATATTGGGCCAGTTGGGGTCCCACCCAAACGTCCTGTGTTTGGACTTTTTACTGGTGTCATCCTTCTGTCCTTCCTCTACTCTCACCTCTCCTGGACCCTCTGCCTGAACACTTTCCTCTCCTTGGCTCATCTTGTCTGTCTCATCTTTCCCTCTCTGAGTCCCTTTCTAATTCAAGTTCTCTCTCTGTCTATGGTGGTATACAAACAAGTTAGAAAATACCAAGTTTCACGTTTTGTCCTGCAGGATTTTTTTGTCATGGTTTACATAATTGACAAAAATGTGTATTTTTTTGTATTTTTATTTTAGTGTTTCTTTTTTCCATTGAGAGAGAGTAGGAAACGGAAGGGAAAAAAAATTCATAATTGTAATTTATTCATGCATACTTAAATTATATGATCAGAGGTGGGTATAGTAGCCAGAAGTTCTACTCATGTAAAAGCAGTGCTATGAAATTAATAACACAACATAACAAAAATATTTTTTTTGTATGTTGTCTGTGTTTTTTCAACTGATTTAAGACAATTTTGCACTGCTGAATCCGAAAATGACATCTGTTTCTCTCGATCAGGTCAGGTTTTTATGCTAAGTTGTAAGCAGTTGTACACTTGTACTGTAAATTGAATAGTAGACACTGATAAAGGTAAGTACATGTAAATTGAATGTTACGTCATCATTGTTCAAAATTCAGAAAATTTCAATAAATAAAAAATAATTTTGCATCATATAAAGCAAAAATACCTGTATATGTAAACAAAAACGTAAAAAACACGTGGCCATAGTTCAAAAAGTTGACCTGATTGAGCAAAACCAATGTGATTTTTGTATTCAGCACATCAAAATTGTCCTAACTCAGCTAAAAAACTTAGATAATAAATTTGGTGTTGACCAGTGTAATTAAAAGTAGACAACCAAAAATTTCTAGTTAAGGGTACAAAAGGCACCCATTTCAAAACTTGAGTAATGACTTCAGTCTTGAAGGTTTGAGGTTTGTCTGAATTTATAACGATTTTCTTATAGTTTTCTAATTTTCTCTGTTAATTTATCTAAATTTGAACCATTTTCCTCATTTGTAATTTCCTCTTGTAAAATTTACTTTTCTTGTACATTTGAGACTTTATTATAAATTTGTGGATTATTCTATGGTCGGGCTGTGTGATATGACAAAAAATTCATATTGCGATATAAGTCCTCTTACATCATGATAACAATATATATCACGATATACTGTACATTTTCTGTAAATTCTTCGTCGGCCTCCGTCGGTCTATGATGACCATGGAAGAGAATCCTAAACGTCTACTCTGCTGGAACAGCACCGCCTGTGGCTGAACAGGCCGATGTGCGAATGACAGTCCCTGTCACACAGGTCACACTTGTGGGTGGTCTCCGTGCTGCTGGGTCTGTGGCGGTTCTTCCTGCGGGTCCTTTTTTCATCTGCTGCAGCAGTCAGTCTCTCTTCACCCGCCTTGAGCTGTCTGGTCAGAGTGCCTCTCCATTTGGAGCGGTCCGTTGCAAGGTCCTCCCAGCGCTCTGTGTTGATATCCAGGGCCTTCATGTCTCTCTTGCAGACGTCTCTAAAGCGCAGCTGTGGGCGTCCAACGTCTCTCCTGCCAGTTGCCAGTTCTCCATAGAGGACGTCTTTGGGGATTCTGCCATCCTCCATACGGTGAACGTGGCCTAGCCAGCGGAGCCTGCGCTGCCTGAGTAGAGTGAACATGGAGGGAAGGCCGGCGCGGGACAGAACTTCTGTGTTGGGCACTTTGTCCTGCCAGGATATGTCCAGAATGTGGTGAATGCAGCCCAAGTGGAAGGAGTTCAGTCTCTTTTCCTGCCGGGCGTATGTTGTCCACGTCTCACTCCCATAGAGCAGTGTGCTGATGACGCAGGCGTTGTACACTGACATTTTCGTCTTGACAGAGAGTTTGGGATTCTCCCACACTCGTGTGGTGAGGCGAGGGAGTGTGAAGGCTGATTTTCCAATCCTCTTGTTGATCTCTGTATCAAGGGAGAGGTTGTTGCTGATCGTGGACCCCAGGTACGTGAACTGATTCACGACCTCCAGCTTGTAGTCATCAATGGTGATGGTTGGTGGTGCTTCCGTGCCTTGCGCCAAGACGTTAGTCTTCTTCAGGCTGATGGTAAGCCCGAAGTCCTTGCATGCCTGGGAGAAGCGGTCCATCAGGGTCTGAAGCTCCTGCTGTGTGTGGGTTGCGACTGCAGCGTCGTCTGCAAACAGCATGTCTCTGATTAGAGCCTCGTGTACTTTGGTTCTGGCTTTCAGGCGGGCGAGGTTGAAAAGCCTGCCGTCAGATCTTGTGTGCAGGTAGATTCCCTCTGTTGCTGTGCTGAAGGCATGCCTCAGGAGCATAGCAAAGAAAATCCCAAAGAGGGTTGGCGCAAGTACACAGCCCTGTTTCACTCCGCTGCGTATGTTGAATGGCTCTGAGACGTTGCCATCGTGCTGCACTATCCCCTGCATGTTGGTGTGAAACGATTCGATGAGGCTTTGCAACTTTGGTGGGCATCCTATCTTTGGCAGGATCTTGAAAAGGCCCTCTCTGCTGACCAGATCGAACGCTTTGGTGAGGTCGATGAAGGCGACGTACAGAGGCATGTTCTGTTCTCTGCATTTCTCCTGGAGTTGGCGGATGGAGAATATCATGTCTACCGTCGATCGCTCAGCGCGGAAGCCACACTGAGACTCGGGGTAGACACGTTCGGCAAGCTTCTGTAGACGAACGAGAACAACTCGTACATAGACTTTGCCAACAACGCTGAGGAGGGAAATGCCCCTGTAGTTGTTGCAGTCGCTTCTCTCCCCTTTGTTTTTGTAGAGGGTGATGATCTTGGCGTCCCTCATGTCCTGTGGTACGGCACCTTCCTTCCAGCACTGGCAGAGGACGTCATGCAATGGCAGCAGTAGGGCGGTCTTGCAGTGCTTGATCAGGTCAGGGGGTATGCCGTCGTTGCCGGGTGCCTTGCCAGCGGCCAAGCTATCAATGGCCTTACTGAGTTCATCGATGGTTGGCTCGGCGTCAAGTTCATCCATGGATGGCAGGCAGTCGATGGCATCAAGGGCTGATGGTGTCACGGTGTTCTGTCTAGAGTAGAGGTCGGAGTAGTGTTCCACCCATCTCTCCATCTGCTTGTTCTTCTCTGTGATCATCTCCCCAGTGGAAGATTTGAGGGGGGCCGTCTTGCTCTGAGCCGGACCAAGTGCTTTCTTGATGCCATCGTACATACCACGGATGTTCCCTGTTATGGCAGCGGTTTGAATGTCTTGGCTGAGCTGAGTCCAGTACTCGTTGGCACAGCGCCGAGCAGTCTGCTGAACTTTGCTTCTCGCAGTCCTGAGAATCTGGAGATTCTTCTCGTTTGGGTACTTCTTGTACTCAGCAAGTGCTGAGCGCTTGGCTTCAATGACGGGGGTCATCTCGGTCAACTTGGCATCAAACCAGTCCTGTGACTTCAAGGTCTTCCTCCCAAAGGTAGCCAAGGCTGTGCGGTAGATGGTGTTTCGCAGCTCTTCCCACTTCTGCTTTGCAGATTCTCCTCCTTGTGGTACACCAAGTTCCTTCTCAAAGGTGGAGGCAAACTGCTCAACAAGTTCTGGTTGGGCCATCTTGCTGATGTCAATCCGTGCCTTTCCAGGTTGTCTAGCACGATGGAATTTCTTCAGCTGCAGCTTGACCTTGCAACACACCAATGAATGGTCTGTGTCGCAATCTGCACTCTGGAACGAACGGGTGATTAGCACGTTCTTCAGTGAGGTGCGCCAGGTCAGGATCAAGTCTAGCTGGTGCCAGTGCTTTGAGCGCGGATGTTGCCAGGAAACCTTGTGTTGGGGCTTGGTCTTGAAGAACGAGTTTGTGATGCACAGATCGTGATATGTGCAGAACTCGAGCAGCTGCTGTCCATTGTCGTTCATTCTGCCCACGCCAAAAGGTCCAAGACAGGAGGGCCAGGAGTCATGGTCAGCACCCACTCTGGCATTGAAGTCTCCAAGGAGAATGAGTTGTTCAGAGTTGGGGATGATCCTGACAGTTGTTGCGAGATTCTCGTAGAACTCGTCTTTTGCCTCTGGTGTGGCTGTCTGTGTTGGGGCATACACACTGACGAGGGTGACTGGGCCTTGAGTGGTGTTCAGGCGGAGGGTGAGGAGTCGTGCAGATCCAGTGCTGCCCGGTTCCACCATCTTCAGCAAAGTGTTCTTCACTGCGAAGCCCACTCCGTGTTCCCTGTGTTCGTCACTGCCCTTTCCCTGCCAGTAGAACGTGTAGTCCTTCTCTCTCAGTGTGCCTGCATCAGCTAACCGTGTTTCCTGGAGAGTGGCGATATCCACTCCCAGTCTCTTCAGCTCATTATTGATGATGGCAGTCTTCCTGGTGTCGTTGATGTCCTTGAGGTTAGCAGCGAGTCCTGTCATCATAGTGCGGACGTTCCAAGTTCCCAGTTTTAGAGTTGGTCTCTTTTGTTTTATTGTCTTGCCTGGTGCAAAGGTTCTCAGCCTGCTGTTTGGATTTCTCCTTATCCCCATGCACCCAATGAGGAAAGCAAGCTGTGGCGGGACAACACCTTATTGGCTGTGGGCTGCCCAGCTTGAGGCGGGCGGTAGCTGTCCAGTGAGATCTGATGATCCCTCCCACCGTCGGGAACAACCCCTGGCGCCACGCTCTACGCCAATTGAGCAGTGGCTTATAACCGGTAACTGTCATTCCCCGTGTTTTGTCTACGCCAAAGGCGAAGCTGGAGTGTCCTCTCCAGTGATCCGGTGTTCTACCTTCCAGCGTTGGGCGTTGGTAGGATTCAAGCCTGGGCAGGAAGATATGGAGGACAAGATGTTGCCCATGCAGCATGTCCCCCCTCTCCACGTCACTGGTGAATCCAAAGGAACAGCAGGGCTGCTACAGTTTGGCACCAGCGCCGTTGCAGGAGCTGCCAGAACGATGTTGCGCACAACATAGAACTGCCTTAGGGGGTCCGACTCCGGATTTTTCCTCAGGGTTGACTCCCGAAGCCTTTCCCGTGACCGGGTATGCCGCAAGGCAGCGGAGGTTTGAAGTCAGGGTTTACCTTCCCCTAGATGGGCTACTTTCCCAGGTTGACGAGCCACCATCTACCCGAAGCATCTGGTTTTAAGGCGCCAGAGATCCGCCCTCGCCCCTTCTCCTATTAGTAAAAGCAGTTCCGCCGGGCTTAGAGACTAAACCACACGGGCAGGCTAGGAGTTGGACTTAGTTGTCAGAGGCTTTTCGAGACGCACGCCATAAGGAGCATTTTATGAGCACTGGGAGCTTAACCCCAGTGCCGCTCCTGGCTAGGACAACCTTGGAACCAAATTCTACAGTTTAGATAATCACATAAAAAGGACCATCTTTTTTTTTTTTTAAAAACTTTTACATGTACTGTTTTCCCTCAATTTTTGCAGTGTTGTTATGAAATAGCTTTTTAATGTGCATTTGAGACTTGATTCTCATAAATTTCAGGGTTTTCTTCTAAATCAGGGGTGTCAAACTCATTCCATGGAGGGCCAAGACCCTGCAGGTTTTACCTCCACCCAGTGTCTTCAATAGGTGATTTCACTGAATTTCTTCCCACTGATTGCTGATCAAGGAAAACACCTGCTGAAGACACTGGGTGGAGGGAAAACCTGCAGGGTCTTGGCCCTCCATGGAATGAGTTTGACACCCCTGTTCTAAATCATATATGAATAAAAAGTAAACAATAAGTTAAATATTTCCTGAGCCAGAGGATAGCAAAAAAAAAAAAAAAAAAAAAAAGAGAAGTCTGAAAATGAGAAAATTACCCATGGCTGCCATCTACAGATATAAATTAGCTGTTAGTTTAAATCAGTGAAAACTTAAGTGTAGATCTGCAGCCTGCCATTCTGGCCTGTTTTAACCTGTTTGCTTCTTGGTAAAAATAGGTCAGATTGGTCATGATCTGAAAATCAAAGACACAAAAGGTAATGTAATAAAATACATGTGATGACTTTAACTTTATTCATTATCACTACTTGACTAATTAAAATGATTAGAAATCAAATAAATTACATTAAGAGCCAACTTGCTCCTCTGACCCATTTTAATGTTTTTATTATTTATTTTGCGTGTATGTGCCACCATCATGCACTTTTGCAGCTTTAATAAAAAATTTTTCAGACAAAACTAAGAAACTTAGCAGTAATTTAAGCCAAAAAACGATGGTCTGCTATGGTTTCCAGTTAACACAACTTAGCACTGTCACTTAGCATTTCATAATTAGACATGGTGTTCATGTTACTTACCTCCTATTAAAACGAGGTTAGAAAACTATCCTCTCTGATGCAGCACAATGGGAAAACAGTCCCGCATCCCTGGCAAACAGGAGTAGCAGCTATCTGAACTGGTAGTTTGGCGTTAGCATTAGCATCAACTGGACCTAAGCCTAGCCACCTACGACACACCTGTTCCACTGTGCGTACTGCAGAGGAGAGACGGAGCACTGACGAGTAGTGGTGAAGAGCTTTACTGAATAAACGGGAATATGTGCATTTTAAATAATGATATAAGCGATAACAGTATTCTATGAAACGACAGATGTTTTTGTATCGTCATCTGATATACAGTATATCGTCATATCGCACAGCCCTATTCTATGGCTATTTTTTGTCTGTTTTTAAAAATAAAATTACTGTTTTTGGGTTTTTTTATAAATTTGAAACAGATTGTGGTAAAATTTTGACATTTTTCCTTATGCAATTTACACTTTTGACCATAATTTTGCAGAACAGAACAATAATTTAACTCTGATTTCAAAGAAAAAAATATCAAAATTTAATTAAATAAATTAACTTAAATGACCAACAATTCAGTTATTTTTGTGATTCATTTATTTTTGTTATAATAGTTCTATATAGTTATAGTTTTTTTTAGAACTCTCCTCACCAACCAGACAGCAGGAAAAACCTCCCTGATTTTAAAATCCAAATGTTGGCATGTTTAGTTTGTCTGAAGGCTGTTGACAGATTAAAGTCATTGACTTTGTGAATTTCGTTCATCTTAACTTGCCAGGTACATACAATAATAGTGAACATAACTTAGTTTATGTAGTTGCTGGTGAAATAAATCCTCAGCAGTTCATCAGTCTTCCTTGTCTTTCCCTGCCATATCAAGCCGGCTGAATATGAATCCTAACCACACCTGTTTGCTAAGTGACTCCATTATTGTTCCCGTTACCAGCAGGTTAAAACCACCATAAATGCCTCCAGCGCTTACATACCTCTTCTGCTTTGTTCCGCGTTTAAAGTAATAAGCTCATGCTTCTCTCGGACAGCGACGCCAATAGCAAGACACTCTGCCTGCCGACTGGAACATGCGGGCGGGGCGCTTTCAAACTTGCAGATGATGGTCACGCGTGTTGTTCATGTGCGTGCTTACGGAGCGTCATTCCTTCATATTTTTTCCTAAATTTATATTTCCTTGGCGTGGCAGCATAACTTAAAGTGTGGCATCCACCACATGGAAGTGTTATCAGAGGAAACCCTGAAGGTTTCAAACAGGATGGACTAGCTTGTTATTTTCATTTTTACTTTAATGGAGTTGATCATTACTCTAGTTTGTCTTTAACATGCAGTTACAACAGCCTTTATGGAGCAGCAGAGCTGTTATTTGAGTTTTTACACTTTAACATCTATTATATAATTGTGTTACTACAAACATTTCTGATTAAGCTGTAAAGTTCAAGTTCCCAACTCATGTATGATGGGTCATTATTTTATTTAGCTATGGGAACTTTTTATAATAGGCTACATTATATTAAGGCAGAGACTGACAACAAAGTGATTTTCACAGGTGTGCAGGCTTAAACAGGTGAGGTAAAACATGACCTGGAGTCCCGAACAGGAGCTGTGCCAGCAGGAAGCTGAGCTGGCTGACATGACAGAAATAATCGCGATTAGTCGACTAATCGAAAAAAAAAAATAGTTGTTAGATTAGTCGACTACCAAAATAATCGTTAGTTGTACCCTAGTACTAGGTAGTAATGGAAAACCCTACAAACTATGTAGTTATTGGCAAGTCGGGCTGAGTAGGTGCTAGTGAAAAAGGGCCATATGACCCCCCCCCCCCCCCCCCCCCCCCAATCTTGTGGCGGCCCCGAGTGAATTCCACCCTGGGCAACTGGCCATGTGGCCCATTTAAAAAAAAAAAAAAACTGGGTGGGGGAAATAATTGTTTTTAGATGGATTGAATTTCCATGGGTGGAAGATTCTGTAACGAAGCACAAATGCCAAAGAATCTTTTTTTTTCTTTTTTTTTAATGAGTTCAGACAGAGCTGAAAAGGAAGTAACCAGGCACTGTAGGATCTGTGATGGGTGATATGGAGAGCAAATGTAACTTTCCAGTTGACTTTTTACATCTCTTTTCCATTTGTTTTATTAACAAAAGATATGGGAAGTAATTATGGATCATTACAAATGCTTTGCTCTGAAAGTATCAAAAAGTCATACAGTAAGGGGGGGAAAGAAATTGTGAATAATCGCATCACAGCCCTGTGGTTTGTAATAAACTTATGACGTGGCCAGATGTTCCCATCGCCATGAGATAATCATGTTTCGTCTGGGTTTTTTGGTTGCAGGGGTTTGCTGTGGGCTCCTGTTAGTGTTTGTACCTGAGCAAGCAGCTGAGTCATATTTTCATATTTAAATCTTCACTTTTATTTTAAAGCAATTTTTTTCTACAACTTTTTTCACTTTTTGGTTTTGTTTTTTTTTTTGGTATACTTTATTAATCCCAGAGGGAAATTACAGGGCATCCACCTGGATGGATGAGGCAGCCGAGGTGCGGCACCAATCCCTTCACCATTCACACACACATTCACACCTAGGCCCACTTTAGAGTCTCCAGTTAACCTAACTTGCATGTTTTTGGCCTGTGGGAGGAAACCGGAGTACCCAGGATAAACCCAAGCAGACATGGGGAGAACATGCAAACTCCACACAGAAGGGTCACGATGGTCAGAGGTGGAATCGATCCCGTGACCTTCTTACTGTGCTGCCACAGTGCTAACCACTCCGCCATTGAGCTTCCAGCAATTATTTAAAAAAAAAAAAAAAAACACTTTCCAGAAGAGTTGGGACACTTTGTAGAAAAAAAACATGTAAGGAATTTATTGATTCACTGTCTAATTTTTTCACTGTCGCAAGCATCAGTTTCTAGGGACGTCGTGACCTGTTTCTTGCCAAAGAATAAGCCTATTCTGATCTATTCTCTAAAATGTCAGATATCTGTTTATTTAGATTATTGTTTTCTCACTTGCTAGGTTTTTGCCATAAAATTTTGTTAATGAGTAATTAGATTTAGGCACTGGAAGCAATTTTAGCCAAAAGGTCTCTATTTTATTTGTTCGAAAAGAATCAGATCAGTCAGTCTGGAACTTGTCAAATTGTGAGTCTGCTTCGATGTATGACATATGTGTCATGAAGTGTTTATAATTGCTTATTCATGCTTTATAAATTTGCTTTCTGGTGAACATTATTAATCCAAGCTCCAATTTTATCTGTTAGTCTTGTCATCTCACTGTTTAAATAATTTGGCTCTTCTCTGTGTTTTCACAGCGGCACAAGGCGAGGTGAGGGAGTGTGCCTTCACGGACCAGCAGCAGCAATGGGAGGTAGAGCGAGTGGCAGGGGGAGAAGGCAGGGTCTCCACCGAGAACACCACCATCCGATGCGCCAAGGGCAGCCACTGTTTTGGACTGTGGGAGAAAACTCTTCCGGGTGAAGTGCGGCTCGTAAAACAAGGTATTTAATTGCTGTGTTCTTATATTGTCACCAAAAAAGTTGAAGTAGAATGCAACATATCAGGAGCACACATGGCCTTTTGGTAGCTGGAAACAAGTTTTGTGACCGCGACCAGTTCATCACTAGAAAACGAAGTGATTATAAATAATTATTTAAAAAAAAAAATTCCAACCACTCCAGCTTTTCAGTGTGAGGTGCTGCTATGACGCCACTCAAAGGATCAATTTATTGAATGCCAGAAAATGAATATGCATTTATTTTCGTTTTTGATTGATCATTATTTAATCATGAGCGTCCAAAGTAGTGTAGGACAACGCGGATAAATGAGGAATGAAGTAGGTGTCACTGTCACCACAGCACAGCAACAGAGTGAAAAGGAATGTGAAGGATGTCCATCATTAATCTGACAGATTATATTCTGAAGCTGCAGCAGACAACTGTGTGTGCCACAAGAGTAGTTTTTTTCCCAATCAATTCACAGAGTCTGCAGTGGCTCTGACCATCTACGGCTGCTGTGGATCCGAGACCAGCCTGTCCTGGAATCAAAGATGTGAGACTTGGCCCAGGACGGTCTGTGTAGCCTGCACAGACATGCGCAGTGCAACTCCCTGCTCTGTGCTTGCTTGTGCATCCCAGCTCACCACGCATTAACGTGTACCCTGTGATCCTCTGTTCCTGCTTTGTGTGGCGCTGGACACTAAAAGCCACACCCAAACATGGCCCCACCAAATAAGTGCAAGTGCGCCTGCAAGCTATTGAATACTGATATTGGGGGGGGGGGGTGATGGTAATTACAGTGGTGTGAAAAAGTGTTTGCCCCCTTCCTGATTTCTCTTTTTTTTGTGTTTGTCACACTTAAATGTTTCAGCTCATCAAACAAATTTAAATATTAGACAAAGATAACACAAGTAAACACAAAATGCAGTTTTTAAATGAAGGTGTTTATTATTAAGGGGAAAAAAGATCCAAACCTACATGTCCCTGTGTGAAAAAGTGATTGCCCCCTAAACCTAGTAACTGGTTGGGCCACTCTTAGCAGCAACAGCTGCAGTCAAGTGTTTGTGATAACTGGCAGTGAGTCTTTTACAGCGCTGTGGAGGAATTTTGGCCCACTCATCTTTGCAGAATTGTTGTAGTTCAGCCACATTGGAGGGTTTTCGAGGATGAACCACCTTTTTAAGGCCATGCCACAGCATCTCAGTGGGATTCAGGTCAGGACTTTGACTAGGCCACTCCAAAGTCTTCATTTTGTTTTTCTTAAGCCAGAAACTTAAGACTTGCTGGTAGACTTGCTGGTGTGTTTTGGATCATTGCCCTGTTACAGAACCCAAGTGCGCTTCAGGTTGAGGTCATGAACAAATGACCGGACATTCTCCTTCAGGATTTTTTGGTAGACAGCAGAATTCATGGTTCTATTTACCACAGCAAGTCTTCCAGGTCCTGAAGCAGCAAAAGAGCTCCAGACCATCACACTACCACCACCATATTTTACTGTTGGTATGATGTTCCTTTTCTGAAATGCTGTGTTACTTTTACGCCAGATGTAATGGGACACACACCTTCCAAAAAGTTCAGCTTTTGTCTCGTCAGTTCAGAGTATTTTCCCAAAAGTCTTGGGTCATCAAGATGTTTTCTGGCAAAAGTGAGACAAGCATTATGTTGTTTTTGCTCAGCAGTGGTTTTTGTCTTGGAACTCTGCCATGCAGGCCATTTTTCTCCCCAGTCTCTTTCTTATGGTGGAGTCATGAACACTGACCTTAACTGAAACAAGTGAGGCCTGCAGTTCTTTGGATGTTGTTGTGGGGTCTTTTGTGACCTCTTGGATGAGTCGTTGCTGCACTCTTGGGGTAATTTTGCTCAGCTGGCCACTCCTGGGAAGGTTCACCACTGTTCCATGTTTTCTCCATTTGTGGATAATGACTCTCACCGTGGTTCACTGGAGCCCCAAAGCTTTAGAAATGGCTTTATAACCTTTTCCAAACTGATAGATCTCACTTACTTTGTTTCTGATTTGTTCCTGAATTTCTTTGGATCACAGCATGATGTCAAGCATTTGAGGATCTTTTGGTCTACTTCACTTTGTCAGGCATGTCCTATTTAAGTGATTTCTTGATTGAGAACAGGTGTGGCAGTAATCAGGCCTGGGTGTGGCAAGAGAAATTGAACTCTGCTTTCCAAAGATGTGATGAACCACAGTTAATTTGTTTTAACGGGGAGCAATCACGTTTTCACGCAGGACCATGTAGGTTTGGATTTTTTTTACCCTTAATAATAAACACCTTCATTTAAAAACTGCATTTTGTGTTTACTTGTGTTATCGTTGTCTAATATTTAAATTTGTTTGATGATCTGAAACATTTAAGTGTGACATACAAAAAAAAAACAAGAAATCAGGAAGGGGCAAACACTTTTTCACATCTCTGTGTGAGAGAGAGAGAGAGAGAGAGAGAGAGAGGTGAAAAAATCAGGACGCCCTGTATTAGCGTGTGTGTGTGTGTGTGTTTTTAATTTTTTTTTAACATTTTTGGACATATACTGTAGATGTTTAATATCAGTGTTTAAAATACTGGGAGATTCATGTAATACAACTAAAAAATTGAAAATGAATTAAGGACTTTTTTCAAATTTTCTGTAAAATGTAATTCTAAACAAATAGTGAGGAATAAATTAGGACACCCCACATTCATTCCCACTTACAATAGCTAAAATAAATGTTAAAAAAGGCAAATACAAACAAAAACAAGGTTAGACATAGATATGTGAACATTTCTTAATAAAGAACTGAATATTTAAAGAGGTGTCCAATTTTTTTTACATGACTGTATATCTGTATGTACACACACACACTGGTTTTCATGTTTGGTGTGGACTACCCTTTCTACATAGAGATTCCTTGCATTTAGATAGATAGAAGATCAACTTGACACTCTTGGGGGCAGGGGGTCACCGCTTATTACTGTACATCGAATAAAGCTAAGGTCACCAAACTTGGTACACAGATTCAACTTGGGTTCCTGACCTCTGACTATGGGTTTGGGCTCAAAAGGTCAAAAGTCAAGGTTAACATTCCTTATGCCATATTACTGTACAATGAATAAAGCTAGGGCCACCAAACTTGGTACACAGGTTCACCCTGTGACACTGAAGTGACTGTGGTTTTGAGATCGCGAGGTCAAAGGTCAACATCTACTAAAGTATATCTCAACAATAGGGGTGGGTTCAAAAGATCGATCCAACGATTTGAATCGATCCACCTTTGAGCCGATATCACTCCACAGAATCCGTGGATCAGTCTTTTAATATCATGCCTTAACAATCTGTGAAACACAAAATGCAAGCAGCTGGTTGAAGTCTCGCATGATGAACAATCGCATGAGAGTTCCCTTCGCTGCACACTCACATTACTTCCATGTTTACATGTGGCAGCCACAGAGTTGCCATCGTTAATTTATCAACAAAAGTCACTGCAATAGACTGCGCTCAACAGTTCCTGAATATTTTTCATAAAGCGGGGATAAATGGTTCTTGGAGCGTCATGTTGGAACATGAAAGTCAACGATTGATAAACAATTTTCAAACAGAAAACACATGGAGAGAGGGAGACCAGAAAGGGAGACTGTTGCAGCGGTTAAGGGTAAGTAAAATATTGAGGTTTTTTTTACATTTGTGTCATAAATTAATAATTCATCCAGCATAATGGTGTTTTCTTTTACAAACTATGGATACAGTAATTACCTGTTGGTTAAGAGCTGCAGATAAATGCAGGATAGAGGCGTATTTTTAGTCGGGACTTCATGACGGAGGCAGCTGCCTTCATGTAATGTTTCTATTGAATGACATTTAATTTTAGACTTATAGCACTGAAGTGAGAGATTTGAACATAATAAAAATCACAAAAGGAAAATTGCAGAATTAATCAAGGTTGCAGTACAACGAGCCATTTTTACTCAATAGAACGAAACTGAAATGACCAAATCTTCCAGGAAATGAATTGAAACCCTTTTCAAAAATTGAAAGTTAATTTGTAGTTAAAATATGAACAAAAAATAAGAGAAACTAAATTATTGAACCCTACTGTGGTGTGGGGATTTAAAAATAGGATTAATTTTACTTTGAAATCTATTCTCCTTTTCATATCCCCTTCAGATCTGTGAAGACTGGGTTTCCACTCCAAGATCCATCCTGCACTGAGACATTCTGAAGGGAAGAGGTCGTCAGTGGAGGAGCCATCCGTGCTTCGTTGTGGATTTCAGCACAGAAGAAGACTTGAAATTTTCCAGGGGTCTTAGTTTTCAGATTCAAGATTAGAGAAGGTGCTGCCATAATTTGCTCCATACTCTAACATGCATTCAATGCAATTTAGTTCTTGTAATGGCTAATTCTTTTATTTATCTTTTTTTAATTTAAGTTCTCAGCAAGAATACAATGTTGGTCATTTTTTGACAGTTTTACTGAGCATTTAATTCTAAATAAGTCACTGTTTAACAGGAAATGTTTGGCAATCCTGTGCTTTTCTTGTGGTGTTACATAGAATAGCATCACTGTAAACTATGGAAAAAGCAGCTACTTTAAAATCTGTACTCCTCACACAACTTTCAGTGTGAAAAACCTCTAAAAATGTCACAATTTTTCGGAAACGCGCCCACAAATTCAGACTTTTTGGGCCACAACAATCACAAAAGCAGCCATGAAATCCTGGAGGGACTGAAATACAGTGAGATTATGTCTACATGCTTCATGCACTGAATTTGTTTACTGACTCTGGGTTGTTAACGTAACAATACACACCCTTTGCACTAAAGAAAGCACTTGTTAGCACTTTGTGAAATCATAAGTTAAATAATAAAATGTGCATTATTGTAACTGATTCTGGTTAAGTTTTTTATGTGATAACTTGTGCATTAACCAAGTTAGAGTATTCTTGGTGCAGTTTGCAGCATTAGGTCTCTAAGATTTTTTTCCTGGCAAGTAAAACAGCTATTAAAAATGGTAATTTCCCTGATTGAATTGAAGTGAATCGACTCGGAATTGAATTGACTCGGAATTGAATCGATTAAGAACTTCAAGAATCGGAATCAAATCAATTCTGGAAATTAGTGATGATTCCCAGCCCTACTCAACAACAAAGAAAGCTAGGGTCACCAAACCTGGTACACGGGTTCACTCTGAGACCATAACCTCTGATTACAGGTTTGGGGTCAAAGGTCAAGGTTGACACTCCCTATGATCTCTTACTATAGAATGTGTAAAGATCTCAAGGGTCACCATTCTTGTTTCACAGGTTCACCTTGGGATCCTGACCTATAACTATGGGTTGTATATTTTGTTGTATATTTTATTGTATATTCGTGGATGATGGGCTTATCATAATTTGGTTCTGCCACAGTAATTATATTGAAAAGTTGAAAACTGCTCTCCGTCAGTAAGTATTGAGATCGTCAAAGAAAATGGAGAATTGAAGAAAACGGATATTGCACTCACCTCAGAGTGCTCTTGTTCGGTTGTTGGTGTGCTAGTTATGCACTGTCGATAATGGCTGTGGACGGGCATATAACGTCCCGTGTGCGGTGCTCTTGTTTTTACTTTGACAAAAGTATAATCTTGATAAGTTAGCCCTGTTGAGGTTTGTTGATTATATTATTATAACTGACCCAAACCTTGCATTCATCCATTTATTTTTTTTTACAACCCCTGTTATCTTCTCTCAGGTTGCTGGACTCATCTGGGTGACAACCAGGGCTGCCGTGAAGATCGCTGTGTTGTGACGAACCTTCCTCCACCGATGCAGAATGGGACATACCACTTTTGCTGCTGTGGCAGTGACATGTGCAATGTAAACTTCACAGAGGAGTTCCCGCCACCGAGCCCACCCACACCCCACAGTCCATGTAAGAGCACAAACACTTTCATCTGGTTCAAAGGCTCACATTTTAGAAATCTGCTTAAAGATTAGGTTGACACCACACATGCTGGTTTTGAATTTGTCGTCAAATGATTCATTTCTTGACTCTTTTTATGACTGTGGAGTTAGCAGGTAAATAAAAGCAAATTATCCACAGAGATTCAGACTGATCTCAGCCAGCATTTTCTGGCTTTTAGTATTGTTTTTTTGTGGACCTTTGTTGCTGCACAAATGAGACCTCAGATTTGTTCAGCTTCAGTATTAAAGCGTTGAGAGTGTGTTACATTGAGAAGACAGCTGTGGTTTTCAAAACTTGCCATACAATGTCTGTGTGAGATTGCGCTGATGACTTCACTGGCTTTCTCAATGATGAATTGACTGTTTTTGTTTATAAAAAAAATATATCCTTCTATTTTAACTTCCCTCATCTTACACAACTCTGCACTTTTAGGTGGGTAAGGATGAAAGGAGAATGACTAATGGAGAAGAGCACAGCAGAAAACAAATGCAGGCCTACGCAGCTCCAAAACACAATGCTATTAACAGAAAACTATGAAAGGGTGTTTGATATCATCTGAGCTGTCATACCCACACCTACTGGTATCTACTCACCATCTCTCCTCCTACATTGTTTAGCCACACGGACTTGGAACTAAGCTTCCTGATTGCCATCTATTATAAACCTTGATGACTGTGAGTTGCAGAGATGAATTGGTTTTGATTGGATGGGTAGAAATCGCCAGTGTCTATTGTCCAAGATGTTATAGATTATCTTCACTATAAAGGGCTCTGACAGTGCCGGATTGTAGATTCAGTTTAAGTTACGAGTCTGCTCTGTGCTGAGTGTTACGCAAAGGTGAACAGCTGTATAGTTAATTGTTCCTTCCTCTCAAGGTTTGGCAGTGAATGAAAGCGGCACGTGCGGTGGGGGTGGCAGCATTGACAGCTCATCATCTTCCCTGCCTACACATAAACACAAACACACACTCACCATCTACGTCGTCTCTGCATTCCACGGATTACTTAGTGTCTGCTTTATCTGTCTGCGGACGTGCTGGTGACTGCTGTAAAGCACAAAGAGATGACAAAGAAAAATTAGCATTTGGGGAAATAATTTAATGCCAAGAGAGGACATTTGATTGCTTATAAAAAGGAGATTTGGTTGTATTAAAGCTGAATGTTGCGTTTTCCTTTTTTTTTTTTCCCACTTATTTCCTGACATGTCCAGGCAAGACGCATGCTAGTGTTATTAGAAGTAGGAACTGGGTTGAGTCAATAGCCTGTCTGTGTGATCTGAAGCCAAATGCTCATGTGAAGAAAAAATGAAGAAGCACAGATCATTTAAGGAGACATGGCAGTAATGATAACGCTCCGTCATTCAAACCTTGATGAATTCATATCAAAATATACTTAAAATATCAGAAACAACTTTACACATTATGCAGAATATTATATTAAATTTACATAAAGTGCTTCTCTTTGATGTAAAAACTTGTTCATTATATTGTTTGTAGTTGTTATAATCTAAATACAAGTTCAGTGAGAGAATGTTCAGGGTTCTGTGGGAAATTGCCTAATTTTACTTCTTAACTGGTCTCAAAAAATTGCAAATCATTTGCCGTTGTTGCACTGTTGCCAACTCCTCAGTTAGGAAAGTAGCTATTGGCTGTCCTAAAAGTCGACAAACGTCGATAAATGACATCATCACCTAATTTGCATAATTGGTCATTTGCATGTAATTGTAATGGACGCTGTAGTAGAGACGAATGTCACGAGAGAGACGAAAAGTGAGTAAAAAACACCCTAAATATGTTTAGAACTACAAATTAACTTTCTTCTGTTGATTCTTGGTTTGTTTGTTTTAATTTTTCCATTTAAGTAGGCCATCACCAACTGACAGTGAAGAAACATGTGCATCCCACTCTGTAAAACAGGGCAGGTTTGGCGGGGGGGGCATGCTCAATTCATTTGCAATCTGGACCCGAGTGGTGTGTGGATCTCCTCTCCTCTCTGACTGCTGCACAGTGTTGTGTTGCTAGATATACGATAGCTTTAGGGGCTATACAATATACGATCCAACTTTTTAAAAAGGCCAAACATGCAATAGTGTTGGCATTTCCATGCCCCCCCCCCCCAAAAAAAAAAAAAAAAAGTTTTGATTTACGGGAACACCCACACATCACCAGAAACTGAAGCTTGCTCTTAACTGATCCGATCAGCTCATACCTGGGCGAGCTGGCTGGCTAGCTGGCTAGCTCCTCCCTGTCTGCCACTGCCAGTCAGTCACATCAGCAGCACTCAGCTCGTGTTTCTTTACTGTACGAGCACCACAACAAACATAAAAAGTGAACATGACTTTGGACTCGGAGGGATACAAAAGAAAAAAGTCCAGCAGCACTGACACAGATGCTGGTAAGAAAAAAGCAACCTGCCGGGGCATTGACAGCAACTTTATCACCCTGCCCTGCTTTGGTGTTATACCGTTCCGCATACATTTGAGGGGTGGCTTCAACCTGTTGCTGGGAAGAAGGCTAAAGCACTTTGCCGCTGCTGCAGCATTCAGTTGGTATCAGACATTGCAGTTCTGAAAAAATTTGTAATTTATTGTAACTGCAACACTGCTGCTGCACGAGGCTACTGTGAGACTGACCGAGATTGCCTGTGATTGCTTTGGCATGGGAAGGAAGCCTCACGGTACCATCCACTGCTTGTTGAGGGTGGTAACTGCAGAGCAATCGCGCACTTTCACGTCAGTGTCCAAAACACCAGAAAAGTCTTTGATAACACCAGGAAAAGTCGTTACATTTGTCGCTAGTCGCGTTAGACAAAAAAAGTCATCTGGGGGGCTGAAAAATTGCCAGATTTAACAACAAAAGCGCCATGTTGGCAACACTGTGTTGCTGTGTATTGCAGCTTGCACTGGCTCCTCCAGATCAGCCAGCAGCAGCACGAATGCAATCCCTCATCGTCTTCTTCTTCTTGACTTACCCCACGGTGAATTGGGACCACCTTCACAACCCCCGCAGCCACCTTGCATCTGCCGCAAAAATAAAAACAAAAAAACACGCTACCATGCCTGAGCCCACAACAGTTTTCGGACAGGAAAATGTCACCACTTTCCCAGAAACTGCATTCAGATGTCTGCCACCACATCAGCAAACCAAGTGGTGGACACAAATTGCCATGGAGCTCCATCGGTGTTGTTTCAAGGAAAGCACATCTGACAAGAGACGTCATCAATAGATGGCTTTCTCATTTTCAAACTTGTGTACCCTGCCTCTCGCCCAAAGATGCTGGGATAGGCTCCAGCCCCCCCCGCGACCCGAAAGGATTAAGCGGTAGAAGATGGATGGATGGATGGATTCACTCTCCAGGCAGTGCTGAATGGCCTCATGACCAAGCATCATGAATTCCTAGCCTGAGTTGATCAAAATCCAACTTGCGCAGATGCGAACTCTGGAGCAAATTCTTGTTTGTGTTTATCCATTGATTGTGTATGTTATAGTCCAATGTTTCACACCAAGTATAAACAAATTACATGACAAAATTGTCATTAGATATGCCATAATAGGCTACAATGTTTCATTTTATAACATTTTATATTGGTGGGGTGCAGCAGCATTTGTAATGTAAAAAGGGTTTCATGGCTCACAAAACATTGAAAGACACTGCATTAAAATACCACAGAGTAGAAGCAGACACAACTGTATCTGGAAGCTGTAAAGAAAACTTGTTCAAATTTCACAGAAACATTCACTTGAAATGAAGGATGAGATGACAACAGTGTTTTCCTGAGAAAAAAAAAAATTGATGTAGTAGCAGGGTTTGTATGCATCAAAAGTCCCATATTGTACATTTTCCACAGATTAAAGACTAAAAACCATTTCTGTAGTGTTTGACAGCTCATCAAAAAAAAACTGCCGAAATTCCACCCGCTCATTAATATGAATGAACCATGAAAGTAATTGGGTAAAATTTTCTGAGTGGGCCAAGAAGGCTGTCGGAGGGATTTTGTTTGGCTAACTTAAAGAACTGGAGGTTTTTGGTTTGTGACATCATAAAACACAATTTTAGTCCCCGTGTCTATATAAAATTTTAACAAAGTATGAGGGGCATTAAAACGCAACATACAAAGAAAACAGAATCCTGTATATTTTTATAGTAACGATTATGTGCTTTAAAACTGTTTTTTTTTTAACAATGTTAATGCATGTACAATAAAATATTCCCTGTCATCTCAATGCTTAAAACTCCACATCAGAACGTCTGTGGGATGTTCTAGATCGGTGTGTACGCAGTCGGGACCCTGCACCAACAAATCATGCTGAACTTAAGGCGATGCTGCTTGCTGAATGGGAAAACGTTCCTGAGCGTTAAACTGACAACTTAGTGGCATCAGTCCCATGCAGAATTGAGGCTTTGCTGGTGGCAAATGGAGGTCACACACATGATAATCAATGATAAAATCAAATGATTAAGGGTTAAGTTTTGTTGTATATCTGTACATCCAGCTGGTCTAAATTTGTGCACTAATATCGATCCATCCATCCATCCATCCATCCATCCATCTTCTACCACTTTTCCGGAGGTGCTGGTCGTGGAGGCAGCAGTTCAAGCAGAGAAGCTCAGACTTCCCTCTCCCCAGCCACCTGCTTCAGCTCTTCAGAGAGGATACCAAGGCATTCCCAGACCAGCTGGGAGACATAATCTCTCCAGCAAGTCCTGGGTCTGCCCCAGGGTCTCCTCCCAAAGGGACGTGCCCGAAAGATCTCAAGTGGGAGGCGTCCAGGAGGCATCCTGATCAGATGCTCATACCACCTCAACTGGCTCCTTTCAATGTGGAGGAGCAGCAGTTCTGCTCTGAGCCTCTCCCGGATGACTGAGCTCCTCACCTTATCTCTGAGGGTGAGTCCAGCAATCCTATGAAGAAAGCTCATTTCAGCCACTTGTATTTGCGATCTCATTCTTTCGGTCATTACCCAAAGCTCGTGACCATAGGTGAGGGTAGGAGCGTAGAGTGACCGTTAAATCAACAGCTTTGCCTTAGAGCTTAGCTCCCTCTTCACCACAACAGAGCGGTACAACGTCCGCATCACTGCAGATGTTGCCCCGATCCATCTGTCAATCTCTCGCTCCATTCTCCCCTCACTCGTGAATAAAACCCCAAGATACTTAAACTCCTCCACTTGGGGCAGGAGCTTGTCCCCAACCCGGAGAGGACAGTCTACCTTTTTCTGGCTGAGGACCATGGACTTGAACTTGGAGGTGCTGATTCTCATCCCAGCCACTTCACAGTCAGTGGCAAACCATCCCAGTAAGAGCTGTAGGTCATTGCTGGATGAAGCCAACAGGATAACATCATCTGCATCTTTCTTCACAAATCTTCACCTACCAGCATGGCATTGGGGTGGAGTATGCAGTGATCTTCCTCCTTCACCGTTCCCTGTCCCACCTGGAGAAGCCCAGGAACGCGGTGAGGATCATGTTCTTTGACTTCTCCAGTGCTTTCAACACCATCCAACCGATGATCCTGAAGGACAAGCTGCTGTGCGCAGGGGTGGACCAGCACCTGTCATCATGGATCCTGGACTACCTCACTAACCGGCCACAGTTTGTGAGAACCCGGGATTGTGTGTCCGACACGATCATCGGTAGCACGGGGGCCCCCCAGGGAACGGTTTTGGCTCCCTTCCTGTTCACCCTTTATACTGCAGATTTCTCACACAACACAGCACACTGCCATCTACAGAAGTTCTCTGATGACTCTGCGATCATCAGCCTCATCTCCAACGGAGATGAAGCTGAGTACAGAGGACTTATCCAGGACTTCATGGACTGGTGCCATTGGAACTGCCTCCAGATCAACGCGAGGAAAACTAAGGAGCTGGTGGTGGACTGCCGCAGGTAAAGACAACCCCTCACAGCACCGGTAAACATACAGGGAACAGACATTGAGATGGTGACATCCTACAAGTACCTTGGTGTTCATCTGAACAATAAACTAGACTGGTCACACAATACCGACGCACTCTACAAGAAGGGACAGCGCAGGCTGTTCCTACTGAGGAGACTCAGGTCTTTTGGTGTACAAGGGGCACTGCTGAAGACATTCTACGACACAGTGGTGGCATCAGCCATCACTTTTGGAGTGGTCTGCTGGGGCAGTGGCATTACAGCAGCCGATAGGAAGAGACTGAACAAACTAATCAAGAAAGCTAGCTCTGTCCTAGGGCAACGCCTTGACCCAGTGGAGGAGATGGGAGAGAGAAGGATGGTGGCTAAACTGTCATCTATGCTGGAGTCCGAGTCCCACCCTATGCAGGACATACTGAACGCACTGAGGAGCTCATTTAGCAGTAGACTACATCATCCTAGGTGCGCGACCGAGAGGTTTCGCAGGGCCTTCCTACCTACGGCTGTCAGACTGTATAACTTAAGCAGGGCTGCTCGCAGAGATAGCGGAAAAAAACGTGACGACCTAATAGTAAATGCAAAAGACGCAACAGACTTACACAAATGATCCCCTCCAGCATACAACTAGGATAATATCAGTCGCTACGGAGGGTGACAATATGTATGGGTACATATTCATACCATGTAGGGTAACTAAATAGACGGTTGTGCTGTTTATTCCATCTAGCTACAATGCTCCGCACTGTGTATATATATTTATATATTTATGTGTACATATGTATATTCACTGCTCTTATTTTCTTATCCTCTTAATTATTGCTCTGGGTGTTGCTATCCCTGTGCTGTTGCAATCCTGGAATTTCCCCATTGTGGGACTAATAAAGGCTTATCTTGTCTTATCTTAAGCAACAGAGATGAGATCCTGTGGTCACCAAGCATGACACTGTCCATTCCCTGCCTGCGCCTAGAAATCCTGTCAATGAAAATTCTGAAATTTATCACTACTTGACTAATTAAAAAATTTTTTGAAATCAAGTAGATTACATTAAGAGCCAACATACTCCTGACACGTTTCAATTTATTTATTATTTATTTTGCGTTTATGTGCCTTCATCATGCACTTTTGCAGCTTTAATTAAAAATTTTTCAGACAAAACTAAGAACTCAGCAGTCATTTAAACCAAAGAAGTGATGGTCTGTTAAACTGTTTCCTATGAGCAACAACTTAGCATCATCATTTAGCATTTGCAGTTTTAAGAATGAGATGATGTCAACATTACTTGGCTCCAATAAAAATGAGGCTAGAGGACTATCCTCTCTGATGCAGCATGGTGAGAAACAGTCCCACAAACCAATAAATTGGAGTTAGCCGCTGTGCTGATCACTAGAATATACTCTGGCAACCCACTCACACAGCTGTTCCGCTGCTCATACGGCAGGGGAGAGGCAGGGTGTTGACAAGTAGTGTGTGAGAAACTTAGCTGAAGAAATGGGGTAATGTGTATTTTAATTCCGATATAGATGATAGAGCTTTAGATGAAACGATGCATGTTTTTTTGTCATCCAGTATATATATTGTCATATCGCACAGCCCTGTCTGTGAGTGGCAGAAGTTTGTGAACCTCTAGGATTAGTAGGCAATTTGAAGGTAAGATTAGTCAGGGGTTTTCAGTCAATGGGATGATGATCAGGTGTGAGTGAGCACCCTGTTTTATTGAAAGAATCATTTATTTAAAGATCTATCAAAGTGTCAACACATGTTTATGGAAGCGTATCATGGCATGAACAAAGTAGATTTCTGAGGACCTCAGAAAAATGGTTGTTGAGGCTAATTAGGCTACAAAAGGTTGCAAAACCATCTCTGAAGAGTTTAGACTCTACCAATCCACAGTAAGACAGGTTGTGCACAAATGGAGGAAATTTAAGATCATTGTTACCCTTTCCAGGAGTGGTCGACTAACTCAGATCACTGCAAGAGCAAGATGTGTAATAGTCGTCAAGGTCACAAAGGACCCCAGGGTAACTTCTAAGCAGCTGAAGGCCTCTCTTGCATTGACTAATATTAATGTTCATGAGTCCACCATGAGGAGAACACTGAACAACAATGGTGTGCATGGCAGGGTGTCAAGGGGAAAGCCACTGCTCTCCAAAAAGAATATTGCTGCTCATCTGCTGTTTGCTAAAGATCATGTGGCAAAGTGTGAAGGCTATTGGAAAAATGTCTTGTGGACAGATGAGATCAAAATATAACTTTTTGGTTTGAATGATAAGTGTTATGTTTGGAGAAAGGAAGACGGTAAATTCCAGCATAAGAACCTTATCCCATCTGTAAAACATGGTGGTGGTAGTATCATGGTTTGGGCCTATTTTGCTGCATCTGGGCTAGGACAGCTTGCCATCATTGATGGAACAATGAATTCTGAATTATACCAGCAAATACTAATGGAAAATGTCAGGACATCTGTTCATGACCTGAATCTCGAGAGAAAGTGGGTCATGCAGCAAGACAGCAATCCAAAGCATACAAGTCGTTCTACCAAAGAATGGTTAAAGAAGAATAAAATTAATGATTTTTGAATGGCCAAGTCGAAGTCCTGACCTTAATCCATTTGAGATGTTGTGAAAGGACCTGAAATGAGCAGTTCAGGTCAGCAGTGAGGAAACCCACCAACATCCCAGAGTTGAAGCTATTCTATATGGAGAAATGGGCTAAAATTCCTTCAAGCTGATGTGCAGAACTGATCAACAGTTACTGGAAATGTTTAGTTGCAGTTATTGCTGCAAAAAGGGGTCACACCAGATACTGAAATTAAAGGTTTACAAACTTCTGCCACACATATATGTAACATTGGATCATTTTCCCCAATAAATAAATGAAAAAGTAATATTTTTTTTTTGGTCCCACTTATTTAACTGGGTTTTCTTTATCTACTTTTAGGACTTGAGTGAAAATCTGATGATATTTTAGGTCATATTTATGCAGAAATGTAGAAAATTCTAAAGAACTCCCAGACTTTCAAGCACCACTGTCATAAACATTATCATTTTTAAAAGTCAGTCACTAAATTACAAAAAACAGTCTGACCTCTGCGAAAGCATCACAGGAAAAAAGAAATGTATAAAAGATGAGTTTATCACCAGTATGATTTTGATGAGTCTGATATGTAGCCCTAATAACAGTCAGACATCTATCCTCCATGACAGCTCAAGCATAAAGTTAAATTATATTTTAGTCATTTTCTGTCGCATTATGACTGATGAAATGTCTTTGGGGAGAAAATTCCTGCTCTATGTTAGGTAGTGTTATGGCTGAACACAAACATAAAAAACACTTGAATAATTTAATAACTTTGTAAATATTAACAGCTATAGGACAGAATGAAAACATCTCTTTAATCCCTTGGAAATAATTTCTGAAGATTTTTTTCCTCCAGAAGACAAAATTTAGCACTACCAGGGGCAAAATAACAAAGATCTTCATTTATAGCAGATGCGTTCACTCTGTCAGTTTGGATCGAACCCGATACCAATATTAAATATCCAATTAGCCCACCTCTACTATAGAGGCATGAGATAGTTTCTAGTGATGTTAAGAAGCAGCACAATCCCACCTCAAAAAAGCACCCCATTGGACATGTACACTGTATATATTTTGTTATGCAGAACTACTTTGGCACTTTATTTTTTCACTGTTTTTAATGTACATGTTAATATTGTGCAGCTGTTGATGTCTTTTTGTATTTATGGAGGAAAAAAATATGGTGATGGACTGTACTTTGCATTCAGCAGTTCTGCAGGGTGTTATAGATAATGACTTTTGGTCCATATTGCCCACTCTTAGATGGTAGTCATAAAATCATCAATGCAAGGCCATACCGGACATTTAAAGCACTAGTGCATGCCCGTAGAAAGCAAGTATTTGTGTCTGAAACAGGTAAGCCAATTAGGCTTTCCAGGCCCAAATGTAGGCTGTGTTTGAAAGTGGGCCAGAGAGGCTGGGAAGGTCACACCCACGAACATGTGATATTTTACAGCTCCACTTGTTTACTCTAAGGAACAGCAGGACTTAACAGTATGTTGTGTATAGCATGAGAGATATGAGATAAAATATAATGCCAACTACAGAGGACAAAGATGAATTGCCGGGTTTTAGGAGCTTAGGCAAGTATCTAATAAGCCAATCAGTTTATCTCCCTGTATTTCTGCAGATAAAGTGGGGGATGGCAGTATGACCAGGTCGACACTGCAAGTAGTGGAGTTTAATTATTTAAAGACTTATGAAATATTAAGAAACTAAATTTAAGTAATTTCAAGGTTTTGGAAAGACTTTGTAATCCATACAATTTCATGGAATTTGCAGAATAAGTCAGGCAGCCCTAACATAAACATCAAAGTAAATGTAAAATATAATGCAGAAATTTACAGATATAAGGTTCATTTAACAACTTTATTACAATGGCAGTATAAAATATTAATAAAAGTCATGAACATAAATACTTTAAAAGAAGTGCTTGTAAAATGTTAATGAAATAGAATGAACAAATACAAATTTTAAAAGATTTTTTTCAATTATCATAAAAATAATGAATGCAGAATTAATTCAATTTCTTAATTTACTGAAGAGTCGCAGTAATCCAGACGGGTAAGTATGCTGTATGAAAGTTCAGTCAAGTCAACTGGATTCAAATATTTTTTACTTCTGAAATGTTTCTCTATTCATCCAAATTCTATGGTAATACCAAGAAGCATATGTGTGTATTTTTTTCCACAATGCAATGGTTTTTTAATTTTTATTTATTTATTTATTTTATTTTTACACTATTATTTTACAAACTTAAATAGTGCATGACATTTTTTTTATTTTGTTTATTTTTCAAAATGATGCTGCTTAGTATCCACCTTATTCCTACGCCCCATGATGCCTTGCGTGAATTGCGGTAGCAACTTCCGGTACTAGTTTAGAACATATGGTTGTCACTGAAACGGGACACTTTTCCTTGTTCAAAAACAATAACTTTGGCATCAAAAATGTGGTAACACGGCCTCTTGCTCCTCAAAACAGTAATATAATCATACCACTTCCTACGACTATCAAGGGATGGGAAGATGACCTTAAAAAGTGGCCTCGTAGAGAGTAGCTTCGTTTGTTAGCACCGCTGCTAAGATGCTAACACTGTAAACAAATGACCCGTGCTGGCAAAATGAGTTCATACATGAGACCCATGTATGAAATGATTGTCTGCAGGGTGTGAGTGAAAGAAGGGAAGGAATGAATGTGTTTGTTTATAGTGAGTGACGAAGGGAGGGAGACCTGTAATAGGCAAATGTGAACCAGGTTTTTATATTGTGTATTTATAATCTTGTTTGCATTGATGTATGTGGTTATTGTTTATTCTGTTTTCATTTTTTTTCCTTATCTTTCTCTCTTTTTACCTGTTTCTTCTTTCTAAAGCCCATCCAGGGACAAGAGTTGCAAATTAGCTAATAGCTATACACTCTTTGTGCAACACATCAGATTTTTTTTTGTCTATGTTTATTGCACTGTCCCTGTCAAATAAACAAATAAAATAAAAAATAAATAAATAAAGTTACTTTGAGGACATTTTTAAAACTGATTTAATGTTTTTTCCATATTCTGTATTGAAAGACCTTCAAAATAATATTTAACCGCTTGCACTCTGGTGTACCGCGGGCGGGCACGTCTCTGCGTCCTAGAGCGCACGAGGGCGCTGCGTCCTAGAGCGCACTGGAAAAAAAAAAAAAGCTGCATTTCCGTTCTTCCACTACAGACACAGCCGTGAACAGAAAGCCAAAGGAGTGCTTTGATTGGTTTAGATGTGATTGACCTCTCATTCGACTAATAAGAGCCTTGAATTGGGTTTCTGAAACCTTGAAGAACCAATGACTGAAAACCTAGCAAGAAGGACCCGCCTACCAACGGCTGCGAATACAGCCAGCCAATTGAAGCACAGAAGTTCGAAAGCTGTTTTGTGTAAGGCTGGGTGAAGAGAGACTGACTGCTGGAGCAGATGAAAAAAGGACCCGCAGGAAGAACCGCCACAGACCCAGCAGCACAGAGACCACCCACAAGTGCGACCTGTGTGACAGGGACTGCCATTCGCGCATCGGCCTGTTCAGCCACAGGCGGTGCTGTCCCAGCAGAGTAGACGTTTAGGATTCTCTTCCATGGTCATCATAGACCGTCCACATGCTGTTGTGGACAGGTAAGTGTTATAAGCTAAATTATTCTTTATCCCTGAAAATTGTAATCAAAAATGACTTTTGACCGATCGGTAAATTACAACTGTGCGTAGTAGACCGCGGCGCACGAAGTCTGAAGTCCGTGCGCCGCGTCCGGACCGTGAATTCCCCCCCCCCCCCCCGCTACTCTTCTGTAGCGAGGGGGGGGGACCGCGGGGACTGTGCGCCGCGGTCGCCACATGACTGTTCCGTCATGTAGCGATGGCCGATGTCCGTCCTCTGTAGCGGGGGGGTGGGAGTTATCTTCTACGTTACAAATATTTTAGAATAATTTTTAGTGCACTGTAGGTTATTTTTTCTTGTAAAAAAAAAAAAAAGCCACACATTTTTTACGTGGCATGCTTTTTTGTGTGTGGGGGCTTGTTTGTTCATTCATTCATGAATGAATGAATGAATAAACAACCCCCCCCCCCCACACACACACACACAGCCCTGAGTGTCACCTTTCATTAGAGCCCAAGATGAAGCTTCTATATTGAATCATTCAAAAGTTAGACGTTTTTCCAAACTGTGCCATTTGGCACAATTTGGCACAGTTCAAAAACGCCTGGGAACTACCTGAGAATAAAGCTGTGTAATATATTAATTTTTTGTGGTATTGTTACAAAATTTTGACCTCAGCTGGATAACACTTGGTTCTACATTTGTTGCATTTTCCAGCCCGGATCTGAAGCTGTGTGTTATTTGCAAGCATTTGTATCCAAAAAAACACCCAGGCGAAATTTATTTTCAAGTTCAGTATGTTTAGATGACTGTTACTCAGTGGCAGGAGCACTTAGAGAGATTATGTCTGTTTTGCCAAAAAATTCAAAGTGTTTTCTTTTAAATGAGACCAACCCCATGAAGATGCTGCAAAGGGTTGAAGAACAGCTTTTGGTTTACTTTGGGTACGTTATTTTTTGGCATTTTTAGGGAAATTGACCAGAGTGCAAGGGGTTAATTTGTAGGAAGTGTGCGAACACTGACCCAGAAAAAGGTGATTTGTTTATATTTTAGCTAGGTTTAAAACTGTTCAGTTGGTCGGGAGTTATGCCTTATGCAAAAAACATAGGTATTTTTAGAAAGTACGATTTCTAAGCTTTCCAATGATACCAGGCACTCATGGGGTTTTTAGGGGACTTTGCTACTGCCAAACAAAGAGAGAGTCATGATTTATGGCTTCTCATTGCTTGTACTCATAATGACACAGTGCGCATTCAGACCAGCACATCTCCATCGCAATAAAGTCAGCTGCATTTTGTTAAAATATGTTGGACATAATCAGATTTACAGTGGGGCAAAAAAAGTATTTAGTCAGCCACCAATTGTGCACGTTCTCCCACTTAAAAGATGAGAGAGGTCTCCAATTTTCATCATAGGTATACCTCAACTATGAGAGACAAAAAGAGAAAAAAAAAAAAAATCCAGAAAATCACATTGAAGGATTTTTTTTTTTTATTATTTAAGTTTTTGTAAAGGGTATACAGGTCATTACAGCATTGCATTGTTTACATTTTCATCACATGTTCCCTTATTTTTTGCTATTTGACAACATTGGTAGGATAGTTATTACAACACCCCCCCCCTTTTTTTTAAAGTGAAAGAAAAAGTGAAATTAAGGAGAATTAAATAAAAACAAAACAAAAAAAAACCAAAAAAAAAACCAAATAAACAAACAGAACAGCAAAAAACAAACAAACAGAAAATTAAGTAAATAAAAGTAAAAGAGCATCTGAGTAGTGTTGGAACAAAGAGCGGGACCATTATTGAAATGGTATTTGTCAAAGATTAGATCTAATGGAAGACACACATGCGATCCAGGGTTGCCAAAAGTTCATGAACCCATCCATGTCCTGTCTCAGTGCGAATGTCAACTTTTCCATCGAGTAAATGTCTTGAATCACGTTAATCCAATCTTCAGGTGTAGGACAGTCCTTCAGCATCCATTTTTTAGTTGGGGCTTTTTTACTTGCCAATATTAAAACATTGAATAAGTATTTATCTCCTCGTCTTTCCAGTGAGGCCGGTAGTAAACCCAAATACAAAGTTACAAAAGAAAAGGGAACTGTTATTTTGAATATTTTCCCCAATATTGTCTGTACGTTGGTCCAATATTGGTGGATAATTGGGCATGACCAAAACACATGAAAATGATTTGCAGTCTTTTCACCACACAAGCGCCAACAGTTCAACCCCTTATGGGTAAATTTGTTTTGTGCAGGTGTTCTGAAAAATCTTACCAAATTTTTCCATCCAAATTCTCTCCACTGCAGGGAAGAGGTACTTTTCCATTGCTGTTTATTTAGCTTTTCCCATATTTCCAATTGTAAAGTGAAATTCCCCTCTTTTTCCCATCTCTCTTTTATATATGATGTGTTGTCTCCTTTTAAGTCTTGAAGACCTTGATATATTTTAGAAATGTATCTGATCCCTGGGATCCCTTTATATGCCATTAAGAAGACCTTCAGAACACCTGACTGGGCCCTTTCCAAATCCTCCTTTTTAAGTATATTGTTTATGTGGTGTCTAAGCTGAAAGAACCTGTAAAGATCTTGATTTATTAGACCTTGTTTTTTCAAATCTTCAAAACTTCTTAAAGTTTGCCCCTTAAAAAAATCGTAATATTTTATCAGCCCTTTCTCTTTCCACTCTTTAAATCTAGTGTCTGTTTTATTGGGGGTAAAGTCTTGATCATAGGCAATCCATTGCAGAAGTCGATAGGGCTCTTTAGCTTGATTCTCTCTGACTGTCTTAAACCAAATTTTTAGCGGGGTCTCTATCCACGGGTTGGTGTTATTCAAGAGTTTAGTTAAGGCATTGTTCCCTATTATCGCCTGTAGGGGGATGTCACTTGTTATTTGGCATTCCATCTCCTTCCATTGTGCAGTGTAGACTGGGTTACATATCTCTACTAAAGTTTTAATTTGTGCAGCTATAAAATAGTCCCTGATATTTGGCAGCGCAAGCCCACCTTTGTCTTTGTTTAGCTGTAGGGTTCTATATCTGATTCTAGGTCTCTTACCCTGCCATATGAATCTTGAGATCCTTCTGTCCAGCTCCTGCCATGTTTTTTTGGGAGGTTCTACCGGTATTGTTTGGAAAAGGTATAGAAGACGTGGAAGTATATTCATTTTGACTGCTTCAATTCTTTGTGCAGTACCTAAGAATGGTATCATATTCCATCTTGCTAGGTCAGATTATATTTTAGTCACCAGTGGATCATAGTTTAGTGTTATAATTTTGTCGAGTTGTTTCGGGATATTGACCCCCAGATATTTCATAGATTCCAACTCCCAGTTAGTTTTGAGTTCATTTAGTGAAAAATGATTTGGGTCATAGTTGAATGTTAAGACTTGGATTTTATGCATGTTTAATTTGTACCCCGATAAATCTCCATAGTCTGAAAAAACTGAGATTAGTTCTGGTAGAGAAGTGTCTGGCTGCCCTAGGTATATTAAAATGTCATCAGCAAAGAGTGCTATTTTATGTTCCTTCTGACCAAGTGTAATACCTTGAATTTCTTGATTTTGTCTTATCCATTGGCTCAGAGGTTCTATGAAGATTGCAAAGAGCAGTGGAGACAGGGGGCAGCCCTGACGACATCCTCTTTCCAGCTCAAAAGATGATGATAAATTACCGTTAATCCTTATTTTAGCTGTTGGTTTTTTATATAATGCCTGTATAGTTCTAATGAAGTTGTTATGAAAATTGAAACTGGATAAGATTCTATATAGGAAAGACCAGTCAACCGAATCGAATGCTTTTTCAGCATCTAATCCCAATATGACTGCATTTAAGTTATATTTTTTTATATGATGAATTATGTGTAAAGTGCGTCGAATGTTGTCTTGTGTCTGTCTTTGTCTTATAAAACCTGTTTGGTCTAAGTGAACTAAGTCTGTCAGTATGTTTTCTAACCTTTTGGCAAGGATAGTGGTAAAAAGCTTATAGTCCTGATTTAATACACTGATTGGTCTGTAGTTGGAGCATTCTAGTTTATCCTTTTCAGGTTTAGGTATAACTGCAATGACCCCTTCTCTCCAGGAGGGGGGGATTTCCCCTGTGTGGAGGATGTAGTTAAATGTTGGAGGAGAGGAGATAGTTGCTGTTTAAAGGTTTTGTACCATTCTGCTGTATAGCCATCTGCTCCTGGGGATTTGTTAGCTTTAAGTTTCATAATTGCTTTTTCCAATTCTTTAGGTTGTATTTCTGACAGTAGGGTTTTATTTTGTGAATCCGTAAGTTGGGGAAGGTTTAATGTGTTTAGTAATGTCTCGGATGCGTTTTTATGTTTTTTGTGGGAGTATAAGTTCTTGTAGTAATTCTCGAAGCTTTTAAGAATATCCTGAATTCTGAATTTTATTTCCTTTGATACTGGGTCTCTGATTTTGTAGATTGCTCTTTCCGTTTGTTGTTTCCTCAATTTATAGGCTAGTAATTTTGCCGATTTACTGCCTGCTTCATAGTGTTTTTGTTTCAGAAATGTAAGTTTCTTCTGGATTTCTATTGTGTAGATCTCATTTATTTGATTTTTAATTTCTTTAATCTTGAGCGAGCCATTAGACTGAGTGTTGTCTTTGTGTTCTTTTTCTAGGTTCTTGAGTTCTGACTCTAGTGTGATTAGTTTTTCTTGTCTCAGTTTCTTTTGGGTTGCCAGTTTTGCAATAATTTTTCCCCTTATTACAGCTTTGCACGCATCCCACAGTATTAAAGGAGATACTTCTCCATTATCGTTTTCTTCCAAATATCTGAGAATATCTGATTCCAATTCATCTTTCAGTGGTCCTTTCAGGACACTTGAATTCAACCTCCAGGAAAATGTATTATTTGTGTATTTTTGGATGTTTAAGTCCATATAGATCGGACTGTGGTCGGAGAGATCCATCAGTCCTATTTTACATGTTTTTACTCTTCCAATGTCTCTATTAAACATAAAAAAGTAATCAATCCTTGAGTAAGATGAATGTGGCGTTGAATAAAAAGTATAATCTTTTACATTGGGGTTGAATTCCCTCCATACGTCACAGATTCCCATTTCTTTTAGTAGCATCCGAGTATTCTTACTTTGGGTGTTATTTTGATGTGAAGAATTACCTGTCGCATCCCAGTATGGATTCAGTCTTAGATTGAAGTCTCCACCACATATCACTAAACCTTGGGCTTTAGTTATCATTAGGTCGAATACATTTTTATAAAATTTCCATTTAGCCCCTGGTGGTGCATATACATTCAGCAGGGTGATATCTTCTCCCGCTAGCCGCCCAGTTACCAAACTGTACCTCCCTTCTTTATCTTTGTGTTCTGATTTTTTTTCAAATGTAATTTTGGTTGATATCAATGTCGCTACTCCCCTCCTCCTCCCTGATTTATATGAAGATGAAGAGATCATTTTAAACCCTTGTCTATTGAGTTTAGTGTGTTCCACGTCTGTTAGGTGGGTTTCTTGTAAAAATATTATTTCTGCTTTGTCTTTTTTCATTTTGCGTAGAATCTTGGATCTTTTAACTGGATTCAGGATCCCTTTTACATTATATGAGGCTATTTTGGTTACACCCTGTTTCTCCATTGTATTTTCTTATTTAGTATAACAGTGTGGTGGCCCTCTTTTTTTGCTACTCAGAAACTGAAAGAACATTAAGAACATAAAAAACATTAAGAACATAGTGTACGAAACTTTAAAACAAAAAACTGTCAAAAAAACTTCCTGAGCTGGGGTCTCTTTAAAGACCCTGTAAGAGCCCTGATGGAGTGTAGGCTCTGAGGGAAATTCCTCAAACTCTGTTACGTGTTGAGGGCCCTCTCTTACCCCTGTAAGTTGTCCCATGTTTTTAACGTGAATTTCAGATCCCAATCCGAATTTGTAATGATTTTTTTTTTTTTAATGCCTATAACCTATGAGATTGTGTGCACCCTCCCACCACCATCACAGCAAACATTCACTCTAATACAGTATTTGTTAGTATGGAGAGAACATGTGGGTCATGGTTACATTTCTATTTTAACATGATTTTTTTTTCCCCCCTTTAAATTAAGAAGACATTTGTTTCTAATGCTATAACTGCTCCATGAAAGGTTTTACCACATGGTGATTCTGCATCTCCTTTAATGTTTGTTACCTTGTAGGAGGGGGGGGTGGAAGTGCAGAGTGACTGAAAAGAAAAAAAACAAACAAAAAGGTCGCTATTCCTTCCTGGAACTGGAAAGCTTATCTTTGTAGCTCTGGGGCTGGGTTTTCCGCTGCTGGCCCGTGGATTTTGAAGGTCTCTGAGTGGACCACGTTTGAGCTCTGATTTTCTCGCTCAGATCCGCTGCGGGTTTAAACACCGTTACCGGGAGTCCTCTCCTTGCCATGTCAGTTGTTGCTTCTTCCGCTGAATTATAGAGACATGACTCTTCACCGTAAAAGACCCTTAGCTTCGCCGGAAATGGCGTCTGAAAGCGTAGATTCTGTTCCCGTAAAACCTTTTTGGCGTCGTTATATTCCCGTCATTTTTTAAGAACCTCAGGGGCGTAATCGTGCTCCACGAAGACTTTTCTCTCATGATGCATAAATCCTTTTTTCTGCCAAGCCCGTCTTACAACCTCGTTTTATTTTGAAAATGGCGAATCTTACCACCACAGAACGTGGGGGCGCTTCCGGGGCTGGCTTTGCGGCTAATGTACGATGGGCTTTTTCTATCTTCAAATCGGTGGTTTGTGGAATATCCAACTTCTCTCTCAATAAGGATTCCACGCATTCCGCCACTGTGTTGAAACCATCTTCAGCTCCTTCTTTCAGACCGTGAATTCTGATGTTATCTCGTCTCTGTCTTCCTTCTTGGTTGGTTAGCTTAGCCTCCAGCCATGACTGTTTTCTGTGTAAATCCAGCACAGAATCTTCAAGCACTTTTACTCTTTCTTCAGCTTCCAAGATTCGGTTTTCGGCCTGGTCCATTCTGCTGTTCGCCTTTTTTAGATCCTCTCTGAATTCAAGAAATTCGGCCCGAAATCGTCGTATTTCGTCAAATAGCGATTTCAAGCTAATCCTTTTGTTAGCTAGGCCCAGGTCCTCGTCTTCTGAACGGAGGTCCTCCGGTTCAGATTCTGCAGCCGCTGTGCGTCCTGACCTGGGGAATGTCAGTTTCCTCTGCTTGTGGTTAGGCATGGTGTTATTGTCTTTTGATTTTTAATCTTCCAAAAATCCGTTAGGTCTGATTTTGAGGATGTTTTCCTTGGATTGAGTCTGGGAGTTTCAGCGTTAGGTTGCTATCACCATGGCGTCCAGACCGGAAGTCCACATTGAAGGATTTTTAATGAATTAATTGGTAAATTCCTCGGTAAAATAAGTATTTGGTCACCTACAAACAAGCAAGATTTCTGGCTCTCACAGACCTGTAACTACTTCTTTAAGAGGCTCCTCTGTCCTCCACTTCTGACCTGTATTAATGGCACCTGTTTGAACTCGTTATCAGTATAAAAGACACCTTTCCACAACCTCAAACAGTCAGACTCCAAACTCCACTATGGCCAAGACCAAAGAGCTGTCAAAGGACACCAGAAACAAAATTGCAGACCTGCACCAGGCTGGGAAGACTGAATCTGCAATAGGTAAGCAGCTTGGTGTGAAGAAATCAACTGTGGGAGCAATTATTAGAAAATGGAAGACATACAAGACCACTGATAATCTCCCTCGATCTGGGGCTCCATGCAAGATCTCACCCCGTGGGGTCAAAATGATCACGAAAACGGTGAGCAAAAATCCCAGAACCACACGGGGGGACCTAGTGAATGACCTGCAGAGAGCTGGGACCAAAGTAACAAAGGCTACCATCAGTAACACACTACGCCACCAGGGACTCAAATCCTGCAGTGCCAGACGTGTCCCCCTGCTTAAGCCAGTACATGTCCAGGCCCGTCTGAAGTTTGCTAGAGAGCATTTGGATGATCCAGAAGAGGATTGGGAGAATGTCATATGGTCAGATGAAACCAAAATAGAACTTTACTGTAAAAAGTCAACTTGTCGTGTTTGGAGGAGAAAGAACACCATACCTACTGTGAAACATGGGGGTGGAAACATCATGCTTTGGGGCTGTTTTTCTGCAAAGGGACCAGGACGACTGATCCATGTAAAGGAAAGAATGAATGGGGCCATGTATCGTGAGATTTTGAGTGAAAACCTCCTTCCATCAGCAAGGGCATTGAAGATGAAACGTGGCTGGGTCTTTCAGCATGACAAAGATCCCAAACACACCGCCTGGGCAACGAAGGAGTGGCTTCGTAAGAAGCATTTCAAGGTCCTGGAGTGGCCTAGCCAGTCTCCAGATCTCAACTCCATAGAAAATCTTTGGAGGGAGTTGGAAGTCCGTGTTGCCCAGCGACAGCCCCAAAACATCACTGCTCTAGAGGAGATCTGCATGGAGGAATGGGCCAAAATACCAGCAACAGTGTGTGAAAACCTTGTGAAGACTTACAGAAAGCGTTTGACCTCTGTCATTGCCAACAAAGGGTATATAACAAAGTATTGAGATGAACTTTTGTTATTGACCAAATACTTATTTTACCGAGGAATTTTTTGTCTCTCATAGTTGAGGTATACCTATGATGAAAATTGGAGACCTCTCTCATCTTTTAAGTGGGAGAACTTGCACAATTGGTGGCTGACTAAATACTTTTTTGCCCCACTGTACCTTAGAGCAGATGTACACCACAAGACCGTGCTTGGATGTCATCTGTCACCGTGTGGTGAGAAGCCTCCATTTTTCCAATCTATTGGCACAACCACGAAAACCCAGCAAGTGCCAGAACTATGCCAAAACATTCAAAAAAAAAAAATACAAAAACTAGAAGAGCTGGAATTAGCTGCCACTTGAGTGCAAAACATGTATGTGGACTATATATTAAAATGAATTTGAAAAACTTTTAAAAGTGCTATTTTAAATGCCCCTGCTACTCCACTCTTACTGACTGATTTAACACTAGGTCAGCTAAAACTGGAAGCTCCGCCCATAATCGTTCCTACAGCGGCACTCCCAGGAATAAGGTGGATTACAGCGGGTAGGGAGTCAGTGAGTGCTTGACTGAGGCTGCGCATTGAGTCTTTGGCTGTGACATCTGATAGGCTGCCATAATCATGTGACACTGCAGATCGTCTGTTATGCCTGGGCTGGTTTTTCGCCGGTTTTCACACATACTGTAACTTTAATGCATACAACTAAAAAAAAACCAAACCATAACTTAAATGCGTAAAACTCTCAGAAATGAAAACGTATTGCACGTTTTGTATCGACACAGTGGTATTGCGATATTTTAAAAAGTATCGATACCAAAGTATCTGCTATCTTGTACTGAAGTATCGATACTTAGCAAGGAATGGTTTCCAGCAGTTACCTCCGTTGGCTAATAACTACCTAGCATGGCTTCGCCTGTGATTAAAATGGCGACGCAGTAGGTAAAAGGTGATCAGGCAAAATGAATTGGTAGAAACAGGGCGATAAAACAAAATATCAATACCAAAGTATCGACCATTTGGTATCGAAGTATCAATACCTAGTGGCCCCGTGTGGAATGGTGAGGGCACTACATCAGAATAATAACAGCGATAGAAGTGAAAACTTTTATTAATAATAATTACATATTTTTTCTGAACACCTCCATACTCGAGAGCTATGTGATCCTCAAACACATGAACTCAGTGGTCCCAGAAACTATTGACCCTCTACAGTTTGCCCACTGTCCTAACAGATCAGTGGACGATGCAGTGGCTGTGACCCTCCACCACATCTTGCAACACCTGGACTTTAGCAGAACATATGTCAGGATACTTTTCCTTGACTATAGTTCTGCTTTTAACACCATCAGGCCAGGTAAGCTGATTGAGAAGCTGACTGACCTTGGGGATCCAACTTCCACCTGCAGCTGGATATTGGATTTCCTCACGGACAGACCACAGGTGGTGAGGATGGGAGGACAAGTCTATTCGGAGCTTACAGTCAGCACCGGTTCACCACAGGGATGTTGCCTCAGCTCTAAGCTCTTCACTCTGTATACACATGACTGTGTCTCCACTCTGGAGAACACAGTCATAATTAAATTTGCAGATGACACGACCATCTTGGGCCTCATTAAAGGTGGAGATGAAAAGGAGTACAGAACGGTGGTCAGCAATACTGTGGTTTATGGTGAGGGAAACAACCTCATCCTAAACATGGAAAAAACAAGGGAAATAGTAATAGATTTTAGGAAGAAAGCTCCCCCCACTGCAGCCCCTCACCATCAGGGGAACTGATGTTGAGAGAGTGGACAGCCACAAGTTCCTCAGTCTCCATGTTGCATCTAACTTGAGTTGAACTGTAAATACTACTGCCACGGTTAAAAAAGCTCAGAAGTAGCTCTTTTTTATCAGACTGCTAAGGAAGGCTGGGGTGAGTCGTCGTCCCCCCACACTAGTCTACAGAGGTTTGATGGAGAGCGTCCTTACAGTGGGAATCACTGTGTGGTATGGAAACACCATCCAGGCAGAGAGGAAAGCTCTCTAGAGTGGTAAGGACAGCAGAGAAGATCATTAAGACTGAACTGCCATCTGTGGACACTGTATACACACAGCATTGCAGGAAAAATGCACATAAAATCATACTGATAAACACCATCCAGCCCATACACTTCTCAGGCTTAAGCAGACAGTATATACCCTGAGAAAAAGTAGAGCGGACAGTGTTATCACCCATAACGCTCGTTTTTATAACAGTTTTTTCCCCGCCGCAATTAGACTGATGACGAATATTTGGTAAAGGACTTAAAACAGTTAAAAGCACAATTCAAATAGGAAAGCACTGCAGTTTACAGTGGCCTCTTTCAACAGTAACTTATTGGGTACTTATAGAGTGTCTTTTAAAATCAGGATAGCATTATTTTTTATTGGAGTACTTTATTTTTAATTATTATTGACCTATGGCTCTGCACAATTAATTCCTATATGCCTAAACTGTATGTTTGAGTACAAATGGCAAATAAAGTTCTTGATTCTTGATTCATACTTAGGGATGCACACCCTCGTACCCTCAGGAAAGCACATTTAAAATCTGAGGCCAGTCTGACAAATGGTTCAAGAGATATGCGTGGAACAGACAGATGCACAAACACACAGACAGAGATTTGCTGCATTTATAGATAGATATTGGTAAATCAGCAAAACTCTTGTTTTTACTGACATCTGTGTTCAGTAACTGTACTGCAACCCCCTTCTTTCTTTGTTCATGGTCTCGGCTGCTTAGTTGGGGAACGTGACCTTCAGTCCTTTATGAAAATAAATGGAGAGAAATAGCTGTAGGCCACATATTGACCACAGGGGTTACATTAAAAACACATGGTTTCAGTTTTATAAACAGGACCTGGAAAAACACTTTTTTTGTAAACTTACAACAGTAAAAGTAGTCTTACGATGTCAAAAAAGGCAAATTAACTTGCCTTCAGAGTCAAAATCAGGCACTAGTGGTGAAATGTTGACAAAATAAGGCAGAATCTTTTTAAAATGTAATAACTAAACTGAACACTGTTTATGTAGAAAATGCTAAAGGGAATCTTTTTGTCCCAAATAACTTTAACAAAATGAAATTCTTCTCTACTGTGTGGTTTTTAAAGTTGTACTCAAATTAGCTATGCACAGCAAGAGAATAAAATATTTGATATCAAAATATTGGGAAGCTGAATTTGCATGCATCTGAATGTGCCGGTTGTGCTTTGTAATGCCGGTGAAATTGTGTGTTTGTAGTGCTGCTTGTTATTCATCATACTTGTCTCAAAAAATGCTCATGAAAAATTAACAAATTCTCATTGACAGAGATGAATGAATATGTGCTGTATTGCAGATCTGTTGTTAGATTTCATCATGTCGTACCTCATAAACTGGAAAATTAAGTTTGTAAGGAGTCTTGGCCTTCATCTGACATCTGCTCATTAATCACAAGGCCAGCACATGGCTTTAGCCATTTACCCTCAGTACATGAAGGTCAGAGTTTGATTCATACTTTTGTTTTTTGATGTTTCTCCCACTTGTAGATCATCGCTCACTGCATCACAAAGAGATTGTAATTATCTCCCTGGCAACTGTCTCTATACTGGCCGTGATCGCCGTCGCAGCCTTCTTTGGGTACCGTATGATGCACGGTGAGTTACCATGGCATCATGCTGTGAGGAGTAGCGGGGAACATTTATTATTAAGAGCTGTATAAATGTTTTGGTAGACCTTAAATTCATAGATGGAATCAGATGTTTTTCTTATCTTAGCTGATTTGTTTATATTCATTAACAGGAAATGGTAAGCAAGGCCTTCACAACCTAAATGTGATGGAGGCTGCTGGCTCTGAAAGCTCCCTGGACCTGGACAATTTAAAGCTGCTGGAGGTCAGTGCTCAAATCATCCTCTATGTCTGTCTGGATCTCTTTGTCATCTACAGGTCCTACCGCTTTGAACTTGCAATTATGGGTATTACAGCTCCACTTTTTCTGTATAGAGGGGTTGCACCGACGTCACATGCGTCTCGTGTCTTTTGTTTACTGCGCCATTTTGGATGGCAACGAACAATCAAACCACCAACAGCAAGCGTGAGTGAGTGTAATCAACGAGATAAATGGCTACACACAAATCAATACCGTGGTCCAACGACGAGGTACAGACTTTTCTGTGCTTGGTAGTTGAGTAAAGAAATCCAGAGGGAGCTGGACGGAGTGACCTGAAAAGAAATCATGGCCGCGGCGGAGGCAGACGGGAGGCAGAGTGACGTAGACCCGAGCACAGCATCATCATTGTTGAAAGCAGTGATAGAGGATGGTGAGTGATGTGATATTATGCATCTTTACCATTATTTATCCCAGTGGTGGAAAGCTCACTTTGAACAAACAGTACCGTTGTCTCCTGTATGCAGATAATAAGCTAGGTAGTTAGCCATCAATGCTAACTCCATGCTCTACTTGTATTTTGTGCTTGTGTCGACAACATCTGATGAAATAAGCTAGTGTTAATCCTGGTCAAAAAGTAGTTTTTTACATGTTGCACTTTTGTATTGTGCATGTACTTAGTTGTGTGTGTATTTTCATTCTAGAGTCCCACCGCAGGCTGAAGATCTGCTGAACCAGGACCAGCAGCACATCCAGTTGCTTCTCAGCGAGACAAGAGAGCATGAAATGGGAACAGGTCAAGTTAGACCCCTGACCAAGTGAGCACCCCGGGTGGACCCCGGGGTCCAGTCTGTACCTGTACAAGTACATTTTCAATCCAGTGATTTACAAACTGATTGAGAGCTTTCTAAAGCCTCATTCAGAACATTATAGTCCTACATACCTATTCAGTGGATTGTTCAAGTAGGTTCATTTTGTCTTCTTTTAATTATTTACCTTTTGTTCTTATTAAAGACAAAAATAGAAAGGAGATGTCTTTACCTTCTTAACATGTTTTGACTGTGCACTGCAGCCTTCGTCAGAAGAGTCAGCTGATTGCTGCCAGGTGACATTTTATCACCTTTTATTTACCTTTTGTCTTTAATAAGAACAAAAGGTAAATAATTAAAAGAAGACAAAATGAACCTACTTGAACGATTACGTGGAAGTTATGGACAAAATTGCATTAAAGACTTCCGCCGGCTGGAGAAATTGGAGAAAACACGGTCACGTTTCAAAAACCACCTGAGATTTAACCTCCGTTGCAGAGATGAGGATGTTTCACCAGCAAGCCTCAACATAAGAAATCCAATTCCAACCAAAAACGCAGAGAAAATTATCAATAAAGCACGGAAAGACCTGATCAAAGAACTTATAAGAATGACGGTAAACAAAGTGGACAGAATCAAGAACCAGATCAAGGAGGAAATGGACATTTTCAAGAAACACTACCCGACCGACCAGGAAACGCAGGAGCAAATAGAAGCACAATTAAAACACGCACATGAACAAGAATTCATTATAACAAAAAACCTCCATTTAAAAAAATTTAAAAAAACTTACAGAAAGGAAGAACAGACGAAGACAAACACCCACAGAAACGAACGCTAAACGGGTCAGAAACTTGTCAAAACGCACACTCACAGACACGGAGAAAACAGTGCTGAGCAGAGGACTGAACTTCGCCGTCACACCAGCCAGAATACCCCACAAAGAATACATCCTTGCAACAGAATTCGCATGCGAAAAAATCCAGGACCAAGGGGAAAAAGCATCACTCCGGGACGCAGTCGCAGAAATCCTCAAAACAGCCAAACTACCACAAAGCAACGTTACAAAAGAAGAAGAAAAAGCATTAACCTCACTCAAGACAGATAAAACAATTACAGTCCTCCCATCAGATAAAGGCAGAACGACAGTAATATTGGACACGGAAACATATGAAAAACAGATGGAAACCATGTTGGCAGATGAGAGCACGTATGAAATCATTAAAAGAAACCCCACAGAAGAAAAGAAAAAAAATGCTAAAAGCCCTTCTCAAACCCCTATTGGAAAGCAAAAAAAATCACAAAGGACGCATATGATCACCTGATACCCACAGCCAGCATCACCCCCCAGATCTATGGAACCCCAAAAATACATAAAAAGGATATCCCACTGCGGCCAATAATAGACAGTATTGGATCAGTCACATACAACTTATCAAAAGCCCTGGTTGAAATCATCAAACCCCTCCTTGGACTATCAGATTTCCACTGCAAAAACTCAAGAGCTGGCACAAGAACTCAAAAATATGAAAATAGAATCAGACGAGATCCTCATTTCACATGATGTCATTTCATTATTCACAAAGACACCTGTTGATGTCACACTACATATAGTGCAAGAATGCCTCAGTAATGACAGTACCCTTAAAAGACGCACCAATCTCACAGTTCACGACATATCCGAACTATTACAGTTTGTTGCAAAATCCACCTATTTTTAATACAGAGGAAAAATCTACAGACAAAAAGAAGGATTTACAATGGGAGACCCACTATCAGCCATTATGAGCAGCTTTTTCATGGAGGATCGGGAAAACAAAGCCATCAACACAGCACCTACACAATGCAAACCCACCCTTTGGAAGAGATACATGGATGACATTCTGGAGAAAATAAGGAAAGGACACACACAAGAACTCACTGACCATCTGAATAGCACGGACAGCACTGGGAATATAAAATTCACACACGAAGAGGAGGAAAATGGCACCATAGCCTTTCTGGACATGAAAATCCACCCCAACGTGTGGAGTTTGCATGTTCTCCCCGTGTTGCGTGGGTTTACTCCGGGATTTCTCCGGTTTCCTCCCGCATACCAAAACATGTAGGTTTAGGGCGCTCGCGCACACAGCGACCAGCAGCCAGTGGCTTGTCACCAGACTGCAAACCAAATCTACCTACGGGTACAAATAAGTAACAAAAAAAAAACAAAAAAAAAAACGATGACGGCAGCATAAAAATCACAGTCTACAGGAAACCAACCCACACAGATCAATACCTACTATGGACATCAGAACACCCCACAGCACACAAACTATCACTTGTCAGGACGTTATATGAACGGGCCACCATCATCACAGACCAAGAAGACAGACAGGAGGAGGAAAACCACATAAAACATGCACTTATATGCTGCTAATATCCAGTATGGGCCATAAACAAAGGGAAACAACAAGTCAAAAACAAAGAAAACAAAACAGGAAATAAGACACAGAAAAAAAGCCGAAATCAAAAGCAAGGACACCATAACTATACCATACATCCGAGGGATCACGGAACCAATTCAAAGGATCATGAAAAAATACAAAATAAACACCAGTAAAACCACACAAAAAATTAAGACAGTTATTAGTACACCCCAAGGACAGAATAGAACGAGACAAAAAATGCAATGTAATATATGAAATATCATGCAGATCATGCAACAAAACCTACATTGGAGAAACTGGAAGATCATTCACCACAAGAAAAAAAGAACACCAGAAGGAATGTGAGAAGGAAACCCAAGGACAACTCACAAGATCACAAAAAGAAAAGGCAGAACAAGAAACATTAAAATCAGCAATATCAGATCACTGCAAAAGAAATAATCACATCATGGACTGGGACAATGCAAAAATTATTGGATCAGAGCGCAACAGACACAAACGCTGGATCAAGGAAGCCATAGAAATCAGGAAGCGGGGAAAAGACACCATGAACAGAGATGAGGGGGCCTTTATGCTTTCCCACACCTGGGACCACATTCTCCAGAGACCATCTGACAGCAGAAAGCGGGGCCGGCTCGGTGGATCTGACAGGTCTGCTGAGCTGGCCCCGCCTACGAAAGTCAGCTGATAAAATGTCATCTGGCAGCAATCAGCTGACTCTTCTGACGAAAGCTGCAGTGCACAGTTGAAACATGTTAAGAAGGTAAAGGCATCTCCTTTCTATTTTTGTCTTTAATAAGAACAAAAGGTAAATATTCAGTGGATTTTCATCAGGGGGCAGCCAGCGGTGACGAGGAGCAGCAGTGGAGAAGAGAAGTCTTTTGAAAGCAGAAGCAGAGTCAAAACCTTCTCTGGGTCAGCTTAGTTGTCATCTTACATAGATATATTTTTTACACTTCTTGGTAACTGGGAAAAGTCGTTCCAACAGTTTTACACAGATTCTTCTTCTTGTTCTTCTTCTTTGCATTTACAAATCACTGGATTGAGAATGTACATGTAGAGATTGGATCCCGGGGTCCACTTGGGAGTGCTCACTTGGTCAGGGGTCCACTTGACCTTGATCCCATGAAACTACCTTGTAAAGGGAGGAGATGGCTCAGAATGCTGCCTTCAATCAAGCGTTCCTTGGTGTGCTGGGCCACTTTGCGAAGGCCATGAGTCGGCGTGTGTGGCCGGCATGTGTGACCCATTCTGAGTTTTTTTTACAGTTTAAAGTTTGGAATTTTGCACATTCTAAATAATCTGGATTTTGCTGGTGATTGTAATAAACAATTTAGTGACATGTGTTTGCATCATGATTGTCTATTTTTCTGTTAAGACACCAGTGGGAAGAGTCACCAGTACAAACCAATCATTTATCAATGACATTGAAAATAATGGCTCATTTTTTAAGAAAAATAACCAAAAACAATTATTTTATTTACTGAAGACTGTATTATTGGATGTGCCAGTGCAGAAAACATATACAGTATGGAGGAATTCTGGGCCATATTAGCATCAGTATTTCCTAATAATGAGTTAGGGTTTAATGGGATTTAATGTGTTCTAGCACAAACTACTTTATGGTTCAGAATTCTGTTGACAGACTTACACCAAACCAAAAGTGATTTCTCAAACTGCTGGATTATTTAGACAGCTTTCCAATGTTTTAGCATTTAATTTACGTCACTAAATCTTGGTAACCTTCATAAATAAAACAAACAAACATGGAGACATATCTGCAAAAGGCACAAAAGATTATTGTAAAAATTCCTAGTACAATACAAAAGGAGTACATAGTACATTATTCACATAGAATATATATTTATACAGTATCTACAGTATTTATACAGTATCTACATGTACATACTGTATATATCCAGTAAATCCATGTATTTTCCATGTAACCTTGTGACTGCTTTATTTTAATTGCTTTTAATCCTAGATGAAGTTTGTTTTGGGTTAAAAATGCATCAGAATTGTTAAATATATTTTATTATACCCAACTCAGTACTGTTTACCTGTTGAAATATATATTTTACAGCTAATATAACCCCATAACTATAATATGGCACCTGGTGATTAATTTTTGGCAGCTTATCACTTTTTGCCACGACACCACCAACTGGAGCAGGTACATCCCATGTCTCAAAAGTCTCTCCATGGTTTTCACAGAGATCAGAACAATTTGTAGCACAAGAAGCTAAACGTTTCTTCAGACATTCTGAAGTTCTGCAGTCGCTGCAGTTTGTGAAGCTGGGATCACATCCCATCACTGAGAGGCTTGGTTGAAGACCGACCGTTTGAAGCAATAATTTTGCCACAAGAGAGTCATCTGAAACACATACACACAGCATACATATTTTAGTACCTAATAGCGATAACTTGCCGTGATTACAGTGTAGTACGGAGGACTTATTAGTGCTTAACTAGCATTAGCAATCATTAGCTTACCCTCAGATGTGATCTAGTTTGTATCCCCACTTCTTCCGCTGCCCCATGGCTTCCTAAGCTCTCCAGTACTTTTCTAGAGTTTTGTCTCACTGCCTATAGCCTTCTTTCGCTTTCCTTTTTTGCCAAAGCCAGCCAGCCGCAAGCTCGCCTCCATATCCATCTTGTGTTTTGCTTGTCACATACAAATGATGTCATGGGAGTGTTGGGCTGCCTTGCTGTTAAGATCTCGCTCACTTAAGGTGGTATTCAGTTATAATGGATAACGAACAACACCGTGTTGAGTCGCACTGAGTAGGTGCTAGTGGAATTATTATTATTCTCAACACAGGGTCTACGCTATTTGCCATCCAAAATGGCAGAAAAACAATGTAGCACATGACCACTGACGTCACGTGCAACTCCTCTATATAGGATTGCTGAGTTTTATCGTTTATCTTTATTTGCACTACAGGTAGCATTACTGTACATAGACTGCTGTTGTTTTTCATTCTTACTCCTTCTTTCCTTATATTTCCTTATATATCCTTATGTTCCGGTTCCGGTTCCGCCGGACCGGCGGCGCCACACGAGTCGGCTGCCTGTTGCAACAGCCTTTTTTTTATCTTTCTTCTTCTTTCTACACCTTTCACTCTGTATATATATCACGGACGCACGGATCACCCCGGGGGTCTCCCGGGTCGGCGGACGGAGCCACGGTTTGCAGCGGGAGACGTTACAGCGGGGAGGAGCTAGTGCTAGCTAGCACTTGGCCGCTGCCCGGTGCTAATGGGAAACTCGACATACCGGGAGCTGTAGCGAAAACGAAGCGGGTGCCGGGCTGGAGTTTAGGCGGCGTGAAAGAAATATAAGACAGAATAATAAAGAGCGATGGCAAGAACCAAGCAGACCACCCGTAAAATCTACTGGAGGAAGAAGCCCCCCAGGAGACAGCTAGCCACAGGGCTGCTCGGAGAGGCGCTCTGGCCACCGGCAGAGTGAAGAGGCCTCGCCGCCACAGGTCCGTGGCTCTGAGAGAGATCCGTCGCTACCAGAAATCCACGGAGCTGCTCATCCGTAAGCTGCCCGTCCAGCGCCTGGTGAGGGAGATCGCTCAGGACTTCAAGACCGTCCTGCGTTTCCTGAGTTTCGCCGTCATGGCTCTGCAGGAGACCAGCGAGACCCACCTGGTGGTCTCTTCTTCGCTAAGGGGGTCACCATCATGCCCAAAGACTTCCAGCTGGCCCGCTGCATCCGCGGAGAGAGAGCTTAGACTTTCTGCTGCACATCCACCAGCCATAATGCTCTGCACTGTTTGTCTATATGTATACATTTATAGTAATATGGACATATGTTTACTAGATGTTGTTTTTTCTTGCCTTCTGATTGTTGCTCTGAGTGTTGCTATCCCTATGCTGTTGCAATCCTGGAATTTCCCCATTGTGGGACTAATAAAGGCTCATCTTATTTTATCTTATCTTATCTTATATATTGCACACACCACTGAAGAGAGAGAGAAACTGCATTTCAATTCTCTGTATGTCCTGTACATATAGAAGTATTGACAAATAAAACTCTTTAAATGCTGGAACTTGGGAGATTTTTACCATATAGCTAAGCAGTCATCTGTTCACAAGTTGAATCAGCTTGTTTTCTGGTCCTGGAAGGAGCCCAAAGTATTTAGAGTAGCGATGTGCAATGCCCACACAGCACTACACACACTGGAGGATCCCACTGGGAGACAGTGCAGCACTGACTGAAGTGTTTTACAGCTATTTGACTTATCTAGATTTATTGAAACTCCTTCTCCATGCCATTGGCTTCTTCCGTCTTGTGTTCCCCAGTTCTCTGGATTTATTACAGCCTGTCTAATAGAGAATAGATGCTCATATCTTTGCCTCACACAGGAAGTGTGTCCAGGAGGAGAACCGGAGCCAGAAAGAGAAAGAAGAAACCAAAGGCACAGAGGCAAAAATACACCCAAAATACATCAAAGTTTACTCTTACATTTGTAGTCTCAATGTGACTTTCATCATCTGATCACAGCACGATGCATTAAATGACAAGACCCAGTGTACAAAAATAGGAATCTGCCTACTCTGAAACCAGATTTTGTATACCTGATATGTATGTGGGAAAGATCATATTGTGATGAGAAGTTAATGGATTTAGAATGATGTTAAGCTACAGTGACGATATAAAACATTAGATTGTGTGGCAAATGAATGCAGCAATGGATAAGAATAAAGATCAACAGATAATGTTAATATTTCAAACTTTATGATTCATATTTTTTAATTGCAGCTCCTTGCTGAGCAGCATTAGTGTTTAGCCAAAAATTTCCAAAGCAGCGTTGGGTTATTTTTAGACTGTTTACAAGCTGATTCATCAGATGAAAATCTAAAAGAAAAGTGTTCCAATCAGAAAACAGCCAGTGAGAAGTCAGGCTTTTATTAGACCATGGTCCTAATAGAAAAAAATATTAGTGACTCCTTCTCTGTCAAGGACACAAATGAAGGCCATTTACTCCATTCACCATGGGACTGCATGAGATTTGAAAACTATGGACTGAAAGAAATTGTCATGACCTTTTCTTTGATCCATGCATGCAAAGCAGTTAGAATACAAAAAAAGTAAGTCAATGCTGTAAATTCATGATTTGTAAGCATGTGACCCTTTCAGAAGTCTATTGGATAATCATAGCAGGATGATGATGTGCCTTCTGCTTTCATATAGTGCCATGTTTTTCCATCTTATTGGTGTGATTTATTACGCAAATTTAACTTGCCTATTGATTAAAGTTGTTTGACACTGTCATATTTTTTCAAATCATCAAGAAACCTGTACAGCACTTAAGAACAGGCATGCTTCCCTCAGAAAAGGCTTTGTGTGAATTTTCTCAATGATTATGTTGGTGTTTTGGAAATTATAACAAGTGTGTCCTTTTAGTTCCTCTGTCACAAAATAACATTACTGACAAAATCGGATCCAAGAACATTGTTGTCTTTCCTGACTCAGGCTAAGATATTGATGACATAGGAAGAGGTCAGTAACAGACTGGAAGGCAGTGAATTACCACAGTATGCCTTTAAGGTGCCTTTAATGATGAATGCTAGAACAAGGATTCAGTGTACCCCGCCCGGTATGGGGTTACCGGGGCCCCACCCTGGTGCCATGCCTGGGGGAGGGGTCCGATGGCTAGCGATTGGTGGCTGGGTTTCCGCCCATAGGACCCGGCCGGGCTCAGCCCGAAGGAGTTACATGGGCCCGCCCTCCAGTGGGCTCACCACCTGCAGGAGGGACCATGGGGGTCCAGTGCTATGTGGATCAGGTGGCGGTCAAAGGCGGAAACCTTGGCGGTCTGATCCCAAGCTTCCTAAACTGGCTTTTGGGACGTGGAATGTCACCTCTCTGGTGGGGAAGGAGCCTGAGCTGGTGCATGAGGTTGAGAAATACCAGCTAGATATAGTCGGCCTCACCTCAACACACAGCTCCGGTTCTAGAACCAATCTCCTGGAGAGGGGCTGGAGCTTGGCCTACTCTAGAGTTGCCCTGGGCGAGAGGCGACGAGCAGGGGTGGGTATTCTTGTATCCCCCCACCTTGCTGCCTTTATATTGGAGTTTTCCCCGGTGGACGAAAGGGTTGTTTCCCTCCGCCTTCGGGTTGGGAAACGGGTCCTGACCATCATTTGTACCTATGCACCAAGTGATGTTTCAGAGTACCCACCCTTTTTGGAGTCTCTGACTGGGGTGTTGGAGAGTGCTCCTCTTGGAGACTCCATTGTCTTACTGGGGGACTTCAATGCGCATGTGGGCAACAACAGTGAAACCTGGAGGGGGGTGATAGGGAGGAACGGCCTGCCCAATCTGAACCCGAGTGGTGTTCAGTTATTGGACTTCTGTGCTAACCACAGTTTGTCCATAACAAACACCATGTTCAAGCATAAGGGTGTCCATATGTGCACCTGGCACCGGGACACCCTAGGTCGCAGGTCGATGATCAACTTTGTTATCGTGTTATCAGACCTGCGACCTTATGTCTTGGACACTCGGGTAAAGAGGGGTGCAGAGCTGTCAACTGATCACCACCTGGTGGTGAGTTTGATCCGATGGCGGGAGGATGCCATTCAGACCTGGCAGACATAAATGTATAGTGAGGGTGTGCTGGGAACGTCTGGCTGAGGCCCCTGTCCGGGAGGTCTTCAACTCCCACTTTGGAAGAACTTCAACCACATTCCGAGGGAATTTGGAGACATGGAGTCTGAATGGGCCATGTTCTCCACCTCCATTGTTGAAGCGGCTGCCCAGATATGCGGCCGCAAGATCGTCAGGGCATCTCGTAGTGGCAACCATCAAGCTGAAGAAGGAGTCCTATCAAGCTTGGTTGGCTTGTGGGACTACCGAAGCAGCTGAGGTGTACCAGCAGGCCAAGCGGAGTGCAGCTTGGGTGGTTGCTGAAGTAAAAATTCGGGTATGGGAGGAGTTTGGTGAGACCATGGAATAAGACTTTCGGTCAGCCTCTTAAGAGATTCTGGCAAACTGTCTGGTGGCTCAGGAGGGGGAAGCAGCTCCCTGTCCACACTGTGTATGGTGCGGATGGGGCACTGCTGACTTCGACTGGGGATATCGTCGGGCGGTGGAAGGAATACTTTGAGGATCTCCTCAATCCCACTGACACGCCTTCCACAGAGGAAGCAGAGCTTGTGAACGAGGGGGAGGACTTGCCTATCACAGGGGCTGAGGTCGCCAAGGTGGTTAAAAATCTCTTTGGTGGCCGGGCCTCGGGGGTGGACAAGATTCGCCTTGAGTATCTCAAGGCCCTGGATATTGTAGGGCTGTCTTGGTTGACACATCTCTGCAACATTGCGTGGAGGTTGGGGGCAGAGCCTTTGGCATGGCAAACCGGGGTGATGGGTCCTCTCTTCAAGAAAGGGGACCGGAGGGTGTGCTCCAACTTTAGGGGGATCACACTCCTCAGCCTCCCTGGGAAGGTCTATGCCAAGGTACTGGAGAGGAGAGTCCAGCCGTTGGTCGAACCTCAGATTCAGTAGGAGCAATGTGGTTTTCGTCCTGGCTGTGGCACATCGGACCAGCTCTTTACCCTCTCGAGAATCCTCGAGGATTCGTGGGAGTTTGCCCAGCCAGTTTATGTGTACATGTGTTTTGTGGACTTGGAGAAGGCATTCGACTGCGTTCCTCTTGGATTTTTGTGGGGGGTGCTTCAGGAGTATGGAGTATCGGGCTTGTTGTTACGAGCTATTCAGTCTCTGTACGACCATTGTGAGAGTTTGGTTCGTATTGCCAACACTCGGTCGGACTCATTCCCAGTGAGAGTTGGACTCTGCCAGGGCTGCCCTTTGTCACCAATCCTGTTCATAATTTTTATGGACAGGATTTCTAGGCACAGCCAGGGAATGGAGGGTGTCATGCTTGGTGACCTCAGGATCTCATCTTTGTTGTTTGCAGATGATGTTGTCCTGCTGGCTTCATCCAGCAATGACCTACAGGTCTTACTGGGATGGTTTGCCGCTGAGTGTGAAGCGGCTGGGATGAGAATCAGCACCTCCAAGTCCGAGTCCATGTTCCTCAGCCGGAAAAAGGTGGATTGTCCTCTCCGGGTTGGGGTGGAGGAGTTTTAAGTATCTTGGGGTCTTATTCACGAGTGAGGGGAGAATGGAGCGAGAGATTGACAGACAGATCGGAGCAGCATCTGCAGTGATACGGACGTTGTACCGGTCTGTTGTGGTGAGGAGGGAGCAAAGCTCTAAGGCAAAGCTGTCAGTTTACCAGTCATTCTACGTTCCTACCCTCACCTATGGTCATGAGCTTTGGGTAATGACTGAAAGAATGAGATCACGGATACAAGCGGCTGAAATGAGCTTTCTTCATAGGATCGCTGGACTCACCCTCAGAGATAGGGTGAGGAGCTCAGTCATCTGGGAGAGGCTCAGAGTAGAACCGCTGCTCCTCCACATTGAAAGGAGCCAGTTGAGGTGGTATGGGCATCTGATCAGGATGCCTCCTTGACCGCCTCCCACTTGAGGTGTTTCGGGCACGTCCCTTTAGGAGGAGACCCCGGGGCAGACCCAGGACTCGCTGGAGAGACTGTCTCCCAGCTGGTCTGGGAATTCCTTGGTATCCTCTCTGTGGAGCTGGAGCAGGTGGCTGGGGAGAGGCAAGTCTGAGCTTCTCTGTTTGAACTGCTGCTTCCGCGACCCAGACCTCCGGAAAAGCGGTAGAAGATGGCTGGCTGGCTGCTACTTCTGGCCTGAAAGGCGTCCATCCATCCAGCCACTCATAGCACCTCTCTGTAGTCGTCTCTGATGCTAGACCCTCCCCACTTCGACTCTGGGCAGTGTCATCCTCACAGCTGATTCAACTCCCTGAAATATTACTGAATTGAGGAATAGTTTAGTTCTCACTTTGTTTCATTAATTAATTTACATTTATGAAATCTCTGAAAGATAGATTTCTGAGCTTAAATGAATGCAGCATCAGATTATATGCCCTTTCCTTCTCGGACAGCGGGAGACTGTCAGGCAGGAGACAGGCCAGTTACAGATCTACTTCAGGTAAACTACGCTTATAAGTCACATTTTGATGATGCCTTGGCTTTTATCATTATTATTATTATTATGGCAGCACGGTGGCGCAATGGTTAGCACAGTGGCAGCACAGCAACTCACTCTTGGTCAGAGGATCCTGGGTTCAATCCCAGCCCCGACCAACAGTGATTTGTGTGGAGTTTGCATTTTCTCCCCATGTCTGCGTGGGTTTACGCCGGGATTTCTCTGGTTTCCCCCCACATACCAAAAACATGCAAGTTAGGTCAATTGGCATCAAACTGGGAATTCTAAATTGTCCTTAGGGATGACTATAAGAGTGAATGGTTGTCTGTCTCTCTGTGTTGGCCCTGCGATGGGCTGGCGATCTGTCCAGAATGTACCCTGCCTCTCGCCCAAAGATGCTGGGATAGGCTCCAGCCCCCCGCAACCCAAGAAGGATTAAGTGGAAGAAGATGGATGGAAAATGCTGTATATTTTTGGGTCTTTCTGAAATTATTCGGGATAGTAGAGAATGCATATCTGCCAATATTTAGGTTTTTATGCCCTGCCGGTCGAAGCCCAAAGAGGGATTATATGCGGGGTCCAGGTCTGTTCCACTTACGTGAAATCAACTCCTCCTACAGTTTTGGTGTGATTGTTTTGAAACTTGATATCGTGGTTTGGTATATACTAAGGATGCGCCTATTTTTTTTTTTCCACAATATCTTTATTGAACCTTTTTTTTTTTTTTTAACAAACATGATACAAACAATCAAACACTAACACTAAAGTACTACAAAAAAAAAATGCACTAAAAACACCAACAACCACCAACAAAATCAAGTCTTCAACAATGCTCCTCTGTTTAGTCTAGACAATCCAATACATAAGTATACATATTATGTTCACCAGTTTGGAATTTACAAGGTCCACACACATCATTCACCTTCTTCTTCAAGAGTTATGTTTAAATTTTTTACATAATCAATAAAAGGTCTCCATATATTCTCAAACACAATTTCCTTTGATTTCAGTATATATGTTATTCTTTCTAATGGAAGGTTTGTTAACATCTGTCTTAACCACTGAGTCACATCTGGTCTATGAGTCTTTTTCCATAATAGTGCAATACATTTTTTGGCATTAAGCAAACTGAGGTCTATGAATGTTCTTTCACTTTTATTAAAATTATGCTTTTCTGGGTACAGACCCAACAAAAACAGTTTAGGATTCAATATGATTTGTTTTGAGATTATTTTTTCAATTGTTACCCTCACCTCTTCCCAAAACATTCTTATTAATCTACATTCCCATAAACAATGAAATAGGGTTCCTTTACTTTCCATGCATTTTGTGCATGTATCTGGTATATTTTTGTTATATCTATTTAACTCCTCCGGTGTAACATACATCCGCATTAACCACTTGAAATGTATCAATTTAAGGCGTGCATTTATTGATTTGGTTTGAGCTTCTGTACAAGCCAATTCCCATTGTTCCTCTGAAATTTCAATTTGCAGATCTTCTTTCCAGTAGTTTAATCTTTTCAGTGAATTTTCACTTGAAGATAGTGTCAATGAGTTATAAAACTCTGAAATAATACCCTTTCTTTTACTATCTTTCATCATCATTTTTTCCAAGGATGAATAAATAGGTCGAGTGAGAGCTTTATTTTGATTTGATCGAATAAAGTTTCTAAGTTGAAGATATTTAAAAAAATGTGTTCTATTGAGATTAAATTTGATCCTCAGCTCTTCAAAAGACATTATGTTGTCTGCACATGGCAAATATAAATCCTGAATCTTTTGTATCCCTTTTAAATTCCATACTTTAAATACAGCGTCCGCTCTCCCTGGTTTAAAATATTGATTACCCCATATTGGACTAAATTGTGACAATAACTGTGGTTCTTTTAAATAGTTTTTAGCTTCACACCATATTTTGATCATATGCTTTACAAATGGATTTTTAACTTGTTTTTGTAATTTTTTTGCCGAATCTGAGTATATGAATATGGGAAGAGGTAAAGGTAAATTGTATGATTCCATTTCAGTCCAGTGAGGGAGATCATTTGATGAAAAATAATATGTCATAGACCTCAGTTGTGCCGACCAATAATACAACATAAAATTTGGACATTTCAGACCTCCACGATCAAATGGTAAATATAATAAAGACAAACGTAATCTAGCCCTCCTGTTGTTCCATATAAATTCCACTAACTTTTTTTTTATTCTTGAGAATAGATCTAAAGGTGGTGATAAGGGAATGTATTGAAATAAATAAAGTATTTTAGGTAAAATATTACTTTTAAGTATATTGATTCTCCCGATCATCGACATTGGTAGTGACATCCATCTCTGAGTTAACTCATTGATATCTGACATTAAGGCTTCATAGTTGACACTGGCGACTGATTCTAGCTTAGGCATAATATGGATTCCTAAATATTTAAACTGATTTACAACATTGAATTGATTTACCTCAGGGGCTGGGTAATTTCTCTGGGTCTCATTTAGCATTAATATTGAAGATTTAGTTTTATTTATTTTATATCCTGATATTTCCCCAAAATTCTTTATTAAATTCAACAAGGTTGGAATTGATTTTTTTAGATTCGACATAAACAAAATTATATCATCGGCGTACAGGGAGATTTTATGTTCTGTTGGTCCAACTTTAATTCCATATAATTGTGAATGTAAACGTATCGCTATCGCTAAAGGTTCAATTGCCATAGTAAACAGTAAAGGTGAAAGTGGACAGCCTTGTCGACATCCTCTATTGATTTTTATTGGTTTTGAAATATTGTTATTTGTTAGGATTTCTGCTGTAGCATTATTGTATATTATTTGAACCCATTTTATGAAATTATTTCCAAGTCCAAACCTTTGTAGGACTTCAAAAAGAAAGGGCCATGCAACTCTATCAAAGGCCTTTTCGGCATCCAATGATAGGAGAGCTGTATCCGGTGCTTCTTTATTAAAATAAATAATATTAAATAGTCTTCTTACATTATGGAAGCCTTGTCTACCCTTTATAAAGCCATTCTGATCTCGATTAATAATATTTGGTAAAATTTCTTGTATTCGTCTTGCTAAAATTTTACAGATTATCTTAAGGTCGGCGTTTAATAGGCTTATTGGTCTCATATTTTCACATTTATTAGAGGGCTTACCTGGTTTTGGCAGCAGTATAATTAAGGCATTATTTATGTATGATGGTAAATTATTATTTTGAAATGCTTCTAAAACCATTTCCAAAAAAGGTTTTATTAATTTATTCTTAAATTTTTTATAAAGGTCAACTGGAAGACCATCTGGTCCTGCACTTTTTCCTGATTTCATATTATCAATGGCTAGCCCAACTTCTTCTTGACTAATTTTAGACTCCAATATCTCCCTGTTTTCATTTGGAATACACGGTATAGATAGTTCGTTCAAAAACCCATTTAGTTTTGTTAAATCAGGTTCATTTTTGGTATCATATAATTTTTCATAGTAATCTCTAAAGGCTCTATTAATTTCTAAAGGATCTATAACTACCTGTCCATAACTTATAATACTGGTAATTGGTGTTTTAATTTCCAATTGTTTAATCTGCCATGCTAATAATTTTCCTGATTTTTCACCTTGTTCATAAAAAGATTGTTTCAATCTTAGAAGACTCGAGGCAGCTCTATTCGCTGATTTTTTGTCGTATTCAGCTCTCAAAATCAGTAATTCATTCTCCAACCTTGGGTCACTTCCTGCATACACTTTTTCCTGAAGACTTTTTATTTTATGTTCCAATTTAGCTCTCTCCTCTCGAGTCTTCTTAGATTTTGATCCTGTATAACTAATAATATGTCCCCTAATAAAAGCTTTGAAAGCCTCCCACTTTACACATGCTGATGTTTGTGTAGTATTGATGTCAAAGAACTCGTCTATCTGTTTTTCTATATACTTGACAAATTCCTCATCCTGAAGCCATTTATGCTGAAATTGCCATCTACCTGATTCCTTTGTCAATTTTTTATCTACATATATTAGACAACAGGGTGCATGATCAGAGATCACGATGTTATCATAAAAGCAGTTTTGAATCTTGGACCTTAATTCTGTGGAAATCAAAAAATAATCAATACGTGAGAATGTCTTGTAGGTACTGGAATAACAAGAATAGGCTTTAACTTGTGGTTTCATTTCTCTCCATATATCTAACAATCTCAATTCTTTCATAAAATGATTAATAGTCATCCTACATCCAATGTGCGTACAATCCAGTCCTGTTGATCTATCCACATCTGGATTCAATGTACAATTAAAATCCCCTGCTATTATATGTTGCCCTGTAAGTGATGATAAGATGAGAAATAAATTAGCAAAGAACTTCTGATCATCTATATTGGGACCATATAAGTTCACAAGATTTATATTTTCTAATAGCAAAGAACCTTGAATGATTACATATCTTCCAAATTTGTCTCCAATTACATTTTTCACTTGAAAAGGAACTGATTTATGTATGAGAGTCATAACTCCCCTGGCTCGGGATGAAAATGAAGAGGTGAATACACTTCCCTGCCATCTACTCCTAATTCTTTTAACATCCTCCTCTATCAGATGAGTTTCTTGTAAAAACACAATTCTTGAACCCATGTCCTTTATTTTATTCATAACTTGTTTAAGTTTTTTTAAATTTTGTAGACCTCTGCAATTCCATGAAGTTAAATTAAGATTAACACTTTGGTCCATGATCAATAGAGAGTTTGGGATTACCTTGCAGTGTAAACATGCTCATACAGAGAAGCAAAAACATGAGTGGTTGAACATTCATCCTACAAACTACACACAAACAAATTTCCCCTTCCCACACTTGTGGCAAACCCCCCAAAATCAAAAGAAAAATTCTGTCTCCCGATATAGCCATCAACCGTTCCACACCCACGGGGAACAGCCTAAGCCACTCCTTCTTCATCCTCCCAATCACCCTAACTCTACTGCTTTTAATGACGTAACATTAACTCTCCTCTGTAGTTTTCCAACTTAACTCCAAAATTTTTAACAACTTTGTACATCATAGTTTTTTTTTTTGTTTGTTTTGTTTTGTTTTTTTAATATATAATACAATCTATATTTTGTAAACTTACTATTTACTTCAAGTCAGTCAGATGCCTGTGCAAATGCTTAATTATTCTACCTTATATTTTGTTCATGCTTAGCTCCCACCAGTCTCTTCTTCTTCTTTGATCTTCTTGATGAACTCCTGCGCCTCCTCTGGGGTCTTGAAGATGTGGGTTCTGCCCTCATACGTGGTCAGCAGTCTCGCAGGATAGATTACACCATGACGAATCCCAAGGTTGCGCAGCTCCTTACATACGGGATCAAACTGCTTCCTCAATTGCTGGATTCCTGTGGCCAAATCTGGGTAGAACCGCACCTGCTGGTCCTGGTGTTTAATCTCTCCTTTAGCACGTGCAGCGTTGAAGATCTTCATCCTGTCTCTGTTGCTAAGAAACTTCATAATTAAGGTCCTCGGCGGTCCCTTATCTCTCCGTGGGCCAATACGATGTGCTTTTTCCAGAACCACTGCTGATTGCAACTCCTCGCTGCCCAGCACCTCCGGAATCCACTTTTCCAGAAAGGAACATACGTCCCGACCTTCTGATTCCTCTGGAAGACCCACCAGCCTCAAATTATTCTGTCTCGACCGAGATTCCAAATCCAAAATATTATCTTCCAGAGATTTTTTTTTTTTTTTCCAAAGTGCGCACCTTTAATTGAAGACGGGTGACGTCATCTTCAGCACTAGCGAGACGGAGCTCCATCTGCGCCGTTCGTTCTACACAGTCACCCAATTCCTTTCTTATTCCTTCCAACGCTGTCATAATCCCATCAAATCTAGAGGAAAAGTCCGCTCTCATTGAACTCATGGCAGCCATCAGCGCATCTGCGCCTCCCCCCGCAGACATCGCACCGTTGCCAGCCTCCTCCGCCATATATGGAGTTTTGTTTGCTGCGTCACAGACCTGAAAGTCCGTTAATTTGGACTGTTTCGGCGGCTCGCTTTTTCCTTTTCCTGGTTTTCCAGCCTTAGGCTTCGCCGACATATCCTCGCCCAAATGCTGGGATACGTTCTGTCCCAAATGAGAGAGTTATTTGCCGATTTTTTTTCTCCAGGAGCAGAGCAGAGCGAGACACGTCCGTCCTACGTGGCAGCCATAACCGGAAGTCAAGGATGCGCCTATTTTAATTTGGTTCTGATCTGATGATTTTTGCAGGAGTTGTAGCCCTTGACCTATGGCCTCTTGTTTCACATCGCTTCATAGACAGTAAATGTCTTGTGAAATAAACTCCTCCTATAGTTTTATTCCGATTGTTTTTGAAACTTGGTACCATGGTTTGAGATACTCTGATGATGCATATACTGCAATTTCACTTTTATTGGATGACCTTGAGGTCAGAGGTCAGATTTTTCTGTAAATCTTCTAAACACAGTATCTACTGAAAGAAATGATGTAGGCTTTTCAAATCGATACAGGAGTTGTCTCTCATACACATCTTGGATGACTTACACCCTCACCAAACTATGGGTTTGGGGTCAAGGGGTCAAAGTTAACATTGCAGGTGCACTATGGTAAATGGTAAATGCTACAGTTACTATTACTATAAAACAAGTAAAGCTAAGGCCACCAAACCTGGTATACAGGTTCACCTTGGAATCCTGACCTCTGACTATGGGATTGGGGTCAAAAGGTCAAGGTTACCATTCTTTCTGCCTTATTATTGTACAACGCATAAAGCTAGGGCCACCAAACCTGGTACACAGGTTCACCTTGGAATCCTGACCTCTGACTATGGGTTTGGGGTCAGAGGTCAAGGTTAGCATTCCATTTGCACTGTTACTATAAAATAAGTAAATAGTCCTTCCAGGATTTTGCAATGTTGTGATTGCGTCAATTCATGCGAAATCAGCCAATCAGCGTGACTACTGCGCGACCTTGCAACTTTGTCCAATCACTGCAACTTTCCTGCAATTTTGACCAATCCTCGTCAACTTCTGCCAGTTTCGCCAATTTCGCCAATTTCACCAATCAAATTTGTCCCTGAGTGGCACTCAAACGCTCAGTCTAACCAGTCAAATGTGTCGCTGCACCACATTCACTACCGTGTTTACAATAAGTGTTAACGGAACACATCAGCAAAAATGGAAGTTAAGTTAAATTCCTTCCACAGCATTTGGGACACCATGTGGTGTATGGGGTGACACCTATCTCCATTTCACTGACTCTAGGCCACACAGCTACTGTGAGTTGTGAAATCTACAGTGGGGGGTCAGTCCTCTGGTAGCTGTGTGTTAACTTTCCTTTCCCCATTCTGTTATGCTGAACCCACGACCTCCCTGTTGTGGGGCGGATGCTGTACCAACTAGGCCACCACTCCAGTTTGAGCAAAAACAGTGTGTGTGATTTTTAAAAAAAAAAAAAAAAAAAAAAAAAAAAACTCACCGGTGAGGTTTCCGACACTGTCCCTTCCTCCGTCTCTCCCAGCCTGCCGGTGGACGTCTTGCCACGTCTTCGTCCTGACCACGTGTACGAAGTGCTGGGTTTGTGTTGGAAAAACATTCGCCTGCCCCAAAAGCACCCCGTTGCAGGAGGAAAGATGCCGTAAAACCACAAACGATTAAATCTAACACTGCAGCCAGTGTTTGAACATTTTATACATCTTTAGACGTAAAATCAATTACTACATCTTGTCAGTGAGCTTTAAAACTGTAAATCTCTGGTCTGGACACGGACCACCACCCCCTCCCCCCCCCAAAAAAAAAGAAAGGTGTGTGTCTGAAGAGACAAGTGTGTGTGCCAAGACAAGCAGAAGATAGACAGGTAGGAGTTAGGCATGGAAAGAGAGAGAATATTGTCTAATTTTTTTTTTTCTGAAAAACACAGACTCCAATAGACAATACAGAGCAACAGAATAAATTATCTTTTTTTTCCTCTCCACTCAGTACTGAGTGGTTGGGGACCGTAGGGAGTTTTCAAATGAAGGTGCTTGTAGGGAGCTTGAAATGAGGAAGCGAAGTGATTTTATAAATCAAGTTTTATTATCAGCTTCCAGTCCCTAACATGTCTCATCTCGATGCAGAAGCAGAATGAAGAGGCTGAGCGCAGTCAGACCTAATACCCACATACAACAAAAGACATTGCATATCAAAGCCGACATCCCGCATTAGCGTAATCCCTCTCCATTGTCCTCTCTCTCCTCCACCTGACCCTGGGGGGTCAGGAAGTTCATTCGGGTCTCCACCGCTGTGTCTCCGTCTGCTCCTTGATCTTCGCTGGTGGTCGAGACCTCTTGTCCTGCTCTGAGACGTGAGGTCATTCTACATATGCAATCTCTAAACATTCCTCTTATGTCTATACATATGTAGGTATGGATATATGAATAATATAAGCCACAGCCCCCCCCCCAAACGTCTAAGAAAAGGACAATCAAATTAAGTTTACAGTTTAAGATAACGTCCATGACATACCGTTATTCATCTCAACAGGAAAAAGGAAAAATATCTTCAGCAGTCATGTTAACCTTCAAGCTATGCAGCATGATCCTGTTAAAACTTCAGTGGTAACAACAACAGTATAGTTAATGTCACAAGTCAGCCTTTAAAACTGCAACGGCACAATCCGACAGCATAGTTAACAACTCTTTGTCAATTTTACATCAATCTATGTGTTGTCAGGGTTTTAATCTTCTCCCGAATCTGCTGTAGGCCCGCTTTGGCGTCCTGGCGGGTCTGTCCTGTGAGGGATCTGCAGCCTGGGGAGGAGAGTGGTTATTTGGTCCCTGCAGGGGGGCTGAGTCGTTTTTCTTGGGGGGTCTACCCCGTCGAGGTGCTCTCGCCACCCGTGCAGGCTCGTCGCTCAACATGAAAGCAGGTTTAAGTCTGTCAATGCTGACTCTTTCTTTTCTGTCCCCTAAATCAAGCACAAAATGCTTATCACCAGGTTCCAGCACTCTGTATGGTCCATCATATGGTGGGCGGAGGGTTGGTTTTAAAGCTTCGTGTCTAACAAAAACGAACTCGGCGTTTTTCAAAGCTTGGGGGACAAAAACCCGCGGAAAAGAGTGATGTACGGGTCCGGGGAGTGTGTCCGGTCCCGTGCTGCTTAGAGGCCTCAGGGCTGGTAGGTGCCCGGGCTCTGGATGTTCTGGTAAGAACTCACCCGGGAGCCTGAGAGGTTGTGCGAAAACTAATTCTGCCGGGGAGGCATCTAGATCCTCCTTAGGCGCAGAACGCAATCCTAATAAAACCCAGGGAAGTTTATTCACCCAATCTGTATCCATCAGTGAGGCCCTGAGGGCGGCCTTTAAAGACCTATGAAAACGCTCGCATAACCCATTAGCCTGAGGGTGATACGCGGCGGTGCGATAAATTGTCGCCCCTAAGCTGCTGGCCATGGCTGACCACAGCTCTGAGACAAATTGGGGCCCCCTATTGGACGTGATGTCCGATGGAACGCCGAAACGTGCCACCCAGTTTGTTAAAAAAATGCGAGCGACTTCCACGGCTGTGGTTGACGCCAGCGGGACCGCTTCTGGCCAGCGCGTGGTACTGTCTACCATTGTTGGCAAAAACAGGTGGGCCTGTTGTGGGGATGAAGTGTTCAACCCCGTGTTTCGCTACTGTTGCTGAAAATTTGGGAACTGAGTGCTGGAAATTTGGTGAGGAGTTGGTCAAACTTACCTCCTGCTGTGGTGACGCTGGCCTGCACGGGTGGTGGAGAGACTCGAGCTGAGCAGGGGATAGAAGAAAATGACAGTGCATTAACCAATCGTCTGTTTGCAAGATCGACTAACAACCCATGTGCACATAAGAAATCAGTGCCCAACAAGTTAAAACTCACTGCCGCTATAATAAATGTCCACCTATAGTTGCGGCCATGAATAACCAGAGGCTGGCTTCGTTCACCGAAAGTGTCGATGATCGAGCTGTTAGCTGCCATCGCTCCGTTTCCTCGGGGTCCTGTTGCCCGGTCTGCGTTGGACGGGGTGATGAAGTTCACCTGAGCTCCGGTGTCGATGAGGAACTGTCTCCCGGAGCATCCGTCAGTCACGTAGAGCAGCTTGTTTGTCTCGCCGAGAGCCGTAGCTGCTAACGGTTCCCGGCTTTGGCGTTTTCCCGAGCTCTTGAAATTGCAGGGGGGCACGCATTTGTACGCCTTCTCGGCGAAACGTTGATGATAGTAGCAGAGGTCGTTCCGCTTGCTGTGCCTTGGTTGCGTCGCTGCCATGGTGGGCGGGTTCTGCTCCGTCATCTGTGATTCTCCGCTGCTCTGGGCTTCCGCGCCGAGATCTGCAGATGCTGCTGTGGCCATCTGTTCGCCGCAGGAGTTGATGAGCCGCTGTGCTTCTCGGGCCAGCGCGCGGAAGTCCTGCTGGGTGCTACACCGCATGTTGGCCAGGGTCCCTCTCATGTGCGACGGCAGAGTGCTGAGGAAGATATGCTGAAAGAGGAAGTTGTCATTGTCTGCCTCCCTCAGCTACAGCATGTCTTCCATGAGGGCCATCGGTCTGCGTCCTCCGTGGCCGTAGATCGCCAGAATCCTCCCGGCCCTTTCCTCGGCCGAGGGGACGAAGCTCTCGATGAGGGTCGCCTTCAGTTCTTTGTATTTGTCGTGGGCGGGCGGTTGTTGTATCACACTCCGCGCGCATCTTGATGTGGCGGCATCGAGTCTGGCGACGATGTGGTAAAATTTTGTCTCATCCGCCGTAATCCCCGCCAGTGCAAACTGAGCCTCAGCCTGCTGGAACTACGAGCTCGGGTCGTTTTGCCAGAACTCTGGGAGTTTGACGGCGACGGCGCTTGCCTGGGCCGCCTCTGATGAGTCTGCAGGGCGAGAACGCCTTTCTTCCGTTCTCACGGCGGGGCTGGGGACGGTGCTCGGTTGAGCCCTCTCTGACGATTCTGCTGTGGGGGATCGTCTTCCATCCGTTCCCCCGTCTGCGTTGGCGACGGCGCTTGCCTGGGTCGCCTCTGATGAGCTTGTAGCGGGAGAACGTCTCTGGTCCATCATCACGTTGGGGTCACCAATGTAGGGAGCTTGAAATGAGGAAGCGAAGTGATTTTATAAATCAAGTTTTATTATCAGCTTCCAGTCCCTAACATGTCTCATCTCGATGCAGAAGCAGAATGAAGAGGCTGAGCGCAGTCAGACCTTCATACTTATACCCACATACAACAAAAGCCATTGCATATCAAAGCCGACATCCCGCATTAGCGTAATCCCTCTCCATTGTCCTCTCTCTCCTCCACCTGACCCTGGGGGGTCAGGAAGTTCATTCGGGTCTCCACCGCTGTGTCTCCGTCTGCTCCTTGATCTTCGCCAGTGGTCGAGACCTCTTGTCTTGCTCTGAGACGTGAGGTCATTCTACATATGCAATCTCTAAACATTCCTCTTATGTCTATACATATGTAGGTATGGATATATGAATAATATAAGCCACAGTGCTGACAATAATTTCCAAATCTCTACTCTTTAACATGCATTCAGTGCAGTTTAGCTGTTGTAATGGATATTGTGTTAAAGTCTGTATTTGCTGTTGCACAAAAGAGTTTTTCTGTATAGCAGAAGTTTCTGCTTAATTTACAAATCACTGTTTGATAGGAAATTTTTGACAATCCTGTGCTTTTCTTGTATTGTTATATAGAATATCACTGCAGTAAACTGAAAAAAAACCATCTGCTTTAAAATATGTAATTGTAATTCTTCCCACAACTTTTAGTGCAAAAAATCCCTCTCAAAACATGGCAATTTTTTTTTAAAAAGCTTCCACGAATTCAGGCTTTTTGGGCCGCAACAATCATAAAAACATCTCACGAAATCCTGGAGGGACTGAGTAAAGCTAAGGCCACCAAACTTGGTCCACAGGTTCACCTTGGGATCGTGCCTCAGACTATGGGTTTGGGGTCCAAAGGTCAAGGTTAACATTCCCTATATCTTATTACCATACAACAAGTAAAGTTAGGGTCACCAAACTTGGTACGTTCACCCTGTGACCCTGAAGTGTGACTGTGGTTTTGGGATTGCAAGGTCAAAGGTCAACATCAAAATGCCTTATAAACTATATCTCAACAACAAAGAAAGCTAGGGCCACCAAAACCTGGTAAACAGGTTCACTCTGAGACCATAACCTCGGCCTACAAGGTTTGGGGTCAAAAGGTCAAAGGCCAAGGTTGGCACTCCCTATGATCTCTTACTATAGAACATGTAAAGCTCTCTAGAGTCACCATACTTGCTACATGGGTTCACCTCAGGATCCTACCCTACAACTATGGGCCGTATACTTTGTTGTGTATTTGTGGATGATGGGCTTATCATAATTTGATTCTCCCACAGTAATTATATTGAAAAGTTGAAAACTGCTCTCCATCAGTTAAGTATTGGGCTCATCAAAGAAAATGGAGATGGGGGATATTGCACTCGCCTCAGAGGGCTGTTGTTAAAAAAAATGGGAGGTTCACTGGGGTGGTGGGGAGTTTTAGGAATAAAAACTTATATAATAACAGGACTGTATTTTTGGTAATTTTAATTAATTTTATGAATTTTTATTTTACTTTTTTGAGAATCAGTTGAAATCATTGTTCTGTTCTGGCTCTGCAAATTGTTTATGATAGGCTATGTATGGGAAAAAGTCACAATTTTACCACAAGCTTTTCAAATTCGTTAGGAAAAACAGTAAATTTTAAAATAGACATAAAATTAGTGAAAAATCCACAGTGATGTGGGGGAAAGAGCAATAAATTGACAAGAAAAATGTCTGAAATTTATGAGAAAATCCCTTACAAATTTATGAAAACAGATCTCAATAATCCTAAATTACAATAATCCTAAATTTACAGCAGCAAAGATGAGGAAAAAAGTTCACAATTTAAGTTAAAAAAAATATTTCAGATTTACAACAGAAAAGTCATTAATTTACAAGAAAACTGTCATAAATTCATGAGGAAAAACCGCTCAAACTGTCAAGAATAAAATCACATCTCAAGTTTTTAAGTACATGCTTTCTTGTGCTTACTCATACTCATCTAAAAAAATAACAAATTTGAAAGTAAAATTAGCATATTAAATAATAATATATTGCTTAAGATACAATATTATCCATCCATTCATCTTCTATTGCTGAATTCTTTTGGGTCAAGTGGGGGGGGGGGGGCGGCTGGTGCCTATCCCAGTGTCTTTGGGCGAGAGGCAGGGTACAACCTCGACAGATCACCAGTCCATCGCAAGGCCAACACAGAGAGACGGACAACCGTTCACTCTCACATTCATGCCTAAGTACAATTGAGAATCCCCAGTTGATGCCAATTAACCTAACTTGCATGTTTTTGGCCTGTGAGAGGAAACTGGAGTACCCAGAGAAAACCCACGCAGACACGGGGAGAACATGCAAACTCCCCAGAGAAGGGTCACCGATGGTCAGGGGGTGGGATTGAATCCACGATGGTCAGGGGTGGGATCAATCTTTTGACCTTCTTGCTGTGCTGCCACGGTGCTGTCCACTGCTCCACCAAGGTGCCCCAGATACAATATTAATTTTATGTTATTTTACGAGAGCACCTAGCCCTCACAGTGTCTGCTGAGGAAAAAATTCTGGCCCTTGGGACAAATGTAGTTGATGACCGCTGGTATAGAGTTTAAAAACAGCTGCCAGCTTTCGGATGAGCTACCCTCTCCCTAGTGTAAGTCTGATCTGATGCAGCCTCACGTCACTATGGGTTCACATCGTTACGCAGTGGGAACAGCTTTTGTCGTCTTCCAGATGTTGCATAAAGAGAGCAATTGTCCCTGCAACATATAAACATAATACCATGCCGGGCAAAATGAAGGGGAGCACAGTTTCAAGTTATTACACAAACTGCAACAGCCTACAAACTCTCATCCGTTGGGCCTTCAGATTCACTTTATTAATCATCAGAGGAAAATTCAGTTTGTCCTTTTGTTTGATAAGAATGAAAATAAAGTAAAATGAAAGTGATAAGGTGAAATTCTACAAATACTTCACTGCAGCAAAAACATTGCTTGTATTGTTAATCTGAAAAGTACAGTTTTCTTATAAAAATGCTCTTTAAGCCACATTGTGCAGCTATTTCAAAGGCCTACAAGAATATGGTGTAGTCATATGAAGCTTGCACAGCAAGGACTTTCAGAAAGGGCCAGTGAAAATTGTAGCTGTTCCAGAATATGTCTGCTGTGCACTAAACATAATGGCAGCATTACACAGTTATGTTTTCCTTCAGTTTGGCATCTGTTTAGTTGCTTTGAACTCCCCAGAAAGAAGGAAGAGAAAGAGGGTAGATGACTTTTTTCAGAAAGCACTTGAATTCAAGCTGTCTTTGTGCCTTATCAAATGCAGGCGCATGTTCTTTCACATAAAACTTTCTACTTGTGGGTAGGGGTGGTAGGCCAGGGAGCCTTACACACAGACAAAACAGGAACAGGGATAAATGAAAGTAGAAATTAGACAGAAATAAAGGCACTTATAAACCCCTTCTGAATGCCCCATACAGATGACTTTTTGAGGCAGAATATTTGGATGTTAATGACATGCTGTGCTCTGTCTAATTTGGGACTCTTAATTGAATGATTCAATACTGACTTGGGTCCATTTGAACTGTTTTACCCTGTTGTTTGTCTGTAATTTAGTTCATTGCCTCTCTCTCTCTCTCTCTCTCTCTCTCTCTCTCTCTCTCTAGAGTCTGTCTGACTGGCCTTATCTGTGGTTGTTGTTTTTGTTTTTGGTCCCTTTGTGTTTCTCATGCACTCCTTTATTTTCAGCTTCCTGTCCTGTGTTTCTTTGGCAGAGTTTTCAAAACAGCTCAAACAATTCATCAATATATTTTTTGTGCTAGAAAAGCAAGTGCCAAAGGTGTTGAATGTCAAAGAGGTCTAATGTAGACTTTCTTCTTTTGCCCCTATCACCGCCTCTTCCAGCTGATCGGGCGTGGCAGATATGGAGCTGTGTACTGTGGCTCTCTGGATGAGCGGCCTGTTGCTGTTAAGGTGTTCACTGCAGCCAATCGCCAGAATTTCCTCAACGAATGCTCCATCTATCGACTGCCGCTACTGGAGCACGATAACATTGCTCGCTTTGTGGCTGCTGATGAGCGGACAGGGCCAGAGGGACGCACAGAATACCTTCTGGTCATGGACTACTACCCACACGTGAGTATGGTACAGAAGTGTGTTCAGGGTTCTGATCCCCCCCCCCCTCTTCCTTGAAATGTTCACATTGCACTTTCAGTCCTAGAGGGTTTGACCACACCTGTTCAAGTTGTTGTTTAAGATTACAGAATTCTGGGAGCAGACAACACACCTGTGCAAGCACACAAACTCATGGAGTTTCAATAAAGAACTCGGTCAATAATTACAGCAAGCATGATCTAATTTCTGGCTGTACACAGCACCAGTTGTTTCCCCACAGAACAGCAGGACCAAGCAAAAGTGGGTGGTTGCTTGTTCAGAAGCTGTGGAGTCCACCCCCTGCAGATCTTCATTAGCCACGGCTGCTCCTGCCTGTTTGTAATCACTGATTGAAACCATGCTAAGAGCGGCTGCATCTGTGTTTCCTGCGTCTTCTTTACAACTGTAAGAAGACTTAAACATGCAGAAGCAGCAGCAGCAGGATGGATAATTGGGCTAGCATTAGCAGTTGCTGTAGCTGTGAGGTGACAAGGTTGTTCCTGGTTTATTAAGTTGGAGGATGTGCTTTTTCCTGCCAGTCCCTCTTGTGCTGTTGGTTTGGCATTACATGTGCAGTGCCGGTGAATATATAAAGTGTGCACAACCCTGTTAAAATACTAGATTTTTGTGATGCTAAAAAAAAAAAGGATTGAGACCACAGTAAATGATTTCCCTCCTTTAATGTGACCTACTCAGACAGTGAACTTTATTAATCAGTCACTATAATTGAGTGGTGGCCTAGTAGTAGAACATCCACCCCACGTCCAGGAGATTGTGGGTTCAAGCCCTGGCTGGGGTTAGGGTTGCATCATGAAGGGCATCCGGTATTAAATCTTTGCTCTGTGGGTGTGTGCACGTGCGTGCGTGTGTAATTGATGGCTAATGTGTACCCAAAAAGACTGAATGCTGTAGTTAAATCGGGTGTTAAGCAAGTCAGTATTTAAGGGTGAGCAGACTTGTGCAACCAGCTTATTCTACTTTTTAAAAAATAATTTCCCCAGTATTACTTTTGGCTCAGATGTGGTGTGAGGACAACATGGTTTGAGCCTCACACATAAACACATCAATGAAACTAGAAAAGCACTCGGAGAGCGCAGACCTCCGCCAAGCGCCACAGTTCCCCCCATACAGTGTTTGTGTGTATGTTTTCAGATTCCTTGACCATGAAAACATATGACTAGCAATTGGATTGACAATGATAGGATTAGTGGTTCAGTGGTTATTCACGAAAATGGCATTTTGCGTAATGGCGGTTTTCTTGTGGATGGTGATCGGGATCACCACCAAAATCTAATCATCTGTAGGATGTGCCATTTCTGACAATCTCTGAAAATTTCATGAAAATATGTCCATAACTTTTTGAGTTATCTTGCTAACAAACAAACAGACAGACAGACAAACCAACGCCGATGAACACATAACCTCCTTTGGCGGAGATAAAAATAAAAAGTATATGACCATTTTACAAATGGTTTTGTTCAAATACTTAGACTAAAAGTGCTGAAAAAATAAAGGCTATATCTGACTGTAAGGTTGGTTTTTTTTTTTGCATAGTTTTCAGTTTTCACTGTATTCCTTTTTTAACTAAAAAATGTCACCCATCACCCCCTTTCAGTAGTGATCACAAAGCTTTAATTCCTAGCATAAAAGAAGCTGCTTTTCATACTCATTTTGTGTGCTCAGAAAATTCCTTATTTATATTAAATATACATTTATATCTTTTACCTATTCTCTGGGCTTTCAAGTATTAATTTGAGAACTAGGGGAATGATTGTCTTTTAACCTGTCTGCATATTGATTTTTTTATAAATTAAATTTTATATTTTTATTAAACATCTTTGTGATAAATAACTTTAAAGAATTATTTTAATTTAATTTATTTAATTAAATAAAGCTGATTGGACGGACTTCCTCCAACAGAAGGTGTCGGGTGGGGGGGGGACACAAACACTTGTGAGCCGCAGGAGCTGCTGAGCTGTAACTCCACTGAAAAAATGTATATCCAGGCATTGATAGACAGTCTGCACATGTCTTCATTCTGTATTAGCCCCATTAACAACATCAGCTAACAAGCTAGCAGTTACCCTGCAGAGAAAAGTTCAGAGCATTCTAAAAAGAAAAAGTTCACCTCTGCATCACTGTCAGTTAACCAGAATCTAGAATCTTCTTGAATCTTGAATTTCTTTTACTACTTTACCAACAACCTACTACTTTAGTAAACGCTAAATATAAATGTATCAGTCCAATCGGTGTTGCTTTCATGTTGTTTACAGCTGCAATGACATTTTCTTGACTTGGATAAGCACAATTCACTTTTCTTTGACAAAGCATTAGTCCATCGCCACAACTTATTTATGGGATTTAAGAAAATCATTCTCGAGGATTTGTTGGCAGAACCTGTTAACGCACATTAAAACATTTTTTCCTAAACCCAGTAAAGTCTTTCATACAGGTAACATCTTGACACCAGTTCTCAGAAGAGGCAGCTATTCTATCACATTTCCTTGTGAATTAAGGAATCTCAGCTTTTCTATAGTGTCTAATTGTGTCTGGCTTAAAGGTATCAGTGGAATTTCACAGCCATCCATTCTTGTGCATAGTGGAGAGGAGAAAAGTGATTGAACAGAAATGGGCAAGAAAGAAGTATGTCAGTAGTATTACAGTTGCAGCTCTTGTGATTAACCTGTCAACTTCCCGTGTTGGTAGTTTATTGTATAAAATTTCCTTTGTCTTACAGGCCACGGTGACATTTTAAATTTAGCTATGAATTGTGGAGGTGTGGACATTTCTCTCTCTGCTGTTGTATGTGTGAGACGTGGTTGCCAATTCTTATTTTCAGCAACTTTGGCCTTTTTTTTTTTTTTTTTTTTTTTTTAAGAAAGTTGCTTTTAAATAGGGCTTGGCAATTTGACCTTAAACTATAAAGTTTTTTTTTCCTCCCTACTTTCTTCTCCCTTATTGTTCGCTGACAAGACTCGAAATTAAGCCACGAAAGTGCGGTATTAATGAATATATCACTGTGGTGATTTGACCATAAATGAGCATAACATAATGAAGAATAAGCCCATTGTCACCCCACACACATGCAGCAAAACTGAACACTGTCCACTGCAGAAGTCAGTGTCCACACATACCTCTTGAGGGCCCGTGGGCCACATGACTCACGCCAGCAGCAAGCCAGTTGCTCCAGGGGAGCCTTCACACAGTCACGGCCATGCCATTACCACACAGCGACCATAAATCTCCACTCGGGTTCTTAAATACAACTTTAGCTCATCCACCCTGGCGTCCACCCCCGCTGCAAAATGGTTGCTAACGCAGACAGCAGTTAGAGGCAAACAGCAATCCAGCCTCCACGCGCCCCTCTCACCCCCTCCTAGCATCCCCAGATAAAACAGAGTCGATCAGCTCATAATATGGTGGTGGACGCCACATTTCTTTTCAGTAAGTCATTTTAAGTTTTCTACAGTGTTCTGCTGCTTCCCAACAGTGCTGACTGCACTGCTTTCTTTGGATTTGTTTTAACCTCTTGCGCTCCGTTGTACCGCGGACGGGCAAGTCTCTGCGTCCTAGAGCACACGAGGGCGTGCGCTCTCAGACGCATGATGGAGATCCTGATGGAGATTGTGATGTAGGTGGTGTATGGCTTCCAAGCGCGCACTGAAAATAAAAGCTGCAGACACAGCCGCGAACAGATTAGTTCATCTGATTGACCTCTCATTCGACTAATAAGAGCCTTGTATTGGGTTTCTGAAACCTTGAAGAACCAATGACTGAAAACCTAGCCAGAAGGACCCGCCTCCCAATGCTGTGAATGCAATGAGCCAATTGAAGTAGAGAAGTTCGCGAGCTGTTTTTTTTAAGGCTGGGTGAAGACTGGCTGCTGCAGCGGATCAAAAAAGGAAGAACCCCACAGACCCAGCAGCACGGAGACCATCCACAAATGCAACCTGTGTGACAGGGAGTGCCATTCGTGGATCGGCATGTTCAGCCACAGGTGGTGCTTATTTTGTGTTGGTTCCAGCAGAGTAGACGTTATGATTTCTTCCATGGTCATAGACCGACGGAGACTGAGTGACACACACGCCTTCGCCAGTCTTTTTTTAATTACTACTGTTAATTGTTTTGAAAAATCGTTCGCCAAAAACCGCAATCATGGAAGTGCAAAACCGCAATAATGGAATTATGTTTTGATCGAATCGCGAGACCAGAACCACGAGCGGACCAGTGTCGCGTTCGTCTGACAGTGAGGAAGAGAAGTTCGCCAGGACTCTGCTGCCGTGAAGAGGTTAGGTGTTATAAGCTTAATTATTATTTATCCCTGAAAATTGTAATCCAAAATGACTTTTGACCGATCGGTAAATTACAGCTGTGCGGCGCACGAAGTACGAAGTGCGTGCGCCACGATAAACTGTTAATTCACCATGTCCGGACCGTGAACGCCCGCCCCCCAGTCATATGGCTATGTGGCGACCGCTGCGCAGTCACCGCGGCTCCCCCACCCACCTCTCCCCGCTACAGAAGAGGAGCGGGGGGGGGCGCGGTGACTGCGCAGCGGTCGCCACATAGCCATATGAGTCTATTCCGTCATGTAGCGATGGCCGATGGCCGTCCTCTGTAGCGAGGGGGGGGGGAACAACCCCCCACACACACACAGACAGCCTTGAGTGTGACCTTTCATTAGAGCCCAAAATGAAGCTTCTACATTGAATCATTCAAAAGCTACAGACGTTTTTCCAAATTGTGCCATTTGGCACAGTTCCAAAACGCCTGGGAACAACCTGAGAACAAAGCTGTGTAATATATTCATTTTTTGTGGTATTGTTACAAAATTTGGACCTCAGCTGGATAACACTTGGTTCTACATTTCTGTTGCATTTTCCAGCCCGGATCTGAAGCTGTGTGTTATTTGCAAGCATTTGTATCCAAAAAAACACCCAGGCCAAATTTATTTTCTTCAAGTTCACTATGTTTAGATGACTGTAACTCAGTGGCCGGAGCACTTAAAGAGATTATGACTGTTTTGCCAAAAAATTCAAAGTGTTTTCTTTTAAATGAGACCAACGCCATGAAGATGCTGCAAAGGGTTGAAGAACAGCTTTCGATTTACTTTGGGCACATTATTTTTTGGCGTTTTTAGGAAAATTGACCGGAGTGCAAGGGGTTAAAACCTTTAGAGGCTCATTTAGGCTTCTTTCTATTTTTTTGATTGAAATTCAAATATGGAACTCTTTATTTTGGGAAAAAATGATTGGCTTGGATGATATTTTCATGTGAAACTGAGTTTTCTGTTGGACCTTTTTTCAAACGCACTTAAAAATAAATACATTTAGGATATTTTCCTATTGAAATTTCCCCCCTCCACCTCAAAATTTGACAATATTGAGGTGACAAAATGTTACTACATCATTAAAACCTCCCTTCCCCCCGGAATTCATCCATCTTGTACCGCTTATCGCTTCTCCAGGTCACGGGGCATCAGTCCAGGCAGAGCAGCCTAGACTTCTGCCCAGTTCACATAGCACCATGAACCCCATGATCCCTCCTACAGAGGGTGAGCCCACTGGAGGGTGGATCCATGTGCCTCCTTTGGGTACACTAGGTCCTTGATGTAATGTTTTTCATGGAGCTCTACTGGACCGCTCTTAGTCTGGCCCTTCACCCAGGACCAGTTTGCCTTGGGAGACCCTACCAGGGGCAAGTTGCCCCCGACAGCATAGCTCCTGGGATCATCTGGGCACTAAAACCCCTCCACCATGATAAGGTGGTGATCCACGGAGGGGCCCACAGGATTCAGAAAGCTAAAATAGAAGAAGTGGTGTTTGGGGTTCAGATTTACCTAACTGGTTCTCTGATGACAAAGTACTGATGTGCAGTAATGGAGAAAATTGAAAAAAGATGCATCAGTTACATTACATTTGACTCATACTGATGAATCAAATTGTGAGGCCCTTGAAGATTCATATCACTAGTGTATAGCACTAACATATCTGTTTTCCGTCACTTTTGCTAGTTCACTAATCCAAGAAGACACATCATTTTTCTGCTCCTAGAAATGTTGCATTTGCACCATAGATCTGCTCAGTGTGGTGGAGTGGGAGCCAGCCGGCCCTTTCCCTGGCCTTAACTCAGCGTGGATGGGCAGAGTAGAGTGATTGCAAATGAAAGCTTCTGCCCAGTACCGTTGATACTTTCCCCTGCAGATAAATTAACATACAGATAGTATAGTGACAAAATTTCACAACACTTACTGCTAAAAGCTACCTCTAGGATCTGTTGAATATTAATGTGAAGGTACCTAAAAACTGAATGTTTTCTATCCAAACCTTCAGCTAATCATAAGTCATCTGACAACCTGTGAAATGAACCTATTATGTACTGAAGCCATTAGTCTAACATGCATTGTCATGGTAACACAGTACAAGCCAGTACAGCAGACTGGGCACATAATGCAAAAATTAATTTAAAACAAACAGATGTAATGCACTTTTCTTTAGCAGCAGATGCACAAATAGCCTTGTGATTGATTTTGAGTGAAAAGATTAACTTTATGCGCCTATGCATCTCAGTGTGTATCTGTGTGTTGGATTTGTCTGTCTGTGCAGCGGGACTCAGCCAAGACTGATGGGGATAATTGAGGCAGGAAATTAATAATATCCCATATAATTTCTAGTAACCATTTTTTTTCTGGAGTTGCTGCTGATACTCATCGTAAGACATCATAACCTTTTGCCAAAATATGCAATTTGAATTGCAAATTGCTTTTCTCCTGCAGGAGCTGCATAACTCCAGGCAACTGCATTGCTTTTCTTAGTTTGTGATAAAATATTATGTTCAGTGAATTATCGTTTCCAGTCTTTACTCCCTTCTTGTGAAAAGACTAGTACAAGGTCAGCGCTTTGTGTTAGAAATGTGATGTTATGAACACACTCCTTTTGTTCAAGCACAAAATTCTTTTCACTCGCAGTGGTTAGCACTGCGGCAGCACAGTTTACCCTTGGCCGGGGGATTGTGGGGACCGTGGGATCGTGGGTTCGATCCCAGCCCCCGACCAACAGTGATCTGTGTGGAGTTTGCATGTTCTCCCCGTGTTGCGTGGGTTTACTCCGGGATTTCTCCGGTTTCCTCCCACATGCCAAAAACATGCATGTTAGGTTAATTGGCTGTTCTAAATTGTCCCTAGATATTTGTTTCCTATAGGCCCTTAGAATAGAGGGTTAGTATTAATGAAAGCGCTTTGAGTGGTCTTTGTGACTAGAAAAGCGCTATATAAGTGCAGGTTAGTTAGTTAGTTAGATATAGTTGGGTGAGTCGAGCTTTAATTACCCACACCAGCAGTAGTCGGGGTGTGGGAAAGGTCTTTAGCTGTATGTTTTTCTGGACTCTAAAACAAGAACAGCTGCAGATGTCAACACCAGACAACGTGCATCAATGTTACATGCAACAGTTTCAACATGAGTTCATTTTTAGGTCAAAAGTCAAGGTCACAGGGTCAGCATCTTCACTGAGTGCCTTAGTAGGATTTTCATGCATGCAGGGATATATCTGTGTGCCCAGATCTTTGTCTCTGCAGGGTAATGTGCATCCTGAGCAGAGGCTACGCAGACACTTGCGTGTCCAAACAGCACATGGCCTGTAGGAGATGACCCCTTACATATGCAGAGTGCTGACTGGGCTTTGCCTGGAAAAGAAATAGAAAAGCAGTGTGTTTTACTGTCAAGCGGAAGAGATGAAAAAAATGGATTAAGGAAAACTGTATGAGTATTATGTATTTCTGTAGTGCTCTTCTCGTCTCACTGACCACTCAGAACACTTAACTTGTAACTACATTCAGTGCACATTTTATTGTGACACCCAAGCTCTTTTTAGCAGAGAGGCAGACTCAGGCCACATTCAGAATCAGCAGTTTATTAAGCTTTGCATGTCTTTAGACTGTAGGGGAGAAATTTAGACAGGCACAGAAAGAAAATCCAAATCACACTATCAACAGCGGCAGTTCAGTGTGGAGTTTGAGCTGGAAGTCTATTAGAGCTGTACCCAAATATTCATTTGTTTGATTGGTGTTTAGCTTTGATCTCAACACCTCAGTGCATGAATTTACATAATTGTCAAGATCAGGGGACGAGTGGAAGTACCCTACATTCCTATGCCGATATCGAGCTTAACTACACTCAACCAAAATATAAACGCATGAACCAAAAATGCTGAGTTAAAGTGACCTTACATGGAACATGCAAAAAATATTATTTAGTAGGGAACTGAAAGATATGCCATAAGCAGTGCACCCCTCTTCAATTTGACAGCAACTTGAACGAACAACAGTACAGAGAGGAAATCTTGTAGACCCATCATCATGCAGTTTGTGTGCCTCCATCAAGTCATGTTCCAACATAACGATGCCCAACTACATTACCAGGATTTGCATGCAGTTCCTGGAAGATAAAGATGCCCCTGTTCTCAGTTGACCACCGTAATCACCTGACGTGCTGCTAATTGAACACCTTTGGGACGTCCTGGATCACCGTGTGTGACATATTCCAGCTCCAGAAAACACATGGCAGTTGCATGTAGCATTTCAGGAGGAATGGGCTAACATTCCACAGACCACTATTGACAACCTGGCAAACTATGCGCCGGAGGTGTACCGCTCTGTGTGATACCAGTTATGAACACACTTTGTACTGAGTGCTGTGAACTCTGACCACTTGGCGTTCACACGCCTATAACTCATGAATTGTTGACAGAAAAGAGAGAATGTTGGGGGAGAAAGTTAAGGAACAGTCAAAAATGAATGTTCACCATAGTTGTTATCCTAAAATATTTTATGTTGTTTAAAAAAAGAAAAAATATTTTGTGCATTTATATTTTGGTTGAGTGTACAAAGAAAACAAGCTTGAAGAAGCTGACTGAAAACCTGAGCAAACCACGAGATGGCTAAATACAGTAATTTACACTGCAAATCTGAATTCTGACTGCAGCACCTTAAGGAGTCTGGGATTACATGGGTTGACAGTGCACAAGGCATCCTGCATGGCAGACCTCACTATATCAACACACAACTGCTGATGGGGGCGATAGCCATAGCTTCACTGTTTGATAAAAGCAAATTATCAGATAGGTGTGCTCAACACTGTTGCTGCTCTCAACAAAGACTGTTGGGGTCACTGAATGTCTGAACAGCATCAGACCATTTGGGAATTTGAGAACCAAAAGGAGCATGGACCTGCTTAAAATAAAAACTGGTACTGTATTCAGGATAGCCATGGAAACTTGCAGCTGTGAGGTTGCAGTAGTGGACAATATAAATTATTGCTAAAAAAGGTTTAACAACCACACGAAAAGGAAGTTATTTTTTTATTAATCTTTTTTTTAAGAGCATACAATGATTATGAAGACAGTGTCACAATTACAGCTCCCCCCCAGAACACCCATACAGTCACCAAGGCCCTTACTGGGCCAACAATCAAACAAAGTCTCTGTCCAGTGCAATAACAAAATATCAAGTATAGAATACACATAAAAGGGGGGGGGGGGAAATCAGTCTTGAGGCAAGGTTTGCAATGTCTCAAAGTAATCATGAAAGATTGCCATTTATGAAAAAAATTAGCTGAAGAACCTTTTACTGCAAATCTTATTTTTTCTAATTTAAGAAAAAATATGACATCCTTAAGCCAGGGGGAGATAGAGGGTGGTTTAGGGGATTTACATGCAAACAAAATGCGGCGTCTTGCTAAGAGAGATGTAAAGGTTAATATATCTGACTGAGTAGAGTCAATGTAATGGGCGTTAACAGACAGCCCAAATATAGCCATGAGGGGGACTGGAGAAATATTTTTCCCCAGAGCCTTAGACATGATTTCAATGTAGTGACCCCAAAATTTCTGTAACCTAGGACAGGAAAAAAACATGACTAAGATTACAGGGAGAGGCGTGGCATTTGTCACATTGATCTGCAATATCAGGGTAAATTTCAGATAAACGAGATTTAGATCAGTGAGCCCTATATAGCACTTTGAACTGTAAAAGCTGTAACCTGGCACAAGGCGTGCTAGAACATATAACTGGAGACAGCTTTGTCCCATAACTCATCTGTTATGTTCAAACCTAGCTCCTGTTCCCAGGAAATTCATGCTTTTGCAACTGATTGACCATCAGATGTGAATAGCTGTTAAGATATAAGAGATTTCTGACTTGGTTTCAGATTTAGGAAATCATCCCATTGTTGGCTAGCAGGGAGGGAAGGGAAGCTTGGAAACAGAGAAGAAGCACAGTGCCTAAGTTGGAAGTAACAAAACAGATGAGATGCAGGCAAGTTATAAGTTGACATCACATCTGAAAATGTGGAAAAAATACAGTCTCTGTATAGATCCCTGAAATGCTTAAGGCCGCGACTCTGCCAAATCGTGAAAGTGGTATCAATAAGGGATGGAGGAAACAGATGATTTTGTGTTACAGGTGTAAAAGATGATGGTGACAAAAGTTTAAAATGGCGTCTAAATTGGGCCCAAATCTTAAGGGTGGAGAGCACCACGGGGTTACTTGTAAAGTTGGATGGATTCAAAGGTAGTTAGGAGGAGACTAGAGCCAATAGGGAAGAAGAAGACAGTGACTGAGCCTTGTCTAGTGCCCCACGATAATGTAAAATAAGTGGAGTGAGTGTCATTAGTATGAATGCTAGCCTGGGGGAAAGTGTAAAGAAGTCTAATCCATGATATGAATCTGTCACCAAATCCAAACTTATGGAGTGTAGTAAAAAGATAATTCCACTCAACTCGATCAAATGCTTTTTCAGCATCAATTGAAATAACAATCTCAGGGACCGAAGAGGAATTTTTGGAAAAAATCACATTCAAAAGTGTGCGAACTTTATAAAAGAGCTGGCAGCCTTTGATACACCCATTTTGTTCTTCTGATATGATGTTAGGAAGAATCTTTTCAAGACAAATTGCTAATACTAAAATTTTGGCATCAACGTTCAATAGGGACAAAGGTCTGTAAGAGGTGCGTAATTCAGGGTCCTTGTCCCGCTTCAAAAGAAGGGTTATGGAGGCCTGAGTCAAGGTTGGTGGCAGTGAACCTTGTTCAAAGGACTCGTTGTACACTGAAATGAGTAGAGAGGCAAGTTTATATGTGTATTTTTTTTTAAAAACTGAGCACCAAATCCATTGGGTGCAGGGGCCTTATTACTTTGCATTGCTTTAGTGCCTGCTGTAATTTCTTGCAAACTAAAGGGAGCATCAAGCTTACTAGCCACATCCGGATAAACAGTAGATACACTGAGATTTTTGAAAAAGGAAGACATTTCTGCTGTTTCAGGTGGAGATTCAGATTCATAAAGAGAGGAGTAAAAGGACTTAAAAACTGTATTGATAGTATTTGGGTCAGAAGTGATTGAATCGGTAGAGTTTCTAATTCTGGAGATCAATCGAGATGTGGCTCGTCTTTTTAATCGATGACCCAACAACCTGCTCAATTTATCGCCATATTCATGATAATTGACACAGGAGCGTAATAAAAGTCGTTCAGCATCTACTGTTATCAGATTGAGTTCCGACTGTAAATTGAGCCAACACTTCAACAAGGTCGGGCTTGGGTTAACTGAATTTAATTTGTCTGTATCTGAAATTTTTGATGAGCGCTCTTGCACTTTTGCCTTGCGAATTTTATTAGTATACGCTGAATAAGAAATGATTTGTCCACGCAAATATGCTTTGAGTAATTCCCGTAATAAAGAAAAACTGATAGTCTGATTTGTTGAGGGCTATGAAATCGTCCATTGAGGAGGATGTAAAGGCATTAAATGCGTCATAGGATAACAACTGTGAATTAAACCTCCAAGGTGAAGAAAAACGAAGCTGTTCAAGAAGTCTTATTGTGTAAAGTTAGGGGGGCGTGATCTGAAACAACAATTGGGTGGTATTTAGAAGAGGTTACCTTAGAAAGAAGAGAGCTGTCAACAAAAAAGTAATCAGTGTGAGAATATGTTTGATCTACTTGTGAAAAAAAGAAAGCTTGTTAGCTTGAAGATTACAGAATCTCCAGGGATCAACAAACTCATTTTTGAACGCGAAGCCAGAAATTAACTTGGACATGGAGGATTGGGTCAAAGGGTTTGAACGGTCTAGAGAAGGATTAATAACACAATTCAGATCGCCACCCAATATCAAAAGGTAGGTGTTCAAGACCGGGAGGGTACTAAATGACCTATCGGTAAAATTTGGGTCATTGAAATTGGGCACATTAACATTTACCAACAATACAGGATTGTGGTGCAGCATACCTGCAGCAATTAAGTATCTTCCATTTTTGTCAGTTATTATCTTAGAGGGGGAAAAATGGACTCTCTTATTGATCAAAACTGCAACCCCTCTAGCCTTGGAATCAAAATTTCAATGAAACACATCCCCAACCCAAGGACATCCGAGTCTGAATTGGTCTCTAATTGGTCTCTATTATGCAAATGAGTCTCCTGAAGGAAAGCTATATTAATGTCTAAATGCTTAATATGTGAAAATATTTTTGATCGCTTAACCACTTGCACTCTGGGCAATTTTCCTAAAAATGCCCAAAAATAACGTGCCCAAAGTAAATCGAAAGCTGTTATTCAACCCTTTGCAGCATCTTCCATGGGGTTGGTCTCATTTAAAAGAAAACACTTTGAATTTTTTGGCAAAAAAAACATAATCTCTCTACGTGCTCCGGCCACTGAGTTACAGTCATCTAAACATACTGAACTTGAAGAAAAAAAAATTGGACACAGTGTTTTTTTGGATACAAATGCTTGTAAATAACACACAGCTGTCCGATCCGGCTGGAAAATGCAACAGAAATGTAGAACCAAGTGTTATCCAGCTGAGATCCAAATTTAGTAACAATACCACCAAAAATGAATATTTTACACAGCTTTGTTCTCAGGCTGTTCCCAGGCGTTATGGAACTGTGCCAAATTGTGCCAAATGGCACAGTTTGGAAAAACGTCTGTAACTTTTGAATAATTCAATGTAGAATCTTCATTTTAGGCTCTAATGAAAGGTCACACTCAGGGCTGTGTCTGTGTGTGTGTGTGTGTGTGTGTGTGTGGGTGGGCGGGGGGTCGTTACACCCCCCCCCCCCGCTACCAAGGACCAAATTTGGCCCTCGCTACATGACGGAATACACTCTTTTTTTTTTTTTTTTTCCTTGCATGTTTTCACAGCAGCCCCCCCCCCCCCCTCGCTACTGTGTGTGTGTGTGTGTGGGGGGGGGGGGAACCGTGAACGCCCCCCCCCCCCTCGCTACAGAAGAGGGCCATCGCTATATGATGGAATAGACTGATATGCTTCCCCCCCGCGGACCGGGGAGCGTTCGGACCGTGCCCCCCCCCGCTCCTTCTGCAGTGGGGGGGGGGGGGCGTTCACGGTCCGAACACGGCAAATGAACCGTTTATCGCGGCGCACGCACTTCGTATTTCGTGCGCAGTACAGTTGTAATTTACCGATCGGTCAAAAGTCATTTTTGGATTACAGTTTTCAGGGATAAATAATAATTTAGCTTATAACACCTTACCTCTTCAAAACAGCAGAGTCGTGGCGAACAGCTCTTCCCACACGTCAGACGAACGCGACGCTGCTCCGCTCGTGGATCCCGATCAACGTAATTCCATTATTGCCGTTTTGGCGAACGATTTACGACTTTTGTCGTCGGCCTCCGTCTATTCTGCTGGAATGAGTGCAGGTCCCACTTGTGGGTGTTCTCCATGCTGCTGGGTGAGCCTGGGTCTGTAGGAGATTCGTACAGAGTCCTTCTGCAGCAGTAAATATCGCTTCACCCAGCCAGAATTTCTGTGCTTCAATTGGCTCCTGCGTTCACAGTAGGCGGGTCCTCCTTCCTAGATTTTCATTCATTGGTTCTTCAAGGTTTCAGAAACCCAATTCAAGGCTCTTATTAGTCGAATGAGAGGTCAATCAGATGAACTAATCTGTTCGCGGCTGTCTCTGCAGTTTTTTTTTGAGTGGCGCTTGGACGCTACTACATCACCATCACCACCATCATACGTCATGCGCACGAGGGCGCACGAGCGCGCTCTCGCGCGCCCTCGTGCATCATAGGACGCAGAGACTTGCCCGCCCGCGGAACAACGGAGCGCAAGTGGTTAATCGGATTATTCATGCCTTTAACGTTCCAGCTTAAGAAACTAATGCTCGATCCCGTATGAATGTTGTGAATTGGTATTAACCATCAGCAGTATCACAAAAGTGACTGTTGCCCCCCATGACTGGGGAAAAAGGGAAGAAAAAGGGAAAACGAAATAAAACAAAAACACTTCCATACACACACAGACAAAACCCAAGAACAAACAACCCAAACACCCACCCACATAATTGCACATTTCGTGTTCCCATCCCCAAACAATAAGAACAACTGTGCAGACTCCAAAAGGATCAATACTCAGAGTTGCTTTTGACTGAGTAGCTAAGCTAACTTACAAGTGCCCGCAGAGACAGAACTGAAGTATGAAATACACACTTGGACAAAATTGTTGGTACCCCTCTGTTAATGAAAGAAAAACCCACAATGGTCACAGAAATAACTTGAATCTGACAAAAGTGGTAATAAATAAAAAGTCTATGAAAATTAACCAATGAAAATCAGACAATGCTTTTGAATTGTGGTTCAACAGAATTATTTTAAAAAACAAACTCATGAAACAGGCCTGGACAAAAATGATGGTACCCTTAACTTAATATTTTGTTGCACAACCTTTTGAGGCAATCACTGCAATCAAACGATTTCTGTAACTGTCAATGAGACTTCTGCACCTCTCAGCAGGTATTTTGACCCACTCCTCATGAGCAAACTGCTCCAGTTGTCTCAGGTTTGAAGGGTGTCTTCTCCAGACAGCATGTTTCAGCTCCTTCCACAGATGTTCAATAGGATTTAGATCAGGTCTCATAGAAGGCCACTTTAGAATAGTCCAATGTTTGGCTCTTAGCCATTCTTGGGTGTTTTTAGCTGTGTGTTTTGGGTCATTATCCTGTTGCAAGACCCATGACCTGTGACTGAGACCAAGCTGTCTGACACTGGGCAGCACATTTCTCTCTAGAATACCTTGATAGTCCTGAGATTTCATTGTACCCTGCACAGATTCAAGACACCCTGTGCCAGATGCAGCAAAGCAGCCCCAGAACATAACAGAACCTCCTCCATGTTTCACAGTAGGGACAGTGTTCTTTTCTTGGTATGCTTCATTTTTGTGTCTGTGAACATAGAGCTGATGTGCCTTGCCAAAAAGTTCCAGTTTTGTCTCGTCTGTCCATAGGACATTCTCCCAGAAGCTTTGTGGCTTGTCAACATGCAGTTTGGCAAATTCCAGTCTGGCTTTTTGATGACTTGTTTTCAACAGTGGTGTCCTCCTTGGTCGTCTCCCACGAAGTCCTCTTTGGCTCAAACAACGACAGATGGTGCAGTCTGACACTGATGTACCTTGACCTTGGAGGTCACCTTGAATGTGTTTAGAGGTTGTTTTGGGCTCTTTTGTTACCATTCATATTATCCGTCTCTTCCATTTTTCATCAAGTTTCCTCCTGTGGCCACATCCAGGGAGGTTGGCTACAGTCCCGTGGGTCTTAAATTTCTGAATAATATGTGCAACTGTAGTCACAGGAATGTCAAACTGTTTGGAGATGGTCTTATAGCCTTTACCTTTAACATGCTTGTCTATAATTTTCTTTCTAATCTCCTGAGACAACTCTCTCCTTTGCTTCCTCTGGTCCATGTTTAGTGTGGTACATACCATGTCACCAAACAGCACAGTGACTACTTGTCACCTTTTAAATAGGCCAACTGACTGATTACAAGTTTGTAGACACCTGTGATGTTAATTAGAGGACACATCTTGGTTGAACATGTCCCTATGGTCACATTATTTTCAATCTTTTCTAGGGGTACCATCATTTTTGTCCAGGCCTGTTTCATGAGTTTGTTTTTTAAAGTTAGGCAGTCAATGTCCTGGAGTGAATTATGATATGGAATCATATTTGTTTAATTTACTCACTCACAAAGAAAACTAAGATGCAGTCTCATTGGATGAGTTCTTAACGAATGCCATGGCTTCCTCTGGCGATGTAAACTCTCGCTGCTAGCCTCTGTATGTTATGCGCAACCGGGCAGGATATAGCAGACCAAATCTGACTCCATCAATCTCGCACAGCTGGCGGTGAACATCACTGAAGGCAGCACGGTTTGGGAAGATGGAGATGGTCATATTATGGAGTTTTAACCGCTGCAGCTCTCTGGCTTTCTTGAGGATATCGACACAGTCCGTGTAGTAATGAAGCCTTACCACAATAGCGCGGGGGCGACTTCCAGGTTTCGTCTTCGACATAAGAGACCGGTGGGCACGATCCACATGTGGCTCCTCATCCAAACCAAAAGCCTCTCTCGGTAGTTTGGATACACCAGCCGCGGACAGGGGGGTGGGGTCGTCCTTTGGGACACCAATAATCGTTATATTCTGATGAAGAGCTCTCAACTCCAGATCTTCACATTTATTCTCCAGCCTCATGCATTCTTGAGATAGATGTTCCACTTTATGCTGGAGAGCAACAATGTCGTCGGAGCAAGTGGAGAAAGAGTGCTCTATCTCAGTAACTGTAACTTTAAGCCTCGCAACGTCCGAATTCATGGAGGAAATACTACCGGACAGTTCTGTTTTCAGAGTGTTTTCAGTTCGGACTTGATAGACATTAAATTGTCACTCAGTGCTGCTTGAAGCTTGGTCTTAAATATCGCTGCAACCTCATTATGAAGGTCGAAAAGAATCTCCGTTTTGAGCACAGTGATGTCTGCAGTCAGAGGTGACTTGTTGCAGGTGTTAGCAGGCGGAGCAGAATCACTGTGGGGCGGTGAGGCTGCATGCACGACAGGCCGCAACTAGGCTAGGCTGAGAGATGTTTCCTGGCTTATTATGTTTTGGAGGCATTTTCGCAATAAAAAAGCCAAGGTGACCAAGTCAAAAAAGTGTTAGTACAAGCTTAAACTGTAGAAGTGATGTAAATGGTGCCGTTTGAAAGAAAAAAAAAAAAATTAGCTCTGCAGGAATTCCCTCACATGCGTCCCACTCCATGTTCGCCGAGCCGGAAGTCCTCCAAAAGGAAGCTATTTTAAGATCACTGTTGCCAACTCCTCAGTAAGGAAAGTAGCTATTGGCTGTCCTAAAAGTCGACAAACGTCGATAAATGACATCATCGCCTAATTTGCATAATTCGTCATTTGCATGTAATTGTAATGGACGCTGTAGTAGAGACGAATGTCACAGGAGAGACAAAAAGTGAGTAAAAAAACACCCAAATATATTTAGAACTACAAATTAACTTTCTTCTGTTGATTCTTGGTTTGTTTTAATTTATCCATTTAAGCAGGCCATCACTAACTGACAGTGAAGAAACATTTCCTTCCCACTCTGTAAAACAGGGCAGGTTTGGCGGTGGGGGGCGGGGGGGCGCGCATGCACAATTCATTTGCAATCTGGACCCGAGTGGTGTGTGGATCTCCTCTCTGACTGCGGCAGTCTTGTGTTGTTAGATATACAATAGTTTTGGGGGCTATACAATGTACAATCAAACTTTTTAAAAAGGCCAAATATACAATAATTTTGGCATTTCCATGCACTCCCCCCCACACACACACACACAAAAAAAGTTTTGATTTACAGGAACACCCACACATCACCAGAAACTGAAGCTTGCGCTTAACTGACCCGATCAGCTCATACTTGGGCTGGCTGGCTGGCTCCTCTTCCCTGTCTGTCACTGCCAGTCAGTCACATCAGCAGCGCTCAGCTCATGTTTCTTTACTGTACGAGCACCGCAACAAACAAAAAAAAGTGAACATGAGTTTGGACTCGGAGGGATACAAAAGAAAAAAGTCCAGCAGCACTGACAGAGATGCTGGTAAGAAAAAAGCAACCTGCCGCTTGCCTTGGCGTTGTACCGTTCTGCGTACATTTAAGGGATGGCTTCAACCTGTTGCTGGGAAGAAAGCTAAAGCGCTTTGCCGCTGCTGCAGCATTCAGTTGGTATCAGACATTACAGTTCTGAAAAAACTAGTAATTTATTGTAACTGCAACACTGCTGCTGCACGAGGCTACTGTCCGAGACTGGCTGCAATTGCTTTGGCATGGGAAGGGGACAGGAGAGCCTCACGGTATCACCCACTGCTTGTTGAGGATGGTAGCTGCAGAGCAATCGCGCACTTTCACGTCAGTGTCCAAAACACCAGAAAAGTCTTTGATAGCACCAGGAAAAGTTGTTGTCGCTAGTCGCGTTAGACAAAAAAACGTCATCCAGGGGGGCTGAAAAATCACCAGATTTAACGACAAAAGCGCCAAGTTGGCAACACTGTTTAATATATTCATATTTTGATATATTCTCTCTCAGAAGGCACAAACTTAAAGTTCACATTTTTTGTTGTTTCCAGAATATACAGTGGGGCAAAAAAGTATTTAGTCAGCCACCAATTGTGCAAGTTCTCCCACTTAAAAGATGAGAGAGGTCTCCAATTTTCATCATAGGCATACCTCAACTATGAGAGACAAAATGAGGAAAAAAAAATCCAGAAGATCACATTGAAGGATTTTTAATGAATTAATTGGTAAATTCCTCAGTAAAATAAGTATTTGGTCACCTACAAACAAGCAAGATTTCTGGCTCTTACAGACCTGTAACTTCTTCTTTATCCTCCTCTGTCCTCCACTCATTACCTGTATTAATGGCACCTGTTTGAACTCGTTATCAGTATAAAAGACACCTGTCCACAACCTCAAACAGTCAGACTCCAAACTCCACTATGGCCAAGACCAAAGAGCTGTCAAAGGAAGCCAGAAACAAAATTGTAGACCTGCACCAGGCTGGGAAGACTGAATCTGCAATAGGTAAGCAGCTTGGTGTTAAGAAATCAACTGTGGGAGCAATTATTAGAAAATGGAAGACATACAAGACCACTGATAATCTCCCTCGATCTGGGGCTCCACGCAAGATCTCACCCCGTGGGGTCAAAATTATCACGAGAACGGTGAGCAAAAATCCCAGAACCACATGGGGGGACCTAGTGAATGACCTGCAGAGAGCTGGGACCAAAGTAACAAAGGCTACATCAGAAACACACTACGCCACCAGGGACTCAAATCCTGCAGTGCCAGACGTGTCCCCCTGCTTAAGCCAGTACATGTCCAGGCCCGTCTGAAGTTTGCTAGAGAGCATTTGGATGATCCAGAAGAGGATTGGGAGAATGTCATATGGTTAGATGAAACCAAAATAGAACTTTTTGGTAAAAACTCAACTTGTCGTGTTTGGAGAAGAAAGAACACCATGCCTACTGTGAAGCATGGGGGTGGAAACATCATACTTTGGGGCTGTTTTTCTGCAAAGGGACCAAGACGACTGATCCGTGTAAAGGAAAGAATGAATGGGGCCATGTATCGTGAGATTTTGAGTGAAAACCTCCTTCCACCAGCAAGGGCATTGAAGATGAAACGTGGCTGGGTCTTTCAGCATGACAATGATCCCAAACACACCGCCCAGGCAACGAAGGAGTGGCTTCGTAAGAAGCATTTCAAGGTCCTGGAGTGGCCTAGCCAGTCTCCAGATCTCAACCCCATAGAAAATCTTTGGAGGTAGTTGAAAGTCCGTGTTGCCCAGGGACAGCCCCAAAACATCACTGCTCTAGAGGAGATCTGCATGGAGGAATGGGCCAAAATACCAGCAACAGTGTGTGAAAACTTACAGAAAACGTTTGACCTCTGTCATTGCCAACAAAGGGTATATAACAAAGTATTGAGATGAACTTTTGTTATTGACCAAATGCTCATTTTCCACCATAATTTGCAAATAAATTCTTTAAAAATCCTTCAATGTGATTTTGTGGATTTTTTTTTTCTCATTTTGTCTCTCATAGTTGAGGTATACCTATGATGAAAATTGGAGACCTCTCTCATCTTTTAAGTGGGGGAACTTGCACAGTTGGTGGCTGACTAAATACTTTTTTACCCCACTGTATACTGTATATATTATGTAGTTTTAAAGATGAAAAATAATTTTGGGGTTCTATAAAGCTCTTTCTGAAACAGTTTTTAGTCTGCTCACTGAAATAATGAGCCCCTAATTTGATTAAGTAAAGGTTTTTGGATGAAGGGCCATAAGCCAGTCACAAGTAACAGGGTGTAGCCTACAGCAGAGGAAGCATTTACAGTCAGCAGGACTGTGATTGGAGGGCAGCTGAAGGCAGGGCGTGTTGGAGAGATCACAAACCCAGTAAGTTCAAATCATTCTTTTTTAAAAGAGTTTAAATAAAGGCAGTGTGCACCTCTCCGTGTAAAGTGTAATGTTGTAGCACTATACATGTGAACCATGGACATATTTTACAAGGTTAAACTCACAAAAACACCACTGTGTACAGTACTCTCACAACACCAGCAGACCACACTACCAGTTAGCTAGCATATTTTAGACACAACACCCCAGGGTTCCTACAGTAGATTTAGGATTTCAGTGCTCAAACAGCTACAGTATGCAGGTGAATCTCCTCGTAGAGGATTAAATCTGCATTTACTTCAATATAGTAGGTAGCCAAATAATTTAAAAAGAACAGAAGAAACCTGAGGCTTTGGGCTACTCACACCCTAGTGTATGTTGAGCACATGCACATACCAAGGCTCTTTTATTCTCTACAATAGATGCCCATACAGAGATGGATCACGCCTTCAATCTGTTCTGTGTTTGTCCGTATTTGTGCTCCAACAATTTAAGCAGCATGGTGATAGTCCGGTTAGCACTGTCGTCTCACAGCAAGAAGGTCAACTCTGCCCACCAGCAGAATCGATTTGATGGAGTTTGTAAGTTTCTTCTGGGATTACTTAAGTACCCAAAACCAACCCAAGCAAGGCTAGGGAAACGCAACAATGGAGAATGCTTTTGAGAAGCTGTACGGTTTAGAAAGTAAGTATAAACAAAGTTAGGATGTTACTGGTAATTCTTGAGACACATCAACTTAGCTCCTCCACTGTCCTTCTTCTTTTTAGAGAACTTGGCATCCTTTAGAGGATTTATTGCTTAACACACATGCCAACATAAAGTAGGAATGAAAGTATGAAGGCTATGAGGGCTATAATGTTAATGTATCATCATTTTTTGAACACAAAAAAGCCCTTAGTCTACATGTGTTTAAAATGACCACCACATCATCTTTCCTTTCTTGTCTTGTTTTGTTGGAAAGATCTTGAAAGTGATACTGCTGGTTGATTTTCTTTCTTTCTCTCTGCTCTTTTGTATGGCACCATTTTGACCTTGATCCCACTCCTCATCCATTCCTGCGCATCGTCCTCAGGGATCTCTGAGTCGTTACCTGAGTATCCAGACCAACGACTGGGTCAGCAGCTGTCGGCTGGCTCACTCCGTCACCCGTGGCCTGGCGTACCTGCACACAGAGCTCTTTAAAGGAGGTGAGCTGGAGGGCGCACACACATTCATTTAATTAACTGCTCACAGTTTACCCAGGCTTATCTTCTAGTGCTGCTTCCTCCTGCTGTTCATGAAACACTAACTCATTCAGAGAATTGTGTTGAAGAATGAGATAGTTTGCTGTATGTTTGTCTCCGTTAGTTGAGGTGATTTAGACAGGTTTCAGATGGAGTATGTTTGTTATTCTCTTTTTTTGTTTGATACTTTTTGAGCTGTCTTTCTTGCTGCACACTGCAGCTCCACGTGCATCCATTTGTTAAGGAGTGCTTTGTGTCTATGCATTTTGACAAATGCACACGTACACACTGCACACATGCCCAGCCAAGGGTATTTATAGACTGGCCCCAAGCTAGCCTCAGAGAGAGGGACAAATGGGAGGAGAGAGATGGATTCAGATAACATGTGAATATCCCTTTGGCTCAATGAAATAATTCTCTGGAGGCAGAACTGACAACTGAAGCGACTCTCAACTCTTCCCCCGTATCACCAAATCTCAGACTGCACAGGGCCCTCCGCCCTTCTCTTCATCAGAAGAGATATACATCAAACAGGTTTACAAGGAACAAGGGAAAAAGCGGAGCAGTAAAATGTGAAGCAGAGACTTCTAGAAGAATAGAAGTTCTGTCATTAATGTGTTAGAAGACAGCAGGCAAAAGATAAACGTGTTTGGTCGGCTCTGTGTTTAGCTGTTAACAGAGTTATCTCCAGGGCTTTGGTCCCATCGTCATCCTCCCCCACACTCCCTGCACATCTGTGGCAGGCAGCAGATTTCTGTGGTGACTGGCACAACTTCCAGCAGCATTCTGACTCACTGCACCCTCTGCTGGACAGAAGGCTACCACAGCCAGAAATCTCTGGTATGGTCTTAATCCTATTGTTGTAGATTAGATTAGAGGATTTAGCTTTTTGTTGACAGTGGAGCTTGTTTTGGTGAACAGTGAGTAATGAGGGGACCAGAAAGCTATCCATGAAGTGATTCTCTGAATGTTATCATTCATTATCAAATCCCACATAATGCAGCCTGTGTGCACTGCATCCAGGAAGCTGGAAATTTGGAGAGAGTTGTAATGGCTTAAATTAATAATGAAGTAGAAATTATCCCCAAAGCTTTTTGTCTTGCATCTTCTCCTGATCCTCTCATCACATTCTTCTCTCTCCTCTCCTTTAAAGACTTATACAAGCCAGCAGTTTCCCACCGGGACCTGAATAGTCGGAATGTCCTCGTCAAGGCTGACGGCACCTGTGTCATTATTGATTTTGGTCTGTCCATGAAGCTGACAGGAAACAGGGCAGCACGTCATGGGGAGGAGGAAAACGCAGCCATAAGTGAGGTAAGCAAGCTTGACGCCAATTTGTATTCATGCTTAATGTAGTGGAAGATAATATTTAACATCTTCAGAAGTCAACACTTTTTTTTGGTTTTGGTTCACTCAGACAGGAATAAAAGTAGGAAAGGCTGCCTCACACAACACTATTGATAATTTCTAAGACCATCTATAGCATGTGCTGCAGTGTTTATTTAATAATTAATTGTAATGGGGTATAAATCCAAGATGGTCAGTCTATGGTGCAGTTTCATGTAGTTTGATGCATTTATGGGGAAACTGAGGCGATGAGCACTGATGCATAACCATTAAGTACAGTCATCCAAGTTATTGCACTGCTAACATTTATAACAGACAAAAACTTTATTAATGTGAAGTGTCTGCTACATTATCACATTGTCTCACCTTACATTTCTTTTTTTCCTCCTCATTTTGTTCCTCTCACCTCTTGTTCTCATCTCCTGCACGCCTCCATTTATATCTCCTTCGTCTGTCAGGTGGGGACGATTCGCTACATGGCTCCAGAGGTGCTGGAGGGTGCTGTGAACCTGAGGGACTGCGAGTCTGCACTTAAGCAGGTGGACATGTATGCCCTTGGCCTAGTCTACTGGGAGACCTTCATGAGGTGCACCGACCTGTTCCCTGGTGAGACCAGTGTTCTTTGTGTGAGGTGTTTAGAGTTGTTAGTTGTTCTCAAAGGGATTTCTGTTCTGCAAGTAAGGCAACAGAGGATGTTGTGAAAGAATATGTCTACTATAGTTAAGATATCTAAGACACCTCAATTTCTCTCTTTGTGCCTTTCTAGGAGAGTCTGTGCCAGAATACCAGATGGCCTTTCAGGCGGAGGCAGGAAACCACCCAACGTTTGAAGACATGCAGGTCCTGGTGTCCCGAGAGAAGCAACGGCCCAAATTCCCCGAGGCCTGGAAAGAGAACAGTCTGGTAGGTATATGGCCAAAATGCAGAATCAGTGAGATGAAGCCATGATAATTTATCGGTTAACATTACAACCTTACAACCCTTTTGTTAATTTTTTTCATGTTGATCAATATGTACGTGTAATATACAGCAATATAAATTCACTATTTATCTGTTTCTTACTTCACTTTAAAATCCATTGCACATGTTGGTGCTCTGTCAGCAGGAGCACTTACTTGTGGAAAAAATAAGGTACCATAATGAGGGCCATTCATTATGGCATTCTTTTTTTGTGCGTGTAGGTTTTAACCCTATGAAATGCATCTTATTGATCATGTGATTACCGAGGGGGGGAAAAAAAACCAAAAGTCTCACTTCTCTTAAAAAACACACAGCCTTTATCTAGGACTGCACGATTATGGCCAAAATGATGATCACGATTATTTTTTATTTATATTGAAATCACGATTATTAGTCATGATTATTCATTAACTTAAGGAAAAACACAGATTATATAAAATTCATTTTTTTTAATTCATCCTACTTACTAACTGCTAGATGAAGCCTGTGGCCAAAGCACTGGAGCCTCGTCTATTTATTTATAGAGAAGCTGCCTTGATGACGTTAGATCCACTGTCTGTTGTTATGCAGACTAGTCCCTCCTCCTGCAGGCTCCAAGATGATTGCACTTCCCTCAGTCCGTGGGCTATAGCCTCTTCTGTGTGGTCTTGTGGGAAAAACGACGTCTGCAAGCATCGACTCATTTTAAAATCTCCATCAATGTAGTGAATTGTCAGGGACAAGTAGGGCTCTGTTATTTTGCTTGACCATAGGTCAGTCGTAGTTGCAAAGTACTTGACAGTTGTGATATCCATCTGTATTTTTCATACAGCGCAGGTAATGCAACTTTGAAGAATCACGTGGGGATCACGTATTTCTTGTTCAGTGTTTTGACCATGTTTCTGAAGCCTTCGTTGCTCATACAGTATTTAGTGGACACGTCTTTAGCCAAATAAAACGCTATTGCATCAGTTACTTTAGCGTGTCTTTGGGAAGCGGATGGATACGGTGAAGCTCTGTGCAGGGTTAATACTATGACTGCCTGGGTCGGCGCTGGACACCGACTGTGATTTAGTGAAGTGACATTAGCTTTAGCCTTCATGCATTTATCGTATTCGTGTTTGTGGTGTTTTTTCAGGTGGTTGAATAAGTTAGTTGTGTTGCCCTGTGGCGCAGGCACAGCTCTATGGCACTTTTTGCATATAATTTCTTTTTAGTCAGCATCACTTGCTCTGAATCCAAAACATGTCCAGACAACGGACGATGATCCTTTCGGGGCACTAGCTCCTCGCTTCCACGTGTTGCTGTACTGTCACCTTCTGCTCCCGACATCTCGTTTGTGTTTCACCATCACACCAGTCCACTATTGATAACTTAAGGCTGCCACTACAGGGTGCACTCGCTTGTCAGTTCTGCAGCTTAATGTTGCCCTCGGGTGCATTCGCCCCCTGGTGGTTGGCTGACTGCTGGTTGAGAAAATGCTTGATTTGATATGCAGCAGAGCCTGCATTTTAAATGTTAATATTGCCAACGATCGTGTTAATTTAATCATGGCAGCCAAAATCATAATCGCGATCAAAATTTGATTAATTGTGCAGCCCTCCTTTTATCTCGTTTTTCTCTGTTTCTCTCCAAGAAGCCATTTTGACTCTTCTGAGGATTTTCTTGTACGTCAAGAAATGTGAAACATCACTAAAAGGTAAATGTTTCTAGTCTTGATACCCACCCACTGCTCTATTGTTGGCCAGCCTAACTGTGCCATGTAGATGGGTGGGGAGACAAAGGTGTTCGCTTTTGAGCCAACAGTGGTACTAGGAATCTCGCACCAAGTGTGCTTAATACTGTTATTAGGGCCCAAGCCACTCACAAAGTGAGTGGGCGAGAGCCCTATTGTAATTGCTAAGATTATTTTTCTTTAGATTTTAGTCACCCTAATAGCCATCCCTGTTTCCACCTGGTTCACTAATCCACAGTCGATAATTTATCTCACGTCTTTCTGGCTTATTTAGTTATATTTTTGCCGTGATGCTACAGTCAGCTGTTAGCATTAGCGTGCTAGGTGGTTTGAGTCAGTCCATGTAACTGGATAGTGTTTGCCTTAGCGGGGAAGTTGACAGACAGGCTGCCTAGCATTACCTTAACTGTCAATATGGCTGGTTTTGATTGTTATTTTCTCTAAATTCTATTCACCCCCCTGGAATCCTTGTTCATCTAAACACTTGACATTATTCGTCATTCTTAGACATTATTTTAGGTTATTGTGTTGTAATACTATCTATAACTGCAACCAACGTTGGCTAGCTGAAGCTAGCAGTTTAGCTACTTATTCATGAATGTTTCTGTACTTGTACTTCCGGGACCGGTCACATCCTATCGACCGCTGCAACCACACACCCCTGTGAGCCAGTGATGTATTATTTGATTCATTCTTTAAGACAAATTTACTTTAGTTGGCTCCAAGCTGAGCAGCTCTGAGCAGCTAGTGTTAGCAATAGCGACTTAAGAGGGAGAGTGGCACTGAATGCGTTTAGGGGTTTCTTAAAGTGACAGCACTGAAATAAAGCATTCTCAAAGAGGCTGGAAAAATAAACACATTGCTGCAATAATTAAAGAAAATTTGAACAAAATATGTCACAAACATTTCATTACCGGAGTGGTGGCTCAGTTGGTAGAGCATCCGCCCCACACCCGGGAGGCAGGGGTTCAAATGCCGAAGACCATATAAAAGTGGAACTTGCTGCCGTCCAGCTTGGTGCTCAGCAGCAATGGAATGGAGGAGGGAAATCTGTGGCGGCGCCTTGCATGGCAGCGGCTCTCTGATTCCACACTTGGGGTGTGTGTGATTAACACTGTAGATAGGAAAAACACAATCTCGTTCTACTGTACATGATTGGTTGTATGGTTGAATGACAATAAAGGGTGATTTAATTTTTAATTTAATTAAGATGTGTAAGCTGTTAAAATGTGGGAAAAATGCAGTCATTGACCCCTTTGGACTAGAAGGGATTTTTTTAATTGTGCACACACAAGGGAATACTATTAATATTCTCACATCAAGTCTTCAGCTCTTCAAAACACATTCACTGATTGTTAATTTCAGTTTTGGTTTGTGATAACTACATTTTACAAATCAGTTTCACATCAATCAGGTAGCCTTGAAGTTTTTCGGATTATTTCATTGTGTGTGTCCATATGGGGCTTTTATTATGTTATGTTGTTTATATACAACACGTTGTCAGAATTGTCTAATTGTTCTTATGTTCATATGTAAACCTTTGCAGGCGGTTCGCTCTCTAAAAGAGACAATGGAGGACTGCTGGGACCAGGATGCAGAGGCTCGTCTCACGGCGCAGTGTGCTGAGGAGCGACTGGCAGAGCTGCTCCTTATATGGGACCGCTCAAAGTCTGTCAGCCCCACACTTAACCCCATGTCCACCACACTCCACAATGAGCGGTAGGCTTCTACTTTGCACTTGTTTTTGTGAGAGTTATGTTTCAAATGATTTTACTGTTTTCTGATTTCCCTCACATTGTTTCTGACCAGAAATCGCATGACACCAAAGTCTGGCCCTTACACAGACCATCCCTCCACATACATTGAAGAGCACGAGGGAGTAGCCAAGAACACACAGGCAGACACCTCTGGCTCCATGACTGGCAGGACTGTTGTCGGGACTGGAGAGAGGAACAGGAATTCCATCAATCAGGAGCGCCAGCAGCAAGCCAACGCTCGCCTGCCCAGCCCCGAGGGCAGCAGTACTAGTATGGGTTTGAGAGGTAGTCCCTCAGCCTCCACTACAACTACCACTATCATCTCTGAGTCTGAGGGACCCACGGGGGCCCCCACAGTGCCCGTCTGCTTACACCTGACCCAAGAAGACCTGGAAACCACCAAGCTGGACCCAAAAGAGGTGGATAAAAACCTTAAGGAGAGCTCAGATGAGAACCTGATGGAGCACTCACAAAAGCAGTTCTGCTCACCAGATCCACTGAGCCCCGGCAGTTCCAGCCTACTTTACCCTCTCATCAAAATGGCGAGCGAGGCCTCTGGAACTTCTGACACGGCCGCCTCAATGCCAGCCACCATCTTCCCCCTGCCTAAGCAGCAAAACCTACCCAAGAGGCCGTCGAGTTTGCCGCTGCGCAACAAACCCGCTAAGAAGGAGTCCTCATCCTCCTCGCTTAGATTCAAGTTTGGACGCTCTGGCAAGTCCAACCTGCGGCAGGTGGAGGGAGCAAAGATGAACATTGGTGCAGTAACGAGCACAAGAACAACTGCAGACCGGGGCGCAGGCACAAACAATGTACCTGTTCTACGAGACCTACATGCTAATGGCAGCGTTAATGGCACTGCTAATGGTCATACCAGTTCTATGATCTCCTCCATAGTGGCAGGTGGAGCGACCAGTTTTGGAGGGTCCAGCATAACTCAGAACGGCACCGGAGCTCTGAGACCAGACGACAGCCGGCTTAGCCTTGGCGTCATCACAGCCAGCCCAGACGAACACGAGCCACTTTTGAGCCGAGAACGGGAGCAGCCTGACCCAAGAGATGCCTCCACCACTGTCGCCGCACTCCGCTCAGCTCGGCCCAACACTAACAACAACAACAGCAACACCGGGCATGGTCAGGGGGGCAGCGAGAGTGGAGGAGAGAGTGATGGAGGAGAGGAGGAGGGGAGCGGAGAGGGAGGAAGCAGAGAAGCCCCGGGGCCCCCAGGAGAGCGCTCGGGTTCAGTTGCAGCAGACCCTCAGAGTGGAGCTCAAGTCACCATGAGGGGAGAGGCCCTGCTCAGGCAGCCCAGGGCCCGCCGACCAGAGAGACCCAACTCCCTGGACCTCTCCTTCACAACACAAGATCTGGCCTCATTTGGTAAGACAAGGCAGCAGCTTAGGTTTGATAGTTTTGTTACAGTCAGCAAATTCATCAGGTCAGAAGCACTTGTTGTGGAATATTTTCAGCTGAAGCTAATCCAGTTTGATGATCTACAGGGTATTTGTAGGCTGTGTTTGTCAGAATCAACTACAGTGTGTGAAATTTAAAGGCGGGGGGAGTCACCCCTGTGATGAGAGTATACAGACAGCAAAAAGGACAATGAGTACTTACAGTGGTGGACCAGTTTTTCCACACTGCTAGAAGGATCCTGTTCAGTTTGCATGTTCTTCCTGGCCTTGTGGAGGTATTTTTTATTCCCCCCCCCCCCCAAAGGGGGATTATGTTGTGGGTCTATCAGTCTGTCCCATTTTTTGTGAAATCAACTCCTCCTACAGCTTTGGTCCGATAGTTTTGAAACTTGGTGCCATGCTTTGATATACTCCAATGATGCACATATTGCAATTTCACTCTCATCAGATGACCTTAAGGTCAAAGGTTAGAGGTCAGATTTTTCCTTAAATCTTCTAAATACAACAACTACTGAAAGAAATGATGTAGGCTTTTCAAATCGATACAGTAGTTGTATCTAATACACATCTTGGAAGACTTGCACCCTCACCTAACTATGGGTTTGGGGTCAAAGGTTCAAAGTTAACATTGCAGATGCACTACGGTGAATGCTGCATTTACTATTACTATAAAACCAGTAAAGCTAAGGCCACCAAACCTGGGATAAAGGTTCACCTTGGGATCCTGAACTCCAGCTATGGGTTTGAGGTCAAAGGTCAAGGTTAACATTTCTTATGCCTTATTACTGTACAACGCATAAAGCTAGAGCCCCCAAACCTGGTACACAGGTTCACCCCTGTGAGACTGAAGTGTGACTGTGGTTTTGGGATCACAAGGTCAAAGGTCAACATCAAAATGGCTTATAAACTATATCTCAACAACAAAGAAAGATAGGGTCACCAAACCTGGTACACAGGTTCACTCTGAGACCATAATCTCTGACTACAGGTTTGGGGTCAAAAGGTCAAGGTTGGTACTCCCTATGATCTCTTACTATAGAACATGTAAAGCTCTCTAGGGTCACCATACTTGCTACACAGGTTCACCTTGGGATCCTGACTTACAGCTATGGGTTGTATACTTTGTTGTATATTCATGGATGATGGGCTTATCATAACTTGGTTCTGCCACAGTAATTATATTGAAAAGTTGAAAACTGCTCTCCATCAGTAAGTATTGGGATCTTCAAAGAAAACTGAGGCGGGAGATATTGCACTCGCCTCAGAATGCTCTTGTCTTTAGGTGCTCCAGTTTTCTTGCCACAGACACACTGTTAAAGTTTATTGATAATTCAAAGCTTGCCATTGGTGCCTAGACTTATGGGTCTAGACTTATGGGTGAATGTGGCAAGTTAGGGTAAGAAAACCAGTTTATAAATTCAAGTCCAACAGAAAAATTGAGGTATCAGCCTTCAATAGGCATAACAGTTACTGTCAATCCATTCCTTTTTGATTTGGTGTTGAATGTCTCTTCAAACAGGGAAATGAGGCCATATTTACTTATCCAGATTATTCATTTTTTTTATGTGCAATTCTCATAATTTGCCTAAAGAAGTATCTGTTTCTATCAGCTGGGCAAATTATCTATGAGGGCATCTTCATCATACCCAATGTAACGATGTTCTCTGTAATCATATGTTGACAATAATAAGGATGCTGTGCTGAAATGAAAACATAAATTTAATCCTACATAGGCATACCTGCCAACTACTCCGGTTTTGCCGTAATGGTTACGGTTTTCAAGACCCCATTCCAGGTTACGGCTTTATTAACCAAAGTTACGGTTTTTCACTAAAAATTCAGTCAAAAATTTAAATCGTAAAAAAAAAAAACGAAAGCAATTCCAAATATGAGATCGCTAGGAATCGTATCTAAATTTATCTGAAGCGTTTGCTAAGCTAACGCTATCGGTATAGCTAACACCATAGCTAGTCGTAGCACCTAACACCGATACAAAGAAGCGACTCCATCCCCGGTGATTGGGGCTCGCCGGAGGAACCAACCGAGGCAACAGTTGGACGGGAGCCGGATCGGAGTTCAAGTACAGCGGTGGTAGGAGACGGGGACCAGTGGAGGAGCAGCTGGGGCCCCAGCTGGATAAGAGCCGTAATCAGAGCCCAACTACAGCGGCGGAGCTCGGCGGAGGAACTACTGAGGAAGACGGCGGTAGGTGGCGGGGCTCAGTGGAGGAGCTACCGGGACCCCAGCTGGACAGGAGCAGGATCGGAGCTCAGCTACAGCGGCGGGACTCGGTGGAGGAGCTGCCGGTACCCCGGCTGGACAGGAGCTCAATTGCAGCGGCGGTAAGCAGCGGGACTAGCAGCGGAGGGGGCTAGCTGAGGCCCAGCTGGATTCGAGGTCGGTTGGCTCGGATATCGGCGTCACCAGCAGAGATTGTTTTACTATCAACAGGTCAGTAAAAATGCCACCAAAGAAGGAGGAAATGGAAGAGATCAAAAAATCTCTGAACTGGTTTTATCTTCTTGGAACATAAATCAATATTATACAGTAATAAGTGGCATTCAGCTGTTTGTTTTATGTCATTTAAGCACAGTTCTGGTACTTAAAAATCATAAAAACCCAGGAGCTTCGGGGGGCTTCGCACATGGACAAGAAATTGTAGAGTTTGGCTCAAACTAAATGGAACACCTGAGGAAGCAAAAGAGTATAATAATCAGAGATCTTACTGACTTAAATAAATATAGATGAACACTGATTAAGAAAATTAAGAGACTATGATAATCCATATCCACACACATGGCAAGTCTTTTCGTGAGGAGTACTCCAAAGCATTTCCAGGAATTATTACTGCGGACTGTGAGCGCATATTCAGCCATGTGAACAAGAACAAAACTGAGTTCAGGTCCAGTCTATCAACTAAAGTTCTGGGCAACCTCATGACCAGGAAAATGATGATGACAGCTTTGGGTAACAAGTGCCACAGTGTGTTCCATTCAAAAGACCAACTGAAGAAAGCTAAGAGGTGCACCATGGAAAACAACAATGCTTGAGAGTTACCACAGAGTTTGTCCTTGATCTTTTCCATCAGCATATCTGCATTGACAATTTAAGGAAAATAGAAACATGATTGTTGAAGAAATATGAGGTTGTTAGCCACATTTTAACTTGATTTAATGCTAATATTTGTTTTCCGTCAGGGGGCTTTGCCCCCCTGAACCCACCACCAGGACTTTGTCCTGGACCTACCGGGGCCTGCAGCCCCTGGACCCCGGCTAGCTACTAGGCTTTTCAGGTTTTAAAAGTTGGCAGGTATGCGTAGGTGTGGGAAGAATAGCTGTCATCCAGAGAAACTTGTGAAGAGTTGTGCACCATGATGGGATTAATCCATGGACCACCATGCTCTTCAATAGCCATGTTTTTGTTTTTTGTCAGGGTGGTAACCACACTTACCTGTTGTGCACAGCCGTGATGTCATCATTTCTGCACATCCACCTACTTTATTCACTTCAGTCTGAAGTGAATTAGGAGTTTTTTTTAGCCAAAGTCAAATTCCTTGTATGTGTTGTGCATACTTGGCCAATAAAGCTGATTCTGATTCTGAGTTAATCTACCCTTCTAAGATCATAAGTTTTTAATGTTCAGTTAGGAGTTTATTTATAGAGCATCCACGCCACAACTGGGAGGTTGTGGGTTCAAATCCTAGCCGGGTCATACCAAAGACCATATAAATATGGTACTTTATGCCTTCTAGCTTGGTGCTCAGCATAACGGAATGGGGAAAGGAAAATTAACGCACAGAGCTACCAGAGGACTGACCCCCACTATAGCTTTCACTACTCACAGCAGCTGTGTGGCATAGGGTCAGTGAAACGAAGCCAGGCACCGCCCCATACACCACATGGTGTGGAAGGGATTAATTTAACTTGGGAGTTTAATTATCATTTCCATCTAGGATTTCTTATATATGCTTAATTAATATTGTTGGATAGAAAAACAGTCATTGTGTTGCATCTGCTCTTATCGTGACACCTCTTGACTTTGTTTTAAAAGTTGCCAATTTTTTCATCCTGTTTTCCAGGGGAGGGATTGGTACAGCCAGATGGAGCCTTGGGGACTGGTGAGAAGATCAAGAAGCGTGTCAAAACGCCTTATTCCCTAAAGAAGTGGCGGCCCACCACTTGGGTCATCTCCACAGACACCCGGGGGCCTGAGGTTAACAACAACGGCTCCCCCCAAGGTCAAGGTCATAGTCAGAACCGGGCCAAGTCCAGTTCAGCCATCTACCTGAGGGGGGGTAGCTTGGCCAGCGAGCCCAGCGACACACACGTGTGAACTCAGACCCTCTGAAGAGACTGGCAACAATAACCAGAGAGCTCCTGGTTTCTGTCTGTTGGGCTCTCTGCTCCGAATCAGCAAGAGGAAGCTAATGGAGTGTCACAAACAAACAGTCGAGTCTGATCATGTACAGTAAATAGGTCTGTCTCGCTCCCATGTGTCTTTCTGATGGCATTGCTTTAAATGGAATCCAGCTATGCAGCATTCTCATCCGCTTCTGTTTCTGAGGTTTTTTTTAGTCTTCCTTTGTTTCATGTTTCGTCCTCATGAGCATAGCAATGTTTTTTTTTCCTCTGATTTCTTTTATTTGTGCACTTTGAGCGATTAAAATCAGTGTTTTGAAGCCCTATCTATTGTGACCATGACAAAATTGGTCTCTAAACTTAAAAAAAAAAGCGATGAAAAACAATCAATACTTGAAGTTTTGCTTTTATTTCCCCTCACACAGCTTTATCAAGCAGAGTGAGTGTGGGTTCTGTAAAAGAATTGACGGTCTTAAAAGACAGAACAAGCTACTTTTTTTAATTCCCTTGATTTGTATGCAATACAGTTGTTTTTGTCTATGTATCCATCTTTTATTTGTATCATACTTTTTTTAATTGTGCAATAGGATGTAGCTGTTAAATGCTGTCAGTGTTTTTAATGTTACTTTCATTATTTTGGTCTTTGTTTTCTATCCTGTCTTTATCGTGATATGTTAATCTCGGTTGCACTTATTGAATAGTCACAATCGTTTTTGTAAACAATCCGCCACACTGACAACCCCCCACCAATCCCGCACACACCTGACTCAAGATGAGAAGATAGCTGACAATCCTCCTCTCCGGACTATCTTTAGCGGGACAGAGACACTAACAATCAAGCCAACTGTAACTGTGAGTTTTCACGGAACTTGACCTGCTTGCACAATAGACCAGGAATAGCTCTAATAGACTATGGGGTCTTTTAACCCTACAATCACCAGAATCTAACCTTACGGAGGGATCTGTTACAGTGCCCGACTGAATCACTGTACCGCTGTCATCTGTCCTCACTGTGGACCCTGCATTAAGCTCTCTGTAACGTGACCCAGAACACTACACAAAGCCGAGATTCTGCTCTTGGATCACAAATCAGAAACGTCTAACTTAAAAACAGTGAAGCACGCTGGATATTATTTCTGCTTCTTGTTGTCTCATCCCTCAGTGGTGGAGTGACTGATTCACTGTGCGTATGCGTGCGTGTGTGGTCTCTCCCAAGCACTAGAGATGCCAGGGCCGAGCACTGTATAGGCTGAAATCTCATTGTACCCATTCTCTATATCGGCGCTGCTTCAGGGCCTATTGAAAATATCTTTTATGTTTTTGTAATCTGTAATTTGTATGAAAAGAACACATGTACGTGTATTGCATTATTAATATTTGCATCATTTTTATGGAATTCAGTTGTGCATTCAATGGACATGGCCTTTGATTCCATTGCTATGCATTTGCTTGGTACAGTTTCTGTAAACATTTTTCTCAAGTCAGTATGAAAGAAATAAATCTCAATAAATGTATGAAATTACTGTTTTGTGTGTGTGTGTGTGTGTTTAAGGACAAGTCTTTCCTGGGTCTCAAGTGTCTTACTTCATTGAGCTGCTGGATTTGGATAAAACGCAGTGGACCAACACCAGCAGATGACATGGCTCCCCAAATCAGGTGCCAAGTCCTGTCATGTGGAAATCAAGCTCCCAGAGTCTGGAGGAAGAGTAGAGAAGCACAGAATCCAAGTTGCTTGAGGGCCAGTGTGAAGTTTCCACAGTCGGTGATGATTTGGGGAGCCATGTCATCTGCTGCTGTTTGTCCACTGTGTTTTATTTAGTCCAAAGTCAGTGCAGCAGTCTACCAGGAAATTTTAGAGCACTTAATGTTTCCCTCTGCTGACAAGCTTTATGGAGATGCCAATTTCATTTTCCAGCACCACTTGGCACCTGCCCACACTGCCAAAGTACCAAAACCTGGTGTGATGACCATGGTATCACTGCTCGACTGGCCTGCAAACTCTCCTGACCTCAACCACATCGAGAATCTATGGAATATTGTCAAGAGGAAGATGAGGGACACCAGACCCAACAATGCAGACGAGCTGAAGGCCAGTATCAAAGCAACCTGGGCTTCCATAACACCTCAGCAATACCACAGGCTGAGCGCCCCCATACGACGCTGCATTGATACAGTAATTCATGCAAAAGGAGCCCTGACTTTTTGATGATATTCTAATTTGAGTTACACCTGTACATGTCCTGCACCACCTTCCCATACTTCTCTGCCACTCCTGACTTTTTCATACTGTACCACACTTCCTCTCTTGGCACCCTTATCATATGCTTTCTCTAGATTCACAAAGACAGTGTCTTCTGACCTTTATACTTTTAACACTCTTAATGCAAACTTTGCATCTGCAGTGCTCTTGACATGAAACTGTTCTGCTGTTGGGATACCTAAAAAGCAGACTATTGAACAATATTGTATTTACTGTATAATAGCTGCTTTTATTCTGTACATTGTGAATAAACGATTGAGAAGCATTACATTGAGCTGATTGTGAATGGTAAATTGTGCCAGCAAAATTCAGAAATGTTGCCATTTGGAATCTACACAACCTTTTAAAGATAAGTAGGTAAGCAAGGGTCTTACTTGTAAGAATCAAAATGATGGTCCAATTTATCAGAAGTCATTTGTTATGAGATGCTGGTGTGAAGACACTTTCTGTTGTAAACGTTAAAATGGCTGCAGTAAAATACATATTTAATGTAATTAGTAATGCCCATTTCCCTATTTTATGTCCAATGGCTGAAGTAAAATTGGCATATTTATGCACATACTTGATTGTGATTATTATCATCTGTTAGTGTTGCACTTCCCTTCAATAGTAGCAGAGTTGCCAACTTTTCAGAAAAGCTAGGAGTGAGATTTAGAGGGTATTGTGCAAGGGGGAGACGGGGCTTCAGGGTGGAGTGAGCATGCAGGTGCACAATAGTTATTTTTTTCAAGGCATACACTTTAACTCAGAATAAGTTTTAGAACATGTTCAGTCTGCTTTATCCTGCCTAGAGAGCTCTTAACTGTGGGGAAAAATCTGAAGGAAATCAACACAATATTGCCAGTAATTTCCTTATTTTGGAGGGAGAAATGGGGTTTGTGGAGTGAAAGATGGGAAAAAGGAGTGAGAGTTGGCAGCACTGAATAGGTGTTATGTCTAAGAATGAGGTGCTGACAGGACATGAACCGAACTCTTTTATTCAACACGACTGAATATTTACAGATGGGTGGTGCTGCCCTGCACCACAGCCGGTTCGCCACATGATGACGTCACCTACAGCGAGCCACCATGTCCAAACATCACATTGACCCCCCCCCCCCCGAAACCCCCCCCAAAGAACTTTATACTGCTAACTGGGCACCTGGTTAGACCACCGGTATGCCCGCATAACTAAGTGGCTTATTCTGCCACTGTTGTTGGTCACATCTTGACTACACACACGAGTCCAAATTTTAAAACTTAGTCACAAAGTCCTTTAGGTGGCAGGGCTCGGGCTGTATCTCTGCCACAGGCTCTGGCGGACTTTCATCGAGGATTGTGGGTCTTGTGTCACTGAAGTCCCAGCCCGATCCCATTGTGTCTGCAGCCATTTCCTGATCTGGGGCCGAAGTCTGTGACACTTTTCTGAGGCGACTGGTGTGTCACCGTGAACCGCCAGTGAGATGAAAGGTGGCTGGGCCCAACTGCGCTGTGATCTGCATCAGCATCGTCCAAAACGATTGCAGCTTGTGGGCGTAGTTGGGGCACCGGATCCAGACCCAATCCAGTACTGCAAGCCCAGGTCGCTTCGCCCGGCGTTTCCTGTCAAACCTTTGCTTCATACTGTAACGTCGGGGCTGTGATAAGGGGGCGGGGATTCTCCCAGTAAGCTTTGCGCTGCTGAGGATTCAAACACTTATTATCCGTGTGTTCTGTTATTGCTGTGCCATTATAACTGTGTAATAAGACCAGTTGTGATAGCGTTTCCCCCGTATGTGACAAATCATATGTCTGTGTCACCATGAGTGAGATGAGGGGCTGTGTAAATGACCTCCCCTCCATTCTGTGTTGTGAGTGAAAGCTATGAGGAGACATAATCAAGTCAGTGGCGGTAATGCACCTTTGAGCTTTTATTTACCTTTTGTTCTTATTAAAAGACAAAAATAGAAAGATGTTTTTACCTTCTTTACATGTTTCAACTGTTCACTGCAGCCTTCGTCAGAAGTGTCAGCCGATTGCTGCGAGGTGTCATTTTATCAGCTGACTTTCATAGGTGGGGCCAGCCCAGCAGAACTGTCAGATCCACCGAGCCGGCCCCGCTTTCCGCCATCCAATGGTCTCTGGAGAATGTGGTCCCAGGTGTGGGAAAGCATAAAGGCCCCCTTATCCCGGTTCATGCTGTCTTCCCCGCTTCCTGATTTCTATGGCTTCCTTGATCCAGCGTTTGTGTCTGTTGCTCTCCGATCCAATAATTTTTGCGTTGTCCCAGTTCATGATATGATTATTTCTTTTGCAGTGATCTGATATTGCTGATTTTAATGTTTCTTGTTCTGCCTTTTCTTTTTGTGATCTTGTGAGTGTCCTTGTGTTTCCTTCTTACATTCCTTCTGGTGTTCTTTGTTCCTTGTGGTGAATGATCTTCCAGTTTCTCCAATGTAGGTTTTGTTGCATGATCTGCATGATATTTCATATTACATTGCATTTTTTGTCTTGTTCTATTTTGTCCTTCGGGTGTACTAATAACTGTCTTAATTTTTTGTGTGGTTTTACTGCTGTTTATTTTGTATTTTTTCATGATCCTTTGAATTGGTTCCGTTATCCCTCGGATGTATGGTATAGTTATGGTGTCCTTGTTTTCGATTTTGGCTTTTGTTCTGTCTTGTTTCCTGTTTGTTTTCTTTGTTTTTGACTTACTGTTTCCCTTTGTTTATGGCCCATATTGGATATGGGCAGCGTATGAGTGCATGTTTTATGTGGTTTTCTCCTCCTGTCTGTCTTCTTGGCCTGTGATGATGGGCCAAGAAGACAACTATGACAGCTGATAGTTTGTGTTCTGTGGGGTGTTCTGATGTCCATAGTAGGTATTGATCCGTGTGGGTTGGTTTCCTGTAGACTGTGATTTTTATACTGCCGTCATCATTATGGTGGATTTTCATGTCCAGAAAGGCTATGGTGCCATTTTCTTCCGCTTCATGTGTGAATTTTATATTCCCAGTGCTGTCCGTGCTATTTAGATGGTCAGTGAGTTCTTGTGTCTGTCCTCTCCTTATTTTCTCCAAAATGTCATCCACGTATCTCTTCCATAGGGTGGGTTTACATTGTGTGGGTGCTGTGTTGATGACTTTGTTTTCCAGATCCTCCATGAAAAAACTGCTCATGATGGCTGATAGTGGGTCTCCCATTGCAAATCCTTCTTTTAGTCTGTAAATTTTTTCTCTGTTCTGAAAATAGGTGGATTTTGCAACAAATTGTAATAGTTTAGATATGTTGTCAACTGTGAGATTGGTAAACATGTAAAGAAGGTAAAAACATCTCCTTTCTATTTTTGTCTTTAATAAGAACAAAAGGTAAATAATTGAAAGAAGACAAAATGAACCTACTTGAGCTAGCACCTTTGAGCTGTTTGCCAACCGCCAATTAAATCTAACAGAAGAAGAAGAGAGGACCAGTTGCAAAAAGTGAAGTATATGGTGGTGAGAGGTGCAGCAGAACTGTGGCAGGGGCCAACATCTTGGCCGTGGGATGATATAGAGTGAAGTGATGATATAGAGTGAAGTACGAGAAGACGAAGAAGAGTGATGTCTGAAGACAGAGTTGAGGTTCGATTGGACACAGCAATGATGACAGAAGGACTACAGCTCCTGACCAGATAGACTGATGATATAGAGTGAAGTACGTGGCGGTAATGCACCTGTAAGCTGGTTGCTAACCGCCAATCAAATCTAAAAGAAGAAGAAGAAGTTGTGAGTGAAGGATAAAGCCTGTTGCGTCACAATCATCTCCCATTATTTGTGTGAATCCCATGAAACATCACACTGGTGGGATAATTGAGAGATGGAAGCGAGGATCTAGGTGGAGAGTCGGCGGCTTGAATGGCTCATTGCCCAGATGGAGAAGGAGATGAACTGCGGAGCAGACACACCAGCCCACGGAGAAGCTCACCATGACGAATGGGGAAGCAGACCAGAAGGAGGAACCGTACCCCACTTCTTGCCCTTTTCAGGGCAGAACGGATCAGAAAGAGCAAGTGTGCCTCATCTTATGCTTTTTTCAAGGCAGGGCGGCGGGCGCCAACGGGGGAACTATGAGTCGGTGACCCCACTGTGACCGAGTGCAGCGATCGACAGGGAGGCGATTGTCCCACCGACCTGTCAACCGGCCAAGCTTCCCCACTTTGGTGGTGAAACCCTGCTGGATGACTATCTGGTCCAGGTTGAACTCGCCACTGCGCTGAATGGCTGGACACCAGAAGAGACAGCTGTTCAGGTCGCGCTGGCTCTGGAGGGCGGAGCTCTCTGCATGCTGTCTGATCTCCGGCCTGAGGAACACCACAGCTGGACAGCACTACAAGGAGCACTACGGAGGTGGTTTGGGAGAGCGACCCATGCCAATCACGCCTGGGAACAGCTGGCCAGCCACTAGTGGGAGAGCCTGGGAGCCTAGATGGACAGCAAACCGGGGTTGGATTATTCGTTCTGCTCGAGAGGACCCCTACACACGGTACCCGAACTGGCTCGGGAGACCCTGGTAGTGGCGGGAAGTCGACAGAAACAAGTGTATGACTCCCGCTGTAAGGGGAGGGACTTTGCTGGACTTTTTCTGCCCGGAGTGGAAAGAGGAACTGCTACCAAGGCTGGCGAGCCATTAGCTGGGACCGTCCGTGCTGGTCGCTGACAATGGCAGTTGCCCCAATGCCTGGATGGATTTGTATTGGACTTTTGAGTTGGACTTATTACTCTTGGGACAGAAACCAGTCTGGTGGTGGTGGTGGGGGAGGGGTGTAACGTCGGGGCTGTGATAAGGGGGCGGGGATTCTCCCGGCATGCTTTGTGCAGCGGAGGATTCAAACACTGTTATTATCTGTGTGTTCTGTTATTGCTGTGCCATTATAACTGTGTAATAAGACCAGTTGTGATAGCGTTGTTTCCCCCGTATGTGACAAATCGTGTCTGTGTCACCATGAGTGAGATGAGGGGCTGTGTAAATGACCTCCCCTCCGTTCTGTGTTTTGAGTGAAGAATAAAGCCTGTTGCGTCACAATCATCTCTCATTATTTGTGTGAACCCCATGAAACGTCACAATACGTTGCTGTTGTTTGACCACCCTCCCCCTAGGTGAGGGTCTTTCTGTCGAGGTAGCATCCAATGGGGGGTGTAGTCGGTCCAGGGGAAGGCACATCTCAGGTCTTAGCATTAGTAGGGCCGGGGAGCTGCCTGTCGTGGTGTGAGGCGTCACTCTGTAATGTAGCAAGGTGCTCTGTAGTGCGGCTGAAAACGGGACCCATCCACTAGGTGTGCCCTGAGACCATTCTTGAGGGTCTGGTTGAATTTCTCCACCCACCCCCCACCCCCCCATTCACCTGAGGGTGGTAGAAGGCAGTTCTTATGTGCCTGATGCCCCTTTTCCCCCACAAAGGCCATGAAGTCCGCTGAGGTGGATTGCGGTCTGTTGTGATTGTGTCTGGCATGCCCCAGCGGGTGAAAAGGGAGGTGACTACGTTGGTGCTGATTGAGCTAGTGGGCAACACCTTGGGCCATTTTGAGTGGAGATTGCAGGCCACTAATAGAAACCATTGGTGAGAGGGGGGACTATGCAGTTCACCGCATATGTCCAATTGGACGTGTTTCTATGGGGCCGATGGCCATGGCAGTGGCTGCATGGGCGGGGGTGGTGGTGCACTGGTTTTTCTGCTGGCTAGGGAGGGCATATAGTCTTTCACCATGATCTTCACATCCTTCTCGATGCCTGGCCACCAGACTGAGCCCCTACAACGCTGTTTGACTCCGACGACAGGTCCAGGTGGCCCTCGAGCATGATGGTCAGGATGTGGCCTTTTAGTGCCTCTGGAATCACCATGGAGTACCCTCTTGCCATGCAGACATCATTCCAGCATGAGAAATTGTCCCTGACTCTGTGGAAGGGTGCCAGTTCCCCTGGCACGTTGGCAGGCCAGCCCTCGCAAATAAAGGTGCGCAGCTGGGTCAGTGTCGGGTCCTGTTCAAACGCCGCCTGGAGCTCTTGCAGAAACTCCAAAACAGCGTTTTGGAGTGGCCTATGCAGCATGTGTATCAGCTCCGGCTCCAGGAGCTGATAGGTGTGGCCCTATCAGTCACTGTTAGGTGTGGCCCGGGATAAGAGGTCCACCACTACGTTTTCTCTGCCCAGAGTAACTTGGGTGTTTTTTTAAACATGTTTTTATTGAATTTAAACAATATAAACATACAGACAAATCAACAACAGAACAGTCTCATACCCTCCCACCCCACCCACAGACAGCCACCCAATGCAAAAGCAGAAAACATAACAGAAGCACCAGTGACATGTGCATAGTTCAAAGCACAGAAAACACAACAAATCTAGCAACAAAGTCTCAGTCCACAAACTCACCCCTCATGAGGAGGGGTGAGTTTGTGGACACCTCCTTGTACCAGAGGGTGAAAACTGGGTGTTAAAGTTGTATGCTTGTAGTCTTTCTGTCCACCTGTAGATGTGCAGAGGTTTGTGCCTGACCCCAATGTTTCCAGCAGTGCTGTGAAGGCCCTATGGTCTGTCTGCAGTGTGAAGCGTCGTCCATACAGGTACATGTGCCAGCATTCACATGCCCAAACACATGCCAGTGCCTCCCTCTTCCCCACTGAGTACTTCTGCTCAGCCAAAGTGAGTGACCTCGAGGCAAACGCCACTGGGTGCTCAGTTCCCCTTTGAAGTTGCGACAGAATGGCTCCTACTGCCGTGTTGGAAGCGTCGGACATCACGAACATGGGACTTTGTAGGTTGAAGTGGGCAAATACTGGTGGAGAGGTGAATTGTGTCTTCAATTGGCTGATGGTGGCGGAGCGTGCCGGGGTCCACACCCAGGGTGCCTCCTGCTTCAGAAGGGTGCGCAGTGGCTCTATCGTCCCTGAGTAACGGGGAATGTAACACCCATAAAAGTTTGCCATGCCCAAAAAGGATGAGAGCTGTGCAGAACATGATGGTTTGGGTAGCTGCAGTACCGCCTCAACGTTTGAGTGCAGGGGGTCAGGCCCTCGGTGGTCAGGTGGAAACCCACAAACTCAATGGTCATTGCTCCAAAGATGCACTTCTCCCCATTGAGTGTGAGGCCATGTTTTTCTAGCACCTCCATTACCTTATCAAGGCTGGTATCATGGAAACGCGCGAGGCTCAGCGCGCGCTCGCTGATCACATTCAACAAACGGAGCGGAGTTTCCCGGACTCTCTGGTTATTGTGGTTGGCGACTTTAACCACAGTAACCTGAGCCACGATCTCTCCCGATACAAACAGTTTATTAAATGTCCCACCAGAGGAAAGAACACGCTGGATCACTGTTACACTACAGTGAAGGATACGTATCGCGCTGTTCCCCGTGCTGCGCTCGGTCTATCTGATCACGTGATGGTCCACCTCATTCCCACATACAAACAGAGACTAAAGCTCACTAAACCTGTTGTGAGCACTACGAAGAAATGGACCAGTGAAGCTGGGGAGAAGCTGAGGACGTGCATGGAAATAACCGACTGGGGCATATTTAAAGGAGCCACGCATGATCTGGATGAGCACAGGGACACTGTGAACTCATATATCCACTTATGTGAGGAGAGCATTCTTCCATCGCGCACCAGGGTGAGGTACTCAAATGACAAGCCCTGGTTCACTGCTAAGCTCAGACAGATCAGGAAGGAGAAGGAAGCAGCGTTGAAAAGTGGAGACAGGGACTGCTACAGGGAGGTCAAATATCGGTTTAGCAGAGAGCTGAGGAGAGCTAAATCTGTGTATTCTGAGAGACTCCAGCAGCAGTTCACTGCTAACGACTCTGCTTCTGTGTGGAGAGGACTGAGGCAGATCACCAACTATCGGCCTCAGGCTTCTAAAGGTCAGGATGACAAAGCCCTTTGTCAAAGACTGTCCCAACATTATGCCCGTTTTGACACCTCGTCAGCTGTGTCCATCTCCCCCCCTCCCCCCAGCGCCACTGCCTCCACGGTCCCCACTTCATCAAAGGCGCCCCCCCCTCCTCCCCCCCTGCCCTTGTCATCAGTGAGCAGGATGTGCACAGACAGTTCTCCAGACTGAACCCGCGCAAGGCCCCCGGTCCGGACGGCGTGTCTCCCTCCACCCTGAGACACTGTGCGGAAGAGCTGACTCCTGTCTTCACAGACATTTTTAACACCTCCCTGAAGTTATGCCACGTGCCGACCTGCCTCAAAACCTCCACCATCATCCCTGTCCCCAAGAAACCATGGATAACTGGACTTAACGACTACAGACCTGTAGCGCTCACCTCTGTAGTCATGAAGTCCTTTGAGCGCCTGGTCCTGCCCCACCTCAAGTCCATCACCACCCCCCTCCTGGACCCGCTGCAGTTTGCCTACCGAGCCAACAGGTCTGTGGACGACGCAGTCAACCTGGCCCTCCACTCCATCCTGCAGCACCTGGACTCCCCGGGAACCTACGCCAGGATCCTGTTTGTGGACTTCAGCTCCGCATTCAACACCATCCGCCCCGATCTGCTCCGGGACAAGCTGTCCCTGCTCAACGTGCCTGACTCCCTCTGCAGGTGGATCACCGACTTCCTGACAGACCGGAGGCAGCATGTGCGGCTGGGAAAGTCTGTCTCAGACTCTGTTAGCATCAGCACCGGATCACCCCAAGGCTGTGTACTTTCCCCCCTACTCTTCTCCCTTTATACCAACTCCTGCACCTCCAGCCACCAGTCTGTCAAGCTGATCAAGTTTGCGGACAACACCACCCTCATCGGGCTCATCTCCAACGGCGACGAATCCGTCTACAGGAGAGAGGTGGCCCAGCAGGCGTCCTGGTGCAGCCACAACAATCTGCAGCTGAACGCTCTGAAGACAGTGGAGATGATCGTGGACTTCAGGAAAGTCACAACCCCTCTGCCCCCCCTCACCCTCACAGGCTCTCCCATCACCACTGCAGATTCCTTCCGCTTCCTGGGCACCACCATCACCCGGGACCTCAAGTGGGAGCCGACCATCAGCTCCCTCATCAAAAAGGCCCAGCAGAGGATGTTCTTCCTGCGGCAGCTGAGGAAGCTCAAGCTACCCACCAAGATGTTGGTGCAGTTCTACACGGCCATCATCGAGTCCATCCTCACCACCTCCATAACCGTGTGGTACGCAGGAGCCACTGCCAGGGACAGACTAAGGCTGCAGCGCGTCGTGCGCGCTGCTGAGAAGGTGATCGGCTGCAAGCTCCCATCCCTCCAGGATCTGTACATCTCCAGGACCCGGAGGCGTGCAGGCCGGATCATAGCCGATCCTTCACACCCTGGTCACGTACTGTTTGCCCCCCTCCCCTCAGGTAGAAGACTTCGGTCCATTCAGACTAAAACCTCCCGTCACATGAACAGCTTCTTCCCCTCTGCCATCAGACTGCTGAACACTATGTGACTTATTAGACTCTCGTGCACTATGTACAGCAGCTCAACCAGATTCATGTCAATCATCACTGTTTTCTTTTTGCATTACCGACTGCACTATATGGTTCTCCACATTATCTGCTGCTCGCTAATATATTTAAAATTGCTTGACTAGTATTACTCATTCATATTCTACATTTTATTGCATATATAGTTTTTTTTTATTTCTATCTTCTATTTTTATCATGTTTAATGTTGCAGCATTGCACCGAGACAAATTCCTAGTTTGTGTACTATATGAACAATGGCAATAAATCTGATTCTGATTCTGATGGAAAGCCGATGTTGCGCCGTGCACCACAATGTCATCCAAGTACACTGCCACCCCTGGGAGACCGGTAAAGATGGTAGACATGATTTTTTTGAAAACTGCTCGGACGGAACTGAGGCCGAAAGGCATGCGGATGTACCTGAACACTCCCATGTGGGTGACGAAAGCTGTTAGGTTGTGGCTGTCTGGATGAAGGGGAACCTGCAGGTAGCCTTGGCGAAGGTCAAGTTTGGAAAAAACTTTCGAGCCATGGAACACCGCTGTCAGTTCCTCCGTCGTGGGCAGGGGATATTTGTTGGGGATCACCGCCTTGTTCACCATTCTGAGGTCAATGCATGGTCGTAGGCCACCCGACTTCTTCTTTGCCACCAGTGTTGGGCAAGTTACTAAAAAATAGTAACTAGTTTCAGTTACTAGTTACGTCTTTTCAAAAGTAACTGAGTTATTTTTGAGTTACTGCATGATTAAAATAACTAGTTACTTGGAAAAGTAACTTTCACGTTACTTTTAAATGCATACTTAAATCATCTTGCACACATAGCAAGATCAAGGGCCCCTTGTTCTCATCAGAAAAAAAAAGAAGAGAAAGAAAACTGAGGAGAAAAAAAGTCTCATTTTACAGAGGAAAAATGTCTCAGATTTACACAAACTACTGTAATCAGTAGAAAGTCAGAAATTTACTAGAAATAAAGCTGTGAATTCACAGAGAAAATTTTGGACCCCCTGGTGGGCCATTTTTGGCCCACGAGCCATATGTTTGACACCCCTGGACCAGCCCATTAAAAATGCATATTTAGAGGATTTACTTCCATGAAATAGTTGCATATCACAACAGCATGTAAATGAATGAGATAAAATAAAACGGAAAGCACAGATAAATGAGAGTTCACCACTTAGAAGAAGCTGTTCTTTACTGCAACAAATCACAGTCACTTTTTATCTATGTGTAAGAAAACTTTAAATGCATTTAATACAGACATTAAATGTGAGCTTCTTGCTCAAAAATACTCATGTTTAACCATAGAGGTAGGAGCTGTTAGGGGCTACTCACCGCTTGGACAACAGGTGATCAGGGCTCGATATGAGAAGTCACCACCGCCACGGCATTTCTTCACCAGGTTGTGATGTGAACTGGGCAGGACAGGAAACGGACCCGCGGAGGAGACTGTATGACAGCTACGTCACTTACGGTAGGGTTAGTTTATATTTGTAGGATTAGTTTATATTTATTTGCTTGACTTTGGCATGACAACCTCCAGTGGCTTGAGGCCACTAGTGGCGCTGGGGATGGCAGTCCTGCCAATAGCCACCAAAACTGTGTATTCATCCCCAGTGACCTCACCTGATGAGGAGGGTGTCTAGCAACTGCAAGTTGTATGCTCGTCTATTTCTGCTAAAATATCTATCCATATTAATAAAACAAGTAATGCATCTGATCAAATTTCAGTAAATGTAATGCATTACTGAATTTTTAAACAGTAATTTTGTTACACAGCACATTACTGAAAAAGTAGTGGCGTTACAGTAACTCCCAAGACTGGCCACCACCAAGCTGGAGGTCCAGGGGGAAGCGTTGATCCACTCAATGATGCTGGTGTCCAAAAGCTTCTGCAGTTCCGCAGTGACGTCATCCTGCAGTGCAAGGGTAAGTCAGCGGAGAGGCTGAATTTTTGATGACACCGTCAGATCAATGAGCAGTCGGTGGTTGAAAAAGGTGAAGCATCCCAGTCCCACGAAGAGTGCCGGCCAACAGTGCAGCCAGGATGAAGAAACTGTCAGAAAGGTAGAGCCCCTTGGGTCAGTGACGGAGAAACCCAGCTCACTGATCAGGTCGATGCCCAGCAGGTCAGCCCTCCGGCATGTTACTTGGAAGATGAACGATGGAATGGTTTTAGGGCCGCAGCGTACAGAAAAGGTGACTGTACCTACCATACCGATTCTGACGTGCTTGTAGCTGAATAAGTCCTCTGCATTAGCTGTGATGGCTTTCTGAGGAAACGGTACGGGGAAAACATAGCCACGCTCAGAAGAGACCTCGAGGCCACTGTATTCAGTAGCAGCGCCACGTCAACACCGTCCACCTCCATTGTGTACCATCTGAACAGCCAGCTTTTGCCGCCAACTGCGTGAATGGCAGTTGGGTCTGACAGGCAGGCTGTTGAATTTGCGAAGGTAGCGCAGCAAACTCTAGGAAAGTGGTTGTGCTTCTTATAGTGGTAGCATTGGGCAGGCGGGTGATTTGAGTCTGGTGTCTGGATGAACCACAGTCATTGCAGGGTAGGCACTTACCCGTGCTGTCCCGTTTCCTACCCTTCTTCCCGGCCAGATCATGCTGAAGACAATATAAAAGTGGAATGTCCTGCTGTCCAGCTTGGTGCTCACCAATAATGGAACGGAGAAGGGAAATTTGTGGTGGTGCCTTGCATGGCAGCGACCCCTCTGATTCTAGATGTGATTAACATTGTAGATAAGAGAAACGTAATTTCGTTCTACTGTACATGATTGGCTGTATGGATTGAATGACAATAAAAAGTTGGCTTGGCTGGCTTGGCGTCTTCTGGTTGTAGCGGGGAGATGTGGGATCGGAGCACTGGGCAGCAGTGGTAATGGCCTGCGCTCATGGGGCTGGATGGGGGGGCTTGCTGGTTAGGCGGTGTTAGCTGCATTGATAGCTGGATAGCCGTTTCCTTTTAGGACGTCATCCTCACAGCCTTGTATAATTTTAGGTCATCCCCCGCCAGTATCATCTGCTCCCATAGCCACTCGCTCCTAGCATGTTCCGCTAGCTTGTCACATACCAGCTCTTCCTCTAAGTGGCTGAAGGGGTACGTGCTCGCCAGGAAATGGAGCTCGGAGACATACTGATGGATCGTCTCGTCCGGCCATTGACGGCGCTGGTTCAAAGCAATTCTTTGCGCCTTGAGATTACGTGCGTTGATGAAATGTCTGCTCATCACAGCAACACAGTTTTCGTATGTGCTCGCAGGGCCGAGAGAGTGGAACACACGCTGGTCTTGCTACTGAGACTGTGGATCAGCACCCCCTTTAGCCTCTCGTCGCTAGCATCGTTTAAACCAGCAGCGTTGATAAAAGCCTGGAATTCCTTGTGCCAGTGGGGCCAGGGGATCAGTGGCTCTCCTGGTAGAGCCAGGAACGGTTGCACGGGTTGTAATATTGCTATTTTTATCCCATCCTCATCACCATTGTTATGTCTCAGAATGAGGTGCTGACAGTGAACATGAACCGAACTCTCCTTTATTCAACACACAACTGAATATTTACAGACAGGTGGCGCTGCCCTGTGCCACGGCCAGTTCGCCACGTGATGACGTCACCTATAGCGAGCCACCATGTCCAAACATCACAGTAGGGAAGCATAAAATCAACATAAAATGGGTGTTACTAGTCACTATACACACACATACCTCTGTGCATAGATATTGCTTGTTTTCCAGCAGTCATTTTGACAATGTAAAAAAATATATCGGCCAATGAGGTTTTACAGATACACCAACTGGCACCTCAGGTAGTTTGTTACATAATAACTGTTATAAACTGTTTGCCTTTTACAAATGTGCAGTTTCAGTTTTTAATAGGCCACAATCAAGATGAAAACGTTTACCATTTCCACAACAGGACTTGCCATTTTGGAAGACATGTTGGTTTTTAACATACAGTCATTGGAAGCAGAATGTGCTCCGATTGTGAATCGATTTAGGTCCGTCTAATTGGAAAATACATTCATTTTCCTTTCTTGCCAAATCTGACGCACGAGGGAGACATTTCCTCTCTCGCGCTTGTTTACCTCGCCTCTCCTCTGCTTCACGCGCCCTAGCAACTGCAGCATCAGCACGAGCTGCGCTGCTACGTCACCGCGCTCATGTAACAGAATCAACAAAGCAAAGAGCAGCCAGAATTAAACCGGAAATCAGCCCACCAGCTTTTAAAATAAAACATCGCAATGACTGGCCTCGCTGATTATTTTGTGAGGAAGGATCCCAAATTCAAATTTGTGAAACAAATGTGTGAACAAACACAACAAAGACAAAAGCCTTAATTTTTTTTGACATAGTCTGTAAAGAATATATCTTTCAGGTTTTAGTTGTGGGGATCATGGTGCCATGCGGACTGGGTGGCAGTCTGGGCTGCTTACTTGGACTCCTGGATAAGGGGTAGAAGATCTTAGTTAATGCTTACCAAATCTCAAACTAAATGTTTGGATATTAGATGCAAGACCTGCTCCTAGATAAAATTAAAATGAAAATTAAACTGGAGCCACAATATTAAAGACAAACACTTCACAAGTTGTTCACCATTGTGCCAGGATTGAAAACTATCGTGGTGCATAGCTAGGTTCCAGTGCATACGTGGTCTTGTTTCTTCTGTGACACCCGTCATGGTGTATCCAGCAACTGACAAGATGACGGACAATTTGAGATAAAAAGTCAGACAAATTCATGCATGGTCCAGTAAGTACATGTAAGGCCCCAGGCCCACCTGAAGCCCTTGGCCTTAAAATGTATTATCTTGTTTGTATGGTATTGTTTTATGCTTGAATTGGATTTTCTAATAGACCATGTAATATGATTCTGAAATGGATTGCAATGCTTTTTAGGCATTAGATTAAAACAGCCATAATGAGGAAAGTCGGGATGACATTGCAGTCTATGACAAAACACTTTGGGCAAAGACTAAAGTTGAAGAGAGAACAGACTAAACACACTAAGGGGTGAGACATTTTGCTGCATGTTTAAAAGTGGATGATTAACATGTGGGTAAGAGTAGCTCTGTATGTGATAACGCTGTGTTTATGGAGGGCTTGCAGCATGTAGGCCTTCTATACAAAACTTGACATTAGCACTCATCCACCAGCCAAGCTTTTGCAAATGCCAGTGGAATTCAGCTGCGGCCACATGATCTCTGCAACAGACAACTGAAGTAATAAACCCATTTTATTTACTTAAAGTATTTAATTTAGTATACTGTTTGAGAACTTAGTCAAGTCAACTGGATTTCAGTTTTATCAATTTTTTTTTTTAGCGTGACCCTCTGAAACGATACTGCTCTTACCTCAAGTATTACAATGCAACAGGGTAAACATTTTATTTTGAAAAGGACAACCGGAAATGTCTGTGATCTCCTCGCTGTCGGTGGCTTCTAGTCACCGTCGTGTCAGCCCAGGCTAACCCAGCATCACCTCCTTCTTCTTTCTACCCTCTTTGCACTTCCCGGCCTTTTGTTGTTTTATTTTTGACACACGTCCAACAGCATTCTGCATCAACGGACTTTTTTTGGGGGGGAGGGTTGTTTTTATTTCGACCGGAAGGATCGTTTTGGAGGCCGCTCGCGCTGTCGTGCCGCATCAGCAGCCGTTATAAAGAAGGAAAAAAAAAAACAAAACACCATCCATCCACAGCAACGCCCATCCACACGGCCACGGTAGCGCCGCCGTGCCCGTGCCAGACGACCTCCGTGTCTCCCCCGTGCCTCCATGTCTCCGTGCGAGAAGGGTTTACCGGCTTTCTGCTCGTTTTCCTCTTTCCGCCCAGCATCTTTAGCAGCTTCCGTCGGCATCAACAGGGGGGCTGGTCTGCCGAGGAGCTCCATGCCCGTTCACGCTGCGCGCTCCTAGGGCCAGTCCGCAGGTGAGAGCGCGTGTGTGCGCGCATGTGTGTGTGTGTGTGTTTCTGTTGGATTGTTTCATACCACATGAAGATGGATGACGCCCCTGCGTCGCTGTGGGTGGGCTTGGGTCTGTAGCACGGAGGGTGTTGTGACCATGGTGTGTGTCTGACGCCCGATATTCACCGTGAGGGGCCTCTTCTAGCCTTTTCGGGGCCCGATGCGTGATTGTGGCCGGTTGGTTGGTTGGTTGGGGGGGTGGAATGAGGAAGAGTTCAGACACTTTGAAAATATCTTTCCCTTCTGATATAAACAACGAAAAAATAAAGTTGATCCATTGTCTAGATGAGCAGAGGGCAAAAAAAAACAAAAAACCACGCAGAATTAAAAATTTAACCAGCATCCATTTAAAATGCTGCAAATTCACAAAAAATGGCACATTTATGACTGTAAAAGTTGTAAGTTTAAACGAAGAAAAGTAAAAAAATGTACAACCCCCCCCCCCCCCCCCCCACAAATTTATGTGAAACTAGAAGGCAGTCAAAAGAGTGCATACCTCTGCCAAGGCTCCATCTCTTGCTCTTATTGTCTGTCTGTAATGCCGTCCATCCCCCCCGTCTGTCCCTACATTGAAAGATAGGGTCTTGTTGGAGGTATGTGCTCATTGATCGCCTCCAAAATCTTAACGGGGTTTATCCGTAGTCCAATAAAAAGTTTCACCAAAATCCATCCAGTAGTTCTGGCGTAATCCTGCTAGTACATTGTGAGAAGATGGGGCCTTGCGGGAGGTATGTGGTCTCGGTATGCGGTCTCCGAGGGCCGCCTCTGGTAAAAATGTCATCAGCCTCCGCCGAGTAGTTTTTGCAATCCTGGTAACAGACAAACCTGCACAGTTGCATTACCTCCTTGGTGGTGGTGGTGGGGACTAATTTACTAGAAAAAAGTTGTAAATTTATTAGAAAAAAAAGTTGAAGGTAATTTAAGATAATTTAATTCTCCCCCCCAAAAAATATTTAGGGTGGACCTGTAGCTTGGGAGCCCCCTTGTTGCTGAAGGAGCCGCACCATCTGCATACCCTGCTTCAGGTGCAGAAACAACAGCCGTATCTGTTCAGTATTCACAGAGGGGGCATGTGGCATTTTTAATACAGTGGATTGTATTTGGGCATATAAAGTACCCCAAAAGGTTTTCAGGTTTTTTTTTTGTTATTTGCTTTAATTTAAAGGACTGAGCTGACCTTTAGTCTTCTATTTGTTCTTACATTAGGATACTCTATTGATAAAAATATCTGTTTTGTAGTGTGAGTGCACACTAGTGAAACCCATCCATCTGTTGCTATGAACGTGCCTGCTTTAATTTGACTTCAGAGGGTAAGCCATTAGCATCAAGAGTTTAATAAGTATTTTTATTGATTAGTCCAGGAATCCACTCCCTGCTAGAACCTGCAGTTGCAAGACCAGTTCAGGTTCTAGAGAAGCTGGCCACTTTTACCTATAGCCGCTGGCTTCCCTTGGCTTTGACCAAAATAGACAAAATAACCCCCACAAATTTATTAAAGACTTGCACATTTACGAGAAATGTACAAGTGAAGGAGACGAGTTCTAAATTTACAAGAAAACTTGCTGGTTTGAAAGTAAATCCTACAGTTGTGTATGTGGCAGCAGGCTGAGCCGCCTCACTACTACTGCTGCTGCTGCTGTCACATTTCACTACGCTGTCGGTGGCTCACTTTTTTTTTTTTTTTCTGATGCTGAGACACAAAGCAGCAGTCAGAATAAGGCAGGGCGAACATTTTCCTAGCAAACTGCTGATGCTCAAATGCCTTTTTTACTCACACACACACACACAAGCTGCTGCAGCGGCTGTGTTAATAAGGATCAGTCAGCCTCCCGTTCCCTAGCAACAGTGATGTACGCTGGTCAAGGCCTGTGCCAAATATAGCTCCAAGATTCGCTCTGCCAGTCAGTGCTCTGTGTGTGTGTACACGATGCATGCAACCAGTTCCTTGTTGTAAATAAATAGGTGTATTTATACTGTAGTGTAATTTGTATCGCGTGAAGATAGACGAGCATGAATTTAAATTATGGACTAGCCAGCCCAAACCCTTCTGTGTTCATTTCTTTTGGACTTGTGATTTACGGCTCATTTTGGATCAGAGTAGTTGTGTTTACACAATGCATACAGCATACAGTATGCAGTATAAGTAGCTATGACTGGCTGCCAAAGAGGGGGTGGCGGTATGGTTTTATTGCAAAAATGTGCAAAATCCTCATATGTGAATTTCATGCAACTTTGTGGAGAGTTGGATCCTGATCATACATATACCAGACATTTATCATTTCTGAATCATCTCCATCTCCATGCACATTAGGATCTCCAAAATTTGATTTATTTATTTATTTTTTTTAATTAAAGTTCACTCCTCCTGCTGCAGTTGAGAAGTTGACCTTGTGTTTTGTGTGTAACAGAGCTTTGTTTGTTGTGCGTTACCTGCTGTCATTTTGAATGAAAATGCAGATCCAACTGTTTGGTAGTACTGCACTCATTTTTTAAGGATTTAAGTCAACATACAGCAAAAGCAGTCCTTATTAAATCATTTAGTTATTAATGAATTATTATTGGTTTGGAGAAAGAAGAGTATATTAGGTAATAAATACACCACCATTTTTAGATAAATGGATGCACTATGTGGTTTTGTTTAGTAAAATAGAACAGCACATGAAAGTCAGAATTTGCTGATGTTGCTGGTCCCTTTCTGGACCCGTGGGTGCCCTTGAGCCCTGAGCAAGCATACTGCTTTAGATCTGAATAAGGGTCGTTTGGGGAGCAGCTTCTGTACTGTTCATCAGTACCCCCACCACATTCTGCTTTAAGCTCTTTTAATGCCATTAACCAGGGGGCTGTCGGACACTTATGGGGGGGAGGGGGGGTAGCCACTCTGGCCAGCACAGGATGGATTATCACGACCCTGGGCACACACAGTCATAGACACAAATGCACACACACAAGCCTAGACAGACAGAGTGAGCTTATCCAGCAGGCCAGCTGTATGTCTGTTGGTGTGATGATGTCCTTAGCATGTGCTTACGTTTAGCTTGCTTACATCTGTGGGCAGACTTTGCCGTAACTCATCTCCTGTTTTCCTTCAGTCTACACCCGTGGCCTTAACCTCCCACATCTCTCTGTGGTTTCCCTCCACGTACTCCGGCGTCCCCCCCCCCCCCACCCTCCTTTTGAGCGCTCTGCTCCTGATTCTCCTCTTGGTCCCCCGCCATTGCGTCCAGCTGTGGCCCTCACAGGGTGCGCTCGCTGGCTCTCACCTGACAGGTCCCTGGCCTCAGGACGACAGCCAGCAACAACACGTTCCCTACATGAGGGACAAAGCAACGCAGGTGAGTGCAGAGGGCGGAGTTGTGTGTGTTGAAAGCTGGAGATCTGAACATAATTGAATATTGTATTTCTTTTTCGTGGTATCATGTAAAAAATAAAGCAGGCAGTAATGTCACTTTGTGGACAAACGAAGGGTTTTGTGATGCAGTCAGTACTTTGCTACAAAACTTGAAGCTAAATGCTAACATTAGCTTTCTAAATTGCCTGCCGTCACAAAGCTTACACTAACGTTATGGTGAATGTCTGGCATGTTTACTCAGTTAAATTGAACACAGGTGCCACTGGGTTTACCTGTGCAGCTGGTTATGAAAAACTGAGGATCTGTGACAGTATGATTTATCCTGGTGCGATCCGTTAAATTTCAGAAGTAAACATAATATAGTCTATCTATATGCATCAGTTACATACATATTTTTTGTGTTACTACTGTTTAATGCTTTAAAGTGTGTTTATATTACTCTCCTGTAACCCACTCTAGGCAGCAGTCGCTCCAGTAGTTACATCAGAGTATCGGTGTGAAGGACAGACTTAACAGTGGAGCCTTGATGATTTATTACTTTGAACTGTTCTCTATAAGCAAATGAGCAAGATGTAGTTTCTTCCATTAGTAATTTAAAATTTAAGTTTGAGGAGGAAAAAAGTGTTGCATCATCAGCAAGTGTCAAGATAATGTGTGCCGCAGTTTTGAAGGCGTGTGAAGTCTGCACGTTTGCCATCATAAATGAAGTACTGTAGTAATAGTAACACCCGTGTGAATATGAATTCTTCCTGACAGTAAATGAATTCCTCATCTGCAATTATTCTTTAACATATCTATGAAATCCTCAAACATTTCAACTTTGCTATGTGTTTTAATTTTTATTACCTCCTTCAAGGAGGCAATCTTTTTGCCGGCGTTGGTTGGCCTGTCTGTCTGTTTGTTAGCAACGTAACTTGAAAAGTTATGAATGGATCTTGATGAAATTTTCAGGAAAGGTGTGTAATGCCACGGGGAACAGATGATTAGATTTAGGTGATGATCTAAGAGTGCATACCTCCACCAAGGGCTTTGTTTGTATTTGTGCAACAGGATTACACAAAAACCACTGGAAGGATTTGGATGAAATTTTCACCAGAGGTGGTTCTTGGGCTAGAGAGGAACCCATTATATTTTGGTGACAATCTGAGAATGCATACCTCAGCCAAGGCTCTTATCTTCTCACAGTGTGTTAGCAGCAATACTGCAAAACTACTGGACAGACTGATGCAATTTTCGCCAGAAGTGGCTCTAGGCCTACACACAAACCCATTATATTTTGGAGGTGATAAATGAGGAACGGAAGCAGCCTTGGCGGAGGTATACACTCTCTGAATGCTTTTCTAGTTTGTTATTTTGTTTTATATGTTTAAGTGTTTGTTTTATTCATTTTTGTCCTTGTTCTATTATGTTGTGATGCGGTCAAAAATGACTACACAAATGTCCTATTTGTGGGATAATAAAATTTACCTTGACCTTGACGTAGCTGGGTGGTCCACCCAAAATGTTATCCATGTGTTGGAAGCAGTGCAGTAATAGTGACAAAACAATGGAACACCAGATTTTAATAGTTTTCCATATTTATAACCCAGAAGTCAAATTCATTGTTGCTGAAAAAATAAAATTTGCTTGCTTACTTACTTAACTTACTCATTTGATATGTATTTGTACCTGTAAGAATGTATTCACTTTAATGTTTTGACAGTGCAGGTAATGTGTGTTTATGAAGCAAGCAACCAATGAAAACGGATTACTGACTGTTGCATCATGATGCTTTACTCAAATCAAAGACATGCACGATATTTTTTAACAGCAGATCAGAAATCTTGGGTGAACAAATTCAATATATTGAGCTTTTTAATGTTTTCTCTAACAAGTGTGTGTGTGTGTGTCAGACCCCCAGGGCCTGGGCAGATGAGAGGAGGAGGGGCTCTCACAAACGCTCGGCCTCCTGTGGGAGCACCGACCAGCTCAAAGAGGTCAGTTTCTCTCCTTTTGTCTTTATATTTAAGGTTGTGCTGCCATCAGCATTCTGATGTGTCTATATCCTTTCCAGATTGCCAAATTGCGTCAGCAGCTTCAGCGCAGCAAACGCAGTAGCCGCCATCGGAGGGATAAAGAGCGCAAGTCCCCATTCAATGGTAGCCACACCATCATCCAGTCACAGGTGATCAATAGAGGCACTTGAGCTTTGTGTGTGTGTAACTAAGTTAGATCCTGAGTTTTAAGGACACCCCACTTTTCCTAATGTCCTCGTTTAGCAAAGCTGTGTGTCATCTGGTTATTGGGTTCCTCCGATACTGCAGAAACACACTCCTGTCATGCTAATGTGGCTGACAGTGGCGGCAGCAGAGCCACTCAGACACTCCCTGTGGAGTCTGCTGGAGTGCAGCTGTCCCCTTTTCACAACCTCCTCATAAGACATCGCCAAATAAAGGCTGGTCGAAATGACATTTATTGTCACCCACACTGAATTTCAAAACTCGCGGCAGCATACTTGCATACTAACAAATCACAGGAGATTTTATGCCATTTTTTTGATTGCTGAACAACAGGTAATCTGTTTTAAGCCTATCTGTAAGTCATTTGTACTCAAAATGCCATATACTTACTACCTAACAAAAGCTCTTCTTCCAGGCCAAAGATTAACCCACATTATAGATGAATAATGATATTCAGTGTTCCCCCTAGTTTTACAGCTTCTTTTTTGCGTGTGTGTGGGGGGTAAATTATTTGTAATTTTACAAATAAATTAGGGCAGCACGGCGGCGGAGTGGTTAGCACTGCAGCAGCACAGCAACTCACCCTTGGTTGGGGGATCCTGGGTTCAATCCCAGCCCCCGACCAACAGTGATCTGTGTGGAGTTTGCATGTTCTCCCCATGTCTGCGTGGGTTTACTCCGGGATTTCTCCAGTTTCCTCCCACATGCCAAAAACATGCAAGTTAGGTTAATTGGCATCAAACTGGGGATTCTGAATTGTCCTTAGGTATGACTGTGAGAGTGAATGGTTGTGTGTCTCTCTGTGTTGGCCCTGCGATGGACTGGCGATCTGTCCAGGGTGTACCCTGCCTCTCGCCCAAAGATGCTGGGATAGGCTCCAAACCCCCCGCGACCCAAAAAGGATGAAGCGGAAGAAGATGGATGGATGTAATAAATTAATGAGAAAAAGTTACAAATTTATGAAAAAAACTGCAAAAAAAGCATTTCTAGTTAGCATTGTTGCTTCAAATACATTTTTGTTCAGTTGTGTAGAATGGTGTGTATGGAAGTGTGATTTGAGGGGGACAGTTCTCACTTTTTTCCAGGTTTGAGGATGTGTCTCCCCCGCCCCCCTTTATTTGTGCATATGGTATGCTGAGAGGAATCCAGGTCACCAGTCTGTCTGTACCATGGGAGAAACCTTGTTAATGAAACAACTTTTTATGGAGCCTGTGCGTCAAATCGGTGACAGATGCTCTTGGCTTTATGAAAAAGGCTGTTCCTGCTGAGGAGACTCAGGTCTTTTGGTGTACAAGGGGCGCTGCTGAAGTCATTCTATGACACGGTGGTGGCATCAGCCATCACTTTTGGAGTGGTCTGCTGGGGCAGTGGCATTACTGCAGCCGATAGGAAGAGACTGAACAAACTGATTAAGAAAGCTAGCTCTGTCCTGGGGCAGCGCCTTGATCCGATGGAGGAGATAGGAGAGAGAAGGACGGTGGCTAAACTGTCATCTCTGCTGGAGTCCGAGTTCCACCCTATGCAGGACATACTGAATGCACTGAGGAGCTCATTTAGCAGCAGACTACATCATCCCAGGTGCACAACCGAGAGGTTTCGTAGGTCCTTCCTACCAACGGCTGTCAGACTGTACAACCTAAGCAGGGCTGCTCGCAGAGATAGCAAAAAGACGTAACAAACTAATAGTTTTTTGAATGCAAAAGATGCAATAGACTTACACAATGGTCCCCTCCGGCATACAACTAGGAACATACCGGTCGCTATGGAGGGTGAGAATATGTATGGGCACATAATCATACCATGTAGGATAACTAAGTAGACGGTTATGCTGTTTCATTCCATCTAGCAACAATGCTCTGCACTGTGTGTGTTTATATATTTACACATTTATTCTATCTAGCTATAATGCTCAGCACTGGGTGTGTTTATATATTTATATATCTACATATTATTCCATCTAGCTACATTGCTCCGCACTGTGTGTGTTTATATACTTGCATATTTATTCCACCTAGCTGCAATGCTCCGTACTGTGGGTGTTTATATATTTACATATTTATTCCATCTAGCTACAATGCTCTGCACTGTGTGTTCATATATTCATATATTTATTCCATCCAGCTACAATGCTCTGCACTGTGTGTCTGTGTGTGTGTGTATATATATATATATTTTATAGTAATACGTACATATGTATATTAGCTGCTCTTGCTTGCTTGTTTTTTTCTTGCCTTCTGATTGTTGCTCTGAGTGTTGCTATCCCTGTGCTGTTGCAATCCTGGAATTTCCCCGTTGTGGGACTAATAAAGGCTTATCTTATCTTATCTTATCTTATCTTATCTTATACATTCAGCCTCATTCAGCCACAGCACAGCATGGTGGTTTGGGTTGGTGGAAGAAAGGGCATTGTTTGCTTGTAGCCAATACACTGGACCTGTGTATGGACGTGTGAGGGGATGTCTTCTTGACCTCACCTTGGTGTTTTGTGGGTGGTTTTGTTCTGGGTGGCCATGCTTGGTCTCATGGTGACATTTCACATTGGTGGAAAACAGCCAAAACACAGAAGAAACAGCTGAGCGAGACACACTTAGCATGACAGCAGTCAGCTGGTTGTGTGCAACTATAGTCACAGTGCAATGACAGAGAGTGGAAATGAATCTGAAGGCTGTATGTCATTACTCTGACAAATTGGATTAATTTCAAAGCTGCAGCAGACAAATGTGCGTACCACAATTACAAAAATATCACAGTGTCTTGAGAGTGAGAAGAAAAAGAGCACTTTTTCACGCACTCCCGCAGAGTCTGTAGCACTCTGACCATCTCAGCTGCTGGAGACAACGATTCAGTGCAGTTCCTGTTCATCTCCAGTCTGTGCTCATTGGTACATCCTGGTTCACCTCGCATTAACAGGCATCTCTGCTCCTCTTTTTTTTCCCATAACAGCTTCCTCCGAAAAAAAACCAAAAACCACACACTGCATCTCTTCTTGTAAATAGAAAGGTATTGAATGCCAATATTGAAAAATACAGAAATTATGTGAAATGTCGGCTGCATTTTGCAACTCAGTCCGTAAAGACAGAGGACAAGAGCAGCAACCACTGAACTATATAGATCGGTGTATTACAATCAACCACTGATCTGCACTGAGTTTGACACGGGGCAACAAAATTAAAAGACTTGTAAAAATGCTGGTGACTCTCGGTAGTGGCCAGGATCAAAGGAATCATGTATTTACTTACTTGGAGCAGGAAAGCTACTCTGGCTCCTGCTGGCTGGAGAGAGAGTGTAGCCATCTTCACCAGTCTGGGAGCATTTAAAAAACAGATATTTTTGTCTGCTTTTCAGGTGGATGACATGACATATTTTCCAGCGCATGCTCCCTGTCCGCTGGTGAGAGTTTGCTAATTTATGTGTGCGCACATGTCTTTGTGTGTGTGAGTGCGTGTGCCCTCGCACGTGCATTAGGGCAGAGGCAGAAATGACATGCCGTTGTGTAAATAAGATAAATAACATAAGGCTATTTAGTCTGTTTAATAAAGACCAAGGTAAGGTAACCTTAAATGACTTCTGTTGTGATCTGGTGCTACAGTATATAGAAAATAATACTGAATAAAATTAACTTGACCTAGGATATGGTGTTTGGACACTTAAAGGGGATAAAAAAATGTGTGACTTGTTTGACGGCTCTATTCTGCTCTCCTTTGAACAGATGCAAAACAAATATAATCTCTCTACACATCATTTTTTTTTTTAGATACCTTCAGGTTCAGGACTTCATAACCAAAAAACTATGTTCAGTACTAACAGTACAAAATCAGCAGTGGAGCAGTTACTTCTCCTAATTACTGTTTTGATACACCGAATAAAACATGAACATCCTATTCTTCAATGATTTATTGTACCGTTTGCATTTTTTTTTTAACTACAATACCATTTTTTTTGTAGTTTAAGTTTTGTACTGTATAGTGTGTACTGTGTGCTGGTACATCTCAGTAAAATACAGATATCATGATGTTTAATTTAGTTTAAAAATTATTACTAATATCATAAATTTATCTTTTTTAGTTATATTACAAAAACAACTTTCATGTTCTAATTTACTGAGATCCACCAGTAGACTGTTTTAACAGGAAAATAAATTGTGAGCTGCTATTAGAACTTCTTGTAGCGCTCTGACGTAACCCGGAAGGGCAAAGCTACGTTCCGATCCACAGTGTACTTCAACTGTATTCGCTACTCCCTGCTCTGTTCTTAGGGAATATCAGTAAGTTAAAGGTCTGATGACACGTTTTTGACTTCATCTAATTTTTCAGCACAATACAATATGACAAAATAGGTTGGTCTGTGCAGTTCTAAGTCGAACAGGCTTTTTTTCACACGAATATCTGACGTTTTCATGAGCGCCACGTTACCAATTGTGTCAGTGGCTGGAAAAGCCCCCGGCCGTGTTGTAACATCATTGACAGAACTCAGCGCTTGGCTGCCCATTGTACACACAGGATGGAAGCGGTAGAAAACATCGACAATGGTTTCAGCACATGTAGTCTGGAATTGGTTTGTGTTGTCCAATCTTCAAACGATTATAGTTCCGAAGAATGGGATGATAATAAAGAATCTGGGGGCATCAGACCGTATAGATTTGAGCCGTGCCAAGCGAGTCAGACTCAGAGAGTGACAGTGGAGAGGCACACATGCCCGCCACAGCAGCAGCGACAAACACACAGCAGGGGAACACCAGTGTTATTCTTTTGTTACAGATATTGCAACAAATTATTTGTTAATAAATAGATATTTATTTAATCCCGTTTTTTCAATAAAATCATAGCAGTGTATTCTCTGTGGCTCAGACATCGGATTTATTACGTATTATCTTTATGTATTATGTATTATCTGGTGAATCCTGCGCGTAAATCCATTCATCATGACCCTCCGTGCGCTCTTACACAGGGCACGGAGAGGGAGGATGAAATAACGAGGATTTACGTGCAGGGTTCACCACAGCACATTTAGTCCAGAAAGACAGACAATTCCCAAAAAGGTGAAGACATACAAAAAACACAAACACACTTACTGATGGCGTTCGGGGGCCGGCATCGCCCAGAGAATGAATGAGAGGAGACGTGTTAGCCACAGGTGCGCCCCAGAGCTGACATCGCTTCAAGGACGCACGAGAACCACGGTGAACATGGAGTGACTAACACGTCGTGAGAGTGCTGAAAATACTGGCAGACTAACAGCACAGATGACAATACTATGGACCAGCAGTGCATTACTGGCAAACAGCTGCTAAGTACACGCACTGCTGGTGATGGTGTGATGAGAAGCACCTGGGCGAGGACCGGGAAACATGATCAGCGGGAGTTTGAATCAGCTGGTGATAATGAGAGAGGGGACGTGACTGCACCGGCGAGAGTCAGCATGCGATCACAGAAAGTAGGTCAAAGCTGCACGTAAATCCATTAATCCTTCCCCTCCTCATGCGCTTCTCCTGCGTAAAAGTGCATGAGGAGCATACGAGGAGGCTTATGACAGTTGGAGTTGAAGCGTGTGATGTGGTCTTTCACGGCCTGCTGTTTATCTAAGCCTGCGACACAACGCGAAGGCACAGCCGTAAAATTAAAACAAGGAACCAGAGAAACTGTGAGCTACAAAGCTGCTGTCATTCCAGTTAAGTCAACAACACCGGAGTCTGTTCTGTCGCTGACATCATGGTGGTGCCGCCCTTCATTCGGTGGGCGGCACCACAGTCCAGTCAGTGGCTGCGGTTTTTTGATGATAACTACTTTAGGCAGGCACGGTTGTAAATATTATATTGATCATAGACAACGACTTTTGGGTTTCCACAACATGCTAAAAAAAATGTCAAAATCGTGTCATCAGCCCTTTAACTGCCTTTCACAATAATTTTTCCATTTGAAACACCCTGTAACCGTTGGCTCCTCCTCCGTGCATTACCACAGTAATCATAGACACGTGCTGATACTATGGTGGGTAATTTATATTTCTTAGATAAAATAATACAAATATATTTTTATTACAATCAGTTGATATAAACAATAACCAACATCAGTTTAGCTTGTTAATAATGTTAGCAACAGTAGTTTGTTTTACTCATATTTGAGGCGCAGTGCAGTGGCTTATGGGTAATCTTCTTGTCAACTTCTGGTGAAGTGATGTATGGTTGTTCACTTCTTCCCTGCTCAGTTCTCAGTTCCCTTCGAACTGAAGACTGTTCGCTCCCTTCGGTTTGGAATCTCTGTTAATATGGCGGATACTCTGTGCAGTCTTTTTCAGCGTACACTACTGGGCAGTCAGAACGCACCCTGAGTTTTTTCGCTCTGCACGTGCATGCATGCGCTCTGGGGGCTTGGCGTCTTCTTCTTTTTCGGTTGAAATGCGGTAGTGGGTGACCACATGCGTCCCTGTCTGGATGGCAACGCCACTACTTTTCATACAATAAACTCCCATTGAAAAGGACTGCTGAGTTATCAATTAATTGACAACTAATTTAATTTAGTTGACTAAATTCTTATTGACAAATAATCAAAAGTCAGTTTATCGTTAACATCCCTACACTGAATCACACTGATGTGTTAAATGTAACGAATACTCAGTGTAGCACAAGTGTGGGCAAAATGAACTTGGCTTAGACGTCAGTGAAGAAGAATGGGGTGTAATTTGGGCCCATACTAAAAAAAATCTCAGTATGTAATCGTGCATGACTGTTGCAATTTAAAATTCTGCACCGTGTGCAAATTTCTCCAAATACAAGGAACCAAATGAATCACCAACTTTCACTTTTATGCCTGAAGTGCAAGACTGCTATAGGAACCTATACACACTGTGTCTGGTCATGTCCAAGAATTCACTCTTACTGGATAGACATTCTAGAGGATATGGAAAAGATACTTGGAGGGTTGTTGAAATTGGATCCCTTATCTCTGCTCTCGGGACATCCAAGTTGCAACATTATTGTTGACACCAGTTTGAAAAGACTTTATATCCTTGCTTTCGCTGCTAGGAAAAACAGCTTCATATCCTGGATAAATGACCCCCCCCCCCCAACCAAAACAACCTGGCACAAAATCCTTATGAAATGTTTTCCTCTGGAGTACTTGACCTGTTTGCTTCACTCCTCATGGGAACAGTTTGCAAGAATCTCCATAGACCCCCCCCCCCGCCCCAATATAATGGTAGGGGAAAACACTGGCATTTGTCAGGGCATTCAAGCAAAATGAGTTTTCAGATTTAATCCATATGGTTCAAATCCATCAAAGTCAAACAGCTTTCCCTACAGATTATTTACTGTGCAGACGTCATGTCCCAGAATCACAGTACTTCTTGGATCTTGGTAAAATATTTGATTAATCAATTTTTATAGAACTCTTTAAATCTCTATTCACATTGTTCTTATGCCATCTGTCCATAAAATAGCCACAGATGCTGACTTGGGAGTAAATAAGAACTCACTGTTAATCCTTGGTTAGAGTGCTGGATTAGGTTAGTTGACAGAAACCAGATTACAGGAACATATTATGCTGTAATTTGGCTGAAGGTTGCTGTTTTAATTTCCTCTGACCTTCATGCATCAATAAGCACATCAATTCAGTTCAAGTCATTCTGCTTGGAACCACATCTGTAACCAGGCGCACAATGGGTTAAATGCAAACATGTTTCTTTTTGTCTCGCTTGTTTTGCAGTCGCCTATGCCTAAAACCATTCTGATACCCATCCCCATATCCAAGTCATCAGCTCCTCGTTTCCGCAACAGTGTGGAGGGCCTCAATCAGGAGATCGAGCGCATCACAATCCAAGACACGCCGGAGAAGGATGAGACCATCGTTGTGAGTTCCAGAGAAACCGTCATGTGTTCCAAATGTTGTCTTTCTCTGAAATCCAAATTAACATGCAGCCTTTTTTTTGTTTTAAACATCTGGGATTGTTCTGACCTCATTTTTATGTGTGCCACAGCCGCAGGATGTCCCAGATGGGCACCGCGCTCCCCCACCCGTCCCCCCACAGCGCAGCAGCAGCACCCGCAGCATCGACACACAGACACCCTCAGGGGGAGGCCTGAGTGGTAACCATAGCAACTGCAGTAGCCGCCCCGACTCCATCTCACCCTCCTACCTCACTGTCCTCAACGACGCTGGTGGAGGCAGCCCCTATGAGGACAACGGTGAGACACACACACACACACACACACCACAGTCAATGTGTGAGTCTGGTTTGTTGCTGACCTCCCCTCCCCGTGTCTCCCTAGAGCTGGGCCCCTGCTCCCCGCTGCCTAAATATGCCGCCTCACCCAGACCCAACAACAGCTACATGTTCAAAAGAGAGCCTCCAGAGGGCTGCGAGAAGGTCAAAGTATTTGAGGAGTCCATGTGAGTAGAGACAAAATACACGATCAGGTCAAGGTTTGAACCGAGGCCAGTTAAATGTCCCGGGTCTCCCTTCTTATCAGCTCAGTGGCAGATTATCTGTATGTACTGTATATGTACAGTACACTATGCAGTACAATATACAGTACATTAGCCTTGCAAAGATTTAACTTTTAGATGAACAATTTTCTGGTAGCATAGCAGAACACCAAGGTCCTAAAGATCTCCTTTTCTTTTCACACTGCCAATAAATTACAAAAGGAGCAACATAATAAACTAGATATATTTGTTTAATAGTGCCTGTTTGTCACCCACAGGATGGGTTGCAGTTCATTTACTGGCAGCAGTGCCTCTAAACCGGGGCGGTTCTAGGATCAGAGTTTTAGGGGTGCTGAGCACTCAATGAGCTCCAACACACACACACACACACACACACACACACACACTATTTTGTTAGTTATCATCTTTCATACATCTCCTCCCTGGCTCCTAGTTTTTTTTTTTTTTTCCACAATATCTTTATTGAACCTTTTTTTTTTTTTTTAACAAACATGATACAAACAATCAAACACTAACACTAAAGTACTACAAAAAAAAAAAAAATACCCTAAAAACACCAACAACCACCAACAAAATCAAATCTTCAACAATGCTCCTCTGTTTAGTCTAGACAATCCAATACATTAGTATACATATTATGTTCACCAGTTTGGAATTTACAAGGTCCACACACATCATTCACCTTCTTCTTCAAGAGTTATGTTTAAATTTTTTACATAATCAATAAAAGGTCTCCATATATTCTCAAACACAATTTCCTTTGATTTCAGTATATATGTTATTCTTTCTAATGGAAGGTTTGTTAACATCTGTCTTAACCACTGAGTCACATCTGGTCTATGAGTCTTTTTCCATAATAGTGCAATACATTTTTTGGCATTAAGCAAACTGAGGTCTATGAATGTTCTTTCACTTTTATTGAAATTATGCTTTTCTGGGTACAGACCCAACAAAAACAGTTTAGGATTCAATATGATTTGTTTTGAGATTATTTTTTCAATTGTTACCCTCACCTCCTCCCAAAACATTCTTATTAATCTACATTCCCATAAACAATGAAATAGGGTTCCTTTACTTTCCATGCATTTTGTGCATGTATCAGGTATATTTTTGTTATATCTATTTAACTCCTCCGGTGTAACATACATCCGCATTAACCATTTGAAATGTATCAATTTAATGCGTGCATTTATTGATTTGGTTTGAGCTTCTGTACAAGCCAATTCCCATTGTTCCTCTGAAATTTCAATTTGCAGATCTTCTTTCCAGTAGTTTAATCTTTTCAGTGAATTTTCACTTGAAGATAGTGTCAATGAGTTATAAAACTCTGAAATAATACCCTTTCTTTTACTATCTTTCATCATCATTTTTTCCAAGGATGAGTAAATAGGTCGAGTGAGAGCTTTATTTTGATTTGATCGAATAAAGTTTCTAAGTTGAAGATATTTAAAAAAATGTGTTCTATTGAGATTAAATTTGATCCTCAGCTCTTCAAAAGACATTATGTTGTCTGCACATGGCAAATATAAATCCTGAATCTTTTGTATCCCTTTTAAATTCCATACTTTAAATACAGCGTCCGCTCTCCCTGGTTTAAAATATTGATTACCCCATATTGGACTAAATTGTGACAATAACTGTGGTTCTTTTAAATAGTTTTTAGCTTCACACCATATTTTGATCATATGCTTTACAAATGGATTTTTAACTTGTTTTTGTAATTTTTTTGCCGAATCTGAGTATATGAATATGGGAAGAGGTAAAGGTAAATTGTATGATTCCATTTCAGTCCAGTGAGGGAGATCATTTGATGAAAAATAATATGTCATAGACCTCAGTTGTGCCGACCAATAATACAACATAAAATTTGGACATTTCAGACCTCCACGATCAAATGGTAAATATAATAAAGACAAACGTAATCTAGCCCTCCTGTTGTTCCATATAAATTCCACTAACTTTTTTTTTATTCTTGAGAATAGATCTAAAGGTGGTGATAAGGGAATGTATTGAAATAAATAAAGTATTTTAGGTAAAATATTACTTTTAAGTATATTGATTCTCCCGATCATCGACATTGGTAGTGACATCCATCTCTGAGTTAACTCATTGATATCTGACATTAAGGCTTCATAGTTGACACTGGCGACTGATTCTAGCTTAGGTATAATTTGGATTCCTAAATATTTAAACTGATTTACAACATTGAATTGATTTACCTCAGGGGCTGGGTAATTTCTCTGGGTCTCATTTAGCATTAATATTGAAGATTTAGTTTTATTTATTTTATATCCTGATATTTCCCCAAAATTCTTTATTAAATTCAACAAGGTTGGAATTGATTTTTTTAGATTCGACATAAACAAAATTATATCATCGGCGTACAGGGAGATTTTATGTTCTGTTGGTCCAACTTTAATTCCATATATTTGTGAATGTAAACGTATCGCTATCGCTAAAGGTTCAATTGCCATAGTAAACAGTAAAGGTGAAAGTGGACAGCCTTGTCGACATCCTCTATTGATTTTTATTGGTTTTGAAATATTGTTATTTGTTAGGATTTCTGCTGTAGCATTATTGTATATTATTTGAACCCATTTTATGAAATTATTTCCAAGTCCAAACCTTTGTAGGACTTCAAAAAGAAAGGGCCATTCAACTCTATCAAAGGCCTTTTCGGCGTCCAATGATAGGAGAGCTGTATCCGGTGCTTCTTTATTAAAATAAATAATATTAAATAGTCTTCTTACATTATGGAAGCCTAGTCTACCCTTTATAAAGCCATTCTGATCTCGATTAATAATATTTGGTAAAATTTCTTGTATTCGTCTTGCTAAAATTTTACAGATTATCTTAAGGTCGGCGTTTAATAGGCTTATTGGTCTCATATTTTCACATTTATTAGAGGGCTTACCTGGTTTTGGCAACAGTATAATTAAGGCATTATTTATGTATGATGGTAAATTATTATTTTGAAATGCTTCTAAAACCATTTCCAAAAAAGGTTTTATTAATTTATTCTTAAATTTTTTATAAAGGTCAACTGGAGGACCATCTGGTCCTGCACTTTTTCCTGATTTCATATTATCAATGGCTAGCCCAACTTCTTCTTGACTAATTTTAGACTCCAATATCTCCCTGTTTTCATTTGGAATACACGGTATAGATAGTTCGTTCAAAAACCCATTTAGTTTTGTTAAATCAGGTTCATTTTTGGTATCATATAATTTTTCATAGTAATCTCTAAAGGCTCTATTAATTTCTAAAGGATCTATAACTACCTGTCCATTACTTATAATACTGGTAATTGGTGTTTTAATTTCCAATTGTTTAATCTGCCATGCTAATAATTTTCCTGATTTTTCACCTTGTTCATAAAAAGATTGTTTCAATCTTAGAAGACTCGAGGCAGCTCTATTCGCTGATTTTTTGTCGTATTCAGCTCTCAAAATCAGTAATTCATTCTCCAACCTTGGGTCACTTCCTGCATACACTTTTTCCTGAAGATTTTTTATTTTATGTTCCAATTTAGCTCTCTCCTCTCGAGTCTTCTTAGATTTTGATCCTGTATAACTAATAATATGTCCCCTAATAAAAGCTTTGAAAGCCTCCCACTTTACACATGCTGATGTTTGTGTAGTATTGATGTCAAAGAACTCGTCTATCTGTTTTTCTATATACTTGACAAATTCCTCATCCTGAAGCCATTTATGCTGAAATTGCCATCTACCTGATTCCTTTGTCAATTTTTTATCTACATATATTAGACAACAGGGTGCATGATCAGAAATCACGATGTTATCATAAAAGCAGTTTTGAATCTTGGACCTTAATTCTGTGGAAATCAAAAAATAATCAATACGTGAGAATGTCTTGTAGGTACTGGAATAACAAGAATAGGCTTTAACTTGTGGTTTCATTTCTCTCCATATATCTAACAATCTCAATTCTTTCATAAAATGATTAATAGTCATCCTACATCCAATGTGCGTACAATCCAGTCCTGTTGATCTATCCACACCTGGATTCAATGTACAATTAAAATCCCCTGCTATTATATGTTGCCCTGTAAGTGATGATAAGATGAGAAATAAATTAGCAAAGAACTTCTGATCATCTATATTGGGACCATATAAGTTCACAAGATTTATATTTTCTAATAGCAAAGAACCTTGAATGATTACATATCTTCCAAATTTGTCTCCAATTACATTTTTCACCTGAAAAGGAACTGATTTATGTATGAGAGTCATAACTCCCCTGGCTCGGGATGAAAATGAAGAGGTGAATACACTTCCCTGCCATCCATCCATCCATCCATCTTCTACCGCTTTTCCGGAGGTCCGGGTCGCGGAGGCAGCAGTTCAAGCAGAGAAGCCCAGACTTCCCTCTCCCCAGCCACCTGCTCCAGCTCTTCAGAGAGGATACCAAGGCGTTCCCAGACTAGCTGGGAGACATAGTCTCTCCACCGAGTCCTGGGTCTGCCCCGGGGTCTCCTCCCAGTGGGACGTGCCTGAAACACCTCAAGTGGGAGGCGTCCAGGAGGCATCCTAATCAGATGCCCATACCACCTCAACTGACTCCTTTCAATGTGGAGGAGCAGCGGTTCTACTCTGAGCCTCTCCCGGATGACTGAGCTCCTCACCCTATCTCTGAGGGTGAGTCCAGCAATCCTACGGAGAAAGCTCATTTCAGCCGCTTGTATCCGCGATCTCGTTCTTTCGGTCATTACCCAAAGCTCGTGACCATAGGTGAGAGTAGGAACGTAGATTGACTGGTAAATCGACAGCTTTGCCTTAGAACTAAGCTCCCTCTTCACCACAACAGACCGGTACAACGTCCGCATCACTGCAGATGCTGCTCCAATCCGTCTGTCGATCTCTCGCTCCATTTTCCCCTCACTCGTGAACAAGACCCCAAGATACTTAAACTCCTCCACTTGGGGCAGGAGCCTGTCCCCAACCCGGAGAGGACAATCCACCTTTTTCCGGCTGAGGACCATGGACTCGGACTTGGAGGTGCTGATTCTCATCCCAGCCGCTTCACACTCAGCGGCAAACCGTCCCAGCAAGAGCTGTAGGTCATTGCTGGATGAAGCCAACAGGACAACATCATCTGCAAACAACAGAGATGAGATCCTGTGGTCACCAAGCATGACACCCTCCATTCCCTGGCTGCGCCTAGAAATCCTGTCCATAAAAATTATGAACAGGACCGGTGACAAAGGGCAGCCCTGGCGGAGTCCAACTCTCACTGGGAATGACTCCGACCGAGTGTTGGCAATGCGAACTAAACTCTCACAACGGTCGTACAGAGACCGAATAGCTCGTAACAACAAGCCCGATACCCCATACTCCCGAAGCACCCCCCACAAAAATCCACGAGGGACGCGGTCAAATGCCTTCTCCAAGTCCACAAAACACATGTAAACTGGTTGGGCAAACTCCCACGAACCCTCAAGAATTCTCGAGAGGGTAAAGAGCTGGTCCGATGTGCCACGGCCAGGACGAAAACCACATTGCTCCTCCTGAATCCGAGGTTCGACCAACGGCCGGACTCTCCTCTCCAGTACCTTGGCATAGACCTTCCCAGGGAGGCTGAGGAGTGTGATCCCTCTAAAGTTGGAGCACACCCTCCGGTCCCCTTTTTTGAAGAGAGGAACCACCACCCCGGTTTGCCATGCCAAAGGCACTGCCCCCGACCTCCACGCAATGTTGCAGAGGCGTGTCAACCATGACAACCCAACAACATCCAGGGCCTTGAGGTACTCGGGGCGAATCTCGTCCACCCCCGAGGCCCGGCCACCAAGGAGATTTTTAACCACCTTGGCGACCTCAGCCCCTGTGATAGGCGAGTCATCCCCCTCGTCCCCAAACCCTGCTTCCTCTGTGGAAGGCGTATCAGTGGGATTGAGGAGATCCTCGAAGTATTCCTTCCACCGCCCGACGATATCCCCAGTTGAAGTCAACAGTGTCCCATCCGCACCATACACAGTGTGGACGGGGAGCTGCTTTCCCCTCCTGAGCCGCCGAACAGTTTGCCAGAATCTCTTTGAAGCCGACCGAAAGTCTTGTTCCATGGCCTCACCGAACTCCTCCCATACCCGGGTTTTTGCTTCAGCAACCACCCGAGCTGCACTCCGCTTGGCCTGCCGGTACACCTCAGCTGCTTCGGGAGTCCCACAAGCCAACCAAGCTTGATAGGACTCCTTCTTCAGCTTAATGGCCCCCCTCACCACTGGTGTCCACCACTTGGTTCGGGGGTTGCCACCACGAGATGCACCGACCACCTTGCGGCCGCAGCTCTGGGCTGCCGCTTCAACAACAGAGGTGGAGAACATGGCCCATTCAGACTCCATGTCTCCAGACTCCCTCGGAATGTGGTTGAAGTTCTTCCGGAGGTGGGAGTTGAAAACCTCCCGGACAGGGGCCTCAGCCAGACGCTCCCAGCACACCCTCACTATACGTTTGGGTCTACCAGGTCTGAATGGCTTCCTCCCCTGCCATCGGATCCAACTCACCACCAGGTGGTGATCAGTTGACAGCTCTGCACCTCTCTTTACTCGGGTGTCCAAGACATACGGTCGCAGGTCTGATGATACGATAACAAAATCGATCATCGACCTGCGGCCTAGGGTGTCCTGGTGCCAGGTGCACATATGGACACCCTTATGCTTGAACATGGTGTTCGTTATAGACAGACTGTGGTTAGCACAGAAGTCCAATAACTGAACACCACTCGGGTTCAGATCGGGCAGGCCGTTCCTCCCAATCACCCCCCTCCAGGTTTCACTGTCGTTGCCCACGTGCGCATTGAAGTCCCCCAGTAGGACAATGGAGTCTCCAGGAGGAGCACCCTCCAGCACCCCAGTCACAGACTCCAAAAAGGGTGGGTACTCTGAAACATCATTTGGTGCATAGGCACAAATGATGGTCAGGACCCGTTTCCCAACCCGAAGGCGCAGGGAAGCAACCCTTTCGTCCACCGGGGAAAACTCCAATATAGAGGCAGCAAGGTGGGGCGATACAAGAATACCTACCCCTGCTCGTCGCCTCTCGCCCGGGGCAACTCCAGAAAAGGCCAAGCTCCAGCCCCTCTCCAGGAGACTGGTTCCGGAACCGGAGCTGTGTGTTGAGGTGAGGCCGACTATATCTAGCCGGTATCGCTCAATCTCGTACACCAGCTCAGGCTCCTTCCCCACCAGAGAGGTGACATTCCACGTACCAAAAGCCAGTTTAGAAAGCTTGGGATCAGTCCGCCAAGGTCTCCGCCTTTGACTGCCACCTAATCCACATAGCACCGGACTTCCATGATCCCTCCTGCAGGTGGTGAACCTACTGGAGGGCGGACCCATGTAACTCCTTCGGGCTGAGCCCGGCCGGGTCCCATGGGTGGAAACCCGGCCACCAGACGCTAGCCTTCGAGCCCCTCCCCCAGGCCTGGCTCCAGGGTGGGGCCCCGGTAACCCCATACCGGGCGGGGTACACTGAATCCTTGATATACAATTTATCATGAGAGTCTGTTGGATCGTTCTTCGTCTGGCCCTTCACCCAGGACCAGTTTGTCTTGGGAGACCCTATCAGAGGCAAATTGCCCCGGACAACATAGCTCCTGGGATCACTGGGGCACGCAAACCCCCCCACCACGATAAGGTGACGATCCATGAGGGGGGGGTAACCTTCACATATAAAAAAGAGACATCTGCAAAAACTTCAGAGGTTTATTGTCAGTGCAATTCCCAGTGCAATACTACATGAATGCATGTATAGTACATTGTTGTTACAGCCTAAGCCACTCCTTCTTCATCCTCCCAATCACCCCAACTCTACTGCTTTTAATGACGTAACATTAACTCTCCTCTGTAGTTTTCCAACTTAACTCCAAAATTTTTAACAACTTTGTACATCATAGTTTTTTTTTTTGTTTGTTTTGTTTTTGTTTTGTTTTTTTAATATATAATACAATCTATATTTTGTAAACTTACTATTTACTTCAAGTCAGTCAGATGCCTGTGCAAATGCTTAATTATTCTACCTTATATTTTGTTCATGCTTAGCTCCCACCAGTCTCTTCTTCTTCTTTGATCTTCTTGATGAACTCCTGCGCCTCCTCTGGGGTCTTGAAAATGTGGGTTCTGCCCTCATACGTGGTCAGCAGTCTCGCAGGATAGATTACACCATGACGAATCCCAAGGTTGCGCAGCTCCTTACGTACGGGATCAAACTGCTTCCTCAATTGCTGGATTCCTGTGGCCAAATCTGGGTAGAACCGCACCTGCTGGTCCTGGTGTTTAATCTCTCCTTTAGCACGTGCAGCGTTGAAGATCTTCATCCTGTCTCTGTTGCTAAGAAACTTCATAATTAAGGTCCTCGGCGGTCCCTTATCTCTCCGTGGGCCAATACGATGTGCTTTTTCCAGAACCACTGCTGATTGCAACTCCTCGCTGCCCAGCACCTCCGGAATCCACTTTTCCAGAAAGGAACATACGTCCCGACCTTCTGATTCCTCTGGAAGACCCACCAGCCTCAAATTATTCTGTCTCGACCGAGATTCCAAATCCAAAATATTATCTTCCAGAGATTTATTTTTTTTTTCCAAAGTGCGCACCTTTAATTGAAGACGGGTGACGTCATCTTCAGCACTAGCGAGACGGAGCTCCATCTGCGCCGTTCGTTCTACACAGTCACCCAATTCCTTTCTTATTCCTTCCAACGCTGTCATAATCCCATCAAATCTAGAGGAAAAGTCCGCTCTCATTGAACTCATGGCAGCCATCAGCGCATCTGCGCCATTCCCCGCAAACATCGCACCGCCGCCAGCTTCCTCCGCCATATATGGAGTTTTGTTTGCTGCGTCACAGACCTGAAAGTCCGTTAATTTGGACTGTTTCGGCGGCTCGCTTTTTCCTTTTCCTGGTTTTCCAGCCTTAGGCTTCGCCGACATATCCTCGCCCAAATGCTGGGATACGTTCTGTCCCAAATGAGAGAGTTATTTGCCGATTTTTTTTCTCCAGGAGCAGAGCAGAGCGAGACACGTCCGTCCTACGTGGCAGCCATAACCGGAAGTTCCCTGGCTCCTAGTTAGTGAACATGGCACGTGATGACACACAAGAACAGTGTCAGCTTGGGTTTAATGTTTTGCTTACACCAAAACGACAGCAGCTTCCTTCTCTCGAATTCAAACAGCGCACAGTGGTTGATTGACAGTGCAGCCATTAAAGAAAATGGTCTGCTCCTAGCTGTCTCAGCAGGGCTGGACTGGGACAAAAATCATCCCTGGCATTTCTGGTCCAATTTGTTAAGTAGCAACATTCAACCATCACACTTAATGGTCTAACAGAGGTCAGAATGAGCCCACTTTTGCCCTTAACAAGTAAATCCCTAGTTTGAAAGAAAGAAAGAACTTTATCTATTTTGTATAAATATTTTGTCATAATTTTAAAGTCTAAAAATTTTCCAAAGGTGCAAAACTTTGAGAAAAAGCCACACAATTACAAGGAAAAAAATGCATCACAAACATATATACAATAAAAGCTTCAAATTTACTAGAATAACAAACAAATTTATAGGGATGACTGCCCATTTATTTAAAATATGTACTAAATTCATGATCAAAAAAAATGCAAAATTACAAGAACAAACTTGAATTTAAGATAAAAGTTACAAATTCATGACAAAAGTTGCAAATTTATGAGGGAAAATTTCACATATGTACAATTAGTCACAAGAGAAATGTAGCTCGTTTGCAATAATTAAAAAAAATCAGTGGAAAGATGATGGAAAGTTATTGAGGCAAAAATGCAAAGATGCCAGTTTATGACACAAAAGTCACAAATTCAACAAAAAAAAAGTCAATCCATGAGCAAAAATTTTTTCACGAAGATTCAGATTTCATGAAGTTTCTTAAAAAGTCTATAATTTAAAAAGAATAAAAACAATCATAAGACAAAGTAGGTAATTTATGAGAACTCTCCAAATTCACATAAAAATTTCCACATTTTCAATTTTAAAAAATCTCTAATTTAGGTGATAGAGTAGCCTGAAACTGTACACAAGTAAATGTAGATTATCTTTATATATTATCACTCAAATATAGTCATGTGAAAAAATTAGGACACCTGTATAAGCCTGTGTGCTTTTTTAACATATTTGGACATATGGATATTTAATATCAATGTTAAAAATACTGGGAGATTCATGTAATGCAACTAAACAATTAAAAATGAATTAAAGACTTTGTAGAAATTTTCTGTAAAATGTAATTCTAAACAAATAATGAGGAATAAATTAGGACACCCCCACATTCATTCCCACTAAAATAAATGTAAAAAAAAATGCAAATAAAAACAAAAACAAGGTTAGACATAGATATGTGAACATTTATTAATAAAGAACTGAATATTTAATGGGGTGTCCTAATTTTTTCACATGACTATAGATGAGAGTAGTTCCCCCAAAATAGTTAAGAAGTTGCTGAGCTGTGACTTTAGTCTGGACAGTTTGAGGTTTTTATCCAGAATTTATGGTGGTTTTATTCTAAATTTACTACTTTTTCCTTGTAAATTTGAAAGATTTTTTTCACACTTGAATCAACTTTTTCTCATAATTTGTGTTTAGTGCTAATTTAGGGCTTTTTTCTTGTACATTTGAGACTTTACTATCATAAATTTGTGAGGTTTTTCCTCATAAATTAAGAATCAAAAATAAAATGAGCAAAGATGCAGCATTTTCTATTATTATCCAGAATTAAAACTTTCATATACATATTTTCAGGGTTCCCGCGGGTGCTTGAAAGTGCTTGAATTTTAATGTTGCCTTTTCAAGGTTGTGAAAGTGCTTGAATTTTGCAAAAGGTGCTTGAACGTGCTTAAAATTCTAAGTGCATTTCTTTCATAACAAATGACTGCCTGACTGAATAGTTTGACACAGTTGCTGATTAGATGGAGAAGTAAAAAACCCTGGAGAGCCTAAAATGAAGACTGTTGTGTTGCGATTGAGTCAGTCAGTTTTCATGTGTGACCGTGACCTCCGCCACCCCCTCGGTGCACGCTGTGTTGCAGCACTGCGTCCGTGTCATTAGCTTAGGACCAGCTCTACCAGTAGCTTTCTGCAAAGTCTGCAAAAAAGATGTAGGCTACAGCGTGTCATAATGAATGGGAGAGTCTGTGTTCCAAATGCGCTGTGGCAGTACTGCATGTTTGTTATGGCACCCTTATGCAGTAAATGTAGCCGGCGTTACTAAATACTTACTGTTAGTAGCTTCTCATTACTGACAATTTCAGCTAAAGGAAGGCTAGCCCTACACAGAGGTCGGCAGACTAATGAAAAATTGTGCTCAATTAAGAAGAAGCATTGCCTTATTAATAATTACCTAAATACTGTATATAGCAGCCATCAATAATGACTTGAATAAGAATAGAAAATTATCAGGTAAAAAGCTGCTTGAACTGGAACAACTTCACTGTCACCAGTTTGAGGGTTTTGTCTTAATTTCACAGTTTCTTGTAAATTTAGTATTTTTTTTTCCTCGTAAGTTTTTTCCACATCAGTTGGTAACTTTTTCCATGTAAGTTTGTGACTTTTTTACTGACGAAGCTAACCTAAATTGATTTTTCATAAATTTGAGGCGTTTTTCTTGTAAATTTGTGACTTTTCTCATAAGTGTTGCAAATTTTCTCCTAAATTTGCAACACTGTTTCTTATCTTTCGCAGCTCAGCCTGTATAGAACAATAATTTCAACATGGTCGGTGAAACGGGCCTTCAGGGTCTTAATTAGATGTTATCGTTGATGTGTGCACCATTTTACAGGGTGCACATTAATTTAAATGGTGCAGCACGGTGGCGCAGTGGTTAGCACAGTGGCAGCACAGCAAGAAGGTCATGGGATCGATTCCACCCTTGACCATCGTGGGTTCGATCCCACCCCCAGACCATCGGTGACCCTTCTGTGTGGAGTTTGCATGTTCTCCCCGTGTCTGCGTGGGTTTACTCCGGGCACTCCGGTTTCCTCCCACATGCCAAAAACATGCAAGTTAGGTTAATTGGCATCAAAACTGGGGATTCTAAATTGTCCTTAGGTATGGATGTGAGAGTGAATGGTTGTTTGTCTCTCTGTGTTGGCCCTGCGATGGACTGGCGATCTGTCCAGGGTGTACCCTGCCTCTCGCCCAAAGATGCTGGGATAGGCTCCAGCCCCCCCACGACCCGAAAGGATTAAGCGGTAGAAGATGGATGGATGGATGGATAGATAAATACTATCAGTGCAACTGTAGATAAAATAATTGTCTAAATTTTTCTATAAAAGAATATCAGGCAGGTGCTCATGCACTGTCAAAGTCTTCATGATTTGAAATGAAGCGACAGCTGCAGATGTTATTTGACTCGTAATCTCGCCCACTCAGTGCGACTACGCGCCATGACTGTTTTACTGTGTGCCATGCTGTTCCCATGAGCTGCAGTTTGCAGCATGAGAGTATTTAGGTTAATACACATACATCACCATGGCTCAAATGTTAGGACACATCTGCTCTTTCAGAATGAATATGTGGGTGTGTTCTTGCTGAGTTAGTATAAAATGTAATAAGCATTGAGTTTTTGCAGTATAATCTCCATCCATCCATCCATCCATCTTCTACCACTTATCCAGGGATCTGGGTCACGGGGGCATCAGTCCAGGCAGAGCAGCCCAGATTTCCGCCCGGTTCACACACCACCTTGATTCCCATGAGCCCTCCTGCAGGTGGTGAGCCCACTGGAGGGCGGACCCATGTGCCTCCTTTGGGTGCACTGGTTCCTAGACCTAACATTTTTCATGGAGATCTATTGGACTGCTCTTAGTCTGGTCCTGGGTGCCCCTACCAGGGGCACGTTTTCCCCGACAACATAGCTCCTGGGATCATTCAAGAACTCAAACCCCTCCACCACAATAAGCTGGTGATCCACGGAGGGGTGCAGTTTAATCTGAAAATGGATAATGCTGCTTATAACTCATCTTTTGATCTAACCAAAAGGTGAATTCTGGCACTTTTTTTTTTTTGCACTATTTTGTGGCACTAATGCTGTTTTTCACAGCAAAAGTTTTGTCTTAATTTGCATAATACTGTATAAAGTTCAATCAGCTGATTGATTACCTACCTCAGAAGACTAATTTTCATAGGAATTTCTGTAAAGAATTAATTAAAAGTGAAGTTACTGGCCAAGTAATATATTTTATTTGGGGAGTTAATTATTTGCCTCAGGTTAGATGGCAGCAAAGTTTGTTTACATACAGCAGACACATTTGAAAATAAAGCTTGTTTGACTTTATCTTCCTATCCTGTGTTTATGAAGACACTGTATGCCTTTCTCTAAAGGCAGGACGAATTATGGTACAATGATGTCTGTCTGTCCATCTGTCCACACGAGTTGTACAGCTAACCAGTCCCACAGTTTTCAAGCTAGGACATTTTAATTTCACACAGTATTTATGTTTTGAAGATGTGCATATTGTAGGGGGTTAAATGGTTTTCTGATTTCTCAAAATTTGTCCCACTTTGAATTGTAGACTGTTTGCTTAAACTGCTTGCAATTACATGGTTATTAGTTTTATTACAAGTCTAGAGTATACCGAATCTTACATTTGTAACAGATTTTTCGGTTCAAAGTGTGCTGCTTATGCACTATCAGTAATGGCTGTGGACAAGTGTATAATATACTGTGTGGTGGTGTTCTTGTTTGTAGCACAAAACCATCTGTTAAAGTAATAAAGGAGTGAAATTATAATTTTAAGTGTGTTTGTATAAATAGTATGTAATTTATCACAGCTGTAAGGTGCTGGGAAAACTTGAAAATGGTCCTTAAAAGTGCTTGAATTCTACTTTGAAAAAGGTGTGGGAACCTTATATTTTGTGTTCTCTGCAAGGGGAAACTTCCAAGCCTCTGTTTTAATTTTGATAATTATAATTTATAGCTTATTAAAATCATAAATCTATTATCTCAAATTAGAATATTTCATTTGGAGTTTTGATAAATTACTTTGCAAGCAGTATAAATATGACTGTCCCTGTCCAATCCAGTACACACCACTGCAATCATGGGAAAGACTACTGATTTGACAGTTGTCCAGAAGACCATCATAGACACATTCCACATGGAGGGTCAGCCACAGAAGGTCATTGCTGAAAAGGCTGGCTGTTCACAGCATGCTGTATTTAAGCATATTAAAAGAAAAACTGACTGGAAGAAAAAAGTGTGGTAGAAAAAGGTGCATGAGCAACATGGATGATCGTAGCCTTGAAAGGATTGTCAAGAAAAGTTTATTTAAGAACCTGGGGATGCTGGGGGAGTCACCACACACAAACATCTTCACGAAAGGGGCTGCAACTGTAGTGTTGCTAGTACTAAGCCACTCCTGAACCAGAAATAACATCAGAAACGTCTTAACTGGGCTAAAGGTAAAAAGAACTGGACTGTTACTCTGTGGCCCAAAGTCCTTCTAATGAAAACAAATTTTACATTTTATTTTCAAATCAAGTTCCTAGAGTTTGGGGTAAGAGTGGTGAAGCACAGAATCCACTTTTGCTTTAGTATGCAGTCTGTTGTGATGTGGGCTGCCATACCACCTGCTGATGTTGGTCAACTGTCAGTGCTGCTGTCAACTAGGAAATTTTAGAGCACTTCATGCTGAAAGGCTTTATGAACATGCTGATTTTTTTTTTCCTAGCAGGACTTGGTACCAGCCCACAGTGCCAAAACTGCTATAAAATAGTTTGCTGACCATAATATTACTGTGCTTGGCAGGCAGCCAACTGGCCTGGTGTGTGCCCTATAGATTCTCTATGGAATATAGTCAAGACTAAGATGAGAAACACCTGAGATAACAAAACAGATGAGCTGAAAGTTGCCATTAAAGCAACTTGGGCTTCAGTTTACAGCAGTTGACGATTTCTTGACCCTTTTCCCGACTACCTACAGTGGATATAAAGTCTGCACACCCCTGTTCAAATGCCAGGTTTTTGTGATGTAAAGAAATGAGACCAAGATAAATCATTTCAAAACCTTCCACCATTAATGTGACCTATAACCTGTACAACCCAACTGATAAACAAACTGAACTCTTTCAAGGGAAAAAATAAAAAACTTACAATAACCTGGTAGCATAAATATGCACACCCTTAAACTAATATTTTGTTGCAGCACCTTTGGCTTTTATTACAGCACTCAGTCTTTTTGGTTAGGAGTCTATCAGCATGGCACATCTTGATGTGGCAATATTTGCCCACTCTTCTTTGCAAAATTCTCCAAATCTGTCAGATTGTGAGGGCATCTCTTGTGCACAGCCCTCTTCAGATCACCCCACAGATGTTCAATCGGATTCAGGTCTGGACTCTGGCTGGGCCATTCCAAAACCTTAATCTTCTTCTTGTGAAGCCATTCTTCTGTTGATTTGGATGTGTGCTTTGGGTCATTGTCGTACTGAAATATGAAGTTCATCTTCAGCTTTCTAGCAGAAGCCTGAAGGTTTTGTGCCAGCACTGATGGGTATTTGGAACTGTTCATAATTCCCTCCACCTTGACTAAGGCCCCAGTTCCAGCTGAAGAAAAACAGCCCAAAGAATGATGTTGCCACCACCATGCTTCACTGTAGGTATGGTGTTCTGTTGGTGATGAGCAGTGTTGTGTTTGCACCAAATATACCTTTTGGAATCATGGCCAAAAAGTTCAACCTTGGTTTCATCGGACCATAACACAGTTTCCCACATGCGTTTGGGAGATTTCAACTGTGATTTTGCAAAATGTAGTCGGGCTTGGATGTTTGTCTTTGTAATATAAGGCTTCCGTCTTGCCACCCTACCCCATAGCCCAGACATATTGTCACATGTCCTAAATAGCCAGTACTTGCCAGAAATTCCTGCAGCTCCTTTAATGTTGCTGTCGGCCTCTTGACAGCCTCCCTGACAAGTTTTCTTCTCATCTTTTCAATTTTGGAGGGATGACCAGTTCTTGGTAATGTCACTGCTGTGCCATATTTTCTCCACTTAATAATGTCTTCACTGTGTTTCATGGTATATTTAATGAGTTGGAAATTCTGTTGTACCCTTCTCCTGACTGATACCTTTGAACAGTGAGTTCCCTCTTGTGCTTTGGAAGCTCTCTGCGGGCCTGGCTTGTGCTGCAAGATGTGATTACAAAAATGTCAGGAAAAGCCGACAAGAACAGCTGAACTTCAGCTGAACTTTATTTGGGGTTAATCAGAGGCACTTTAAATGGCAGCAGGTGTGTGCTGACTCCCAGTTAACATGAGTTTGAATGTGATTGGTTAGTTCTGAACACAACCACATCCACAGTTATAACAGGGTGTGCATATTTATGCACCCAGGTTATTGTAAGTTTTGTATTTTTCCCCTTAAAAGATTTCAGTTTGTTTATCAATTGGGTTGTACAGGTTGTAGGTTACATTAATGGTGGAAAAAGTTTTGAAATGATTTATCTTGGTCTCATTTTTTTATATCACAAAAACCTGGCATTTGAACAAGGGTGTGTAGACTTTTTATATCCACTGTATATGTCCTGACCGATTCTGATGACAGGTGATGGCAGCATACGATCAACGGCCATCATAAAGCATTTAGTTTTTGCCACTCTCCCAAGAAAAGGGGCCAAAATTTCTTATTGGTCTGACATAATGACCACAGAGAAAAAATAGTCTGAACTGGTCCTAAAACGGTCTCCTAATGTTCCATACAGTACCTTTAAGAGCCAGAGTAGCAGTTTTTAAGATTCTTGTGTCCCCTTTGGTTAAAAATAAGGAAAAATAGAATATATATAAAAATTTAAAAGAGGAAGACTTAACAAGGATAACTGGCCTATTCTTAATACCAGTAACAAAGCAGGAATGTGTTATCAATTGTGTTTCTCTGCATGTGTTTCCAGGCCCAAACCTCTGCAGGAGATCCCTCCCTTCCTGTGTCCTGACCGCAACAAGGTCAACTTCATCCCCAACAGTGGTTCTGCCTTCTGCCTCGTCAGCATCCTCAAGCCCTTACTCCCCGCCCCTGACCTCAACTTCCGCCCCGGGGTGGGCCTTCGAAGTCTGTCCCCATCCCTTGTGCCTCTGTCCACCCAGCCCTGCCTCCTGGAGGAGCCCGAGAGTTTCTGACCGCCCCCGTGGGCTTTAAATCAACACACACACACACCCTTCTGCCCCCACCCACCTACACTCCAGTGAAATCAGAAAACATTTGAGGAAACAGCCCTTCTGCTCCAAAAAATGCCTTCAGCATGCCAGCTAAGCTCTCTTTGATGTCCTAATTCTTGTTGAAAAAGCGCTTCCCACTGCCTCTCCTCCTCAGACGACTACAACGTCCTGCCTCCCTGAGTGGGTGTTTGCAGCTAACATTTCATTGCTTTCTTCTACCTTTAGTGCTGGTTGCGTTCCTTTTTGGGGGAGAGGAAAGGGTCGAAAGGACAAACTTTTATTTCATCGTAATGTACCATGGCGCCTTTCCACGGACATCTTTTTCTATCTATACTTGTTTCTCTTGATATAAAATATGCCTTCCATTTACGAAAAAAGGCCGCTGGTTTCTTTGGTGGCCAAAAAAATTGACCACAGAGGCTAATTTTGGTGCTGCCAGGTAATATCGTAGCAAAACTTGAAGGGTTGTGAAAAGGAGAAGTCAAAAATGTGCCTGATATTTTCAGCTGATTAGTTTCCCTAAACCAGCATAGTTCTGAGATCGTGTCTGATGTTTAGCTTGATCTCTACACTATGATGGCCACAGATATAGATTCACAGGACCAGGTAGAAAAAAAATCCCACCATTACAGGAGCCAATTGCATTTTCTTCTGCTTTAAAATATTACCTATAAAACCACAGTTTCATCTGCTGGGTGAGTTGTTACTGTCACAGGCCTCAGCAGCATTTAGAGTCATCTGCCCCGGCTGTTTTGATGCAGTGCTCCCACCTACTGTTGATAGTTGGAATTAATTGAAAACTACAAAGAGCTCCTTTGAGATGGTGCAAAATTCTCACTGATATATGGACCACCTGTTAACCAAACCCAGACATCAGTTTCGTAGGCCTACTTTACTTCCGTTTGGTGTTTTAGTGAAAGCTGGTACAAGGCAGTGCCTTTGCAGTGAACTGGTCCCCTCTGTATCTACGGGAAACACAGGCCAGGGCTATGATGTGTGCAGCGTGTTCAACCCGTGTCTGCTTGCCCGTCCTTCCCCACCACTATCCTTTGCTCACAGCACCCCCTTTTTTTCCTTACTCCACCACAGCCACAGACATGTTCCACCCTTTCCCATCTTGTTCCTCTCCTTTTCTTTCCCCCTCTCTGTCACAGTAAAACTCTTCTCCTTCTGACGTGCTCAGCTCGTGCTGAAATGTGTCCAGAAGGGTCCTCCTAAGATGTGCCCCCTCTGGCCTGCAGGGGCCTGAGGACAGAGAGACTGCCGACCACAGAAATTACGGATGGTGTTGATATTTTATTCCTGCAATGGTCTGGGTGGGGTGAATGCTGCTGCAGTGCATCGATTCAGACACTAGTATCACAATATTTTATCAAAAATTATTAATAAATGTGGTAAATACAAACTCAACTTTATAAGTACCAGAGTAATAAAAACCAATTGACTTCAATCCACTAGATGGTGCTGAGTGCTCACTGTCGGTGGTCAGCACAGCAAAGGAGTGACTCGTGAGATTTAGCCACGAGTTGGAACAGTAGGGCCCTACTGTCCTCTGAAGCTTAAATAAAAATTTCTTAAGGCTAAAAATTTACAAGAAAAATTGCAACCAAAAAATGAGCAAATTGTGTATCTATATATATATATATATATTTTTTTTTTTTTTTTAAAAAAAGGCCAACATAAAGTTACAAGGAAAATGTCTCAGATGTACAAGAATAGTCACAAGTAAATAGGAAATGCTAATTTGCATTTAAAAAAGCCTCAAATAGAAGCGAAAATGCAGTGAATATAGGTGTCTAAAACTGGAGAATAAAGTCACAAAACCATGACAAAAAAAATACAAGATTTATTCGAAAAAAAATCTCATTTGTTTGAGAAATATTGCATATTTACAAGGAAAAATGGCTTATTAATGTTGACTTCCTTCTTGGCCATTTTAGCTAGCTCATAAAGGTGAATGTGATGGCGTTGCGTCCTTCCGTCTGTATTTCATGGGAATCGCTACTCCTCTTAGGTAGTTGACCCAATGCTCTCCAAACTCGGCGCACAAGGGTCCCCATGAGGGTCGGCGTCCAGGTTGTGCGCAACGTCAAATATGACAAGATACTGAATACGCGGCATCTTCACCTTGAGCAGACTGAGGCGCTAAACGTGTGTGTGTGCGTATATATAGAGGCGTGAAGGCTGGAATTTTTCTACATTGGGGAACAGGGATGTACATTAGTGGTCAGGTGGGGGTGGGGGGGTTAGCAGCCTCTCTGTACTCCAGCCCCTTCCTCTTGTGTCCCTGTATATGTAATTACTACTTAACTGTGCCTGCTATAGTGAGATGGGAATGTACTGGATTTTGTAAATATAAAGGCACACAGTGTTTGTATTATCGACTGACGATGATATGTATCTGAATGAATCAACAAGTGTACGATATGACACCCCCCTCCTCCGCTGAGTACTGTGAATTACTACATGTCTCATTATTGTGAATAATAATGTATTTATTTATCGGACAGGAGTATAATTGGGTCTTTCAGAGAATTTTAACCCAGAATAGAGTACATCTTCCATCTCAGGTTGTTGTGCATAGGATACAAAAGATATGCTAACTTCTACACGTGCGCTCACGAGTTGTCACTACTGAAAAGAGAGCGAACAAACAGCTGCTGTCTATGTAGCCTCACACAGTGGAAATCCTGAAGGACTTAATCCTGTAGCAGAGTAGGTAGAGAGAAGTGTGTGGATGTCATTTTTTTTTGTGGTGACCTGATTTGAAGAAACAGCTAAAAATGGTGATGTTAAAAAAAAAAAAAAAAAAAAAACACTATGGAAGGAGTTCTGTTCCAAAATGAGAAATCCACCTACTGAACAATCAGCGACAAGTTCTTGTCGTTTTTAGAAATGTGTTTACAAACAAAAGGACACTCAAAGAGCAGATTCATACACAACAAAAAATATTTATTCCCATTTTTTTTTAAAAAGTGGATTAACAGCATTTTGGAATGAAGCTTGCTAAAAGATTAAAAAAAAATCAACACAATTCTTTGGTTGGTTGTCCAGTTTATTGGAAACAGAACTGCCAAGTTGTCATCTGTTAAACCCTTTTGAGTGAAATAATAAAAAGGCATAGTTGAATTAACTAAACATCTATGATTGAATTCAGAATACATTCTTTCATATGAAGTGTGTAAATTAAGAGTAAACAGTGTCATACATGATAAAGAGAAACACTAGCTTCCCTGATTATTACTGAACTTTGAACAGTAGCGTCAGGAAAGGAAATTAAAAAAAAAATTCTTGTATCGTAGTGAGAACTGTATGTTGTATAGAAGAAATGGATCTAGCTTCCTATCTCAGATACAAGACTAAAGTGACTTGAACCTGCAAGTTTATCTGAAGCCAGTAGGATGCAGCACATGTGGCTGAAAACTGAGTCCTGTCTGTTATGTAGTGGTCCTCAACTGTGCCATGGAGGCCCAAGACCCTGCAGGTTTTACCTCCAACAGGTGATTTCATTTTTCTTCCCACTGATTGCTGATCAGTGAAAAGACCTGCTGATGAGACTGGGTGGAAGAGAAAACCTGCAGGGTCTTGGCCCTCCATGGCACACGGTTGGGGACCACTGTACAAGATTCAGACCAAACTGCCTCTTTCTGGCTCCTAGTTTTGAACTGGCCATTGTGTTCAGACCAGAAGTTGCACTGGACTTTATAGTTATGTCATTTTCACAGACAGGGCTGTACAAAATTCTGTCAATTATTACTACCCGTCATTATATTAATATAAATCAGACACCATATAGCTTGGTTCTGCTTACATGTTCAGTTTTAATCATGAACCTGCTGGATACAGCCTGCTGATTTAGCATTTATTTATTACTTGAACCAATGAACAGAGACTGGTTGAGTTTTGTAATATGTACCATAAAGTGGAGAGGTGGGAATTACAAGTAAAAGTTACACCAGGTCGGTGTAATCTGTTGCAATGATAGAGCATCCAGATTTTTCTGTCAATGCTAAAAAAAAAATCTGTCAATTAATTATTCAATTAAAACCACCTCTGGTGCAGACCAAAGCCTGAAAAGTTGGTTCCTAGTGGGCACCAATAAGTAGCTGGAAATGTAACAAGTCAAAATGAGTTCTGTGCTGCATGATACACAGAACTCACGCTAAATATTTAAACCACCAGTTGTTAAATATCAAAAACAGATTCATCACTACTTCTCACAAGGGATGTCCCATTCAAGATTTTTTTTTTGTCACAGATCCAATCTGAGGCATTTAAAGTGACGCTCTGCCAAAATGAGGTTTTTTCCTCTTGTCAACATGACTAACTTGTTTCTTATGACTTACAAGATGTATCAAGAGCAAAATCACTCAAATGTGTCATGTCTGTTTTTTTGCTGTGAAATTTCAATTAAGCACCTCCCCTTGGAAAAAAAGGCAAGTTTAGATGGAGCGTTTTTGGTGACGTCACTATAACCAGTCTGCAGTGTTGAGCCAATCAGGACATAACTGTCTCTGGCCTGACTGAAGTTAGCCACCACGGCCAGTTAGCAGTTCTGGACAGCCACTTTGAAAACTTGACCCAAATTAAGATGGGTTTTACCATTAAACTGCTTTTATGGACCAGTGCAGTTTCAGTCATTATCCTGGGCCATCATGCATACAACTGGACATGTCCTTCTACCGATAAGTCTTTTTATCACAGAATTTATTCTGTTTTATGTAGCACTAGCCACCATTAGCCTTATGGGCTATGGGCGATCCTATTCACAGATCCTGGCATTTGGAGGAGGAAAAGTGAAAAGATTTTGACAACACTAAGACAATGAAAGTGTTGTTTTTTGTTTTTGTCAAAAAAGGGCATAAGATCCCATTTTAGACAATGTAGATTTGTTTTTATAGAGGATTTATATTCACCGGAGTCCATCTTTAAGGTGGAAGATCAGCCGATATACTGTAGAGTCACAATCCAATACTTAAATTTTCCGACAACACATTCTTGCAAACTACACACAAATAAGTACTTTTCCCCCCAAATCAATGCCACTTATTTACTTGGCAACTCATTACTCAGTATTCCACACTGCAGACATGTTGGCAGCACATTCCCTGCTGCATCTCTGGCGAGACTGACACACTGTGGCTGATGGAAAACAACAGACTTCTTGTTTGCCATGGTGATGGACAGACTGACAGACAAGGTAAGGCAGGAGTCTCCGTGGACCATGATGTTTGCAGACGACATTGTGATCTGTAGTGAGAGTAGGGAGCAGGTGGAAGCAAACCTGGAGCAGTGGAGGTTCTGTATGCTCTGGAGAGAAGAGGAAGGAAAGTCAGCAGAAGTAAGACAGAATACATGAGTGAATGAGAGGGAGGCAGGTGTAATGTGAAGATGGAAGGAGTACTGGTAGTGAAAGTAGAGTTTAAATACCTGGGGTCAACCATCCAAAGCAATGGAAAATGCACAAGAGAGGTGAAGAAGAGAGTGCTGGCAGGATGGAGTGGGTGGAGACGAGTGTCGGGGGGTGATTTGTGACAGAAAGATAGCAGCAGTGAAAAGGAAGGTTTACAGGACAGTAGTGAGACCTGCTATGATATATGGTTTGGAAATAGTGGTGCTGACAAAAAGGTGGAGCTGAAGGTGCCAAAGTGGAAGATGCTAAGATTCCCATTGGGAGTGACTAGGAGGGACAGGAGTAGAAATGAGTCTATCAGAGGGACAGCTCTGGTTGAGCGGTTTGGAGACAAAGAAAGAGAGGCAAGACAGATGGTTTGGACATGTGCAGAGGAGGGATAGTGGATATACTGGACAAAGGATGTTGAAGATGAAGCTACCAGGCAGAAAAGAGGTAGACCACAGAGAAGATCCATCATGTAGTGAAAGACTACATGGCCAATGTGGTGACTCCTAAAGGGAGCAGCCAAAAGAAGAAGAATGGAGATGAACCCAGTGACTCCTATATCGACTGAGTCACAAAAGCCTTGATCAGGCTTCCTATTCGATACTCAAGATCAGATAGGGACATATCTGCTTCAAACAATATTTCTCAACTCTGAAACACTTTTTACTGGTTTGTTTTCAATGTTTGGAAGTCCACTGTTCCAACAAAAGTTGTGACCCATTAGAATCGCTGACTGTAGAGGGCAGCAATTGGTCTTACCCCAGCTAAAAAAATAGACAAAGATGAAGTGTGACCACCTAAGCTCCACGGAGTGTTATTTTTACAGGCACACAAATATCACCAAGGGTTTAGCTTCAGTTAGTGCATGTAGATGTATTCACATAATAACCACTCAGGTAACCTCATATTCACAGCGCCGCATCTTCACTGTTCAATAAACCAAGTCAGGAACATTCAAAAATGTCAGATTCTGTAGTTTTCCCTCATTCACTTTGTTAAATATGCCATATAGTAACAGCTCTCCAGTGTTGACCCTCCAGTAAAACAAACCTGAGGATACTCACATCACACATAGAGCTTTAAAGTAGTTTACAGTATTACTTTGATATATATATATATATATATATATATATATATATATATATATATATATATATTATCTGGACAAGAACATCAAAAACATAGTTCTGCAGTATGTGATATAATTTGTAAATAAATAGATTTGTATGTGTCACATTCATGGACATTAATTTCTCCTTCTGAAACACTTACAGTATGTGGGAGAGTTAACAAAAAGATCCTTCACACACTTAACTTCATTCTGCACAGATGAGACTATTTTCACCTCACCCGAAAAGGTGGAAAAACACACAGAAACCTACAAAACAGAATTTGGACTGTGTGAGTTCTCACCACGCCTGTCATCTTACTCTGGTTCAGTTTTTACGGACTGCTATACATCATTCACAGTTAAACGTTGGCTTGAGACTGTTAGACTACCTCCCTAACACAAGAATGGGCATTTTATTACAGGGATCATCACAAAAGTAGGGTCGTCTTCATCATCCACGAACATTATTCCAGGAGTATGTATCATTGTAGCATTAGTAATCCTGGAGAACCATCATAAACTGCGATTCAACTGATGTCTGATGTGCTGTGTTATTGTATGCACATAACTGTATGCATGTTAATTTAGTGACGAACATCTTAAAAAATGAGAAAAATGTTAAAGCTCTAATAAAAATTAAATGATAACCCCGCTGGCTAAGTATCCCTGTACAGATGGCGCCATTAGTCAGCCATTCTCTGACCTATCAACAACTATTTGATAGACAGCCGTAAAATACAGACGCACATTCATGTTTCACTGAAATGAACTGCATCAACATGTTAGATTTAAAGGTACCCTATGGACTTCTGGAAACTCGGGATTTAGTGGCACTTTGTGGTTTCTGAGTGAGATGCAGTCCCATTCGATTCATGACGAGGACTGCAGGTTGGTCAAGACAGCTGAGGCTGTGTTGTGCCTGCACAGTACAAAGGTCAGCAACTGAGGAGCAAGCTATAGCTGGCTCAACAGAGAAGACCACGCTATCCTACGACTGACTCGTGCACTTGGACTAAATTGCAACAGCAAAGTACACAGAGAAGACTCAAGCGAGAGAGGAACAACCATCCAGTCCTGACAGCGTCAAGACAACCAGCTAATGTCAAACTAATGGGATTCATACATTAGAAATATGATAATTTCATAACATTTGTTGGAGTTGCTGTGATCTGTGGAGGTTTTACACACCTGTTTTTGTGATACCTGCCAGGTTAGGAGACAGTTTGCAGACTTCTGCAAAAACATGAACTCTGATCAGGTTCATAGCAATCAATGACGGACAGAAAGTGTAGTGGATTCTGCAGGTGATAATGATTATAGCGTAGAAAGGTCACTCAAACCTGAGTTTCCAAACGTTGCATAAAGTATCTTTAAAGGCAACTTAACCATCAAATCACTTTAAATTCACTGGAGTTACTGTGATGAACTTATTTAATGACTGACTACACTGTCAACTAATCAGACTTTAGTACTAAAACTAGATTTAGTATTTGCTAAGGTTAGCCACAAATATTTAGTTTTCATTCAATATTATACTCTTGATTCTAGCAGTGTAGATGGTATTGTTGAATTTATCTGTGTAGTTATGTTTTTCTGTAACTGCAGCTACATAGTCAGCCTTCTATGTTTTCCATTTACATGCATAGCATAACTGCATAATGACTTCTTAACTCAGTGTCATTAATCTAACGAGCCACTTTCTCCATTTTCAGATGATGTACAAAACAGTGATCAGTTGTTCCTCAACATTTAGTTAATGAGGAATGACGCTCAATCATGAGCACTGATTTTAGACATTACTGATATGCTATACCAGAAAATGCTATTGTTTTAAGTGATACAGACTCCTGGCACAGCTGGACCTTTTCATTGTGCAAATACAGGCTCAGCCACGTTACTGCCTATATTATTAATTCATCCAGTGTACATAACTGTTCTTCATGCGTGGCAACCATGTGTCACTGCATCAAAACAAGTGTTAGCAGTAATTATAAAATTAACATCCTGGTTTTGTTGTGGTGTGTGTGCCCCAACACCTCAACAATGCATTCAGATAAACAAAGGAAAGCTCACACCACTATCCAAAACTAAACCCATAACCCCAACATTCTCTTGGCCAGACACAACAGCAACTACAATAACAAACAGATAACACAAACCACTTCAGGTTCGCAGTGTGCAGGAGTTGGTGGCATCATGGGTAATGTTAACAGTCTTTTACAGCGCCGTAAGAACAAATGAGAAACTGAGGAGAGCTGAAATTGTTCTCCGTTTCCAGTGTAAACTATAATCTTCCAGACTGACACTAATAATGGTGTGTTTCTACAAGTCTCTTGTAAGATGCATGACTGTGGTTTTTCTCTGTTGTTTACTTGGTCAAAGACTTGGAGGAACAAAATAACCCCCCCCCCCCCCACTGCACACACACAAACATGTGACTTTAGGCATTGAGCAGCTCGCCCTCAGAGCGTCCGATGGCGTCCGGGTTGGAGAGGGGATCCAGGTCAGCGAAAAGGTTGAACCAGGCGGACATGTCTTTGGATCCTCCAGAAGCAGCTGTGAGCACAAAAACAGGTTTGTAAAAACTGTGTCAACAAAAATGTTCAGGACAAACATATTTAATGATTAAAAATGACATTTTGATTTATTTGATATTATTTAAATTAGGGATGTCCCAATCCAACACTTGAGATCCGCTTCAGTCCTTAAAGGCCAAATGTCACGTAACAGGGTACTTTAAATATCTTGAAACTAGATATAAAAGGGAACCGATCCGTTCGGGTCTTGGTGCATATGCTTCAGTAACAACGGAATATTCGTTAATTTAAAACTGCCGCGCTTGGCCTGACACGGCCCCTGGAATCGCCTGGGGAAGAAGGCGGAAGTGACGAAATCGATTGTACCCTAGTTTGATGCTTGGGGTATTTCAATTGATTGTTTATATGGAGACTGGAAGGTTGAAGTGAGCAACAAGAAAGAAAAAATTAGATATTTCACCCATACCTTAAAACGGGACTATCAGGGACAGCTGGGTAATAAGGGACACTTCTCTGGGAAATGTTTTCTTACCTGTCAAGTGAGACGTTTTCGCCGTACTTCAACACCGTAAAAAGCGGCTATAAGGAACGGCGGAGCAACAAGGCACACCTCTCTGGGATCTCTGTCTGTTCCGCAACCGCTGCACAGTTCAACGTGTTAAACCATTGTCCTAATTACTTCTCATGGTAGTGAGAATAGCTGACGCTGAGCGATCAGCCCGCCCAGACAATTAAACTAATGAGTGACTCCACACTTCGAACAGTAGTGAGAATAGCTCCCGCTGAGCGATCAGCCCACCCCAGCTGTGAGTGATCACACACAGGAGTGCTCCTCAAGACACTCAGTTTTTTTTCCAGTATATTTTTTCTTTTGGGCGTACAGAAATGGCAATACGCCCGTTTTTGCTAAAATTGCATTTTCCCCGTATTTTCCTTAAAATATTTGACAATAACAACACGAACTACATTTAAAACATTTCCCAGAAAAGTGTCCCAAACCACTCTGCCGTCTCCCACAGCCGCGCTTGGCACCAAAATACGGCGAAAACGTCTCCCTTGACAGGTATGCGCCTCCATTTTCATATTGATCTGGTCAATTTCTTGACAGCAGCGGCTCTCCTCCACTGTAATAATAATGGCTTCCGAAAAATCAATATTTATGGGGCGCCCTCGACAGACCCCCTCCGGCTTCGCAATTCTGGAGGCGATTAATGTCCAGTTCATTGACATTTTCCACTGGTTCTGCTCTCTGGTCATCGTTGGAACTGTTGTCATCAGACAAAGCATCTGATTCCGTCTCGGACGGCTCGAACCGGTAAGGTTCTATGCCTCTGTCACTGTCTGAACCACTGACAAAAAAAAAAGACAAAAAAAAAAAAAGACAAAACTAAACTAATTTGTTCACAATCGCTGTCACTTTCCGTCATGATTGTCCAATGTTGATAAGTGTGAATGTGGATAGGCAGGGCAGCCAGGGTACAACTGGTGATGTCAAAAACATGGGCGTGGTTTGGACTGGCTGTCACAAGCCAGCAAGCAAGGTGGGGCCTTCACCTGGTGTATTTTGTGCAATTATGTAAATACAGGTGGGCGATATGGTCTCCGGTATGAATATTTGGTTTAAGCTATGTGTATTTTATCTAAATTCGTTGTCATTTAGAAAAAAAAATTACGTGACATTTGGCCTTTAAGGTACTGTTTTTTTCAAACTCTTAGCAGGCTTTCATGTGTTTTCCGCTGAGGAGAGGCTTCTGTGGAGCCACTGTGCCATAAATATCTGATCTGTGGAGGGCTGCAGTGATGGTTACCTGTCTGGAACTTAGTCCCATCTCCACACAGGCTCTCTGGAGCTCAGTCAGAGTGACCACTGGGTTCTTGGTCTCCTCTCACACTAAAGCCCTTCTCCCACTTGCTCAGTTTGGCCAGATGACCAGCTCGTCCAAGAGTCCTGGTTGTGTCAAACTTCTTCCATTTGAGTATTATGGAAGCCCACGGTGCTCTTGGGTAATCTTCTGCGCAAGAGTATTTTTTTTGTAGCCTTCCCCAGATCTATGCAATAGAACAACCCCGTCTCTGAGCTCTGTAGGCAGTTCCTCTGATCTCATGGCTTGGTTTTTGCGCTGATATGCATTGTCAGCTATGACACTTTGGATTACCACAGGCAGACTCCAATCAATGAGTCCAAACATCTCAGCAGTGACCAAAATAAATAGGAGGCACCTAAGTGTAATTCCAAGTGTTTTTTTCAAAGGGTCTGCATAATTTCTCAACCCACTGTAATACCCAGAGCTCTAACCTCTGACATTGACCTTGAGCTGAACCTGGATGCTGACCCACTTGTGGACCGTTATGAGTGAGTTTGGTGAGCATCGGGGCAAATGCCTAGGAGGAGTAGCAATTACTGTGAAATATTGACATTTACACACTTAAATCATGGTTGTACAGATTTAATTTATAACCGTCAGCTGGAGATCAGCTGGTCAAACCAAAGCGGATGCACAGCATTGATCTCCCCCAAAATGTGGTTCTTCTGCATTTAATGTGACTTTTGAGGTTGCCACATAACATTACTTTGTTTTTCACATCTAAAATAATATTGTCACGTTCCACTTCAGGGCAGTTTCTCTTTTGCTGTCGTATGTTCCACCATGTCAGAAATGCTGAGGACGAGGCAGAGGTGTGATAAATGAGGGCCACTGAAACTATATTTAACACCATCAACCACACTGCTACTGATAATCTGTTTTATAAACTATCCTGTCCAATCGTTCTTAGATCTTTTATCAGTGATTCTCAACTGGTGGGTCTGGTGGCCCAAAAGTAGGTCACAGACCAGTTTTGAGTGGGTCACGGACAGCAGGTCAATAAATAAATAATATTCTGCGGTTCAGTTACATCTGAAGTCGAACTTATCTTATTTTGAAAACAAAATTATTTTGACAGGTATGCGCCAGAGAGGTGCAGCTCTCTGGCGCTGTAGGCATGGTCCCCATCATTTGATTGACATTTACTTCAAATTTATGTTGCTATTCAGAGGTGAGATGGCGAAGCGCAAATATGACCAATAGTATTTGAAATGTAAATTTCCATACATTGAGGATAAAAAGGGACCGAAGCCGCCATGTGTAATTTGTAGTGAAATGTTTGCGCATGAGAGCATGAAACCATCCAAACTTAAGCGCCATTTAGAAACTAAACATCCCGCATGCAAAGACAAGCTGATGGAGTTGTTTCAGAGACAACCCCAGGAGCTGAGGACATCACAGAGATTTGTTGAGGTAAGCCTATCCCACTTTTGGTGCAGCGATGTGATGGTTGAGTATCCAGTTCTCGTCATTCATGCAGTCAAAATAATGCTGCCATTCAGCACGACCTATTTGTGTGAACGTGGCTTCTCTCCTTTGGTCCAGAAACAGACTGGACACTGAGCATGATCTGAGAGTTGCTCTCTCCACTGTCACCCCAGACTTTCAAACTCTGATCAAGAGTAAAGCACAGACCCAACTGTCTCACTGACTTCCACAAGTGACTGGGTAGGTAAAAACATCTCATTCTGTGGGCCTTTTTCATTTTGTGCAGTTTAGATATTTATTTTGTTCACTTTTTATACATGCAGTTGTCATGGTCCTCCTCAGTGTGTGTTGTGGAATGCAGAGATAACCAAAGAAGTGAAAGCTCTAATTTTGTAGCCTTATTTATTTTGTGCAGTTTTGAGATTCAATTTTATTTTATTCACTAAGACAGTTGCCTTAGTATCTTAGTCCTCAGTTTCTTAATAAAGTGCTCTGAAATGCGCTTTGCCCATATAAATAAATGTGTATTAATGTTTAAAAAATGATGTACATGTTTCCAAAGGCTATCGGTGAAAAATAAATTTGCATGCTTTGAATTCTATATATAGTGGATATATAAAGTCTACACACCCCTGTTCAAATGTCAGGTTTTTGTGATGTTGTGGTGAGCCAGCACACGGCAGACTGACACTATTTCACACTCAGCAGGGCTGGAGGAAACGGAGGACAATTTACATACGGACAGAGAGCCCCAGGGGGCAATCAGAACAATGGACTGTTGTGTATACATCCCTGGATGAGAGAGGGGACATCCGGGTGCCAGTTGGTCACGCTAATGATATGTGCTGACTGATATGTATATCACTATGCTAATGTGCCATGCATTCTCTCTGTCTGTATAACGTGTATAAAAGAGCTTGCGATACATGCCTCAGCAGCACAGTAGCTCACCGAGCTACAAAGCACGTTTCAATATGTTGGAGGAAATAAAACCTTGTACCCTTCCAGCTCGTCGCATCTCACCTGTTCTATTTTTTTTCACAATGTAAAAAAATGAGACCAAGATAAATCATTTTAAAAAAATTTCCACCATTAATGTGACCTATAACCTGTACAACCCAAGTGAAAAAAACTGAAATCTTTTAAGGGGGAAAAAAAAAACAAAAAAACTACAATAACCTGGTTGTGCGGCGGCATGGAAAAATAAGCAGCGATGCTGAGGTTTTAAGTTGGTTTTATTAAATCATACCGCCGTCACGAGCTCCGCTCCCGGCGCCGTGCATGCGCGCCGGGAGCGAGCCCAAGCGGCTCTCAGAGAAGGAGGACACAAAGTCTGTGTCCAGCAGCAGCAGTTGAGGAAGTGGAATTGAGAGAGCGAGTTACAGAACCTGTGCAGTATTTATACCCAACTCAGACAATACATCAAAGCGGATTCACAGCAGTTGGTACGATCAAAGGGACTGCAGAACAGGCATGAGACATTTGCATTTAAGAGACCTACATAACAATAGGCAGATTTGCTAGCCTCTGCTCCAGGTGCAGGACAAAGAGGTTACAAGGCACATCTACATATTGATCTCAGCCTCTAGGTCACAGTAAGGACAGGATGCATGAACACTATGCATGAATGGCACATTACATCACAATACATGAATGGCACATTACATCTCAGTAGTGCAGCGGGAAAAACCAAGAGAAGAGAGCTGACTGTCCTGTGTGTTGTGGGGGGGTTGAATCAACCCGCCACACGCTCCCCTCCAGAGGGCACGGCAGGGGGCCGAGACCTCGATAATCCATCTATGGGAGCGAGCTGTGGGAGAAGCTCGCTGCAGGCGGAGGGGGAGGGAAGGGGGGGGGGGGGTAGTAAGTGCCGGCAGGGGCGGTGAAATCGTCTGAGCCGCGCAAAAATTGCTTGCTGCTCCGCGACATCGAGGGGCTGTCCCGTTGCGCGTGCGGAGATCACAAGAAGAAAAATTTGTCTCTGACTCCTCTCGTGGCCATGAAGAAAAGCAGGAGCGGCGGTAAGAAAAAAATGAAAGCAGAGGGACTGGCGTGTTGACTTTAGGGCAGGCGCAACCCTAAAGCCTCGGGAACCGCAGACGGCTGAATTCCCCTTGTGTGCCGTGGCTAAGACCATAAAATCCAGTGAGCAAGTTGCGGGCCTCAGGTGTACGAGCAAGCCTGAAGGGCCAGTGTGCAGCAGAAGGAAGGCGGTCAGAAGAGCCGTATTTGTCCCGTGCGTGGTGCGCCGTCCTGGTATCTCCCCGGTGCGCGTGCGGGGGTTCCGTGCATGGGTGGGCCACAGTTGCATAAATATGCACACCCTGTTATAAATGGGGATGTGGCTGTGTTCAGAATTAACCAATCACATTCAAACTCATGTTAAATGGGAGTCAGCACACACCTGCCACCATTTAAAGTGCCTCTAATTAACCCCAAATAAAGTTCAGCTGTTCTAGTAGGCTTTTCCTGATATTTTTGTAGTCACATCTTACAGCACAACACATGGTCTGCAGAGAGCTTCCAAAGCATCAGAGGGATCTCACTGTTCAAAGGTATCAGTCAGGAGAACGGTACAACAGAATTTCCAAGGCATTAAATATACCCCGAAACACAGTGAAGCCAGTCATCATCAAGTGGAGAAAATATGGCACAACAGTGACATTACCAAGAACTGGACATCCCTCCAAAATTGATGAAAAGACGAGAAGAAAACTGGTCAGGGAGGCTGTCAAGAGGCCGACAGCAACATTGAAGGAGCTGCAGGAATTTCTGGCAAGTACTGGCTGTTTAGTTCATGTGACAACAATCGTCTAGGGTGGCAAGACGGAAGCCTTATCTTACAAAGAAAAACATCCAAGCCTGTCTATATTTTGCAAAAACACAGGCTTCTGCTAGAAAGCTGAAGCGGAACTTCATCTTTCAGCACAACAATGACCCAAAGCACACATCCAAATCAACAAAAGAATGGCTTCACCAGAAGAAGATTAAAGTTTTGGAATGGCCCAGCCAGAGTCCGGACCTGAATCTGATCGAACATCTGTGGGGTGATCTGAAGAAGGCTCTGCACAGGAGATGCCCTCGCAATCTGACAGATCTGGAGCATTTTTGCAAAGAAGAGTGAGCAAATATTGCCACATCAAGATGGGCCACACTGACAGACTCCTACCCAAAAAGACTGAGTGCTGTAATAAAAGCCAAAGGTGCTGCAACAAAGTATTAGTTTAAGGGTGTGCATATTTATGCAACCAGGTTATTATAAGTTTTATTTTTTTCCCCTTAAAAGATTTCAGTTTGTTTTTCAATTGGGTTGTACAGGTTATAGGTCACATTAATGATGGAAAAAGTTTTGAAATGATTTATCTTGGTCTCATTTTTTTACATCACAAAAACCTGGCATTTGAACAGGGGTGTGTAGACTTTTTGTATCCACTGTAAGTGGATCGTGAGTTAATGACCATGGGAAAATGTGGGTCCCAGGGTGAGACCAGTTGAGAACCCCTGATTTATCTGATGTCATTTATTCAGAGGTGGGTAGTAACTAGTTACATTTACTCAAGTAACTTTCACAAAACTGTTCTTTTGTGAGTACTTTTATTACAGGTTACTTACTGTACTCTTATATGAGTACATTTTTGAAGAAAAACCTCTTCTACTCAAATACATTTGTTCTGTTTATTTTTGTTTTGACTTGAATTGAATGTCAGTCTTACTCAGGAAATATTTGATTTTTGACTGTTTCATTCACAACCTGGATTACATGAGAGACTACATGATTTCATACAAAGACATCTAAAAGGAAAACCTCACAAACCAGCACAAATTTATGAGAAAAAGTTGTCAGTAGAATTGTAATTTATCACAAAATACTGTATACTCAATAAAATGGGTAGGCTCACCGGGCCTACATATAATAATACTTTGTTTTCAACAAACTGGCAAAAAAAAATTGCATGGATAATTTGTTATGGGAGGAATAAAAGAACCACGTCACACAGCATATGCTACCAAATGCACTGATCACATCATCATACTCATCAGTCAATTGTCCAGTTACTTTGGGGAATATCTAACTAACTAACTAACCTGCACTTATATAGCGCTTTTCTAGTCACAAAGACCACTCAAAGCGCTTTCACTAGTACTAACCCTCTATTCTAAGGGCCTATAGGAAACAGATATCTAGGGACAATTTAGAACAACCAATTAACCTAACATGCACATCTTTGGATTGTGGGAGGAAACCGGAGCCCCCGGAGTAAACCCACGCAACACAGGGAGAACATGAATACTCCACACAGAAAGGTTCCAACCCCTGCCAGCCTGGGGATTCAAACCAGGAACCTTCTAGCTGTAAGGCAACAGTGCTAACCACTGCACCACCATGCTGCCCAATATGATAATATGAAAATTAAGTTATCATTTATAAACATGGCTGAATTGATGCTGAAAGTCCACATTTTAATCACAGTCTGTGTGTTCACCATTGCAGAGGATTTAATATCAACAGCAAAACTACAAAAAAAAAAAAAGTTTGTCCATTTCTGGACATAAAATTGCTACCAACGGCCCCGACAACAAGGAGATCATGGAGAGATCAGGCCAATTTCTGATCTTTGGGACTGTTTGGGGCATCTTTTTGTGTTTTGGACCAAGTCAAAACGTTGAAGAGACCATGGCAACTGTGGAGAACACTGAAGATCATTGATAGATTAAAAACTGGCCAGATCTCTCAACAATCTCTCAATGATCCCCACCCCTGTGTAAATGGGGAATAATAATGCTCATGAGATGTGGCTGGTGGAGTTTACAGATCCTCAAAAGCACAAGTACAAAAAAAAGAATATAGGTGGAAGACAGCTTACGATTCACTGCTGGACTTGGAGCTGGTTTAGTGGATTGGGTGGGACCAGGAGGAGGCTGCAGGGGCGGAGCCTGGAACATTGGAGGGGTTGCCCAGCCTGAAAAACAAACCAGGGGAAATGAACTATAAACTAAATAAAAAGTACCTCACATGTGTCAATATACAGTTAAAGCCAGATATTTACATACACTATAAAAAGACACATAACCTCTTTTTTCCCCTCACTGGGAAAAAAAATTAAATCAAACTAAACTTTTCTTGTTTTAGGTCAGATAGGATTACCAAAATAGTGATGATGATTTTCTCCATTATTTTGAGAGACCAAACTTAAAAAGTACATTTATCTTGATTTAATATGTTTCATCGTACAGGCATTTCCATTTTTGCTGTTTAAAACACCAAATTATTTTTTTTTTAAAGTTTGTTTTTCATTGTATAAAGAACAAAAACTTCTGTGCCCAATAGATTCCCATGATGAATAAAAAAAATCAAGGATTCAGTGTACCCCACCCGGTATGGGGCTGCCGGGGCCCCGCCCTGGAGCCAGGCCTGGAGGAGGGGCTCGATGGCTAGCGCCTAGTGGCTGCGTTTCTGCCCATGGGACCCGGCCGGGCTCAGCCCGAAGGAGCTACATGGGTCCGCCCTCCAGTGGGCTCACCACCCACAGGAAGGAACATGGGGGTCCGGTGCTATGTGGATCAGGTGACGGTCGAAGGCAGAGACCTTGGCGGTCTGATCCCCGGCTTCTGAAACTGGCATTTTGGACGTGGAATGTCACCTCTCTGGTGGGGAAGGAGCCTGAGCTGGTGCATGAGGTTGAGCGATACCGGCTAGATATAGTCGGGCTTACCTCAACACACACTCCAGTTCTGGAACCAGTCTCCTGGAGAGGGGCTGGAGCTTGGACTTCTCTGGAGTTTCCCCAGGCGAGAGGCGGCGAGCAGGGGTGGGCATTCTTGTATCCCCCCACCTTGCTGCCTCTATATTGAAGTTCTCCCAGGTGGATGAAAGGGTTGTTTCCCTGTGCCTTCAGGTTGGGAAACAGGTCCTGACTACCATTTGTGCCTATTTTTTTTTTTTTTTTTTTTTACTTATTTTGTACCCGTAGGTAGATTTGTTTTGCAGTCTGGTGACAAGCCACCAGCTGCCAGTCGCTGCGTGCGCAAGCGTCCCGTATCCCTAACCTGCATGTTTTTGGCATGTGGGAGGAAACCGGAGAAATCCCAGAGTAAACCCACGCAACACGGGGAGAACATGCAAACTCCACACAGATCACTGTTGGCCGGGGGCAGGGATCGAACCCACGATCTCACGATCCCCGCGGTCCCCTGGCCGAGGGTAAACTGTGCTGCCACAGTGCTAACCACTGCGCCACCGCGCAGCACCAAATGATGATTCAGGGTAGCCACCCTTTTTGAGTCTCTGACTGGGGTGCTGGAGAGCACTCTTCTTGGACACTTCATTGTCCTACTGGGAGATTTCACTGCGCACACAGGCAACGACAGTGAAACCTGGAGGGGGTGATTGGGAGGAACGTCCTGCCATATCTGAACCCGAGTGGTGTTCAGTTACTGGACTTCTGTGCTAACCACAGTTTTTCCTTAATGAACACCATGTTCAAGCATAAGGGTGTCCATATGTGCACATGGCACCAGGACACCCTGAGTTGCAGGTCAGTGATCGATTTTGTTATCGTGTCATTAGACCTGCGACCATATGTCTTGGACACTCAGGTAAAGTGAGGAGCAGAGCTGTCAACTGATCACCACCTGGTGGTGAGTTGGATCCGATGGCAGTGGTGGATGCTACTCAGACCAGGCAGACCGAAACGTACAGTATAGTGAGGGTGTGATGGGAATGTCTGGCTGAGGCATCTGTCCGGGAGGTCTTCAACTCCCACCTCCAGAAGAATTTTGACCACATTCCGAGGGAGTGTGGAGACATGGAGTCTGAGTGGGCCATGTTCTCCACCTCCATCGCTGAAGCAGCTGCCCAGAGCTGTGGCTACAAGGTTGTTGGTGCATCTTGTGGTGACAACCCCCAAACCAAGTGGTGGACACCATTGGTGAGGGGGGCCATTAAGCTGAAGGAGGAGTCCTATCGATTGGTTGGCTTGTGGGACTCCCAAAGCAGCTGAGGTGTACTGGCAGGCCAAGTAGGTGGTTGCTGAAGCAAAAACTTGTGAGTGGGAGCAGTTCGGTGAGGCCATGGAACAAGACTTTCAGTCAGCCTCAAAGTAATTCTGGCAAAGTGTCCTACTCAGGAGGGAGAAGCAGCTCCCTGGCCACACTGTGTATGGTGCGCTGCTGACTTCGACTGGGGATATCGTTGGGCAGTGGAAGGAATACTTTGAAGATCTCCTCAATCCCACTGATATGCCTTCCACAGAGGAAGCAGGGCTTGAGGATGAGGGGGACAACTCGCCCATCACACAGGCTGAGGTCGCCGAAGTGGTTAAAAAACTTTTAGATGGCTGGGCCCCAGGGGCAGATGAAATTCGCTCTGAGTACCTCAAGGCCCTGGATGTTGTAGGGCTGTCACAGTTGACATGCCTCTGCAACACTGCGTGGAGGTCGGGGACAGTGCCCTTGGCATGGTAAACTTGGGTGGTGGTTCCTCTCTTTAAGAAGGTGGACCAGAGACTGTGTTCCAACTTTAGGGGGATCACACTTCTCAGCCTCCCTGGGAAGGTCTATACCAGGGTACTGGAGAGGAGAGTCCGACTGCTGGTTCAACCTCGGATCCAGGGGGAGCAATGTGGTTTTCATTCTGGCAGTGGCACATCAGACCAACTCCTTACCCTCTCAAGAATCCTCGAAGGTTCGTGGGAGTTTGCCCAACCAGTCCACATGTGTTTTGTGGACTTGGGAGACAGCATTCGACTGCATCTCTCATGGTCTCTTCTGGGGGGGGGGGTGTGGGGTATCAGGCTTGTTGTTACGAGCTATCTGGTCCCTATACGACCGTTGTAAGAGTTTGGTTCGTATTGCCAACTCCCGGTCAAACTCGGTTCCAGTGAGAGTTGGACTCCACCAGGGCTGCCCTTTGTCACCGATCCTGTTCATAATTTTTATGGACAGGATTTCTAGGCGCAGCCAAGGAATGGAGGGTGTCATGTTCGGTGACCACAGAATCTCATCTCTGCTGTTTGCAGATGATGTTGTCCTGTTGGCTACATCGAGCAATGACCTATAGGTCTTGCTGGGGTGGTTTGTTACTGAGTGTAAAGTGGCTGGGATGAGAATCAGCACCTCCAAGTCTGAGTTCATGGTCCTCAGCCGGAAAAGGGTGGATTGCCCTCTCTGGGTTGGGGACAAGCTCCTGCCCCAAGTGGAGGAGTTTAAGTATGCTAGGGTCTCATTTATGAGTAAGGGCAGAATAGAAAGAGAGCCTGACAAACGGATCGGAGCAGCATCTGCAGTGATGCAGACTTTGTACCGGTCTTATTGTGGTGAAGAGGGAGCTAAGCTCTAAAGCAAAGCTGTTGATTTACTGGTCAATCTACGTTCCTACCCTTACCTATGGTCATGAGCTTTGGGTAATGACTGAAAGAATGAGATCGCGGATACAAGCGGTTGAAAAGAGCTTTTTCCGTAGGATTGCTGGACTCACCCTTAGTGATAGGGTGAGGAGCTCAGTCATCCGGGAGAAGCTCAGAGTAGAACTGCTGCTCCCCCACATCAAAAGGAGTCAGTTGAGGTGGTTTGGGCATCTGATCAGGATGCCTCCCATTTGAGGAGTTTTGGGCATGTCCCACTGGGAGGAGACCCCGGGGCAGACCCAGGACACGCTGGAGAGATTATGCCTCCCAGCTGGCCTGGGAACATCTTGGTATCCTCTCTGAAGAGCTGAAGCAGGGGGGGTGGGGAGAGGGAAGTCTGGGCTTCTCTGCTTGAGCTGCTCCCTCCACAACCCGGACCTCCGGAAAAGCGGTAGAAAATGGATGAATGGATGGATTTTCTGTGCTCAAATAAATGTGTAAACATCAGATAGCACTTATATAAGAATGAATCTGTACACTAGATGCAACAAAAAAAAATAACTGGAAAAAAAATCTTTTTCCCTCATTTGTTGGAATGAGCCAGCATGCACCAAGTTACAAAACTCAGGAGGTGCATGGCCCAGCAGAAACAACACAAAAGTGCCACATACAACACCATTTGTGACATCACTTCTGACACACACGGCTGTTCTTGAGGGCCAGCACATCAAGTATACACTGGGTTTGAGACTGCCTATGACACCGCTGTCTTGTGTGATTGTGTATTCTAATGAGTTGTCTGTGCCGCAGCGCCTTCATCACCCGAGCAGAACGCAGCATCTCTGACCTGCAGAACTTAGACTGTGATCCAGCAGCTGTGATGGCAGGAAGCCTGTTGGACTAGGCGGGTTTGAGGTTGGATGAGCTGATGCCCCACTACTCTCTGTGCTTGATGGGGGGATGCTGGGAGAGTCGAACATCCCGAAGGCATCCTGCCACTCTCTGCTAAATTCGTCACTGGCTCCCGGTCCTGGGCTGAGAAGGTCCTTTAGGAAAGCCATGTCACCTCGCTCGGTGTCTTCATCCTCTGGTCTCAGCACTATTCCACCAGAGAGTAAACTGTCGCCTAAAGATGCAGGAGGACAGGTGTTGAGTTAGAGATGCGGAAAAAAAACACCATAGGTGATATAAAATCTGACATCTCAGGAACTAGACAGAGTTGTGAAGTCAAAGGTTAGGTAAAGAGTTGAGGTTAATTAAAGAAGTGGGGGAGTGAAACAACTAGTGAGGATGAAGAAATCTGTTAAGTCATTTATTAACACGCAGCCTGGAATCAGTCGAGCGATATTTGTACAGGAAACACTTGCTAGCACCTGTCCTCTGAAAGGTGGCAGGAAACAGAAAGCTAAATTAGTCTGACATCCCATTTACCTCTTCCTTTTATCACATCAACATGACTTCATAGCAATTCAGAATACCTTGCACTTTCATCTATTCACATTTATATAAGACAGATAAAACCAAGCAGCTGTCCAGACAGAATACCAAAACATGACACTGAAGCAGAACAAAACCTTTTCATAACAGACAGGTGAGACAAAAAGGAAAATGGTTATAAAAGAGCAGCATAATCACTGGAACACAGCTAATGCTATCACTGACATCTGTGGTTTCCATCTTCCAACAGGCCAAAATATCTGCAAAGGTTTGCAATTCTGATTCCTCTCAGAAATGGTCTTCTGATGAAGGCAAGGCTTCATGATTTAAAGCTGCAGTAGGCAGAATAATACTAATTAGAGAGTCATTGCCATTTTTACAAATCTTTTATCTCCCCATTTCAAACTCAGCGCAGATCAGTGGTTGATTGGAATACACCGACCAATATACAGCGGTGTGGAAAAAGTGTTTGCCCCCTTCTTGATTTCTCATTTTTTTGTACGTTTGTCACACTTAAATGTTTCAGATCATCAAACAAATTTAAATATTAGACAAAGATAACACAAGTAAACACAAAATGCAGTTTTTAAATGAAGGTGTTTATTATTAAGGGTAAAAAAAATCCAATCCTACATGGCCCTGTGTGAAAAAGTGATTGCCCCCCCCCCCGATAAAACATAAATTAACTGTGGTTTATCACATCTTTGGAAAACTGAGTTCAATTTCTCTAGCTACACCTGCTCTTAATTAAGAAATCACTTAAACAGGACCTGCCTGACAAAGTGAAGTAGACCAAACGATCCTCAAAAGCTAGACATCACGCTGCAATCCAAAGAAATTCAGAAACAAATGAGAAAAAGTAATTGAGATCTATCAGTCTGGAAAAGGTTATAAAGCCATTTCTAAAGCTTTGGGACTCCAGCGAACCACAGTGAGAGCCATTATCCACAAATGACGAAAATATGGAACAGTGGTGAACCTTTCCCGGAGTGGCCAGCCGACAAAAATTACCCCAAGAGTGCAGCAATGACTCATCTAAGACGTCACAAAAGACCCCACAACAAAATCCAAAGAACTGTAGGCCTCACTTGCCTGAGTTAAGGTCAGTGTTCATGACTTCACCAAAAGAAAGAGACTGGGCAAAAATGGCCTGCATGGCAGAGTTCCAAGACAAAAACCACTGCTGAGCAAAAAGAACATAAAGGCTCGTCTCAGTTTTGCCAGAAAACATCTTGATGATCCCCAAGACTTTTGGAAAAATATTCTGTGGACTGACGAGACAAAAGTTGAACTTTTTGGAAACTGTGTGTCCCATTACATCCGGTATAAAAGTAACAGCATTTCAGAAAAGCAACATCATACCAAGAGTAAAATATGGTGGTGGTAGTGTGATGGTCTGGGGCTGTGTTACTGCTTCAGGACCTGAAAGACTTGCTGTAGTAAATGGAACCATGAATTCTGCTGTCTACCAAAACAACCTGAAGGAGAATTTCCAGCCATCTGTTTGTGACCTCAAGCTGAAGCGCACTTGGGTTCTGCAGCAGGACAATGATCCAAAACACACCCAGCAAGTCCACCCCTGAATGGCTTAAGAAAAACAAAATGAAGATTTTGGAGTGGCCTAGTCAAATTCCTGACCTGAATCGGATTGAGATGCTGTGGCATGACCTTAAAAAGGCAGTTCATGCTCGAAAACCCTCCCATGTGGCTGAATTACAACAATTCTGCAAAGATGAGTGGGCCACAATTCCTCCACAGCACTGTAAAAGACTCATTGCCAGTTATCGCAACTGCTTGATTGCACTTGTTGCTGCTAAGGGTGGCCTAACCAATTATTAGGTTTAGGGGGCAATCACTTTTTCACACAGGGCCATATAGGTTTGGATTTTTTTTTACCCTTAATAATAAACACCTTCATTTAAAAACTGCATCTTGTGTTTATTTGTGTTATCTTTATCTAATATTTAAATTTGTTTGATGATCTGAAACATTTAAGTGTGACAAGCACACACAAAAAAAAAGAAATCAGGAAGGGGGCAAACACTTTTTCCACATCACTGTAGTTCAATGGTTGCTGCCCTCTATCTCAAAGAAGTTCATTTTGTCTTCTAAGTGATAAAACTGGTCTTGTTCTTCTATTGAGACTAATCTTGTCTGAATAGAAGAACAAGACCAGTTTTGGTTGCTGCTCTGTCCCCCATTTTAATGGACAAAGTTGCAAAATGCCCTTAACATTTTATATAATTACCATCATTTTTTTCATATCAGCACTGAAAAGCTTTAATATTTACAAGAAGAAATACTGTGTGTGTGTGTGGGGGGGGGGGCTCTTGCACTTTTATTTGGTGGGGACGTGTTTCATGTCCAGCACTACACAAGGTGGGAGGGATATTTTTCTTTTTTTCTCCAGAGGGGGCTGTCACAGAAAAGAGAAGCAGGGGATCACAGGATGTATGCTGAACCGGGATGCACAAATGAGCACAGAGCAGAGGTGAACCGGGAGACTGCCCAGTGCCAAACCAGGGTGGTGTCGGCTCCACAGCTGTCGGAGATTGTCAGAGCTGCTTGTAATCTCTGCGGGAGTGACTAAAAAAAAATGCTCTTGAAAGAAAGCACTCACTCTCAGCTGAGATATTTGTGTAACTGTGGCACACACAGTTGTCTGTCACAGCTTTGATATTAATCTGTCAGAATAATGACAGCCTACATGGTGATGGTGACACCTACAACATCGTACATTTATTCCTGTTGTCTTATTCAAACGTTCACCGAGGTGAGCAATGACCCACATCACTTGCAGGGTCATTAAGTCCACGTTAAGTAGCATGACTAACCCTATTTAGACAACAGAGGGAACCGGATTGCAGGCGCAGATTGAATGCGGGTATATAAATTTGAATATTTGTGAATTTCCTTGGTTAATCTCCTCAATTCTGTCCATTGTTTAGCTATATTGCTTTGGAGGTGGTGCTGTGATGAATGAGCTGAGAGGAAGCAGGAAATGTGTAGTAGGACATGAAGCAGACCAATCACAGCTGTTGCGTTCAGCGTCACTGCAACGAGTAGTTACATTTCTGGAGAGATGCATGTCAGGTTATAGGGGAGGCTGCAGTGTGGGTATGAAGTAGGATACATGGCTATGCTGTAGTTATGCCGTTGTTTTTATATGGAAGTATAAATCAGGCTTAAAATGTGTCATCTGGCCACATCCTGAAGGGGAGCGGCTTAGAACAAGGAAGGAAAAGACAGCTGCAGAAGGCATGCGAGTGGAATCAAAGTATCACATTTTAGTGCATTTTTTTCTTCAGTAGGAAAAGAAGACAGAGACCCTTCCACCTGGTAGTCGGCAAAGCTCATGTACAAAGAGGAAGTTAGAATCTCAAGAGAAGCAAAGTTGGGTATGAAGCAGAGACCCCAAGAAGCAATATGGAGTTAAAGTGAGGAGAGCTATGAGACGGCCAACCAGTTTACCAGTGGCAGGCAGCAGTGAGAGGCTGCCAAAGTCCTGCTGGGTCTGGAGCAGGGCATTGTTTGTGGGTGGTGGTGGGAGCTGTGGCACATCACAGGCCATGAGCATCAGGTCATCAGATCCAACCGACAGTCCTCTGAGGTCCTGCAGAGCTGGCGTCAGTTTGGGATTTTTTTGTTGCACTGAGATCATAAACGTGACACAGATCCAGTACAGAATGAGTACCAGCAATCCCAATCTACATGTTTGTCTTTAACAAAGATGGTGGATACACAACACACAGACACACTTACCAAGATCACTGGTCCCACTCTGCCCATCACTGCTGTTTGCAGGGTCTAGAAAGGGAAGAAAAAAATACAGATTTTGATTGTGAATTCCATACAAGGCACCATTAAGACTCCAGTATCCTGGGTGATGTGGAACAATCAATAGTATTTAGTGTACGGATTTCTGAGAAGCTGTTTTAGCCTACAGGGGCATTGCATACCTGCATCAGAGGCACTTTCTGAGGGTTTATCATCCAAGGACACCAGACTGCGGAAGGAGAAGTAAAGAAAAAAACAGACGGGGCCTTATCTTGCTGTGCAGGCACTTTTTTAGCAACGTAGTAGACACCATGGGATTTTAGCTGCTGGTTAAAAACTACAGTTTCAGGTAGACTATTTCCCCACATAGCTAACTAATGTTAACTATGCTCTATAAAAAACCTGCAGTAGGCATAATGCTTGCAGTGGGGGAAATAATTATTTGATCCCCTGCTGAATTTGTAAGTTTACTCCCTTACAAAGAAATGAACAATCCATAATTTTATGGGAGGCTTATTTTAACAAAGAGAAAAAGAAGATCAAGAAAAAAAAATCCAGAAAATAAACATCAAAAAAGGGATATAAATTTATTTGTATTTGATCGAGGGAAATAAATATTTGATCCCCTACCAACAAGCAAGAATTCTGACCCATACAGGTATCCATAAGGTACATCCTGTCCCTTTAGGAAAGCACTCCAAATCTCAACCCATTATGTCTATAAAAGATTCCTGTCACAGAATCAGTCTCTTCAATTCAAACTTCTCCACCACCATGGGCAAGACCAAAGAGCTGTCATAGGATGTCATAAAAAAGATTGTAGACCAGCACAAGGTTGGAATGGGCTACAAGACCATCAGCAAGAAGCTTGGTGAGAAAGAGACCACTGTTGGTGTGATAATTCGAAAATGGAAAAAATATAAGATAACAATCAATCACCCTTGCTCTGGAGTTCCATGCAAGATCACACCCCGTGGGGTAAGGATGATTCTGAGAAAGGTAAGGGATCAGCCCAGAATTACCCTGGATTTACACTGAGTATGGATGCAGTCCGTTATGGATGTGTTCAAGTCTCCGCAGAAAACAGTTCCCCATTCTCATCAATTTTCTAATCCCCACTTGGTCCAGACCACTGTGGAACGAATCCGGCTCATCAGATTCGGTTCACTAATGAAACATGTATACTTTTTAACGGATGTCGGATCCAATCCACAAGGAAATGCCATGGTATCTCATTGTATTTAATAGCTGTTTGTTCATTAAAAACAATTTAAGGATGGTCTGTTATTTTTTAAGGTCTACCCCTCTACCACTGTGTCATAACATACAAACACTTCATAGAATTAAAATTAACAGGCTACTTACATATTTAGAGTACAAAAATCCAGGTGGAGAGCCAGTACATCAGCTTCCTTGTTGTTATCACATGATTGCAATTGGTTCCCCTCGGTCTCTTTTCAGTCTTTCTCGAGCTCTTGCATTATTTTATATAATTCTCACACAATCTTGCATTCTGAACCCTGCTCTGATCCATGCCAGATCAAAACAAAAAATGGAGTGTGTGGGGACTGCCGCAAGGCCCCGTCTGCACTGCATCAAACTGCATCTGGAGTCTGTGTAAATCCAGGGTTACACGGGAGGAGCTTGTTAATGACCTCAAGGGAGTTGGAACCACAATCACCAAGAAAACTATTGGTAACACACTTTGCCATAATCGACTGAGATCCTGCAGCGCCTGCAAGGTACCCCTGCTCAAGAAGGCACATTTGAAGTTTGCCAATGAACAACTGAATGATTCAGAGAAGGCTTGGGAGAATGTGGTGTGGTCAGATGAGAACAAAATTGAGCTCTTTGGCATCAACTTGACTCACCATGATTGAAGACAGAGAAATGCTGAATATGACTCCAAGAGCACCATCCCCACAGTCAAACATGGAAGTGGAAACATTGTGCTTTGGAGCTATTTCTCTGCTAAGGGTACAGGAGGATTTCGCCACATTGAGGGGCCGAAGAACTGGGCCATGTACCATAGAATCTTGGATGAGAACCTCCTGGCCTCAGCCAGAACACTAATGATGGGTCGTGGATGGGTCTTCCAGTATGACAATGACTCAAAACATACAGCCAAGACAAAAAAAGAAGTGGCTCAAGAACATACACATTAAGGTCCTGGAGTGGCCTAGCCAGTCTCCGGACCTTAATCCCATAGAAAATCTATGGAGGGAGCTGAAACTTCGAGTTGCCAAGTGACAGCCTCGAAATCTTCAGGATCTGGAGAGCATCTGTAAAGAGGAGTAGACCAAAATCCCTTCTGAGATGTGTGCAAACCTGGTGACCAACTACAAGAAACATCTGACCTCTGTGCTTGCCAACAAGGGTTTCTCCACCAAACACTAAGTCACATTTTCCTTGGGGATCAAATACTTATTTCCCTCGATCAAATGCAAATTAATTTATAACCCTTATTTAATATTTTTTCTGTTTTTTTTTTTTTTTTGTTGATCTTCTGTCTTTCTGTTAAAATAAACCTACCACCAAATTTATGGACTGTTGATTTCTTTGAAAGGGGGTAAACTTACAAATTCAGCAGGGGATCAAATACTTATTTTCCCCACTGTACTTGTGAGTAAAGATGGGCAAAAAGATGAGCCTGATGTTTGATGAGAACACAGCTGAAGAAGGTAGGGTGAAAAATAATTTTAAAAAGCACAGACCATAAGATGGGAAAAGAAATTAGGAAAACGACTTACAGCAGAAGGGTGTTAAGTGTTTTGGCAGAGAGGAGAGTACTGAGATGAAAACCAAGACAGATGGTTTGACAGGGTGGATGTGTGTCTGGTGGAGTGGTTTCTGTCAACACTGATTTCATAATGTCAGAATTGTGTATATATGCTAATTTTGCATTTTTTGGGTTCTTCCCCACCTGTCTGTGTTCCTCTGAAGAGCCTTCTCCTTCTTATCTTCCCGTTTCTGAGAGCCTGACATTTGCTCCAGGGGGCCCCGGAGGTCCTGTAGAATGGAAAAAAAGCTGATACATTTAACATGAAATCTATCTGAACAGCTTTGAAATAGGCAGTAACAGTAGAATGACGCTGAGACACAGCATTTGTTCTACCTTGATTGTAGTGAACTGGTACGGTACATGTCCTTGAAAGGTCTCATGGATTTCTGACATGGCATGGGCTGTTTTCTCCCAGAACTGGAGAAGAGTGGTCTGATAATACAGAAAAGAAAGGAAGATTTTATTTATGGTGAAAACAAGAAAAGAAGGTTGTGTGTCCTTATACACTGATTATTATTGAAACCACATTTAAATATGTGAAGGAAATACTAAGGCTCACAATTAGCTTTGACGAGCCTCATTCTCAGTCGCGTGTCAGCACACCTACTGTCAGTTTTGATTTTTTCTTTAAATCAAAAAGACTAAATCCCCCCCCCCCCCCGAGACTGTAGCTTGAAATTTTAAAGAAAGTCGATGTTTTTTTTAACCACAGGCCAGCTAGTTAGATCTAAACCAGACCTCAAATGAGGGAGTAGCTCATTCCAGCCTGACGAAATCACCCCAAGAGCACTTATATCTCCTGATTGTTGACCTTGACCACAACCTAGACAGAGATACACTTGAGAATCATTGTGCATGAGTTTGCTGAACAATGGGGAAATTACCCAGGGGGAGTAACGATTTTTGGAAAATCATAAATGCCCAGATCTCCTGACCTTTGAAAATGACCCTGAGCACAACCTGGAGACAGACAAGCCTCCTCCTAGCCAATTGCCTACGAGGACTAACAATTTATATAAAATTATAAGCGCCAATATCTCCTGACTTTTGACCCAGACCTTGAGCGCAACCTTGATGCAGATCCACCTGAGGATCATTGTGAGTGAGTTTGGTGGCCATCAGGACAAATGCCTAGGAGGAGTAGCGATTCCTGTGAAATGTGGCCGGCTCGCCAAACAGAAAGACAGAGGGATGCTGCGCCACCACATTAGGCCCATTTGGCTTTGCCAGAATGAGCTAAAAAACTATTAACTCCATCAGGCAAACATACTTCAACAAAGGAATATCCACCATTTCTCTCCTAGACTGAGGATGAGCAATATGTGGCTTACTCACATCTCTGTATTCAGTTCAAATGTATTGCACCACAAGGCTTTTTCATTTGCAATGAGATAAAAAAAAAAAAAAATCACTAGATACAGGTCCACTCCATATCAGGGGTACTTAAAACAGAAGGTGACCTTATACAAATATCAACATTAAAAAAAGGACAGTGACTCTGCATTTTATAAATACTTTGGAGTCAATTGTCCAGAAGTTTGAACAACTGAAGTCAAACTGTCCATCACAGTATCATGACATGGTCGCCCACATTTACTGTATTTTTTTATATTAATGGCTGGCAGGTGCATGAAATTTGTTTTTCTATCTGCCAGAGAGGAATACACACTGAATTTTCCATTTTCACAACCAGTTGGTCTAATTTTGAAAATTTGGCCAACTGTAAAAGCTATTTCAGGTGTTTTCCATTGATCTTAGCTAACACTAATTCTAGCACGTGGAAAATCAGCAAAGATATCTCTAGGAAAACCCAATGAGATGAGAGAAACTTTCCAGTGACAAACCGAGAAGTGTCAAAACAACTGAGGTTGAGTCTCACTGACTGTGTATCCTATACAACCAGCCATTGTTGTAGCTGAAAATATGGAATTCTGATACCTCCCTCAGCGCACTTAATCCAACGTAATTAGATTCATGACATGAATGAGAAATGTCATGACAAATATGGCGTTATTAAAGACATCTGATTTTGTGAAGAATCACATCGGTAATCTCCTGCTGGACGTTTTAAAGCAATAGCTGCAGTGCTTCCCCTATGATTATATTGGGGGCGGGGCGCCCCTCCAACATCCCCCCCACCCCCCTACAGTGTCAAGTTAATCTTCTATCTATCTATAAATGCAAGGACTATGTGTTCCTCACATATCTCTCAAACCATTCGTCAGACTGACCTAAGATTTTATAAGTGCTTTGCTGAGATTATGAGGGTGTGCATCCCCGAGTATGGAGTTGTTCAGTCAAAATATGTAATTTCTATCGATAAAAGTTTAGCCATTACTCTGTCTCCTCATGCCCTGGCTTATGGAAGTGTGGGCAGAGCTTCGGATTGACTCCGGACTGATGGATAATATGCGGCATCACGACCAGTCACCAGAGCGCTCCATGAACAAAACAAGGAGGTGAAAAGTGACAAATTTCACGAAAAAAAGATAATACTTAAGATTTAATGCTTAAAAAATTATACCATAAAGTTGCTGTGATTACGCAGGTCAAAAGGATAATTCGGCATACGTGGAGAACACAAGGCACGCGAGCAGACTGGAAGGAGCGCCAGCGGGGACCCGGAGTCTGACAAAGAACACCGGTGTATCCAACAGAGGACATGCTGGGAGAAGCAGCAGCCTGACTGGCGGACCGCAGTCCTTCACGGAGAGGCAAGCCCAACCTGCCCGGTCAGTGGTAGACAAGAGTCCCGGCTGATGAACTGTGCGCTACCACTGTCCTTTGCAGGACTGTGAGTCCCCGATGGCGCTCCTCCTGCGCGAATATCTAAAAATTAAAAACTTAATAATAATACCGCCAGGATTATGGAGTGAAATGGCCGGAATGACTTAACGACCAAACAGGACACAAAAATGCCCAAATAACGAAATAAATAATTTTTACTTAAATATTTCCTAACAAATGGGCAGCACTGATGCAACAGTTGGAGTCAAACAGCTCCTTCTGCTGTGTATAATAATATTGGGTGTTTTGTAGTGAATTGGATTGATTACAGTTTTAAACACCTTTTAACAAAATATTGCTAAAATATAAAATGACGCACTATAATGGATCTCAAATATTTGTAAACGTGTCCTGCCTTAGTTTATTGATGATAGAAGAAATTCAATATTACACTGTGTTCCAAATTATTATGCAAATAGGATTTTAGTGACATAAACATTCAATTTTTTGTTTTTCAATTAAAGTCATGGATGGTATTGTGTCTCAGGGCTCTTTGGATCACTGATATCAGTCTCAAACACCTGTCATAATTAGTTTGCCAGGTGAGCCCAATTAAAGGAAAACTAATTAAGAAGGATATTCCACATTATTAAGCATGCCACAGGTTTCAAGCAATATGGGAAAGCAAAATGACCTCTCAGCTACTGAAAAACATCAAATAGTGCAATGCCTTGGACAAGGAATGAAAACATTAAATAGTTTACGAAAACTTAAGCGTGATCATCGTACTGTGAAGAAATTTGTAGCTGATTCAGGTTCACGCAGATAAAGGCATAATAAGGAAGGTTTCTGCCAGACAACTTCAGTGGATTAAGAGAGCAGATGCTAAAATGCCATTCGTCGTCGGCCTCCGTCGGTCTATGATGACCATGGAAGAGAATCCTAAACGTCTACTCTGCCGGAAAAGCACCGCCTGTGGCTGAACAGGCCGATGCGCGAATGGCAGTCCCTGTCACACAGGTCGCACTTGTGGGTGGTCTCCGTGCTGCTGGGTCTGTGGCGGTTCTTCCTGCGGGTCCTTTTTTCATCTGCTGTAGCAGTCAGTCTCTCTTCACCCGCCTTGAGCTGTCTGGTCAGGGTGCCTCTCCATTTGGAGCGGTCCATTGCAAGGTCCTCCCAGCGCTCTGTGTTGATCTCCAGGGCCTTCATGTCTTTCTTGCAGACGTCTCTAAAGTGCAGCTGTGGGCGGCCAACGTCTCTCCTGCCAGTTGCCAGCTCTCCGTAGAGGATGTCTTTGGGGATTCTGCCATCCTCCATACGGTGAACGTGGCCTAGCCAGCGGAGCCTGCGCTGCCTGAGTAGAGTGAACATAGAGGGAAGGCCGGCGCGGGACAGAACTTTTGTGTTGGGCACTTTGTCCTGCCAGGATATGTCCAGGATGTGGCGAATGCAGCACAAGTGGAAGGAGTTCAGTCTCTTTTCCTGCCGGGCGTATGTTGTCCACGTCTCACTCCCATAGAGCAGTGTGCTGATGACGCAGGCATTGTACACTGCCATCTTCGTCTTGACAGAGAGTTTGGGATTCTCCCACACTCGTGTGGTGAGGCGAGCGAGTGTGAAGGCTGATTTTCCAATCCTCTTGTTGATCTCTGTATCAAGGGAGAGGTTGTTGTTGATCGTGGACCCCAGGTACGTGAACTGATTCACGACCTCCAGCTCGTAGTTGTCGATGGTGTGGGTTGGTGGTGCTTCCGTGCCTTGCGCCAAGACGTTAGTCTTCTTCAGGCGGATGGTAAGCCCGAAGTCCTTGCATGCCTGGGAGAAGTGGTCCATCAGGGTCTGAAGCTCCTGCTGTGTGTGGGTTGCAACTGCAGCGTCGTCTGCGAACAGCATGTCTCTGATTAGAGCCTCACGTACTTTGGTTCTGGCTTTCAGGCGGGCGAGGTTGAAAAGCCTGCCGTCAGATCTTGTGTGCAGGTAGATTCCCTCTGTTGCTGTGCTGAAGGCATGCCTCAGGAGCATAGCAAAGAAAATCCCAAAGAGGGTTGGCACAAGTACACAGCCATGTTTCACTCCACTGCATATGTTGAATGGCTCTGAGACGTTGCCATCGTGCCGCACTATCCCCTGCATGTTGGTGTGAAACGATTCGATGAGGCTTTGCAACTTTGGTGGGCATCTTATCTTTGGCAGGATCTTGAAAAGGCCCTCTCTGCTGACCAGATCGAACGCTTTGGTGAGGTCGATGAAGGCGACGTACAGGGGCATGTTCTGTTCTCTGCATTTCTCCTGGAGTTGGCGGATGGAGAATATCATGTCTACCGTCGATCGCTCAGCGCGGAAGCCCCACTGAGACTAGGGGTAGACACGTTCGGCAAGCTTCTGTAGACGAACAAGAACAACTCGTGCGTAGACTTTGCCAACAACGCTGAGGAGGGAGATGCCCCTGTAGTTGTTGCAGTCGCTTCTCTCCCCTTTGTTTTTGTAGAGGGTGATGATCTTGGCGTCCCTCATGTCCTGTGGTACGGCACCTTCCTTCCAACACTGGCAGAGGACGTCATGCAATGGCAGCAGTAGGGCGGTCTTGCAGTGCTTGATCAGGTCAGGGGGTATGCCGTCGTTGCCGGGTGCCTTGCCAGCGGCCAAGCTATCAATGGCCTTGCTGAGTTCATCGATGGTTGGCTCGGCGTCAAGTTCGTCCATGGATGGCAGGCAGTCGATGGCATCAAGGGCTGACGGTGTCACGGTGTTCTGTTTGGAGTAGAGGTCGGAGTAGTGTTCCACCCATCTCTCCATCTGCTTGTTCTTTTCTGTGATCATCTCCCCAGTGGAAGATTTGAGGGGGGCTGTCTTGCTCTGAGCTGGACCAAGTGCTTTCTTGATGCCATCGTACATACCACGGATGTTCCCCGTTATGGCAGCGGTTTGAATGTCTTGGCTGAGCTGAGTCCAGTACTCGTTGGCACAGCGCTGAGCAGTCTGCTGAACTTTGCTTCTCGCAGCCCTGAGAATCTGGAGATTCTTCTCGTTTGGGTACTTCTTGTACTCAGCAAGTGCTGAGCGCTTGGCTTCAATGACGGGGGTCATTTCGGTCAACTTGGCATCAAACCAGTCCTGTGACTTCGAGGTCTTCCTCCCAAAGGTAGCCAAGGCTGTGCGGTGGATGGTGTTTCGCAGCTCTTCCCACTTCTGCTTTGCAGATTCTCCTTCTTGTGGTACACCAAGTTCCTTCTCAAAGGTGGAGGCAAACTGCTCAACAAGTTCTGGTTGAGCCATCTTGCTGGTGTCAATCCGTGCCTTTCCAGGCTGTCTAGCACGATGGAATTTCTTCAGCTGCAGCTTGACCTTGCAACACACCAATGAATGGTCTGTGTCACAATCTGCACTCTGGAACGAACGGGTGATTAGCACATTCTTCAGTGAGGTGCGCCTGGTCAGGATCAAGTCCAGCTGGTGCCAGTACTTTGAGCGCGGATGTTGCCAGGAAACCTTGTGTTGGGGCTTGGTCTTGAAGAACGAGTTTGTGATACACAGATCGTGATATGTGCAGAACTCGAGCAGCCGCTGTCCGTTGTCGTTCATTCTGCCCACGCCAAAAGGTCCAAGACAGGAGGGCCAGGAGTCGTGGTCAGCACCCACTCTGGCATTGAAGTCTCCAAGGAGAATGAGTTGTTCAGAGTTGGGGATGATCCTGACAGTTGTTGCGAGATTCTCGTAGAACTCGTCTTTTGCCTCTGGTGTGGCTGTCTGTGTTGGGGCATACACACTGACGAGGGTGACTGGGCCTTGAGTGGTGTTCAGGCGGAGGGTGAGGAGTTGTGCAGAGCCAGTGCTGCCCAGTTCCACCATCTTCAGCAAGGTGTTCTTCACTGCGAAGCCCACTCTGTGTTCCCTGTGTTTGTCACTGCCCTTTCCCTGCCAGTAGAACGTGTAGTCCTTCTCTCTCAGTGTGCCTGCGTCAGCCAACCGTGTTTCCTGGAGAGTGGCGATATCCACTCCCAGTCTCTTCAGCTCATTATTGATGATGGCAGTCTTCCTGGTGTCGTTGATGTCCTTGAGGTTAGCAGCGAGTCCTGTCATCATAGTGCGGACATTCCAAGTTCCCAGTTTTAGAGTTGGTCTCTTTTGTTTTATTGTCTTGCCTGGTGCGAAGGTTCTCAGCCTGCTGTTCGGACTTCTCCTCATCCCCATGCACCCAATGAGGAAAGCAAGCTGTGGCGGGACAACACCTTATTGGCTGGGGGCTGCCCAGCTTGAGGCGGACGGTAGCTGTCCAGTGAGATCCGATGATACCTCCCACCGTCGGGAACAACCCCTGGCGCCGCGCTCTATGCCAAGTAAGCGGTGGCTTATAACCGGTAACTGTCATTCCTCGTGTTTTGTCTACGCCAAAGGCGAAGCTGGAGTGTCCTCTCCAGTGATCGGGTGTTCTACCTTCCAGCATTGGGCGTTGGTAGGATTCAAGCCTGGGCAGGAAGATATGGAGGACAAGATGTTGCCCATGCAGCATGTCCCCCCTCTCCACGTCACTGATGAATCCAAAGGAACAGCAGGGCTGCTACAGTTTGGCACCAGCGCCGTTGCAGGAGCTGCCAGAACGATGTTGAGCACAACATAGAACTGCCTTAGGGGCTCCGACTCCGGATTTTTCCTCAGGGTTGACTCCCGAAGCCTTTCCCGTGACCAGGTATGCCGCAAGGCAGCGGAGGTTTGAAATCAGGGTTTACCTTCCCCTAGATGGGCTACCTTCCTAGGTTGACGAGCCACCATCTACCCGAAGCATCTGGTTTTAAGGCGCCAGAGATCCGCCCTCGCCCCTTCTCCTATTAGTAAATGCCATTACAAAACAGCAAACAGGTATTTGAAGCTGCTGGTGCCTCTGGAGTCCCACGAACCTCAAGGTGTAGGATCCTCCAGAGGCTTGCAATTGTGCATAAACCTACTATTTGGCCACCCCTAACCAATGCTCACAAGCAGAAACAGTGGGCCCAGAAATACATGAAGACTAATTTTCAAACACTCTTGCTTACTGATGAGTGCCATGCAACCCTGGATGGTCCAGATGGATGGAGTACTGGATGGTTGGTGGATGGCCACCATGTCCCAACAAGGCTGCAACATCAGCAAGGAGGTGGCGGAGTCATGTTTTGGACTGGAATCATGGGGAGAGAACTGGTAGGCCCCTTCAGAGTCCCTGAAGGTGTGAAAATGACCTCGGCAAAGTATATAGTTTCTGACTGACCACTTTCTTCGATGGTACAAAAAGAACTGTGCCTTCCGTAGCAAAATTATCTTCATGCATGACAATGCACCATCTCATGCTGCAAAGAACACCCCTGTGTCATTGGCTGCTGTAGGCATAAAAGAAGAGAAATTCATGGTGTGGCCCCCATCCTCCGCTGACCTCAACCCTAGTGAGAACCTTTGGAGCATCCTCAAGCAAAAAATCTATGAGGGTAGGAGGCAGTTCACATCAAAACAGCAGCTGTGGGAGGCTATTCTGACATTTTGTAAAGAAATTCAAGCAGAAACTCTCCAAAAACTCACAAGTTCAATGGATGCAAGAATTATACGGGTACCTGTAATACAGGTACATCTCAAAAAATTAGAATATCATGAAAAAGTTCAATATTTTTGGTCACTCATTTCAGAAAGTGAAACCCATATATTATATAGATTCATTACACAGAGTGATATACTTCAAGTGTTTATTTATTTTAATTTTGATAATTATGGCTTACAGCCCATGAAAACCCCAAATTCAGTTTCTCAAAAAATTAGAATATTAGATAAAATTAATTGAAAAAAATAGTTTTTAAATAGAAATATTGGCCGACTGAAAAGTATGTCCATGTCATACTCAATATACTTGGTCAGGGCTCCTTTTGGATTAATTACTGTATCACTGTGTATACTGTATCATGGACATACTTTTCAGTCGGCCAACATTTCTATTAAAAACTATTTTTTTTTAAATTAATTTTATGTAATAATCTAATTTTTTTGAAAAACTGAATGTGGGGTTTTCATGGGAAGTAAGCCATAATTATCAAAATTAAAATAAATAAACACGGGGACTTCCGGTTATGGCGGCCACGTAGGAAGACGTGTTTCACTCGGCTCTGCTCCTAAAAGTAAAAAGTCGGCAAATAACTCTCTCAATTGGAACAAAACCTATCCCAGCGTTTGGGCGCGGATATGCCGGTAAAGCCTAAGGCTGGGAAATCAGGTGGAGGAAAAACTGAAACGCCAAAACAGTCCAAGTTAACGGACTTCCACATTCGTGACAAAGCAGAAAAATCTCCAGAGACTATGGTGGCGCAAGCTAACGGCAGAGCGGTGACTGCTGGCGAGGGCACAGGTGCGGTGCTCGCTGCCATTAGCGCAATGAGAGCAGACTTTTCCGCTAAATTTGATGGGATTATAGCAGCGATTGAAGGAATGAGAAAGGAAATAAGCGACTATATGGAACGAGTATTGCAGATGGAGCTCCGAGTTTCCAGCGCTGAGGATGACGTCACCAGCCTACAATTAAAGGTGCGCACATTGGAATTAAAAAATAAACGTCAACTTCCGGTTATGGCGGCCGCCTAGAAGGATACGTATCACTCTGCTCTGCTCCTGGAAATAAAAATTCGGCAAATAACTCTCTCATTTGGAACAGAACTTTTCCCAGCGTTTGGGTGAGGATATGCCGGTGAAGACTAAGGCTGGGAAATCAGGAGGGGGAAAAATTGAATCGCCGAAGCAGTCCAAATTAACGGACTTTAAAGTTTATGGCGCAGTAGAAAAAGCTGCGGATATGGCGGATGAAACTAGCGGTGGTGCGGTAACTGCTGCTGCTGACGATGGCGGCACAGGTGCAGTGCTGGCTGCCATTAGCTCAATGAGAGCAGACTTTTCCGCTAAACTTGATGGGATTATGGCAGCGTTGGATGCAATGAGAAAGGAGTTGGGTGACTGCGTGGAGCGAGTGACGCAGGCGGAGCTTCGTGTTTCAAGTGCGGAGGATGAAATCAGCGGACTTCAAATAAAGGTGCGCACTTTGGAAAAAAAAAATAAAGATCTGGAAAATAGCGTTCTGGACTTGGAATCTCGGTCCAGATGGAACAACCTGAGGCTGGTGGGTTTACCGGAGGGAGCCAAAGGTCGTGATTCATGCTCCTTTTTGGAGGGGTGGATCCCGGAGGCGCTGAACAACGCGGAGCTAAAATCATCAGTCGTCTTGGAAAGCTCCCACCGAATTGGCCCACCGAGAGGTAACAAGGCAGCACCGAGGACGTTAATTATGAAGTTTCTCAGCTACAGAGACAGGATGACGATCTCCAACGCGGTGCGGGCCAAAGGAGAAATTAAATACCAAGATCAGCAGGTGCGGTTCTACCCAGATTTGGCCTCAGGAATCCAACAATTAAGGAAGCAGTTTGACCCCATCCGCAAAGAACTGCGCAACCTTGAGATTCGTCATGGAGTGATTCACCCTGCAAGACTTCTGGTCACATATAAGGGCAGAACACGCATCTTCAAGACCCCCGAGGAGGCGCAGGAGCTCATCAAGAAGATCCAGGAAGAGACTGGTGGGAGCTAAGCATGAACAGAATATAGGGTAGAATATTTGAGCATTTAACTGATTAGAAGCATATAACAAGATTACAAAATATAGAATGTATTACATATTAAAAAAAAAAAAGTACAAAATTGCTAAAAAATTTTGGAGTTAAATTGGAAAATTACAGAAGAGAGTTAATGTTACGTTATTAAAAGCAGTTGAGTTAGGGTGATTGGGAGGATGAAGAAGGAGTGGCTTTGGCTGTTCCTCGTGGGTGTGGAACGGTCGATGGCTATATCGGGAGACGGAATTTTTCTTTTGTTTTTGGGGGGATTGCCACAAATGTGGGAAGGGGGAATTTGTTTGTGTGTAGTTTGTAGGGTGAATGTTCAACCACTCATTTTTTTGCTTTTCTGTTTGAGCATGTTTACACTGCAAGGTAATCCCAAACTCCCTATTGATTATAAATCAAAGTGTTAATCTTAATTTAACTTCATGGAATTGCAGAGGTCTACAAAATTTAAAAAAACTTAAACAAGTTATGAATAAAATAAAAGACATGGGTTCAAAAATTGTGTTTTTACAAGAAACTCATCTAATAGAGGAAGATGTAAAAAGAATTAGGAGTAGATGGCAAGGAAATGTTTTCACCTCATCATTTTCATCCCGAGCCAGGGGAGTTATGACTCTCATACATAAATCAGTCCCATTTCAAGTGAAAAATGTAATTGGAGACAAATTTGGAAGATATGTAATCATTCAAGGATCTTTGCTATTAGAAAACATAAATTTGGTGAACTTATATGGTCCCAATATAGATGATCAAAAGTTCTTTGCTAATTTATTTCTTATCTTATCATCACTTACAGGGCAACATATAATAGCAGGGGATTTTAATTGTACATTGAATCCCGGTATAGATAGATCAACAGGACTGGACTGTACGCACAATGGATGTAGGATGACCATTAATCATTTTATGAAAGAATTGAAATTGATAGATATATGGAGAGAAATGAAACCACAAGTTAAAGCATACTCTTGTTATTCCAATACCTACAAGACATTCTCACGTATAGATTATTTTTTGATCTCCACAGAATTAAGGTCCAAGATTCAAAACTGTTTTTATGATAACATCGTGATCTCTGATCATGCACCTTGCTGTCTAATGTATGTAGATAAGAAATTGACAAAGGAACCAGGTAGATGGCAATTTCAGCATAAATGGCTTCAGGATGAGGAATTTGTTAAGTATATAGAAAAACAGATAGATGAGTTCTTTGATATCAATACTACACAAACATCAGCATGTGTAAAGTGGGAGGCTTTCAAAGCTTTTATTAGGGGACATATTATTAGTTATACAGGTTCAAAATCTAAGAAGACTCGAGAGGAGAGAGTCCAATTGGAACATAAAATAAAAATTCTTCAAGAAAGAGTATATGCAGGAAGAGATCCAAGGTTGGAGAACGAATTACTGATTTTGAGAGCTGAATATGACAAAAAATCAGCGAATAGAGCTGCCTCGAGTCTTCTAAGATTGAAACAATCTTTTTATGAACAAGGTGAAAAATCAGGAAAGTTATTGGCATGGCAGATTAAACAATTAGAATCTAAAACACCAATTACCAGTATTATAAGTAACGGACAGCTAGTTATAGATCCTTCAGAAATTAATAGAGCCTTTAGAGATTACTATGAAAAATTATATGATGCCAAAAATGAATCTGACTTAACAAAACTACATGGGTTTTTGAATGAACTATTTATACCGTGTATTCCAAATGAAAATAGGGAGATACTGGAGTCTAAAATTAGTCAAGAAGAAGTTGGGCTAGCCATTGATAATATGAAATCAGGAAAAAGTGCAGGACCAGATGGTCTTCCAGTTGACCTTTATAAAAAATTTAAGAATAAATTAACAAAACCTTTTTTGGAAATGGTTTTAGAAGCATTTCAAAATAGTAATTTACCATCATATATGAATAATGCCTTAATTATACTGTTACCAAAACCAGGTAAGCCCTCTAATAAATGTGAAAATATGAGACCAATAAGCCTATTAAATGCCGACCTTAAGATAATCTGTAAAATTTTAGCAAGACGAATACAAGAAATTTTACCAAGTATTATTAATCGAGAACAGAATGGCTTTATAAAGGGAAGACAAGGCTTCCATAATGTAAAAAGACTATTTAATATTATTTATTCTAATAAAGAAGCACCGGATACAGCTCTCTTATCACTGGATGCCGAAAAAGCCTTTGATAGAGTTGAATGGCCCTTTCTTTTTGAAGTCTTACAAAGGTTTGGACTTGGAAATAATTTCATAAAATGGGTTCAGATAATATATAATAATGCTACTGCAGAAATTCTAACAAATAACAATATTTCAAAATCAATAAAAATCAATAGAGGATGTTGACAAGGCTGTCCACTTTCACCTTTACTGTTTACTATGGCAATTGAACCTTTAGCGATGGCGATACGTCTACAGTCACAAATATATGGAATTAAAGTTGGACCAACAGAACATAAAATCTCCCTGTATGCCGATGACATAATTTTGTTTATGTCGAATCTTAAAAAATCAATTCCGACCTTGTTGAATTTAATAAAGAATTTTGGGGAAATATCAGGATATAAAATAAATAAAACTAAATCTTCAATATTAATGCTAAATGAGACCCAGAGAAATTACCCAGCCCCTGAGGTAAATCAATTCAATGTTGTAAATCAGTTTAAATATTTAGGAATCCAAATTGTGCCTAAGCTAGAATCAATCGCCAGTGTCAATTATGAAGCCTTAATGACAGATATTGATGAGTTACTTCAGAGATGGATGTCACTACCAATGTCGATGATCGGGAGAATTAATATACTTAAAAGTAATATCTTACCTAAAATACTTTATTTATTTCAATACATTCCCTTACCACCACCTTTAGATTTATTCTCAAGAATTAAAAAAAAGTTAGTGGAATTTATATGGAACAACAGGAGGGCTAGATTACGTCTGTCTTTATTATATTTACCATTTGATCGTGGAGGTCTGAAATGTCCAAATTTTATGTTGTATTATTGGTCGGCACAACTGAGGTCTATGACATATTATTTTTAATCAAATGATCTCCCTCACTGGACTGAAATGGAATCATACAATTTACCTTTACCTCTTCCCATATTCATATACTCAGATTCGGCAAAAAAATTACAAAAACAAGTTAAAAATCCATTTGTAAAGCATATGATCAAAATATGGTGTGAAGCTAAAAACTATTTAAAAGAACCACAGTTATTGTCACAATTTAGTCCAATATGGGGTAATCAATATTTTAAACCAGGGAGAGCGGACGCTGTATTTAAAGTATGGAATTTAAAAGGGATACAAAAGATTCAGGATTTATATTTGCCATGTGCAGAAAACATAATGTCTTTTGAAGAGTTGAGGATCAAATTTAATCTCAATAGAACACATTTTTTTAAATATCTTCAACTTAGAAACTTTATTCGATCAAATCAAAATAAAGCTCTCACTCGACCTATCTATTCATCCTTGGAAAAAATGTTGATGAAAGATAGTAAAAGAAAGGGTATTATTTCAGAGTTTTATAACTCATTGACACTATTTTCAAGTGAAAATTCACTGAAAAGATTAAACTACTGGAAAGAAGATCTGCAAACTGAAATTTCAGAGGAACAATGGGAATTGGCTTGTACAGAAGCTCAAACCAAATCAATAAATGTACGCCTTAAATTGATACATTTCAAATGGTTAATGCGGATGTATGTTACACCGGAGGAGTTAAATAGATATAACAAAAATATACCAGATACATGTACAAAGTGCATGGAAAGTAAAGGAACTCTATTTCATTGTGTATGGGAATGTAGATTAATAAGAATGTTTTGGGAAGAGGTGAGGGTAACAATTGAAAAAATAATTTCAAAACAAATCATATTGAATCCTAAACTGTTTTTGTTGGGTCTGTACCCAGAAAAGCATAATTTTAATAAAAGTGAAAGAACATTCATAGACCTCAGTTTGCTTAATGCCAAAAAATGTATTGCACTATTATGGAAAAAGACTCATAGACCAGATGTGACTCAGTGGTTAAGACAGATGTTAACAAACCTTCCATTAGAAAGAATAACATATATACTGAAATCAAAGGAAATTGTGTTTGAGAATATATGGAGATCTTTTATTGATTATGTAAAAAATTTAAACATAACTTTTGAAGAAGAAGGTGAATGATGTGTGTGGACCTTGTAAATTCCAAACTGGTGAACATAATATGTATACTTATGTGTTGGATTGTCTAGACTAAACAGAGGAGCATTGTTGAAGATCTGATTTTGCTGGTGGTTGTTGGTGTTTTTTAGTGCATTTTTTTTTGTAGTACTTTAGTGGTAGTGTTTGATTGTTTGTATCATGTTTGTTTAAAAAAAAAGGTTCAATAAAGATATTGTGGAAAAAAAAAATGATAACCATAGAAATGCAGTTTCAGCATTTTGATGATAAAGCCCATCGCAGCTACAGCCATTCACTGATTAAACCAGGAGCCATGAGAGGTATTAGGAGTTTTCCCAGTGTGCTGCTGGACAGTTGAGCTGATAAACTTCACAGTACAAAAAAAAGGGTGGACAAAGTACAGTATTTGCAGTCAGAGACAGCAAATCCCCCCTAAACCAGGGAAAGTTGTAAGTCTGGTGATGACAAGGCTTGTTTGGCCAAAGAACTGACACACAAGCTACTATTTTACTTTGAGATGGAGCTAAACACAAGCAAACTCAAACCCAGCCAGGAGAAAAGCAGAAACACTGAAAAAAATTGTGCTGTTTCACACTGATGTAATGCAAATATACGGTACAGCGGTGCAAAAAATCCACCTGTAATTTTTTGTTCACGCTGATCTGGAGCAAAATTTTGGCAACCAGAGCAGTTCTGTAATTTTGTTTTCTAAAGTGATTAAACATGTACGTTAGGAAAAAAAAAAAATAAACGTCTGGAAGATAATGTCCTGGACTTAGAATCCCGGTCGAGACGGAACAACCTGAGGCTAGTGGGCCTCCCGGAGGGAACCGAGGGTCGGGACCCATGTTCCTTTTTGGAAAAGTGGATTCCAGAAGCGCTGAACAATGCGGAGCTGCAGTCATCGGTCGTCTTAGAGAGCGTACACCGAATCGGCCCACCGAGAGATAATAAGGCACCACCGAGGACGCTGATTATGAAGTTCCTCAGCTACAGAGACAGGATGACGATCTCCAACGCGGCGCGAGCCAAAGGAGAAATTAAATACCAGGATCAACAGGTGCGGTTCTACCCAGATTTGGCCACAGGAATCCAACAATTAAGGAAACAGTTTGACCCCACCCGTAAAGAGCTGTGCAACCTCGGGATTCGTCATGGAGTGATTCATCCTGCAAGACTGCTGGTCACATATAAGGGCAGAACCCACACCTTCAAGACCCCTCAGGAGGCGCAGGAGCTCATCAAGCAGATCCAAGAAGAGACTGGTGGGAGCTAAGCATGAAGCATGAACAAAATATAAGGTAGAATATTTAAACATTTGCACAGGCATCTGACTGATCTGAAGCATATAGCAAGTTTACAAAATATAGATTGTATTATATATTAAAAAAAAACAAAAAACCCTACGATGTACAAAGTTGCTATAAAATTTTGGAGTTAAGTTGGAAAACTACAGAAGAGAGTTAATGTTACGTCATTAAAAGCAGTAGAGTTAGGGTGACTGGGAGGACGAAGAAGGAGTGGCTTTGGCTGGTCCTTGCGGGTGTGGAGCGGTCGATGGCTATAGCGGGAGACGGAATTTTTTTTTTGATTTTGGTGGGATTACCACAAATGTGGGAAGGGGGAATTTGTTTGTGTGTAGTTTGTAGGATGAATGTTCAACCACTCATGTTTTTGCTTCTCTGTATGAGCATGTTTATATTGCGAGGTAATCTCAAACTCCTTATTGATCATAGACCAAAGCGTTAATCTTAATTTAACTTCATGGAATTGCAGAGGTCTACAAAATTTAAAAAACTTCAACAAGTTATGAATAAAATAAAAGACATAGGTTCAAAAATTGTGTTTTTACTAGAAACTCATCTAATAGAGGAGGATGTAAAAAGAATTAGGAGAAGATGGCAAGGAAGTGTATTCACCTCATCATTTTCATCCCGAGCCAGGGGAGTTATGACTCTCATACATAAATCAATCCCATTTCAAGTGAAAAATGTAATTGGAGACAAATTTGGAAGATATCTAATCATTCAAGAATCTTTGTTATTACAAAATATAAATCTGGTGAACTTATACGGTCCCAATATAGATGATCAAAATTTCTTTGCTAATTTATTTCTTATTTTATCATCACTTACAGGGCAACATATAATAGTAGGGGATTTTAATTTTTTTTTTTTTTTTTTTTTTGTTACTTATTTGTACCCGTAGGTAGACTTGGTTTGCAGTCTGGTGACAAGCCACCGGCTGCTGGTCGCTGCGTGCGCGAGCGCCCTAAACCTACATGTTTTTGGTGTGCGGGAGGAAACCGGAGAAATCCCGGAGTAAACCCACGCAACACGGGGAGAACATGCAAACTCCACACAGCTCACTGTTGGTCGGGGGCTGGGATCGAACCCACGATCTCATGATCCCTGCGATCCCCCGGCCGAGGGTAAAACTGTGCTGCCACAGTGCTAAACCACTGCGCCACCGTGCAGCCCGTGCACCGTGCAGCCAATAATTGTACATTGAATCCTGGTATAGATAGATCAACAGGACTGGACTGTACGCACAATGGATGCAGGATGATCATTAATCATTTTATGAAAGAATTGAGATTGCTAGATATATGGAGAGAAATGAAACCACAAGTTAAAGCCTACTCTTGTTATTCCAATACCTACAAGACATTCTCACGTATTGACTATATTTTGATCTCCACAGAATTAAGGTCCAAGATTCAAAACTGCTTCTATGAAAATATTGTGATCTCTGATCATGCACCCTGCTGTCTAATATATGTAGATAAGAAATTGACAAAGGAACCAGGTAGGTGGCAATTTCAGCATAAATGGCTTCAGGATGAGGAATTTGTTAAGTACATAGAAAAAGAGATGAGTTCTTTGATATCAATACTACACAAACATCAGCATGTATAAAGTGGGAGGCTTTCAAAGCTTTTATTAGGAGGCATATTATTAGTTATATAGGTTCAAAATCTAAGAAGACTCGAGAGGAAAGAGTCCAATTGGAACATAAAATAAAAATTCTTCAAGAAAAAGTATATGCAGGGAGTGACCCAAAGTTAGAGAACGAATTACTGATTCTGAGAGCTGAATATGACAAAAAATCAGCGAATAGAGCTGCCTCGAGTCTTCTAAGATTGAAGCAATCTTTTATGAACAAGGTGAAAAATCAGGAAAATTATTGGCATGGCAGATTAAACAATTAGAATTTAAAACACCAATTACCAGTATTATAAGTAATGGACAGGCGGTTGTAGATCCTTTAGAAATTAATAGTGCCTTTAGAGATTATTATGAAAAATTATATGATACAAAAAATGAAACTGACTTAACAAAACTAAATGGGTTTTTGGACGGATTATCTATACCGTGTATTCCAAATGAAAACAGGGAGATACTGGAGTCTAAAATTAGTCAAGAAGAAGCTGGGTTAGCCATTGATAATATGAAATCAGGAAAAAGTGCAGGACCAGATGGTCTTCCAGTTGACCTCTATAAAAAATTTAAGAATAAATTAATACAACCATTTTTGGAAATGGTTTTAGAAGTATTTCAAAATAGTAATTTACCACCATACATGAATAATGCCTTAATTATACTGTTGCCAAAACCAGGTAAACCCTCTAATAAATGTGAAAATATGAGACCAATAAGCCTATTAAATGCTGACCTTAAGATAATCTGTAAAATTTTAGCAAGACGACTACAAGAAATATTACCAAATATTATTAACTGAGATCAGAATGGCTTTATAAAGGGAAGACAAGGTTTCCATAATGTAAGAAGACTTATTTAATATTATCTATTCTAATAAAGAAGCACCGGATACAGCTCTCCTATCATTGGATGCCGAAAAGGCCTTTGATAGGGTCGAATGGCCCTTCCTTTTTGAAGTCTTACAAAGATTTGGACTTGGAAATAATTTCATAAAATGGGTTCAGATAATATACAATAATGCTACAGCAGAAATCCTAACAAACAGCAATATTTCAAAATCAATAAATATCAATAGAGGATGTCGACAAGGCTGTCCACTTTTACCTTTACTGTTTACTATGGCAATTGAACCTTTAGCGATGGCAGTACGTTTACATCCACAGATATATGGAATTAAAGTAGGACCAACAGAACATAAAATCTCCCTGTATGCTGATGACATAATTTTGTTTATGTCGAATCTTAAAAAATCAATTCCAACCTTGTTGAATTTAATAAAGAATTTTGGGGAAATATCAGGATATAAAATAAATAAAACTAAATCTTCAATATTAATGCTAAATGAGACCCAGAGAAATCACCCAGCTCCTGAGGTAAATCAATTCAATGTTGTAAATCAGTTTAAATATTTAGGAATTCAAATTGTGCCTAAGCTAGAATTAGTTGCCAGGGCCAACTATGAAGCCTTAATGACGGACATTAATGAGTTACTTCAGAGATGGATGTCACTACCAATGTCGATGACTGGGAGAATTAATATACTTAAAAGTAATATCTTACCCAAAATACTTTATTTATTTCAATACAATCCTTTACCACCACCTTCAGATCTATTCTCAAGAATTAAAAAAAAGTTAGTGGAATTTATATGGAACAATAGGAAGGCTAGATTACGTCTGTCCTTACTATATTTACCATTTGATCGTGGAGGCCTGAAATGTCCAAACTTTATGTTGTATTACTGGTCAGCACAACTGAGGTCTATGACATATTATTTTTCATCAAATGATCTCCCTCACTGGACTGAAATGGAATCAGACAATTTACCTTTACCTCTTCCCATATTCATATACCCAGACTCGGCAAAAAAAATTACAGAAACAAGTTAAAAATCCATTTGTAAAGCATATGATCAAAATATGGTGTGAAACCAAAAAATATTTAAAAGAACCACACTTATTGTCACAATTTAACCCAATATGGGGTAATCAATATTTTAAACCAGGGAGAGCGGATGCTGTATTTAAAGTATGGAATTTAAAAGGGATTCAAAAAATTCAAGACTTATATCTGTCATGTTCAGATAACAATGTCTTTTGAAGAACTGAGGATCAAATTTGATCTTAATAGAACACATTTTTTTTTAAATATTGTGACGTATGCAGGGTTCACACAAAGAAAATGGAGCAAGATGGTTGTGATCAACGGGATATATTTTACACACACTCTGAGCACAGGCAGGAGGGGAGGTCATTCTCCCAGACCTCCGTTTAAATCATGGTTACACACACATAATAAATCTTGCCTATGAAATACTGTTGGGTAATTATAACGCAGTTATAATTACACAGCAGCAGAATAGCTCAGTAATAACATTTACTACACACACACAGTAACGTTTCAATTGTCCAAGCATGCTGGGAAACCCCTGCCCCCCTTAACATGGCCCCGACGTTACAATATCTTCAGCTTAGGAACTTTATTTGATCAAATCAAAATAATGCTCTCACCCGACCTACTTATTCTTCCTTGGAAAAAATTTTGACGAAAGATAGTAAGAGAAAGGGTATTATTTCAGAGTTTTATAACTCATTGACACTATCCTCAAGTGAAAACTCAGAAAAGATTGAATTATTGGAAAGAAGACCTGCAAACTGAAAGTTCAGAGGAACAATGGGAATTGGCTTGTACAGAAGCTCAAACCAAATCAATAAATGTACGCCTTAAACTGATACATTTTAAATGGTTAATGCGGATGTGGGTGTTTTTATTTATTAGGGGTCCAATGTGTGACATTGGTGGCAAAATTTAAAATTGATCAAATCTGCACATGAAATTGACTAATCACTATCCAATTGTGTCAGGTTTATGAAACTATTAACTATTTTCGTAACGGCATTCGCGTTCAGGAACTCTTGAGGATGAGCGCTCACTTTAACTACTTGTAAATGGAGACGTAAACGGGACACTCGGGCTTTTGTTTCCCCGTGTGCCAATGCACTTTGCAATGGCACACGTTTTACACGAAACAACTTCAACACTTCCAGTATTTTTCACGCATCAAAACTCATCAACAGCTACATTTTCATGACATATTAAGATGTGATAACGTGTATACATACCTTCAAATTCTCCCTGTTTGTTGGATAAGACGTAAAATCACAAAAGGCGTAAATGCGGGACACGGAAGTTTGGACCTTCGATAACTTCAATATAAAGTGACCACGGTTAATCCTCTCCACATGGGTTGAGCACATCCGGGGTAGAGAAAATAAAAGTGCTTTCCCAGGGCGGTCACCTCGCCAGACGGGGCTGCGCGCGGCCGACCAAGACCGAAGACGTAAATTTTTTAAAGGACACCATATTCGATGTGTCATAAATGTTTGAGATTTTATTGAAATATTCTACATCTGAGCTTCACAAAGACTGATCTCCTTTTTACGTGTATGGTTTGGGATTTGAAAGGTGCAAAGTGAAAAGCATCAGCCTTCCTGTTTTCTGGTTACTTTACCAAATAACTTGCATGTTGCTGCGTAAATTTGGGGACACGGAAATTTACGTCGTACAAGTAAATTTGCAGGGGTCGCCGTACAAAAACCATAGATCCGATCACATTGGGGAATGTTTTATTTTGAATTTGCATTACAACTGTTATCTCTTGCATTTTGAGTAGAAAGAGTTACTCAGAGATCACGTTACAGTACTTTGAAATTGATGCGATTTTCATGTCACACAAAAACTGGGAAAAATGAGGGGACACGACCAATAGTTTTGATTCTAACGGCAAAATCAATGATTTTTTTTAAAAATTGCAATGCAAGTCTGAAATTCTTTTATGTTCCCTTGCATATTATAAAAACGAAACCGACATCTGCAAATTACAGAAAAAGAGAGAGCGCTTGAAAGTCGGATACCCCTGATATAGTGCACTGGACCCCCCCCCCCCAAAAAAAAACACCCATGTATGTTACACCGGTGGAGTTAAATAGATATAACAAAAACATACCAGATACGTGCACAAAATGTATGGAAAGTAAAGGAACCCTATTTCATTGTTTATGGGAATGTAGAAAAATTAGAATGTTTTGGGAAGAGGTGAGGGTAACAATTGAAAAAATAATTTCAAAACAAATCATATTGAATCCTAAATTGTTTTTGTTGGGTCTGCATCCAGAAAAGCATAACTTTAATAAAAGTGAAAGAGCATTCATAGACCTCAGTTTGCTTAACGCCAAAAAATGTATTGCACTATTGTGGAAAAAGACTCATAGGCCAGATGTGACTCAGTGGTTAAGACAGATGTTAACAAACCTTCCACTAGAAAGAATAACATACATACTGAAATCAAAGGAAATTGTGTTTGAGAATATATGGAGACCTTTCATTGATTATGTAAAGAATTTAAACATAACTTTTGAAGAAGAAGGTGAATGATGTGTGTGGACCTTGTAAATTCCAAACTGGTGAATGTATAATATGTATACTTATGTAATGGCTTACCTAGGCTAAACAGAGGAGCATTGTTGAAGACCTGTCTTTGTTAGTGGTTGTTGGTGTTTTTAGTACATTTTTTTTAAAGTAGTTTAGTGTTAGAGTTTGAGTGTTTGTGTTATGTTTGTAAAAAAAAAAAAAAAAGGTTCAATAAAAATATTGTGGAAAAAAAAATAAGCACTTGAAATATATCACTCTCTGTGTAATGAATCTATATAATATATGGGTTTCACTTTCTGAAATGAGTGACCAAAAATATTGAACTTTTTCATGATAAGTGGTACCTCTACTTACGAATTTAATTCGTTCTGGAAGAATTCTCGTAACGTGAAAAATTCGTAAGTAGAGGCGCGTTTTACATGTAAATGCCGTAATCCGTTCCAAGCCCCCAAAATTCGGGCATAAATTTTTTATAAATCGTAAAAACGCATCAAAACATGTAACAAATACATGTTACAATTAGATTACTGCACAATAAACATAAAATGAGAGTTTAAAATGAGAGAAAGAATAATAAAAGAGAATAATAAAAGAGAAAGAATAATAAAAATTATGTTCATTTACCCTTTAACTGCTATCGTCGTCGACGTCACCTTTTGCCTTCTTTGGTTCATGTTCTGATCCAAGGACGTTTGCTTTTGTCGGCTTGTAAGTGCTTCGTTTTGTTTTAATACCGTGCTGATCGTTGATGTATTACGGCCATATTCTTTGGCGAGATCAACCAAACGCATAAAGTTTTGGGAAAAAAAAAAACTTCGTGGCCAGTGGGATACCAGGAAGATGCTAGGCGATAGCCAATGGCAGAGCAGCTACAGGTATGTTTACGTTCGGTAAACTACGGAAGCTGCGAGGAGCGCATACTTTTTTGCCTTTCGTATCTTGAAATTTCGTTCGTAACTAGAGGCAATATTTTCCCGTTGAGGCGTCTCGTAACCTGAAAATTCCGTATGTAGAGACGTTCGTAAGTAGAGGTACCACTGTATTCTAATTTTTTGAGATGTACCTGTATCAAAGAAGGGGTCCTATATTAACATGCAACTTGGCCTGTTAAGATGTTTTTGATTGAAATAGCTTTTGATTTCAGTAAATATGACCTCCTAATGCTGCAAATTCAACAAATGACCATTTTCAGTTCTTTACAACCAATAAAGTGTTTTGAAACTCTGTTGTGCATAATAATTTGGAACAGTGCATTTTGAGTTTTTTTTTATTTTTGCAAAAAAAAAAAAAAATGATTATCATTGCGAGGTTCAAGGAATAAAATTTGAATTATGCTCTAACAGATGATGACTTGAAAATTATACTGACTGCCATTTGCTTCGACAATTTAGGAAAATCAGAGACAAATATCATTTGCATAATAATTTGGAACGCAGTGTACACTGAACTCCATCACTGAACAGTGATATAAACTAAAATAATTATAATGAAAGCTGAACAACTCCCATTCCTCAAAGTGCAAGATACACTATTACAAATATGTCATAAAAGATCACATAAAAAAGTGATATGACAAACAAATAAACAAGGGAACAGAAACAGACTCTTAATATTGGATGTCCCATTCGTTTTCAAAAATTAGGTACTGTGTATATTAGTATTCACAAAATCAAATAAATCTTAGTGCCATTCAGTCCCTTTCATATTTGTCGGTCTAACATGTGTGATTGCCTACATATAGGCTACACCTCTTTGTATTCCACTTTCAAACACACCTTACATTTGGGCCTGTAAAGCCTAATTGGGATACCGGTTTCAGACAGTAATACTTGCGTTCTATGGGCAATGCACTAGTTTTATTTAATTTTATTTTTCTATATAGTGCCAGAACACCATGATTCCTTTAAGAGTTTGTCATTGTCAACCTTCACGCTGCCCCCACCGCCGGCTGTAAACTTAGGGGAAACACTGAGCTCCATCACTGATATTCAGAGCAGCAGTGTGTGCCCAATGAGAACCTCTCAGCAGGAACGAGTACTTAGTATCAGTGGGAACCCAAAGTTAAGCACTCATTCACTTTGGAAGAGGGATACTGATGCATGATTAGCTACCATTATATTAAAGTCATGCTGGGGGCTGTACTGGACTTTATGACATTTAAACACCAGAAAACATTTTAAAATATAATTCAATCCAGAAACTGGTGTACCAAAAGCACATGTGTTACCTGGTAAGTGTAGAGGGAGTGGGAGAGCATATTACAGCGACTCGCTCCCAACATGTCCACCTTCTGACACACATCATTCTTCAGTTTATCAAACTGGGTCTTGGTCCCCCTGACCTGGGCTTGGACCTGTGGATAGAAAGACACATACACATACATTACTTACACATGTATATTTAATCACAGAAAACAGATTGCACCGACATAAATAGTCCCCCTCCTGCCTTGCCTTGCGGAACCTTTCCAGCTGTTTATAAGTGTCTGGGTCTAGCTCTTGAGAGACGTCTTTCATCCAGAGCAGAGCTCCTCTGTACTCTGTGCGGGCCTTTTCCATACGACTGATTGTCAGCAATGTGTCAGCAATGGCACGCCGCCGGAATGTTTCTACTTCCTGATGCAGACGGCGTAGCGGTGGGCAAAGTGCCATCCTAGAAAAAAGGAAGGGCATCGCTGGTGAGACGAGGGAGTGCGATTCCTCACATGATTACTGGTGTTTGTTTTCTGCCACTGACCTTTGCTTGGCAGAAGCACATAATGTCTTGCTGGTGGCATCCATCATGTTGCCAGCCTTTGTGCGATCATGCTCAGACTGAAAACGCAGGAACAGACCAAGCTCATTTTCCTCCTGAGACAAACCTGAATAAGAAAATGAAGATTGTTGCACAGCTCTGTGGTATCTTATTGCCGCTCCCCCCCCAAAAAAAAACAGACAAAGAAAATGAGCAATAAAATGTGAAACACGTTTCTCTATATGCCCTTTGGTTCACATTGAGGTCAAACAAAATTAAAGCAGATCACAACCAGATCATCAATGACAGAGTAGTTCAACCCAGCCTGGTGAAATCCCCCCAAGAGTGCTCAGAGCTGGACAGCTCAGTGACACAGTAGTTAGTACTGTGGCACACAGCAAGAAGGTTGTGGGTTTGATCCCACCCCTGGCCAGCGGTGACCCTTCTGTGTGGAGTTTACATGTTCTCCCCATGTCTGTGTGCGTTCTCGCTGGGGACTCTGGTTTCCTCCCACAGTCTAAAGACATGCATGTTAGGTTAAATGGCATCAACTGTAGATAAACTGTCCTTAGGTATGAATGAGAGAGTGAATGGATGTCTGCCTCACTGCACTGGACTGGCCATCTGTCCAGGATGTACCCTGCCACTCGCCCAAAGATGCTGGGATAGGCTCCCACCCCCCCATGACCCAAAAAGGATTAAGCGGTTGAAGAAAGAATGAGTGTTCAGATTTCCTGACCGCTGACCTTGACCTTAAACACAGCCTAAAAACAGACCCACTCATGGAGCATTGTGCAAGAGTTTGCCAAACATTGGGGCAATTGCCTAGGAGGAGTAACGATTTTCATGAAATCATTAATGCCCAGATCTCGTAACCTTTGACCTTGACCTCAACCTGGATGCAGACAAACCTGAGGATCATTGCGAATGAGTTTGGTGAGCACTGGGGCATACAGACGTGGACAAAATTGTTGGTACCCCTCTGTTAATGAAAGAAAAACCCACAATGGTCACAGAAATAACTTGAATCAGACAAAAGTGGTAATAAATAAAAATTCTATGAAAATTAACCATTGAAAATCAGACAATGCTTTTGAATTGTGGTTCAACAGAATTATTTTAAAAAACAAACTCATGAAACAGGCCTGGACAAAAATAATGGTACTCTTAACTTAACCACTTGCACTCCGTTGTTCCGCGGGCGGGCAAGTCTCTGCGTCCTAGGGCGCACGAGAGTGCCCTCGTGCGCGCTTGGACGCATGACGCATGATGGTGGTGATGGTGATGTAGTGGCGTCCAAGCGCCACTCAAAAAAAAACTGCAGAGACAGCCGCGAACAGATTAGTTCATCTGATTGACCTCTCATTCGACTAATAAGAGCCTTGAATTGGGTTTCTGAAACCTTGAAGAGCCAATGAATGAAAATCTAGGAAGGAGGACCCGCCTACTGTGAACGCAGGAGCCAATTGAAGCACAGAAATTCAGGCTGGGTGAAGAGAGATTTACTGTTGCAACAGATGAAAACAAAGGACGCTGGACGAATCTACTACAGACCCAGGCTCACCCAGCAGCATGGAGAACACCCACAAGTACGACCTGCACTCATTCCAGCAGAATAGACGGAGGCCGACGACAAAAGTCGTAAATCATTCGCCAAAACGGCAATAATGGAATTATGTTTTGATCGGGATCCACGAGCAGAGCAGCGTCGCGTTCGTCTGACAATGGGGGAAGAAATGTTCGCCACGACTCTGCTGCTTTGAAGAGGTAAGGTGTTATAAGCTAAATTATTATTTATCCCTGAAAACTGTAATCCAAAAATGACTTTTGACCGATCGGTAAATTACAACTGTACTGCGCACGAAGTACGAAGTGCGTGCGCCGCGATAAACGGTTCATTTGCCGTGTTCGGACCGTGAACGCCTCCCCCCCCCGCTGCAGAAGAGGAGCGGGGGGGGGCGTTCACAGTCCAAACGCCCCCCGGTCTGCGGGGGGAAGCATATCAGTCTATTCCATCATGTAGCGATGGCCCTCTTCTGTAGCGAGGGGGGGGGGGGCGTTCACGGTCCCCCCCCCCCCACACACACACACACAGTAGCGAGGGGGGGGGGAACCGCTGTGAAAACATGCAAGGAGTGTAATCAGTCATGTAGCGAGGGCCGAATTTGGTCCTTGGTAGCGGGGGGGGGGACGACCCCCCGCCCACACACACACACACACAGACACAGCCCTGAGTGTGACCTTTCATTAGAGCCTAAAATGAAGCTTCTACATTGAATTATTCAAAAGTTACAGACGTTTTTCCAAACTGTGCCATTTGGCACAATTTGGCACAGTTCCAAAACGCCTGGGAACAGCCTGAGAACAAAGCTGTGTAAAATATTCATTTTTTGTGGTATTGTTACCAAATTTGGATCTCAGCTGGATAACACTTGGTTCTACATTTCTGTTGCATTTTCCAGCCTGATCGGACAGCTGTGTGTTATTTACAAGCATTTGTATCCAAAAAAACACTGTGTCCAATTTTTTTTTCTTCATGTTCAGTATGTTTAGATGACTGTAACTCAGTGGCCGGAGCACGTAGAGAGATTATGTTTTTTTTGCCAAAAAATTCAAAGTGTTTTCTTTTAAATGAGACCAACCCCATGAAGATGCTGCAAAGGGTTGAATAACAGCTTTCAATTTACTTTGGGCAGTTATTTTTTGGCATTTTTAGGAAAATTGCCCGGAGTGCAAGTGGTTAATATTTTGTTGCACAACCTTTTGAGGCAATCACTGCAATCAAACGATTTCTGTAACTGTCAATGAGACTTCTGCACCTCTCAGCAGGTATTTTGGCCCACTCCTCATGAGCAAACTGCTCCAGTTGTCTCAGGTTTGAAGGGTGCCTTCTCCAGACGACGTGTTTCAGCTCCTTCCACAGATCTTCAATAGGATTTAGATCAGGGCTCATAGAAGGCCACTTTAGAAGAGTTCGATGTTTCACTCTTAGCCATTCTTGGGTGCTTTTAGCTGTTTTGGGTCATTACCCTGTTGCAAGACCTATGACCTGCGACTGAGACCAAGCTGTCTGACACTGGGCAGCACATTTCTCTATAGAATACCTTGATAGTCTTGAGATTTCATTGTACCCTGCACAGATTCAAGACACCCTGTGCCAGATGCAGCAAAGCAGCCCCAAAACATAACAGAACCTCCTCCATGTTTCACAGTAGGGACAGTGTTCTTTTCTTGGTATGCTTCATTTTTGCGTCTGTCAACATAGAGCTGATGTGCCTTGCCAAAAAATTCCAGTTTTGTCTCATCTGTCCATAGGACATTCTCCCAGAAGCTTTGTGGCTTGTCAACATGCAGTTTGGCAAATTCCAGTCTGGCTTTATTATGATTTGTTTTCAACAGTGGTGTCCTCCTTGGTCGTCTCCCATGAAGTCCACTTTGACTCAAACAACGATGGATGGTGCCATCTGACACTGATGTACCTTGACCTTGGAGTTCATGAATGTGTTTAGAGGTTGTTCTGGGCTCTCTTGTTACCAGTCGTATTATCCGTCTCCTCCTGCGGCCACGTCCAGGGAGGTTGGCTACAGTCCCGTGGATCTTAAATTTCTGAATAATATGTGCAACTGTAGTCACAGGAACATCAAGCTGCATGGAGATGGTCTTATAGCCTTTACCTTTAACATGCTTGTCTATAATTTTCTTTCTAATCTCCTGAGACAACTCTCTCCTTTGCTTCCTCTGGTCCATGTTTAGTGTGGTTCATACCATGTCAACAAACAGCACAATAACTACATGTCACCCTTTAAAATAGGCCGACTGACTGATTACAAGTTTGTAGACACCTGTGATGTTAATTTAAGGACACATCTTGGTTGAACATATCCCTATGGTCACACTATTTTCAATCTTTTCTAGGGGTACCATCATTTTTGTCCAGGCCTATTTCATGAGTTTGTTTTTTAAAATAATTCTGTTGAACCACAATTCAAAAGCATTGTCTGATTTTCAATGGTGATTTTTCATAGAATTTTTATTTATTACCACTTTTGTCAGATTCAAGTTATTTCTGTGACTATTGTGGGTTTTTCTGTCATTAACAGAGGGGTACCAACAATTTTGTCCACGTCTGTATGCCTAGGAGTAGTGATTCCCGTGAAATACGAATGGATGCTGCATCATCGCATTAGCTCCTTTTGGCTTTGTCGAAAGGAATTAACAAGAGCACTCAGAGAAGAGTGCAATATCCACCACCTCTGTTTTTTAGGGGGCGGCTGTGGTGCAGGTGTAGTGTGGCCGACTACTGATTGGAGGGTCAGGGGTTCAATTCCTGCACTGTCAGTCTGCATGTCAAAATGTCCTTGACCAAGACACTGAAGCCCCAGTTGCTCTTGGTGGGTCAGGCCAGCGCCTGTGTATGGAAGCTCGGCCACCATCAGTGTGTGAATGTGTGTGTGAATGGGTGAATAGCAGGATCTGTAAAGTGCTTTAGTCATCTAGAAATGAGAAAAAGCGCTATACAAGTGAATACCATTTTCCATATAATTACTGGGGTAAAACCAAATTATGATAAACCTATCATCCATTGAATATACAACAAAAATAACTGTATACAACCCATAGCTGTAAGCCGGGGTCCCAAGGTGAACATGTATAGCAAATCTGGACCCTACCTTTACTTATTCTATAATAATAGGGCATAGGGAATGCCAACCTTGACCTTTGACCATTTGACCCCAAAGGCACAGTCAGAGGTCACGTTCTCAGGGAGAATCTGTGTACCAAGGTTGGTGACTGCAGCTTTACTTGTTCTATAATAGTGCAAAGGGAAGTTAAAACTGACCTTTGACCTTTTGACCCTAAACCCATAGATGTAGATTAGGATCCCAAGGTGAACCTGTATAGCAATTTTGGCGATTCTAGCTGTCTTTGCTGTTGAGATATACAGTAGGTTATATGGCATTTTGACCTTGACCACAAACCCATAGATCTCAAACCCATAGTCTTGGTTCAGGATCTCAAGGTAAGCCTGTGTACCAAGTTTGGTGACCCTAGCTTTACATGTTAGTAATAGGGCATAGGGAATGCCAACCTTGACATTTGCTCTTTTGACCCCAAACTTCTGACAAAAATCATTTGATCGGAGCCAAATTCCAATTTGCACATTATCGTATACAGTATATCAAAACCCTGGTACCAACTTTCAAAGCAATCGGGAAAAAATACTGTAGGAGGAGTTGATTTCCAGAAGTGAGACAGAGGGATAGACTGCCCCATGACATACCAAGACTCTTCGGTGTTAGACCAAGGACCAACCAGCAGGGATAACAAAAACTGCTTAGTTTTAAAAAGGAAGAAAAATTGCTAAAGGGGCTGATCACTGTAGCTTTTGAAATTCATTATTCCTGCAGAAAAACAGTACTGTTGTACTTTTGGAAAAAGGCATGTTTGTAGTAAACCAAAATTAACTTATATTAAGATCAAAGTTCCTTTTAGCTTTATTTACTACTGCCAAGAAATCTCTGGTAACAGAATATGGAATATGTGTGTTCTGACTCACGTGTAATCCTGTATTGGTACTTCTCGATCACCTTCAATAACTCCGTGCATGTGGATTGGACAGAGCGGAAAAACTGGAAAAAGACACAAAGTCACTTGATAAATGTAACAACTAGAGACCGTTTCTACACGCTGTTCAATTTATGAATTACTGACAGCTAGAGAGACATGTTTCAGAGGTTTTTTTTTTTTTAGTACATTTGTTCCTGTGTTTCAGAGAGGTGCAGCTTGCCATAAGATAAAAAATAAACAACATATTTTTGTGCCTCTTGCCATCTGTCTCCAGTGAATCGACTCTCCATCCATCTGGCCGACAACAACAGAGACTAAATACGAGCATGTCTCATAGCAACACAGATTCTGAGACTGTAAGAGCACTAATGTCTAATAGAGAGATTGACAGATAAAAGGGTCACCTTGACCTTTGGCGTGTGCAGGTGAATAAACACTTATTGAGTGTCATTAAAAGGAAAGATGCAACAGTGGTAAACATGCCCCTGTCACAGCTTTTTTGGAATGTGTTGCAGGCATCAATTAAAAAAAAAAATGAGTGAATATAAGCAACAAAACAACAAAGTTTTTCAACTTGAACATTAAATATATTGTGTATTCAATTGAATACAGATTGAAAATGGTTTTTAAAATCATTGTATTGTTTTAATTACTTTTTTTTGGTATACTTCATTGATCCCCAGAGGGGAAATTGAGGGCATCCACCTGGATGGATGAAGCAGCCATGGTACGGCGCTATCCCTTAAACCTAATCCTTTTAAACAATGTCCCAACTTCACCAGAATTGGGGTTGTAATTTTGACAATCCTAACTGGCCTAAAGGAGGTAAAGTTTAGTCTGATTTAATGTCAGACAATGAGAAAGAAAGGTTATGTGTCTTTTTATACAATGTATGTAAATTTCTGGTTTCAACTGTAGTGTTTCCCCTACCAATATATTGGGTGGGTGGGTGGGGCGCCCCCAACAAACCCCCCCCCCCACTCCCCTAGAGTGTCAAGTTAATCTTCTATCAATCCAAATGCAAGGAATCTCTGTGCAGAAAGGGTAGTCCCCACAAGTGATGATCAAAAAATTGGTCCCCATAAAACATGAAAACCAATGTGTTTGTGTCTGTGTGTGTGTGCACACTCCTGCATTTCTAGTCTTGTGTGGACCATCCCTTGACAAATCACTTTTTAAGTGAGGACATTTTTCCTTGTGAGGACATTTGGCCTGGTCCTCATAAGGAAAAAAGATAAAAATGCTAGGATCCATTCCCCAAAGTACAAGATACATCATTATGAATATAAATCATAAAAAAATCACACAAATAAATGATGTGACAAACAAATAAACAAGGGTTCTGAAACAGTCACTAATATTGGATGTCCCATTCATTTTCAATAATTAGGTATCCTGTAATTTTTCTATATTTATTTTTCTATATAGTACCAAAACACCATGATTCCTTTAAGAGTTTGTCGTTGTCAACCTTCATGCTGCTCCCCCCCAAGGCTCTAAACCTAGGAGAAACACTGAACTGTATTGCGTATTTTATATATTTTCCCTTTGTTAAATTGAAGAACAAGAATGAGTGAGCCATTCATAAATAAATCAATAACCTGTGTCGGAAAATTAAAAAAAAAAAATCTCTGACTTACTGACAGAAGTCAGTAGTCAGTTTGAATGTTTGATAAGCTCAAGGAATCTTCAGTTATAACTTTTAGAAAATAATAAGTAATAAGAAAAAAGGTGACTTGATGTCAACTGAGGAGCAGCTGGTGAAGCTGGATATACAGTAATTTTTTTTCTTTTTGTCGGCTGCTCCATGAGCTTTTTTTCCATCATTCAGCAAAGGTAGTCATCATTTTAGGAATGTATTTCAGTCTGTAAATCCCCCTTAGTTATAAATTTGATGATTATTTTTATCTATATGGCTACATCTATGGTAAGGAAAAAAATAATAATTTTACAGATACTGTGAAGAGTCTTTTTTTTTTTAACCTAACTCTAACTACAAACACATCATGCTTGAAGATTAATCCCAGAGCTTACAGTGCATCCGGAAAGTATTCACAGTGCTTCACTTTTTCCACATTTTGTCATGTTACAGCCTTATTCCCAAATGGATTAAATTAATTTTTTTCCTCAAAATTCTACACACAATGCCCCATAATGACAATGTGAAATAATTTTTTTTTTTTTTAGATTTTTGCAAATATATTACAAATAAAAAAACTAAGAAATCACATGTACATAAGTATTCACAGCCTTTGCTCAATACTTTGTTGATGCACCTTTGGCAGCAATTACAGCCTCAAGTCTTTTTGAATATGATGCCACAAGCTTGGCACACCTATCTTTGGGCAGTTTCGCCCATTCCTCTTTGCAGCACCGCTCAAGCTCCATCAGGTTGGATGGGAAGCGTCGGTGCACAGCCATTTTCAGATCTCTCCAAAGATGTTCAATTGGATTCAAGTCTGGGCTCTGGCTGGGCCATTCAAGGACATTCACAGAGTTGTCCTGAAGCCACTTCTTTGATATCTTGGCTGTATGCTTAGGGTCACCGTCCTGCTGAAAGATGAACCATCGCCCCAGTCTGAGGTCAAGAGCGCTCTGGAGCAGGTTTTCATCCAAGATGTCTGTGTACATTGCTGCATTCATCTTTCCCTCTATCCTGACTAGTCTCCCAGTTCCTGCCACTGAAAAACATCCCCACAGCATGATGCTGCCACCACCATTGGCATGGTTATGAGTGGTGCCTGGTTTTCTCCAAACATGACGCCTGGCATTCACGCCAAAGAGTTCAATCTTTGTCTCATCAGACCAGAGAATTTTGTTTCTCATGGTCTGAGAGTCCTTCAGATGCCTTTTGACAAATTCCAGGCGGGTTGCCATGTGCCTTTTACTAAGGAGTGGCTTCCATCTGGCCACTCTACCATACAGGCCTGATTGGTGGATTGCTGCAGAGATGGTTGTCCTTCTGGAAGGTTCTCCTCTCTCCACAGAGGAACACTGGAGCTCTGACAGAGTGGCCATTGGGTTCTTGGTCACCTCCCTGACTTAGGCCCTTCTCCTCCGATCGCTCAGTTTAGATGGCCGGCCAGCTCTAGGAAGAGTCCTGGTGGTTCCGAACTTCTTCCATTTACAGATGATGGAGGCCACTGTGCTCAATGGGACCTTCAAAGCAGCAGAAATTTTTCTGTACCCTTACCCAGATTTGTGCCTTGAGGCAATCCTGTCTCGGAGGGCTACAGACAATTCCTTTGACTTCATGCTTGGTTTGTGCTCTGACATGCACTGTCAACTGTGGGACCTTATATAGACAGGTGTGTGCCTTTCCAAATCATGTCCAAACAACTGAATTTACCACAGGTGGACTCCAATTAAGCTGTAGAAACATCTCAAGGATGATCAGTGGAAACAGGATGCACCTGAGCTCAATTTTGAGCTTCATGGCAAAGGCTGTGAATACTTATGTACATACGATTTCTTAGTTTTTTTTAATTTTTAATAAATTTGCACAAATCTAAAAAAAAAAAATCACATTGTCATTATGGGGTATTATGTGTAGAATTTTGAGGGAAAAAAATGAATTTAATCCCTTTTGGAATAAGGCTGTAACAACAAAATGTGGAACTGTTGCCGTTCTTCATGCACATGGAGGTGGAAAAAAGGTGCTGATAAAACCTTTCCACTCTGGAGGCTGGTTTCAAACCTTTACACTTTCACACCTCCAAAATCCCAGTGTTGTAAGTACAGACAGCCAAACTGGGAACAAACATTGCCAGTCTGGGGTAAAAGGGTTGTCATGTGTACAGCCCCCAAGATGTCCCAGGGAGCTGATTGGTCCCCATCTCTATAGGCACTTTTAAAGCCCGGCTTCATTCCAGCTTCTCCTGGCTCTCCTCTTCCCAGTCAATGGCACACTACTATGAGTGTTTGACTGTGAAACATTTGTTCATTAATGTAACAGACCAGCTTTGGTAGGACTCTCTGGCTTAGTGCTTCAATCTATTTTTCTCCTTTTTTGCTGGCTTACTGGTCAGGATAGTTATTTATTATTTCTATTTGAGCAGGTAGGCACAGGTAAGTCCTTCATATAAAAAACAAAAAATATATAAACAATAATTAGATAGTTCTTGTAAAACTGAAAAGTCTCATGGTTGCAAATTTCCCCCAAGGTCAGATGATTTTGTTAGTGCTGTCATGGTTTGCATGGTTAGCACTGTTGCCTCACAGCTAGAAGGTTCCAGATTCGATTCCCCAGGTTGGCAATGGTGGTAACCTTTCTGTGTGTAGTTTACATGTTCTCCCTGTACTGTGTGGATCTACTCTGGGGGCTCCGGTTTCCTCCCACAATCCTACCCTTAACCCTTAGAACAGAGGGTTAATGTAGCTACTAGTTAAGCACGTTGAGTGGTCTTTGTGACTATAAAAAGTGCTATACAAGGACAGGTCCTGATTCAAAATCAAAATATCAGGACATCTGTCCATTACTTAACTAACTGACAGTTCTACAAAGACTTCAACACACAGATGTATAGTACATCTTCTTCATCACTAAATACACAAGGCAGTCAGAGACAGCAGACTTCACTGCCTGCTTAACCCCCATTTTTTTTATAGTGTGTGGAAACACAGACAGACGGAGTGATCACAATACTTGGCCATCCTCTCTGAGGATGAACTTATCTAATTTTTTATTTATTAGTTTACTCAGATTTTCTTTTCTAAATGCAAATAATTATACTTGTTGCCAATGAAAATGCAACATTCTACAAAAGTTTCATATTTTTACAAATCTTTATGGAAATGGTCAATTAAAGGATGCAAATGATTTTTAGACATCTTCGAAATATCAGAGATCGACAAGTGAAAATCTGTGTGTTAACGATTTTCAAAATTGAACATAACACAAGCACTGTGACTTTCCTAAATTACAACAAAACATCTGTCTTAAAAACAAAGTTCAATGGAATATGGCCTCCATTTGCATTAATGCAGGCAATAATACGACTCCGCATGGACCTCATGAGCTGTCTAATGTTGTCCTGGAGGATATTTAGTCACTCTTCCTGCAATGCCTAGACCAGCTCCTGTTGGCACTGCGATGCCGGTACTCTGGCTGAAACACGTTGCCCAAGTTGGCCTTCTTAATCCAGGGAATAAGAAGGCCAAGAAAGGACATCAAAGTTCTGTTGCTGCAGGTACTCCCTGATGACTTGGGCGGCATATGGACGAGCACTGTCAGGCTGGAACACCTGGAGGTCAGGGTGGTCCAGAAAGAAGGACGTCACAACAGGCTGCAGAAGGTGGTCAATGTACCGTTGGGCGGTTGAAGTGCCATCAAGGACGAGCAACTATGTCCTGTAGTTTCCTGAAATGCCGGCCCACACCATGACTCCAATGCTGCCCCACTGGTTGACCTGTCGGACACAACATGGGGCCCTGGACTGGCAAAATCTAGATTCGACAGAGAAAATAACAGTGTTCCATTGCCATAGTGCTATGCATTTTTGTTCATCATTATATAGGGAAAATGACCAGTCTCCCCTCCATATATCGTCAACTTATCATGGTGGAGGGGTTTGAGTGCCCGAATGATCCCAGGAGCTACACTCATGTGAAGAAATTAGGACACTCCATTAAATATTCAGGTCTTTATTAAGAAATGTTCACATATCTATGTCTAACCTTGTTTATGTTTTTATTTGCATTTTTTAACATTTATTTTAGCCATTTTAAGTGGGATTGAATGGTGTCCTTAGGGTGTCCTAAAAAGATGGGGGGAGGGTCCTAATTTGTTCCTCACTATTTGTTTAGAATTACATTTTACACAAAATTTGAAAAAAGTCTAACTAATTTTTAATTGTTTAGTTGTATTACATGAATCCCCAGTATTTTTAATACCGATATTAAATATCCATATGTCCAAATATGTAAAAACAACAACAACACACACAAGTTAATACAGGGTGTCCTAATTTTTTCACGACTGTATGTTGTCGGGGGTAACTTGCCGCTGGTAGGCTCTTCCAAGGTAAACTGGTACTGGGTGAAGGGCCAGACCAAAAGTGGTCCAGGAGATCCCCCATGTAAAAAGTCACAACACGGACCCAGTGTACCCAAAGAAGGCACATGGATCTGCCCTCCAGTGGGCTCACCACCTGCAGGAGGCATCATGGTGCTATGTGAACCGGGCAGAAGTCTAGGCTACTCTGCCTAGATGCCTAGATGGATGGATGGATGGATGGATGAATGGAAGGAAGATGACCACTCCTAAAAATCACCCATGTTTTACTTTTGAGTATCCAAAACAAACAACAAGCTCAAAAATACTATAGAGCCAGAGCTCAAAGGCAGTGAGTTGTGACCGTGAGTATAACCACTGAAAATGAGTTCCAGATGTATTCTGAGTCATACAAACTAGGGATGCAAGTTATTGACTAATTCATTAACCATTAATTGATTCACCTTATCGATTGATAAACGATTAATTGATAATTAATTGATAAGCTGCAATTTTCCTGAGAATCTGAATTTCCCTCAGTACAATACGGTCTAACATATAAAAAGTTAATTACCGTTTTTAATATACTGAATAAAATATGATCATATTACTTAATGATTTAAGATAAGATAAGATGAGCCTTTATTAGTCCCACAATGGGGAAATTCCAGGATTGCAACAGCACAGGGATAGCAACACTCAGAGCAATAATTTAGAAGATAAGAAAATAAGAGCAGTGAATATACATAGTGGGGCAAAAAAGTATTTAGTCAGCCACCAATTGTGCAAGTTCCCCCACTTAAAAGATGAGAGAGGTCTCCAATTTTCATCATAGGTATACCTCAACTATGAGAGACAAAAGGAGAAAAAAAAATCCAGAAAATCACATTGAAGAATTTAATGAATTAATTGGTAAATTCCTCAGTAAAATAAGTATTTGGTCACCTACAAACAAGCAAGATTTCTGGCTCTCACAGACCTGTAACTTCTTCTTTAAGAGGCTCCTCTGTCCTCCACTTGTTACCTGTATTAATGGCACCTGTTTGAACTCGTTATCAGTATAAAAGACACCTGTCCACAACCTCAAACAGTCAGACTCCAAACTCCACTATGGCCAAGACCAAAGAGCTGTCAAAGGACACCAGAAACAAAACTGTAGACCTGCACCAGGCTGGGAAGACTGAATCTGCAATAGGTAAGCAGCTTGGTGTGAAGAAATCAACTGTGGGAGCAATTATTAGAAAATGGAAGAAATACAAGACCACTGATAATCTCCCTCGATCTGGGGCTCCACGCAAGATCTCACCCCGTGGGGTCAAAATGATCACGAGAACGGTGAGCAAAAATCCCAGAACCACACGGGGGGACCTAGTGAATGACCTGCAGAGAGCTGGGACCAAAGTAACAAAGGCTACCATCAGTAACACACTATGCCGCCAGGGACTCAAATCCTGCAGTGACTGACATGTCCCCCTGCTTAAGCCAGTACATGTCCAGGCCTGTCTGAAGTTTGCTAGAGAGCATTTGGATGATCCAGAAGAGGATTGGGAGACTGTCATATGGTCACATGAAACCAAAATAAAACTTTTTGGTAAAAACTCAACTTGTGACTTCCGGTTATGGCTGCCACGTAAGACGGACGTGTCTCACTCTGCTCTGCTCCTGGAGAAAAAAAACCGGCAAATAACTCTCTCATTTGGGACAGAACGTATCCCAGCGTTTGGGCGAGGATATGTCGGCGAAGCCTAAGGCTGGAAAACCAGGTAGAGGAAAAAGCGAGCCGCCGAAACAGTCCAAATTAACGGACTTTCAGGTCTGTGACGCAGCAAATAAAACTCCATATACGGCGGAGGAGGCTGGCAACGGTGCGATGTCTGCGGGGAGCGGCGCAGATGCGCTGATGGCTGCCATGAGTTCAATGAGAGCGGACTTTTCCTCTAGATTTGATGGGATTATGACAGCGTTGGAAGGAATAAGAAAGGAATTGGGTGACTGTGTAGAACGAACGGCGCAGATGGAGCTCCGTCTCGCTAGTGCTGAAGATGACGTCACCCGTCTTCAATTAAAGGTGCGCACTTTGGAAAAAAAAAATAAATGTCTGGAAGATAATATTTTGGATTTGGAATCTCGGTCGAGACAGAATAGCTTGAGGCTGGTGGGTCTTCCAGAAGAATCAGAAGGTCGGGACGTATGTCCCTTTCTGGAAAAGTGGATTCCGGAGGTGCTGGGCAGCGAGGAGTTGCAATCAGCAGTGGTTCTGGAAAATGCACATCGTATTGGCCCACGGAGAGATAAGGGACCGCCGAGGACCTTAATTATGAAGTTTCTTAGCAACAGAGACAGGATGAAGATCTTCAACGCTGCACGAGCTAAAGGAGAGATTAAACACCAGGATCAGCAGGTGCGGTTCTACCCAGATTTGGCCACAGGAATCCAACAATTGAGGAAGCAGTTTGATCCCATACGTAAGGAGCTGCGCAACCTTGGGATACGTCATGGTGTAATCTATCCTGCGAGACTGCTGACCACGTATGAGGGCAGAACCCACATCTTCAAGACCCCAGAGGAGGCGCAGGAGTTCATCAAGAAGATCAAAGAAGAAGAAGAGACTGGTGGGAGCTAAGCATGAACAAAATATAAGGTAGAATAATTAAGCATTTGCACAGGCATCTGACTGACTTGAAGTAAATAGTAAGTTTACAAAATATAGATTGTATTATATATTAAAAAAAAACAAAAAACAAAACAAACAAAAAAAAAACTATGATGTACAAAGTTGTTAAAAATTTTGGAGTTAAGTTGGAAAACTACAGAGGAGAGTTAATGTTACGTCATTAAAAGCAGTAGAGTTAGGGTGATTGGGAGGATGAAGAAGGAGTGGCTTAGGCTGTTCCCCGTGGGTGTGGAGCGGTCGATGGCTATATCGGGAGACGGAATTTTTCTTTTGATTTTGGGGGGTTTGCCACAAGTGTGGGAAGGGGAAATTTGTTTGTGTGTAGTTTGCAGGATGAATGTTCAACCACTCATGTTTTTGCTTCTCTGTATGAGCATGTTTACACTGCAAGGTAATCCCAAACTCTCTATTGATCATAAACCAAAGTATTAATCTTAATTTAACTTCATGGAATTGCAGAGGTCTACAAAATTTAAAAAAACTTAAATAAGTTATGAATAAAATAAAAGACATGGGTTCAAAAATTGTGTTTTTACAAGAAACTCATTTAATAGAGGAGGATATAAAAAGAATTAGGAGTAGATGGCAAGGAAGTGTCTTCACCTCATCATTCTCATCCCGGGCCAGGGGAGTTATGACTCTCATACATAAATCAGCTCCTTTTCAAGTGAAAAATGTAATTGGAGACAAATTTGGAAGATATGTAATCATTCAAGGTTCTTTGCTATTAGAAAATATAAATCTTGTGAACTTATATGGTTCCAATATAGATGATCAAAAGTTCTTTGCTAATTTATTTCTTATCTTATCATCACTTACAGGGCAACATATAATAGCAGGGGATTTTAATTGTACATTGAATCCCGGTATAGATAGATCAACAGGACTGGATTGTACGCACAATGGATGTAGGATGACTATTAATCATTTTATGAAAGAATTGAGATTGTTAGATATATGGAGAGAAATGAAACCACAAGTTAAAGCCTATTCTTGTTATTCCAGTACCTACAAGACATTCTCACGTATTGATTATTTTTTGATCTCCACAGAATTAAGGTCCAAGATTCAAAACTGCTTTTATGATAACATCGTGATCTCTGATCATGCACCCTGTTGTCTAATATATGTAGATAAAAAATTGACAAAGGAATCAGGTAGATGGCAATTTCAGCATAAATGGCTTCAGGATGAGGAATTTGTCAAGTATATAGAAAAACAGATAGACGAGTTCTTTGACATCAATACTACACAAACATCAGCATGTGTAAAGTGGGAGGCTTTCAAAGCTTTTATTAGGGGACATATTATTAGTTATACAGGATCAAAATCTAAGAAGACTCGAGAGGAGAGAGCTAAATTGGAACATAAAATAAAAAGTCTTCAGGAAAAAGTGTATGCAGGAAGTGACCCAAGGTTGGAGAATGAATTACTGATTTTGAGAGCTGAATACGACAAAAAAATCAGCGAATAGAGCTGCCTCGAGTCTTCTAAGATTGAAACAATCTTTTTATGAACAAGGTGAAAAATCAGGAAAATTATTGGCATGGCAGATTAAACAATTAGAAATTAAAACACCAATTACCAGTATTATAAGTAACGGACAGGTAGTTATAGATCCTTTAGAAATTAACAGAGCCTTTAGAGATTACTATGAAAAATTATATGATACCAAAAATGAATTTGATTTAACAAAACTAAATGGGTTTTTGAACGAACTATCTATACCGTGTATTCCAAATGAAAACAGGGAGATATTGGTGTAGCATCATCTCACTTTGGCTCAGCAACAATTATTTTTCTGCTTAAAGACATTTTTGTTTCATCCAGGAATAATGCAAAGAAATGGATTTTCTTCCCCCAGGCCACAGCTGAAATCCCCTTCTTTTGTTAAAACCAGCCTAAGGAATTTCCCCCAATGTCCAGCTTCACTTTTATTGCCCCCATAAAACCTACACAGATCCACGACTCAGCTAATTTCCTTAAACTGTGGACATGCTGGATTTAAACAGTAAACAACTTTAAAGTACATTATTACAAACTCAATTCTAAACCTTCATTCTTTTCAGGACTATGAAAATGCAGATGGACTCTGATGTTTTGATGTGGAAAATCAATATGTGTGAAATGCATTAATCTGTGATTTTATATATATACAGTATATATATATATATATATATATATATATATATATATATATATATATATATGCATGGTAATGTTAAATGAATGTTTATTCCTGCATGTTGATTCAGAAGCACTGCTTATAAGATACACTAAGGTTAGTTTAGTTATACATAAGAGTGTAACAGTACATTCCAATGTATTTAAAACTGTGTATTCCTGTGGACTGATAGCATGTATCAAAGTTTGCCTCTAAAACCATGTGACTCCCACAGCCAATTGCTGCACGACAGCTCTTCACCCCAAAGGACTCCGAACAATCGACTGTTTGTTCATTGGACTAAAAGTTCATCGAGCCCGCCCACGAAGGATGCTCATTGGCTGAGACTCCGGTCAGGCCAGAATCCCGCGAAACTCAACAGAGCTTATAAAAAGGAGAGAGAGACTCTGTTTCAGCCCTTTTCGTCAGACACCACTCTTCTTCTGCTCCGGACATTCTTGGCAGAGCCTCTGTCCGGCTCATCTGCTCCATTGCCTACACACAGCAAGGGAGAACAAAGGACTTCGACCACATGGCGTTTTTTTGAACACAGAGCAGATAACTTGTAATTCATGTAACTGTGTATTTTCTTCTTCTCTTAAATGCCTAGGAATTCCTTTTTCTTTGAGCTCAATTCTTAATCGGAGTCAAACTCCAATTCTTAATTTATCACTTTTTGTTAAACTTTCTGTAAAACCGCCGTTTGTTTAATTTTAAGGTAAGCTTTAATCTTGACTTTATTTTTATAATATTTTTCTTGACCAAGCACCTCCCAAAAACTATTTTTATCTAGAGTCCGAAAGTTTCTTTTCTAATTTGAAATCGGATTAGATATCTCTTAATTATTACCGAAGACCTCTTGAAGAAAGACGCAGCTCCCACATAACGTGCAGCTGTAGGATCAACACACAGATGTCCCACATCACTCTGAAGAGACGTCGGCACCATCTGGCTAAGACCCATTTCAACTGTGGGTCATGCAGCCCAGAATCCAGCCTCCTTCGACCGCTTGAATCTAAAGGTCGAGCTGTGAACCCTTGAAGTATCTGCTGGCAGATATTTCCCTCACATCCACAAAGTCTTGGGCTGAAAAAGGACGACAGAACTGCCATCACTGAGGATCACGTGAGCTGAAAAAACTTTAATTCATCTGCTGAATTAAACTTGAGGTTCGGTACTAATTTATATATCTAATCAGATGCAAATTAAGAAGCCCTTAACATAACTCTCCTTTTCATTAAAATTCCGTTTTTATTTTCTTAAGATTAATTTAGGACTTTTTCATAATTAGCAAACTTTCTCCATAAATTTGCGTTGTTTTTGATAATCTGTTAACTCAAACTGATAGAAATTCGTTTCTCAGTTTAACCCTGGTTCCGAAAATATTGACATTGTTAATCTATCATTTACAAGATTGATTTTATGATTAATGAAATTATTTCGATGTCTATTAATCATTTCGTTTAATAAATATTTAAAAATGAGAAGTTGTTGGGAATTTATTTCATTCTGAGTCTGTTTCAAGCCCAGGTATCGAATTCACGGAAAATTTTTGAGACTGATTATTGATTAATTTATTGAGTGATCAAACAGGTATAAAGTGAAATTAAAGATCAAATTGCTTCTTAGAGATAAAAGCTGGTGCCCCTTACGAGTGTTATTAACTTTTCTGATGTATATGAAATGAGATTTGAGCTCAGATTCCAATACATCAATATAAATTAAATAATTCATACCTGATCATATTTATTATTTATTAATATCCCCATTTCACGTTACATATATTGGTACCCCGCGTGAAGGCTTGGTTGAACTTGAAACGACTCAGAAGGAAAATAATATATAAGCTTGTGTGTGATTTTGGTCAATTTTAACTCACAAAGGTGGTTCATTGTCTGCAGCCAGTCTATTGTCTGTCTCTGTGTCACGAGGGGGAGGGGGTGAATTCGCCCCCCTGATTACTCCTGATAACTGCTGTGTGTCTGCTGACCAAGGTGGGGGTGAAGACCCCCACTGCACCCTAGTCAGTTTAGTTTTTGTTGTTTAATGCATGCTTAAAAGTGATTACATGCTGAATAATTAAAATAGGCCTGGGAACAAAATAGCGAAGAAATCCTATTTGTTTTCCCCATTATTTCAACACCCCACAGGCGAAGCAAACCCTTGGGATTTAATTGAATTAACCATTGTATAAACTTGTTGAATAAAGTTTAGGGAGACTAAAGTTTTCCCGCCTTTGGAAAGCAAGGCGTGGTTTTATGGACTGAAGCTTCAGCTGCATCCACGTGGCACGTGCACGCTCAGTCGCGCACGCGACCGTCAAGCTGTGCATGAAAAAAAAAAAGTGCGCATGTGTAGATCGGCTCAGCGACGCCATCTTAAGTCTAGGTAGAGTTCCCTGTAGCCGCCATTTTGAGTAGAGATCCTTGACTCCTTGTGACGCCATTGGGTTTCCTCTGCTGGAAGTGCAGACTAAAACTGCCTCCATCTTGTGGTGAAATATAGGAACTGCAACTTTTATTTAAACTTCTAATCTTTAAAGACGATTTATAACCAAATTAAGTAATCAAAGTAACTTCAAAGCAATTCATATTATTCGGAATAAACTAAATTTAACACTAATCCAAACTTTTATGCCAAGAATAAAAGGAAAAGGACCTGTTGGCTTCTGAAAGTTTTTTCTCAGTGGTGAAACCCCACTAACTGCATAGACACCTATAGCAGGAACATATACAAACACCTCTATTGTATTTAATCACTTATATAACCACATATTATAATCTTTTAAGCTAAAAGCAAACATATTTACACACTTTTAAGCAAAAAGTTACAAACTTTGAAGCTATATGTGTGCTTATTTTGCTGTTTTTAAATGTGATATGGTGTGATTCCCTCCCCACAGAAACCCAGTTTTAGCTTAAGGATTCTAATGCTGATGTTTACTCAAGAGTAGCATTAAAGTAGGATTAGTCCTGTGCATTTTAACAAATTTACAGACTTATTGAATATTTATAATTTTTCCTCTTTCTCAAATTTAGGAAACCACATTAAGCAATTAACACTTAAGAGAAGCTCTAGGTGTTATTTAAACTCATTGTGTCATTTCTGGATTCATGCTTTCTCTACAGGAAAAGAAAAACACTTAACCAACCAGCATAATTTTCAAATTTTTCCCAGGATTTAAGAAAAAGTCAAAAAGGTGCAAACATTGATTATTCTGTAAATAAGAAATTTATAGATCACAATCAAGACAGATCACTATTGGCTTCAATCCTAAGAAATCCTAGGACACCCGAATACTCAAACAATTCACTTGTTTCTAATTTGTAAATATTTTAAACATTTAATGCTTCAAAGGAAAATAGGCTTTAACAAATAAAACCAAAGGAAAGCCTCAACTTTAAAAGAAAGTGGAAACTTATAATCTTAAATCTTTAAAGCATTTAGCCTCTTCTCTTTTTGTATTTCTTTGTAAATAAAATCCTCACTTTCAAAGTGACATTCTGCAAAATTCCAAAGCTAGTTATTGATGACAAATTCCAATACTAGACTTTGAAAATCAAAGGAAGGAAGTCAATCCACACCATTGAAACTTCAGTTTTGTTTTGCGAAACAAATTCAAACCAATTTCAATTTAACTTTATTTATCAACGTACGGTTTCAACGAACGAATTATTTGAAGCATCTCTACATTTCTAAATAATTTCAAAATTCTATTTCCCATCCTGCAAGCCTACAAGTTGAAACAAATTCTAAAGGAACTTTCAACTATCACAGTTGTAAAATAAAACACTCAAGGTTAAACCTTGTTGAACAAATTTAAGAATAATCAACAAGTTGAATTTTTTTTTAAAAGGCTAAATAACAACGGTCAAACATGATGAGTCAACAGACAACCGACCGATTTACCAAACTGGATGACCTTCAAACAACATTGGAAGCATGGACTTCTAATTTAATTTCTAGCTTCACAACACGGGTCAAGGAAACACAGCCCGAAGAATTGGAGCAACTCACTGAAGAACTTGTGAATGAACACACTGAAAAACCACCAGAAGGCAAGGACCTCACCAGTGTGTTAGGTAAGTTTGTGCTAACATTAGTCGCAAGATTAAAGGTAGCCGAGAACGAGCTAGCAAATCAACAAACAACGATCCTATCTCTCCAAGAAGAGAACGAGACCCTGAAAGGAAATTTGGAACAATCTCAAGAGGAGAATGACAAAACTCAAAACCAACTGGATGAAGCATTACAAGATTTGGACCGTGCAGAGTCACAAAAGGAACGGTTGATGCATAACAATGACACGCTTCATCAAGACAACAATGAACTTGAAGATGCCCTTCAAGACACAAAGAAGGAACTCAGAAGAGTTGAAGGTCAACTTGAAAATGTGAAGAAGGATTACAAGGAATGTCAACTGCTCCTAAAGGAAAGACATGAACACCGGGACATCCACCGCGCTCCCTCGCCCGATTCCCGTTTCGAATACGGACGACCGCGTGGACAGCGTGCGTGCGCCCCTTCAGACCGCGACCTTGACAAGATCGCGCGAAATATCACCAAATTTGATCCAGGACCTACGGGTTCACCTGATGCCAAAGTCTATTTACAGGACATTGATTACTACCTGCGTAAGTATCCTGATGCTACGACAGACGATCGCATCTATCTGATTAAACTAACATCTAACAGATCAGTATCAAAATTCATAGACAGACAGCCGACAAACATCAAAGCAGATTACATGCTGCTCCGCGAAGCCATCGAAAAGGAGTTCTCCGACGATTGCCTACAAGCAGGGCTAACCGCAGCCCTAGCCGTGAAGCAAGGACGCTCAGAGCCGACACAAGCCTACTACCAGAGACTCCTACTTGCATATTTTGGATCCCAAAATACACCAGGGATGGAAGAAGACCACAATTTCAAGACCCTCTTCATCCAAAACCTCCATCCCACTGTGAGCCATTACCTAGGAGTTACAGCTAACCCAAGGTCAAACTCAATAAGTCAGCTGAGAGAGTTTGCACACTATGCGTTCCAAAAACAGCAACAAAGTCGCAACAAGCACGCTGAGCCTGCCACAGTGCTATCTATTAGCGATGCATCTAACACCTTGAAGTTGGAAGGAGCTCCTCGCTCTTCTCCACCCCTTACACCGCGAGTACATCAACAGCCGAAGCATTTTCCCAAGCGACCTCATCAAGGTCAAAACCAAACTAGGTCCTCTGGATACCACTTTGGACCAACTTTGCGAAAACCCGACTACCGTCGTAGACCATATCCATGGGATAGGTCACGAGAACGCGATACGGACTACCATGATGACAGATACCGATACGAAGACGCGCGTAACCGCGACAAATGGTCTCCATCTCATCACAGAAGCTCAGAAGCAGAGACCTATCACAAACCTTGGAAGGAAGAAGAAACTCCTACATTCAGTAGAGAAGCTATTGAAATTGTCCAACACCTCCTAGCAGAGATTCAAAGCTACAAAGAGAATAAAACTGCGAACATTCTAGCTATATCAGCTGTGCCAACTCAAAACAAGCATTCCAAACGAAGGAAACGCAAGAAGAAAATCCCTCATGCAAATGAGGAAGGATCAAAGGACTCAACGCAGTCCAGTGCTGTTATGGCAGCCCAACCACAGGTCACAGACCACTCCTCTAATGACATTTCGCAACTCTGTGCCGAACCACCAGTTCCACAATTCCTATGCGATTTAAACGAGAGGGGGATGGCACGGAAATTCTACCTTCCACTGACCCTTGAAGACATGGTGTGTCAGGACGCTGTTTTAGACACTGCTGCTGACATCACTCTCATGTCACACACCCTTTTTGACAAACTACGTGCAGCCGCTAACCGCGCTAACAAATATTTGAAACTGGAACCCTGTTCATTAGCCGTGCGACCATATGCACTCACTAAAACAACCCTGTTGGGCGTATCACTACTAAACATGTCTATTGGACCCATGACCTTGACACATCCGGTCTACGTGTCCAAACTTGACGCCATTCCATTACTTGTTGGCAAAGACCTACTGAACCGTTTTGAGCCACTGATTGATTTCAAGAACCTCAAACTATGGGCTCAAACGCAACACCCTCACCCATTTGACCCAACAAGGACAACTGAATCACAGTGCTTTGTTCTGAACACTTTAGACACCCCAAGTCTCACACAACTAGCACTGTTGGAACAACTGCAATCGATTGAAAGCGACCGCCAAGACCAAGGTGAGTACTGTCCACGAGAAGTCAAAAGTCACTTTCAAATACAAGGTCAAGCCAAACACTCAAATGATCTTGAAAACTCAATGGCAGAGCAGAAAACCCCAAATGGCCCTCTTAAAACCCTTGATACCCATGATTCTATGGTGGTGTCACATTTTGAAACCCACCCACCCGCCCATGAGGCCTGCATGGTCACAAAAGCCACACCAACCGGCTCTCTAGACCCTCTGAAATCTCAAGTTTTTGCAACATTTAAACCAACTTTTGCAAACGCAAGGCGCACAGTCACTCAACCGTGCAACCAAATGATCCATAAAACCGTCAAACACCGGTTGGATAAAACGGTACATGCGCTACCCGCATCTAAACCCTATGACATACCAAAACTGAAACCACTTCATTCGACACAATCTCCTCTGCAGCTATGCAATGGCACTCCTGATCATGCTTCCGACGAACCATCATCGCCACCGCTCAGAGTTCCTTGAAACCAGAGGGGGGTGATGACTGCCAATGCCTATAACATTCCAGCTGCAGAACACAAAAGCGTCAAAACGACATACAAAGCTCCCAAGGCTGTATTTCAAAACCATTCGGACCGAGTCGCTAAACAACAGAAAGCGTACAACGATCAAAAACTTTCGCATGACAAACTGCGAAGGGGGGACAAGATCTTCCACCCCACATTTGTACCACAGACACCTGAAATCAATTTACAGGAAGAGAAAATCACTCCTAAATTCCTGCCTGAGTGGATGAATCCACACATTGTCAACAACAAACTTTGGCCACTCAAGAGCCAAATCCAGGACCCCATTTTCAAATGGGCTCACCAAAATCAGTGTAACCTTTACCAAAACCCCATGGGACTTGTCGGGTACAACACTGTCAAAGTAAGTCCATAAATAAGATTAAAATCAAACCTACGTCTGAGAAATAACTGTAGCTAACTACTAGCCTCAGGTACACTCAGTCAAATTTCTCCAATCAGTTAACTGCATCAAAACCTCCCGAAAGGAAAGAGTATATTAAAACCAAATCAGCCCTTAAACTAATTTCAAAGACCTCTGTAAAATCTAATAAACTTCAATCAACTTACTATTACCAAATAGTATACACAAGACATTCAACACCATTAGCTTGAGCTAATAATCTTAAAACTCCCATCAAAGGTGAGAAAAACAAGCACAAGGTTTAGAGTTCAATCTCTTAAGCTCTATTCTGTAATTTCCCAGTTTTGGGATCAATAAAGTACATCCATCAAAAAGAAATCATTCCACCTCTAAGAGGAATTTTCATTTGCCAACCAGGTATCTAAAGAAAGATCAACAAGAAGATTAAGATCCAAAACCACTCACTTTTGTTTGCCAAGATGATGGCCCTCCTGTTTATCAGTTTAGCCATCTGCCTAGCAATCACACCCACTGTTACCCAGTCAGAATTGGGCCAAGCCAAAACGAAAGGTCAAAGATCTTCGGATGGATTCTTAATAACAGCCTCATTGTTAGAGCCTCTAGTTAACCTTAGCATGCCCACTGTTAACTCGGTCAACACCGCTAAACCGAAACGCCAGGTTGTCGAACCACAAATCGTTACCAAAGTCTTACAAGACACTGTGTTGGTTTTGAATGCTTGCTCCGAAGCTTCAATCAAACTCAACAAGGTCTTGAACTCTTTGCTCTTTGTGTTAAGGGTTGACTATACTCACACACAGCCAATGTATATGTTACTCTCAGAAGTAGCTAGAAACATTAGCTTTTCAGTTAACGCTTTAGCAATGAATATGCTCTCTCATCATATCCTTTTTGCAGTAAATCCAAATTTACTTCTCATTGCCATCCAAAGAATGATAACGACATCCTATGCCCACTCAGTTTTTCTGAACAAAAGCCTCAAACACCCTATGATTTGGACATCTGTGGAACCATGGTTTAGTCTAACTAAACAAATTCAATTTGAACCTCCTTGAGTCACCTCAATATTGATTAGTCTGAATCTACCTCAAATATAAAAGAATTTTATTTTTGCTTTTGACTAAGATTTTTGGATACATGCTTGTGTATATACAAATAACCTTTTATACTTTATTTAGATTTTATGCACATTTAAACTGTTTTTGAAACCTTGAATAGATATTTTTCAGCACACCCAAAACATTTATATCAAGTATGTCAAAACCCACATACTTCTAGTTCATTTTTTTTTTTTTGTACCCAGAATTTTTAAGTCTTTACAGGCTTATACAGAACTTTAGTATATCCTAGACAATTATGCAATGTTTATATTTGGTCACGCCAAAATTATTTTTTCGAAATTTCCAGAAGTTTTTCAGAAAACCAAATTTAAGAACCTACACTTTGGAATAGATACTGTTTACAAGCTTAAGACTTACCGACATCAGAACTTTAGTTCAGCATTTGGATCAAGCCTCGCCAAATTGGGATTTGATGCCTAGGATTGCTATCAACGCTGAATCAACGTCACCATTGCTACCAGAGGGGGGACTGTAGCATCTTCTCACTTTGGCTCAGCAACAATTATTTTTCTGCTTAAAGACATTTTTGTTTCATCCAGGAATAATGCAAAGAAATGGATTTTCTTCCCCCAGGCCACAGCTGAAATCCCCTTCTTTTGTTAAAACCAGCCTAAGGAATTTCCCCCAATGTCCAGCTTCACTTTTATTGCCCCCATAAAACCTACACAGATCCACGACTCAGCTAATTTCCTTAAACTGTGGACATGCTGGATTTAAACAGTAAACAACTTTAAAGTACATTATTACAAACTCAATTCTAAACCTTCATTCTTTTCAGGACTATGAAAATGCAGATGGACTCTGATGTTTTGATGTGGAAAATCAATATGTGTGAAATGCATTAATCTGTGATTTTATATATATATATACAGTATATATATATATACAGTATATATACGTATATATATATGCATGGTAATGTTAAATGAATGTTTATTCCTGCATGTTGATTCAGAAGCACTGCTTATAAGATACACTAAGGTTAGTTTAGTTATACATAAGAGTGTAACAGTACATTCCAATGTATTTAAAACTGTGTATTCCTGTGGACTGATATCATGTATCAAAGTTTGCCTCTAAAACCATGTGACTCCCACAGCCAATCGCTGCACGACAGCTCTTCACCCCAAAGGACTCCGAACAATCGACTGTTTGTTCATTGGACTAAAAGTTCATCGAGCCCGCCCACGAAGGACGCTCATTGGCTGAGACTCCGGTCAGGCCAGAATCCCGCGAAACTCAACAGAGCTTATAAAAAGGAGAGAGAGACTCTGTTTCAGCCCTTTTCGTCAGACACCACTCTTCTTCTGCTCCGGACACTCTTGGCAGAGCCTCTGTCCGGCTCATCTGCTCCATTGCCTACACACAGCAAGGGAGAACAAAGGACTTCGACCACATGGCGTTTTTTTGAACACAGAGCAGATAACTTATAATTCATGTAACTGTGTATTTTCTTCTTCTCTTAAATGCCTAGGAATTCCTTTTTCTTTGAGCTCAATTCTTAATCGGAGTCAAACTCCAATTCTTAATTTATCACTTTTTGTTAAACTTTCTGTAAAACCGCCGTTTGTTTAATTTTAAGGTAAGCTTTAATCTTGACTTTATTTTTATAATATTTTTCTTGACCAAGCACCTCCCAAAAACTATTTTTATCTAGAGTCCGAAAGTTTCTTTTCTAATTTGAAATCGGATTAGATATCTCTTAATTATTACCGAAGACCTCTTGAAGAAAGACGCAGCTCCCACATAACGTGCAGCTGTAGGATCAACACACAGCTGTCCCACATCACTCTGAAGAGACGTCGGCACCATCTGGCTAAGACCCGTTTCAACTGTGGGTCATGCAGCCCAGAATCCAGCCTCCTTCGACCGCTTGAATCTAAAGGTCGAGCTGTGAACCCTTGAAGTATCTGCTGGCAGATATTTCCCTCTCATCCACAAAGTCTTGGGCTGAAAAAGGACGACAGAACTGCCATCACTGAGGATCACGTGAGCTGAAAAAACTTTAATTCATCTGCTGAATTAAACTTGAAGTTCGGTACCAATTTATATATCTAATCAGATGCAAATTAAGAAGCCCTTAACATAACTCTCCTTTTCATTAAAATTCCGTTTTTATTTTCTTAAGATTAATTTAGGACTTTTTCATAATTAGCAAACTTTCTCCATAAATTTGCGTTGTTTTTGATAATCTGTTAACTCAAACTGATAGAAATTCGTTTCTCAGTTTAACCCTGGTTCCGAAAATATTGACATTGTTAATCTATCATTTACAAGATTGATTTTATGATTAATGAAATTATTTCGATGTCTATTAATCATTTCGTTTAATAAATATTTAAAAATGAGAAGTTGTTGGGAATTTATTTCATTCTGAGTCTGTTTCAAGCCCAGGTATCGAATTCACGGAAAATTTTTGAGACTGATTATTGATTAATTTATTGAGTGATCAAACAGGTATAAAGTGAAATTAAAGATCAAATTGCTTCTTAGAGATAGAAGCTGGTGCCCCTTACGAGTGTTATTAACTTTTCTGATGTATATGAAATGAGATTTGAGCTCAGATTCCAATACATCAATATAAATTAAATAATTCATACCTGATCATATTTATTATTTATTAATATCCCCATTTCACGTTACATTGGAGTCTAAAATTAGTCAAGAAGAAGTTGGGCTAGCCATTGATAATATGAAATCAGGAAAAAGTGCAGGACCAGATGGTCTTCCAGTTGACCTTTATAAAAAATTTAAGAATAAATTAATAAAATCTTTTTTGGAAATGGTTTTAGAAGCATTTCAAAATAATAATTTACCATCATACATAAATAATGCCTTAATTATACTGCTGCCAAAACCAGGTAAGCCCTCTAATAAATGTGAAAATATGAGACCAATAAGCCTATTAAACGCCGACCTTAAGATAATCTGTAAAATTTTAGCAAGACGAATACAAGAAATTTTACCAAATATTATTAATCGAGATCAGAATGGCTTTATAAAGGGTAGACAAGGCTTCCATAATGTAAGAAGACTATTTAATATTATCTATTTTAATAAAGAAGCACCGGATACAGCTCTCCTATCACTGGACGCCGAAAAGGCCTTTGATAGAGTTGAATGGCCCTTTCTTTTTGAAGTCCTACAAAGGTTTGGACTTGGAAATAATTTCATAAAATGGGTTCAAATAATATACAATAATGCTACAGCAGAAATCCTAACAAATAACAATATTTCAAAACCAATAAAAATCAATAGAGGATGTCGACAAGGCTGTCCACTTTCACCTTTACTGTTTACTATGGCAATTGAACCTTTAGCGATAGCGATACGTTTACATTCACAAATATATGGAATTAAAGTTGGACCAACAGAACATAAAATCTCCCTGTACGCCGATGACATAATTTTGTTTATGTCGAATCTAAAAAAATCAATTCCAACCTTGTTGAATTTAATAAAGAATTTTGGGGAAATATCAGGATATAAAATAAATAAAACTAAATCTTCAATATTAATGCTAAATGAGACCCAGAGAAATTACCCAGACCCTGAGGTAAATCAATTCAATGTTGTAAATCAGTTTAAATATTTAGGAATCCAAATTGTGCCTAAGCTAGAATCAGTCGCCAGTACCAACTATGAAGCCTTAATGTCAGATATCAATGAGTTAACTCAGAGATGGATGTCACTACCAATGTCGATGATCGGGAGAATCAATATACTTAAAAGTAATATTTTACCTAAAATACTTTATTTATTTCAATACATTCCCTTATCACCACCTTTAGATTTATTCTCAAGAATAAAAAAAAAGTTAGTGGAATTTATATGGAACAACAGGAGGGCTAGATTACGTCTGTCTTTATTATATTTACCATTTGATCGTGGAGGTCTGAAATGTCCAAATTTTATGTTGTATTATTGGTCGGCACAACTGAGGTCTATGACATATTATTTTTCATCAAATGATCTCCCTCACTGGACTGAAATGGAATTATACAATTTACCTTTACCTCTTCCCATATTCATATACTCAGATTCGACAAAAAAATTACAAAAACAAGTTAAAAATCCATTTGTAAAGCATATGATCAAAATATGGTGTGAAGCTAAAAACTATTTAAAAGAACCACAGTTATTGTCACAATTTAGTCCAATATGGGGTAATCAATATTTTAAACCAGGGAGAGCGGACGCTGTATTTAAAGTATGGAATTTAAAAGGGATACAAAAGATTCAGGATTTATATTTGCCATGTGCAGATAACATAATGTCTTTTGAAGAGCTGAGGATCAAATTTAATCTCAAAAGAACACATTTTTTTAAATATCTTCAACTTAGAAACTTTATTCGATCAAATCAAAATAAAGCTCTCACTCGACCTATTTATTCATCCTTGGAAAAAATGATGATGAAAGATAGTAAAAGAAAGGGTATTACTTCAGAGTTTTATAACTCATTGACACTATCTTCAAGTGAAAATTCACTGAAAAGATTAAACTACTGGAAAGAAGATCTGCAAACTGAAATTTCAGAGGAACAATGGGAATTGGCTTGTACAGAAGCTCAAACCAAATCAATAAATGTACGCCTTAAATTGATACATTTCAAATGGTTAATGCGGATGTATGTTACACCGGAGGAGTTAAATAGATATAACAAAAATATACCAGATACATGCACAAAATGCATGGAAAGTAAAGGAACCCTATTTCATTGTGTATGGGAATGTAGATTAATAAGAATGTTTTGGGAAGAGGTGAGGGTAACAATTGAAAAAATAATCTCAAAACAAATCATATTGAATCCTAAACTGTTTTTGTTGGGTCTGTACCCAGAAAAGCATAATTTTAATAAAAGTGAAAGAACATTCATAGACCTCAGTTTGCTTAATGCCAAAAAATGCATTGCACTATTATGGAAAAAGACTCATAGACCAGATGTGACTCAGTGGTTAAGACAGATGTTAACAAACCTTCCATTAGAAAGAATAACATATATACTGAAATCAAAGGAAATTGTGTTTGAGAATATATGGAGACCTTTTATTGATTATGTAAAAAATTTAAACATAACTCTTGAAGAAGAAGGTGAATGATGTGTGTGGACCTTGTAAATTCCAAACTGGTGAACATAATATGTATACTTATGTATTGGATTGTCTAGACTAAACAGAGGAGCATTGTTGAAGATTTGATTTTGTTGGTGGTTGTTGGTGTTTTTAGTGCATTTTTTTTTTTTGTAGTACTTTAGTGTTAGTGTTTGATTGTTTGTATCATGTTTGTTAAAAAAAAAAAAGGTTCAATAAAGATATTGTGGAAAAAAAAAAAAACTCAACTTGTCATGTTTGGAGGAGAAAGAACACCATACCTACTGTGAAGCATGGGGGTGGAAACATCATGCTTTGGGGCTGTTTTTCTGCAAAGGGACCAGGACGACTGATCCATGTAAAGGAAAGAATGAATGGGGCCATGTATCGTGAGATTTTGAGTGAAGACCTCCTTCCATCAGCAAGGACATTGAAGATGAAACGTGGCTGGGTCTTTCAGCATGACAATGATCCCAAACACACCACCCAGGCAACGAAGGAGTGGCTTCGTAAGAAGCATTTCAAGGTCCTGGAGTGGCCTAGCCAGTCTCCAGATCTCAACCCCATAGAAAATCTTTGGAGGGAGTTGAAAGTCCGTGTTGCCCAGCAACAGCCCCAAAACATCACTGCTCTAGAGGAGATCTGCATGGAGGAATGGACCAAAATACCAGCAAAAGTGTGTGAAAACCTTGTGAAGACTTACAGAAAACGTTTGACCTCTGTCATTGCCAACAAAGGGTATATAACAAAGTATTGAGATGAACTTTTGTTATTGACCAAATACTTATTTTACTGGGGAATTTACCAATTAATTCATTAAAAATCCTTCAATGTGATTTTCAGGATTTTTTTTCCCTCATTTTGTCTCTCATAGTTGAGGTATACCTATGATGAAAATTGGAGACCTCTCTCATCTTTTAAGTGGAAGAACTTGCACAATTGGTGGCTGACTAAATACTTTTTTGCCCCACTGCATGTACACATAAATATATAAATATATATACACAGTGCAGAGCATTGTAGCTAGATGGAATAAAAAGCATAACCGTCTATTTAGTTACCCTACATGGTATGAATATGTACCCATACATATTGTCACCCTCCATAGTGACTGATATTGTCCTAGTTGTATACTGGAGGGGACCATTTGTGTAAGTCTGTTGCGTCTTTTGCATTCAATACTATTAGGTCATCACGTTTTTTTTGCCATCTCTGCGAGCAGCCCTGCTTAAGTTATACAGTCTGACAGCTGTAGGTAGGAAGGACCTGTGAAACCTCTCGGTCATGCATCTAGGATGATGTAGTCTACTGCTAAATGAGCTCCTCAGTGCGTCCAGTATGTCCTGCATAGGGTGGGACTCGGACTCCAGCAGAGATGACAGTTTAGCCACCATCCTCCTCTCTCCTATCTCCTCCACTGGGTCAAGGCGTTGCCCCAGGACAGAGCTAGCTTTCTTGATCAGTTTGTTCAGTCTCTTCCTATCGGCTGCTGTAATGCCATTGCCCCAGCAGACCACTCCAAAAGTGATGGCTGATGCCACCACCGTGTCGTAGAATGTCTTCAAGAGCACCCCTTGTACACCAAAAGACCTGAGCCTCCTCAGTAGGAACAGCCTGCGCTGTCCCTTCTTGTAGAGTGCGTCGGTATTGTGTGACCAGTCTAGTTTATTGTTCAGATGAGAACACCCAGGTACTTGTAGGATGTCACCATCTCAATGTCTGTTCCCTGCATGTTTACTGGTGCTGTGAGGGGTTGTCCTTGCCTGCGGCAGTCCACCACCAGCTCCTTAGTTTTCCTCGCGTTGATCTGGAGGCAGTTCCGATGGTACCAGTCCACGAAGTCCTGGATAAGTCCTCTGTACTCAGCTTCATGTCCGTTGGAGATGAGGCCGACGATCGCAGAGTCGTCAGAGAACTTCTGTAGATGGCAGTATGTTGTGTTGTGTGAGAAGTCCGCAGTATAAAGGGTGAACAGGAAGGGAGCCAAAACCGTTCCCTGGGGGCCCCCCGTGCTGCCGATGATCGTGTCGGACACACAATCCCGGGTTCTCACAAACTGTGGCCAGTTAGTGAGGTAGTCCAGGATCCATGATGGCAGGTGCTGGTCCACCCCTGCGCACAGTAGCTTGTCCTTCAGGATCATTGGTTGGATGGTGTTGAAAGCACTGGAGAAGTCAAAGAACATGATCCTCACTGCATTCTCGGGCTTCTCCAGGCGGGACAGGGAACGGTGAAGGAGGAAGATCACTGCATCCTCCACCCCAATGCCATGCTGGTAGGCGAACTGGAGTGGATCCATCGCTGGTCCCACCAGGCGGCGGAGGTGAGCAAGGAGCAGTCTCTCCAGGGTCTTCATCATGTGGGACGTCAGGGCCACTGGCCTGTAGCTGTTCAGGTCTTTGGGGTGGGAAGTCTTTGGTACAGGTACCACACAAGATGTTTTCCACAACTGTGGTACCCTCCTCAGCTTCAGGCTCAGGTTGAAGATGTGCTCCACAATCCCACACAGCTGGTCTGCGCAGGACTTGAGGAGCTTCACGCTGATGCCGTCTGGTCCCGAGGCCTTCCTCGCCTTGATCTTCCTCAGCTCCGTCCTCACCTGGGTCTTAGTGAGGGTCAGGTTGGGGGGCTGTGTGCTGGGAGTGGGGGTGTGTGTTGGTGGAGTGGAGTGTGGACAGCAGGTCTCGATGACTTTAGAGGCAGCAGTGGTTGGTGTGCAGTCAGGGGGGAGGGCGGTTGGTCAAACCTATTAAAAAACAGGTTCAGATTGTTCGCCCACTCTCTGCCCCCCCCCCCCCCCCGTGGCCTGGGAGGAGGTATTCTGGAGCCCAGAGATGGTTTTAAGGTTTCTCCAGACCCTGCTGATGTCGCTCTGTTGCAGCTTGTCCTCCATCTTCTTCCTGAAGCTGTCCTTGCCTTCTCTGATCTTCCTCCTCAGCTCCCTCTGTACGGACTTCAGCATCTCCCTGTTCCCCGACCTGAAGATCCTCTTCTCTCTCAGAAGTGTTTTAATCTCAGGGTTGATCCAGGGTTTGTTGTTCGAGCAACACCGTATGGTCTTGGTGGGTATAGTGTTGTCCACACAGAAGTTGATGTAGTCCGTGATGGTGTGAGTGAGGCCATTGATGTCCTCACCATGTGGATCGCAGAGTGGATCCCAGGCAGTGGTTTCAAGACAGTCCTTTAAAGCATCCATTGCCTCCTCAGACCATATCTTCACCGTGCGCATGACCGGAGGTTGTCTGTGTACTAGGGGTTTGTACATCGGCAGGAGATGAACCAAGTTGTGATCCGATCTCCCGAGTGGGAGGAGTGGTGATGAGGTGTACGCCTCCTTAGTGTTAGCACAGAATAAGTCCAGTGTTTTATTGTCTCTAGTGTGGCATGTGACATACTGGGTGAACGTGGGCAGAATGGGGGACAGTGAAATATGGTTGAAATCACCTGAGATGTGGAGAAGAGCATCTGGGTGTTCTGTCAGCAGCCTGCCAGTTACTGAGTGAATGGCGTCACGCGCTGTCACAGCGTTCGCCATCGGATTTGCATAAATAACAATGCAGATCACGTGTGAGTATTCCCTTGGGAGACAGGTAGGCCGCATGCTAACAGCTAGCAACTCACTGTCTTTGCTGCAGTGATATTGTTTAACTGTGATATGTCCCGGTCTGCACCAGCTGATATTGACATAAATTATCACTCCTCCGCCCCTTGCCTTCCCACTGTCTGGTGTCCGGTCTGCCCGTATTGCGTGGAAACCCTCCAGTTCGATGTTAGCATCTGTTGCTAATTCTGTTAGCCACGTCTCAGTAAACAGCATCATAATCAAACAGTCATCATAATCTCTCTGAAGACACTCTGGTAACGAGCCATAGCCGCTAGCTCATCTGTCTTATTGAGTAGCGATCGAACGTTCCCCATAATAACGGATGGAAGGACGGGTCTGTACCTTATATTTCTTGCCCGCCGTCTTGCTCCAGCATGGCATCCACATCGTTTCTGTTTTATTTCACCCGGTATGTCGAAGTCTTGCGCTAGCATCTTGGTCCGGTTAAGTGCTAACAGCTGGTCTCTGCTGTAACGTATCCTGCTAAAAACAGTGGCTCCGTCTGCCGGCTCAGGAGACATTTGGGCAATCCGTGTGTCTGTCCGATGTATAAGGTGTCACCGGATCAGAAAGATTAGCAAGAGAAGCCAGATAGTAAATAGAAATAGGAAGAAATTGATCCGCTGTTGCAAAAAGGCAGCCTACTTGTGTGGCGGCGGAAGTAGATCAAAAAAATATATGTACAGTATACAGTATATATATATATATATTTTTTTTATGTACCATTTGCAATTTTTTTTTACTACAGAAAATGGCATTTTTTGTAGTTTCACAAGTTTTGTACTATATAGTGTGTACTATGTGCTGGTACATCTCAGTAAATTACAAATGTGATTTTTAATTTATTTTAAAAACTATTACCAATATCATAAAACTGATCTTTTTTTAGTTATGAAAAAAAACCTTTCATGCTCTAATTTACTGAGATGCACTAGCAGACTGTCTTAACAGGAAAATAAATTGTGAGCTGCTTCATCTGTTGCATGTTAAACATCATCACAGTACCCTGGAAATCCAGGCAAACCCAGAATGATCTGGGCTCCCTCTGTTTGTTACCTCAGTGGTAACTTGAGTTTGATCTGCTTTCCCATCTCGCAGCGGGTTGAAGGTAATTGGGATGGGTTTTTTGCACTCTTATTTCTTCCTTGCTCTGGCCCGTTTCTCCGCCCTGCTGATTTGAAGCAGGCAGGTGGATCTTCAAGCTCATGTGCCAGTAGAACTTGTTGTGGCTCTCTGACGTAACTCGGAAGAGTGAGGTTTTTTGCTCTGCACAGCGCATTGGGGGCTTGCTGTCGTCTTCTGCTTTTTCTTTAGTTTCGGTTCAAAGGCGGCAGTGGGTGACCGCATACGCCCCTGCCTGGACGACGACGGCACTACATTTCATAGAATTAGCTACGATTGAAAAGGACTGCTGAGTTATCAATTAATTGACAACTAATTTAATTTAGTCAACTAAATTCTTATCGACAATAAATCGAAAGTCAATTAATCAACATCCCTAATACAAACACTATTACTCAAGCTCAGATAGGATGGACTCAAACAATATTTATAAAAAAAATTGTGTTGAGTTTTCATTGGTAGTGAGCATATAATGAATGAAAAAACCTTAGTGAGCAAGCTCACATACCCCACACATCCCCATATCAGGGGGCCCTAATGAAGACTGTGATTAACATGAAATGGATTGAGCACTTTCTCCAGTAGACAGCTATAGCTTCGCTGCCGAACGGTCAGATGCAGGAAATCTTTCCTTCCACATGCCATTTTACTGTACAATAACTCACTCTAATGTTGAATTCTGGTCATAACCATGCTGCCATACTGCACCTCGCAGTCTAATTGGTACCTCACATTGCACCCTGTGCCTGATAGTCCTGCATTGTACAGCGAGTACAATTCATGTATGGGTGTTTTTTTTTTCTTGGGGTCCAGTGCACTATATCAGGGGTATCCGACTTTCAAGCGCTCTCTCTTTTTCTGTAATTTGCAGATGTCGGTTTCGTTTTTATAATATGCAAGGGAACATAAATTTCAGACTTGCATTGCAATTTTTTAAAAAAATCATTGATTTTGCCGTTAGAATCGAAACTATTGGTCGTGTCCCCTCATTTTTCCCAGTTTTTGTGTGACATGAAAATCGCATCAATTTCAAAGTACTGTAACGTGATCTCTGAGTAACTCTTTCGACTCAAAATGCAAAAGATAACAGAGTTGTAATGCAAATTCAAAATAAAACATTCCCCAATGTGATCGGATCTATGGTTTTTGTACGGCGACCCCTGCAAATTTACTCATACGACGTAAATTTCCGTGTCCCCAAATTTACGCAGCAACATGCAAGTTATTTGGTAAAGTAACCAGAAAACAGGAAGGCTGATGCTTTTCACTTTGCACCTTTCAAATCCCAAACCATACACGTAAAAAGGAGATCAGTCTTTGTGAAGCTCAGATGTAGAATATTTCAATAAAATCTCAAACATTTATGACACATCGAATATGGTGTCCTTTAAAAAATTTACGTCTTCGGTCTTGGTCGGCCGCGCGCAGCCCCGTCTGGCGAGGTGACCGCCCTGGGAAAGCACTTTTATTTTCTCTACCCCGGATGTGCTCAACCCATGTGGAGAGGATTAACCGTGGTCACTTTATATTGAAGTTATCAAAGGTCCAAACTTCCGTGTCCCGCATTTACGCCTTTTGTGATTTTACGTCTTATCCAACAAACAGGGAGAATTTGAAGGTATGTATACACGTTATCACATCTTAATATGTCATGAAAATGTAGCTGTTGATGAGTTTTGATGCGTGAAAAATACTGGAAGTGTTGAAGTTGTTTCGTGTAAAACGTGTGCCATTGCAAAGTGCATTGGCACACGGGGAAACAAAAGCCCGAGTGTCCCGTTTACGTCTCCATTTACAAGTAGTTGAAGTGAGCGCTCATCCTCAAGAGTTCCTGAACGCGAATGCCGTTACGAAAATAGTTAATAGTTTCATAAACCTGACACAATTGGATAGTGATTAGTCAATTTCATGTGCAGATTTGATCAATTTTAAATTTTGCCACCAATGTCCCACATTGGACCCCTAATAAATAAAAACACCCGTATCTATACGGGTCATCATCTATTCATTTGTGATGTATATAAGTTATTTAGGCAGTTTTACTTTCCATGGGAAATCCCTTTTTCTTTTATGCTGTGTATGTTTCTGTCGTTTTGGTTGTCTATGGTCATGCTGCTGTTACACTGGATTTTCACAGTTTGGGATAAATAAAGTACAGTATCTAACTAAAAAAGTAGAAGTCCCCCTCCACAAATAAATAGAACCCTCATTAGATGCATCTGAAAATCAAAGTCACTCAAGGTATTGATAAGTTAAAGCTTCTGTATAAATTTGAAGTCAATCCGATGAGAAATGTGAATGTTATACTGGCAACAACAGAAAATGTCAAATGGATGTATAGGACAAAAACATTACACTGTATAATACTGTACAATAATAAATAATAAATTGAGATGTTTGCGCTTTTAGCTGGCACAAAAGTCTTTTTTTCCCCTTGCTGCTGCAATAGCAAAATGGACTTGGGACATACCCATAAATGAGTTTTGTGCTTTTATTCATTCATTCATTCATCTTCTTCCGCTTAATCTTTTTCGGGTCGCGGGGGGGGGGGGTAATCAACCAACCTTTATTCCAGACTCGTAGTCCAACATAATAAAACGACAAAACAATTTTTAAAAATACAAATATAAAAATACAAATATAAATACAGTACAAACTTTAAAAAGACTTAAGACAACTGTACCAATGTCTTCAACTGACAGCGAATAGAACTGAACCTGATGTTAGACATAACCTGGATGATTTCATTTCTAGATGCATCAAGACAACAAATGAATTTATACATAAGGTTCCTGATTACAGCCTGAAGTGTATCAACACATGATGACACAATTAACTCAGAAGCGCTACACCATCAAGGCTTTTTAAGTAAAATTCTTAAGGCATCATTGTATACAACCTGTAATCTCTGCATGCTTTGTTTCTTGTAATTTGTCCATAAATGAGAAGTGTATAGAGTAGGGGTGTGCCATATCGTATCATTCACAATAATACTGGTATAATTTTTGATACCGCTGTACAAATGAATATCGCGATATTTGGGGTCCATTATGCTGCCAACGGAAGTTACACGTTACCACTGCGGACTCCTTCCGCTTCCTGGACACCACCATCACCCGGGACCTCAAGTGGGAGCCGACCATCAGCTCCCTCATCAAAAAGGCCCAGCAGAGGATGTTCTTCCTGCGGCAGCTGAGGAAGCTCAAGCTACCCACCAAGATGTTGGTGCAGTTCTACACGGCCATCATCGAGTCCATCCTCACCACCTCCATCACCGTGTGGTACGCAGGAGCCACCGCCAGGGACAGACTAAGACTGCAGCACGTTGTGCGCGTTGCTGAGAAGGTGATTGGCTGCAAGCTCCCATCCCTCCAGGACCTGTACATCTCCAGGACCCGGAGGCATGCAGGTCGGATCATAGCCGACCCTTCACACCCTGGACACGCACTGTTTGCCCCCCTCCCCTCAGGCAGAAGACTTCGGTCCATTCAGACTAAAACCTCCCGCTACATGAATAGCTTCTTCCCCTCTGCCATTAGACTGCTGAACACTAAGTGACTTATTAGACTCTCGTACACTACGTACAGCAGCTCAACCGGACTCATGATAATTATCACTGTTTTCTTTTGCACTACCGACTGCACTATGTGGAACTCCACAATATCTGCTGCTTGTTAATATATTTAAAAATTGCATAGATTAGTATTACGCATTCATATTCTACATTTTATTGCATGCATAGTTTCTTATTTTTATCTTTAGTGCTACTCCATGTTGAATGTTGCAGCATTGCACCGAGACAAATTCCTAGTTTGTGTACTACATGAACAATGGCAAATCTCATTCTGATTCTGATTCTGACCCAGTGAAATAATATACTAGACTAAATTAATTTAATATGTTAAAATGATCAAAACCCCCTCATGCCCCAGAGCACAGAAATGAGATAAAGACAGAAGTAATGTGGTGAATGAGTGTCTGTGGTTATAGTATACTGTTGTAGCTGTAGTATACTGTTGTAGCTGCTTATAGTTTAGGGTTTACATTTTAAATGTAACAAATAGGTGGCATTAACCATAGCTAAACTGCTCTTACATTTGTAAGCCAATGTTTTCAGGACTATTCAGATGTCTTAAGAAAAACCTTTATAATTTTCAAAACTATGGGCTATATGTAGTCTGCAGTACCAACTTTACTCTCATCTGCTTGTTACCGTTCTCTCCTAAATTTGTTTTTTTTCATTAAACATCTTTTCATAAAGGTACAACTTTTTTTAAATTTTGAAAGTTTTTGGTGACAAATTTGTGACCTTTTTCCATGCAAAATTGGAACTTTTTACTTAAAACCTCTTACCTTGTGTTTTTACTCTGAAAAAGTGAAGAAATCAGAAGCGGCACCAGATTTAAGATTAGTCAATCAATTGTTTTAATAATCAATAGATCAGTTGACTATTACAATCCAAATTTATAATTTTCTTCCCACTCAAAGGTTATAATTACATTTATAACTAGTTTGATACCGGTTATTTTAAAATGTTGGCCTACTAAAACTGTGGTGGTTTCTGGTTTCCAACAACAGGGTGGCCTAGGTTGAAGTCAAATTCCCGGCCTGAATTTTTGTCCCAGTCCATCCCTCACTGCACTTAAGATGTGATGGTTTATAATATTTTCTGGTAATATTTGATATGTGGAGGAAAGGAAGCAGACGAGGCAACAAGCTCAATGGCACACAAACTTTATTCCTCCTCCAACATCAAGTACAGTATAACTCTCACTGGGTCTCTGAGCACCTTCTTTTTATAACCTTCAATACCGTGACTTGAGACCCAGGGAGTCCGACAACAATACATTCAGTAGAACAAAGACATGTGGCACATTAACATCACATAACACCAGCACTGCTTGTCACACCCTCTCTTTCTCCCCTGGCTCTGGTGCCTCCTGAACTCCCCGGGGGGCGAATAGTCCTTTCTGTCCCGTCTGAGACCCCCCCGGTACCACTTCCTCCTTTAGTCCATTGTTCCATCTTCCCCCTGGTCCCGACTCTGGGTGGAGAATCCCCCACACAGCACCACCACACAGCCCCCTTCCCCTGAACACCCAGAAAGGGCACTAACCCCCTCCCATCCTTTGGGCTTGAGCCGGTACCCATAGCGGCTGTAGCGGGGGGTTGCCGATTCGGTCGAAACACCCTGCTGGTGAGGTGTACGGGAGGGCACGTCAGTCTGTGGAGGGAAAAAGGGTGGGGGGGCATGTTAGCTTTGCTAGCGCAGGTCTCTACCGAGGAAACACCAACCTGTGGAGCCACCGACGGTAGGGGTCCGCGCCAGGGAGCTTGGGCCAACACCACCTGCTCATCTGCCAACACAAAAGCGGGCTTCAGCCTGTTGATGCAGATGATCTCCCTACGCCCCCCCAAGTCTAACACAAAATGCTTTGCCCCTGGTTCCAGCACCCTGAACAGTCCGTCATACGGTGGACGCAGCGGGGTCCGGTGCGCATTGTGCCTGACAAAAAGAAAAGTGGCGTTCTGCAAGCTTTTTGGGACAAAGATGTGAGGAAAACAATGGTGGGCCAGGCCCGTAACGTTAAAAACTTCTGTATTGTGCAAAAATTGCGTGGGCGGATCGGCCCCAGGCGAGGGGGTTTTCTGGTAAAATCTCCCCGGGGATCCGCAGCAGCTGAGAAAAAACGAATTCTGCCAGGACGGCTGCCAGATCCTCCTTAAGGTGCGGAGCACAACCCTAAAAGAACCCAGGGCAGGCGATCAACCCAATTTGAATCCGAGAGCGAAGCTCTGAGCGCTGCCTTAAGCAACCTATGGAAATGCTCGCATAACCCATTAGCCTGGGGGTTGTACGCGGTAGTGCGGTGAATTTTGACCCCCAGGCTCTTGACCATCGTGGACCAGAGTTCCGAAACGAACTGCAGACCCCTGTCGGAAGTGATGTCCAATGGGGATCCGAACCATGCAACCCAAGCCAACAAAAATGCATGAGCCACTTCCGCAGATGTGGTGGAAGCCAGCGGGACCATTTCAGGCCAGCACATGGTGCGGTCCACGATTGTCAAAAGGTGTGTGAAACCTTGCGACGGCGGAAGGGGTCCCACCAAATCCACGTGGTCGTGGTCGAACCTCCTGGCCGGAATTTGGAACAGCTCAAGGGGGGCTCTGGTGTGCTTGTGCACTTTGGCACGCTGGCATGCGATGCACGCTGCAGCCCACTCTTTCACGTCTTTGCTCTCAAGTGCGGCCAGACAAATTTCGCCCCCACCAGTTTAATCGAAGCACACACGCCTGGATGTGTAAGGGAGTGGACTGCCTCAAAAATGTGTCAGTGCCAAGAGCTCAGAACCACCGGGCGCGGGTGACCGGTGGAGACGTCGCAGAGCAAGGGAGGGCACCCTTCTAGCACCACCTTGCTCTCCAGCTTTAACCCAGTAGGCACAGACTGGAGCGTGCAAATGTCCATGTCCCCGGCTTGCTCTGTGGCCATGGCAGGGGAATCTATTCCCATGTAGACTAGGGAGACTAATGCGCGCGACAGGCGCATTAGTCTCCTAATGACGTTGAGCTTACCAGCAACGTGTTGAATGTCGGTCGTAAACTCCGAGATTGCATCCAAATGCCGTCACTGCCGGGCCGACCACAGTTCCAAGACCTTGGACATCGCGTACGTCAGCAGCTTATGGTCAGCGAACGCGGTGAACTCGCACCCCTCTAGCCAAAGCTGGAAATGGTGCGTTGCCAGGTGGAGAGCTAACAATTCTCGGTCGAACATGCTGTATTTGTGTTCGTTGTTGTGCAAAGTTTGACTGAAAAATGCGAGCAGCTGCCACGAACCAGAGACGTACTGCTCTACCACTGCCCCTATGGCAATGTCAGACGTGAGCACTATTCATGCCGACGGGTCAGGGTGGGTTAAAGTGGCATCCGCAAGTGTTGTTTTGGCATCTGTGAAAGCCTGGACTTGCTCGGGAGTCCAGTCGATGTTTTCCGTGGACTTCTTTTCCTTAAGTGCAGCATACAACAGCTGCATCGGCTGGGCTACCCAGGGGGAGGAAACAGTTATAAAAATTGACCATTCCCAAAAACACCTGTAGGGCTCTCACGGTCTGCAGACGCGGAAAGTCCAACATGGCGCGCACCTTACGGTAGCGGAATCGCACCCTCTGGCGAAATGCGGTGGCCCCCCCAAAAAAATAAAAAATCAATCACTGACACTTCGCCGGGTTCACTATCAGCTCGTGTGCTTCCAACCTCTGGAAAACCAGCTTGAGATGGGTGATGTGCTCTTCCTCAGATGTGGTAGCCACCAGAATGTCATCTAAGTAGACAAAAATGAAGGACAAGTCACGGAGCACTGCGTCCATCATTCTCTGGAAGGTCTGCGCCGCGCCCTTTAATCCGAACGGCATGAGTAAAAACTCGAAAAGGCCGAAAGGAGTTATTACCACCGTTTTAGGAACATCTTCCACACGCACCGGGACCTGGTGGTAACCGCAGACCAGATCCACTTTTGAAAAAACACGCACCCCAGCCAGGTGGGGCGCGTGGTGGGGTGTGTGGTGGGGTGCACAAAGTTCCACTGAAAATTGCGTCCGTGTAAGCATATCATCAGTGTCCGCTCACCAAATGTCCTGATGGTAGACCTGTTGGTGGCCGTAAGCTCGAGACCGCTGCCTCCAGCCCATCTGTCTGCACTGGCCAGCAGGATGAGGCTATTCTGGGAGCCGGAGTCAACCGAGAAATGTCTCCCCGAACGTGTGTCTGTAATAAAAAGCAGCTTATTTCTGTCGCCAGCGGTCGCAGCTGCTACTGACTGCTGGCCGTGCCGTTTCTCAGCTTCTTGAATTGGCATGGCGGCAGGCAGCGTTGGGCATTCAGGCCGAAGCGGCGATGATAGAAACAGATCGCCCCGTTCCTGCATCTCATGGATGCCGGTGCCGCTGCATTCACGCTGAGAGCTCTGGTTGCTAAAATGATGTGATCTGCTTCCTGCACCAGTGCGCGGTAGTCCTTGGTCACCAGCAGTGGCGAGTTGGCCAGGATCGCCCTCGCTGCAGCCGGTAGGTTCCTGAGGAACAAGTGGGCAAACAGGAAAGATATGTCGTTCTTCCCCATCAGTGCCGTCTCTCTGCCCTCTCATTGTCAGACAGGATGTAGCGCTGGAGTAGCATCCGCTTGAGTGCTTCATATTTCCCTTGAGCCGGCGGCTTCTGGAGCAGGCTCGTCACTTGTTGCATGGTGCGTGCATCCAGCGCAGCAACCACATAGAAATTTTTGTGTCATCCGTTGTTATCCCGCGGAGTGCGAACTGGGCTTCTATATGCAGGAACCACGTGGTCGGGTTGTGAAGCCCGAAGTCTGGGAGCTTGACTGAGACAGTGCACATGGCGCTGGTGCTCTGTCCTCCAGGTAGTCTCCGGGGTGGTGCTCCGCTCGTTCTCCATGGCATGTCTTGGGTCACCAATGTGGAGGAAAGGAAGCAGACAAGGCAAAGAGCTGTACGACACACAAACTTTATTCCTCCTCCAACATCAAGTACAGTACAACTCTCGCTGGGTCTCTGAGCACCTTCTTTTTATAACCTTTGATACTGTGCCTTGAGACCCAGGGAGTCCGACAACAATACATTCAGTGGAACAAAGACATGCATGGCACATTAACATCACATAACACCAGTACCGCTTCTCACACCCTCTCTTCCTCCCATGGCTCTGGCGCCTCCTGAACTCCCCAGGGGGCGAATAGTCCTTTCTGTCCCGTCTGAGACCCCCGGTACCACTTCCTCCTTTAGTCCATTGTTCCCTCTTCCCCCCGGCTCCCGACTCTGGGTGGAGAATCCCCCACACAGCGCCACCACAGATACAGAATAAAAAAGTTTGAAACACATTCTAAACTGCTCTTTATAAAATGGAGAAATAAGAGTTTGTGTTTTTACTGAATATGTTGAACATAATTAACACTGGCCTGTGAAACTGTACTTTGTAAATTTAAAAGAAAAAAAAACTGTATTCTGTGATATTGCAAAGAATATTGCTATTGTGAAAATTCACAGAAATATCATGATGTCATTTTTGGGCCATATCGCCCACCCCTAGTATAGAGGTGTACAGTAAGTTTTAAAAAGAGCTAACTTCACCTCGTCTGAACAAAAGCTCAACCTACATACAAGGACATTTGCTTGAGTATAGATCTTGCAATGCTGTCTGAAAATATCATTGTCATCAATCATTTTATCATTAAAAAAATGTCCCAGATATTTGGCCGAATCTCATTCTCCTCCCTTGCAGACTCGTTGACTTTAGGCACATTCACGTGAAGTGAAGGGCTGTCCCAATCTGAAATCAGGAAGTGGCTGACTGCTCACTCACTGACTTCATGTGCCCTTAAATGAGCCCTAAGTCAGCATAGCATGCTGACTTAAGGTAAGGGAATTACCCACAGTTCAGAGTGTCATGTCGGGGTTTCTCAAAGAAAAGCTCCTGATTCGTCCCCCCTTCACCCCTGCTCCACCCCACAAAAAAAAAAAAAAAAAAATGCAAACAATTCCAAACATCACTAAAAAGATGTTTACATGTCAGTATAATATACAGTTAGGCCCCAAAATATTTGGACAGTGACACAAGTTTTGTTATTTTAGCTGTTTACGAAAACATATTCAGGATACAATTATATAATCAATATGGGCTTAAAGTGCAGACTCTCAGCTGTAATTTGAGAGTATTCACATCCAAACTGGAGCAAGGGTTTAGGAATTACAGCTCTTTAATACGTAGCCACCTCTTTTTCAAGGGACCAAAAGTAATTGGACAATTGACTCAGAAGGCTGCAAAAAAAAATAACAAGGCTGCATGGGCTCTTCCCTCGTTAACCTGTCATCAATTAAGCAGTTAAAAGGTCTGGAGTTGATTCCAGGTGTGGCGTTTGCATTTGGAAGCTGTTGCTGTGAACACACAACATGCAGTCAAAGGAGCTCTCAATGGAGGTGAAACAGACCATCCTGAGGCTGAAAAAAAAGAAGAAATCCATCAGAGAGATAGCAGAAATGTTAGGAGTGGCCAAATCAACAGTTTGGTACATTCTGAGAAAACAAGAGTGCACTGGTGAGCTTGGGAACTCAAAAAGGCCTGGACGCCCACGGAAGACAACAGTGGTGGATGATCACAGAATCCTTTCCATGGTGAAGAACAACCCCTTCACAACATCAACTCAAGTGAAGAACGCTCTCCAGGAAGTAGGTGTATCAGTATCTAAGTCTACCATAAAGAGAAGACTTCATGAGAGTAAATACAAAGGATTCACCACAAGGTGCAAACCATGAATCAGCCTAAAAATAGAAAGGCCAGAATTGACTTTGCCAAAAAACACCTGAAGAAGCCAGCCCAGTTCTGGAACAGCATTTTTTGGACAGGTGAGACTAAGATCAACCTGTACCAGAATGATGGAAAGAAGAAAGTTTGGAGAAGAACTGGGACAGCTCATGATCCAAAGCACTACATCTTCTGTAAAACATGGTGGAGGCAGTGTGATGGCATGGGCATGCATGGCTTCCAATGGCACTGGGTCACTTGTGTTTATTGATGATGTGACAAAAGACAGAAGCAGCCGGATGAATTCTGAAGTGTATAGGGATTTACTTTCTGCTCAGATTCAGCCAAATGCAGCAAAGTTGATTGGACGGTGCTTCACCAATGATCCAAAACATACTGCAAAAGCAACCCAAGAGTTTTTTAAAGCAACAAAGTGGAAAGTTCTGCAATGGCCGAGTCAATCACCAGATCTCAACCCAATCGAGCATGGATTTCACTTGCTCAAGACAAAACTTAAGGCAGAAAGACCCACAAACAAGCAATAACTGAAGACAGCTGCAGTAAAGGCCTGGCAAAGCATCACAAAGGAGGAAACCCAGCGTTTGGTGATGTCCATGGGTTTCAGACTTCAGGCAGTCATTGCCTGCAAAGGATTTTCAACAAAATATGGAAAAATAACATTTTACTTAGGGTTATGTTTATTTGTCCAATTACTTTTGAGCCCCTGAAATGAGGAGTGTTTGTATAAAAATAGCTACAATTCCTACATGTTTAATCATATATTTTTGTTCAACCCCTTGAATTAAACCTTAAAGTCTGCACTTCAATTCCGTTGTAGTTGTTTCATTTCAAATCCAATGTGGTGGCATGCAGAGCCCAAATCATGAAGATTGTGTCACTGTCCAAATATTTCTGGGCCTAACTGTAGCTCCCTGGTCTGCAGTGGGTCTATAGTTGCGTAATAAAACATGACTCCAAATTCCCGGGCCACAGAAACACATCTGCTCAAGGTTTCAAGTAAGTATTGATTATGATTATTTAGTAAGCCAGTGGATGACTATAACTAAGGATTTAAGATACTGCATTTAATACATAACATATAAATAAAGGATAAATAAATATACTATAGTGCAAACATTATCAACTATTTTGTGTAATTTTCATTAAAAAAATAAAATTATTTTTTTCATAATTACCTCTCTTTCACGCTGCATGGCTAGTGCCTGCAAGATATTTAGATCAGGCAACCGATTCCTTCTGTTCCTTGGCCTTGAAGATAAAATCATTCTTAAAATAAAAAGTCCAAATCCCACAAGACTAAGCAGCATGTTTGTCATACACCGTTGTCAAGGTAGGATGACATGTCATCAAGTGTCCCATTCCTTTTATGCCATTTCAAGCCCTCGCAGACTCGCACACTCACACACTACTAATTGCTGCCGCCTAAGTCTACAAGGGCTCAGGGCTTGAGAGCTTAGGGAGGAGATTGAGATTCAACCATTTGACTTTATCACTGACATTTAGCGCCCTGCCTGCCAAATCAAAAGCAGGAAATTTCATTATCATGTCCTCTCTAGTGTGACAAATCAGCACAAAACTCTTTTATTTGTGTTATATTTTGTCATTTTTATCCCCATAAGCAGTATACATGCTTCACAGCTCCTGAAGACCAGCACTACTTGGACTGAGGATGACAAGATCGTCAGCATACATAAAGCAATTCACTAACTTATTCCCAATCAAACACCCAGTATTACAGGCATTCAGCTGCTTTGACAGATCATCCATATAAAGATTAAACAGGACAGGGGACAACAGACTACCCTGTTTAATTATTCATGCTGCATTTCCCCTATAGTCCGCTTTGGTCCGCGTGCGCTTTGGACGAGCCTGACACGCACACGGCGCTGATCATGCTCACTTTTTTTAATCTACCCAGGCCAAGAAGTTGACGCAAGCGCACAACCATCATTTGTAGTTTCACTCCCGCCCAACAGGTAGCTCCACGATTTTCACCAACGAAGAAACGCTGCTTGCTTTCTGCTGCTTGACTTCCTGGTTTTCACTCCTTTTCCACGAAGATGCTGCTGCTGAAATATTTATGTATGATTCATGTATGTTTATTCTCGTCTTCCGCTTCCTCATTGTCTTCTTCGTCTAGGTATGCTGTGCCGATATTGCCACCTCGTGAATGGAACGTTCAGTCTTGCGCATGCGCTTTTCAACGCGTTCAGGTCGTTGGCAGGTGGCGCAGTCACAAAATTTGGGCTGCACGTGGTTGTCCGCAGTCGAGCACTGCGGACACTTGCAGAGTGGAGACGATGACATAAATTTCGTCACAAGAGGTTTCCGGTTACACGTACGTGGACAGCAGAAGTGCAGCATGAATTCAGCCCACGCCACTGCTTACACCAAACGGGGATGAATAAATCTTACCCCATTTCACCTGAATCTTCTGATGTGCATACTAGTAAATCAAGATATGTACTAAATGTTTAGGAACCCCTCCATCATTCATTTTACGAAACAATTTTCTGTGGTTAACTCAAACGCCTTGGAGGCGTTAATAAAACACAAGAATACTGCTGAATTTTGACTTCTATATTTACTTACAGTTTCTTTTAATGCATATATGCACAAATCTGTTCCATGATGGGGATTAAATTCAAATTGATGATCAGTAGATTTAATAAATACATTTAATTTTTCAAATAGTATTCCTTCCAAAACTTTAAATATTATGACTATAGCTATGGGCCTATAATTGTCTAGGCTACACACGGTGTTTCCTCTGGCTTAAAGATCTTGGAGCGGTGGCAACTTATTTTTTCAGTGGGGGCAGAAAGCACATGACATGATTGTAACTGGAATATGTTAATTTTACACTATTTCTTTTTATTTTTTTATTTTGCACAGTAATATTGCATAATGGAACTTACCATTTGAAGCATTGTACAACCAAGGCTTGAATGTTGGCATATTGGACCAGTTGGGGTCCCATCCATACGTTCTGTGTTTGGACTTTTTACTGGTGTCATCCTTCTCTCCTCCCTCTACTCTCACCTCTCCTGGACCCTCTGCCTGAACACTTTCCTCTTCTTGGCTCCTCTTTTCTGTCTCATTTTTCCCTCTCTGAACCCTGTGTAATTCAGGTTCTCTCTCTGTCTATGGTGGTATACAAACAGGTTAGAAAATACCAAGTGTGATGTTTTGGCCTGCAGGATTTTTTTTTTCATGGTTACATAAATAACCAAAATGTGTATTTTTTTTTGTATTTTTATTCTAGTGTTTCTTTTTTCGATTGACGAAGAGTTGGAAAGGGTAGGGAAAAAAACATTCATAACAGTAATTTACTCATGCATACTTAAATTATATGATCAGAGGTGGGTACAGTAGTCAGAAATTCTACTCATGTAAAAGCAGTGCATTGAAATTAATAATTAAAAGTAGACAACCAAAAATTTCTAGTTGAGTTAAGGGTACAAAGAGCACCTACTTAAAACCTTGAGTAATGACTTCAGTCTTGAAGATTTGAGGTTTTTCTCCAAAATTTATAACAATTTTCTTATAGTTTTCTACTTTTCTCTGTAAATTTATCTAAATTTGCAACCGTTTTCCTCAAATTTGTAATTTTCTCTTGTAAAATTGTTGGCCATGGGATCCCTGGATCCCCTTGGCCATGGGATCCCTGGTTCAATCCCAGCCCCTGACCAACAGTGATCTGTGTGGAGTTTGCATGTTCTCCCTGTATCTGCATGGGTTTACTCCGAGATTTCTCCGGTTTCCTCCCACAGGCCAAAAACATGCAGGTTAGGTTAACTGGAGACTCTAAAGTGGCCCTAGGTGTGAATGTGTGTGAATGGTAAAGGGATAGCACCGTACCGTGGCTGCTTCATCCATCCAGGTGGATGCCCTCAATTTCCCCTCTGGGGATCAATAAAGTATACAAAAACAAACAAAAAAAAAATCAAAAATTATGACTTTTCTTATACATTTGAGACTATTATAAATTTTTGGATTATTTTAAGGCTATTTTTTTTAATCCAATCCAACTTTATTTATAAAGCTCTTTAAAAACAACAACAGTTGACACAAAGTGCTGTACATCAACGATAAATAAAACATAAAAACAATAAAATACAGCTGAAGTACAAAACAGCACAAACAAAACAATAGTCCTACAATAGAGAAAATAAGAACAAATAAACTCAATGTCTCAAACTGGGTCAAAAGCCAGAGAATAAAAATGGGTTTTAAGAGGAGTTTTAAAACTGGACAGTGATGAGGCCTGTCTGATGGACAAAGGCAGATTATTATAAAAATTACTGATTTTTTTAAATAAATTTGAAGCAGAATGTGGCAAATTTTTTACTTTTTTTCCCCTCATACAATTTCAACTTTTGACCATAATTTTGTAGAGCTAGAACAAAACAATAACTTCAACTCTGAATTCAAAGAAATATAATTATTAAAATTATATTTAAAGAAATAAATTAACTTAAATGACCAAATATGCAGTTATTTCTGCTATAATATTTCTATATATTTATAGTTTTTTTTTTAGAAATCTCACCAACCTGACAGCAGGAAAAACCTCCCTTATTTTGAAATCCAAATGTTGGCACGTTTAGTTTCTCTGAAGGCTGCTGACGGATTAAAGTCATTGATTTCGTGAATTTCGGTCATCTTAACTTGCCAGGTACATAATAATGAACATAAATTATTAGCTAATATTGTAGTAGCTGGTGAAGTAAATCCTCAGCAATTCATCAGTCACTCTTGCCTTTCCCTGCAATGATGCCTAACCAGACCTGTTAGCTAAGCGACTCCTCATTGTGGTTTGAGTTACCAGTGGGTTAAAACCACCATAAATGCCTCCACTGCTTAACTCTTCTACTTTTTTTGCTCATGCTTCTCTCAGACAGCAACGCTAGAGAGGCACTCTCTGCCTGCAGAAACGGTCACGTGGGCACTGGATGGGCGGGGCGCTTCTGCGCGGATGACAGTCACACACATTGTTCGTGTGCGTGCTTGCGGAGCATTTCTTTCATATTTAATTTTTCTTAAATTAATATATCATAGGCGTGGCGGCATACTTCCTTAGGGAGGCGGGTCACCACACAGAAATGTTACCAGAGGAAACCCTGTACACAGCTTGCCAGCTTTATCTTTAATGGCTGGTACCAACACAACAGACCACAGTGATTCTGGTAACATCCCATGAATTATGAAGCTGGTGAAACAGGCAGAAAAAAGACGAGCGATTCTTGAGGTAGCATATTTAAGATGCTCAGCAGAAATACAGTCTAAACCACTCGCTTTGTTATCTGACAGCTCTTTAATGGCTTTGGTCACCGCCTAAGTGTCAATCAGGAACAAATCGTCCCTGTCTACTTTTCCTGCTTTATAAATGTCATTATTAATGGAATTAAACAATGAATAAAAATGTTGCCGCCGTAAGTCGGCAGTATTTTCTATATCGGAAATGCCTTCCACAGTACAGGGAAAAGATGTTTTACAATTACTAATACGTCTAAGCTCCTTCCAGAAATCTGTGACATTCTTATCCAACAGTTTCTTAGCCAAGAAACAATGCCCTTTTGACTAGATCATCTTAATACGGCCCAAATAACTTATTTACCATTTGATATTATTTAACACACACACACACACACCCAAACACACACACGATTTTGTCAGTTAAAGATGAAGTAGCAGTCCCAGTGAGCAGTGAAGTGTATGAATGTCTGCACCATAGCTGATTTAACACTGGAAGTCATCAGAGTGGAGGTGACCTGGACATGTGTACAGTTACTCATTAACTGTAAAATAAACAACTTTGTTCTACAACAGCAGTGGCCATACACTGGTAAGATCTACACCTGTTAGCGAGATGGACCATACAGGCTGATGAACCAAGATCATGCTTATCTGCCTGATTCATCTCAGTAGGTCACAGAGGTAAAAAAAATACTGCCAGTAAAAATGCCGCAATGAGTTTTTTTTTCCTCTCAAAAGAATGGTGCCATTGGCCAAACTTCGGATTCAGGAGGAACAATGCGGTTTTCATCCTGGCCGTAGCACATCGGACCAACTCTTTACTATCTCCCGAATCCTCGAGGGTTTGTGGGAGTTTGCCCAACCAGTCTACATGTGTTTTATGGACTTGGAGAAAGCATATGACTGTGTCCCTTGTGGTCTCTTGTGGAGGGGTGCTGTGAGAGTACAGGGTATTGGGCTTGTTGCTACAAACTATCCGGTCTCTATACTTCAAGAGTTTGGTTCGTATTGCCAACACTCAGTCAAACTTGTTTCCAGTGATTGCTGGAGTCTGCCAGGGCTAGCCTTTGTCACTGATTCTGTTCATAATTTTTATGGACAGGATTTCTAGGCACAGCCAAGGAATGGAGGGTGTCATATTTGGTGACTACAGGATCTCATCTCTGCTGGTTGCAGATGATGTTGTCCTGTTGGCTTCATCGAGCAATGACCTACAGGTTTTATTGGGACAGTCTGTGACTGAGTGTGAAGCGGCTGGGATGAGAATTAGCACCTTCAAGTTTGAGTCCATGGTCCTCAACTGGAAACAGGTGGATTGTCCTCTCTCGGTGGGGGACAAGCTCCTGCCCCAAGTGGAGGAGTATCTCGGGGTCTTATTCACAAGTGAGGGGAGAATGGAGCGAGAGACTGACAGACGGATCGGAGCAGCATCTGCAGTGATGCAGATGTTGTACCGGTCTGTTTATGTACGCAAGTTTATGTACACATTGTTTTCAAATGCACAGAAGAGGTATGTTGCACTTCAGAAGAACAACACGTTACTAGAAGGATCTGAACACAGGCCGCCTGCATGACATCATCAACATCATCATAGCAGTCTGTCGCAGGTGACAAAGACAAGTGTCTTAACCCCTACACCACACTGCTGCTTTGAGTGACACACTGATTTCCTCACACAATAACAAAACATTGTACCAACAAGATTATTCTTCTTCTTTTAGATTTGATTGGCGGTTGGCAACCAGCTTACAGGTGCATTACCACCACTGACTTGATTATCATCGCTCGATATCTTTGTATAAGGAGTTCTTATAAGGAGTTCTGAACAACTCCTTATGTGTGAAAAAATTATCCATCCTTGGACTGGAGAGCAGTCTCCTCTTCTTGTATAAGGAGGTCTTATAAGGAGTTCTGACTGATTACACAGGGTTACAAAAAATTGTTTTTTTTGTAAGTTGTCTGTGTTTTTTCAATTGATTTAAGACAATTTTGCACCACTGAATCCAAAAATGACATCCGTTTCTCTCGATCAGGTGCTAAGTAAAAACCTGTACTTACTTAGTACTGTGCATGTACGTACCTTTTTATAAAGGTAAGTACATGTAAATTGAATGTTATGTCATCATTGTTCAAAATTCAGAGAATTTCAAGACATAAAAAAGAATTTTGCATCATCCACCCATCTTCTTCCGCTTAATCCTTTTTGGGTCACGGGGGGGCTGGAGCCTATCCCAGCATCTTTGGGCGAGAGGCAGGGTACACCCTGGACAGATCGCCAGTCCATCGCAGGGCCAATTTTGCATCATATAAAGCAAAAATACCCGTACATGTAAACAAAAACGTATAAAACAACAGGTGGCCATAATTTAAAAAGTTGACCTGACTGAGCAAAACCAATGTGATTTTTGGATTCAGCACATCAAAATTGTCCTAAATCAGCTAAAAAAACTTAAGACAATAAATTTGGTGTTGACCAGTGTAATCGTCACTCTATATCTTTATAACCCATTAGTCCTCAATCACTCTTTTCTCATCATAGCTTTCCTCTCAGCTAGTTAGCATTAAAGCTGGATAAAATAAATGGCTGACAGACATTTCATAAACATGATTTTTTTGAACATGAACAGAATTGCATGAAATTTGGTGGTTAGCTTAAGATTACTGTTCTGATTGTGAGTCACAGGTTTCATCATATTTGAATCAGTATATCTGGAGTTAAACCCAAAAATACATACCAAGGAGAAACTGTACAACTTAATTGGCCTACAAAATCAAAATGGATTGACATTTTTAGATAATTTAACAACTTTTCATTATCAATGTCTGTAGATGATCCCTGCTTAATTTCAAATAATTTGGATCAATGGCCTAGGAGTTCATTTTGAGTTCACTTGCACATTTTTGAAAATATGGTGCAGAAAACTTCAATTTCAGAGTTTGTCACCACTGACAAAAAGTTGTGGAAGGTTTCAGTGAATAGAAGGATGAAAGAATTTTTAGTTTAGGCCCAGCCGTTCTCAAGATATTTGCAAAAACATAAAAGGGTTTATTATAGTGCCACCTATGTACGCAGTGCCTTGATTTTTGGTCTGAGTAGTGGGGAGAGTTTCTGATCAGACTGTAAAATTTCAAGTTTCCACATATTACTGTTTTTGCTCTCCATGCACTTTTAGTGGAGGAGGAGGAGGAGAAGAAGAAGAACAACAAAAACAGTAGATTTCCCACAGCATAGCTGCTTGGAACCCTAAAAATAGTGATCTGCAATTTTACGCAAACAGCTTATTGGTGAAAGAAAAATCAGCTAAAAAAAAAAGATATCTGAAATGCAAGGCAGCACTGTGGTGATAAAAGCCAGATAAAATCAGGTTAGCCATATAACTGCCATCCTGCAACACCTCCAAATCTAATCAGCACCAGTGGTTTCAGAGCTCTGCTGCTTCATAGGGAAGAAACACAAAAACCAGATCTGCGTTGAATCACTTTTCCTATCCCTATACACTTGGGCCTCTTTTCTGGCTTTGGTTTCTCTCCCACGGGGTTTCAATTTGAGGCACAATGAGAGCAGGAGGACAGAGGAGGCCCGATCTTGTTCCAGAGCAAACAAAGAACATCACGGTGAAACACTAACATATCACCGTCTCCGTGGAAGCCATATGTCCAAACAGCCTGCCAGAGCTCAATGGCAGCTATGATTGAGCCGATCCACCCCGTCCACTCTGATTTGTCAAGAACCATTCAACACACTGTAGGCCATTATTCACACAGCTGTTAATGGGATGTGGCACGTTTCATGTATAATTAAAGCTGGTTTAATTTGATGGAGAAACAATGAGTAACTTGTGTCAACACACTGGAGATATTCTGAGGTTTTTATGTTTGCATTTTGCAGGCGGCAACAAAATGGCAGCTCCATCATTTTTCGAGGCATCCGGAACAGTTATTTGCATGCTTACATCAATTGTAAACAAAGTCAAACCCTCAATATCAATTTTTAGTCATCCAGCACAGAAAAATACAGTATATGCCATATAAGGTATGTGATTTGATGGTTAGACTTCATATTCAAACCAAGGTCCCGAATTCTTAATAGCATCATTAGACCAGAAAATATGTACAAAATGTGCTTTTAAGATCTGTAAATAAACTCAATTCATCAATCAGTCAGTGTTTGAGGGAAGAAGGTTAGCCTGCTTTGGATTTTACACCACATTTTTTTCTGACGGTGTGATATTTGCTTTGCTGACATTCATGCTTTCCTCCACCACACAAATGTTTTTCATAGCCTTTTTACTAAAAAAACATCCTGCTGGATGATTAGAGGAGGGATTTTTTTTAATAATAAAAATATTTCTCTTTAAACCTTTAACAGCAAACTTCTGATGCTAAATACTGATTTGAGAATGCTAGTGTGGCTACATAGTAATACAGTGAAGCACCACTCCATAGTCTGCTGCAGTCCAAGATTTGTTTGGATTTCTGTAAATCCACAAGCAGTTCTCTTCAAATATTTTTTGGTCTGTGCACAACAACTCAACCTGAGCTATACCATCTATGTCTCAGGAAACTGAAGAAACAGCAAACCGTTAACAGTTTACAGCCTTCTTAATGCCTTTTCCTAGTTTGCAGCCTCCATTAAATAATTTTTGGTGTACTGGGGACATTTCAGTAGCCTAATGATTATAATGCATACCACAGAAGCATGTTTCACAATGATCAATGATTCATTTAGCAACCAGAACAATATATCCTGCATATTTCTCCCCTGATCTTCATCTCATCTCTCTGTTCACTGTATATCATCTTCTTCTTTCGGCTGCTCCCTTTAGGGGTCACCACAGCAGATCATCTGTCTCCATCTCACCCTATCCCTTCATCTTCCTCTGTAACACCAACCCTCTCCATGTCCTCCTTCACTACATCCATGAGTCTTCTCTGTGGTCTTCCTCTTTTCCTCCTGCCTGGCAGCTCCATCTTCAACATCCTTTGTCCAATATATCCACTATCCCTCCTCTGCACATATCCAAACCATCTCAGCCTTGCCTCTCTTACTTTGTCTCCAAACCACGCAACCTGAGCTGTCCCTCTGATATACTCATCTCTAATCTTGTCCCTCCTAGTCACTCCCAATGAAAATCTCAGCATCTTCAACTATGCCACCTCCTGTCTTTTTTTCAGCACCACCGTTGCCAAACCATACATCATAGCAGGTCTCAGTACCATCTTGTAAATCTTCCCTTTCAATCTTGCTGCTAGCCTTCTGTCACAAATCACCCCTGACACTCATCTCCACCCACTCCACCCTGCCTGCATTCTCTTCTTTACCTCTCTTGTGCATTTTCCATTGCTTTGGATGGTTGACCCCAGGTATTTAAACTCATCTACTTTCACTACCACTACTCCTTCCACCTTCACTGTTGCACTTGCCTCCCTCTCATTCACACTCATGTATTCTCTCTTACTTCTATTGACTTTCATTCCTCTTCTCTCCAGAGCATACCCCCACCTCTACAGGTTCTCTTCCACCTGTTCCCTACTCTCACTACAGATCACAATATCGTCTGCAAACATCACGGTCCACGAAGACTCCTGCCTGGCCTTGTCTGTCAGCCTGTCCATCACCATGGCAAACAAGAAGGGGATCAGAGCCGATCCCTGATGTAATCCCACCCCCACCTTGAATCCATCCGTTACTCCTACAGCGCACTTCACCACTATCTCATTGTCCTCATACACTGGGGCAAAAAAGTATTTAGTCAGCCACCAATTGTGCAAGTTCTCCCACTTAAAAGATGAGAGAGGTCTCCAATTTTCATCATAGGTATACCTCAACTATGAGCAACAAAAGGAGAAAAAAAAATCCAGAAAATCACATTGAAGGATTTTTAATGAATTAATTGGTAAATTCCTCGGTAAAATAAGTATTTGGTCACCTACAAACAAGCAAGATTTCTGGCTCTCACAGACCTGTAACTTCTTCTTTAAGAGGCTCCTCTGTCCTCCACTCGTTACTTGTATTAATGGCACCTGTTTGAACTCGTTATCAGTATAAAAGACACCTGTCCACAACCTTAAACTGTGGCAAGACCAAAGAGCTGTCAAAGGACACCAGAAACAAAACTATAGCCCTGCACCAGGCTGGGAAGACTGAATCTGCAATAGGTAAGCAGCTTGGTGTGAAGAAATCAACTGTGGGAGCAATTATTAGAAAATGGAAGACATACAAGACCACTGATAATAATCTCCCTCGATCTGGGGCTCCATGCAAGTGCTCACCCTGTGGGGTCAAAATGATCACGAGAACAGTGAGCAAAAATCCCAGAACCACACGGGGGGACCTAGTGAATGACCTCACAGAGCTGGGACCAAAATAACAAAGGCTACCATCAGTAACACACTACGCCGCCAGGGACTCAAATCCTGCAGTGCCAGATGTGTCCCCCTGCTTAAGCCAGTACATGTCCAGGCCCATCTGAAGTTTGCTAGAGAGCATTTGGATGATCCAGAAGAGGATTGGGAGAATGTCATATGGTCAGATGAAACCAAAATAGAACTTTATTGTAAAAACTCAACTTGTCGTGTTTGGAGAAGAAAGAGCACCATACCTACTGTGAAGCATGGGGGTGGAAACATCATGCTTTGGGGCTGTTTTTCTGCAAAGGGACCAGGACGACTGATCCATGTAAAGGAAAGAATGAATGGGGCCATGCATCGTGAGATTTTGAGTGAAAACCTCCTTCCATCAGCAAGGGCATTGAAGATGAAACGTGGCTGGGTCTTTCAGCATGACAACGATCCCAAACACACCGCCCGGGCAACGAAGGAGTGGCTTCGTAAGAAGCATTTCAAGGCCCTGGAGTGGCCTAGCCAGTCTCCAGATCTCAACCCCATAGAAAATCTTTGGAGGGAGTTGAAAGTCCGTGTTGCCCAGCAACAGCCCCAAAACATCACTGCTCTAGAGGAGATCTGCATGGAGGAATGGGCCAAAATACCAGCAACAGTGTGTGAAAACCTTGTGAAGACTTACAGAAAACGTTTGACCTCTGTCATTGCCAACAAAGGGTATATAACAAAGTACTGAGATGAACTTTTGTTATTGACCAAATGCTTATTTTACCGAGGAATTTACCAATTAATTCATTAAAAATCCTTCAACGTGATTTTCTGGATTTTTTTTTTCTCATTTTGTCTCTCATAGTTGAGGTGTACCTATGATGAAAATTGGAGACCTCTCTCATCTTTTAAGTGGGAGAACCTGCACAATTGGTGGCTGACTAAATACTTTTTTGCCCCACTGTACATGTCCTACACCACCCTCACATACTTCTCTGCCACTCCTGACTTCCTCATACAGTACCACACTTCCTCTCTTGGCACCCTATCATATGCTTTCTCTAGATCCACAAAGACAGTGTAACTCCTTCTGACCTTCTCTATACTTCTCCATCAGCACTCTTAGAGCAAACATTGCAACTGTAGTGCTCTTTCTTGTCATGAAACCGTATTGCTGCTCACTGATTGTCACCTCTCCTCACCCCTCTCTCTGTTCACTGTATATGCTCAGACTAAAATGCAGAAAAATAAATCTTAAAAAAATAAAATAAATAAATTCCAGAGTATTTGCAGCTGCTTACAAAAGCTCATGAAAGCTGAAGTAGGAGACACAGTGTCAGGGTCAGAATATTTGATAAGATGTAAATTTTCATCCCATGACATTTCTTAAAGCAACACTATACAAGACGCTGAAAAGACTACAACTGGTATGTTTTACAGTGCGAGTCTCATTAGTCAATCGAAGGACACAATTTTAGCCACCAACAATGCACCCTGTGACTTAATAAGGACTCGGGCTATAAAACGTGCCAGCTGTAAGCTGTGTTCCAATCCACAGTGTACTTCAATAGTATTCCCTACTCCATGCGAAGGGATTATCAGTTAAGGGAACTTCCTGTAACAACATTATTCCATTTGGAACACCCTGCAACATCACCTCCCTCCTCCGTGCATTACTTGAGTAACCAAGGACATGTACTGATACTACTGTGGACATTCTATCCTACTTAAATACAATGTTATTACAAATACATTTTTATTCATATTAATCAATAGAAACAATGTTAGCAACAATAGTTTGTTTCAGTCATATTTGACGTGCAATGATTTATGGGTAATCTTCTTGTTAACTTCTGGTAAAGTGATGTACAGGGGGGCTGAAAAGTTCATAGTGGTCAAATTTGACCAAATGTAGTTTATTTTTCAAGTGCTGCAACACCAATGAAGACGTGTGTGGACCAAAGGAGAGACTATGTTGAAAAATAAACCACATTTGGTCAAATTTGACCACTATGAAATTTTCAGCCCCCATCCTGTATGGTTGTTCACTTTATCCCTACTCAGTTCTCTGTGAACTGAACCTCTTTAACTCCCTATGGTTTAGAATCTCACTTAATATGGCTGAATTCACTATGCAGTCCACTTCGTACGGCACTACTGGGCCATTGGAATGCACCCATAGTCTTTTCTGTGTTACGACCAGGAACAGGGAAGTTACTTTGTGCCGCTTCAATGACGAATCACAATATATTTAACATATCTTAAAATGTGCCACTGTCCAGTGTTTACACTTAAATACAATAAGGTTATTTTATTAAATCTCAAGTTTTACTCCCTTTGGAGACCCACTGATCATACCCGTTTTTTGCATGCAACTTTTTGATATTAAACATCAGGAATATTGTTAATACAATGACCTTCAAAATTCTCTGGAACACAGTTTGAAATCATGCTTCTGTCCTTTGCACTGGTGTATGTTTACACTGTTGTAACTACTACTGCCATAAAGGTGAGGCGATTGCTTCAATTTGTTTGTCTGTGTTATCAGGATTACTGAAGCTTCACGCAGAGGATGGTATTTAATTAGGGTGAGTTTGTGCATTTTTTTAAAACCAGAAATGGCTCAGTTTAAAGTGAACTGCCTCATAACTGGATCTATATCCAATAATATATTTAAAAGAAATAAAGGACTGCTTCCTGCCACACAAGCCAAAACTGGACATTTTGTGTCACATCTTCACAAATTTAGGAAACCGTGACGATGTTCAGCCTTGACGGAGGTATGAGGTCTCAGACGATTCTTGCCGCACCAGTTAACAGCCCTATTCACCCGTTTTGCTAAAACTGTGGTGATAGTGTGGTAAAAAATAAGGCAGCAGGATGCAAAAGAAGGAAATTTATGCAAAGACAGAAAATTGAAAAGAAAAATGGATTCCTGTCAACTTGTTGCCACCATTATTGGCTGAGTGCTATACTATCAACTGAAGCTAAGGTTTTGGCAGAATGTAACACTAATGAAGGTATGATGTAGGATATGCAATATAATCTTAAGTGCCAATATTTAAAGGACATGGGTTGACTTTCCAAATAGGCTTTAATGTTTTTAGGATGAGTAAAACCCTTTAGAAACTGTAACAGCTTGCATCCATAAAATCACTGAATCTGGTCTCCCCTACCTCGAGCTTGGCATCGAGGTCAGCATCTGAGGCCACCACGTACTCATCCTCCTTCTTGCCCGTGGCTTTGATCAGGACCTGTTTGGTCTTCCAAAACTTCTTCTGCATGCGAGCCATCACTGAGCTGTTCTCGCCGAGGAGATCCCGGGCACCACTCAGCATGTCCCCTGCAAACCTGGAGCCAAGCACATCAGCTGAATCAGTGACGCCCAGTACTTTCTAGATTGACTGTATGCAAAGGAGTGGATTACATGTTGCAGAGATGTGAATACTGAATTTCACATACCCATCCATTGTGGGATTATCTACCTTTCTTTGCTGAAAATGCAAAAAAAAAAAAAAAGGCAAGGTTAGGTGACTGTATCTGGGTGAGTACATCAGGAGCTGGAATTTTTGTAAACAATGAAAAGTTATTAGTTATTTTTTTTTTCTCTGTGACATTATGTCTTAGATTTGTTTTTGAATAGTAACCGCTTAACTTAGACTAGCTCAGTTTTCTTTTTTCTCTCAGTCACATTTTGTCTTAGCCTTGTTTTAAATTGTAATCGCTCTTGTCTTGTTTTCTCTTTTTTCTCCTTTGAATTCTTGGATGGAATATGGGTGGGCAATATAAGCTGCGGCTTCAGCCATCACCCATTTCGGATAACTCACGTGGAATTGTATAGTAGAAGGAGTCTTTGTCTAATTTGACCTTGTTTTATATTATACAGTTTCTTTTAACCTGTAATGTACTATCCTATCCGAAATAAATAAATTCATTCATTCATTCATTCATTAGTTAAATTTAATAATAAATCCTTGGTTGAGTTAATTCAGTCACTTTTAAAGCAGGTTTTTGGTGTTTAGGCAGCATATTCTGTCAGTTTCTGCAAAAGACAACTGGATTAATACATCCATTGCATTTATGAGGAAAAATACTAAATTTATGATAATGTGACAAGTAATTTAAGAAAAAAACAATTTACCATAAGCAAAATGCAAGCTTAGGTGGAAAAAATGCATGCATGACAAAATGCATTATTAAAAAATACTAATTTACAATAAACAGGGCACAAATTTGCCACGTCACAAATGAATGAGAAAAAAAAGTTAAGACTTGTGAGGAAAAACAAATGACAAATTTGTGAGATGAGCACATTTTTGGTTGCAAATTTACAAAAAAAAATGCAATAAGATTAAAAAAAATTAACAACAAATTCACAAATATACATGAAAAAGTAGCAACTTTTAAAATATTCCAAATCCCAAATTTATAAGATGAGCTTTAGAATACTTTTGTCCTTGCACAGTGCATAAAGCAGTTTGTTTACTCTTTATCCTTCAGAATGGCTGTTTTTTTGCTAGGTTGGGGACGGGTGGTGGTGGGGGGTCTATGCAGACACTGGACATTTCCATAGCAACAACCACACATCCTTTGGCGAATTAAAGAGCTGAGTAGCTACAGTGGCAAGAAAAAGTATGTGAACCCTTTGGGATTACCTGGTTTTCTGCATTAATTGGTCACAAAATGTGATCTGATCTACAAGTCTCTAGTATCGACAAACACAATGTGCTTAACCTAATACCACATAAACAGAATATTTCATGTCTTTACTGCGCACACCCATTAAAATTCACAGTGCTTATGGAAAAAGTAAGTGAACTTTTGGATCTAATAACTGGTCATCTGTTGTTTGGCAGCAATAACCAACAAACACTTCCAGCAGCTGCTGCTCAGTCCTGCACAATGTTCAGGAGGAATTTTGGGCCATTCTTCCTTACAGAACTGCTTCAGCTCAGCCATGTTCTTAGCATGCCTGGTATGAACGGCTCTCTTGACGTCATTCCACAGCATCTCTACTGGATTCAGGTCTGGACTCTGACTGACCCACTCTAAAAGGTGGAGTGGGTCAGTCAAATCTTAGATTTACAATGGTGCTTAAAAGTTTGTGAACCCTTTAGAGTTTTCTATATTTCCGGGGGAGACAGTGGCTCAGGAGGTATAGTGGGTCATCCAATAACAGAAGGAAAGCAGTTCGAATCCCACTCTCCCCCGCCATCCTGCCGTTGTGTCCCTGGGCAAGACACTTTACCCACCTTACCTCCAGTGTCCATGACACTGGGTAGGAATGCGTATAAATGTTCGGTAGTGGTCGGAGAGGCTGTTGGCACGGATTGGCAGCCACGTTTCCATCAGCCTGCCCCAGGGCAGCTGTGGCTACAGCAGTAGCTTACTACTATCATTGTCTGTGGAGTGAATGAATAATGTATCCATTGTAAATCGTCTTTGAGTGTCCATGAAAAGCACTATATAAATCTGATGCATTATTATTATAAAGACGACCTAAAGCATCATCAGATTTTCACAAGTCCTAAAAGTAGATAAAGAGAACCCAGTTAAATAAATGAGAAAAAAAAATTTATTGGTCATTTATTTATTGAGGGAAATGATCCAATGTTACATATCTGTGAGTGGCAAAAGTCTTAGAACCTTTGATTTCAGTATCTGGTGTGACACCCTTTTGCAGCAATAACTGCAATTAAATGTTTCCAGTAACTGTTGGTCAGTCCTGAACATCAGCTTGGAGGAATTTTAGCCCATTCTTCTGTACAGAACAGCTTCAACTCTGGAATGCTGGTGGGTTTCCTCACATGATCTGCTCACTTCAGATCCTTCCACAACATCTCAATTGGATTAAGGTCAGGACTTTGACTCAGCCATTCCAAAACATTAACTTTATTCTTCTTTAACCATTCTTTGGTAGAACGACCTGTGAACACCTGCCATGCACACCCCTGTTGTTCAGGGTTCTCCTCATGGTGGACTCATGAATATTAACCTTAGCCAATTCAAGAGAGACCTTCAGTTGTTTAGAAGTTACCCTGGGGTCCTTTGTGACCTCACCAACTATTACACGCCCTGCTCTTGGCGTAATCTTAGTTGGTCAACCACTCCTGGGGAGGGAAACAATGGTCTTAAATTTCCTCCATTTGTGCACAATATGTCTTACTGTGGATTGGTGGAGTCCAAACTCTTTAGAGATGGTTCTGCAACCTTTTCCAGCCAGATGAGCACCAGTTACCCTTTTTCTGGTGTCCTCAGAAATCTACTTTGTTTGTGCCACAATACACTTCCACAAACATGTGACACTTTGATAGATCTTTAAAGAAAAGATTTTTTAAATAAAACAGGGTACCCACTCACACCCTATTATCATCCCATTGACTGAAAACACCAGGCTCTAATTTCACCTTCAAATTACCTGCTAATCCTAGAGGTTCACAAACTCTTGCCACTCACAGATATGCAATATTAGGGTCACTGTCCTGCTGCATCACCCAGCTTCTACTGAGGTTCAGCTGAAGGACAGCCACGCCAACATTATTCTGTAGGATACCTTGATAAACTTGAGAATTAATTTTTCCCTCAATGATGGCAAGCGGACTAGCCCCAACATAGTAGAACAGTCCCAAATCATGATGCTTCCTCCACCGTATTTCACTGGTGGGATGAGGTTTTCATGTTAGTATGCGGTGTCCTTTTTATACCATACATAACACTGCATGTTCTTCCCAAACAATTCAACCTTAGTTTCATCAGTCCACAACACATTTTCTGAGTAGTGTTGTGGAGTGTCAAGATGTTCTTTGGAAAACTTCAGATGTGCAGTCATGTTTTTTGTTTGTTTTTTTTTTTTTTTTTGGAAAGCAGCAGCTTACTCCACGGTGTCCAACCATGGACACCATGCCTGTTCAATTGCACATATGGTTGACTCACGAACAGAGATGTTAACCAGGTCCAATGAGTCCTTCAAGCCCTTAGCCGTTACTCTCAGGTTCTTCTTTTTTTTTTTATCATCTCATTGCACAGTCTCTGTTGTACCTTAAGAGTCAACTTGGCTGAGTACCAAAGTGTAGTCACAGTACTAAATCATCTCTATTTGTAGATGTGTGTAACTGTGGATTGGTGAATACCTAAAGTCTTGGAGATTACTTTTAATCATTTTCAGTTTAATGCAAATCAACAATTATAGGTCTTCTGAGATCTCTTTATTTGTGAGGCATGGTTCACATCAGCAACTGCTTCTTGTGAACAGCAAACTCAAAAAGTCTTGAGTGTTTTTTTTAATAAGTCAAAGTAGTTCCACACTTCGCTCCAATCTTGTTTCAATGCTTGGGACTCCAGGTTTGCTAACTCCCGGCTTTTTTATGTCATGCATAAGGGTTTAATTACTTTTTCCACTGACACTGAGAATGATTAATGGATGTGTCCAGTAAAGAAACGTTATAATTGTGTTTATCTATACTTGGGATTCTGCTGTAAATCAGATAACATTATCACAATTAATGCAAAAACCAGATAATTCCAAAGGGTTCACATACCGTAACTTTTTTTCTTACCACTGTACAACTAACTCTAGAAAACTTATCAATAGTGGCCGATGAGCACAAAGTTAATGTCAAATCCTGCGTACACCGTTAGAGGAAATAAAGCAGCAGAGCTTGTGTTTTAACTCAAATTCGGTGCTGCTGTCACCATGCGTTCATGAATCAAATGATGAAACAGTGACTGCAGACGGATTTTCTGATCCAAACACAACAGAAACTCAGGCAGCACTGAGGGAGCCTGAAAGCTGACCTGACAGCTGTTATCTCAGAGAATAATAATGCCCTGACAGATATCTACCAGAGGTTGCTTCTGTTTGGACAGAACTCATGGGTACTGAGGGCTAAAAACACTAATCGAATAAAACACTCGTCTAATGTGGTTGCGGTAGGTCACCTGCGACTTTTAAAGGAGTCAGAAATGAGCCAGCTAGTTACTGAGCAGGTGTTCAGTTTCAACAAACACCCACCAACTAACAAAGAAAAAAAAAACACATAAACGCTGTCCGGAGTATCGCTACACTTAACATATTTATAAGAAACACATAATGCAGTTATGAAACTGCCTGAAAAAGACGTGAATAATGTTGAGCAGCTAGCAGCAATTTAGCTAGTAGCAGATGTCGAACAACGGCTCAGCTTTCACCAAAACATTTATTTAAGCAACCAAACAGTTTAAACATCCGCTCCCTATCTTTCAAAGTTTGCTATATTGTTGAGGAAATATAACGCTACCTCTGTTTTAAGTTTTGTCCAGCTGTCCGAGCAGCTATTCGGTTTGGTCAGCTAGCTGCTTCTCCCGATCATCATCTGAGTCAGACAAACAGGATATGTGAGGCAGCTGTAGGAGCGCCGACGGGACGTCAGGGGGCGCTGCTGCTCCGATCACATTAAAGAGAACAGCGGAGTCCGGTAAGCGGCCCCTACTTGGAACAGCGGGGGTCCGCTGTCTCCTGTGGAGTCATCATGAATTTTTTTGAGCTGAAAAATTGAGCCACATGGCACTGCAATCTCAGAATGAATGCAAAATTACCAACGGATATATATATATATAAAGTTTTTCTATAATTTTTTTCTGTAAATTTGCTGCTTTTTTTCCCAATTATGTTAATCGTAGAATTGCTGCTTTTTCCTCTTAAAAATTATAGTTAAACTTTATTTTTAAAATCTTAGGTCCAACTTTTTTGTAAAATTTCATATAAATTTAGTACAAACAAAAAGCCACAGGTTGCACACTCCTGCCAGTCTATCAAGTTATTGCCAAAGTAAACTTGCTGTTGTAACGTTGTTTTTCCTGTAAGAAATGGGAAGATCTGATGTTACAGCAGATGCGCCCTCTTGACACCTCATTTTTTTTTTACACTTTTGTCAAACCAGTTAGAAGAGGAAACACGTGTTATTTCTGACAACCAGAAACACGAGGAAGTACAGGTACATCTTAAAAAATTAGAATATCATGAAAAAGTTCAATATTTTTTGTCACTCATTTCAGAAAGTGAAACCCATATATTATATAGATTCATTACACAGAGAGTGATATATTTCAAGTGTTTATTTATTTTAATTTTGATGATTATGGGTTACAGACCATGAAAACCCCAAATTCAGTTTCTCAAAAAATTAGAATATTGCATAAAATTAGTTTAAAAAAATATTTTTTTAATAGAAATGTTGGCCAACTAAAAAGTATGGCCAATCAAACAGTCAATACTTGGTTGGGGCAAATTTTGGATTAATTACTGCATTAATGTGGCGTGTCATGAAGGTGATCAGCCTGTGGCACTGCTGAGGTGTTATGAAGTTCCAGGTTGCTTTGATAGTGACCTTCAGCTCGTCTGCATTGTTGGGTCTGGTGTCTCTCCTCTTCCTCTTGACAATCCTCCATAGATTGTCTATGGGGTTGAGGTCAGGACAGTTTGCTGGCCAATCAAACACAGTGATGCCATGGTCATTAAACCAGGTTTTGATACTTTTGGCAGTGTGGGGGGTGCCAAGTCCTGCTGGAAAATGAAATTAGTTTCTCCATAAAGCTTGTCAGCAGAGGGAAGCATGAAGTGCTTTAAAATTTCCTGGTAGACGACTGCGGTGACTTTGGTCTTGATAAAACACAGTGGACAAACAGCAGCAGATGACCTCTGTTTAGATAAAAGTAAATTTTGCATTTCATTTGGAAATCAAAGTCCCAGAGTCTGGAAAAAGTGTGGAGAGGCACAGAATTTAAGTTGCTTGAGGTTTAGTGTGACGTTTCCACAGTCGGTGACGATTTGAGGAACCATGTCATCAGCTGGTGTTGGTCCACTGTGTTTTATCAAGACCAAAGTCAGCATAGCCATCTACCAGGAAATTTTAGAGCACTTCATGCTTCCCTCTGCTGACAAGCTTTCTGGAGAAGCTGATTTCATTTTCCAGCAGGACTTGGCACCCCCCCACTGCCAAAAGTATCAAAACCTGCTTTAATGACCACGGCGTCACTGTGTTCGATTGGCCAGCAAACTCTCCTGACCTAAACCCCTCAGAGAATCTACGGAGTATTGTCAAGAGGAAGATGAGAGACACCAGACCCAACAATGCAGACGAGCTGAAGGTCACTATCAAAGCAACCTGGACCTCCATAACACCTCAGCAGTGCCACAGGCTGATCACCTTCATGACACGCCACATTGATAGTAATTAATCCAAAATTTGCCCCAACCAAGTATTGAGTGTGTACATGGACATACTTTTCAGTTGGCCAACATTTCTATTAAAAAACTATTTTTTTAAATTAATTTTATGTAATATTCTTATTTTCTGAGAAACTGAATTTGGGGTTTTCATGGTCTGTAAGCCATAATCATCAAAATTAAAATAAATAAACACTTGAAATATATCACTCTTTGTGTAATGAATCTATCTATATGTGGGTTTCACTTTCTGAAATGAGAGACCAAAAAATATTGAACTTTTTCATGATATTCTAATTTTTTGAGATGTACCTGTATAACAAGTGAAAAAAATGCTAACTGTAAATACAAATGTTAAAAACAAACTTTGAAAAAAAAATGCTAATCTGTCCACTTATATTAACGGTCTAATTCTTTGTATTATTAAAGAATCCTTATATACAACCTTACTTAAGTCCTTTGATGAGTTCATGAATTGTTAAATGAAATTCATTTATAATGGAACTAAATTATCAAAGTAAGAACATTTTTACTACAGTAATGTGTTTTTCATAATTTCTGAGTTTGTATGTTACATAAAAACACTGCCTGTGACTACATTAACACATTATCATGCTATTTGGCATATTTGCTGACAATAAGGCAGCACGCAGATATTCATATCTGCATATTACCCATCGCACAGGTAAACCGTTTTTAAAGGAGACTATGAGAATAAATTCTGCTGAGTTTGAAGTGAAACCAATGAACTGTGGTGAGACTGGATAAGACAAAGCTAAAAATTCTTACAAAAAAATACCAGCAATTCCAGTACATCTCCATGCTCAGACCGCTTCCTATCATTTGGAGACTACATTTAAGCTACTTCCACAAATATTTTCTACTGGATTCAGACATGCTGACAAACACTGTTAAAACATTTGCTTTTTGATATCAAGGAGTGCAAGTTTAAAGAAAATAAGTCACTGTGATTGAGACATGAGAGAAACAAAGCACTGGATTTATCCTGAATCAAAGCTAAAGAAGATTTTGGTAAATGTAAAACATTTATGGTGGTGCAGTGTGGCAGCACAGCCAGAAGGTTGTGGGTTCAGTCCCACCCCCTGGCTAGCGGTGACCCTTCTGTGTGGAGTTTGCATGTTCTTCCCGTGTCCTCGATTCCTCCCACAGTCCAAAGACATGCACGTTTGGTTAATTGGCATCAACTGGGAATAAATTTTCCTCAGGTGTGAATGGCCGCCTTTCTGCTTTGGCTCTGTGATGGACTGGCTTTCCGTCCAGGGTGTACCCCACTTCTCGCACACAGATGTTGAGCCTGTGACCCGAAAAGGATGAATGAATGAATAAATCATTTAACTCATGGTGTCCTTTAAAAGATTTTCTTGATGGATGCTTCATTTTCTGACTGTGCAGAGGCATCATGAAGACGCCTGCCGCATGTTGCTTCAAGGAAGTTTTTAACTGTAGCCTTAACATGATGCTCGTGCTCAGGAACAATAGAGGCCATTGGACACAAATCATAGCACCAGTCTGTGCTGTGGACACAGGGCAGTCTGATGCACCCACAGTCACCTCAGTCTCATAATTCCATTCCTCACAGAGCCTGACGAACTTGGGTTGCTGCTTATGTACTGTACATTATTCTTCTGCTTTATTGTGCAACTTTGATAGCCTCCAACTACATCCACAAGACAATAAAACTTTTAACTTCACGACATTTTTTCTTCTTTTTGATATTAATTATGAACATTAATAGAAGCTTTTGATTGCATCAGTTCTACAACAGATGTACAGGTGTTCTAATAAAGTAAGAACACCTTATGGGAAATAGTTTCGCTTTTGTTTGTTTTTGTGTAATTAATTTGTTGTTTAAAAAAATCTTTTGAAAATATACTGAGTTATGCTGTAAGTAAGTTCCCCTTTACATAGCACAGAGATCACTGGGTGACCCCTGGGAGATCAAAAATTGGGCCAACCTCTCAGTGATTTCCTAAAAGCCTCAAAAAAGCAGTTTCTTCGTAAATGTTTGGGAGATCATTGTGTGTTGTGGACTGGCTGAAAACTTTGAGGAGACCATGGAGATCACTGGAACATCACTGAGCGGTCTTGGTGATCGCTAGACGCTCACTGAAAGATCACCGAGAGGTCTCACAATCCCCCCCCCCCCCCCAATCACTCAACAATCTCCACCCCTGTGTAAAAGGGGGTATAAGCAAACACTTCAATGAACACAGGTGAAAACCTTACTTCCGTGGCAGAGGTAATGATTAGCTTCTGTTAAATAATTTCAAAGAGACATTTTAGGAGTCAAAATAAAAGTATAATATTGCTGGGGAACAGAGAAACAAAGGCAAAATCTATAAAATCTTGCGGGAGCAAAGTCTTGTGAAAATCCAACTTTTGTGACTGAGCCAGTACTGATGCAGTCTGTGTCTGAGGCAGTGAGGTGTTAGATCTCTGTAGACGGGCGTCTATGTCCTCGCACCTGTCGGACAGCCCGAGTATCTGTAGGTGTACAGCTTGTTGTCTGCACCGCCACTCAACATCAGCTGAATAAAGAACAGAGGAGAAGGACACTTGGAGTTACACATTTACTTCATGAATTACACATCTGTGGTGATTGTACAGTAGTGCATCATACCCCGCTTTCTGTCCAGTCCACACAAAACACTTTGTCTTCGTGGGCCGCCAGGTCATACAGAGGAGCCTTACAGCTGAAAAGTATATGTTCATATTCAATAATTTTCTTATATTTAAATGGCAACCATGAATCTTCTGTGCTCTTCCTCTTTTCCTCTGCCCAGCAGCTCCATCGTCAACATTCCTCCTCTGCACATGTCCAAACCATCTCAGCCTTGCCTCTCTTACTCTGTTTCCAAACCGCTCAACCTGAGCCGTCCCTCTATATACTCATTTCTAATCCTGTCCCTCCCAATGAGAATCTTAGCATCTTCAACTCTGCCACCTCCAGCTCTGCCTCCTGTCTTTTTGTCAGTGCCACCGTCTCCAAACTGTACATCATAGCACAGGGGTGTCAAACTCATTCCATGGAGGGCCAAGACCCTGCATGTTTTCCTTCCACCCAGTGTCTTCAGCAGGTGGTTTCACTGATCAGTAATCAGTTGGAAGAAATTTGGTGAATCACCTGTTGAAGACACTGGGTGGAGGTAAAACCTGCAGGGTCTTGGCCCTCCATAGAATGAGTTTGACACCCCTGTCATAGCAGGTCTCACTACCGTCTTGTCAACCTTCACTTTCACTCTAGCTGCTATTCCTTCTGTCACAAATCACCCCCGACATTAGACAAAACCTAAAATTATATCATCTTGCCCAACAATTTTTGACGTTCAGACCAAGATAAAGTTTCAGATAGTGAACAACCTGCCGATTCTTTTTAACATGCTGATGACAGATTAAAATACGTAAAATTTGTAAAAATAACAGTCCAAGTGTCTTATAACCTAGCAGCAGATAGGGTAATCCGTCTTTTTTATGTCTTCATTAGATACTGAAAATAAAAAAGGACTAAATGTGCCAACTGTTGCCAAAACAGTGACTCCCTAAATGCAGACTCGACAAAATTGACTCAAAGGCTTGATGATGTTCTGAGTACACCTTGTACACCCACAGCACTGCCTGGGAAAGGCTGTACTTTGAGCTAATCCTGGAAGTTTCCTGTCGTCTCCGTCAACTTACAGTCTCATTACAATTCAAGCACAAACCAGACCTGCAGACACAAAATACATGTTTGTTTTTCTGCAGGCCTGCAAATGTCCAGTTTCTCTTGAATTCAGTGAAACAGCTCTGGTCTCGTGGTACCAAAAGCACCCAAAATAAATAAAACTCAGGCACAGCTCCCCAGGAATCATCACACAGAAACTGATTTAAAGACTTATTTTTTTAGTGACTTCTTGTAGGAATATGTAAGGTTTGCTGGCTGCAAACTTGATGGCTAGATTGTTAGAAAATTTGGAGATTAGACTCTCCCTTCAAATTTAGCAGGAAAACTCATTTACTCAATTGGGAGAAGCAATGCAACGAAAACAAATGTATGTGCAGAAGCCTATGTACAAGCTGTATACTGGCAACCACGGCAAGAATATGTGACCCGTGTTGGCAAAATGAGTCACTTTAAGGAAATTATCAAAACTGAAGTAACATTTTTTTTTTTTCCATATTCTGTATTGAAAGACCTTCAAAGTGATACTTAATTTGTAGGAAGTGCGCAAAAACAGACCCGGAAAAAGCCAATTTGTTTATATTTTGGCTAGGTTTAAAACTCGCGTTCGATCGGTTGGGAGTTACGTCTTCTGCCAACACATAGGTATTTTTAGAAAGTACGATTTCCAAGTTTTCCAGTGATACCAGGCACTCAAGGGGGTTTTCCCGGAACTTGCTGCTAGCAAAGAAAGAGTCATGATTTATGACTTCTGCTGCCTGTAACTCGTAATGACGCGGTGCGCATTCCGACTCATTTTGCCAGCACGGGTCACATATGACCGACACACCAATACACACCTACACAACAGATCATCTTCATTCACTACGACAAACACCAGAGATTTAAATATGGATTACTCACATGAAACATTCCCATTTCTAAAGTCATATGTGGCATTAAAATCTATAGTTATCAGTTGAATTAGTACATAACTTAAATCTAATACACCCCAGTCTTTTTCACACAAATACCAGGTCAACACTATAAATTCCAACATCATTACCAAAGGTCTTTTTCTATTTCCAGGTAAAGAATCTTAATTAGCAATTTTAAAAGCCTGTATTTTCTCACTTTTTTATGTCAATATGACCTCAGGTCTAAAGCCACAGAAAGGGTAGGTCCTGATGGAAATATGTTCCGAATTTGGGATTAGAGCATCAACATCAGCTGTACAAACCTTCTTGTGTCCCAAAGTTTGACTAGGTTGTCAAGTGAACCAGAAACTAGCTGGTGCTCCTGTGACGGCGCCCACTTGACCGCAGTGACCCAGCCAGTGTGTGAAGTCAGAGACAGCAGCACCAGAGAACCATCTACCATGAAGGAGAGAAATGTTTATCGAGCCATGGGGAAAATAAAAATACACAGCTAAAAAAATGATCAAGATGCCGGCTGCATTCAGGGCACAGCTGTACCTTTAGTTCGAGGATCCCACAGTCTAATGTGTCTGTCTGTGCTGCCAGAGGCCAGCCGTCGACACAAAGGGGAGTATGAAATACAGTTAAAAACTTTACTGCCCATCTGTGGGAGGGAAAAAGGAAGGAAAAAAGTTTCAGTGAGATTCTTCAGGGATTTGACTAAATTCAAACATTTTTAAATATCTGAAATGCCTTCCTACATTGTTTAAGCTGCATATTTAAAGGTGGGAGGGGATTAAATTCATGAGAAACATGAATGAGGCGAGTGCAATATCTCCTGCCTCTATTTTCTTTGAAAATCCTAATATGTTACTGAAGTAGAGCAATTTTCAACTTTTCCATATAATTAATGGGGCAGAACCAAATTATGATAAGCCGATCATCCATGAAAATACAACAAAAATAGTTGTAGGTATTGTTGTATACACCATGTAGTTGTAGGTCAAAACCCACAACTGAACCTGTGTACAAAATTTGATGACCCTAGCTTTATTCACTGTATAGTAATAGAGCACAGAGAATGTTAACGACCTTTGAGATCAGGGTGTAAGCCGTCCAAGATCTGTCTTAGATACAACTAGGATACCAATTTGAAAAGCCTACATAATTTCTTTCAGTAGTTACAAGATTTAGGGAAAAACTAACTTCTGATCTTGACCTCAAGGTCTACAAGTCCTGCAAAAATAATCTGATCAGAGTCAAATAGCAATATGTACATCATCAATGTATATCAAACCCTGGTACCACATTTCAAAACAACTGGAACAAAACTGTAGGATGAGCTGATTTCACAAGACAGTTACTGTCTATTAACTGAGGTGAAATAGGAAATCGTAAGTCAGGGACTATAACTCATGCAAAAATCATCCAGCCGGAATCAAACTGCAATATGCACATTGTCAGTATATATAAAACCCCGGTACTAAGTTTCAAAAGAATCATAACAAAACTGTAGGAGAAGCTGATTTCACAAAAGTGGGACAGACGAATGGACGGACTGCCCCATAACATGATCCCCCTTTGGTCTTCCACTGGTGGGGGATAAAAACAGCTGTAGCAAATAAAATGATAAACATCAGCATCAAATTCTACAGCATTTTTCAAAATCAGTGGTGGCTGGTATAATCCAAATCTTTATTGCTGGCCAAGTTTAGATTTTTTATATTGTCTACCATTTATATCACCCACCCCCATCTAAAAGAGGAAGACTTTGTGTGCACCACTTAAAAACGCTGAAGGAAACTTCAGTTTCACTTAACTCCCTTGAGGTATGCCTTGGAATACGTAAATCACGCTATCTCAAATATATATACATCCCAATGCAATGCCATTAGCAACAGGCCAACATATAGGTAAGTCAAGTTTATATACTGTATCTTTGGACAAAGCTTAGCCACAAATTCTAACATTAGGTGGTTTAAAAAGCTCTGTAGAGATGTAAACATGGTCAATATATATCACAATTATATCTGCAGTATTGCAACACATTTCAATACCACTTTAAAATTTTCATTTTCAGAATTTAACAAAAAAAAAAACCTGATATTCAAACAAGTTCCTGAATATCAGTTTTGGGGCTCTGAACATTTTTGAGTAATCCAGAGTGAATATCCAAATATTGTATGGAGTCATTCTTCTTATTCAGTGGACTGTGTCAGCATCAGTATTTTCAGAAATGTGACTTTTTATAAATTCAGAACCTTTTCACATTCATTTGCAGCTTTTATGTCATTACTTTGCAGAATTTTGTATATTTGAGACCTTTTTTCTTTGAAATTTACAAAACCTTTTGAACACAAATTTTCTTGCAATTGGCAAAGCTAGCATTTTTTCCTCATAAATGTGTGATTTTTGTCATGCAAATTTGAGTATTATGCTTTAATATTTACAAATTCATTCATGTAAATTTATGACTTGTTAAATTTTTGACTTTATCATCAAGTTACTATATTTTCCTGTTAATTTGTGAGACTTTTCTCCAAAATTTGCAATGACTGAAAATTTACAGTGGTGTGAAAAAGTGTTTGCCCCTTCCTGATTTCTCTTTTTTTTTGTATGTTTGTCACACTTAAAATGTTTCAGATCATCAAACAAATTTAAATATTAGATAAAGATAACACAAGTAAACACAAAATGCCATTTTTAAATGAAGGCATTTATTATTAAGCGTAAAAAAAATCCAAACCTACATGGCCCTGTGTGAAAAAGTGATTCTCCCCCCCCCCCCCCCCCCCCCCCCCAAGGCTGTCGCAGTAGAGGAATTTCCTCTGTAGTGACGGTGGACAGCTCAACACCGAAGTATGCGGTATTATTGCAGGTGTTTTTAGGACCCTGTGATTTTGTAATTTAAACAGGATTCATAATGTGGCAAACAATGGCAGCTGTGAGAAACTCGCTCCAGCTCCACTCTCAACTTCATGTGCATGTGTAACAATTGTGCGGAGCGCCGGTCTTTCTTGGCATTAACTGCTGATTCTGTTAAAAAAAAAAATGATCATTTTCATAAAGCTGTGGTGGAAACTCCAGTATTTCAACTACAGCATGTGTGGACTGGACACTGCAGTGACATTCAGCTCATATAACCCTAGAACACTAATGTTAAAGCTAGTAACACTAGCATCTCCATTAACATCGGGTGAAAAATCACCCTACGTTAGTGTTCTAGGGTTAAACAGACAGCCTCCGTACAGCCCTGCGTGGCTCTTGTCTCTGTGATTTTTACCTCTGTCTGAAAAATCACGTTCAAACAAGCAATGCACTGCGCAATAGCCATTTGGATCTTAGAGCGCAATTATCAACACTCCGCTCAGGAGGAAACAACACACTTTATGCCCTTTCAGTGCTCACTGCCACAGCTGTATTTAGCAAGGAGTCCAAACGCTTCTACCACTGACTGCCTGCTGGAGTCCGTCTGTAGATAGAGTGCCCCACACGGTGCTGCCGCCGTTAGTACTGGGTGCAAACATGCTGTTGGTGAAAAAAATACACTTATATAAGTGAACAATGAGCCACACACACAAAAAAGTGAACACTGCGGTTGTTGCGGTTGCATGTTTGGCTTGTCCATAGCACAGTATTACATAATTACGCTTATCGCGACAGCCCCCCTCCCCCCATTAAAACATAAATTAACTGTGGTTTAATCACATCTTTGGAAGGCTGAGTTCAATTTCTCAAGCCACACCCAGGCCTGATTACTGCCACACCTGTTCTCAATCAAGAAATCACTTAAACAGGACCTGCCTGACAAAGTGAAGTAGACCAAAAGCTCCTCAAAAGCTAGACATCATGCTGCAATTCAAAGAAATTCAGGAACAAATGAGAAACAAAGTAATTGAGATGCATCAGTCTGGAAAAGGTTATAAAGCCATTTCTAAGGCTTTGGGACTCCAGCAAACCACAATGAGAGCCATTATCCACAAATAGCAAAAACATGGAACAGTGGTTAACGTTCCCAGAAGCGGACGGCCAACCAAAATTACCCCAAGAGCACAGTGACGACTTATACAAGAGATCACAAAAGACCCCACAACAACATCCAAAGAACTGCAGGCCTCACTTGCCTCAGTTAAGGTCAGCATTTATGACTCCATCATAAGAAAGAGAGTGCGCAAAAATGGCCTGCATGGCAGAGTTCCAAGACGAAAACCACTGCTGAGCAAAAAGTAACAGCATTTCAGAAAAGCAACATCATACTAACAGTAAAATACGGTGGTGGTAGTGTGATGGTCTGGGGCTGTTTTGCTGCTTCAGGACCTGGAAGACTTGCTGTGGTAAATGGAACCATGAATTGTGCTGTCTACCAAAAAAATCCTGAAGGACAATGTCTGGCCATCTGTTTGTGACCTCAAGCTGAAGTGCACTTGGGTTCTGCAGCAGGACAATGATCCAAAACACACCAGCAAGTCCTCCTCTTAGTGGCTTAAGAAAAACAAAATGAAGACTTTGGAGTGGCCTAGTCAAAGTCCTGACCTGAATCCCATTGAGATGCTGCGGCATGACCTTAAAAAGGCGGTTCATGCTCAAAAACCCTCCAATCTGGCTGAATTGCAACAATTCTGCAAAGATGAGTGGGCCAAAATTCCTCCATAGCGCTGTAAAAGACTCTTTGCCAGTTATTGTAAACACTTGATTGCAGTTGTTGTTGCTAAGGATGGCCCAGCCAGTTATTAGGTTTAGGGGGCAATCACTTTTTCACACAGGGCCATGTAGGTTTGGATTTTTTTTTTCTCTTAATAAACACCTTCATTTAAAAACTACATTTTGTGTTTACTTGTGTTATCTTAGTCTAATTTAAATTTGTTTGATGATCTGAAACATTTAAGTGTGACAAACATACAATAAAATGAGAAATCACAAAGGGGGCAAACACTTTTTCACACCACTGTACCTCCAGGGACCAGCAGCTGAATGGGACCTGACGAACAGGCAAGTTCCCAGTCAAGTACTGTAACTTCAGAACACACTGAATAAATCTTGATATACTAGAATTTTATTTCATTAAATTATATGCGGGTACATTTGCTTGCTCATGGTTGTAAAAAATTACATAAAATTCTGATGTTAAAACTTTGTTGACTGCTATACTGCAGCCCAGTCAATCACACAAAGCAATGACTGTGCATCACTACCGTGCTGAAACTGGCCATGGAGGAGGTAAGATGTTGCTGACCATGACTGACAGAGCAGTGACTTGAAACTCACACGTTTGAGAAGGAATTGTGACCAAAATTACTGGACAGAACCACTAGTATCATATTTGATCCTCTGAAATACCCTTTGATTAAAATTCACTGCAGGTACCCTTTAATAACAATATAACATTTAGATCATATTGCTGAATGGATTAACAGCAGAAAACACTCATTAGCAAGGCTAACACACATGTGTGCTAAATGTGTTTATGCAGCAATCTGACTAAGTGGCTGTACAATATTATAGTTCTATTTACGCTTACAACTTACATGCATTTATATTTTAATTTTCAAGATCCAACCACATGGCTTTCAACAGATGCCATTTGTCACAATTTTTACTTTACTGGATTAAAATATCCAAGCTGTATTCAGATAAAGCAAGCATACAGAAGTTGCTGTCCTTTAAAGTTTATATAAGCAGCTCAATTTACTAGCATTTCTTTAATTCTAATATACCATTTAGCTGCTCACATCCATAGTTGCATATACTCATGCTACTGATCAATAAGCCACACAACTATTCCAACACTACCCTGCTGCTGCATGCCTCACCAGTGTAGTCTTCATTGTTCCAGTCTCAACATCCCAGATCTTGATGGTGTGGTCCCAGGACGCACTGCAAACTTCCTCACTGTCACACCAGAGAACAGAGGACACGGCCTCAATGTGTCCGGACAAGGTCATCAAGGGAGTCTGTGCAAGCATGAAGACAAAAAATGAATCCCAATTTGAAAGATGAGGCTAATTAATTGCAGGTCAATCATTCTCTGATTCTTCTCTCACCCTGGTCAGACCGAGTTGCTGCACCTTCTGCTTCTTCCTCGGTCTGTCAGCAAACTCCTCTAGCTCATCCTGGTCCTCTGTGGGCACTGTCAGCACAGATGATTCAGTGTTTAGCAGTATAAAAAACATATGCTTTTAATAGACAGATTTTAATTGTTCTGAAGACATACCTGCAGACCAGATCTTCAACATTTTGTCCCAGGAACCACTGCAGAACTAAAAAGGTGAAAACACAGATGTAATGAAACATAAATCAAAGGCCCATTTTCTACATTTTTGCCCCTTTTTCAACAGTACCTTTGAGCCGGTGGGGTCTGTGGAAACTGTGTCAACACTCCCCGTGTGTCCTCGACAGCAGTGTCTGGCTTTTAGTGTGCTCTTCTCAGAGTTCCATTCCCACAGCAGCACGGTTTGGTCCAGTGAGGCCGTCAGAAGCAGGGAGGTGAGACCATCTAAACAGAAAAAAAGAAATGAAAACACAAAGTTTTAGGCAACACTGTAAATATTTAAAACAAACAAACAAAAAACAAAGATGTCTGCCATTCTGTCCTGCCTACCTCTTTTAACCCAGGCCACATCTTTGACCACCTCTGTGTGTCCGGTCACTGTCATCACCGCTTTGCCCTCTGCAGACCAAATCCTGGCCGTCTTGTCATAGGACCCCGTTAGGATCCTGTGACAAGACATAGCAGATGTCAAGCTCAAATAGATTTAATCACCCTCCCACCCCCACCCCCGTAGCTACACACCAAACTCACCATTCAGCATCTGCATCTACAGCGCTGATCCAGTCATCGTGCATCATACACTCTTCGGGTTCCGGGGCTGTGATCCGCTCCACATATTCTATCTCTACCACTTCTTCCTGGAACATAATGTACACACAGTTGTGCACAATTTATTTGGTCTTCAATTGTGATTCAAATCCTTTCTTTTATAATCATCTGAGCTCAGGGATGAGTATGCTGCATATCCAGTCGGGTCCTACCGTTGATATACCCGCCGTTTCCATGTGCGTGGAAAGTGGTGTTCGCAGGAACTGACCCCTAACCAGGAAGTCAAACTCCACATTGTTGTGAGATGCTGTGGGAAAAAAAATGTAAGTCTTGGGGTATTTACAAGCAACAAGGAGTGAACCTGTAATTATACAGTACTATACTAATCTTAAGGACCACTCAAAATTCTCACAATTTAGAAACCCCAGTTAATATATATGTCTTTGGAAGAAAACTAGAGTACTTTGAGAATATAAGGCACACAGACCTTACAAACTTCACACTAAAAGAGACATCTGGAAATGCAAAATTTCAAACCAGTAATGTCTTAGGAGGACAGGTGTGAGGGGACAGTGCCAACCATCAGTCATGTCACTGTCCAGTTTACACCTGACTCGGCCAACTGCCGAGTTGGCCCATTTCCAACTCAGCTGACCAACTCGGCCCTTCTGCGACTTCTTGACTGCGTTAGCTTTTCAAAAACAATGCTGAGCCTCTATAAACAATAAGCGAAGCAAGTCTGATTTAAGAAGCATTTTATTGCGGTCAGTTACATCCATTGTGGCATACATGTTGTAGTGAACACGACCATCAAGGCTGGAAAAATAAAATTTCTTATTGAAATTTTGAATTTTACGGGGTTATATTGTATTCTCAATAATAAAAGGTTGAACTTGAAGTATGCAAAAAGGCATAATTTTTTTGAGTAAATTTCTGTAATTAATTCTATCTTCGTTTCAATTACGGTACTCCAACACTGACCATGTTTACATGGTCACGAGCAAACTGATTACTGCAGTAAACCAATAAAGGTAATAAACAGCTTATGATGTTTACATGATAGTTTGAATAATCAGGTAACACCAGAAAGCTGATTGTAATTGATTTACTCGTAACCATGTAACTGGGTCAATGCGTTCAATCTCAGACACCATGAGTCCGAGTTGGGTGTAAATCATGCCCAGACTCGAGTTGGGCGGATACTGAATTGCATACGTAATGGAATGAAAATGTATCACTGCACTAGTCTAAATTTAGTATTATTTATGTGCAAATCAAGGTTTGCTGCCATCAGCATCTATAGTTGTTAAAAAATTAAATGTGTTACCATTTTTGGCTTCCAGCAGCTTGTTGATGACATTGCTGAGGTCTTGCACTTCAGAAGAAGCAGGGATGGAGAATGGAACATCGTCTACAACATACCTAAAAACATACACAAACACACGTCAGCTGGGCCAAGGCTACATCATCAAATACATATTTAATGTTTATGAAAATTATGCTGTGAAATAGGATGCAACCCAAGAAAGGAGGTCATCAGGATTTAAGACCGCTCACTCAGCTAAACAAGGGTACCCATATTAATCGCTACACATGATGGGAGGAAAACGCAACTGACTACCAAATAATGTCGATTTCTGTGACTGAGCTAGCTAGTTAGTTAGCCGGCCTCGCTAACCCTGTCTTTATTTAGCTGCATTCCAATGGAATGATGAAGAGCTTACCTTTTATCCTCCGTGAAGAACCTCGCCTGTAACTGAGACATTTTAAGCTGTTAAATACCCGCATAAACTACAAACTACTGAGATCTTAAACTTCAGCTGAACACAACGCTCCAGTCTCATGCATCCATGCCATGTGGTACAGCGCGAGGCATTACTGTTGAACACAGATAGCGCGATCCGCGGCGGTCTGCGGACGTATGGATCTGTGTTCGGCTATTAATGCTTTTCAATGAATGAATGGACATTTTTACTTCCGCCAAGAAGGTAATGTAATCGGGGTGGTTTGTTTGTCCGTCTGTCTGATTGTTAGCAAGAATACGCAAAAACCACTGGATGGATTTTCATGAAATTTTCACCAGAGGTAGCCCTTGGGCCAAAGATGAACCCATTAAATTTTGGTGATCTGAGAGTGCATACCTCCACCAAGGACCTTGTTTGTATTTGTGTAGCAGGATTACACAAAAACTACTGGATGGATTTGGATGAAATTTTAACCACAGGTGGTCCTTGGCCTAGAGACAAACCCATAACATTTTGGTGATGATCTGAGAATGCATACCTCCACCAAGGCTCTTATCTTCTCAAAGTGTGTTAGCAAGAATCCTCTAAAACTACAGGATAGACTTTGCTGCAATTTTCACCAGAACTGTCTAGTGGCCTAGACACAAACCCTTTACATTTTGGAGGTGATCCACAACAGACGGAAGGAGTCTTGGTGGAGGTATGTGCTCTGAGTGCTTTTCTAGTTTCAATATTGTATTCTATACACAGATACCTATCACCCCATTATCTCTGGATGTTTTCCCATAAAATTCCATGGTTATTTCTCCAACAAAATCTCAGAAAAAAAACACCCTTACACAAGTGGGAAAAACATCCCATACCTCCTTCTCCTTGGCAGCAGTAATAAGGGAAAACTGTATACTTGCGACAGTCTAGAAATGTGAAACTAATGCAGAAGGGCCTTAAAGCCACTGCCGCCATCAGTGTGTGAATGTATGTGTGAATGGGTGGATAGCAGGATCTGTAGAGCCCTTTGGTCATCTAGAGATGAGAATAAAAGCGTGGCTCAGTTGGTAGAGCATCCACCCCACACCCGGGAGGCAGGGGTTCAAATCCTGGCCGGGTCATGCCGAAGACCATATAAAAGTGGAACTTCCTGCTGTCCAGCTTGGTGCGCAGCAAAAATGGAATGGAGGAGGGAAATTTGTGGCGGCGCCTTGCATGGCAGCGGCCCTCTGATTCTACACTTGGTGTGTGTGATTAACACTGTAGATAGGTAAAGCACAATCTCGTTCTACTGTACATGATTGGTTGTACAGCTGAATGACAATAAAGGGTGATTTGATTTTGAATGCCATTTAAAGCTACATTCAATCTAAAATCCAGCTGGCACAGCTGCAAAGGACACCCTTATTTCAAATTATGAATATCCTTCTGCAGTCAAAAAAATATGCATCTAACCACCTCAAGCTGAAGTCCCCACAATGTGGCTTAAGTAAAATGCTTCTCAGAAGAGTGGGCCAAAATTCCTAAAAGACTCACTGTCAGTTATCGCAAAAGCTTGACTGCAAGGTGGCACAACCAGTTATTAGGTTTAGGGGGCTATTACTTTTTCACATAGGGCCAGGTAGGTTTGGATAGATTTTTTTGCCCCCTAATAATTGAAATTGTGGAGTGTGTAATGATGAGACAGGTTTTATCTCAGGGCAGTTTATTACACGCTCCAACATGAGCAAAGTAGAAAAGAGAGCATCACAGAAACAACTCGTCCCTTATATACCAGGGACTCTCACAGCTCACAAGTCACATTGCATTAAAATCACCAGTAACAATGCTTTTCCTCTCAAATCCCATAGCATCCCCCTCACAGTCTTCGGCCTACAAAGGAATCTCCAAGCCGTCTCTCGGCACACAAAGAATCCCCCCAAGCAGTCTCTGCATACCAAAAGTTACCCTTTTCACAGCATCCTGTTATCTCTAAGGGAACTCTGTCCTTGTTCTTATCTAATATGTGAGGCCTTATGCAAAGCATTAAATAAGTCACACGAGTGGCTACCCCCCCCCCCCCCCAAAACATGTAGATTGAACAAGAGGATAACAGTCTGCATGCAATGATAGAATCATTAAACATCAGTCCACATGCTGCTTGGGCTTCAGTCTCCTCCCGTATCTGCTGTAACCAGGATTCACCTCCTCAGCTGCACTGTCATGCTGGGGGGCTGTTGTCTGGGGGTGAAAACCTTTTGTCAGTCCCTGCGGGTGTTCTGGGGGAATATTACTCTGGGAAGCACCCCGTGGTGGTTTGCCGCGCCGAGGGGCCCTTGCCAACAGCACTTGCTCGTCCGCCACCACAAAAGCGGGTTTAAGTCTGTTTATGCCAACCTTTTCCCTCCTACCCCCCAAATCTAGCAAAAAATGCTTGTCCCCTGTTTCCAACACTCTGAACGGTCCATCATAAGGTGGTCGCAGTCGGGGTCGATGAGCATCATGTCTGACAAAAACAAACTCCGCGTTCTTCAAAGTTTTAGGCACAAAAACGCGCGGAAAACTGTGGTGGGCAGGGCCCGGCAGCGTAGCTGTGTCGATGCTACTCTGCAACAGCTGGGACGGGGAGCTGCCTGGCGCAGGATTATCCGGGAGAAACTCCCTGGGCAGCCGCAGTGGCTGCGCAAAAACGAGTTCAGCTGGGGAAGCCTCTAAGTCTTCTTTAGGCGCAGAACGCAACCCTAGTAAAACCCACGGAAGCTTGTCCACCCAATTTGCATCCGTCAGTGACGCTCTAAGTGCTGCTTTCAATGACCTGTGAAAACGTTCGCACAACCCATTAGCCTGCGGACTATACGCGGTTGTAGGGTGAATCGTGACACCTAGGCTGCGGGCCATTGTTGACCAAAGTTCGGAAACAAATTGCGGGCCTCTGTCGGATGTAATGTCCGACAGGACTCCAAAACGCGCCACCCATGTCGTTACAAACGCGCGCGCCACCTCCTCGGCTGTGGTTGACGCCAAAGGGACCACCTCCGGCCAGCGCGTGGTGCGGTCCACCATTGTCAGAAGGTGCTTGTACCCTTGTGATGGCGAGAGGGGGCCCACGAGGTCCACATGAACGTGGTCGAACCTCTTGGCAGGAATGAGAAATGGCTCCAATGGAGCTTTCGTGTGTCTGTGTACCTTGGCCCGTTGGCACGCCATGCAGGCTGCCGCCCACTCTTTAACTTGTTTGCGAAGGCTGGGCCACACGAATCTTTCGGCTACCATTTTGACCGACGCGCGAACCCCCGGGTGCGCCAAAGCATGAATCGAGTCAAAAACGCAGCGGCGCTACGCTGCCGGCACCACGGGACGCGGTCGTCCCGTGGAGACATCACAGATTAAGGGGGGCATACTGTCTTGCAGCGCCTTGCTCTCCAGCCTTAACCCTGTTGGTCCAGACTGGAGCGTGCGCACATCCACGTCACTACCTTGCTCTGCGGCCATGGCCGTGTAATCTATCCCCACGCGGACGGGGGCAGCCACGGCGCACGAGAGGCAGTCTGCCACTACGTTCAGTTTACCCGACACGTGCTTAATATCTGTAGTAAACTCTGAGATTGCGGCCAACTGCCTCTGCTGCCGGCCCGACCACGGCTCTGAAACTTTGGCCATCGCGAATGTTAGCGGCTTGTGGTCAACGAACGCGGTGAAACAGCGCCCTTCTAGCCAGAACTGGAAGTGGCGAATGACCGAATGGAGAGCCAGCATGCATCTTTTGTGCCAACCAATGTCATGCTAATCATATGTATTGACCGATGTGTATAGATATGCTAATGTGCCATGCATTCTCTGTCTGTATCACTGTATAAAAGAGCTGACTCTACATGCCTCACTAACGCACTCAGAACTCACGCACTCGAGTGCACTCACAGCACACAGTGCTGCAGTGTCTCATGATGATGGAAGAATAAAACTTAAACCTTCAGCTCGCTGTCTTGCCTGAACTTTTGTTCCTCCGCAGTCTGAGAAATATGCAAAAATATAAGAAATCAGCAAGTGCAGATACTTTTTCACAGCACAGTCAATGTGACTTCTCTCATCCACTTCATGTAATGTACACTAAATAGGTGAGCTTAGTACAAACCAAGACGACCGGACTTCCTCTGAATGAAGCTCCTGACATGACATAATTGAAAGAACAAACCCCAATCATTGTTCCAAAGTTTTTCCAAATAAAACAATTCACATTTGGCTTTCTATTCAGCGTATACAATCAAACTACACAACTGAAGCAAAGTAATACTTTTATTTTGTTCCCAGGGCTGATGCTCACCACCAGTTAATGGCAACTCTAAACCTCTTTTTATTCACTGGATGGTGAATTTCTTTAAGGCCCCTTTACATAGGACAGAGATCACTGGGTGACCACTGAGAGATTACAAACTGGCTTGATCTTGCAATTGTCTCCCAAAGCCTTGAAAAAGCTGTTTCTGTCTAAATGTTTGGGAGATGTGTTCAAAAATTTGATTTCATGGCGGTCTATAGAGCTCTTCAAAAGATCTTTGAGATTACTGAGACCAGGAGAAATCATTTGAGTTTCTTGGGTGATCAAGGAGACTGCTGAGCATTTGACAAGTTTCCAGTGCTCTTCTACCACCTTTACACAGGGGTGGAGATTGAACTGTTCAGAGATATGGCCCTTTTTTCATTGTTCAACGATTTTTCAATGATCTCTATGGTCTCCTCAAAGTTTTGATTCAGTCCAAAACAATCTCTCAACGATCACCAAAGGGAAGCGATCTCTCAAAGACTCAAGGAGGGCTCAATGATCTCTTTGCTCTCCCAGTGATCCTGCGGTAATCTCTGCCATGGTCTTTCAACAAATTCCATTGGTCTTTCATCGAACGCTCAGAGATCCCTCACTGATCCGTTATATCAACCACTGAGGGGCAAAATTTGGCATTCACCGAAAGATTGCTGAGGTCATCTGATCGATGAGTAGTGATGTTACACTTGACACTGCCCATTCAACAGATTCAAACAATATAAAGTGAAAGTGTCATGAGCAGTGCATCAAGCGCTGTTTCAGCATGGCCAGTTACATGACCGTAGCAAGCGAGGCCGTGTTATATCGGTCATGTGACTTGAGGGCTCACAGGAAATTTGAGAGGGTTCTTTTGGAATTAGGCTTTTTTTGTTTGCTTTGTATTGTTTGTTCCTGCCATCCAATTTTGAATAGACCTTGGATGGCCAAATGCTTAAAAAAAAAAAGTATTGACACTTTCAGGTTTTCCACTCAGCTGCAGTTCTTACACTCAGTCAGCAGATGGCACTCTCTATTAAATGTTTTCTGACAATTGCGTCATGAGGCCTCAGTTTCACCATCACTATCCAGGAGACCATTGAGGACTCCTTGACTGTGGAGATCACTGAAGATCATTGAGATCTTGGGAATCACTGAGATCACTGTAAGATCGAGACATCTACCCATTTTTCCCCCATAATTTAATGATCTCTACCCCTTGTAAAGGGGATATAATAGACATTTACAAAAATAAAACATCTTGTAGCAAATTACAAACTTATCAGACATACACTAACCTGATGTACATTATTGACATTTCATAAGGTGGAAAACACCTTTACTCAATCATAAAAGAAAACTTTAATCACAACTTTGTGGAGCAAGTCATTTTCAGATATCCAAGAAGAAGGAGGCACTCAATACTGTATTGCCCTTTCAAGAAAGAAATGTATAACACTATAAAAACAAACTAAAAGAATACATATTGTATGTACAGTCCAGTCTTCAGTCATCACCACCTTCTTCCTCCTTCACCTTCTTTTTCTTCTTTTTCTTGTTTTTTGACATCTGGAGACAAAAGGATTGATGTTAAAAAAAAAAAAATATGTACGACTGAAACTAAATGTTAAAATTCTCACCTCGGTAACTGATACCTCCTGATTTTCATTTACTTCCTCCTGCTCCTCCTCTGCTTTCTTGTCCTTCTTCTTCTTCTTCTTTTCTGATGTCTGGAGACAAAACAATTGCTGTTAAGAAAATAATAAAAATATGTATGACTCTGAAAGTAAATGTTCAATTCTCACCTCAGTTACTGGTACCTCCTCCCCTTCTTCCTTTACTTCCTCCTCTGCTTTCTTGTCCTTCTTTTTCTTCTTTTTCTTGGGAATTTCCTCTGGTACTGCTGTTGCTTCCATTTCTTCTAAGAGAAAATACTTTTCAGAATCCAAAATCTCAAAGCGTATATAATAAGGTCTTAAAAAAAAAAAAAGTTTCCTCCAAACCACCCTCACCCACCTTCTGTTACCAATTCCTTTTTGGGCTTTTTGAATTTGACCACTGGTGTTGTGGGCTCTGCAGCTTCTTCCTCCTCCTCAACCTCTGCAAACTTCCTTTTCTTTGAGGTGGACGGGATTGTAGAATCGGCGGACGGATCGTAAATTCTCACTTCACTGTTGGAGCAGAAAATGTGTTAAACTCACATTCAAAAGTAAAAATCACTGTACTCAAATTCTAGAAAGGAGCAGTTAGTGACTACTCGCCTCTTATGCTGGTATTTGTCCATCTTTGCCATTGCTTTCCCTGTCCCACTGATTCGTCTAATCTGGTGTGGGAAAAGGATATTAGATAAGACATGACAGGGATTGTACTTGGAAGAAAATACAGCTTAAAACAGATCAAAGTGACATTAAAGAAAACAAGAGCACTCTGAGGCAAGTGCAATATCCCACACCTCCGTTTTCTTTGAAGATCCCAATACTTACTGACGGAGAGCAGTTTTCAACTTTTCAATATAATTACTGTGGCAGAACCAAATCATGATAAGCCCATCATCCATGAATACACGTACAACAAAGTATACAACCCATAGCTGTAGGTCAGGATCCCAAGGTGAACCTGTGTAGTAAGTTTGGTGACCCTAGAGAGCTTTACACGTTCTATAGTAAGAGATCATAGGAAGTGCAAACCTTTGACCCCAAGATTTTAAGTGCAATAAAAAGAACAATGCAGCTTTACTGCCACTCTCGTCACCTCAAAACTGAACAAACATAATAAAACTGTGTTTCTCAGAGTTGTACTTACCCCCTTTTCTTCCAACTGGCGCAGTCTAGCCTCAAGCTTGGCACGGTTCTCTGCTCCCATCTCTGCATTGGTATCCTCTCCAAGTGCATCATAACGAATAGCTAGGGCTGTTTTGGCCGCCAGCATTCTGGAGATCTGCACAAACATACACAATCACACAGCTGGGCTTTCTCCTACAACATCAAGATTTGACTCCTTAACACAAAGTCCATGTATTGGATACTGAACTGACCTTGCCCTTGTTCTTGGCAGTGGTCTGGCCCACCAGAGAGGCATGGTAAATGAGACCGTATTTAGGTGTGTCTTTACGTGTCTTCAGGGCTCTAAACAGAGCCTTTTCTGCTCCAAGGATTTGCACTGTGGAGGCTGGGTGCTTCGCTAGATTCAGAAGGGAACCTTAATGACAAAACCAGAAAGAGCAGTTAGTCTAATGTTTTCCCAAACTGTCACTTCAATGTTGAGGTTCTTCTTCAAGCTCAGTGGAGGTAGTGACATAAAAACCTTCAGAAACAATCAGGAAAGTGACAAGTTGTCATTGTCATCATTGCTTGGTTGCTTTTTAAACAAACCCCTGGCTCAACTTACCAGCGTGTGAGATAAGACGAGCGCCAACCAGCTCGCCCACCATTACTGTCAGGTTGGGGGCGATTGCCATCATTCGGTTTTTCAGGTAGTCGTAGAGCTGAGCACGGTATTCTGAAATCTCAACAACCTGAGGAACAGAAAGGTTACAGTTTATCTACAAGCAGACAAAAAATCTGGATGGTTCAACACTAAGTGTGACGGTTCAGATGAGGTAGTGACTGAAAAACCCACACAGAACATTTCAGGACAAAGACAACTGTCATCATCATCATAATGGCCACTTAAGCTCTGCGTTAGTGAAATTAAAGAGTCGGATCCTACCTGATCACACAAGTGCCGGATGTTGCCAATGTCTTGTTCAGACACTTCTGTTCCCATGGAGATCTCAGCAGCCAGTTTCACTTCTGCCTCAATCTCCTCGGGAAGGATGTCTGACAGATCAGTGCTGGCCACGTTTGTGCGATCCCCTGGAGACATCGCAAGGAACCACCATAGTTTGTATGGATACATGCAGAGATGAGATGAGATTCAACTTTATTGTCATTACACATGTATGAATACAAGGTAACGAAACGTGACTTGGCATTTGGGCACGCTCTGCAGAGCGCATCCAAGGCTGGGGCAGCCGCTAGGCGCCAGTCATAAAGAAGAAAGGAAAAAAAAAAAGAAAAAGAGTGGATATCACACAGTAGGCGAGAGAAAAAAAAACATGTTAGTATAACATCGCTAACATTATTTAAACATGTAAGCGCTTTCAACCAAGGTGGTGCTATAAAAAAGAAATAATGCTGATAAAAACAAGTTGTTACAGCTAAAACAGGCTTTAATAAGCAAATGGGAAATGTAGGATCTTGTACTTTTGGAACTCAACTCAAACACAGGACCATGAAGGAATTAATAATGATAATTATCTGCCTCTTGCAAGCTTCTCAATTCTATGTGCAACAACTACTCATCAATACTCATTTTGCAAAGACACATTAAATTAATTTACCAATTTTCCGGACAGTCTTGCAGTAGGCCAAGTTGTCTGTGATAGTTTTTCCAAGCTCGGGGAAGTGCCAGCCATACCATTCTCTGCAGCGCATGATGTAGTTGTTGAGCTCCTTATCCAGGTCATCCAGGAGAGCTAGAAAGACCGGCCACATATTCACTTATACAGTGGTGTGAAAAAATGTTTGCATCCTTCCTGATTTCTCATTTTTTGTATGCTTGTCACACTTCAATGTTTCAGATCAAACAAATTTAAATATTTGACAAAGATAACACAAGTAAACACAAAATGCATTTTTTAAATGAAGGTTATTATTAAGGGGGGAAAAAATCCAAATCTACATGGTCCTGTGTGAAAAAGTGTTTGCCCCCTAAACCTAATAACTGGTTGGGCCACCCTTAGCAGCAACAACTGCAATCAAGCATTTGCAATGACTGGTAATAAGTCTTTTACAGCGCTGTGGAGGAATTTTGGCCCACTCATCTTTGCAGAATTGTTGTAATTCAGCCACATTGGAGGGTTTTTGAGCAGGAACCACCTTTTTAAGGTCATGCCACAGCATCACAATCAGATTCAGGTCTGGACTTTGACTAGGCCACTCCAGTCTTCATTTTGTTTTTCTTAAGACATTCAGAGGTGGACTTACTGGTGTGTTATGGATCATTGTCCTGCCATAGAACCCAAGTGCGCTTCAGCTTGAGGTCATGAACAGATGGCCGGACATTCTCCTTCAGGATTTTTTGGTAGACAGCAGAATTCATGGTTCCATTTACCACAGCAAGTCTTCCAGGATGTAATGGGAGACACACCTTCCAAAAAGTTCAACTTTTGTCTTGTCAGTCCACAGAGTATTTTCCCTAAAGTCTTGGGGGTCATCAAGATGTTATCTGGCAAAACTGAGACGAGCCTTTATGTTCTTTTTGCTCAGCAGTGGTTTTCGTCTTGGAACTCTACCATGCAGGCCATTTTTGTGCACTCTCCTTCTTATGGTGGAGTCCTGAACACTGACCTTAACTGAGGCAAGTGAGACCTGCAGTTTTTTTAATGTTGTTGTGGAGTCTTTTGTGACCTCTTGGATGAGTCGTCACTGCGCTCTTGGGGTAATTTTGGTCGCCTGGCCACTCTAACTAACTAACTAACTAACTAACCTGCACTTATATAGCGCTTTTCTAGTCGCAAAGACCACTCAAAGCGCTTTCATTAATACTAACCCTCTATTCTAAGGGCCTATAGGAAACAAATATCTAGGGACAATTTAGAACAGCCAATTAACCTAACATGCATGTTTTTGGCATGTGGGAGGAAACCGGAGAAATCCCGGAGTAAACCCACGCAACACGGGGAGAACATGCAAACTCCACACAGATCACTGTTGGTCGGGGGCTGGGATCGATCCCACAATCCCCACAATCCCCCGGCCAAGGGTAAACTGTGCTGCCGCAGTGCTAACCACTGCGCCACCGTGCAGCCCACTCCTGGGAAGGTTCACCACTGTTCCATGTTTTCGCCATTTGTGGATAATGGCTCTCACTGTGTTTAACTGGAGTCCCAAAGCTTTAGAAATGGCTTTATAACCTTTTCCAAACTGATAGATCTCCATTACTTTGTTTCTCATTTGTTCCTGAATTCCTTTGGATCACAGCATGATGTCTAGCTTTTGAGGATCTTTTGGTCTACTTCACTTTGTCAGGCAGGTTCTATTTAAGTGATTTCTTGATTGAGAACAGGTGTCGCAGTAATCAAGCCTGGGTGTGGCAAGAGAGATTGAGCTCAGGTGTCCAAAGATGTGATAAACCCCAGTTAATTTATGTTTTAACAGGTGGTGGTGGTGGTGGTGGTGTGTGTGGGGGGGATAATTTTTTTCCACACAGTGCCATGTAGGTTTGAATTTTTTTTTACCTTTAAAGGGTACCTGTGGTGGTCGTCTAAACGCATTCAACTTGAAAACATTAGGCAAAGTATTCGTTATTTGGTTAAATAATTATTGCCAGCCATATACCACCAGAGAAATACAGGGATGAGAATGGGGTTTGGGAAAAAAAGAGGAAACTAAGCCGGGGGTCTCAGTTAGGCCTGCGTCCCCCAAGCCGGATCCAATGCGGAGCCTTGGTGGGGGGTCTGGGGGGCGTTGCCCCCCAGAAGCTAACAAAATCTGGTGTTTTAGAATGCTCAAATGTGGTCTTATATTTAAAGTTAGAAGCAAGTACAAATGCATTTATAGTTTACCTTTTTAATCTGCTGCTGCATCACGTGTAAATTTATGATATCTGAATGGTATGTTGATGTAATAATACTAAATTATATTTTACTACTATTTAATATGTTTAGAATGGTAAATGGTGCTCACTTATATAGCACTTTTTCTCATCTCTGGATGACCAAAGCGCTTTACAGATCCTGCTATCCACCCATTCACGCACACATTCACACACTGATGGCGGCAGAGCCGCCATACACACACAGGCGCCAGCCTGGCCACCAGGAGCAACTGGGGGTTCAGTGTCTTGCTCAAGGACACTTTGACATGCAGACTTCAGACAGAGTGGGAGTAGAACCCATGACCCTCCGATCAGTAGTCGGTCACACTACACCTGCGCCACAGCCGCCCCCTAAACTGCCGCCCCTGGAACTGACACAAAATTACATTTACATAGTTCTAGAACAGACAAAATAATTTAACCAAGTAAAATAAATTATAAATATTAACAAAATTCCATCACCAAGTCCATCACCCATTTATTAAAATATACTGACATTCTGCAAGCATTTTGATTTATTAAAGTGTGCATTTGTTAGTGTTACTAGGAATATAAAAAAGTTGCATATTAGTATATTTTAATATTTGAAAGATAATCTAAGAAAGTAAGTAAAACCTAAAAGATGTTTAGTGTTTCAAATTATCAAGTGTTTCAAAACAGGCATGACGTCACAACTTACACATGCTATTTCATAACAAATTCATTACACGAAAATTCTCAAGTACATTACTTATAACGAGAAAAAAAAATCTTACCTCGGAATGTGTCTAACGATCACTAATTGCTGTAATCAGGGCCGATTGTGATGAACTTTGACTGGCATCTGAATTTAACCGTGTCCATCGATCGTTTTGAATGCAGCACGAGCGACTAATTCCATCTCCTTGTAGCCACAATTTTGAGATGTTTGTTTTTTTTCGAGCCATTCCCAACGAAACTTGTTCCTTATCCCTTTGTCTTCTTGCTTTGTTGTCTTTCGTGAGTTTTAGGTTCACCATTTTCACGAAATCGGGAAAACTCGGTTGACTGAATTGTCCGCCATTTGGATTTCGCTCCGCGTGTGGGATATGACAAAGGAATAACAAAATTGTCGATTGGTTGCTTCAATAAGTATCAGCCAATCAGTGGCCTTGTTTCATTACACTACTGATCTCGCTGGGTAGTGCGTTCTGTGCGGTGGATTTGAGCAGCCGATTGAAAATACGACTCGCCGCTCATAACAAACCCCCCCAACCCCACCCCACCCCAAAAATTTCTCCTCAAATTTAGACGATTCACGAGAATGACCCTAGACATGATCAAATCCGAGGAATTCCTCGGATCCGCGGAGGATTCTCATCCCTGGAAATATGCAAATACGACCGCAGACATGGGCAGCCAATGAAAACTCTGAGCGCAGCCATGACACATGCGGATGTGACATCACTTCGTTGATACTCAACAGTCAATGCTCCGCCTGTATGAGAGACTAGGGCGCTTTTGTGAGTGTTTTTATTCTATTATGGCTGAATTGTCGGACTCTGAGGAAGAATTTGTCCAACATGGCTACAGGTTTGAGCTAGAAAGGTCTTCTGAGGGTTAAAGTGACGAAGTGGTCCTCACACACAACGCAATTTCGTCTGAAAGGATTCGTCTGTGCCCTGTTTCCGCTCCGATCTTCTGACAAGGTGAGCTGGGTTTGGGTACACAAAATAAGTGTTTATCTTTGTTTTTTCGCTTATTATTCAGACATCCAAAGGCTTTACATTCCGCCATGTTGCGATATCCATATCGCATTGTATGTTTTTGTTTTTACAAGAGCGCCGAATGTCTGCTGCTCTGTATATAGTTTTAGAATCATCTGCTGTGTTGCGGCCGTTACGAGCTCAGATCAGACGAGACGACCCGCTGAATTTAAGCATTTATTTATTTATTTTCTACTCGTGTTTAGTTCTGCATTTAATATGAACCCTGAGTTTGAAATAAACATTTGAATTTGAATATCCCGAAAGCCACTGCTCATCCGGGCACTCCAGTCCAGGCTCAGCCAATATTGATCCAGATCGCATAGTTTTAGAATCATCTTCCGTCTTGCGGCCGTTACGAGCTCAGATCAGACGAGACGACCCGCTGAATTTAAGCATTTATTTATTTATTTTCTACTCATTTTAGTTCTGCATTTAATATGAACCCTGAGTTTGAAATAAACGTTTGAATTTTGGTCCTCACACACAACGCAACGCACCGAGTGTCTGCCGCTCTGTATATAGTTTTAGAATCATCTTCCGTCTTGCAGCAGAGAAAATAGCTGACATAGCTGAACCAGCACATCAGCAATGGATTTATATCAAATTGCTTTGAAAGAGAGCGCCGAGTGTCTGCTCCTCTGCTCTGCTGCTCTCTCTCTCTGCTGCTCCCGCGGCGAGGGAGGAGCCCAGCCCGTCTCGCAGCTGTTACGAGCTCAGATCAGACGAGACGACCCGCTGAATTTAAGCATTTATTTATTTATTTTCTAATCGTTTTAGTTCTGCATTTAATATGAACCCTGAGTTTGAAATAAACGTTTGAATTTGAATATCCCGAAAGCCACTGCTCATCCGGGCACTCCAGGCTCAGCCAATACTGATCCAGATTGCGGTGTCAACGAAATTACGTCACAGGAAGCGTCCTGGCAGGCCATGTAGCCGCTAGTATGGCTGCACCCATGTTTTGCTGACATAGCTGAACAAGCACATCAGCAATGGATTTATATCAAATTGCTTTGAACATGAATTTCAACTTAAACTTGAACTAGAACGTGAGACAGGGGCTCAATATAATATCTTTTTTTTTTTCCACAACCACCACAGGTACGCTTTAATAATAAACACCTTCATTTAAAAAACGCATTTTGTGTTTACTTGTGTTATCTTTGTCTAACATTTACATTTGTTTGACGATCTGAAACATTTAAGTGTGACAAACACAAAAAATGAGAAACCAGGAAGGGTTGGCAAACACTTTCGCACTGTGTTCATAAGCTTACAGTTGCGACAACAAACCCATGAACTAGAAGTGATTCTCTATGCATAGTTGCTCCCTTCAAAATAAACTTGGGTTGGGTAACAAAATAGGCTTGAAAACAGCACTCGTGTCCTGTATATTAATAGACATTTATCAGATGTCTTTTTACGAGGAGGGCCGAAAAGTTCCTAGGCTGTAAAGTTCATAGTGGTCAAATTTGACCAAATGGTTTCTTTTTCAACCACAGGGATCCAAGTGCTGCAACACCGATGGAAGAAGTGTGTGGACCGAAAGGGAGACTATGTTGAAAAATAAACCACATTTGGTCAAATTTGACCACTATGAACTTTTCAGCCCCCCTCCCCGTCTATCCCCAAAAACTGAGAAATAACTTTCAAGACTAAACAATCACAAAAAAGCCAGTTACAGTCATATTTAGACAGGGATGGCAACAGGAAATTCTGATTTCAACTGAAATCTAATTTGGTCGATTGACTTGTGGGGGGGCCAGCAACCCCCCTGAAGCTGAGAGGTTTTCAGTAAAACAGAAGTAATTTAGACTGAAAAAAGTTAATCCATAGTTAATCAAGTCTTTACAATACACACAAAAAGCTTTTCCGGCCACGTCTGGTTTCTTCAGAAATTGTCCGAGTGCTTCTGTTACTTCGTCGAATTTTGAGCCAATTTTCACCTTTACCGTCACTTTTCTCTCAAGCCAATTCCATCGGAACTTATTTTTGACACTTTTGTCTATTTCTAGCACTGATGACTCCTGATCCTTCGATAAAAATATCATAATTCCGCTGAAAACGATACCGAAAGCTCAGAATTCCAACATGAACACACTGCCATGAATTTTTGACAAAGCATACAACGAGCCATTTGATTGGCCCAATCGTTTGCAACTATCCAATCGCAGGGCCGTTTACAATACAGCAGTAGCTTGAGTACAAAACATCCGGGTTATCGTGGGAGACTTGACCCAGGGAAGCGCCAAGCGCTTATGTAATCGTGTTGATTTTCGCTAAAATTGGTAACATCGGTGACAATAAGGTACCTTACCCCCCCCCCCCCCCAAAAAAAAAAATTTCTCAACAGATTTAAAGCGTACCTGTGGTGGTCGTGAAAAAAAAAAGATATTATATTGAGCCCCTGTCTCACGTTCTAGTTCAAGTTTAAGTTGAAATTCATGTTTAAAGCAATTTGATATAAATCCATTGCTGATGTGCTGGTTCAGCTATGTCAGCAAAACATGAGTGCAGCCATACTAGCGGCTACATGGCCTTCCAGGACGCTTCCTGTGACGTAATTTCGTTGACACCGCGATCTGGATCAGTATTGGCTGAGCCTGCAGTGCCCGGATGTGCAGTGGCTTTCGGGATATTCAAATTCAAATTCAAATTCAAACGTTTATTTCAAACTCAGGGTTCATATTAAATGCAGAACTAAAACGATTAGAAAATAAATAAATAAATGCTTAAATTCAGCAGCTTGTCTCGTCTGATCTGAGCTCGTAACGGCCGATGATTCTAAAACTATGCGATCTGGATCAATATTGGCTGAGCCTGGAGTACCCGGATGTGCAGCGGCTTCCGGGATATTCAAATTCAAACGTTTATTTCAAACTCAGAGTTCATATTAAATGCAGAACTAAAACGAGTAGAAAATAAATAAATAAATGCTTAAATTCAGCGGCTTGTCTCGTCTGATCTGAGCTCGTAACAGCTGCAAGACGGGCTGGGCTCCTCCCTTGCCGCGGGAGCAGCAGAGTGAGAGAGCAGCAGAGCAGAGCGGCAGACACTCGGCGCTCTTGTAACAACAAAAACATACAATGCGATATGGATATCGCAACATGGCGGAATGTAAAGCCTTTGGATGTCTCAATAATAAGCGAAAAAACAAAGATAAACACTTCTTTTGTGTAGCCAAACCCAGCTCACCTTGTCAGAAGATCGGAGCGGAAAAGTGATCTCGGAACAGGGCACAGACGAATCCTTTCAGACGAAATTGCGTTGTGTGTGAGGACCACTTCGTCACTTTAACCCTCAGAAGACCTTTCTGGCTCAAACCTGCAGCCATGTTGGACGAATTCTTCCCCAGAGTCCGACAATTCAGCCATAATAGAATAAAAACACTCACAAAAGCACCCTAGTCTCTCATACAGGCGGAGCATTGACTGTTGAGTATCAACGAAGTGACGTCACATCCGCATGTGCCATGGCTGCGTTCAGAGTTTTCATTGGTTGGCCATGCCTGCGGTCGTATTTGCATATTTCTCTGGTGGTATTTGGCTGGCAATAATTATTTAACCAAATAACGAATAATTTGCCTAATGTTTTCAAGTTGAATGCGTTTAGACGACCACCACAGGTACCCTTTAAGGGTGATAAAATTTTAAGGGTGATTTAAAGCGTACCTGTGGTGGTCGTGAAAAAAAAGATATTATATTGAGCCCCTGTCTCACGTTCTAGTTCAAGTTTAAGTTGAAATTCACGTTCAAAGCAATTTGATATAAATCTATTGCTGATCTGCTGGTTCAACTATGTCAGCAAAACATGGGTACAGCCATACTAGCGGCTACAGGGACTTCCAGGACGCTTCCTGTGATGTAATTTTGTTGACACCGCGATCTGGATCAGTATTGGCTGAGCCTCGAGTACCCGGATGTGGAGCGGCTTCGGGGATATTCAAATTCAAACGTTTATTTCAAACTCAGGATTCCTATTAAATGCAGAACTAAAATGAGTAGAAAATAAATAAATAAATGTTTAAATTCTGCGAGCCGTCTTTTCTGATCTGAGCTCGTAAATGACGATAATTCGAACACTGCGATCTGAGTACCCGGATGTGCAGCGGCTTCCGGGATATTCAAATTCAAACGTTTATTTCAAACTCAGGATTCATATTAAATGCAGAAATAAGACGAGTAGAAAATAAATAAATAAATGTTTAAATTCTGCGAGCCGTCTTTTCTGATCTGAGCTCGTAAATGCTGATAATTCGAACACTGCGATCTGAGTACCCGGATGTGCGGCGGCTTCCAGGATATTCAAATTCAAACGTTTATTTCAAACTCAGGATTCCTATTAAATGCAGAACTAAAATGAGTAGAAAATAAATAAATAAATGTTTAAATTCTGCGAGCCGTCTTTTCTGATCTGAGCTCGTAAATGCTGATAATTCGAACACTGCGATCTGAGTACCCGGATGTGCGGCGGCTTCCGGGATATTCAAATTCAAACGTTTATTTCAAATTCAGGATTCATATTAAATGCAGAAATAAAACGAGTAGAAAATAAATAAATAAATGTTTAAATTCTGCGAGCCGTCTTTTCTGATCTGAGCTCGTAAATGCTGATAATTCGAACACTGCGATCTGAGTACCCGGATGTGCGGCGGCTTCCGGGATATTCAAATTCAAACGTTTATTTCAAATTCAGGATTCATATTAAATGCAGAAATAAAACGAGTAGAAAATAAATAAATAAATGTTTAAATTCGGCGAGCCGTCTTGTCTGATCTGAGCTCGTAAATGCCGATAATTCGAACACTGCGATCTGAGTACCCAGATGTGCGGCGGCTTCCGGGATATTCAAATTCAAACGTTTATTTCAAACTCAGGATTCATATTAAATGCAGAACTAAAACGAGTAGAAAATAAATAAATAAATGCTTAAATTCAGCGGCTTGTCTCATCTGATCTCGGAAGATGATTCTAAAACTATCTACAGAGCAGCAGACACTCGTTGCTCTTTTAAAAACAAAAACATACAATGCGATATGGATATCGCAACATGGCGGAATGTAAAGCCTTTGGATGTCTGAATAATAAGCGAAAAAAACAAAAACACTTTTTTTGTGTACCCAAACCCAGCTCACCTTGTCAGAAGATCGGAGCGGAAACAGGGCACAGACGAATAATTTCAGACGAAATTGCGTTGTGTGTGAGGACCACTTCGTCACTTTAACCCTCAGAAGACCTTTCTGGCTCAAACCTGTAGCCATGTTGGACAAATTCTTCCTCAGAGTCCGACAATTCAGCCATAATAGAATAAAAACACTCACAACAGCACCCTAGTCTCTCATACAGGCGGAGCATTGACTGTTGAGTATCAACGAAGTGACGTCACATCCGCATGTGTCATGGCTGCGCTCAGAGTTTTCATTGGCTGCCCATGGCCAAGGTCCTATTTGAATATATGTCTGGTGGTATATGGCTGGCAAAAATTATTTACCAAAATAAGAAATACTTTTTCATAATGTTTTCAAGTCAAATGCGTCTTCACGACCACCACAGGTACGCTTTAATTTTAATTTAATTTAGACGATTCACAGAAATGATCAATTTGAAAATAAATCAGCGGAAATCCGTGGATCGGCGGAAAATTGCCATCCCTGTTAGAAGAGATTGTTTAAGAACTGAAAGAAACACTTACAAATAGCTTGCACAATCATAGTGTCCACTTTGTCAGGACTGAACTTCAGCTTGTAGCGGGATAAACTGGAAACAAAGCATTGATGACAAAGATTTTTGTTACTTCACAAGTCTGGTGGATTTATTTTTCAATATCAAGGGTGGTGTTTGTTACTGGTGCCTCAGTGGTAGTGACGAATGCTGAGGGAAATCTACAAGGGCATTTCAGACAGCGAATGTAATCACAGGCAGAAACGGCATTCACACAGCACATTCACTGTCACCAACCTGTGAGCCAAGCCCAGAGACATGGCGCTTATTTCCCTGGGAGGAAGTCCTGTGATGAGGTTCTCCATCTGGCTCCTGATACATCTCATCAGCTCAGCCACTGCAGGACTGTGGACGCAACTCAGGTCCAGCTTGTCCTGAAATGCACGAGACATTAAATACCACTTTCTAGCAATATAATAACAATGCTTTATTAAGAAGTGATGGAAATGTTTTGATTTACTTTGATAACTCCCCCCAGTTTTGCATCACTGATGGCCAGCTGTTCATGAGCTTCTTTGGCAACAACTTTCTTGAGGACTTTCTTCAAGCTCTTACCAATTTTCCCCTCAACAAGGGCAGTGGCAGCTGAACAGAGAAGATGAAAAACATGGCATTAGAAACATACATAGGCAGTCAGAAGCACGCTTTGCTCTTGTTGGACACTTTTCAACAATCTACATGTGTGGCCTTTCTCCTGTGAACTAAAGTGGTCTCAGTGGTAGTGACGAATACTGAAAAATTCCTCATGGTTTGATTAGACACATCAATGCATCACAGACCACTAATCTCAAAAATACACATCAAGGCAGAAATAAGTTTCTCATTACCGGCTAAGGCCTCTGTTGTGTCCTGGAACTTCTCAAAGTGCTTCATCTTCACACTAGGAGCCCACAAAAACAACCGTTTAATCCGCTGAACACTACTGGTCATTAAATACAGCATTTGTGATTCAGTTTCAACTACATTATCACAGCTTACATTTTGTTAGCTTTTTCCGGAGTTTCAAACTCCTTATACAGGCTGTCGACCTGCTGCAGTTTGGATTCATCGAGGACCTTGAAAACGATGGAAAAAAAACATCAGATATTTCATAAATGTAATAAGTACCCGGAATACACACAGATGCTGCATTGACTGTTGTGTATTAAATGACTATACCGTTGTAATACAAAATGCAAGCGTGCAATTGCATTGTAATCAGTGAGTCTCCTAGAAACTCAAGACGGGCGTCAACTGCACACGTGGTTGCAGGGGCCTGCACTATGCTGCTTTTCTTAATAATAAATCAGTTCACTTTCTCATGTATCAACAGTTACAAGCTCCATGCATAGACATCCCACTACAACTTATGACATATCGTTGAAGGTTAACGTTCCTTCCACCTGAATAATGACTGTGGAACTAATCTGGCTAAGCTAGGCTAACCTCACCATCTAATGCACGAACTTTGTCCATTTTAAACAAGGCATCCACTTACTTTGAATATTGCATATCCAGCAGCGGTCTCAAACAGGACGAGCATGTCGTACCAAGCTTAATCCTGTATTTTTATTTTTTTTACAATTCGGGGTACCTTCTCAGGTATGCCTTCGCGTACATTGACCACACTCCCGGTTAAACGACCTCATGCGGTGAAACATGGAGACCGGAAGTTACTGTGTTGCCAGGTCCTGCAGGGGGAAATGACCCAATTTGTTGGGAATTCCTGCACAACCAGAGGCTGCAGTATTGGTGAAATTCTTAAAAATTGCATTTTTTTTGTGACATGACGTTGCTCAATATAAAATATGTGATAAGAAGGAAATATAGAGATCGCTTATAAAGGAAAATTAAACAGCTCTACAAAAAGTTTACTAATGTTGCAAAGCCACACAAATAAGACGAATAAGTCAATATGTTGAAATAAAAACGGATAATATTCCACATACTATCAGTTTCTTTTAGAAAACTGGCACGGTTAATCTTGACGCTATGACTGAAGGCCACATTTTCTCATTTTCACACATTTTATGCGTAAATGTGGCAACCCGAGTTTGGGCTCACAAGGCGTCGTAGCAAAGTTAAAAAAAACCGGTAAAATTGCAGATATAGAAATGTGAGCATTTTATCTTTGCAACATGCAAATGTTTACTATAATACTTTTCTGTTTTGTTTTATTTTCCCCAGTTTTGTGTACTTCCTGTCCTCGCGGAAGTGACGGACGTATACCTGACTGATTCGTGGTGAACTGTAGCAAAACAGGCCCACGTGTTTACTCAAACTGATCTGATCGTCGATGCGTAGAAGCGCTTTGGCTCAACAAGATGAGCGATCAGGGACACTATCCTCCGCCGGACTTCAGCTCTCCTCCTCCGAACTCCATCCAGCAGCAGCCCCGCTCCAGCAGCTTCCACCCCAGCATGTGGAGCTGGGCAGAGACGCCCACCGAGCCCCGGTGGGACTATGGAGGTAACCGTGGATGGAACACCGATTATGGTTCTCCGTCAGGTCGCGGAAGCTGTGGACCTAAACGTACGTATTGTTAGTATTGGATCTGAAATATACAGCTATTAGTAATGATGTGTCATAAAATGTATTGTGTGCTTCTCGTTCCTTTTTGACACTCCACCGGTTGGCCACTTTTGCTGCAAATAATACATGAACATATTCGCATAGCAACCAGTAATGATGAAGTAGCCTAGTCTTGAACGACAAGTGTCCTGCTAACATTTAAAAAAAAACCTGTATATGTATGTGTATCACTATCACTGTTGAGTCAGCGGGTACCCGAGTCCCCCTGGGGCCCCATAACCAACTCGCCCCACAACAAACTCGCCCCGGAAGCATATACATGTAGGCTGTGCATTACCTGAACTGTCATCAGCAGCAGCAACAGCAGCTGTGTCTCAGTTCAAGTTCTGTGTCCTCCAAGTGCACATTTCTAGGTCGGATACGTCACTGTTCATTCACAGATTCGTACTTCTTGGATCAGTAACTCCTGAACAAAACATTGTTAAAACACACACCACACCAGTCATACATTGGTAAAGTGGACAAGGAGCTACAACCTCATTTTCATTAAAAAGAGCCGTCCTCTGAGCTCAGCAGTTACACTGGGGCCTATGCGCTGCCATTGGGGAAACAAATGCGCAGGGACCGTCTGCAAATTGCAACTCTGAGAAAAAAACAAAATTAAATACTGTCATGATCATAAGGTGTAACGTCTCCAGAATCAGGTCATACATCAATTGTGTCATTTTGGTCAGACTAAAATGCTTAGTTTGCATAAATGTTATTTTTCATTGTTTGGGGAAATATTTATTTAAAAAATAGATAGATAGATAGATGTACTTTATTGATCCCAAACTGGGAAATTACAGTGTAACAGCAGCATGACAGTTGACCGCCAAACAACAGAAACACACACGACAGACAAAGGGATTACCCATGGAAAGTAAAAAATAAACTAACACTATAGAACCTATAGACATCGTAGCTTAATATATGATGACCCGTATAAACACATGAATCATCCCATTGCACAAAGAAGGACTATCAGGAGCAGAGTGAAAATGTGATGTACCAGTTAGTCTGTAAGGTGCAGTGTGGCAGCATAGCTATGACCAGAATACAACATCATAGTGAGTTATTGTACAGTGAAATTGCATGTGGCAGGAAAGATTTCCTGTACCTGGCCGTTCAACAACAAAGCTGTAGTAGTCTACTGGAGAAAGTGCTTCGCTGCCTGTCTAGTGTGTGGTGGAGGGGGTGATCAGGATTGTTCATGATGGATCGCAGTTTATTTAGTGTTCTCCTCTCCACCACTGTCTCAAAGGTCTCCGGTCTGAAACCAATTACAGAGCCAGCCCTTTTGATAATCTTGTCAAGTCTGTTGGTATCTCTGGCCCTGATACTGCTACTCCAACAGACCGCAGCAAAGAAGATGGCGCTGGCGACAACAGTCTGGTAGAAAAGCTCCAGCATCCTGCTGCACACGTTGAAGGATCTCAGTTTTCTCAGGAAATAAGAGTCTGCTCATCCCCTTCTTGTGCGCAGCATCGGTGTTGGATCTCCAGTCCAATAACTTGAAAATTACAAAGTGCAGCATCACCAAAATCACCTCACATGCAATCCATCTTCTTCTAGTCAGACTACAACACATAGTTTGGATTAAAGAATTTTTTTCATAGCTTTTGGGAATATTTATTAGGATTAAATTTCAGCATCATCAAGGTAAGCCTTATTCATGCTGCATTTCCCCTCTAGTCCGCTTTGGACGAGCCCAGCCTACACGCGGTGCTGTACATGCTCACTTTTTTCATCTACCCAGGCCAAGCAGTTGACGCATGCACACAACCATCATATGTAGTTTCCCTCCTGCCCTATAGTTAGTTAGTTAGTTAGTTAATCCCTTCACACCATGAAGGCGTATATGGGCGGCGCCTATCTCCGTTTCTCTGACCCTAGGCCACACAGCTACTGTAAGTAGTGGAAGCTACAGTGGGGGGTCAGTCCTCTGGTAGCTCTGTGTGTAACTTTACTTTCCCCATTCCATTATGCGGAGCACCACGCTAGAAGGCAGAAAGCACCATTTTTATGTGGTCTTTGGTATGACCCGGCCGGGATTTGAACCCCTGCCTCCCGGGTGTGGGGCGGATGCTCTACCAACTGAGCCACCACTCCGGTCTCCTGCCCTATAGGTAGCGCCAGATGCACTGATGTGCCAGGATTTTCACCAATAAAGAAACGCTGCTTGCTTTCTGCTGCTTGACTTCCTGGTTTTCACTCCACGAAGAGTGAAAACCGTTTTTTTCCACGAAGATGCTGCTGTTGAAGTATGTATGTATGATTCATGTATGTTTATTCTCGTCTTCGGCTTCCTCGTTGTCTTCTTCATCTACTTTGTCTTGGTATGCTGTATCGATGTCGCCACCTTGTGAATGGGATGTTCAGTCTTGCGCATGCGCTTTTCAACGCGTTCAGGTCGTGGGCAGGCGGTGCGATCACAAAATTTGGGCTGCATGCGGTCGTCCGTGGTCGAGCACTCTGGATGCTAGCGGAGTGGAGACGATGACGTAAATTTCGTCACATGAGGTTTCCAGTTACACGTACGTGGACAGCAGAGATGCAGCATGAATCCAGCTTAAATGCTGCCCAGCCACCAGGGTTTCCTGTTAGTAACACTTGTTACTTGGACCCAAAACAATATCATAAGTTAGGGAAATATTTATTAGAAATGATGGTTAAAAACTTCTAAACAATTGAGTGCAGCTTCACCAAAATCACCTCACACATCAGCCATCATCTGATGGTCATATTACATCACTTACATTGGGTAAAAAAACATTTTTTTTTTCATATTTTTGGTAAATATTAAGTCTGACCAAAATGACACAGTTGATGTATAAACTGATTGTGGTGACATTACACCATATGAACATGACAGTATTTAAAGGGCCTATATCATGCAAAATCGACTTTTTTGAGCTTTTAAGCATGTTGTAATGTTAATTCCTCACCAAAAACACCCTCAAAGTGGTGTTTTGCTCCATTTACACATCTGTGAGTATTCCTCCTCAACCCTGCTCTCTGAGCTGCTGCTCTGCCCTGTCCCTGATAATGACTGGGTCCCCACGTTCGTATGAACGTGGGTGAGCCGCCCACTCCAGGAAGTGCCTGTGTTGCCAGCACCGCCCCCAGGCTAATGCACACACCCACTTTCTCCGCGCAGCTAACGGAGCGGTGATCGGCAAAACTCTTTCACTTTAGCATTGACGCTGTGAAGAAGTAGTTCCTCTCACACCTAATCTGCTCAGTGACAACAACTGTTTGCTTTTTTACGTAAGACAATGTCTTCTAAGTGGCGTAAATGTGTCTTTGGCTGTGAGAGATTTAGGAGTATGTTCAGCCTTCCTAAAGAAGAGCCTACTCGTCAGAAATTTTTGGAGTTTATTATCGTCATGAAATGGGCAGCAGCCACAAGAAGGAGAGGCGGAGCCTCAGAGATCGAGGCATCTTACTTCCGGGTTGGAAAAGTAGCTCGTGAAAATAACTCGTATTTCATAAGAAATTCATTCTCCAGTGTACCAAAGGTAATATACTATCACATACATGCATATAGTTTACTCTGAAAGGCTTAAAATAGCATGATACAGGCCCTTTAATTTTAAGTTGTTTTTTTTTTCTCAGAGTTGCAATTTGCAGATGGTCCCTGTGCATTCGTTTCCCAGACAGCAGCTCATAGACACCAATGTAACTGCTAAGCTCAGAGGATGGCTCTTTTTAATGAAAATGAGGTTGTAGCTCGTTGTCCATTTTACCAATGTATTAGATTGGTGTGGTTTGTGTTTTAACAATGTTTTGTTCAGGAGTTATTGAGCCGCAAAGTCCGAATCTGTGACCGTCTTGCCAACTTTACCGAAGTCTAAAAAAAAACTTTGGAGCGCTCCGCCGGCACTGGGGCTGAAAAGTTCATATAGTGGTCAAATTTGACCAGATGTGGTTATTTTTCAGCAGTCTCCCCGCCGGTGCGCACAGTTCTTCCATTGGTGTTGCAGCACTTGGATCCCTGCACTTGAAAAATAAACTATGGTCACACCTGATGGGGCGAGTTTGTTGTGGGGAGAGCTTGTTGTGGGGCAGCTGTAGCTGGCTGGGGCGAGTTGGTTATGGGGGACTTGACCGTGAACCAGTCTGTGCTTGTTGTTCCTACAATTCCCATCATGCAACATTCCCTCACTCCTCTGAATGGGTGAATATTTTTTAGTCTTTGGGAAATGCCACAGACTGTAAAAAATAAGGAGGAAAGAAGGCTAAAACAATACCTTCAATAAAATGTCCTCTGGTCAAGTTTGAAGGGATGTGTGCAAGTGCACATTTTCACCTCTGTACTGTTTTTCAGGCCCAAACTTTGGACGTGAATGGCATCCTGGTGAAAGGCAGAACTATGGCTCCCCCAACCATCATGGAAAATGGGTTGGGCAGGCATGGAGAGAGGACCCAAGATGCAGGCAATTGGCAAGTTCACAAGATTTATTAATTAATAACAAACAAAAGCTGTGGCAGATGCCAGGAAATAATGGACCAATTTCATTCTGAATACACTACAAAATAAACTGCAGCATGGGAGCTGGAAACAACAGCCATAAACTTATCATAAGAGGAATATCAATCAGTCAATCAAGCTTTAGTCCAGACTCATAGTCCAACATAATAAAAAGACAAAACAATTTTAAAAAATACAAATACATTACAACCTTTAAAAAGACAACTGTACCAAACTGAGACTGACAGTGGACAGAACTGAGCCTGATGTTAGACACAACCTGGATGATTTCATTTCCAGATGCATCGAAGACGACAAATGAATTTATACATAAGGTTCCTGATTACAGCTTGAAGCGTATTAACACGTGATGACACATGTTAAACTAAGAAAGCATGCAGACTGGGTGACACAGAGACCCAGGAGATGGGGATAATCCACACAGGCATTGGGAAATAACTCCACAACAGAGTTTATGTTGCCACAAGGAGCAGCCAAAACCAAACTGAACTTATACCTGAACCAATAATTTTACAAGGGGAAACAGCTGGGGACACAGGGGTGGAGGATCATTGGATTACATAACACAAAAGGTAAAGTAGAAAATCATAACACAGGATAAACAGGGTGACCCTACCAAAATGGAATTAAACAGAGCCAAAACAGGAAGTACTTTCACAATCAACCTTAGACCAGGGAAACTAAACTGGCAAGGTGAACAAGAAATACTCTCAATAGGAAACTTGGGAACAGGAATAATGACAATAAAACCAAATAATAGAATAACACAAAATGGGGCCCCATGACATGGGTAACTAGTCTGAGAGATTTTTGCACATTGTGTCTGTATTGGAGAAGGGGAAACCTGCACAACCAGAGAGCCGGACTGTAGTTTCAGGACCGTTTGAGAGCATCCCTCCACCCCCTGACCCTAAAATGAACCTCCAATACCCCCTAAAATGTCCAGCTTCAAAACTGCAGTCGTAGAACTGGTGTCCTGAGACTGTGGCTCTGTGGTTGTGTAGGAATGCAGTATTGTGCTGTATTGAGAACAAACTAAGTTTTAAGTGTAACTGATCTGTATTCAACCTACTGCAGAAGAAGAAGAAGGAGCCAGAGTATTCCCATTTTTGTGACACCTGTGACCGCGGCTTTAAAAACCAGGAAAAGTACTATGAGCATATTTCTCAACATGTGAAGGTATTTAATGAGACATGGTTGGCCAGGCCTGTTTATTTTTAATTATTTTTATGCTTGTAACATTTTACCAACTGTCTCAATTAATTCCCATTTTCAGTGTTCTGTGCCCGACTGCAGCTTCATGGCTCATGAAAAGATTGTCAAAATACACTGGAAAAATGTAAGTAAAACAGCACTTTTTATATGCAGCTCAGGGTTGCATCTTTTCTCCTTTACTAACAATAATGTTGTGTTTCCTGATTACAGAACCATGCACCTGGATCAAAAAGAATCAAGCTGGACACACCGGAGGAGATTGCAAAATGGCGAGAGGAGAGACGCAAGTTAGTTTTCATGAGCACATTTTGGAATTTGTAGCAACAAATATCTTTATTCCTGAATTATGGGTTAACTAAACTTTTATGCACATTTTTCTCATGCAACCAATTAAAGTTGATAGTTATCTTGAAGCTTTAATTTATATTTTCAGGAACTATCCAACACTTCAGAATATTGAGAAGAAGAAAAAAGTTGTGGAGATGCGAGAGGAGACAGGAGCTGTGCTACAAACTGCTCAGTTTGGGTAAAAAAAAAATGTATTCAATGGTTTACATATTATATACCTAATTGTTACATTAAAACCAGAACCCTTGAAATGAAACTAAAATAACTGAACATAATAACATGTTTATTATCAGACGAATGAGAGGTAGAGGCAGAGGTCGAGGTCGTGGCTGGCGTAATAATAGAGGTTTCCAAAGGCGACACGAACAGGGTCATCACCCAGCAGATGTCACTGCTACAGAGACGCCTACACCCCACAGCCAGCCCTGCCGGGTTGGAGATCCGTTGGGAACACTGGCCAACAATGACCATGGTGAGTGAATCTTAAGTCTGGGATGGGGTATTTAAAAATTCTGTGTAAAAAATAAATAAATTGGAAACCGTTTTTGAGGGTGATCTGCAGCCCCACTCACTTAATTCATACAAATTGTAGCCTCAGCAGTTTTGGCAGGAAATCAAGCCTTCAGACATTTTACGGATTTATTAATTCCATAATGGAGTAAATGGAGTTCTTTTTGTAAACACAAAATGTCACTAAAACCAGATTTTCCAATTTTCGATACTGTTCATTTAAGTAGTTTTGTAAAAATTCCTTTAAACTACTTAAAAAAGTTATCATCTGTATCCCAGATGGGGGCTGCATGGTGGCACAGTGGTTAGCACTGCGGCAGCACAGTTTACCCTCGGCCAGGGGATCGCGGGGATCATGAGATCCTGGGTTCGATCCCTGCCCCTGGCCAACAGTGATCTGTGTGTAGTTTGCATGTTCTCCCCGTGTAGCGTGGGTTTACTCCGGGATTTCTCCGGTTTCCTCCCGCATGTCAAAAACATGCAGGTTAGGGATACGGGGCGCTTGCGCACGCAGCGACCGGCAGCTGGTGGCTTGTCACCAGATTGCAAAACAAATCTACCTACGGGTACAAAATAAGTACAAACAAAAAATAAAAAAATCCCAGTTTTAAAAAAATCAAAAATTGTGAGAATGAAAACTAAATCTATGGCATTGTGCTTCCTGTCCTTCCAGACTCTGACCGAGAGGACCAGTCTGATGAGTCCAGGACTCAAGGCCTGGTCGTGGCCCCTAAACAGATGAGCTCAGCTCTGGGCTCTTTACTGGCAAATTATGGCTCCATGAGTGAGAGTGAAAGTGAAGAAGGACCAGAGGGTGAGTGTACCATGATTTCCACCTGATACACAACCCACTTTACAAGTCACCTTTATGGTGCATTCCTTGATCCCAGAGAAACTGATTTGGGGGTGCCCAACAAGTACTACCAGGCCATTAAGTCGGGTTTTTGTTGGCTGCGCTCAGGTGAACCTCTTGTAACACAAGATCATAGTCAGCGTTCCTGATGTCAGAGTTGAAAATACCTAACACAGTCAAAACACTATATAGACAAATACAATTACATCTCAATAAATTAGAACTAGTAGTTCGTAAAGATACTTTTTGAGTTCTTGTCCATTTGCTAGAAGACTCCTCGCATTCCACTGTAGTATGTGTAGTACCATAATTCAGATATTAAGTTTCAACATCTGTTTCAGCTTTCAATAAAACATGAATCTGGTCGGCTTTGATATCTTTCACTTCCAGGAATCTTCCTGCTGCTTCCACAATGGTTTTGATTCTGTCAGTTTTCTTCTTTAGCTGTGCTGCAGCATTAATGGTGTGGCAGATAAAAGCTACAAAGTTTGTCCTCTTACCTATCAATGTGTCATCATCCATTTTGCATTTATGAACACCAACATTCCTTGCAGCGGCATGATCTTGTGTTGTTTGTGTGGGATTTGTTGATGGCTGTTCTTCCCTTTGAACTGAACTTCTTTGAGGAAGGCCTGTTGTGTTTCTGATCATTCCTGCCTCTCTAACTGTCTTTAGAGCTTCCGTATACAAGATTTTCTTAGTTATTCTGATTTCCTTGGCTTGTCTAGCTTCCCTCTGCACAACACATCCGCCATATGCAGCACTGTGCTCACCCCCGCAGTTGCAACACTTTGCTTTGGTGTCCTTGTCACATTTACCATATTTGTGCTCCCCTCCACATCTAGCACATCTTAACTTTTCCTTACATTGCTGAGCAGTGTGACCCATCCTTTGACATTTGTAGCACCTGAGTGGCTTAGGGACGTATTCTCTGACACTATAACTCATGTATCCTATTTGGACTGATTTAGGGAGTGTTTCCTCAAACTGAATCATTACAGACAGTGTATCCTTCAGTGAACCTTCTCTTTTACTCTTTAGCCTTTTCACATCCTTCACCTTTCCTCCTTCGATCTTGGTTTTCACTTCTTCCATAGACATGTTCAAAGGCACACGTGGACAAAGTTGTTGGTACCCCTCTGTTAATGAAAGAAAAACCCACAGTGGTCACAGAAATAACTTGAATCTGACAAAAGTGGTAATAAATAAAAATTCTAAGAAAATTAACCAATGAAAATCAGACAATGCTTTTGAATTGTGGTTCAACAGAATTATTTTAAAAAACACACTCATGAAACAGGCCTGGACAAAAATGATGGTACCCTTAACTTAATATTTTGTTGCACAACCTTTTGAGGCAATCACTGCAATCAAACGATTTCTGTAACTGTCAATGAGACTTCTGCACCTCTCAGCAGGTATTTTGGCCCACTCCTCATGAGCAAACTGCTCCAGTTGTCTCAGGTTTGAAGGCTGCCTTCTCCAGACGGCATGTTTCAGCTTCTTCCACAGATGTTCAATAGGATTTAGATCAGGGCTCATAGAAGGCCACTTCAGAATAGTCCAATGTTTGGCTCTTAGCCATTCTTGAGTGTTTTTAGCTGTGTGTTTTGGGTCATTATCCTGTTGCAAGACCCATGACCTGCGACTGAGACCAAGCTGTCTGACACTGGGCAGCACATTTCTCTCTAGAATACCTTGATAGTCTTGAGATTTCATTGTACCTTGCACAGATTCAGGACACCCTGTGCCAGATGCAGCAAAGCAGCCCCAGAACATAACAGAACCTCCTCCATGTTTCACAGTAGGGACAGTGTTCTTTTCTTGGTATGCTTCATTTTTGCGTCTGTGAACATAGAACTGATGTGCCTTGCCAAAAAGTTGCAGTTTTGTCTTGTCTTGTCTGTCCATAGGACATTCTCCCAGAAGCTTTGTGGCTTGTCAACATGCAGTTTGGCAAATTCCAGTCTGGCTTTTTTATGATTTGTTTTCAACAGTGGTGTCCTCCTTGGTCGTCTCCCATGAAGTCCACTTTGGCTCAAACAACGACGGATGGTGCGATCTGACACTGATGTACCTTGACCTTGGAGTTCACCATGAATGTGTTTAGAGGTTGTTCTGGGCTCTTGTGTTACCATTCGTATTATCCGTCTCCTCCTGTGGCCACGTCCAGGGAGGTTGGCTACAGTCCCGTGGATCTTAAATTTCTGAATAATATGTGCAACTGTAGTCACAGGAACATCAAGCTGCTTGGAGATGGTCTTACAGCCTTTACTTTTAACATGCTTGTCTATAATTTTCTTTCTAATCTCCTGAGACAACTCTCTCCTTTGCTTCCCCTGGCCCATGTTTAGTATGGTACACACCATGTCACCAAACAGCACAGTGACTACTTGTCACCCTTTAAATAGGCCGACTGACTGATTACAAGTTTGTAGACACCTGTGATGTTAATTAGAGGACACATCTTGGTTGAACATGTCCCTATGGTCACATTATTTTCAATCTTTTCTAGGGGTACCATCATTTTTGTCCAGGCCTGTTTCATGAGTTTGTTTTTTTAAAATAATTCTGTTGAACCACAATTCAAAAGCATTGTCTGATTTTCAATTGTGATTTTTCATAGAATTTTTATTTATTACCACTTTCGTCAGATTCAAGTTATTTCTGTGACCATTGTGGGTTTTTCTTTCATTAACAGAGGGGTACCAACAATTTTGTCCACGTGTGTAACTCCCCTCAGGTTTGCTGTTGCGCCAGGGACATGCACCTTCATTTGTTCTCTGTTTAGACATGTCATTGCCAGTATTTTCTCTTGCTGTTGTTTACTTGATGCATAGATTAACAGCCGGTTATTATTCAAGAACTTTGCAAACTTAACTCTCCCAATTTCTTTATCAGTTGCTTTTGTTAGCTTAACAGGGTGATAGTGCCCCCCACCCTAGTTGGAACTCAATGACAACCTTCCACTCATCCCCTACATCATCAAACTGCCATCCATTTTGGCTAGTTTGTGTTTTCATCGCATTGTTACTTCCTCCTGCATCACTCTCATCTGACCCACTTCTACCTCTTGATGCCCCCGTAGCTGCTCTCTTCTGCCTCCCAGACCTGGGTAGTGTCCATCCCATCTCATCTTTATCGAGCCCGTCAGCGCTAGATGCCATAATGTTACAGTCAGAGTACAGCACAAACCAATCACTCCTTCCGCCAACCAAACACAGACATAAATGCCGTCTCAACCTTCACACCTGTCGGAGTCCGTCCGCCGCCCCAGTGGTCCAACTGGTCTTCTTAAAAGTGTTAAAAGTCTTAAAATTCCAGGAGCTTCTTCAGCAGGAATCTTCTTCGTCTCTAGAGCTCTTGTGGTTTCAAGAGTACACTCTTCACTGTTTAACAAAGTTTTGATGCATCACTGAGCCTATGATATGCCTATGGTGTCTATATGACATCATATAGACACCATAGTCATAGACACTGTGACACACACAGATTTTCTTGAATCATTCTATACTATGGTGTCCATATGACATCATATAAACCATGTAGACATCATAGGAACATCATAGGCGATCCTATGATCTTTTAGTGAGTTCTATGGTCATGACACACAGACACACAGAAATTTCTTGAATTATATATAGAGTGAAATGATGATGAAGTGATGATGTCACCAAAAAGTAAATTTATTTCAGAATTCACTTAAAAAATGAAACTCATAGATTCATTACACACAGGGTGATATACAGTGGAGATCAAAATTAGAAAACAATGTATTAACACTTGATTTATTCTAACATGTTATTCTTCATTGTTCAGAATTTTACAGAATATCAGCTGTGGCTATACCACTGCTGTACTAGCATGTTTTTTTTTAAATAACCAAGGGACTTCAACACAAACATTTATTTTGTTAAAAAAAACAACACCAACAGTAGGCAAAATTAGAGAACAGTGATCACTGTGTCCGAAGAGAAGATTTAAACATTGTTTTGTTTTTTTAGGGCTATAGCATTCAAACATTAATAGGAAGTGTACAGGCCCTTGCTTTGAATGACTTCAGCACATCTACAGTACACCCACAGGACATCACTAGTTTCTCACACTGCTCTGGTTTGATTTTGGTCCATTCTTCTTGCAGTCTCTTCCATAGTTCAGTAACTGTAGTGGGTTTCTTAGCCATCACTTTGTCACCAAGGATTTTCCACAGAGTCTCCATGGGGTTTAGATCTGGACTCTGGACTGGCCATTTCATTGTTGTAGTATCGTCAGATTCAAGGAACTGTTAACTCATTTTGCAGTGTGACGGGGGCATTGTCTTGCATGAAAACTGCGGGCTGATTAGGAGACAATTGCAGTGAAGGAATTGCATGTTGCCAAAAGAGGTTCACATGAACATTTGCGTTCACCCTACCATGTAGCTGTACAAGAGGCCCAGTTCCTGCTGCAGAAAACATCCCCCAAACTATGACACTTGCTCCTCCAAATTTAACTGACTTCTGTGAGGTCCGGTGTGAAATGGGAAAGCGGGGGGAGCGCCATGGAGTGGCACTCAGTCACAGCTAGATCCTGAGGGGGTGATGAGACTTGGAGCAGAGTTAAATAATCTTAAAAGTTCATAAATTGAAGAGCAAAGTCCATGAGGGAATTTCAGAGTTTCGTCTGGCTTGAGTGTGCTACAATTGTCTGTTGCTACAGAAGAGTTGATCAATCCAACAAAACCTTTTCAGATCAACTCCAAGTCAGCTGCTGCTGTGGCCTAGGTAAATGGTCATGGTGGACCTGTGATCGGAAGGTTGCTGGTTCGCGTTCTGCTTTCAGCCACTTGCCCACACCATTTTACTTGATATGAGATGGAATTTAGACTTAAAATTAAGAAGTTAACTTGAGGATTTGGGAATGGGTAAGGTTAAAAAAGTATTAAATAGATAATTTAAAATGTTGGAACAAATAAATGCCTCATACTTCCATACCTGTGGCCTGCTGCCTTTAAGATACGATTCAAGCTGTATCTTTAGTAAGGATTCTATGGTACAATTCCGTATCCATAGTTAATGCCTTTTTATGTTATTGCCATTCTCCTCTGGCTCAGGAAATATTTAAGTTATTAATGTTTACTTTTTTATTCATATAGTATGATTTAAAAGAAAAAAACTCAGTTATGAGAATTGTCTCAAGTGCACATTAAAAAAACAATTTTATAACAACACTGCAAAGTTATGAGGGCAAAAAGAAGCATAAAATTAATGACAGATGAATTTGAACAATTTTTTTTTTTTCAGTATGTAATTTAAAATTTAAAAAAAGAAAAAATATCCTTTTTTATATAATTACTATGTCTAAACTATAGAATTTACAGAAAATGTATATCATGATATGTATTGTTACCGGGATATGAAATTTTGGTCATAGTGCACAGCCCTAATTTGAACCATTTTAGAGGGATGCCAGTGGAGATAAGTCTATTGAGAAGAACAGCATGGGAAATGGTATCAAAGGGCGCACTCAGATCAAGGAGGATGAGAATTGAATAAGCCAGAGTCAGCTGCCATGAGGAGGTCGTTGGTGATTAAATAAAAGTGCAGTTTCAGTGCTGTGGAAGGGGTGGAAACCAGACTGGAATTGTTCATACAGATTGTTATGGGTTAGATGGGAGTGGATTTGGGTTACAACTAATTTTTCAATAATTTTAGAGAGGAAAGTTAAGTTAATCCCTTCCACAGCATGTGGGACACCATCTGGTGTATGGGGCGGCACCTGTCTCCGTTTCACAGAGGAAAGGTAGATTGGGAATAGATTGTTAGATGATGGCAGAGGCGGTGGTTGTACATGCTATTTTCTCTGACGTCTTCTCTCGTTTCTCTGTTGCAGTAATCGTCTGAAAGGCTTTTGTAACATTTATTAGCTCCAACTCGATCACAGCCCACTCTTGTCCATCGCTATTCAATAAACAAAAACACATGATGAGTACAAATCACTCTACACATCAGCAGAAACCTGTTTTGGCAATGCAGCAATGCATTCAAACCAGCACACAAGTTGGAATTGCTGACAATGGCGTAGGCCATGCACGTAGGCCACGCTGTGAGTTCTACGTAGGGTTAATAGAGAAGCATAAATCAGACTGTACTTACTTTAAAGTAGTTTTACTTCAGCTGGACACTAATGATTCATAAAGTTTCCCTGTCAATGGTCATGCTGCTAGGGAGATTTCATCTACATACACTACCGTTCAAAAGTTTGGGGTCACTTAGAAATTTCCTTATTTTTGAAAGAAAAGCACTGTTTTTTTCAAGGAAGATAACTTTAAACTAATCAGAAATACACTCTAATATCTAATATACATTGCTAATGTGGTAAATGACTATTCTAGCTGCAAATGTCTGTTTTTTGGTGCAATATCTACATAGGTGTATAGAGGCCCATTTCCAGCTACTATCACTCCAGTGTTCTAATGGTACAGTGTGTTTGCTCATTGCGTCAGAAGGCTAATGGATGATTAGAAAACCCTTGTGCAATCATGTTAGCACAGCTGAAAACAGTTTAGCTAGTTAGAGAAGCTATAAAACTGACCTTCCTTTGAGCAGGTTGAGTATCTGGAAAAAATTATTATTTCAAATACAAATCATTATTTCTAACCTTGTCAATGTCTTGACTATATTTTCTATTAATTTTACAACTCATGGTGGTAAATAAGTGTGACTTTTTATGGAAAACACAAAATAATTGTCTGGGTGACCCCAAACTTTTGAACAGTAGTATACATCTAAGCCAGGGATGGGCAATTGGCAGCCCGCCCCCTCATCCACTGCGGCTCACCAGTCCATTTCCAAAAATCTATTATTTATTTTTATCACATTTGCTATATTTGGAACTGCATTCTTAACTGCAATTATAGAGTCCGCCAGCAGAGAGAGCGCTAATTGAAACCTAGGTGCCACTTTGTGTGCAAGTGGTTAAGGAGAGAGCTAGAGTGAGGGAGCCAGAGTGGAAAGTGCACCGGCGGAGAACTTGTTTTTAAGGTACTAGTGCATTGCCCGTAGAACGCAAGCATTCCTGTCTGAAACGGGTATCCCAATCAGGCTTTACAGGCCCAAATGTAGGCTGTGTTTGAAAGTGGAATACAGAGGTGTAGCCTATGTGTAGGCAATCACATGTTAGACTTTGACAAATATAAAAGGGAGTAAATGGCACTAAGATTTATTTGACTGTGTGAATATTAATTACAGAAACCTAAATATTGAAAATGAATGGGACATCCAATATTAGTGACTGTTTCAGATCCCTTGTTTATTTGTTTGTCAGATCACTTATTTGTCTGATCTTTTATCACTTTTGTTCATAATAGTGTATCTTGCACTTTAAGGAATGGGAGTTGTTCAGTCATCATTACAATTATTTTAGTTTATATCAGTGTTCAGTGATGGAGTTCAGTGTAATATTGAATTTCTTCTGTGTATCGTCAATAAACTCATGCAGTTCCATGCAGTACCATGGAGGCCGGGGTTCAAATCCTGGCCAGGTCATACCAAAGACCAGGTAAAAATGGTACTTTCTGCCTTCTAGCTTGGTGTTCAGCATAATAGAATGGGGAAAGTTAACACACAGAGCTACCAGAGGACTGGCCCCCTACTGTAGCTTTCATTACTTACAGTAGCTGTGTGGCCTAGGGTCAGAGAAATGGAGACGGGCGCCACCCTACACCATTGGCATGGGAATAACTTAACTTAGTACTACAGTATAACAGGGCACATTTACAAATATTTGAGACCCATTGTAGTGCATCATTTTATATTTTAGCAGTATTTTGTTATTAAAAGTTTTTTTAAAACTTTAATGCTAAGATTGAGGCAGTACTTATATCGTCGCACTGGGGCAATACTTAGGTCAAATAATGATCTGAACCTTGAGGGCGTGACTGGCCGCAGCTCTGTTGTAAACATTTTGTTTTTTTTAATTGATGTGAGATTAATTATTATTATTATTACTCCACCTAAACAGTTGCATTTTTGACCCTCTAAACGTTAACCAAAATGATTTTTTTTTTTTCGCACACACCTCAGACCTGGTAGAAAATTTTATAAACTGGAAAAAATATGTGCCCCATGCTGAAAATTTTCAGGTGTATCCAGTGTATGGTTGATACATCCCGCATTCGTAGAGCAAAGGTTGTAGGACCTTCCCCCCATGTTTTTTTTTACCTTTGCAGTCTGTACCATCAGCTGTCCATTGCTGTTCTGATATTTATGCCAAAATGTCAGAACACGGAGGAGGTGGAGCCAATCAGCTGATCACTCGAACCACAGAGCTCAGCTGTTTTTCATCAATCAATCAGTCAGCCTCAGGACAAAAGCACACTCAATGCATTATCTTTTTTTCACTTCATTGAAAATAACTTTTTTTTTTTATCGCTGTGGGTTAGTGTGCCTTTGAGCCAGGTCATGTCTGGCTGTTGCTTCTCCCGGCATGTTCTGTGTTGATTTGTCAGACTCGGTCCCGCTGACGCTCCGAAGTCTGCTCACACACCTCATGTTCTCCACATATGGTGAATTATCCTTTAGACCAGGGGTGCTCAATACGTCAATTGTGATCGACTGGTAGATCGCAAAGACACTGTGGGTAGATCGCGGCGGGTAGATCGCGTGACATTGAAAAAAAAAAAAAAAAATTCAAAGTTTTTAATTCTATTGCCTATCCTCCCATCTGTCCTGTTATTGGCATTTACCATTTGATTGATGTACAGGGCAGCCAATCTGAAGAGGTCCTGTCCTCTATGTGTCATAGATCACCCTGCATGCGCAGTCAAACACGCTAGCTAGCTACTGCTAGCTGTAGCTGCTAGCAGCTACTTCAGCGAGCTGTGACCATGTTAGCGCTTCAAATTTCAATCAACTAAAGAAGGGATATTAAAAATGAGTGGGGGAGCTGAACCCAGTAAGAAGACAAAAACTTACCACTTCCATGCAGAATGGGAGGAAGTTTTTTTTTTTTTTCACAATGTCATTTTCGAAGTGTATTTGTCTGATCTGTCAATCTATCGTTGAGTTTCCAAAGAAGAGAAATGTGGAGAGGCACTTTCGAACCGTTCATAAAAACTATGACACTCACTTTCCTCCGAAAAGTGAGCTGAGAAAAAGAAAGGTGAAGGAACTGAAATCTCAGTTAATCGGACAGCAGTCATTTTTCACACAGCTGAATTCAAAGGCAAAGGCAGCCACTGAAGCATCGTTCCGAGTGAGTCATTGCATTATTATTATTAAGCATAAGAAGTCCTTTCAAGATGGAGAGATGATAAAAGAGGCCTTTGTTGGGGCAGCGGAGTCGTTGTTTCGGGATTCTAAAAACAAACCAGAAATATTATCTTCAATCAAAGCTCTTCAGCTATCATAGAGCGATGGCAAGAACCAAGCAGACCGCCCGCAAATCTACTGGAGGAAAAGCCCCCAGGAAGCAGCTGGCCACCAAGGCTGCTCGAAAAAGCGCTCCGGCCACCAGCGGAGTGAAGAAGCCTCACCGTTACAGGCCTGGTACCGTGGCTCTGAGAGAGATCGGTCGCTACCAGAAATCCACGGAGCTGCTCATCCGTAAGCTGCCCTTCCAGCGCCTGGTGAGGGAGATCGCTCAGGACTTCAAGACCGACCTGCACTTCCAGAGCTCCGCCGTCATGGCTCTGCAGGAGGCCAGCGAGGCCTACCTGGTGGGTCTCTTCAAGGACACCAACCTGTGCGCCATCCACGCCAAGAGGGTCACCATCATGCCCAAAGACATCCAGCTGGCCCGCCGCATCCGCGGAGAGAGAGCTTAAACTTTCTGCTGCACATCCACCAACCACAATGCTCCGCACTGTGTGTCTCTCTCTCTCTCTCTCTCTCTCTCTCTCTCTCTCTCTCTCTCTCTCTCTCTCTATCTATATCTATATATACGTATATACTGTATATATATGTATACTAGCTGCTCTTGTTTTTTCTTGCCTTCTGATTGTTGCTCTGAGTGTTGCTATCCCTGTGCTGTTGCAATCCTGGAATTTCCCCATTGTGGGACTAATAAAGGCTTATCTTATCAAGAAGTACAGTTACATGGTGCTGTGAAATAAACAGAAAAAGGAGCTGTTAACAATACTGCCCATGAAAGAACACATGTGAGGAGAGGACATTTTTCACGCTTTCAAAAACTTTATTGAGAAAACCCAGCTCCCATGGGTTGTTGGTCCACGAAGCACCGACCAATCCCGAGAGTGGTAGACGGCACAGTGTGGGATGAGGAACTGCCTGGCACCCTAGAGAGTGAGCAAGACCAATATCACCCAGGGTCATCACAGGAGAGTCCCTGTGCTAGCGCCCAAGTCACCCTGGACGAGGGTACTGGGCGGCACGGCGGGATGCCTGTGACGACGGGCGACGTCAAGAGGCTGCCTTCACCTATTCACCAGCCCACTCCTGGCCTTGTCCTTGGCTTCTTGTTCTGACATAACATTTTTGCAGAATGCTCACATTCAGCTTCTGACATAACACCAGTGTGTAAATTGGTGTCAGTCACCACGGATGGTGCACCCGCAATGGTGGGCCGCTCAAATGGATTTATTGCAAAGTGCGGGGTGGACAATCATTTCCCCGACTTCCTTAATTAATCTCATCCAGTGGAGGATGAGACTTTGACACTACAGGCTGACATTGAGCTTAAGTCCAGGGCTCATGGACAGTTTGGGAACTTACTCACAGAGGAAAAGTATCCAAACATGAGGAAATATGCTACCTCCTTGACTGCATTATTTGCCTCTGCTTATTTGTGCGAATCAGCCTTTTCCCTCATGAAGATTATTAAGTCCAAATACCGTTCCACCATGACTTGAGAAAAAGAAAGGTGAAGGGACTGATATCTCAGTTAATTGGACAGCAGTCATTTTTCACACAGCTGAATTCAAAGGCAAAGGCAGCCACTGAAGCATCGTTCCAAGTGAGTCATTGCATTATTATTATTAAGCATAAGAAGTCCTTCCAAGATGGAGAGATGATAAAAGAGGCCTTCGTTGGGGCAGCAGAGTCATTGTTTTGGGATTTTAAAAACAAACCAGAAATATTATCTTCAATCAAAGCTCTTCAGCTATCAAGAAGTACAGTTACATGGCACTGTGAAATAAACAGAAAGAGGAGCTGTTATCAGCTCCTCTTCATTTGGAAGCCTGCTTAAGACTAGCTATCAACAGCTACTGTCTATGCAGCCCTGGCTGACTCCATCCAGTGCAAGTCATCAGAGTAAGGTAATGATCATAAATGTATTGAATTGTATTGTGCCATAAGGGTTCACGCAGTTATATAATGTACGGCGTACATTGTACGCTAACATATATTGCCATATTTGGCATTTTTTAAATATAGGTAGATCATTTTGACCTGGTCATTTTAAAAGTAGCTCACAAGCCAAAAAAGTGTGGACACCCCTGCTTTAGACCTACGCAATCATGACAACTTTATGGTATAATTTTTTTAAACATTACATCTTCAGTATTATATATTTCTAGTCAAATTTGACATTTTTTACTTCCTTGTTTTGTCCAGGGAACACTGTGGTGACTGACAGGTCGTGATGCTGTGTGTTATCCAATCAGCATGGCCGTGATGGCGCGTATTATCCAATCAGCACAGAGTCAATCCGAAACCCCGCCCACACTTCTTGAAGCCAGGGTTGAAGAGACACAGAGCGGTGACAGAGTGTTGGCTAAACTTTTATTGAAAAAAATTACATATTTTGAGTGAGCGACTCCATATTGGGGGATGCACACCCTTGTAACCTCAGCAAAGCACGTTTAAAATCTTAGGTCAGTCTGAGGAACAATTCAAGAGATATGCGTGGAACAGACAGACAGACACACACAAACAGAGAAATTTTGTGAATTTATAGAGAGATGTTGCCTGTTAAGACCGCATTAACAGGCAGTAAACAGCAATAAATGTACAAAGTAGGCTGCTTTTAAACAAGAATAAATACTGCCGAGGAGCTGTAGCATTTATTGTATTCTTGTTTGGCAGGTGAAGCCTCATGGAGCTTGGAGGCTTTTCTTCTAATTGTGCAGAAAATATTCAAAGCTTTGAGGTTTCTTTCTAAAGAGTGGACTGAAGCACTGATAGTTTCAAATCCATGTCAGCAGTAAAAGTTCAGAGACTGTGTTTGTTGTAATCTGCTGATTTTTTTGTTGTTGTTCATTTATACCAGTGACTCTTAAACTTTTTTATTCCCCATTTTGGTGAGCCATAAACAAGCCCACCTACCCACAGCTATTTCTCTGCCCCGCCACACCCACAATATTTCCTTTTCTTCTCGGCTTTTTTAATTATCGTCCAAAATTTCTCTTTGGTCATCATTTTGCAAGAGAGTTTTAAAAATTAGGTCATGATATAATTTTATTCATCCATTCATGCATGCATGCACCTGTCCGTCCGTCCATCCATCCATCCATCCATCCACTGCTGCTTAATCCTTTTCGGGGTGGGGGGTGGGGCTGGAGCCTATTCCAGCATCTTTGGGCAAGAGGCAGGGTACACGCTGGACAGATTGCCAGTCCATTGTGTGGCAGATATAATTTTGTCAGTAACTGTAATTCTAATGTGATAAAACACTGAGCAGTTTTTATTTTCATTAGCATTTTCAGTTTTAATTGTGAAACTTCTGGCTTTGCAGGAAATAATCCCCCTACCCCCCAAGGGTTACTTGTAAATCTGGCCCTCGGGGAATGAGGAAAATATTTGGGAGCCCTCACTACCACCAAAGTTGCCCATCTCTGATCTAAGCTGTGCTCAAGGACAAAGTCAACAGTCAGTACATCTGAGCACATGGGGTGATTGCATCAGGCCAGAATGAGCTACTCCATCATTGACGGTCTGGTTACAAGTAGGCTACATTAGTTAAAAAATTGAGTAAATCTGCCTGCATTTTGAGCACTTTTTTGACAAGGGATTATTTTTAATGTAAATTGGCTTAAATTTGCCATTTCTTTTCTTGAAAATTTACATCTTTTTCACAAAATTTGCAACCTAATTTCTCTATTGCATCCCCATAGCTCTTTTTTTCTTTCTTTCTGAGGTTCTTGTCAAAGTCGCCTGGAGCCACTGGTTATGGGCAACATAATAACATGTTTTGTCATTGTTACAGCTGCACCCATCCAGAGAGCCAAAGAGGTAGTGCAAGAAAACCAACCCCTCCTGAACAGAATACCACAAAACTCTCAGTGCAGAGAACCCGTCAGAGGAACGGAAAACTCCTCAGAGGGTACAAAGACTTACCCCATGGCTGATTCTGAGCTGCACACACACAGCAGCAGACAAGGAAGAGGGGGACGAGGAGGCAGAAGAGGACGGAGAAGAAAATTCCAAGATCCACCACAATCATGTCGCCCAACTTTACTAGAGATGGTAAGGAGGCATCTGAAAATGTACAGGTGTTTATTATGAGATTTTACCATTTCTCATCAACATGTTCATTTTTGTTTGTGTAGTTATTGGCTCCTGATATCCGCCATGAGAGGAATGTCCTACTACAGTGTGTACGTTATGTTGTCCGCAACCAGTTCTTTGGGTTGGAGAGCGAATCTCAGAAGCTGGTCGAGATTAAAGAAAAAGAAGCAGTCACAACTGGAGAGCATGACAGCAGACAAGAAAAGCTGCCACAAGGTCCCAGTGCCATCTCCCAGATTCCCTCTCTGGGACATTCAGCAGAATGTGACAGAGTGGAGCATTTAGAGATAAGTAAAATGATTGCTCAGGACTCAGAAAGTCAACAACAGCCTGGTGATCCAGCCAAGGACTCGACAAGTGCAGACCAGGAGTTCATCCAAAATGGAGACGAGAAAACTGAGTCCAACAGCCATCATTCAGCTGCCATGGATGAGATTGTTGCATCCACTAATATGTATGATGATGAGATATGGGAAATCCCTACTGCTGTTGTATGAAATGCTTGCAAATTGCCATCAATTTTTTCACTGCTTCAATTTCAGGGATGCAAATCCAGGGATCTTTGGATGAGCGGTAGAATATATCACAGAAAGATCCCCAGTTTTTAGGTTTAGGAAAAGGTTATATGATTAATTATGTTTTGATCTAAAGATACAAATTGTCTTTCAAAGATGAAGTATGTATGTCTGACCATAGAATGTCCTATTTTTTTTTGATATATGAACATCTAATGTAGACTTCCTTTCCTGTAAAATAAAGGACAAACTATTGAAAAATACTGACATGTTTCATTTTAAGCTGCTTGATCTATCGTATCTGTTGGAATGTGTAATACATGAGAAACTGAAACACATCAACATCTCTGTATTGTGCCTACAGACTTGTGCTCTATTTTTGTTTGCAATCATTATTGGTTAGGTGGAACAACTTGGAGACTGATTTATGGAAATTGTGCCACAGTGCTTGTAATATATGGGGGATAAAATATACCTAAATAGAGAAAAGGGTAGCAATAAGAGCAGCTCGGTGGAGCAGTGGTTAGCACTGTGGCAGCACAGTAAGAAGGTCACAGAATCAATTCCACCCCTTACCATCATGGTTTGGATCCCACCTGCTGACCATCAGTGACCCTTCTGTATGGAGTCTATGTGTTCTCTCCATGTCTGTATAGGTTTATCCCGGGTACTCCAGTTTCCTTCCACAGGCCAAAAACATGCAAGTTAGGTTAATTGGAGACTCTGAAGTGGCCTTAGGTATGAATGTGTGTGTGAATGGTGAAGGGATTGGTGCCGCACCATGGCTGCCTCATCCACCCAGGTGGATGCCCTGAATTTCCCTCTGGGATTAATAAAATATACAAAATGCAAAAAAGATAACTCAAGATTTTTTTTGTATACAATTCTGATGTTTTAAAGTGATACACTGGTGAAAATTAAGTTGGTTTTTTTTTTCTTGTTAATGTGTTTTTTATGACTTACAAGACATATTAAGAGTGAAATCACCCCGATGTATCATGTCTGTTTTAGTGCTGTGAAAGTTCAGTTAAGCTTCTCCCCTTGGAAACAGGCAAGGTTAGACAGTGTTTTTGTGATATCACTGTAACAGGTGAACCAGGACTAAACACTGGCTTTTCAAATTTGCCAGCTTGCAGACTTTGGTGTCCTGGTGGTTGTGATGTGGGTTGGCCTAATTATTGTAGATTCTGGTGTTTGAAGGAGGAAAAGGGCAACCATTTTCACAAGCAACTGTAAGACAGTGTTTTTTTGTGGGGTTAAAGGGACTAAGATACCATTTTAGACTATGTAGATTTTTTTTTAAAGGGATTTATATCCACTGCAGTGCATCTTTGATGGTGTTGTGGAGAGTGCAAATAACGAGACTGATTCATGCAGCAGACAACTTTATTCACTCTCTCATCAGTCATACACAGAAAAAGCATGTCTCAATACACCATGGGTTCTCCTTTTATACCAACCGCTCATCTCACATTTGCATGACATTTCACATCACCTTTGCATGACATTTCACATCACAATACATTCATCCTTTCTCCCCCCAACATCTTCTTCCTGCTATCTCACCATGATCTCCCTAGCTACTGTTCTCCTCTGTTTACCCTCTGCATCCAGTCTGAGATGATTAACCCAGTCTCTACAGTGTATTACTCAGAATTGGGTATGAATGAATTACTGAATCTTCGCCTGGCCACTGAAGTAACCATTACAGCCAACTGTCTGAAGCCAGGGTGGTCCTGGGCTTGGGCAGTGAGGTTGGGCAGGCGTCTTAACACTGGGACCTGCATTGTCCAGGACAGACTGGCCCAACCTCAGGGGCAGTGCCAGCCCTGGGGGGCAGGCCAGCACCGGCAGAGAGGGCCTTAGATAAGTTAATCCCTTCCACAGCATGTGGGACACCATGTGGTGTATGGGGTGGCACCTATCTCCATTTCACTGACCCTAGGCCACACAGCTACTGTAAGTAGTGAAAGCTACAGTGGGGGGTCAGTCCTCTGGTAGCTCTGTGTGTTAACTTTCCCCATTCCATTATGCTGAGCACCAAGCTAGAAGGCGGAAAGTACCATTTTTATATAGTCTTTGGTATGACCCAGCCGGGATTTGAACCCACAACCTGTGGGGCGGATACTGTACCAACTAGGCCACCACTCCGGTGGTGGAGAGGGCCTGTTTGGCTGAAATCCCATCATCCAACCTAGCCACATGTCCAAGGAGCCACAGCCTCCCTCTTCTGATGACAGTGGTGATGGGATCTCAGACCCGTGAAGAAGGACGGGGACAACACAAGTGTTGAAGAGTCACATCTTCATGGACGTGCGGAACTTCCAGCGCTGCCAGACTCTTTGTAGGCGGCCATAAGCACTGCGAGACAACTGCAGGTGGTGGATAATCTCTGGGTCTGACGAGCAGTAGCTGGTGATCTTAGATCCAAGGTAGACAAATTCGTTGACGACCTTAACCAGCTCATTGTTAACAGTAATGGCCTGTGGTGGTGGTGGCGACAAGAAGTTGGGCAGCGACTGGATCTTTTGTCTTTGCCCAGCTGTTGGTGAGGCCCAGAGGTGATGCTTCCTCTGCAAGCAGTTCCAGTCCCTCAGCGATTATGTCCAGCTGCATGGTGAAAAGTACCACATGGTCCACATAGTACAAGTCTGTAAAGCGGAAGTAGAAGTCGACTCCGAGATTGGGGCAGCGTTTTGTCGCATTCTTGCTCCTGTCGTCAATCGCAACGTTAAAGAGATTTGGTGTGGTGATGCATCCCTGGTGGACTCCTGAGGGGGTGACGAACGGGTCCGACAAGTCACCCTCAGCGCACACCCTGAACATAGAATTTGAGTAGAGGTCCCAGAGAATATTGATGTGCTTGGATGGGGCTCCAATGCTGCGAAGGAGTTGCCAGAGAGCGTTCCCGTCGAAGTAGTCAAAGGCAGCCGCAAAGTCAACATAGGCCTCATAAAGACATTGATGATACTCCCTCTGTTGCTGCACCAGGACAATTGGTGCAAGGATGCAGTCCGCTGTGGACCAACGAGGGGTGAAGCCGGCCTGCTGTGGGTGGCACCCGGGGAGGAGCAGAGGGTGGATGCGGCTCAGGATGACAGCGGTGCTCATCTTGCTGGGGATGGAGAACAGTGTGATGGGACAATAGCTGGCTGTGTACCGTCGGTCACCCTTGTTCTTGTAGAAGGACAGGATGACCCCGTCCCTGCACTCTCCAGGGATATGCTCTTTTGCTCAGATGAAACAGCACAAATGTTCCAGCCGAGGGATGACCGAAGTGAGGGCAGCCTTCATCATCTCTGCCGTAACTCTGTCAGTGCCGAGAAGTAGCCCAGAGGGGAGCTTCTTGACAGTATCTGACAGCTCACTGATTGAGGGTGGGTCCAGGCTGATTGAGTCATCTTCAACACCCGTATATGGCATACAGCTGCAGCTTGTTCAAAGTAAGAGGGGGCTTGTAGAGGATGCTTGCGTATTGCTCCCACCATCGTTAGTTTGGCCATCAGATCTGTGACTAGGCTTATACAATCGGCAGCTTGTAGGGGAGACGACAACTGATGTTTCTTGCCAATGTGGCAAGCTCTTTGATGGACCGGTATGCAGTCCAGAGGTTCCCTGCTCGGAAGCTGATTGTTGGCAATACGGTGGAGCAAGATGGCATCATCTTGCCAGAGGATGCGGCATCTCTCTATGTTTAGCATGTGGTACTCATCTTTCCCCTGGAGTCTGGCTTCACAGCAACAATCAACCAGCTCTAGGGAGGCGTCAGAGATCCATGGCTGAATCCTCTGATGGAGATTACCAAGGACGTTGGTAGCAGCTCGGGTAAGAATGTTTGTAATCTACTCTCAGGCATCCTCAAGGCTCTCTGGGTCGTCAAGAGCAGCAAAGCAGTTTGTGACCTCGATGGAGTAGCGGTGGGCATACCGAGGGATGTAAAGCTTCTCATTGTCTGGGGGTATTCATTCATTCATTTATTTTCTACTGCTTAATCCTTTTTGGGTCGCAGGGGTGCTGGAGCCTACCCCAGCATCTTTGGGTGGGAGGCAGGGTACACCCTGGACAAATCACCAGTCCATCACAGGACCAACACAGAGAGACAAACAACTTTTCACTAAGGACAATTTAGAATCCCCAGTTGATGCCAATAACCTAACACACATGTCTTTGGCCTGTGGGAGGAAATCAGAGTACCTGAAGAAAACCCACACAGACACGGGGAGAACATGCAAACTCCACACAGAAGGGCCACCAATGGTCTGGGGGTGGGATCGAACCCATGACCTTCTTGCTGTGCTGCCATAGTGCTAACCATTGTGCCACCGAGCTGTCTGAGAGTATATGTACAGTAAATGAAAGTCTTAGGACAATGAAGAATTTGTTTTATGTGTCCCATAAGACAGGAGCAGTGCTTTAAAAAAGCTAAAATAGACAATGCAAAAAGAACAGTAACTAGAAAAGCACTCGGAGAGCGCAGACCTCCGCCAAGCGCCACAGTTCCCCCCATATAGTGTTTGTGTGTACGTTTTCAGATTCCTTGACCATGAAAACATATGACTAGCAATTGTATTCACAATGATTAGATTAGATTAGATTAGATTCAACTTTATTGTCATTACACATGTATGAATACAAGGTAACGAAACACAGTTTAGCATCCAATCAGAAGTGCAAAGGACAGCAGTGCAGTATATACGGTAATTAACAGTATGTGCAATTTAAGCAAATATATGCAAATATATGCAGCAGTGCAGAAAGTTAAAAGTACTGTTATGTGCAAATAATGTGCAATAAGTTAGATGTAGTTATGTAGTTATGCAGTTATGTACAGGTGAGGATGGTAAAAGATGATTGTAAGAGAGTCAGCGGGGAACTAAGTTCAATAACGTGACAGCTGTTGGAAAGAAACTGTTCCTAAACCTGCTGGTTCTAGTCCGAAGGCTTCTGAAACGTCTTCTGGAGAGGAGAAGCTGGAACAGTCCATGAGCAGGATGGTTGGAGTCCCTAAGAATGCTGCGTGCCCGGCGCAGACATCTTTTCCTGTAGACGTCCTCTATAACTGGAAGTGGAGTCCCTGTGATGCGTTGGGTGGTTTTCACCACCCGCTGCAGCGCCTTGCGGTCAGCTACAGAGCAGCTCCCATACCAGAGTGTGATACAGTTGGTCAGGGTGCTCTCTATCACGCAGCGGTAGAAGTTGCCCAGGATGTCAGTTGACAGATGGTTCTTCTTCAATGTCCTCAAGAAGAAGAGGCGCTGATGGGCCTTCTTGATCAGGCTGGTGGTGTTAACTGACCAGGACAGGTCCTCCGAGATGTGGGTCCCCAGGAATTTGAAGCTGGGGACACGTTCAACAGCTATGCCATTGATATGGATGGGGTCATGTGTCTCTTCCCTCTCCTTCCTGTAGTCCACTATGAGCTCCTTGGTTTTGCTGGTGTTAAGGAGCAGGTTATTGTCAGCGCACCAAGTAGCCAAGTGCTCAACCTCTGCCCTGTAATCTGACTCGTCGTTGTCCCTGATGAGTCCAATCACCGTGGTGTCATCTGCAAACTTTATGATGGAATTGGATCCATACATAGGCCTGCAGTCATGGGTGTAGAGGGAGTAGAGGAATGGGCTGAGCACACAGCCCTGTGGTACACCAGTGTTGAGTGTGATGACAGAAGAACGGTTGGGGCCTGACCTAACATGCTGGGGTCTGTTGGTCAGAAAATCCATGATCCAGTTGCAGGTGGAGGTACTGATTCCCAGGTCCCCAAGTTTGGTGAGCAACTTGGAGGGGATAACTGTGTTGAATGCTGAGCTGAAGTCAATAAACAGCATTCTTGCGTAGGTGTTCTTGTCATCCAGGTGTGAGAGTACATAGTGCAGCGCTGTAGAAACCGCATCCTCTGTACTCCTGTTGCTCCGCTAGGCGAACTGATGAGGGTCCAGTGTTGGGGGCAGGCCTTTTTTGAGCTGTGCCAAGACCAGTCGCTCAAAGCACTTCATGACTATGGGCGTCAGTGCCACAGGGCGATAGTCATTTAGGCACGATGGTGTTGAATGTTTCGGCACTGGTACTATTGAAGTGGTCTTGAAGCACGCTGGTACCACGGCTTGGGCCAGGGACAGATTGAAGATGTCTGTGAAGACCCCTGCCAGCTGCTCAGCGCATGCCCTCAGCACACGCCCAGGAATGCCATCAGGGCCAGCAGCCTTACGTACGTTGACATAACTCAGTGCATTACGGACGTCGGTGTGGGTGAGTGTGAGGTGGTGGAGGTCATCAGAGGGTGGGAAATTGATGTTCTTTTCATTGTTGTCCTTGTCAAAACGAGCATAGAAGTTATTTAGCTCATTGAGAAAGGGCACAGTCATGGCTATAGGTATGGAGTTGCTGGGCTTATAATCAGAGATAGCTTGAATGCCCTGCCACATACGTCGGGGATCAGAGTCCCCAAAATGTTCCTCCACCTTCAGCTTGTAGCTGTGCTTGGCCTTCTTGATGCCTCTCTTCAGATCTGCCCTGGATGAACTGTAGGCCTGTGCATCACCAGATCTAAAGGCATTGTTACGTGCTTTTAACAGAAGTCGCACTTCTCTGTTCATCCACGGCTTCTGATTTGGGTACGTGGTGATCTGTCTTTCCGTGGTGACACTGTCAATAGTGGTGTTGATATGGTCCAGGACTGAGTGGGTGTAAGAGTTGATGTTTATGTGGGAGCCACAGGTAGCCTGAGAGGTGAACATACTCCAGTCTGTGTTCCTAAACTTCTCCTGGAGTACAGAGTCAACCCCCTCTGGCCACACTTTGATGGTCCTCACTGATGGCTTCACCCGGTTGATGAGCGGTACATACTTGGGGGTAAGGAACAAGGATAAATGATCAGACTGACCTAGGTGGGGGAGGGGAGTTGCTGTGTAGGCTCCCACAATATTGGTGTAAACATGGTCCAATGTTTTGTCCCCTCTTGTGTGACAGGAGACATGCTGGTAGAATTTAGGAAGCACTGTCTTGAGGTTAGAGTGGTTAAAATCACCCGCCACAATAAATGCTGCCTCTGGGTATGATATGATAGGATTAGTGGTTCAGTAGTTATTCACGAAAATGGCATTTTCTGTAATGGCGGTTTTCTTCTGGACGGTGATCCAGATCACCACCAAAATCTAATCATCTGTAGGATACCCCATTTCTGACAATCTGTGAAAATTTCATGAAAATCCATCCATAACTTTTTGAGTTATCTTGCTAACAAACAGACAAACAGACAGACAAACCAACGCCGATGATCACATAACCTCCTTGGCGGAGATAATAACAATGGAAGTGAATAAGAAACATGGCTTTGGTACAACATAAGTGCATAATAGAGAACCTAAGTCACGCCCCCTCTACTTCCGCATATGGGACCTTAAATCGGAAAAATCTCCACTGAAGTGAATAGCAAGAGAGGAATTATCTTGTGATCTTGATCAAATTTTGCCACGAGTTTACACATTTAATTTTCCACATAAATAGCAGTGTAGGTTGTTGTCTAACTGTTAAGGTATAAAGTTGTGAAAATACGTAAATTGAAAGACTACTGACTTGCGTTACTTATATCATCGTTTGCATTGCACGCAAATGCGCTATTTGCAAACTTTGCAAATAGCGTCCACGGGGCAAGTAACTAACATTCCTCTGGAACAGCGGTCCGGTCCGGTCAACCCTCTGTGAGCCTTCCGGTGGGCAGTGATGGGATAAAGTGATCAAAATAACCATATAACAGTTATCTGTGTGATTTAATATGTGTGTGATCAATATAACCACATAGTAGTTAGTTGTGTGCTTTAAAATATGTGTGTTCAATATAATCATATAACAGTTATTTGTGTGACTCAAAATGTTTGTATTCTGCTTATATCTAGGTAAAATGACCAATATACCATAATAAGATAAGATAAGATAAGATAAGCCTTTATTAGTCCCACAACGGGGAAATTCCAGGATTGCAACAGCACAGGGATAGCAACACTCAGAGCAACAATCAGAAGGCAAGAAAAAAACAAGCAAGCAAGAGCGGCTAATATACATATGTACATATTACTATAAAATAAATATATACACACACACACACAGACACACAGTGCAGAGCATTGTAGCTAGATGGAATAAATATGTAAATATATAAACACCCACAGTACGGAGCATTGCAGCTAGGTGGAATAAATATGCAAGTATATAAACACACACAGTGCGGAGCAATGTAGCTAGATGGAATAATATGTAGATATATAAAAACACAGTGCGGAGCATTGTAGCTAGATGGAATAAATATGTAAATATATAAACACACACAGTGCAGAGCATTGTTGCTAGGTGGGATGAAACAGCATAACCGTCTACTTAGTTATCCTACATGGTATGATTATGTGCCCATACATATTCTCACCCTCCATAGCGACCGGTATGTTCCTAGTTGTATGCCGGAGGGGACCATTGTGTAAGTCTATTGCATCTTTTGCATTCAAAAAACTATTAGTTTGTTACGTCTTTTTGCTATCTCTGCGAGCAGCCCTGCTTAGGTTGTACAGTCTGACAGCCGTTGGTAGGAAGGACCTACGAAACCTCTCGGTTGTGCACCTGGGATGATGTAGTCTGCTGCTAAATGAGCTCCTCAGTGCATCCAGTATGTCCTGCATAGGGTGGAACTCGGACTCCAGCAGAGATGACAGTTTAGCCACTGTCCTTCTCTCTCCTATCTCCTCCATCGGATCAAGGCGCTGCCCCAGGACAGAGCTAGCTTTCTTAATCAGTTTGTTCAGTCTCTTCCTATCGGCTGCAGTAATGCCACTGCCCCAGCAGACCACTCCAAAAGTGATGGCTGATGCCACCACCGTGTCATAGAATGACTTCAGCAGCGCCCCTTGTACACCAAAAGACCTGAGTCTCCTCAGCAGGAACAGCCTGCGCTGTCCCTTCTTGTAGAGTGCGTCAGTATTGTGTGACCAGTCTAGTTTATTGTTCAGATGAACACCCAGGTACTTATAGGATGTCACCATCTCGATGTCTGTTCCCTGTATATTTACTGGTGCTGTGAGGGGCTGCCCATGCCTGCGGCAGTCCACCACCAGCTCCTTAGTTTTCCTCGCGTTGATCTGGAGGCAGTTCCGATGGCACCAGTCCACGAAGTCCTGGATAAGCCCTCTGTACTCAGCTTCATCTCCATTGGAGATGAGGCCAACGATCGCAGAGTCATCAGAGAACTTCTGTAGATGGCAGTGTGTTGTGTTGTGTGAGAAGTCTGCAGTATAAAGAGTGAACAGGAAGGGAGCCAGCACCGTTCCCTGGGGGGCCCCCGTGCTACTGATGATCGTGTCGGACACACAGTCCCGGGTTCTCACAAACTGAGGCCGGTTCGTGAGGTAGTCCAGGATCCATGATGACAGGTGCTGGTCCACCCCTGCTCGCAGCAGCTTGTCCTTCAGGATCATCGGTTGGATGGTGTTGAAAGCACTGGAGAAGTCAAAGAACATGATCCTCACCATATTCCCGGGCTTCTCCAGGTGGGACAGAGAACGGTGAAGGAGGAAGATCACCGCATCCTCCACCCCAATGCCATGCTGGTAGGCGAACTGGAGTGGATCCATCGCTGGTTCCACCAGGGGGCGGAGGTGAGCAAGGAGCAGTCTCTCCAGGGTCTTCATCAAGTGGGACGTCAAGGCCACCGGTCTGTAGCTGTTCAGGTCTTTGGGGTGGGAAGTTTTTGGTACAGGTACCACACAAGATGTTTTCCACAGCTGTGGTACCCTCCCCAGTTTCAGGCTCATGTTGAAGATATACGTCACAATCCCACACAGCTGGTCTGCACAGGACTTGAGGAGCTTTGCGCTGATGCCGTCCGGTCCCGGCGCCTTCCTCGCTTTGATCTTCCTCAGCTCCGTCCTCACCTGGGTCTCGGTCAGGGTCAGGATGGGGGGCTGTGTGTTGGGAGTGGGGGGGTGTTGGTGGAGTGGGGAGTGGGCAGCAGGACTTGATTTCTTTAGAGGCAGCAGTGGTTGTTGTGCAGACAGGGGGGAGGGCGGTTGGTCAAATCTATTGAAAAACAGATTCAGGTTGTTCGCCCACTCCCTGCCCCCCGTGGCCTGGGGGGAGGTATTCTGGAGCCCCGAGATGGTTTTGAGGTTTCTCCAGACCCCGCTGATGTCGCTCTGTTGCAGCTTGTCCTCCATCTTCTTCCTGAAGCTGTCCTTGCCTTCTCTGATCTTTCTCCTCAGCTCCCTCTGTACGGACTTCAGCATCTCCCTGTTCCCCGACCTGAAGATCCTCTTCTTCTCTCTCAGAAGTGTTTTTATCTCAGGGTTGATCCAGGGTTTATTGTTTGAGTGACGCCGTATGGTCTTGGTGGGAACGGATTTGTCCACACAGAAGCTGAGGTAGCCCGTGAAGGTGTGAATGAGGCCATCGATGTCCTCTCCTCAATGGAATATATATTGCCAAGTGTGTGGTTCACTCTGCAAAATAGTGGACCTTTGTCTCACAACAGAGGATAACAAACGCCTGGGATTTATGGGAAGGAGCCACAGTTGAGATAAGGAATGGCCGAGCCTGGCCTACGCGGACCTGGGAGGTGAAGTGACCTTCAGTGGATACATTCGGTGCCAGGAACGAATCCTCCCGTGGACCATACACCTGGACCTCATCTTGATAATGCATGCTTTCTTCTTTGTTCATTTATGTATAAATATTCCGGGTCAGGGCTAGGATAGCCAGTCAGACTTCATGAACTGACACGATCTGTTGTTGTCAGGGCGAGAATGTTTGACCTGGCGCTGTAACCTATTATATTCAACTTGCTTACTTAATAAATACATGTTCCAAGTAAACTCAATCTCTTCCTTGAAAAACAAATCTGGGTAAACCATCTACACACATAGACAAGCTTTGAAGAGTAGACTCAGATGGTTTTCTGCTAAAGTTTTTCAACCTAACAATTTGGGGGCTTCGTCCGGTGAAAGGGGGAGATCATCATCTGATTTGGATCTTTGATTGTCTGGACAACGGACCTGCATCACTGACTGGCAACACGAGCGGCCGCACTGAAAAAGAGGTAAGCAGACACCTTTTATATTAAAAGTTCTGCTACATTGGCCATAACCAAAGTTAAGTTCTGTGTTGTCAAACGGTTTGATGTGTGTCCTAGGTTAAAAAAAAGCAGTTAAATATGGTAAATGCTTTTTGATGAATACTTGCTTGGTTAAAGAAAGATGCTTGGTTAAAGACAGATGAATGCATGCTTATTTGATTAAAGAGAAAACTATAAGACTGAGAGACTGGTGAAAGAAAGATTGTAAATATTTGATTAAAGAAAAGACCGTAAGACCGGGAGAGTGGTGAAAGGCCCCCGGCTCGGGTGCAGGACCCAATTTTGACCAACCAATCACGATTTGGCATTGATTTTATATTGATTGATTAGATTGTGATCGCTTGGGACATTAACGGCCAAGATCGGGGAGGTGAAAGGCCCCCCGGCCCGGATGATATCGCTGCATATTTATTCATGGTCATCCGGCCTGACTACAGGTTCACGGACTGAGCGAATTGGTCCGTGACTTGTGAGGACAGGAACTGGGTTGGACTCCCTTAGCCTTGACGAAGGCTATAAAACCTGGGTCATATAAAAGTGACGCCCTCGGTTTAGTACCCGAAAAAGTCCAGCGCCAAGGAGAGAATCCTTCGCCATCCAACGGGAAGGCAAGAATTGGGGTAACGCCCCGGGGAAGTGGCGCCCTCGAACAGTTTGCTTGCACTTTGATTAAGACGTTAATCATAAACGGGGTGAAATTCCCTGGACGTAGTGCACCCAGAATACTATTTAATCACTGCTTCAATTGCTATTTGTTTTGTATTGGTAACTTGTTGTTATTTGTTTTATATTGGGAACGCTGTGAGTGAGAAGGTAATAGTTTTAAAAAAAAAAAGGTAACAGAGGCACGAGCGGCTGTTCTCTCTCCCATCAGCAAGGGGAGGGGTGAGCGGCAGCTCTCTCTCTCTCTCTCTCTAACTCTCGCTCTCCCAAAGGGGGTGGGCGAATCTCTCTCTCTCTCTCTCTCGAGGCATGGAGACTTACAGTGGAGGGTCCTGCATGGTATTATAGCTGTCAATGCTTTTGTTTCTGTGATTAACAGCAGTGTCAGTGATCAGTGTGTTTTTTGTTCCTCTAGGGAGACAGTTTTTCATTGTTTTATTGAATGTCAGCGCCTGAGTGGCCTCTTTGAACTTCTCACAAAACTTTTTCATATTTTTAAGGTTTTTTTCTCTAAGCAGGTTTTCATTTGTGGTTTTATGTACAATCGTCGTTTTAAGCAGAAGTGTCAACTACTGAACTTTGTTTTAGGGCAGGCAAAGTTGGCTATTATGTAAGCCGGAGAAGAAAACTTGAAAATGTTGAGAATGATGTTGATGTCAAAATTTTATTTGTGAGGCTACTTAAAGCCAGAATCAGGCTGGACTTTCAGTTTTTTATGGGGAATGGGGATGTGGAAGGTTTCAGGACCCTCTGGTCCCTGGAGAATGTCCTCTGTTCAGTTCATGATGGACAGCTTTTTTTTTGGGCGTTTTTTGGGGGATTAATTTTCTGTGTAACATAGCAGGATATAGAAATTGTATTGACTGATGGACAAGTGTGTTTATTAAAGATCTTTTAAAAATCAAAAAAAAATCTCTCTCTCTCTCTCTCTCTCTCTCTCTCTCTCTCTAACTCTCGCTCTCCCAAAGGGGGCGGGCGAATATCTCTCTCTCTCGCTTTCTCTCTCTCTCTCTCTCTCTCTCTCTCTCTCTCTCTCTCTCTCTCTCTAACTCTCACTCTCCCAAAGGGGGCGGGCGAATCTCTCTCTCTCGCTCTCTCTCTCTCTCTCTCTCTCTCTCTCTCTCTCTCTCCTTTTGCCTCAGGGGTGGGGGAGAGGCAGATTTGGCCTGAAGAAAAAACAGAAGTGTGAATTTTTGCTCAGCTAAGTTGAAGAATGCAAGAGGCGGGGCCGTGTGCCTCGCAAGGCTTGGGAGATGCTGAGTTGTATAAAGGAAATATGAAAAAACAATGGGATTCAACAGTGACTCAAATGCTCAGTGGTACATTACCCAAAGACAGAAAGGGGGTTAAAGCAGAATGTGATAAATTGTATCAGAAATTGAGGGAAGACGACATTCTTTTTTTTTTCCACAATATCTTTATTGAACCTTTTTTTTTTTTTTTTAACAAACATGATACAAGCAATCAAACACTAACACTAAAGTACTACAAAAAAAAAAAAATGCACTAAAAACACCAACAACCACCAACAAAATCAAGTCTTCAACAATGCTCCTCTGTTTAGTCTAGACAATCCAATACATAAGTATACATATTATGTTCACCAGTTTGGAATTTACAAGGTCCACACACATCATTCACCTTCTTCTTCAAGAGTTATGTTTAAATTTTTTACATAATCAATAAAAGGTCTCCATATATTCTCAAACACAATTTCCTTTGATTTCAGTATATATGTTATTCTTTCTAATGGAAGGTTTGTTAACATCTGTCTTAACCACTGAGTCACATCTGGTCTATGAGTCTTTTTCCATAATAGTGCAATACATTTTTTGGCATTAAGCAAACTGAGGTCTATGAATGTTCTTTCACTTTTATTAAAATTATGCTTTTCTGGGTACAGACCCAACAAAAACAGTTTAGGATTCAGTATGATTTGTTTTGAGATTATTTTTTCAATTGTTACCCTCACCTCTTCCCAAAACATTCTTATTAATCTACATTCCCATAAACAATGAAATAGGGTTCCTTTACTTTCCATGCATTTTGTGCATGTATCTGGTATATTTTTGTTATATCTATTTAACTCCTCCGGTGTAACATACATCCGCATTAACCATTTGAAATGTATCAATTTAAGGCGTGCATTTATTGATTTGGTTTGAGCTTCTGTACAAGCCAATTCCCATTGTTCCTCTGAAATTTCAATTTGCAGATCTTCTTTCCAGTAGTTTAATCTTTTCAGTGAATTTTCACTTGAAGATAGTGTCAATGAGTTATAAAACTCTGAAATAATACCCTTTCTTTTACTATCTTTCATCATCATTTTTTCCAAGGATGAATAAATAGGTCGAGTGAGAGCTTTATTTTGATTTGATCGAATAAAGTTTCTAAGTTGAAGATATTTTAAAAAATGTGTTCTATTGAGATTAAATTTGATCCTCAGCTCTTCAAAAGACATTATGTTGTCTGCACATGGCAAATATAAATCCTGAATCTTTTGTATCCCTTTTAAATTCCATACTTTAAATACAGCGTCCGCTCTCCCTGGTTTAAAATATTGATTACCCCATATTGGACTAAATTGTGACAATAACTGTGGTTCTTTTAAATAGTTTTTAGCTTCACACCATATTTTGATCATATGCTTTACAAATGGATTTTTAACTTGTTTTTGTAATTTTTTTGCCGAATCTGAGTATATGAATATGGGAAGAGGTAAAGGTAAATTGTATGATTCCATTTCAGTCCAGTGAGGAAGATCATTTGATGAAAAATAATATGTCATAGACCTCAGTTGTGCCGACCAATAATACAACATAAAATTTGGACATTTCAGACCTCCACGATCAAATGGTAAATATAATAAAGACAGACGTAATCTAGCCCTCCTGTTGTTCCATATAAATTCCACTAATTTTTTTTTTATTCTTGAGAATAGATCTAAAGGTGGTGATAAGGGAATGTATTGAAATAAATAAAGTATTTTAGGTAAAATATTACTTTTAAGTATATTGATTCTCCCGATCATCGACATTGGTAGTGACATCCATCTCTGAGTTAACTCATTGATATCTGACATTAAGGCTTCATAGTTGACGCTGGCGACTGATTCTAGCTTAGGCATAATTTGGATTCCTAAATATTTAAACTGATTTACAACATTGAATTGATTTACCTCAGGGGCTGGGTAATTTCTCTGGGTCTCATTTAGCATTAATATTGAAGATTTAGTTTTATTTATTTTATATCCTGATATTTCCCCAAAATTCTTTATTAAATTCAACAAGGTTGGAATTGATTTTTTTAGATTCGACATAAACAAAATTATATCATCGGCGTACAGGGAGATTTTATGTTCTGTTGGTCCAACTTTAATTCCATATATTTGTGAATGTAAACGTATCGCTATCGCTAAAGGTTCAATTGCCATAGTAAACAGTAAAGGTGAAAGTGGACAGCCTTGTCGACATCCTCTATTGATTTTTATTGGTTTTGAAATATTGTTATTTGTTAGGATTTCTGCTGTAGCATTATTGTATATTATTTGAACCCATTTTATGAAATTATTTCCAAGTCCAAACCTTTGTAGGACTTCAAAAAGAAAGGGCCATTCAACTCTATCAAAGGCCTTTTCGGCGTCCAATGATAGGAGAGCTGTATCCGGCGCTTCTTTATTAAAATAAATAATATTAAATAGTCTTCTTACATTATGGAAGCCTTGTCTACCCTTTATAAAGCCATTCTGATCTCGATTAATAATATTTGGTAAAATTTCTTGTATTCGTCTTGCTAAAATTTTACAGATTATCTTAAGGTCGGCGTTTAATAGGCTTATTGGTCTCATATTTTCACATTTATTAGAGGGCTTACCTGGTTTTGGCAGCAGTATAATTAAGGCATTATTTATGTATGATGGTAAATTATTATTTTGAAATGCTTCTAAAACCATTTCCAAAAAAGGTTTTATTAATTTATTCTTAAATTTTTTATAAAGGTCAACTGGAAGACCATCTGGTCCTGCACTTTTTCCTGATTTCATATTATCAATGGCTAGCCCAACTTCTTCTTGACTAATTTTAGACTCCAATATCTCCCTGTTTTCATTTGGAATACACGGTATAGATAGTTCGTTCAAAAACCCATTTAGTTTTGTTAAATCAGGTTCATTTTTGGTATCATATAATTTTTCATAGTAATCTCTAAAGGCTCTATTAATTTCTAAAGGATCTATAACTACCTGTCCCTTACTTATAATACTGGTAATTGGTGTTTTAATTTCCAATTGTTTAATCTGCCATGCTAATAATTTTCCTGATTTTTCACCTTGTTCATAAAAAGATTGTTTCAATCTTAGAAGACTCGAGGCAGCTCTATTCGCTGATTTTTTGTCGTATTCAGCTCTCAAAATCAGTAATTCATTCTCCAACCTTGGGTCACTTCCTGCATACACTTTTTCCTGAAGACTTTTTATTTTATGTTCCAATTTAGCTCTCTCCTCTCGAGTCTTCTTAGATTTTGATCCTGTATAACTAATAATATGTCCCCTAATAAAAGCTTTGAAAGCCTCCCACTTTACACATGCTGATGTTTGTGTAGTATTGATGTCAAAGAACTCGTCTATCTGTTTTTCTATATACTTGACAAATTCCTCATCCTGAAGCCATTTATGCTGAAATTGCCATCTACCTGATTCCTTTGTCAATTTTTTATCTACATATATTAGACAACAGGGTGCATGATCAGAGATCACGATGTTATCATAAAAGCAGTTTTGAATCTTGGACCTTAATTCTGTGGAAATCAAAAAATAATCAATACGTGAGAATGTCTTGTAGGTACTGGAATAACAAGAAAAGGCTTTAACTTGTGGTTTCATTTCTCTCCATATATCTAACAATCTCAATTCTTTCATAAAATGATTAATAGTCATCCTACATCCAATGTGCGTACAATCCAGTCCTGTTGATCTATCCACACCTGGATTCAATGTACAATTAAAATCCCCTGCTATTATATGTTGCCCTGTAAGTGATGATAAGATGAGAAATAAATTAGCAAAGAACTTCTGATCATCTATATTGGGACCATATAAGTTCACAAGATTTATATTTTCTAATAGCAAAGAACCTTGAATGATTACATATCTTCCAAATTTGTCTCCAATTACATTTTTCACTTGAAAAGGAACTGATTTATGTATGAGAGTCATAACTCCCCTGGCTCGGGATGAAAATGAAGAGGTGAATACACTTCCCTGCCATCTACTCCTAATTCTTTTAACATCCTCCTCTATCAGATGAGTTTCTTGTAAAAACACAATTCTTGAACCCATGTCCTTTATTTTATTCATAACTTGTTTAAGTTTTTTTAAATTTTGTAGACCTCTGCAATTCCATGAAGTTAAATTAAGATTAACACTTTGGTCCATGATCAATAGAGAGTTTGGGATTACCTTGCAGTGTAAACATGCTCATACAGAGAAGCAAAAACATGAGTGGTTGAACATTCATCCTACAAACTACACACAAACAAATTTCCCCTTCCCACACTTGTGGCAAACCCCCCAAAATCAAAAGAAAAATTCTGTCTCCCGATATAGCCATCGACCGTTCCACACCCACGGGGAACAGCCTAAGCCACTCCTTCTTCATCCTCCCAATCACCCTAACTCTACTGCTTTTAATGACGTAACATTAACTCTCCTCTGTAGTTTTCCAACTTAACTCCAAAATTTTTAACAACTTTGTACATCATAGTTTGTTTTTTTTTGTTTGTTTTGTTTTTGTTTTGTTTTTTTAATATATAATACAATCTATATTTTGTAAACTTACTATTTACTTCAAGTCAGTCAGATGCCTGTGCAAATGCTTAATTATTCTACCTTATATTTTGTTCATGCTTAGCTCCCACCAGTCTCTTCTTCTTCTTTGATCTTCTTGATGAACTCCTGCGCCTCCTCTGGGGTCTTGAAGATGTGGGTTCTGCCCTCATACGTGGTCAGCAGTCTCGCAGGATAGATTACACCATGACGAATCCCAAGGTTGCGCAGCTCCTCACGTACGGGATCAAACTGCTTCCTCAATTGCTGGATTCCTGTGGCCAAATCTGGGTAGAACCGCACCTGCTGGTCCTGGTGTTTAATCTCTCCTTTTTTAGCTCGTGCAGCGTTGAAGATCTTCATCCTGTCTCTGTTGCTAAGAAACTTCATAATTAAGGTCCTCGGCGGTCCCTTATCTCTCCGTGGGCCAATACGATGTGCTTTTTCCAGAATCACTGCTGATTGCAACTCCTCGCTGCCCAGCACCTCCGGAATCCACTTTTCCAGAAAGGAACATACGTCCCGACCTTCTGATTCCTCTGGAAGACCCACCAGCCTCAAATTATTCTGTCTCGACCGAGATTCCAAATCCAAAATATTATCTTCCAGAGATTTATTTTTTTTTTCCAAAGTGCGCACCTTTAATTGAAGACGGGTGACGTCATCTTCAGCACTAGCGAGACGGAGCTCCATCTGCACCGTTCGTTCTACACAGTCACCCAATTCCTTTCTTATTCCTTCCAACGCTGTCATAATCCCATCAAATCTAGAGGAAAAGTCCGCTCTCATTGAACTCATGGCAGCCATCAGCGCATCTGCGCCATTCCCCGCAGACATCGCACCGCCGCCAGCCTCCTCCGCCATATATGGAGTTTTGTTTGCTGCGTCACAGACCTGAAAGTCCGTTAATTTGGACTGTTTCGGCGGCTCGCTTTTTCCTTTTCCTGGTTTTCCAGCCTTAGGCTTCGCCGACATATCCTCGCCCAAATGCTGGGATACGTTCTGTCCCAAATGAGAGAGTTATTTGCCGATTTTTTTTTTTCCAGGAGCAGAGCAGAGCGAGACACGTCCGTCCTACGTGGCAGCCATAACCGGAAGTCGGGAAGACGACATTCTAAATTTAACAAAGGAGGATAGTTTGACTAAGTTCTTAATGGATTTGGAACAAAGAAGACTAGATGATATACAATCTATGAAAGATATGGATGTTACAGGACTTTTGGTGAAAAGAAAACATAAGTATCATATTGAGGAGTGTGAACGTGAGCGCAGGCTGATTCATAATTTGGCTACGTGCTCTGCTGCAATGGATGGTGTGAGATTGATGAAGGCACAGGTGTCTGAGAAGGAGCAGAATCAGCACATGAGGACAATGGAGGCAAGCAGTGGTGTGAGACAGGAGTCAGCAGCGGTTGGGCCAGTGAGGTGTGTGAGTGAGACAGAGAAGAATAAAGATTTACTGGTTAATAAGCAGTTGGACAAACAAAAGGGAGGGGTGCTGTCCCTCTACCCTAATTTGGAAGATTTGAAAGGGGAATTGCCCTCACCGCCATATTGTGTTAATCAGATGCCTTTGGTGAAGTTAAAAGAAGGATTAGTGGAAGTTGAGGAGGTGACATCACAGGAACAATGTGAACAGTTGAAAGGTTGGTTGGAAACTCAGAAGCAGCAAATGCAGGCAGACAGACGGGAGATGGACAGGTTGCAGGAAGAGCTTGAAAGATTAAGGTTGGAAAAGACTGTGGGAGAACGGCTGCAGAATGTTGAAGCTGGTGTAACTAATTTGCAAAGCCAAACACAGGATTCTCAGCATAGTTTATGGTCTAATACTGGCAGTGTGGAATCCGGTGTAGCAGATGATGAAGGTACAGTTGATCAACAGATAAGTGACAGGGGTTGTAAGGATGACTGTGGTCAGTGGAGTGAACACGCAGACAGTGAGGAAATACATCTCCTTTCCCCTAAAGTATTTGCTTCATCTACTCCTTATGGTCAAGATGATTTTAAGAGCAGGCAGAGGAGAGAAAGTTCAGATGCTATGACCGCAGCTCTTACAAAAATAAATAATGCACAAAAACATGAAAGCAGGCCATTGCTAGAAAATAGATTTAATCAATTGATAGGGCAGGTTAGAATGGCAAATGAGGAAAGAAGAGAATTAGGAGATCAGGAACGGCACGTGCGAGGCAGGCCTTACAGTTTCAGAAATAGAGATTTATGTCGAAGAGTTTGGGATGATGACGAATGTGACCCTTATACAGGCTGCCGTCTTAATTCAGCTGCACGAGGAAACACACAACAGGCCACAGAGCACCGCATCCACACACAGGCACCACTGGTAATGAAAAGCAGAGACAGAACATATCAGCCATTCTCATGGACAGACATAAATGGCATTTCAGAAAAAATGCCCCCGCCCTGTGAGGGTGGAGGTCAGTGGATGACAAAATTTGATCAGTTAACTCAAGGAGTTACTGTGGCAATGGGAGATTTTAGAGCTTTGCTTGGGAGACAATTAAGTGTTGTGGAGGTCTCTCAAATTGAACAGTTGGCAGGAACCCAAACAGTTTCAGATTCAGCACCTTTCACCCCTGTAGCATCAGCCTTAGGCACAGCAATGAGGCACAAATTTCCAATTCCACCAGGAGCTTTAAGAGCTTTAACGTTTTCAATTAAGGAGAATGAGTCTCCTATGGCATTTATCAGTAGATGTAAAATGGAGTGGACAGCGGCTGCTGGCTCTCATCCTAATACATCTGATTTTCAAAGGGACGTATTTAGGCAGGCAGTGTTAAAAGGAGTGCCTCAGGCAGTGAGAGAGGCCATGGACAGTAACCCTGATATTCCCAGTAGCTCTGTGGAATTGTGGGAAAGGCACTTCACACATCACATGAGATGAGATGAGATGAGATTCAACTTTATTGTCATTACACATGTATGAATACAAGGTAACGAAACGTGACTTGGCATTTGGGCACGCTCTGCAGAGCGCATCCAAGGCCGGGGCAGCCGCTAGGCGCCAGTCATAAAGAAGAAAGGAAAAAAAAAGAAAAAGAGTGGATATGACACAGTAGGCGAGAGAAAAAAACATGTTTTATCAAATTGACGCTTAAGTAAGTAAGCGAAATTTTGATTACAGGCAAAAAAACCCTCAATGCTTATTTAGCAGACAGTAGACAAATCACACAGCAGGGAGAGAGCAGTGTGTGTGTATCAGTATGATGATATCGGTGTGTGTGCAGTGTTGAGTGTATCAGTTACTGGAGCACAACAAATAGTCTCCTAGGCAACGATAGATGTTATAGTTCATGAACGCTGTCCTTGAAGAGTTCTGTTTATTGCACTGCAGCGGTGTTTGGGTTAGCGAGCCGGCTGACACATTCGCTTATCTCAACTCTGGAGGAGAGACTTATCCAGGGGCGCCGATCAAGGCCGAATCTGCTCAGACAGAGTATAGGAGTAGATTTTCCTATTGTCATATTCTGAGCTTACAATTCAAATTAACATTCACTGGCTTTAAATTCATATCATTCCCTGGAGAGCACGAAGCGACTCCAGATGTTTCCCCTTCTAAACACAGATGTACATGTCCGATAAGAGTCCATTTCTCTGCATGCAGATGGTAAATTCCATGTTGGTCATTTGCCGCTACTTCGTGCACTCCCCATCTGGTCGAATTATTGAGAAGCAGCTCCGCCGGGTCCGCATTTTGATTTGCTCCTCCAGTTAAATTTTCGATACACCATGAGAACTCCAAAGCCCAATCGGCAGAAATCCTGTGATCGTAGCCAAAACAGGTAGATGTTTTTCCACATCCTCAGTCAAATCACACAGACACATGAGTTCCAATCCATGGGTCTCTCCACATTTGGGCTCCCCCGGGCCCAGTTTTCTGTTTGAAAAGGTGGTGTCAATTGCGTTTAAAGCCCAGCTTATATCCATTTTCCGTATTTTCCATTTGGGTTGAGATCAGCAAGATGGTGAGACGGCACAGACACTCACTCAGACGCAGCAAGCTGGGATTAGGTCAGGAAGGCAGGATAGGAGGAGGGAAGAAAAAAAAGTGACTGCTCTCACTGAAGGCAAAAGGAAGAATAATAACATGCGTAAAGAACAGGAAAAAACAGAAAAGGAAAAGGTTGACAGAGATAATCAAGAACTGAAACTGTTAAAATTGCAGTTACGAAAGGCAAAACAAAAACTAGCTAAGGTTAAGAAACTAAAAAAATCAGCTAAGCAGTTGGTACAGCAGGCTCCGGAAACACCCTCAGGGCTAATGCTCATACCGGGAATGGCAGCCTTACCTGCCCTTGTGTACCCGGCACCCACAGCTTGGACACCCCAAATACCATATTTTCAGGGTGTACCACGTGGTTTTAATTATTATCGGGGGGCATCTCGTGAAAGGCGGGGTGTGAGAAGCTTTCAGGGTCGAAAGGTCATGGGCCTGAATGCATGTCATGGCTGTGGTCAAAATGGTCATTGGAGGAAGGATTGCCCAACTAATTCTTACCCACCACCAGTGGCACCAGCAAGTGCAGGACATCAAGCACCCTATGCAGCGGCAGCTCCACTTGCTGGCCAATATCCAGCATACACTTCAACTGCGGGGGAAGTGTACCTCACATAATATGAGGAACAATGACGGGGCCCACAGAGAAAAAGTGACGTGGGAATGGCAGAGCCCATGGTCACACTAAAGGTTATGGACTGTGACCTGCCTTTTCTGGTTGATACGGGGGCAACCTATTCCACTTTGAACTGTGACATTGAGCCTACACTGTTATCGGCTAAAGTTGTGGAGGTTATTGGTTTCTCTGGGGTTCCTGAAAGACTGCCTGTGATAAAGCCTTTGGACACTTGTATTGCTGGACAAACTGTGAAACAACGTTATGCCTGCTCAAAAAACTCTCCCACAAACTTGATGGGGAGAGACCTGCTGATTAAACTGGGGGCATCGGTGCTGTGCTCGGCCGATGGAGTCATCTTGTCATTCCCTAATGGTGTTGCTATGAACTGTTCAGTGCAAGGACTTTCTGTGCATGGACAAATGCTGTTGAAACCTGATGTGACACCACAAGCGCCAAATACCTGGGCTGACATTTACTGGGGCCTGTTATCGCCTGACTCGCCCTCACAGACTGGCGTGTTGCCAGTGTTCATGGCCTGGAAGCCGTGGATTGCTCTCCTTGCACCCTACACACCTCCCATTGATCCCCTACATGTCACTCTGTATTATGACAGAAATTTGGATGATGTTTATCATAACAGATTTTTCTCTCAGCTGGATGATCAAACTTGGACCATCAAATCTAGGTTTTTGTATGTAGGACAAGAGGGTGTCGCCGCGGATGCTGTATTAAGTGCAGAGCAATTACAGTGGTATGAAATGTCAGAGGAATCAGCTCCACACATTACCTTGCTCATACATGCTAATCATCAAGCTAAAGAGTTGGGGCCTATGGTTAAAAGACTGACTGAAGCCACTGATTGGCAGGTGACACAGATCCCAAATGTTGAATACTCTGCAAAACATCAGGCCTATCGCATTAAAATTGACACAACTGATGAGCTTTTGTTCGAACACCGACAAATTGAGAGAGAGCATGGTAGGGAACGCACTGATCATGAATCAACAGCAGATATGTTGAATTCACTGCCACAAAATTTATGGTCACGGGGACCCACAGATGTTGGTAAATGTGTTAATATCTCTCCCATCTCATTTCAGGTACTACAAGGTGAACCCATTTGGCAAAATCAGTATGCACATAAGCCTGTGGCACAGGAGGGCATTGCTGATACCATTGAAGGGCTGCTTCAGGCAGGAGTATTAGAAAATTCTCACTCTGCCTGGAACACTCCCATTCTCCCAGTTGAAAAGCAAAACACTGGTAAATACCGAATGGCCCATGATTTGAGGCGTGTCAATTCATGGATTTCCACCCCCACAGTACCCGTGCCAAACCCATACACTGCTTTGTCTGCACTCACATCACAACATTCATGATTTACATGTATTGATTTGGCTAATGCATTTTTCTGTCTTCCTTTAGCAGAGGAGTGCAGGGATTTCTTCTCATTCACCTACAAGGGCACACAGCTGTGCTACACCTGGCTACCACAGGGGTTCATTTTGTCACCAGGTATTTTCAATCAGGTCTTGAAGGAACAACTATAGGGTTGTCCTCTCCCTCCAGGCGTAATTCTGATACAGTATGTAGATGACATATTGATAGCAGCACCAAATCCTGACAGTTGTCTGGAAGCTACAAAGAGTGTGTTGTTGAGATTGTTGGAACGTGGATTTAAAGTGTCAAGACAAAAACTACAATGTGCACGACGTTATGTCTCTTTTCTGGGCCGTGTCATAACACCCACAGGTTCTGGCCTTTCTGCGTCACACAGGGATTCCATCCTTCATCACCCCAAACCATGCACGGTAAAACAAATGTTATCATTTTTGGGTCTGACAGGGTTCAGTAGACATTATATACCACAGTACAGTGAAAGGACAAAACCATTGCGTGCACTGGTTAATGAACAAGGCATGAGAAATCTTGCTGCACAGCTACTGTGGACACAGGAAGCTGAGGAAGCATTCATTGCTTTGAAAAATGAACTCTCACATGCAGCTGATTTGGCAATACCTGATTACAACAAACGTTTCTACTTGGATGTTTCTGAAGCAGAACACACAGTAAATGGTGTTCTGTTTCAGAAAAAAGGGGGAGAAAGAAAGATACTCCTCTATGTCAGCATAATATTAGACCCAATGGAAAAAAGGCAACCAGCATGCACACGTCATGCTGCAAGAGTGGCAAAAATTTTGCAAAAACAGCTCATGTGGTTATGGGACATCCATTGACTGTCCTGACCACACATAGCGTGATGTCATATGTAAATTCTGCAGCATTCACTATGACCTCAATCAGACAGACAAGAATGGAAAAAATCCTATCAGCACCACACATCACATTCACACATGAAGGAATAAACATGGCAGATCAGATGTTGGATGGGGAACCACATGAATGTGAAAAAAGGGTCAGAAGAGATGTGAAGGTGAGGATAGATTTATCTGTGACACCACTGACTGACCCAGATGAAGTTTTGTTCACAGATGGATGTTGTTTTCGTCACCCCACAGAAGGATTGAAGGCAGGATATGCAGTTGTGAGACAAAAAGCAAACGGATTTGAGGAAGTGCTAAATGGGACATTGCAGGACAGACAATCAGCTCAGTTGGCCGAATTGACAGCAATGATCAAAGCATTGGAGTGGTCAGCAGGAAAAAAGGTCACTATTTATACAGATTCAGCTTATGTTGTTGGGTCAATTCACACAGAATTAGCACAATGGATTAGACAAGGTTTTTTGACAGCATCTCAGACTCCTATAAAGCATGAAACAGAAATGAAGAAATTAGCAGGTGTTAATGTTACCACGACAGCTAGCAGTGGTTAAGTGCAAAGGTCATGACAACAAAACAGAAACAAATGTGGCCAGAGGTAATCATGAGGCAGACAAAGCAGCAAAAAAGGCAGCAGGATATCAGCCATCGTTAATGTTGACACAGACAGGCAAGGAGGTTCAGGACATTTTGCCACAGATTGATGTAAATATGTTAATAGATGAACAGAGAAAAGCGTCTCCTGAAGAAAAAAACAGTGTGGAAACAGAGAGGCGCCACAGAAAAAGAAGGGTTGTGGAGAGCACAGGATGGTAGACCAGTGTTACCCCCAGGAATCAGAGAAAATGTGTTGCATGAAGCTCATGGGTTAGCACATGTAGGAGCTAAACAAATGAACAGACATTTGAGTCACTGGTGGCATCCTTTTCTCCCTGATATGATACAAAATTTTGTAAAAAGTTGTTCCATTTGTGTTTCTCACAATCCAAAACAGACGGTTAAAGTTCATCAAGGTCATTTTCCATTGCCTACTTTGCCAGGTCAGGAGATAATCATAGATTATACTGACATGGTGGAAAGAATCAGGGGATACAGATATCTCCTAGTGGCAGTGGACACATTTACAGGATGGTCTGAAGCTTATCCTGCAAAGAAAGAAGACAGCAAAACAGTGATCAAATTTTTGATAAATCAATATATTCCTACTTACGGATTTCCTAGGAGAATTAGATCAGATAATGGAACACATTTCAAAAATCAAGACCTACAAAAAGTGGAAAAAATGCTAGGTCTAAAACATTCATTTGGAACAGTTTATCACCCTCAATCTCAGGGTAAGGTTGAGAGGATGAATCAAAACATTAAAGCGTACCTGTGGTGGTCGTGAAAAAAAAGATATTATATTGAGCCCCTGTCTCACGTTCTAGTTCAAGTTTAAGTTGAAATTCACGTTCAAAGCAATTTGATATAAATCCATTGCTGATCTGCTGGTTCAGCTATGTCAGCAAAACATGGGTACAGCCATACTAGCGGCTACAGGGACTTCCAGGACGCTTTCTGTAATGTAATTTCGTTGACACCGCGATCTGGATCAGTATTGGCTGAGCCTCGAGTACCCGGATGTGGAGCGGCTTCGGGGATATTCAAATTCAAACGTTTATTTCAAACTCAGGATTCATATTAAATGCAGAACTAAAACGAGTAGAAAATAAATAAATAAATGTTTAAATTCGGCGAGCCGTCTGTTCTGATCTGAGCTCGTAAATGACGATAATTCTAACACTGCGATCTGAGTACCCGGATGTGCGGCGGCTTCGGGGATATTCAAATTCAAACGTTTATTTCAAACTCAGGATTCATATTAAATGCAGAACTAAAACGAGTAGAAAATAAATAAATAAATGTTTAAATTCGGCGAGCCGTCTTTTCTGATCTGAGCTCGTAAATGACGATAATTTTAACACTGCGATCTGAGTACCCGGATGTGCGGCGGCTTCGGGGATATTCAAATTCAAACGTTTATTTCAAACTCAGGATTCATATTAAATGCAGAACTAAAACGAGTAGAAAATAAATAAATAAATGGTTAAATTCGGCGAGCCGTCTTTTCTGATCTGAGCTCGTAAATGACGATAATTCGAAAACTGCGATCTGAGTACCCGGATGTGCGGCGGCTTCGGGGATATTAAAATTCAAACGTTTATTTCAAACTCAGGATTCATATTAAATGCAGAACTAAAACGAGTAGAAAATAAATAAATAAATGCTTAAGTCTCATCTGATCTCGGAAGATGATTCTAAAACTATCTACAGAGCAGCAGACACTCGTTGCTCTTTTAAAAACAAAAACATACAATGCGATATGGATATCGCAACATGGCGGAATGTAAAGCCTTTGGATGTCTGAATAATAAGTGAAAAAAACAAAGAAACACTTTTTTTGTGTACCCAAACCCAGCTCACCTTGTCAGAAGATCGGAGCGGAAACAGGGCACAGACGAATAATTTCAGACGAAATTGCGTTGTGTGTGAGGACCACTTTGTCACTTTAACCCTCATAAGACCTTTCTGGCTCAAACCTGTAGCCATGTTGGACAAATTCTTCCTCAGAGTCCGACAATTCAGCCATAATAGAATAAAAACACTCACAACAGCACCCTAGTCTCTCATACAGGCAGAGCATTGACTGTTGAGTATCAACGAAGTGATGTCACATCCGTATGTGTCATGGCTGCGCCCACAGTTTTCATTGGCTGCCCATGGCCAAGGTCCTATTTGAATATATGTCTGGTGGTATATGGCTGGCAAAAATTATTTACCAAAATAAGAAATACTTTTTCATAATGTTTTCAAGTCAAATGCGTCTTCACGACCACCACAGGTACGCTTTAAGGTGAAGCTTGCTAAGATCTGTAGCCAGACAGGAATGAACTGGTTGGATGCTTTGCCTATTGCCCTATTGACAGTTAGAAGTTCTGTTAACAGCTTAACAGGTTTTACTCCTTATGAACTTTTAACAGGTCGTCAGTTCCCGGGACCGGGAGCACAATTGCAGTTGTGTGAGGAAGAAGAGCCCAAGATGGGCTATAAACCATTCTATGACCAGCTAAGAGCTCTTTTGTCAGCTTTCTCACAACAGGTACAGGAAAAGAAGAAACCAGGAAGTGATTTAAAACCCACAGAACCAATCACAACAGAGTGGGTTCTCCTGAAGTGTATAAAGAGGAAGTGGTCAAAACCAAGGTGGACAGGACCATTCAAAGTAGTGGAAAGAACTTCACACGCTGTGAGGTTAAAAGGTAAAGGCGACACATGGTATCACTGGAGTATGTGTGCAGCTGCTGAAGAGCCTGGACGTACATTGAGTGACATCAAACAAGGACTAAAAGGACAGTAACCAGTGACTTTTTATATAATAAGAGTGTTTTGTAGGCATTAATTGCTTAAAGGTTTTTATTTGTTTGCTAAGAAGTATCAATCATCACATAATCAGTAATTAGTGAACTGTGTAATTGCATAACTGTGTGACTGTATGGTGAATGGCCTCTGGCATTAATAATCCCCTGGATGGATGACTGGAGAGAATGCTTGGAAAATGGAAAAATGTGATTGTTTCTATAATTATATCCATTGTAAGTGTTATTGCTATTTTTGCTTTTTGTGGATGCTGTTGTGCATCTTCTATCAGATCTTTTTGCATTAGGGTCATCACTACAGCAGTGGAAGGCAAACAACCTCCTCCATATCAAATGCCACTATTAAAACCTGATGGATCAGTTGCACTTGACATGGAATCAGACAAAGATGATGATGATGAGGATTATGACGTGGCTTTGAAGGCTTAAAGGGTTTGAGTTATTGGTCTCATTTGGATGAGACCAAAAGGGGGAAATTGATGGGATAAAGTGATCAAAATAACCATATAACAGTTATCTGTGTGATTTAATATGTGTGTGATCAATATAACCACATAGTAGTTAGTTGTGTGCTTTAAAATATGTGTGTTCAATATAATCATATAACCGTTATTTGTGTGACTCAAAATGTTTGTATTCTGCTTATATCTAGGTAAAATGACCAATATACGATAATGGAATATATATTGCCAAGTGTGTGGTTCACTCTGCAAAATAGTGGACCTTTGTCTCACAACAGAGGATAACAAACGCCTGGGATTTATGGGAAGGAGCCACAGTTGCGATAAGGAATGGCCGAGCCTGGCCTACGCGGACCTGGGAGGTGAAGTGACCTTCAGTGGATACATTCGGTGCCAGGAACGAACCCTCCCGTGGACCATACACCTGGACCTCATCTTGATAATGCATGCTTTCTTCTTTGTTCATTTATGTATAAATATTCCGGGTCAGGGCTAGGATAGCCAGTCAGACTTCATGAACTGACACGATCTGTTGTTGTCAGGACGAGAATGTTTGACCCGGCGCTGTAACCTATTATATTCAACTTGCTTACTTAATAAATACATGTTCCAAGTAAACTCAATCTCTTCCTTGAAAAACAAATCTGGGTAAACCATCTACACACATAGACAAGCTTTGAAGAGTAGACTCAGATGGTTTTCTGCTTAAGTTTTTCAACCTAACAGCAGGCCGCCTCCTGCATCACCCTGCTGACCCTGGTGGCTTTACAGCACTGGCCGACCGCCTGAGGGCCTGGGGTTTGCAACCAGATGATCCGTGCATTCTGGCAGGCCACCAGACTCTGTCCGCCGTACTGCCTGCTGGGCCTGGGACTCGGCGGCCTCCCGAGCCTCCACGTTTTTGGACTTAGGGGGGCGAATTGTGGACCCTTGGTGGGGTGTTGTGTTCCCACCTTCCTGTTCCCCCTACCTCCCACCCAGGTTCGTGTTATTTGTTCCTGTTGGGGAGGGGGTGAGTCTGGGATGTCACCTTGGGTGTCTGGGAATCCACCCCTTAAAGGGGGGGATCTGTCAGGAGCCGAGCCAGCTTGGTTTCCCCTGGCTCGGTCCTGATCTCTCTGTGGGTCTCGGAGCTGTTGGGTATGCATGTACAGCAGGTATTTCCTGTGTGTTACCATATTCATAGCCACTGCTCTGGGTCCGGCAGCTGTGTGTACTGCTGACTATCCGCTGGCCTGACCACGCCCCCCTCACTGATCGCCATCAGCTGTTCCCCGCCCTGTTGATCATCTTTCCCGGTCCTTGCCCAGGTGCCTCCAATCTACCATCCCCAGTAATGCGTGTACTTAAGGAGCCTTTTTCCAGTCACGCATTGCTGGGTCATTGCACTTCATATGGTCATTGGTCATCGTATGAAGTCATGTCAATGAAGGACGGTGTTTCACTTTATGCCTTATTTGGACTACTCGGACAGCTCCAGTCCCGTGAGTATAATCTGTGCGTGTGTTCCCCGGTAATCCTCACCTTTGACTGTTGAGCGTCCTGGAGGACTCCTTAAGCCTGTGTGAAATATATGCTTTGGAACTGTTTGCCAGTTGTTGTGGTTAATAAATGTGTGTGCGGTGTTAACCCAGTGTGTAAATCCTCATTCTTTCACCCCTCCTCCGTGAGCTGTGGAAAAGCGCACGGGGAGTTTATGACAGCAATGAACACCAAAACTCAAAAAATATACAGTATTTATCCATTGATCTATAACAAATCTTTCAGTCATTCATTGATCAAAAGCTTCAACCATAACCTGCTTCCCAGCAAATACCCTGTGCTTTTTCATCCATGTTGCAGATTAATTTGTTTAGTTGTATATTTGTCATAAATCACCCTTTTCCAGGGCAGACTGAAGACTCCAAACACAAGCTGTGAATTTTGCACATTTAATAATAAGAAACACAAATATAACAAACACAAAAACTTACAAGAACAAGCGGGATAATAAGGACGCTGATGAACGGGAAACAACCTTTAACACAGAGAGACGGGGACTTTGTCTAAATAATAATAATGATAATTAATAATAATAATAATTAATCTTTATTTCAGACACACAAGCGGGTCCATATAAAATAAGGAGGGGTAAGGGGTATCAAGGAAACGATAAACAACACAGCAGCAATAAAAACCTCATAACAGTCTTTAAAGAGTTCTTGTAGAGGCTGTTGTGCCAGTGACTTCTGAGAGCAGAGGTGTATCTGAGACTGCTCTGCCTAGGGCTTATCAGGGTCTGTATGATGCTGTTTTCCGAGTCATCCAGGTGACACATAAAATTGTACATAAGTTTCCTCAGTAGTGCCTTACATATAGGAATACCGCATGTCACAAACGGCTGGCTGGCGCTATGCCATCTGGGCACCTGAAGCAGCAGCCTCAGTGCATTGTTGTAGGCCACAGTCAGCCTTCTCATACTGTCAGTCCTGTAGCTGCTCCACAGTTGTGCAGTGGACAGAGGAGTACAATAAGCTCTGAACACAGAAGATTTAACATTTACAGAGCACATACTAAACTTTCTCAGTAACATATTGGCTTGGGCATACAATTTATGGCACTGCCTGTAGATATCTCTGTCATCTCTGAAATCATCAGTGATGATGTGACCCAAATATTTTATTTCTTTGCATGTCGCAAGTGGAGTATCACACAATTTAAAGGTAGGAAAGACTAGATCCCTGTCCTCTTTGTAGCTCACAATCATGACATTACTCTTCCTAGCATTTAATTTGATGTTGTGATCATTGCCATATTGTGAGCAAACTCTTAATAGTTGTTGCAACCCAGGACTATAAGGACTCATTATTACTAGGTCATCTGCGTACATGAGATGATTGATGACAGAGCCACCCACAACACAGCCTGTTACATCCGTTCAAATGTCTCGACAGATCATCCATATATACAGTGGGGCAAAAAAGTATTTAGTCAGCCACTAATTGTGCAAGTTCTCCCACTTAAAAGATGAGAGAGGTCTCCAATTTTCATCATAGGTATACCTCAACTATGAGAGACAAAATGAGAAAAATAAATCCAGAAAATCACATTGTCTGATTTTTAAAGAATTTATTTGCAAATTATGATGGAAAATAAGTATTTGGTCAATAACAAAAGTTCATCTCAATACTTTGTTATATACCCTTTGTTGGCAATGACAGAGGTCAAATGTTGATGTTTTGGGGCTGTCGCTAGGCAATACGGACTTTCAACTCCCTCCAAAGATTTTCTATGGGGTTGAGATCTGGAGACTGGCTAGGCCACTCCAGGACCTTGAAATGCTTCTTACGAAACCACTCCTTCGTTGCCCGGGCGGTGTGTTTGGGATCATTGTCATGCTGAAAGACCCAGCCATGTTTCATCTTCAATGCCCTTGCTGATGGAAGGAGGTTTTCACTCAAAATCTCACGATACATGGCCCCATTCATTCTTTAATTTACACGGATCAGTCGTCCTGGTCCCTTTGCAGAAAAACAGCTCCAAAGCGTGATGTTTCCACCCCATGCTTCACAGTAGGTATGGTGTTCTTTGGATGCAACTCAGCATTCTTTCTTCTCCAAACACGACAAGTTGAGTTTTTACCAAAAAGTTCTATTTTGGTTTCATCTGACCATATGACATTCTCCCAGTCCTCTTCTGGATCATCCAAATGCTCTCTAGCAAACTTCAGACGGGCCTGGAAATGTACTGGCTTAAGCAGGGGGACACGTCTGGCACTGCAGGATTTAAGTCCCTGGCAGCATAGTGTGTTACTGATGGTAGCCTTTGTTGCTTTGGTCCCAGCTCTCTGCAGGTCATTCACTAGGTCCCCCTGTGTGGTTCTGAGATTTTTGCTCACCGTTCTTGTGATCATTTTGACCCCAAGGAGTGAGATCTTGCGTGGAGCCCCAGATCGAGGGAGATTATCAGTGGTCTTGTATGTCTTCCATTTTCTAATAATTGCTCCCACAGTTGATTTCTTCACACCAAGCTGCTTACCTATTGCAGATTCAGTCTTCCCAGCCTGGTGCAGGTCTACAATTTTGTTTCTGGTGTCCTTTGACAGCTCTTTGGTCTTGGCCATAGTGGAGTTTGGAGTCTGACTGTTTGAGGTTGTGGACAGGTGTCTTTTATACTGTCTAAAGTGGCCCTAGGTGTGAATGTGTGTGTGAATGGTTAAGGGATAGCGCCGTACCGTGGCTGCTTCATCCATCCAGGTGGATGCCCTCAATTTCCCCTCTGGGGATCAATAAAGTACACAAAAATAAAAAATAAAAATAAAAAAATAACGAGTTCAAACAGGTGCCATTAATACAGGTAACGAGTGGAGGACAGAGGAGCCTCTTAAAGAAGTTGTTACAGGTCTGTGAGAGCCAGAAATCTTGCTTGTTTGTAGGTGACCAAATACTTATTTTCCACCATAATTTGCAAATAAATTCTTTAAAAATCAGACAATGTGATTTTCTGGATTTTTTTTTTCTCATTTTGTCTCTCATAGTTGAGGTATACCTATGATGAAAATTGGAGACCTCTCTCATCTTTTAAGTGGGAGAACTTGCACAATTGGTGGCTGACTAAATACTTTTTTGCCCCACTGTACATTAAACAGAATAGGGGACAAAATTCCACCTTGGCATACACTGTTCCTCACATGAAAGGTTGTCGATAGAATGTTCCCTCATTTTACACACATGGTCTGATTGGCATACCAGAAAACCAAAATTCTAATTAAATACTTGGGAACACCTCTCAGGAGTAATTTCATAAGTATTTTTTTATGGTTAATTCTATCGAATGCTTTGGATGCATCAATAAAACACAAGAAGAGAGAGGAATTAAGGCTTCTACTGTATACTTTGTCACTAATTCTTTTAGAGCAAATATACACGTATCAGTGCCATGCTTTCTTTTAAAACCAAATTGATTGTCAGCAGTAAAAACAAATATCTCCAACAGTGTGAGCAAAATTCTTTCCAACACTTAGTGATGGCCAATCAAGGCTTTCTGGAGGACTTGAGGCCTTTCATCAAAATGGTTCACATAGACAAGGCCTCATGTGGGACTTCATTTTCTCTACCATGCAATCTAGTGGACAAAATGTATACAACATGCTGATTTTTTACAAGGGTATTGTTGGTTTAATGTGTATTTTTTCAATTTCAATAAATGTGCTGTCTTTTAAGAAATATCAATGATCATAAGGCAAAAAATAATAAAACTGAGGTGACTACAGTGAATGTGCTTGCTCTACTTATCTATTTTTTTTTTAAGAAATAATAACTTTTCAACAGTCATACCGTAGGGACACTAGGCACAGCAGGTAGACATTCCTCTCATACCCAGAAGCAGGAAGAGGGGCAGAACAATGGACTGAAGGAGGTAGCCCCCCCAAGGAATAACTTGACAGACAGTGAGGGCAGGGGGGGAGAATGTATGGTCAGGAAGGTAGCAAGTGTTATGTTAATGTGTCACACATTCTCTTTGTACAGGAATGTAGTATGTGTTATGTTAATGTGTCACACACAAGCATAATGCACTAGCCCACTAGCCCAGCTCTTTGTGCATACCACTGGGGCTATTTAAGCAGAATGCAGAGAGAGTTGAAGAGACTCTCCTACCAGACACTCAGCCCCAGCTGACAACGCTGGGGTCCACCGGCTGTATTTATGTTAGAGGGTCAATAAAGAATCTGTGTCGACCTACGCTCGCGCCTCGCCTCCACATCCTTTCCCTGCACCCTCTACAATATTGTCTTTCTCATTACATTCATCTCTGTCCTTATTGTCATGCAGGGCACAATAGTGCCTCAGCATTATGATGTCCGCCAAGGTCTCCGCCTTTGACCGCCACCTAATCCACATAGAACCGGACCCCCATGATCCCTCCTGCAGGTGGTGAGCCCACTGGAGGGCGGACCCATGTAACTCCTTCGGGCTGAGCCCAGCCGGGTCCCATGGGTGGAAACCCGGCCACCAGACACTAGCCATCGAGCCCCTCCCCCAGGCCTGGCTCCAGGGTGGGGCCCCAGTAACCCCATACCGGGTGGGGTACACTGAATCCTTGATCTACAATTTATCATGAGAGTCTGTTGGATCGTTCTTAGTCTGGCCTTTCACCCAGGACCAGTTTGTCTTGGGCGACTCTATCAGAGGCAAATTGCCCCGGACAACATAGCTCCTGGGATCGCTGGGGCACGCAAACTCCCCCACCACGATAAGGTGACGATCCATGAGGGGGTGCTCCTCTTGGAGACTCCATTGTCCTACTGGGGGACTTCAAAGCACACGTGGGCAATGACAGTGAAACCTGGAGGGGGATGATTGGGAGGAACGGCCTGCCCAATCTGAACCCGAGTGGTGTTCAGTTATTGGACTTCTGTGCGAACCACAGTTTGTCCATAACGAACACCATGTTCAAGCATAAGGATGTTCATATGTGCCCCTGGCACCAGGACACTCTAGTTCACAGGTCGATGATCGATTTTGTTATTGTGTCATCAGACCTGCGACCGTATGTCTTGGACACTCGGGTAAAGAGAGGCGCAGAGCTGTCAACTGATCACCACCTGGTGGTGAGTTGGCTCCGATGGCAGGGGAGGAAGCCATTCACACCCGGTAGACCCAAACTTATAGTGAAGGTGTGCTGGGAACGTCTGGCTGAGGCCCCTGTCTGGGAGGTCTTCAACTCCCACCTCCGGAAGAACTTCAACCATATTCTGAGGGAGTCTGGAGACATGGAGTCTGAATGGGCCATGTTCTCCACCTCTGTTGTTGAAGCGGCAGCCAAGAGCTGCGGCCACAAGGTGGTCGGTGCATCTCGTGGTGGCAACCCCCGAACCAAGTGGTGGACACCAGTGGTGAGGGGGTCCATTAAGTTGAAGAAGGAGTCCTCTCAAGCTTGGTTGGCTTGTGGGACTCCTGAAGCAGCTGAGGTGTACCGGCAGGCCAAGCGGAGTGCAGCTCGGGTGGTTGCTGAAGCAAAAACACGGGTATGGGAGGAGTTTGGTGAGGCCATGGAACAAGACTTTCGGTCGGCCTCTAAGAGATTCTGGCAAACTGTCCGGTGGCTCAGGAGGGGAAAGCAGCTCCCTGTCCACACTGTGTATGGCGCGGATGGGGCGCTGTTGACTTCAACTGGGGATATCGTTGGGCGGTGGAAGGAATACTTCCAGGATCTCCTCAATCCCACTGATACGCCTTCCACAGAGGAAGCAGGGTTTGTGGACGAGGGGGATGACTCACCTATCACAGGGGCTGAGGTCACCAAGGTGGTTAAAAATCTCCTTGGTGGCCGGGCCCTGGGGGTGGATGAGATTCGCCCTGAGTACCTCAAGGCCCTGGATGCTGTAGGGCTGTCATGGTTGACACGCCTCTGCAACATCGCATGGAGGTTGGGGGCAGTGCCTTTGGCATGGCAAACCGGGGTGGTGGTTCCTCTCTTCAAAAAAGGGGACCGGAGGGTGTGCTCCAACTTTAGAGGGATCACACTCCTCAGCCTCCCTGGGAAGGTCTATGCCAAGGTACTGGAGAGGAGAGTCCGGCCGTTGGTCGAACCTCAGATTCAGGAGTAGCAATGTGGTTTTCGTCCTGGCCATGGCACATTGGACCTGCTCTTTACCCTCTCGAGAATTCTCAAGGGTTCGTGGGAGTTTGCCAAACCAGTTTACATGTGTTTTGTGGACTTGGAGAAGGCATTTGACCGTGTCCCTCGTGGTTTTCTGTGGGGGGTGCTTCGGGAGTATGGGGTTTCGGGCTTGTTGTTACGAGCTATTCGGTCTCTGTATGACCGTTGTGAGAGTTTGGTTTGTATTGCCAACACTCGGTCGGACTCATTCCCAGTGAGAGTTGGACTCTGCCAGGGCTGCCCTTTGTCACCGATCCTGTTCATAATTTTTATGGACAGGATTTGTAGGCGCAGCCAGGAAATGGAGGGTGTCATGCTTGGTGACCACAGGATCTCATCTCTGTTGTTTACAGATGATGTTGTCCTGTTGGCTTCATCCAGCAATGACCTACAGCTCTTGCTGGGATGGTTTACCGCTGAGTGTGAAGCGGCTGGGATGAGAATCAGCACCTCCAAGTCCAAGTCCATGGTCCTCAGCCCGAAAAAGGTGGATTGTCCTCTCTGGGTTGGGGACAGGCTCCTGCCCCAAGTGGAGGAGTTTAAGAATCTTGGGGTTTTATTCATGAATGAGGGGAAAATGGACCGAGAGATTGACAGACGGATCGGAGCAGCATCTGCAGTGATGCGGACGTTGTACCAGTCTGTTGTGGTGAAGAGGGAGCTTAGTTCTAAGGCAAAGCTGTCGATTTACCAGTCAATCTACGTTCCTACTCTCACCCATGGTCACGAGCTTTGGGTAATGACCGAAAGAACAAGATCGCGGATACAAGCGGCTGAAATGAGCTTTCTCTGTAGGATTGCTGGGCTCACTCTCAGAGATAGGGTGAGGAGCTCAGTCATCCAGCAGAGGCTCAGAGTAGACCCGCTGCTTCTCCACATTGAAAGGAGTCAGTTGAGGTGGTATGGGCATCTGATTAGGACGCCTCCCACTTAAGGTGTTTTGGGCATGTCCCACTGGGAGGAGATCCCCAGGGCAGACCCAGGACTCGGTGGAGAGACTATGTCTCCCAGCTGGTCTGGGAACCCCTTGGTATCCTCTCTGAAGAGCTGGAGCAGGTGGCTGGGGAGAGGGAAGTCTGGGCTTCTCTGCTTGAACTGCTGCCTCCGTGACCCGGACCTCCGGAAAAGTGGTAGAAGATGGATGGATGGATGGATGGTGCATTATGATGTGTTATTGTTGTATCCAAGCTCTTTGAAACACAACAGACAGTTCACTGTGCAAATAAAAATAAATTATTAGAATAACCCAGCTAGGACTTGAATCCCAGCTTCCAAATTGCAGGGCAGATATTTTACCTCTAAGCTATTACTTAATCATGAATAGTTGAGGCTTTCTTGAATACTTGAGCCTTTCATCAAAATGGTTTACATAGCCAAGGCCTCATGTGGAACTTCATTTACTCTCCTTGGCCATGTAGTCGACAAAGTATACAGCATGCAGATTTTTACAATGTGCATTTTTCAGTTACAATAAATGTGCTGTCTTTTAAGAAATATCAATGATCATAAGGGAAAAAAGAAATAATAAAACTGGGGTGACTCCAGTGAATGTGTCTGTGTTACTTCGTGTGCTTGTACTAATCCATGTTTATTAAGAAATAATAAATTTTCAACAGTCTTATACTGTCCCAGTATATTCAACTTTGGCCTTATTCTCATGCAGGGCACAATGGCAGTAGTGCCTCAGCATAATGAGGCGTAATAATGATCCAAGCTCTTTAAAACACAAGAGACACTTCACCTTGTAAATAAAAACGAAATTAAAAGAACGTCACAGCTGGGATTTGAACCTAGGTCTCCTACTTGCAAAACAGATATATTACCACTAAACCATCACCTTAATAACCAATGTGCCTGTCAAGGCATACCTCATGCCTTCCTTATTGGGGGGGGGGGGGCTTTCACACCTGTACTTAGTACTTAAAAACTGTATTTATCGGCAGATGAAAGAAAACTGAAGCAAAAAAACCCAAACAAAAACCAAACAAACAACAACAATTGCAACATGAACTATTTCAAACATATTTAGTCAAATGTACACTTATATGGACACAATCCTGAGCCATAACTTTTTGGTAATGTGAAAATAATAAGCCAAGTAGCACAAAAAAATAAAAAAAATAAAAAATTTAAAATAAAAAAAAAGATAATATTAATAATAAATAAATAAAAATAAATAAATAAAAAACAATATTTTTCAAATTTACATTAGCACAAGGTAGATTGCTTAATTTGAAAGTACACAATAAGAATAATTCTGAATATAGTTCTTAATTGTCAGCTAGATATATACACTTTGAATTAAAGAGTTTTTAATTGTCAGCTTTGTTACACTAATGCACTTGGATGAACTTGAAACAAGAAAATGTTCCCATTCCGATGCTGGAATGGGCATGTCCAGCAGCCTGGTCTGGGACATCTCCCCATCGAAAATTCTTGCAAGGATGACGAGACGCTTTTCGGTGTTCTTGTCGTTGCTCTTATCGACCATGATTGAGAAAGGCCCCTTCCTGCATGCTTCTATGACTTGTTCTGTGTAGGCAGGCGCCAGGCTCTCTTTGATGATCATGGTGGTTTTGGTTCTTTTGCAAGCAAAGTCTTGAGCGCTCTTGCTGTCAGGAAATAATGTTGACACCAAATCACTGAAGTGATCTGCCACCGATGGGGGCAGATTGTGCTCTGCCACAAAATGACAAAACATCACTTCTGCTAGTAATGCATTGGATTTGGAAGGCGTCGGTTCTCTCACTGGCTGAAAATGTTCATCCATCCATCGATACGTTTTCGACTTGGCTACACAGTTTTTGTGGCCCTGTGTAGCGAAGTGCGACTTCAGGTCGAAAATCCCCAATGCAGTCACTTTTATGCTCTTCCTACATGGAACACAGAAGGAGTGTGTAGGGCCCTCTGGAGAAGCCTTTATCCATTCAGCGTATTTTCCCATCTCGAAGCTCGGACTCTCCCATTCTTTTCAGTGACGTCCAGTCCCTCGATTTCCCTTTTCTTCAAGCTTTGTTTTCTTCACCGGCAACGCGCTGCATGAAGCCATTTTGAAAATCACAAAAAGACTGCTTAGGTGCGCTCAATTTCGCCAGGCATCGAATTACTGTTCAGTTGATTTTAGGTTCTCTCATTAATTTTTTTTTTTGCTGTATATTTTTCTTTTTGGCGTACAGAAATGGCAATACGCCCGTATTTGCTAAAATTGCATTTTCCCCGTATTAAAATATGGCGAAACCGTATCACTTGACGGGTATGAGCCACTCTTTCTCAAAAATACATCAATGGGAGAAATGCGCTCAAACTGTTCCCAAGAACCTAAAAGGGATTTGTTTTATTGGAGGTTAATAAGAGTAAATTAATTCTGTTCCACCAATTGGGTAACCTCCATACCTTCACACATCCACCGGTTCAATAAAGACAGACACAAAACGAGAGATCAGATGTTTGGTTGCAAGAGAAGTAGGTCATAGAAGGTGTGGCTCTTAGGTTTGTTTATGAATTCTGAGACATGCTCACGTATAAAATGACATAGTTGAAGATAACGATAAAAATGCGACCGGGGGAGGCAGTATTTATCTTGCAGCTGAATAAACAATGCAAATTTATTGTCTATATAAAAGTCTCCAACACAGTGTAGTCCTCTCTCTCCAGTCCACGAACACTTTATCCATCAGTGCTGGTTTAAACAGGTGATTATATTGTAACATCGGGACTTTTTCCCAGCATGCCTTGCCAGTAGATGACGGTTATTTTTGTGTATGTTTAGTGTAACACCCACTTGTGTCACCTCTTTGTAGCACTTAAGGTGTGTAATATTACTTTAGGTGCAGTCTTGTACCCTTTTGTAGTACTGGGTATGGCAGTGTAGTTATCTTTAACCTTACTACATGGATGGAAGGGACAATTGGGCCAGGTCAGGTAGACCCTAGGTTCGTAGGAGCCTGGAGGGTGTAACAACAGATGACACAACACCGATATATAGGAACTTGCAACTATGTATATTATTTTTACAAATGTGTATTATTTACAAAAAAACAGCACTTGTCACTATAATAGAAAGTAAAAAAAAAAAAAAAAAACTACCCTGTGGTCTATATTAATCATATATCCCATAACCTACATATGTATAAGCATGTGAGAATGTCTGGTGATTACATATGTAAAGCGACTTCACACCTCAGAACAGGACAAAAGGTCTCAACCGCCAGTGAAGATCAAAGAGCATCCGAGGCGCTGCGGTGGAGATCAGTTAGGTTGCCCTGACCTCCCAGGGCCAGGTGGAGGGGTACGAAGACAAAGGAGGGGGATTAAGATAATGAGGGATGTCAGCTTTGATATGCATGTCTTTTGTTATGTGTGAGTATAAGTACGTAGAGCCGAATGTGTTCGCTCTCTTACTTCTTCTGCTGCTGCACTAGATGAGACTTGTTAGAGGAGCGAAGCTGATAATAAACTTTGGTTTATAAGTCACATCGCCTCGTTATTCCAAGCTCTTCTACATACCCCAAAATATATGTACAAGATGTTCAGTCCTTTTGTATCTGTCCCAGGTGACCAATTGGATCACCTTTACCAGTCAATCGGGTTTGGGCTTTGGCTCGCCATCCAGATCTGGAGAATCCACGTTCTGGTCAAACCAGTCCAAAGAAAAAACCTGATCAAGCTAAGTGACACGTGCGTCATGGGGTTCCCGCATTCAACGTGCGTTTACAGCCTTTGGATCCAAATCAATCTCAAGTTTTATCAGAGACAAAGACTGCTATTAGCACGTTAGCGTCGCCATATCATCAAGAACCGTCTCTCTCTCTTGGTCGGAGTCTTTCAGCGTCTGGCGTGACTGAGCCAAAAAATGCAAGTCATACCCAGACCCGGAGAGAGACCACTTAACTCATTGGCTGGCGCTGCCAAACAACGGCACAGCCATTGGTTGCTCAAAATACTAAATAAAAACATTTGGAACTTTATCAAAACTCCCCAGAAAATGTTCCCTACTGTTTTATGAATATATATTTATTTAAATATTCATCTTTAAATTATTTACTCCCATTGTGAAATGGGTGTTTTTCTTTTTAAAAGCGGTATCAATATTCATATTTTTATTCGCGTTTTTAACACTGGGTTACACTATCCCCCCTTAGAATCATGCAAGTCCCTTTGCATGGGATTAGCTAGATAGTAATGACAGAATGACCAGTGTTCATGGGAATAATCTTATATCTGCTCTGTTAAAGCTCTGGTAAAAGCCAGGTTTGAATAATAGGATCTGTCTCTGTTAAGGCTCTGGTAAAAGCCAGGTTTAGTCCTTGAAACGGGGACTGGGCAACAGTTATGAGAGGATTTCCCAACTGACTATACTGTAGTCTTTCTGGCTGGGAGGTTGTCCTCTTGGAGCGTCTCACAGTCTTTGGGATTTCTTTTTAAGATTCTTTTTCTTCCACAGGTTCATCACAGGTACTTTTATCAGATAAGTTGGTTTCACTTTCAGTTCCATTCTCATTGTTTGATGGTTCCACATTTGTTTCAGTTTCCTCCAGGTTTCCATCATTCAGTAAGTTGTCACATCCAGGTGAATTGTCATTTCCAGGCAAGTTGTCACATCCAGGTGAAGTGACATTTTCTATTTGGTTGTCATTCTCAGGTAAGTGAGTTTCAGCAGGAATGTCTCCTTTAAAGAATGTCTTTGGATGGGGAATTTCATAAACTCAAGTGAGCTTTATGGGCGTTTGGATTGGTTCTTCTCTGTACCAATAGACATCTTCATTTTCCGGTTCTGAATTCTCACATTCCTCACTTTGTTCAGGTGATTGTCTTGTCTTAGGTTGGCGGACATGTTTTGGTTGGACAGGTTCTTCTTCAACAGGGGCAAGAAAACCACAGGGAAGCAAGAGGTCGCGATGAACGGTGCGAACAGGACCATCTTTTGTCTCAGGTTTTATAGTGTAAACAGGCAAGTCACCTGCTTGGCTCACTACAATGTGAATTTCAGCTTCCCACCTGTCTGCTAGTTTGTGCTTTCCTCTGCGGCGGACTGCATGTACCAAAACTCTGTCGCCTGGTTCTAGTTTTGAGGGTTTCACTCAAATATCAAATCTTCTTTTGTTTCTTTCAGCCATCTTGTTAGCATTTTCTGTTGCTAGTTTGTAGCTTTCTTGTAGAGTTGTCTTCAGTTTTCAATGTACTGGGAATGTGACTTGAAACTTTTGTTGTGAAACGGGAGCCCAAATGCAAGATCAATTGGCAATCTCGGCTGACGACCAAACATTAACTCATACGGGGCAAAACCAGTAGTGTCATTTTTTGTACAATTGTACGCATGTACAAGTGGTTTTACATAGTTGTGCCACTGAGATTTGTTCCTTTCCTCCAGAGTACCCAGCATGCTCAATAACGTTCTATTGAAACGTTCTACCGGGTTACCTCTGGGATGATAGGGTGTCGTCCGGATTTTGCGAATGCCCATGATTTTGCAAAGTTCTTTTATAATATGGGACTCAAAATCGGGACCCTGATCACTATGTAATCGTTCGGGTATCCTGTAGTGGACTATAAAGTTGTCCCAGAGTGCCTTTGCAACGGTCTGAGCTTTCTGATTGCTGGTAGGGATGGTTATAGCGTATTTCGTGAAATGATCAGTTAACACGAGCACATCCTTCGTGTTACTTTGATCGGGCTCAATGGACAGGAAATCCATACAGACAAGCTCGAGCGGTCGGGTGGACTTGATGTTGACAAGTGGAGCAGCTCATTCTGGAGCGGTTTTACATCTTACGCAGCGATTACATGTCTTGATCTTCTTTTCAATATCTGCCACCATGCGAGGCCAATAGAACCTTGTTCTGGCGAGATCCAAAGTACGCTCTGTGCCTAAATGGCCCATGTCACAGTGGAGGCTTTGAAAGACTGAATCACGGAGCTGTTCAGGTAAGACGAGCTGGTAAGTAACACTTCCTCCATCCTGGCGAGTGCAGTAGAGGATGCTATTGCACATTTCAAGTTGACTGAGCTCTCAGAGTAACAAGTTGATGTCAGGAAGCTCAGTTCGTACAGTTGGTGGAACTTTTAGCCCAGTTTCAATTTGTGCAATCACTTCTCTTAAACAGAGGTCAGTTCTTTGTTCGTTTTTGATCTGTTCAGGAGTCATGTGGAGTACAACTGGAAGACCACCCAGTCATTTTCATCGGCACAGCCATCTGGAATGGCGGCTACAGAGAGGGCTAACGAGTGAACCAAAGGGAAGGTGTTGTCTGGAGAGCTACAGACAAGGTGTTTTTCACATATAGCAGACACTACCTCGGAACTTAAACTGCTTTCAGGAAGAGACAAATGAGTTTGAGTGAACTGCTGTATGCGGTCAAGCTCCTTTTGGGACACTGCATCATTAAGTAGCTCTCCATGTGGCCGTCTAGAGAGGCCGTCTGCATCTGAGTTAAGCTTGCCTACTCTGTATTGGAGCTTAAAGTTAAACGTCGACAGAGCAGCTAGCCACCTATAACTCATGGCATCCATCTTAGCAGTAGTCAAAATGTACGTCAGGGGGTTACTATCTGTCACAACAGTAAAATGATTGCCATATAAATAGTCTGCAAACTTCTCCGTTACTGCCCACTTTAGAGCCAAAAATTCTAATTTATGGGCGGGGTAATGGGACTCACTTCTAGACAACCCCCGGCTTGCATAAGCTATGACCCTAGTCTGGCCCTCCTGCTCTTGATAGAGGGCGGCGCCAAGCCCTGTAGTGCTGGCGTCAGTATGGAGTGTATATGGCAACTGAGGGTCAGCAAAACCCAGGACAGGCGCAGTACTGAGCTTTTCAATGATGGTTTTGAATGCAAGATCACAGGAAGAAGTCCATCGCTTGCCAAACGGTGTCTTTGGGTTGTGGTACTGGGCAGGCTTAGCTTTGGGCTTTGGGCTTTTTCGCAAAGGAGGGTAGCCTGCTGTTAAGTCAGCGAGGGGCTTAACGATGCTGGAATAGTTCTTAATGAACCGCCTATAGTACCCTGAAAAGCCTAAGAACGAGCGGAGTTGTTTGAGATCACGGGGCACAGGCCAGGTACTTAGGGCTTTCACTTTTTCAGGGTAGGTCTCAACTCCTTTACTGGACACAATGTGACCGAGGTATCTGACAGAAGTTTGAAAAAATCTGCATTTCTCAGGGGAAAGTTTAAGCCCGTACTCTTTTAGGTGATTAAGAACTTTCATTAAGCGAGCCTCATGTTCTTCGGGCATCTTGGAGAATACAATGATGTCATCGAGGAACACAATCACCTCATGTAGATTCATGTCGCCCATGCATTTCTCCATGAGGCGCTGGAACATGCTGGGGGCGTTTGTAATGCCTTGGGGCATTCTATTGAATTCCCAGAAGCCCATGGGACATACGAACGCCGTCTTTGGTTTGTCCAGCAAATCTACCTCAATTTGGTAGTACCCCGACTTTAAATCGAGGACGGAGAACCACTGCGAACCGGTTAAGGTGGAAAACGTTTCCTCCAAGTTGGGGAGGGCGTAAGCATCTTTTACAGTCTGCATGTTAAGCTTCCTGTAATCAATACAAAGGCAGACATCACCATTTTTCTTTCGCACCATTACAATAGGCAAAGAAAATGGGGAAGTGGACTCTCTTATCACGCCTGCTTGTTGGAATTCTTTGAGATGCTTACGGACCGCTTGCAGTTCATTTGGATGTATGGGACGTGCTCTGTGTTTGAACGGTGTTTCATCTGATAATTTGATTGTGTGTTTCACTTGATCCGTTTTACCAAAGTCAAGATTGTTTTGTGCAAATACTTCAGACATTTGACCGAGTTTTTCTGTTAGGCGCTCTTTCCATTCAGCGCTAAGGGGGGAAGAGTCATAGTTGAACTTCAGAGTGGACTTTGGTTCAGTTTTGGACTTTGTAACTTTCACGGAGTGTTCTTGCGATAGGACTCGTTGATATGCACAAATTTCTCCAATGACACACTTCTGAGGGATTGTCACGTCATGTTCTGATTCATTGGTGAGTATAACTGGAACAAGGTAAGATGCTCTTTCAGGTAAGTCTATGAGACATGGTTTTATTAGGATACCACCAGGTAAGGCTGACATTAACGGGTGTTCTAACAAGACAGATTTTTCATTGTTGCCGGCTGACACAGCTACAGCGCCATCTAGAACAACTGTTTGGCCTGCAGGAACTAACTGTGGCTCTTTGTTGCGCATGGTCACTAAACCAAGGCTAGTGTCTTTGAACTGTCTGTGCCGTAGCTCAAGGATTTTTAACACTGCCTTATAACCAAGTGACTTGGTTGGCTGCAGTTCAGAACATGCATCAGAGTACAGCTCGTAAAGTACATCTAATGTGTTTGTCCCTATTAACACTAAGGACTGATCAGCTGCACGTACATCGGGAACCACTAAGGCAAGTGTTGGCACTTCGGCTTCAATACCGAGAAAGTCTTTTGGGAAAGTGACATGCATTTCAATGTAGCCTAAATAAGGTACACTCTGACCGTTAGCTCCCTCCACTTCTAACAGCTCAAAAAGTGGCTTAATCTCATGGTTGGATAAGTACTGTCTGTAATAGGACTCAGGGACAGTAGTCACCTGGGAGCCTGTATCTAACAAACAGCTCATAGTACAGCCATTCACTTTCACTTGTGCTGTACTTTTTGTACCAATTAGACCATTAGGAAAGTTAAAGGGGTCTGTTTTGTAGTGTGACTTCAGTTTAGCACGTGCCTTGAATGGAGCTTTTGGTTTGGGACGGGTCATCTCTGAACTAACCTCTGTTTGTCCCGCAACAGTGGTAGACATCAGTTTTAAAGAAGACTGGGGGTTCTGACTGTCCCAAATCTGTCTTTTTACTCTTAGTTCTTTGAGTTTTGCAGCTACAAGTGCAGGGTTTGGCTCTGACTCACAAGTGGCTACAATATGCCCATCTTTGCCACAGCGGAAGCAATACCATGGGTTGGGCCTAGTACTGGGACGGCTGGGCGAAGGGAAGTTTTCAGGTTTGGCATGGTCAGGTTTTTTGTTTTCAGACTTCTTAGTTGGGTCTTTCTTCGGTGGTGCTTGTTCCTTTTGTTTCACGACAGCAGCTAATTGGCTTTTTAGATCAGCGACTTGCTTTTTCAGTTCTTTCAGACTGTCAGACTCTACTTCATTATTTGTACTTGTTTCGGTGACTGTTTGTTCGTAGTAGGCTGCTTTTGGTTTTGTGGCGCCCAAGTGTCTTTTCATGCGTGTGTTTTTAACTTCTTGTCTGTTTTCAGCAGTGCGAAGGTGAAGCAATAATTCTGCATACGCAGGTTCGTGTTTATCTTTTAGTTCGAGCTGTAGCTCTTTTAGCAGATTATTATCCCAACAGCCTCTGTTAAACTGCTTGAGAAGCTGTTTGTTCACTTCTTGTGGCTCTAAACCGCCTCTACGCATTGTGAGATTGAGCGCAACCTGCAAACGATGCAGATATGCAGAGGGTTTTTCTCCATAATCTTGGAAAGTGTTCATGAATCGCACAAGCAGTTCCTCACCATCTTCAACAGTCCCGAAAGCTGAGTCCAACAGCTTAAGATAGTCAGCAGAGGCACTTCCGGGAAGATGGCGGAGAGACATAACGCTTAAACAGAGAGCTCTCCCTAGTCGGATTAAAAATCTTTGTTAAATGGCCAACTCGACATAAATGGATCAATAAACCAAGGGATGAAAACACGAAGAAGCCGGGCACACGGACAAAAGCAGGGTAAAACTAAAGAATCCCTCTTCAACAACGCAGGAGAAATTGCTGAACACGAGGCCCAAAAAAACGAGGTGACTACAGCAGAGAAAATGGAGGACGCTAAACTCGATATTATGAACACTGGCTTCGCCAATATAAGTAAAGACTTAAAAGACTTCAAGCGACAACTCCAACAGGATTTAATGGCTCTTAAGGAAGAACTGAAAAAAGAGATGAAGGAGGAAATTATGGGTCTCCGAAAAGAAATGGAACGCAAGCTAGCTGAAACCATGGAGGAACTGCGCACTCAACGGGCGTGTATGGCAGAAGCACAGGCTTGAATATCAGATTTGGAAGACTGGAAGACCGAGGCAAGCGAGCAGCTGCAGACCCTGACGGCACAAACACAGAGGATGCAGGAAAAAATAACCGACCTGGAGAGCAGGTCCAGGCGGAGCAATATACGCATCTTCGGGATTCCGGAGGGCACTGAAGGCAACTCGATGAATAAATTCATAGATCAATTCTTAAAAAAAGAGCATGAGCTGCCCGATGAAACAGACCTGCAGATCCAACGAGCGCACAGAGCCTTGGCACAGAACCCGAATCCAAACTCTACACCCAGGTCAGTTGTGGTAAACTTTCTAAAATACGACGTAAAGGAAAGAATCCTGACACAAGCGTGGAAAAAAAAGATACGAGTCGGTGACAAACAGATATTCTTTGACCATGACTACCCGACAGAAATTGTGCAGCAGCAAAAGAAATATGCCAACATTAAAAAAATGCTGAAAGAGAAAAAAATTAGATTCCAAACGCCGCTAACGAAGATGAGAATTCAATGGGAGGACGGCGTGAAAACCTACAACACGGCCAGAGAGGCAGCGCGGGACATGACGGAGTGAGGCTTTGTGGTGAGCGTACCGGAGGAAGCGGCTGGAGCAGCGGCGGCACGGAATGCATCGCGACAGCCAGAGTGGAGGCGAGTGAGCGGCAGAGGGCGGGAGACAGACGTGGCGCACCGGGCCCAAGAAAAACTGCAAGGCTTTCAACGGAAAGCCTAGATTATAACAAAGATTAAGAAGGACACAGAAGAAATGAAGGCCAAGAAGACAAGGTAAAAGAAAAACAAACGGCTAGGAGAGGTTTAAGTGATTTTTGTTGGACATTTCTAGACTAATGACTATTACTTGGATAGTAACTACAGGTCTAGGGAGGGCCCCTCACTCGGTGAGGACATTCCCTCCACCCACCAACAGGGACCAGTGGGCAGAAGAAAGGCCCAAAGTACAGAGGTCGAGATTCGTTAATGTGTTTTTGTACAAATATGTGTTAGTTTTGTTGTTAAAGGGGTTAGGAGCACAAGTTAAAAAAATGGAAAAACATGAATATGGTTAAAAATCTTAAGATAATGACATTAAACGTGAATGGTCTGAACTCACCTGTTAAAAGGGAAAGAATAATAAGAAAATTCAAGAAGGAAAAAGCCGAAATTATATTTATGCAAGAGACACATTTGAACAAGACAGAACATGAAAAACTAAAGAGATTTGGCTATAAGAACTCCTACTACAGTTCATTTAAGGGAGGAACTAAAAGGGGGGTTATGATACTAATTTCAAATAAAATACAATTTGAATGTGAACAAGAAATCCAGGATAAAGAAGGCAGATATGTAATAATAAAAGGAAGAATAGATGGTATGCAGATCACATTAGTGAACATCTATGCCCCACCAGAAAGTGACAAGGGTTTTTTTCAACAACTGTTTGATCTCATAGCAACACACAGTGAAGGAGTCCTAATTTGTGGAGGATACTTAAATGCCGTCATAGATCATGAAGTTGACACAACAAGTGTTAAGAAGACAAAAAAACATGTAACAAAGTTCATAAGAACCTCACTGGCAGAAATGGGTATGGTAGACATATGGAGGGACCTGCACCCACTCGAAAAAGACTATACACATTATTCAGCAGTCCATAAAGTACACTCTAGAATAGATTACTTCCTTATGAATGAAGGCGACAGACACAGGGTGAGAAATTGTCGGATCGGAGGAAAAGAAATATCAGATCATAATCCTATATACATGGAAATATATTTAAACAATAGAAAACGACAAACAACATGGAAACTTAATGTAGGACTATTAAATGATGAGAAAATGAAAGAAAGAATAAAGGTAAACATAAATGAGTATATCAAGGAGAATGATAATGGAGAAGTGGACCCAACAATACTATGGGATGCACTTAAAGCCGTGTTAAGAGGTAAATTAATTGTTGAATCAGGAAAAGCAAAAAAAGTCTAAACTGGAATCATATGAACAAAGATGTGAGAGACTGAGGGAATTAGAACGTAAACATCAAAGCACAAATGACCCAAAAATATATCAAGAAATTAAGGAAGAAAAAATAAAGATAAAAGAAATACAAATAGATGAAATTGAAAGGAAAAATAGATATTTAAAACAAAAATATTATGAAACGGGGCCAAAGGCCACAAAACTGCTGGCAAAACGGTTAAGAAAACAACAAACAGTGAATAATGTATATAAGATTAAGGACCCCATCACAAATAAAACCAGAGTTACCCCAGAAAACATCGAAGAAATATTCCATAAATTCTATCAAGAACTATACTCGCAACCTGAAGAGACAAATGTTAAGGATATTAAAAAATTTCTATGCACATTGGACTTGCCATCAATAGGAAACCAACAAAATGAAAAGCTAACAGCAGAAATAACAACACAAGAGATTAAAGATGTGATTCAGTCACTTAAAAATGGTAAATCACCAGGTAGTGATGGATACCCGTTGTGGCGATATAGGTTAATAAGCGGCGAGCTGAGGAGTTTAAAGTGCCTTTATTAAGTCACATCGCCAACACGAGCTCACTCTGGTGCTGTGCAGAGCGGCCCAGAGCGAGCCTTGAGGGCTCTCAGTAGCGTGGAGACAAGTGCAGTCAGTTGAGCAGTTGCAGAGAGAGAATGAGTTACATGATACGTGCAGTATTTATACCGGTTACAGACAAAGCATGAAAGAGCATGTGCATTTGCATATGAGAGAGACATACATATCAAATAGGCAGGTTGCCAGCACCTGCTCCAGCTTGCAGGACAAAGAGGTGACAAGTCACACCTACATATTGATCTGTCTCTATGTCAACAGTGAGGACAGGACGTGTGAACACAAAGCATGAATGGCACATTACATCACACTAGCGCTGTGGAAAATAACCAGGAGTAGCGAGCTGTCTGTCCTTAGTCTGTGGGGGGTGTCCCACACTGCTCCCCCCCAGAGGGCTCGGCTGGGGGCCGAGACCTTGATAGTGCAGCATGGCAGCGAGCAGGGAAGGCTCTGTGCCGGTGAAGGTGGAGGGGCGTGGGGGAAGCCGGGGACGGTGAAATCGTCCAGGCCGCGCAAAAATTGCTTGTTGATCCGCGATGTCGAGGGGCTGTCCCGTTCAGTGTGCGGAGATAACAAGAAGAAAAATTAGTCTCTGGCTCCTCTCGTGGCCATGAAGAAAAGCAGGGGCGGCTGTGGGGGAAAAAACAAAAGCAGAGGGACGTGGCGTGTCTCTTTAGGTGCGGGCGCAGCCCTAAAGTCCTCGGGAATCACAAAACAGCTGAATTCCCTATGTGTGCCGTGGCTGAGACCATTAACAAATCCTTCGAGCATGCTGCATGCGTGCCTCAGGTGAGCGAGCAACCCTGAAGGGCAGCAGCGAAGGAGGAAGGCAGTCTGTGGAGCCGTATGTGTCCCGTGCATAGTGCACCGTGCCCGTGACTCCCCGGTGCGTGTGCCGGGGTCCCGTGCGTGGGTGGGCCGCTGGAGAGGAGAACCAGGGTCAGGGAGCTTGCTGGAGATCATCCCTGTTGTCTGTTGCGTCGTTCGGTCGTGGTGCGTTGGAGCGGTGCGAGGAAGTAGACAATCTCTGTCCTTCGGGCTTGTGGAGATGCGTTGGAGCGGTGCGAGGCAATAGACGATCTTTGTGCCTCGGGCTCGTGGAGATGGGTTGGAGCGGTGCGAGGCAGTAGACGATCTTTGTGCCCCGGGCTCGTGCAGCTGCGTTGGAGCGGTGAGAGGGAGGAGACGATCGTTGTCGCTCGTGCGGCCATGGTGCGTTCAGGTCCACGCGCTGCGCTCTCCGTCGGCCCTGGAGGTTGCTGTCGTGGAGAGAGGACGAGGTGCGTGCGCTCTCTTGTGGAGGAGCTGTGAGAGCGGCCGGTCCAGCGTGGATGTGCAGATCTCAGGCGTGCAGATCTCACTGTGAAGCGTGAAGCGGTCACCAGTGTCGCGGTCCAGACCAGAAAGTTGCTTTGCACAAAGCGTGTGCTTTCAAGCGGGGTCACCAGTGTGGCGATATAGGTTAATAAGCGGCGAGCTGAGGAGTTTAAAGTGCCTTTATTAAGTCACATCGCCAACACGAGCTCACTCTGGTGCTGTGCAGAGCGGCCCAGAGCGAGCCCTGAGGGCTCTCAGTAGCGTGGAGACAAGTGCAGTCAGTTGAGCAGTTGCAGAGAGAGAATGAGTTACATGATACGTGCAGTATTTATACCGGTTACAGACAAAGCATGAAAGAGCATGTGCATTTGCATATGAGAGAGACATACATATCAAATAGGCAGGTTGCCAGCACCTGCTCCAGCTTGCAGGACAAAGAGGTGACAAGTCACACCTACATATTGATCTGTCTCTATGTCAACAGTGAGGACAGGACGTGTGAACACAAAGCATGAATGGCACATTACATCACACTAGCGCTGTGGAAAATAACCAGGAGTAGCGAGCTGTCTGTCCTTAGTCTGTGGGGGGTGTCCCACACTGCTCCCCCCCAGAGGGCTCGGCTGGGGGCCGAGACCTTGATAGTGCAGCATGGCAGCGAGCAGGGAAGGCTCTGTGCCGGTGAAGGTGGAGGGGCGTGGGGGTTGCCGGGGACGGTGAAATCGTCCAGGCCGTGCAAAAATTGCTTGTTGATCCGCGATGTCGAGGGGCTGTCCCGTTCAGTGTGCGGAGATAACAAGAAGAAAAATTAGTCTCTGGCTCCTCTCGTGGCCATGAAGAAAAGCAGGGGCGGCTGTGGGGGAAAAAACAAAAGCAGAGGGACGTGGCGTGTCTCTTTAGGTGCGGGCGCAGCCCTAAAGTCCTCGGGAATCACAAAACAGCTGAATTCCCTATGTGTGCCGTGGCTGAGACCATTAACAAATCCTTCGAGCATGCTGCATGCGTGCCTCAGGTGAGCGAGCAACCCTGAAGGGCAGCAGCGAAGGAGGAAGGCAGTCTGTGGAGCCGTATGTGTCCCGTGCATAGTGCACTGTGCCCGTGACTCCCCGGTGCGTGTGCCGGGGTCCCGTGCGTGGGTGGGCCGCTGGAGAGGAGAACCAGGGTCAGGGAGCTTGCTGGAGATCATCCCTGTTGTCTGTTGCGTCGTTCGGTCGTGGTGCGTTGGAGCGGTGCGAGGAAGTAGACAATCTCTGTCCTTCGGGCTTGTGGAGATGCGTTGGAGCGGTGCGAGGCAATAGACGATCTTTGTGCCTCGGGCTCGTGGAGATGGGTTGGAGCGGTGCGAGGCAGTAGACGATCTTTGTGCCCCGGGCTCGTGCAGCTGCGTTGGAGCGGTGAGAGGGAGGAGACGATCGTTGTCGCTCGTGCGGCCATGGTGCGTTCAGGTCCACGCGCTGCGCTCTCCGTCGGCCCTGGAGGTTGCTGTCGTGGAGAGAGGACGAGGTGCGTGCGCTCTCTTGTGGAGGAGCTGTGAGAGCGGCCGGTCCAGCGTGGATGTGCAGATCTCAGGCGTGCAGATCTCACTGTGAAGCGTGAAGCGGTCACCAGTGTCGCGGTCCAGACCAGAAAGTTGCTTTGCACAAAGCGTGTGCTTTCAAGCGGGGTCACCAGTGTGGCGATATAGGTTAATAAGCGGCGAGCTGAGGAGTTTAAAGTGCCTTTATTAAGTCACATCGCCAACACGTGCTCACTCTGGTGCTGTGCAGAGCGGCCCAGAGCGAGCCCTGAGGGCTCTCAGTAGCGTGGAGACAAGTGCAGTCAGTTGAGCAGTTGCAGAGAGAGAATGAGTTACATGATAAGATAAACATAACAAAAACACAAATACTGACATTCCACTATAACCCTTTAAACCAGATAACTGATAAGATCAAACTAAACTGGAAACAAAAAGAAATAAAATACCTTGGAGTGAACATACCTAAAGATTTAAGCAAAATCTATAAAGCAAACTATGATAGGTTAGAACAAGAAATAAAAGAAGATATTGATAGATGGTCAATCTTAAATATGGATCGGAATTCAAAAATTAAGACAGTCAAAATCAGCATACAACCTAGACTGCTTTACCTCTTCCAGGCTCTACCAACAGAGAGATTCCTGGTGCCCAGTTCTCAAAGTGGGACAGGATGATATCGAGATTTGTTTGGGGAGGCAAAAAGCCAAGAGTGAAATATAAAACTCTCCAATTACCAAAAGAGAAAGGAGGCATGGGTCTACCGAGTCTAAAGGAATATTACTACTCAGCACAAATAAGATATATCATATGTTGGTGCGACGGAGGATATGAGGCAAAATGGAAAGAAATGGAAAAGGAAATTGAGGGACTCCCAGTACAAAGCATAATAGGAGATAAGGATGCATATAAGCAAATCAAACAAATAGACCCAATCACTAAATTTACTTTGGAACTGTGGTATAAAATAGTACATAAATATAATATAAAGGAGGACATAAAACTATTGAAATGGGTAGCATTTGACAGTCAGTTTGAACCGGCAAAGCAAGATAGGGGATACAAAAATCTGGTGAACAAGGGAATCACAGCATGGGGCAATATCGGAAAAAAAGATTTCGGGAGTTTTGTAAACATGAAAAGAAAATTTAAACTAGAAAAATCTGAATTCTTCAGATATCTGCAGATGAGAGATTATTATATGAGGAAGATTAGGCATAACCTCCACACAGATGTGAGCGAGATTATACAATTCATTTTAAGCTCGTATGCAGGAAATAAAATAAGAATTATTTCAAAGCTATATCAGAAACTTACGGCAAACAAACATTCAAGTAACTATATAAAGGAGAAATGGGAGAAAGAGCTAAATTTAAACATAACAGAAGAAAACTGGCAAGAAATATGGAAAACACAACACACATCAACAAGTTCAAGGACATGGAGGGAATTTGGATGGAAAAACCTTATTCGCTATTTCATTACACCACAGATTCAAAGAAAATATACAAATATCCAATCTATATGCTGGAGGGGCTGTGGGGCTCAAAATGCAGACCACTCACATATGTTTTGGAAATGCTGCAAAATCTCATCATTCTGGAAATCTATACATGTGACAATACAGAGGATATTAGGATATAATATACCAATGAACTGTAACTTGATGTATTTATGTCATCTTAAAAGAGACAATGTAATACAGGCTGAGGACAGATATCTAGTTAAAATCTTGCTGACTGCATGTAAAAAAACAATCACAAGAAAATGGCGATCAGAGGTTCTTCCTGACCAAGAGCAATGGACTGACATTGTTGAGGATATACGTTTAATGGAAAAACTAACATATCGACAAAGAATGCAAGAAGGACAATATGAAAAAAAATGGTGGAAATGGACACAATACAAAGTGCAACAATGAGACAGAAATTGAAAGAATAACCAAAGACACTAGAAAAACCAGAAGAATTAAGAGATGGAAACTAAAAACTTGATGCTCCAACATTTGTCCCCCCCCCCTTTTTCTTTTTTTTTTTTCCTTCCTCTAGCTCCTTTTTTAAATATAGAGACTGTGATCTGAATGTAATATGTATGATGAAAAATGAATAAAAATCAAAGTTACAAAAAAAAAAAAAAGATAGTCGGCAGAGGTGGCTTCAGGCCCAAGAGGGCGAATAACATCAGACGCAGGAGCAAGAAGATTTTACAGGATCTTGCGAGATTTTTCCAAGTCAGACAAAGAAGTATCTTCCATCATCAGGTCAACATGTGAACGCCATGCTTCATAATCAGCTTCAGTATACGGTCTTGACATTTTGCCAGAGAAAGCTCTGATTCTCCAAGAGGAATGGGCATTTGACGGCTTCTCTGCATTTTTAATGACATGCTCAACTACGATTTTCTGAACCTCGGGTGGGTTAAAATCAGCTGGGCTCAACATTTGAGGTATCAAGTTTGGTCTAAGAGGGCTTTGGAAGGGTGCTTGAGTGGTTTTAGGGGTGCGAGGCACTTCAACTTGGAGTGGAGGAGAGACTCCACCTTGTGTGGGTTCTACAGTAGGGGAAGCAGGATCAACGTCAGCGGCGACCGTTTCAGCTGTCTCAGCAGCTTCAATAGACTTCCCTATTGTGGACATAACCTCCCGCAACACCTCTTCAAAACCTTTTCCACTTAACTTAGCTAAACCCCTCAGGTTGCTAAGATAAGCCTCAGTAACACTGCCCCCTACAGTTTTAGTGCACACATGTTTATATATTTACATATTTATTCCATCCAGCTACAATGCTCCGCACTGTGTGTTTATATATCTACATATTTATTCCATCTAGCGACAATGCTCTGCACTGTGTTTATATATTTACATATTTATTCCATCTAGCTACAATGCTCCGCACTGTGTGCTTATATATTTATATATTTATTCCATCTAGCTACAATGCTCCGCACTGTGTGTCTATATACTGTATATATATATATATTTATATTTATATATACATACAGTGGGGCAAAAAAGTATTTAGTCAGCCACCAATTGTGCAAGTTCTCCCACTTAAAAGATGAGAGAGGTTTCCAATTTTCATCACAGGTATACCTCAACTATGAGAGACAAAATGAGGAAAATCACATTGATGGATTTTTAATGAATTAACTGGTAAATTCCTTGGTAAAATAAGTATTTGGTCACCTACAAACAAACAAGATTTCTGGCTCTCACAGACCTATAACTTCTTCTTTAAGAGGCTCATCTGTCCTCCACTCGTTACCTGTATTAATGGCACCTGTTTGAACTCGTTATCAGTATAAAAGACACCTGTCCACAACCTCAAACAGTCAGACTCCAAACTCCACTATGGCCAAGACCAAAGAGCTGTCAAAGGACACCAGAAACAAAATTGTAGACCTGTACCAGGCTGGGAAGACTGAATCTGCAATAGGTAAGCAGCTTGTTGTGAAGAAATCAACTGTGGGAGCAATTATTAAAAAATGGAAGACATACAAGACCACTGATAATCTCCCTCGATCTGGGGCTCCACGCAAGATCTCACCCCGTGGGGTCAAAATGATCACGAGAACGGTGAGCAAAAGTCCCAGAACCACACGGGGGGACCTAGTGAATGACCTGCAGAGAGCTGGGACCAAAGTAACAAAGGCTACCATCAGTAACACACTACGCCGCCAGGGACTCAAATCCTGCAGTGCCAGACGTGTCCCCCTGCTTAAGCCAGTTCATGTCCAGGCCCGTCTGTAGTTTGCTAGAGAGCATTTGGATGATCCAGAAGAGGACTGGGAGAATGTTATATGGTCAGATGAAACCAAAATAGAACTTTTTGGTAAAAACTCAACTTGTCATGTTTGGAGGAGAAAGAATGTTGAGTTGCATCCAAAGAACACCATACCTACTGTGAAGCATGGGGGTGGAAACATCATGCTTTGGGGCTGTTTTTCTGCAAAGGGACCAGGACGACTGATCCATGTAAAGGAAAGAATGAATGGGGCCATGTATCATGAGATTTTGAGTGAAAACCTCCTTCCATCAGCAAGAGCATTGAAGATGAAACGTGGCTGGGTCTTTCAGTATTACAATGATCCCAAACACACCGCCCGGGCAATGAAGGAGTGGCTTTGTAAGAAGCATTTCAAGGTCCTGGAGTGGCCTAGCCAGTCTCCAGATCTCAACCCCATAGAAAATCTTTGGAGGGAGTTGAAAGTCCGTGTTGCCCAGCGACAGCCCCAAAATATCACTGCTCTAGAGGAGATCTGCATGGAGGAATGGGCCAAAATGCCAGCAACAGTGTGTGAAAACCTTGTAAAGACTTACAGAAAACGTTTGACCTCTGTCATTGCCAACAAAGAGTATATAACAAAGTATTGAGATGAACTTTTGTTATTGACCAAATACTTATTTTCCACCATAATTTGCAACTAAATTCATTAAAAATCCAACAATGTGATTTTCTGGATTTTTTTTTCTCATTTTGTCTCTCATAATTGAGGTATACCTATGATGAAAACTGGAGACCTCTCTCATCTTTTAAGTGGGAGAACGTGCACAATTGGTGGCTGACTAAATACTTTTTTGCCCCACTGTATGTATACTCGCTGCTCTTGTTTTTCTCTTGCCTTCTGATTGTTGCTCTGAGTGTTGCTATCCCTGTGCTGTTGCAATCCTGGAATTTCCCCATTGTGGGACTAATAAAGGCTTATCTTAGCTTATCTTATCTTATCTTAGTTAAGGCTTGAATGCAGTACTTAACATCAGGATTGTCAGTGGATGCAAAAAAGTACGGCAACGCAGGTGCTAATGTTTCAATAGCTAATCCAGACTTGAACTCCACAAGGTGACTTTTGTCAAATTCAGACGAGTTATCATCAATGCTAAGCACCCTGCGAATAGTGCCATGTTGCTCTAGGGACTGAAAAACGTCTTTGTCTTTTTCTTTATCAACAACACCACTGACAATGACTGCATTTGGAACTTTAACACCATATTTTGCAACAAAATCCATTTTGGCAGTATATGAACTGTTTGGTCAGGGGTCAAAACAGAATCCACATCTGTTGTCGCAACACTCCAGGCTCCTGGCTGCGCTCGCCAGATTTTTGTAACACCCACTTGTGTCACCTCTTTGTAGCACTTTAGGTGTGTAATATTACTTTAGGTGCAGTCTTGTACCTTTTTGTAGTACTGGGTATGGCAGTGTAGTTACCTTTAACCTTACTACATGGATGGAAGGGACAATTGGGCCAGGTCAGGTAGACCCTAGGTTCGAAGGAGCCTGGAGGGCGTAACAACAGATGACACAACACCAATATATAGGAACTTGCAACTATGGGCTGCACGGTGGCGCAGTGGTTAGCACTGCGGCAGCACAGTTTACCCTTGGCCGGGGGATTGTGGGGATCGTGGGTTCGATCCCAGCCCCCGACCAACAGTGATCTGTGTGGAGTTTGCATGTTCTCCCCGTGTTGCGTGGGTTTACTCCGGGATTTCTCCGGTTTCCTCCCACATGCCAAAAACATGCATGTTAGGTTAATTGGCTGTTCTAAATTGTCCCTAGATATCTGTTTCCTATAGGCCCTTAGAATAGAGGGTTAGTATTAATGAAAGCGCTTTGAGTGGTCTTTGTGACTAGAAAAGCGCTATATAAGTGCAGGTTAGTTAGTTAGTTAGTATGTATATTTTTTTTTACAAATGTGTATTATTTACAGATGTGTACACTTAATAATAAAAAAAACACAGCACTTGTCACTATAATAGAAAGTAAAAAAAATAAAATAAAAATAAACTACCCCAAAATATATTTACAAGATGTTCAGTCCTTTTGTATCTGTCCCAGGTGACCAATTGGATCACCTTTACCAGTCAATCGGGTTCGGGCTTCGGCTCGCCATCCAGATCTGGAGAATCCACGTTCTGGTCAAACCGGTCCAAAGAAAAAACCTGACCAAGCTAAGTGACACGTGCGTCATGGGGTTCCCGCGCTCAACGTGTGTTTACAGCCTTTGGATCCAAATCAATCTCAAGTTTTATCCGAGACAAAGACTGCTATTAGCACGTCAGTGTCGCCATATCATCAAGGTCCGTCTCTCTCTCTTGGTCGGAGTCTTTCGGCGTCTGGCGTGACTGAGCCAAAAAATGCAAGTCATACCCAGACCCGGAGAGAGAGCGCTTAACCCATTGGCTGGCGCTGCCAAACAACGGCGGAGCCATTGGTTGCTCAAAATACCAAATAAAAACATTTGGAACTTTATCAAAACTCCCCAGAAAATGTTCTCTACTGTTTTATGAATTTATATTTAAATATTCATCTTTAAATTATTTACTCCCATTGTGAAATGGGTGTTTTTCTTTTTAAAAGCGGTATCAATATTCATATTTTTATTCGCGTTTTTAACACTGGGTTACATTAGTGTTATTACTGTGTTTTATTATACTGCTGTGTCATTATAACTGCGTTATAATGACCCAGCAGTGTTATAGGTAGAATTAGAGCAGGAGTGATTATGTGTTGTGTAACCTTGATATAAATGGAGGTCGGTGAGAATGACCTCCCCTCCTATCTGTGTTCATGGTGTGTTTTAATAAAGCCTGTTGTGTCGCAGCCATCTGCTCCCTTTCTTTGTGTGAACCTCGCATACGTCACACTGGCGTCAGCAGTGGGATCATGGAACAGATGGAAGCCAGGATCAGAACGGAGATCCAGCAGCTGGAGCGACTCATCGCTCAGCTGGCGATGGACGACGGAGCTGAGACACCGACCCCCGGAGCCGCTTGCCGGGACGAACAAAGCATCGGACCCGACGGGACCAGCATACCCCGCCTTCTGCCCTTTTCAAGGCAGAGCGGGCTGAGAAGAGCAAACCAGCCCCGCTTCCCGCCCTTTTCAGGGCAGGACGGGCCGGCGATTCCATGGTGACCAGGGGCGGCGATCGACTGGGAGGCGACTGTCCCATCCATCCGGCAGTGGGCCAAGATTCCCCGCTTCAACGGCGAAACCCTGCTGGACGACTACCTGGTCCAGATCGAGCTGGCTGCCGAGCTGAACGACTGGTCACCAGAAGAAACCGCCGTGCAGGTCGCGCTGGCCTTGGAAGGGAGGGCTCTCTGCATGCTGTCTGACCTCCGGCCCGAGGAGCGCTGCAGCTGGCCAGCGCTACAAGGAGTGCTCCGGAGATGGTTTGGGAGAACAGCCGACACCGAGCACGCCCAGGAACAGCTGGCCAACCGCCGTCAAGGCAGCCAGGAAAGCCTAGGAGTCTACGTGGCAGACATACGGGTGCTAACATGGCGCAGCTACCCGGACTTCGCACCGGAGGTAGTGGAGAAGCTTGCCCTCTGGAACTTCATCCAAGGTCTCCGCCCGGCTCAGCTCCAGAGCCATGTCCGGATTAACGCCGCGAGTGACTGGGAGACTGTGGTGGCAGAAGAAGAGCGGGTGGAGCCGCTGATGAATCGTACAATCGAGGCGTCGACGCCAAGACAAAGAACCTTCCAGGCCACGGCTGAGAGCGAGGGGGAGGAGGAGGAGTTATGGCAGACCACGGCAGTGCATCCACGGAGAAGACGGCCGCAGCAACACGAGGAAGAGTGCTTCTGCTGCGGGGAGCCAGGACACATCGCACGGCACTGCCCCGCACCCACTCCACAACAAACCGGCCTTTCGCCGACATTAAACTAGAGCAAGGTGGCATGGACGGGGACAGGCCGCCTCCCGCAGATGTTTCCCCCGACAAGCCGGCACCGCGCGTGGGCCGAATTGGACACTCGCCAGGGATGTATTTACAATGCAGCCTGGAGAAGACGTCAATCTGGGCTCTGATTGACACCGGCTCTACCATCTCCTTGGTCTAACCCGGTGTGCTGCCGGGCACAGACGAGACAACACCATGGGGGTGGGAACCCACCGAGCGCCACGTCACCACAGCTACCGGTGAGCGCGCCAGATTGGGGGGCGGAGAATTCTCGTGGTGGGGGTGGCCGGTCAGAACATAAAACACCCGTTCTGGCAGCCTGACATCCAAGACCCCTGTATTATTGGACTCGACCTGCTCGCAGCGTGGAATGCCAAGAACGACACCGCCAGACCGTCCCTCCAGCTGGGAACCCGGACCATCACACTCCGCAGCGGGACCTAGAGAAGGAACACGGAGGCCTGCGCGATCGAGGGACCGCCAGGATGGACCGGACCAGGCGGGCCACCACGAGGACTGGACACAACGGCGCCACCAGCACGAGCAGAGGGAGCACAAGCACACACAGGGACAGCAAGGGGAGGGGTCAACGTATCGGCAGAGACGCAGCAGGTGGTCGAGGAATTATTCCAGCAGAGCTGCAGCGGGCTGGAGCTGGGACAGAGACACCAGCTGCCGGAGCTGTTGGACTGCTATATGGGTGTCTTCACTGTGAAGGACGAGGAATGCAACCGGACCGGTTGGTGCAGCACGAGATTGACACCGGCGAGACCAGGCTGATTCGGCTCCGCCTATGCTGGCTGCCCTTTTCAAGGCGGGCAGCAGCAGAGCAAAAGGTGCGAGAAATGCTGGAGGCAGACATCATTGAGCCCTCCGGCAGCCCCTGGGTGGCGCCGGTGGTGCTGGTCAGGAAGAAGGACGGGTCATGGCGGTTCTGTGTGGATTACCGGCGCCTGAATGACGTCACCCGTAAAGACTCCTACCCCCTGCCCCGCATCGATGATGCGTTGGACCACATCGCTGGCTCCAGCTGGTTCAGCTCGCTGGATCTACGCAGCGGCTATTGGCAGGTTGAGCTGTCACCTGAGGCCCGCCAAAAAACAGCCTTCTTCATTGGGCAGGGACTGTATCAGTTTAAAGTGATGCCGTTTGGACTTTGCAATGCCCCGGCCACCTTTAAGCGCTTGATGGAGCGAGTGCTGGCTCACGTGCCCCGGAGCCGCTGCGTTGTTTACCTGGATGACCTACTGGTGCATGCAGCTGATTTTGACAGCGCCCTGTCCAATCTTCGAGAAGTACTGGATGCCATCCGACAGGCCGGACTGCGGTTGCACCCGAGGAAGTGTCACCTTTTTCGGCGGGAGACCACCTTCCTGAGCCACGATGTCAGCACAGCGGGAGTCGTCACCGATCCAGAAAAGGTGGCAGCGGTGCGAGACTGGCCAGTGCCGCGGAATGTGGGAGAACTGCGGAGCTTTCTCGGACTGGCCTCCTATTATAGGAGGTTTGTGAAAGACTTTGCCACCACCGCCAGCCCGCTGCATCAGCTGACGCAGAAAGGACGTGCATTTCAGTGGAGTGAGAATCGTGCTGCTGCTTTCTCCCAACTTCGCGCAGCGCTCATTAGAGCTCCCATCCTGCAGTACCCCGACCCGAACCACCCTTTCATCATGGACACAGACGCAAGCAACCAGGGCATTGGGGTGGTGCTATCCCAGGAGGGAGAGCAGGGAGAGCAGGCAGTCGCTTTTTTCAGCCGCACTCTCAGCAGAGCCAAGAGGAATTACTGTGTTACTCACAGAGAGCTGTTGGCCGTCATCCAGGGGCTGCGCCATTTCCACCTGTATGTGTACGGGGGGAGGTTCCAGCTCAGGACGGATCATGCTTCCCTGACCTGGTTGTTGAACTTTAAGGAACCGGATGGACAGTTGGCGAGATGGCTGGAGGCACTGCAGGATTATGATTTTCAGATTGTGAATCGGGCAGGCCGCCTCCGTGCCAACGCTGATGCGCTGTCTTGGCGCCCCTGTGCGGCAGAGGAGTGTCGTCACTGCCAGTGGGCTGAGGATCAAGACCAAGCCGTCCCATGGGCTGCTGCTCTCCGGACCGCCGCGAGCAGAAATAACACAGCGATGCACAGCTCCTCCTCAGATGATCAAGCAGCCTCCCCCAGCGATGACGTCACAGAGGTCCTTGGCACACAGCAACTGCAGAGCAAGCAGGACAGAGACCCGGTCATTTCTCGGGTTCGGCAGTGGCTGGATGCAGGCCTGTGGCCCGCCTGGGAGATCATGTAGGCACTGGACCCAGAGACTAAGGCCCTACACTCCCAGTGGGCCAACCTCCGCTGTCACGAGGGCGTGGTGTATCGGCAGTGGCAGACTCCAGCTGGGCAGCTGGAGTCTGGCAGCTGGCAGCTGCTGGTTCCTCGTCGACTCCGGCCCACCGTATTCCAGCTGGTTCATGGGGCAGTAGGAGCGGGCCACTTCGGGGTGACAAAGACTTTGCAGTGTCTTCGAGCTCGGTTCTACTGGTCTGGATGTCACCAGGACGTGGAGCTCCACGTCCGCCGCTGAGACACCTGCACAGCTCAGAAAGGGCCAACTCAGCGACCCACCCTCCCTTGCAGCAGTACCGGGTGGGAGCACCGATGGAGCGGGTGGGAGTGGACATTCTGGGCCCTTTTCTGACTACGGACCGGGGGAACCGCTACGTGCTGGTCGCAATAGATTATTTTACCAAGTGGCCAGAGCCGTACGCAGTCCTGGATCAGAACGCCGCTACGACGATATCAAAGCTGGTGGACGAAATATTCTGTCGGTTTGGAGCACCGGAGGAGCTGCATAGCGATCAGGGTCAGAACTTTGGGGCAGAGGTCTTCGGAAAGGTCTGCAAGCGGCTGGGCATCTGTTAGACCCGGACCACCCCGCTGCATCCACAGAGCGATGGCCTGGTCAAACGATTCAACCGGACCCTCACCACCTAGCTCGCTATTCTAGTGGACCAGCGATAGCGAGACTGGGACCTGCATCTGCCTTTTGTTCTGTGGGCATACCGGACGGCAGCTCAGGAATCCACCCGGTGCACCCCTGTGGTGCTGATGTTTGGACGCGAGCTGCACACACCGGTGGATTTGGTATTTGCCCCCCCCCCCCCCCCGAGCTGGAGGTGGAGGGCGCCCTGGTAGTGGGGGGGGGTCGGCAGAAGCGAGCGTATGACTCCCGCTGCCAGGGGAGGGACTTTGCACCAGGAGATTGAGTCTGGGTTTTCTGCCCTGAGAGGAAAAGAGGACGATCACCGAAGTTGGCGAGCCTTTGGTCGGGACCGTGCGTGGTTCTGCAGAGACTGTCGGATGTGGTGTACAGGGTGAGGCTTAAGAAAAGGGACCGGGTCGTGGTACTTCACCGTGACCGTCTCGCCCCGTACCAGCCATCCGCCCCGCTGGTGGTCGAACTGGAGCCTTCACCCCGACCAGATACTCCGACCGAGACTCAGATGGACACTGGCGGGCCTGTACGTGCTGGTCGTTGGCATCGGAGGCCGCCCCGACACCTGGACGGGTTTGTGTTGGACTTTTGAGTTGGACTTTCATTTTCTGGGGACAGAAACCAGTCCGGGGGGGGACAGTGTAACATTGGGGCTTTTTCCCAGCATGCCTTGCCAGTAGAGGACGGTTATTTTCATGTATGTTTAGTGTTATTACTGTGTTATTATACTGCTGTGTCATTATAACTGCGTTATAATGGCCCAGCAGTGTTATAGGTAGAATTAGAGCAGGAGTGATTATGTGTTGTGTAACCCTGATATAAACGGAGGTCAGTGAGAATGACCTCCCCTCCTGTCTGTGTTCATGGTGTGTTTTAATAAAGCCTGTTGTGTTGCAGCCATCTGCGACACAACATTACTAAATGAAAACCTGTTTGGGACAAAGCGAGTTTGATCAGGATGCAAAATTGAGGAGATATGATTGCTTAGCTTTGTGGCCAGAACCTTTATTATTTTTTGATTACAATTCAAGAGAGCAATGGGTCTATAACTTGCAGGATTAGTTTCTTCTTTTCCTTTTTTTTTTTTAGAGAGCAAACAAGTATTTGCATCATAGTGAGTTGGGAAATCTCTTGTTTTTCCATGAGTCATTCACTATCCTTAACATGAGGGGAGTAACTTTTTCATGAAATGCCTAACAAAATTCGCACCCAAAACTATCCGGACCGGCAGCTTTTCCTGAAGGGAAGGTTCGGATAGAATTTAAGAGACCAGTTTTGGAAATTGCGGAATCTAAATCTTCTCTTGTGTCATCATCTAACTGAGGAATATTTAAGTTGGCTAAAAAGTCTGCGAAATCTGTTTCAGTAACCTGAACTTTGCTGGAGTGCAATTCTTTATAGAAATCTTTGAAGCAGGAATTTATTTCTTTTGAATTTGTAATTAAAGTACCCAATTTGGATTTGATCCTATGGATAGCTTTACTAGCCTGCTCACCCCTAAGTTGGCTTGCTAATAGTTTCTCTGGTTTATCTCCAAGTTCAAAATGTTTCAAAAACTTCTTCACTGTGGCCTAATTCAGCATCGACTGCATTGCCGCCATGTCGAGTAACAGTGGCACCTCCATGCCGTCTAACTTCACTGCACAATATGTATATCCGTTGGTATTGGGACTCACCGAGTAGATAGTTGTTGGGGGTGGATGGGGTGATTTCTTCCATGGGCTCTCCAGATCAGGTAAGAGGCACACCCTGGCATAGTGATTCAAGTATCCACATCTAGTGTATCGTTTCCCTCTAGCTGGGGATTCTCTTGCTTTATGGCGGTGCGTCGCAGACCCACAACCCCTGCAACGGGGGTTCCCCGGGGCAGACCTTCGGCTGGCAGCATTGGTTTCCAAACAGTCTTCGTCCAAGCTATCCTTGCTATCGGGATCCGCAACATTAGATGAGGTGGGTGGCTCTGGTGGCTTCTGTGACTGGCGTCAGTTTAGCTCCAAAGCTAGCTTGTCTGCGGCCTCCAACTGGAGAGCTAGCTCTACAGCCCGAGCTAACGTCAAGTCATTAGGCACCGTTAATAGCCTAGCACGCAGTCTAGCATTGCACGTATGCTCAGCCAATTGGTCGCATACCATCTTGTCTTCAAGCAGCCCAAAATGACACTTGCTAGCTAGCTGCCTCAAATCAGCAACATACTGGTGGATAGGCTCACCGACACGTTGACGTCTCTGGCAAAAGCAAATTCTCCGAACAGTCACGCTGTCTGGGGTGGTGAAATAGTTAGCTAACAGCTCCACGACGTTCTCGAATGAGTCCGATGTGCTGAGCATCGGCAGGACCCGCTGGCCTTCAATATCCAGGTTGTGGACAAGGAGCGCACATGCCCTCACCTTATCGAGCTTCCCGAGGTCCAGCGCTGTGATGTACGCTTGGAAGGCCTTGAACCAACGAGGCCACGGCACTGGTGGCTCGCCCGGGAGCTCAAGAAAGGGACGGAGTGGTGTAACGCACACCTCCATATGTTAATCCTCAGTCGCCAAATGTTATGTCCACAAACTTGATGATGAACAAGGCTGACAGAGATGTAGCACTGCACACTGCTTTACTAAACAGAGAGAGCACAGTACACGATAAGCACCCAGCGGAGTCATCCGGCACAAGAGGAAGTCCTCATGGTGGGTGCCCCGTAATATAGGGTGGTGTGATGACGCAGCAGGAAGGTGGCGTCGTCACACCGCACTTCACAATAAATGCCACCATAACAATATGTATCCTAGTGTGGAGGAAGAGCGCAAAATTGTTAACTTTGCTAAAAGGACAAGGTTAATTTACCTCTTTATTTTGGCATTCCCATATTAGTAACAGTTGTAAAAATTATTTCCCTGATTTACCAAACTATATTCAGCCTTGTAATATTCTATGCCACTATGAAGCAGCAGGCCTACTTAATACCTATTATGTGGTAAGTATTTCAGCACTGGCAGAAATCAAGTTTTGACTATTGTTACCTGGTCATGTGAGCCTCCTGTGCCTCCACTTTCTCTCTAGTCATCAGTGCTTTCTCTCTCTCCCTCTGGACACCTGTGCTGATTCTCTGGTTACCTTTACCTCCTCTCTCCTCTCCTTCTTGGTTCACCCTACTGCTATCACATTCTTGCTCCTGATATAAAAAAGCTCAGTTAATGTTCAAATGGTTTAAAAGAGGTTCTTATGGACAAATTTGGAGGATGTAATTCATTCTAGATTTTCCAATGCCAAAAACTTGGAAAGATGTAAAATATTCTTTACCCCTTCTTCCCTCGTAATATCATCCTAACAGTGCAATCAGTATTAACTGAGGTTAATCTAGCCACTGAATGAGGCTTAATCACCACTATTCTTAACTCATTTTAATTTTGTTATTAATCAGCTGTGGTGATTGACACATTTATTCTGACAGGACTAATGTTTTTTCATTAATTTATGATGTCACCACTCGCCACCATGTGGCTATTTCTTACCAAGCAGATGAACTAAGGACACTATTGTGATTTAGTCAGCTAGACTATGACAAAAGTAACAGTTATCCTGCCTGCAGAGGCATTATGAACACAACACACCACACCTTAGGTGTGCTGTTTCATTCATGAAATGATAGTAAATCTGTGAGTAGATTTGTAACTAAATCATTCATTCATCTTCTTCCACTTAATCCTTTTCGGGTCGTGGGGGGGCTGAAGCCTATCCCAGCATCTTTGGGCGAGAGGCAGGGTACACCCTAAATCATCCTGGTATTAAAAACTTACTCTGGATTCATTATTTAGACATTTCATTTTTTTTTACAGTGGCATTCAGTTTTCAAATTTAGGATTCAGGTACCCTCCCCCCTCAAAAAAAAAAAGTAAATAACAAATTTACCTTTACAAATTTACCAGAAAAAACATGCAAATTTAAGAGAAAATAATATAAATTCAAAAGAAGAAAGTAGCAACTTGATGATAGTCAAAAAAAAAAAAAAAAAAAATCAGACATTTAAATGATTCTGCAAATATGTGAGGAAAAAGGTTTATTTTCTGTCATGGTTTATTAAGCTGACAGCTCATGTGCATGATGCAACAGCACAGGAAAGTAACCACACGAAGGGGCATGTTTGAAAGTTTATTAAATTGCAAAACAAGTGCACAGCTGAGGAAACAGTCACTCACCAGAGGAACCACCCTGTGGAGAGAAGACGAGAGCTGTGAGTGGAGAAACAGAGTAAGGGGAAATGGCGAACCAGTAGGGTGTGGGGGATGAGCTGGTGGTGCCTGACCGCTTGGCGATAGGAAGCTGAGGGAATGGTGAGATGTGGCAGGAGAGCGTGCGCAGTCCTGGAGACACACCTGCACAGTGGCAGCAACCTGAGGAGAGAAGAGCAACAAGGTAGACAGCGTGTCTAAGCTTGTTAAATTATACTTGCTTGTCTGTGAAGCAGGCAGTATACCCAGATGAGCCAGCATTGAATGCGCGGAGAGAACCTCCTTAAGTACGCTGGCTGATGAGCGGGCACAGGTGCGTCTTCTGCCTCAGGTGCAGTGACGAGTTGATGAAGGTGAGCCAGGATGGGAGGGGTGCACTCTCGCTGCCCATGACAGCCCCCCCCCTTCTAGGAGTGCCCCCTGGCGGTCCAGAGGGCTTCTCTGGGTGAGCACGGTAATAGGCCCGGAGCATCTCCTTGCCCAGGACCCGCGACGTGGGAACCCAGGAATGCTCCTCCGGGCCATAGCCCTCCCAGTCCACCAGATACTGAAGGCCTGAGCCCCGATAGCGAGCATCCATCACACGGCGTACAGTGTAGGCGGGGTGGCCGTCGATTATCCGGGGAGGAGGAGGCGGCTTTGGGGGGAGGGCAGAGGGGACTGGCCGAGAGGGGCTTAATGTGGGTGACATGAAATGTGGGGTTCACTCGCAGGGTCGAAGGCAGCTTCAGCTGGAACGATGCGTCGTTTATCATCCGTGAGATGGTAAATGGTCCTAGAATGCGGGGGGATAGCTTCTTAGATTTCTCCTTAAGAGGAACCTGGCTCGCCGCCAGCCAGACCTGCTGCCCGACGATGTACTTGGGAGCCGGGACTCGCTTCCTGTCTGCAGCAGCCCGGGTGCATTCTGTGGTGTGAGCAAGGGTGGCCCGGGTAGACTTTCCAGACGTGCTGGCAGTGACGAGCATGGGCTCCTATGGATGGAACCGTGACCTCCCTCTTGGCCATGGGTAGAAGAGGCGGCATGTACCTCAATGATGCCTCAAACGGGGTGAGCCCAGTAGCAGTGGAGACAGCAGAGTTCTTAGAGTACTCCACCCAGGTCAGATGTGTGGTCCAAGATGACGGGTTGTCGACTGCTACGCACCGCAGGGCGGCCTCCAGGGACTGGTTGGAGCGCTCCACTTGCCTGTTGCTTTGCGGATGGTTACCAGAGGAGAGGCTCACTGTTGTTCCCAGGGTCTGGCAAAAGGCCCTCCAGACCTGGGACGTGAATTGAGGACCTTGGTCAGACACAATGTCCATGGGAATACCGTGGATCTGGATCACATGGTCGGTTAGGAGGACTGCCATCTCCAAGGCTGAGGGGAGCTTTGGGAGGGCAACCAGATGCACCACCTTAGAGAAGTGATCCACAATGGTAAGAATCACCGTCTTGCCACGGGAGGGGGGAAGTCCGGTGACGAAGTCCACGGCAATGTGTGACTACGGATGACCAGGGGTGGGGGGGGGATGGAGGAGACCAGATGGGGGGAGGAGTCTGATTTCCCCCGGACGCAGGTCTGACAGGCTTTCACATACTCTTGTACGTCCCGTCACAGTGTGGGCCACCAGAACGCTCACTGGATGAAGTCCACGGTTTGAGCGATACCAGGATGGCAAGCAAAGTGACTGGTGTGACCCCACTGGATAACATCGCTGCGGAGGGTGGCCGGGATGTACAGACGGTTGCAGGGGCACCCTACTGGCACAGGATCCTGGGACTGGGCCTGGCGGACCCTCCGCTCAATATCCCAAGTAAGGGCTCCGAGGACGCGGGAAGATGGTATGATGGTTTGCGGGGGGGAGGGGGGCTACCTCCTTGAAATTAAACCGGCGCGATAGTGCGTCCGGTTTGGTGTTCCAAGTGCCAGGCTGGTACGTGATGGAAAAGTTGAACCTCTGAAAAAACAGGGCCCAATGAGCCTGCCTGGCGTTAAGTTGGCGGGCCGATCGCAAATACTCAAGGTTTTTGTGATCAGTCCACACAACGATGAGGTGAATAGCCCCCTCAAGCCAATGCCTCCATTCCTCCAATGCCAATTTAATGGCAAGCAGCTCTCTGTCCCCTACGTCGTAATTCCTCTCGGCTGGCGTAAGCCGACGAAAGAAATACGCGCACGGGCGGAGCTTCTGATTGGGGGGCGTACGCTGCGACAGTGCAGTGCCTACCCCTGAATCAGACGCGTCCACCTCGAGGATGAATTGGAGCTGTGTGTCCACCAGAGCCAAGATTGGTGTTTCTGTGAACAGGCGCTTTAATTTTACAAATGCCTGTTCAGCTGCCTCGGTCCAGCGAAAGGGACCTTAGTGGAGGTCAGCTGCGTTAAGGGAAGTGCCACCCCACTGTAGTTCCTTATGAACCTGCGATAGAAGTTTGCGAACCCAAGGAAGCTTTGAAGCTCCTTACGGGAGTGGGGAGCTGGCCAATCAAGCACTGCCTTCACCTTGGCCGGGTCGGCAATCAGTCTCCCTTCAGCCACTATGAAGCCCAAGAAGGTGGTAGATGTAGTGGAGAACTCACACTTCTCAGCCTTGACGTAGAGCTGGTTCTCCAGAAGCCGTTGCAGGACAACTCTGACATGGGCTTCATGTTCCTCTTAGTCCATGGGCCGAGTCAGATATTGGTACCACTAAAAGGGACAAAACCTCTATGGTGCCATTTTGTTTGTAGGACCTATATATGTGTATTAAGGCATGATAGCATTTCCAAATGAGTAGCTTAGTCATGATACACGGCACCTCCTTTTTTTAAGTAAAATTATCATGACGCCTATTATCACATGCTGGTATTTCTGAACTATTCTCCCTTTTACTGTACAAAATGCTAATAGAAATTGACCTTGGATAGTTTCCAATATTAATTTTTATTCAGTTTCTACTTTTCAGGGTTTTTTTGAGGGAGAAGGTACGATTTATTTTTGATTTCAGCACATTTTCGCATTCCAGTGGAGCGCCGCGAGGCAAGTCAATATAAATGTTTATTTAAGACTTATTTTGGTTATCACTTAGTTAAGAAAATTAATTAAATGTTATCTTTTATAGTGTGCCAAAAGAAACTGGAGTTCTGGAGGATCGCAACATTTTATTAAAAACGAAACCAGAATAATAGTGTACAACTTTATAGACAAGAATGAGTAATTTCAATGCCAATTTCAATTGATGCAATTAATTACATGAGATAATTTACCAATACCTGGTGTCATTGCAGGTCTGGATGAATGTACCTAACTGAAAATGGATTCCACCCAAGAAGCAGGGAGTGGCACGGCACCCAAGCGCGCACGCCTTGATTGCATAATCCATTGCTCATCTTCAGATGAAGAACTAGTATCTCCAAAGGACATCAACTCCTGGAAAACCCTGCTGAGAGCCGCTGAAATAAGACAGCATGATCCGATCCCGGACCTAGCAAAAGGATTGCCAGATGATGCCATACCAGCTGTGGCCTACCACCGGAAATGCCGAAGCATTTTCACCATGAAAAGGGACCTCGACGCTATAATTTCCAAGCAGAGGCGCACAGAAGAAAAAAAAGCTCAACGGAAAGAAAAAAGTCACAGAGGCCAGCACCATCTCTGTCAAGGGTTTATGAGGCAGAGTGCATCTTCTGTGAGAAGACCAGCAAGTACTTGAAAGGAGATAGGACTAGAGATCCTCTGGTCCAGTGCACTGAACTGCGTGCCGATGAGAAAGTCCGAAAGGCTGCTGTCAGTAAACTGGACAACAGAATGCTTGCCATCGTCAGCAGAGACCTCGTGGCAGCGGAAGGTCATTACCACCGGACTTGCTACCGTGAGTACACGCGGGATTCAAGCACCACCACACAGGACAGTGGAAAAGGTGCCAGTGCTGCTCCAACTGATACTGATGCTGAGTATGAAGCTGCAGAGCAACAGTCATACAATGACCTTTTCTCTTACGTAAGAGAAGAACTGTTTGTCAACCCTGATGTGGTGCCAATGACCAAACTCACAGCCAGACTGGTCGAGGGCATGGTAACTCTTGGAGTGGAAACAGTGAAAGCCTCGACCAAGAAACACATCCGACGCAAACTGGTAGCTGAGTTTGGAGAAGCCCTGCAAATCACTCAAGATGACAATGGGAAACTACTTGTGTATCCCAACAGCCTTTCTATGCCAGAGCTTGTTAAGGCATACCAAATACTCCAGAGAAAGGTGCAACTCATGGAATCAGACAGGAGTGAGGACATCATCGACAAGGCAGCACTGCAGATGAGAGGTGACATCAAGAAGCAAGACTACAGACAGTCATGGCCACTTCAGATGTCGGAGGATGCGGTCATTCCTTCTTCAGTGACCAGGTTCCTGAACACACTGCTGACAGGCTCAACAGACCGCTCAAACCCATCTGACAGAATCCAGCGTCTCTGCAGCTCATTTGGCCAGGACTTGGTATATGCCATTACCAATGGTAAGGTGAAGCCAATGAAGCACATCACTCTGCCCTTCGCTACTACTTTGGAATTGCTATCATGGCAAAATATCATCCACAGATATAGGCCATTCCAAAATGCATCACTAGAATTTGTCCCTTTGAGTGGTACCAATAACCGAAAAATCTGGTCTGGGCCCATGGACTATCTGGCGAGCGGGAGAAAATCAAAATATCATCCAAGTAGACAAAAATGAATTGGTAAAGCATGTCACGAAGGATGTCGTTAATTAACCGCTGAAAGACGGCGGGGGCATTGGTGAGCCCGAATGGCATCACCAGGTATTTGAACTGCCCCTGGTGAGTTTTAAATGCCATCTTCCATTCATCGCCTTCGCGAATGCAGATCAGATGGTACGCATTCCTTAAGTCTAGCTTGGTGAATACCCATGAGCGCTGAAGGAGCTCGAACGCTGAATTAATCAAAGGCAGAGGATACTTGTCCTTGGTGGTAATAGTACTGAGCTCCCGGTAGTCGATGCATGGGCGCAACAAGCCATCCTTCTTCCTGACGAAGAAGAACCTGGCCCCGAGTGGGGCTGAAGATGGCCGAATAAGGCTGGCGTTCAGCGATTCTTTAATGTATTTCTTCATTGCCTCCCTCCCCAGACCGGAAATGCTGTACAGCTGACTGGACGGCAGCTTCACCCCCAGTATAAGGTCTATAGCACAATAGTAGGAGCAATGAGGTGGTAGCGACAACGCCCTCGATTTGCTGAAGACCTCCCCCAAATCGTGGTATGCCCGGGGGATGAGGCTGAGGTCCGGTGGCTTGGCCGGAAGGAGGGAGACAGACAGAGTTGGGGAACACGCTGCTGAACGCATGCAGTTAGCCATGCAAAATGGGCTCTAGGAGGAGATGATATTCTGTCCCCAATTAATAATCGGATTGTGCCTCCGGAGCCATGGATAGCCAAGAACCACTGGGGAAGATTAAACAGGAAGAACCAGGAATGTGAGTTCCTCCCGGTGGTTCCCGGAAAGGAGGATGGAGATCGGCGCCGTGCTCTCGGTCACTACCGTGACCTCCCGGCCAGATATGGTGGTTATTCTCTGGTTGTGGGGCAATTTGTGTGTGGGAATACCCACCTGCTGCACGAACTGGGCAGAGGCGAAATTAACCTCTGACCCCGAATCAATCAGTGCCATAGTCCTCCTCTCGACCCCTGGCAACTGCACAAGGGCCGAAATAGAAAAATTACCAGAGGGAGTAGATTTAGTCCCGCCCACCAGACCCCCCCATGGTTACTGACGGGCCGCGTCTTTTGGCTGCTGGTGACATTCGTCCAGACTGTGGTTCAGTAAACCGCAGTACGCGCATGCACCAGCCCTTCGCCTTCGCTCATCATCGGTCAGAGGCCGAGAGCGCTCCATCGGCTTGGACAAAGAGCTGGCACCGCCAGTGTCAGTAACCATGGTGGGTGCACGCTCGGTGCGCAGGCGGGAGGACAACTTGTGCTCCTTCGCACGCTCACGGTACCAATTGTCCAATCCAACAGCCTGATGTATGAGACCATCGAGAGTCTCCAGGACAGGGTGAACTGCCAGATCATCACAGAGTTGAGCGTTTAACTAGTGGAGGAATGCACTGTGCAAAGCAATCTCATTCCACCCCGAATCAGCCGCTACAACCCAGAACTCCACCAAGTACTCGGCTGCTGACCAAGTGCCCTGGCGAAGCGTCATCAGGCGGCTCATAACATTGCCCTGACTCTTGGTACGGCCAAACGCGCAAGAGAAAGCGTCCACACATTGATCAAACGTATACCAACGCCCCTCGGGGTTATCAATCGTGGACTGTGCCCAATCCAGGGCTCGGTCTTTGAGCAACAATGTAAAAAACTGAATTTTGGCCACATCCCCTGGGTACTCCTCCCCGACCTGCTCCAGATACATGCAAACCTGAATAAGGAACCCTTTGCATTTCCCCACCTCCCCTGCGTACGGGTTAGGCATGGGAACGGAAGTAGTATGGCGCACCGTAGTGTGGGAAGCAAACTGAGGAGGCGCATTAGTCCAAAGCCTCATCAAGTTAGAAACTTGCTGCATCAGCACAGCGAGTTGGTGCTCGGTCGCGGACAAGCAATCCAAAGCAGACAGCTCTTGTGCTGAAGCACCAGCTGAGCTACTGTCCTGGCTGGCTTGTTCTGTCAGGGTTTATTAAGCTGACAGCTCACGTGCATGATGCAACAGCACAGGAAACTAACCACACAAAGGGGCACGTTTGGAAATTTATTAAATTGCAAAACAAGCGCACAGCTGAGGAAACAGTCATTCACCAGAGGAACCACCCTGTGGAGAGAAGATGAGAGCTGTGAGCGGAGGAACAGAGTAAGGGGAAATGGGCGAGCCAAATTGCCACTTACTAGGGAATCCAGGGAGAACTGGCAGGGCCCCAGTGGAGAATAGACAAACCAGTAGGGTGTGGGGGATGAGCTAGTGGTGCCTGACCGCGTGGAGATAGGAAGCTGAGGGAATGGTGAGATGTGGCAAGAGAGCGCGCACAGTCCTGGAGACACACCTGCATAGTGGCAGCAACCTGAGGAGAGAAGAGCAACAAGGTAGACAGCGTGTCTAAGCTTGTTAAGTTATACTTGCTTGTCTGTGAAGCAGGCAGTATACCCAGATGAGCCAGCATTGAATGCGCGGAGAGAGCCTCCTTAAGTATGCTGGCTGATGAGCGGGCGCAGGTGCGTCTTCTGCCTCAGGTGCAGTGGTGAGTTGATGAAGGTGAGGCAGGATGGGAGGGGCGTGCTCTCGCTCCCCATGACAATTTTCCATGTCAAAAATTGAAGATTTGAGAAAAATGGTACATTTTTATGAGAAACTGTGAATTTAGCTGGAAGACATTAAGGAAATACTGTGGAGGGAATAGAACAGGCGATAGGCAACGAGCTGGAAGGGTACAAGGTTTTATTCCTCCAACATACTGAAACACGCTTCGTAGCTCGTGTGAGCTACTGCACTGCTGAGGAATATGTAACAAGCTCTTTTATACACGTTATACAGACAGAGAGAATGCATGGCACATTAGCATAGTGATTGTCATCTAATACACATCAGTCAGTACATATCATCAGCATGACATCAGCTGGCACCCGGATGTCCTCTCCGTCCTCGGGGAGGCGCATACATAACAGTCCAGTCTGATTGCCCCCCGGGGCTCTCTGTCCGTATGTCAATTGTCCCTCCCTTCCTCCAGCCCTGATGGGTGTGAGATAATGTCCGTCCGCAGTGTGCTGGGCCACCACAATACTGCATTTTTATACAAAAAGTAGGCAAATTTACAAGAAAATATGTCTCTGATTTACAGTACAAGAAAAGCTGTAAAACTATGACAAACTAGAAAAGCACTTGGAGAGCGCAGACCTCCGCCAAGCGCCACAGTTCCCCCCATACAGTGTTTATTTTTTTCATCCTGTATTTTTTTTTTTCCAAGTGTTGTGACGATTTTTTGGCAGAGTTACATGCACAAAAAAAATGTAGAAAAAATATTGAAAATGGCCCTATCTCGCAATGTTAAATAAAAAAAAAGTAACTTTTAAAAAATTCCTGGATCCAGACGGTGATCCAGATCACCACCAAAATGTAATCATCTGTAGGATACCCCATTTCTGACAATCTCTGAAAATTTCATGAAAATCCGTCCATAACTTTTTGAGTTATCTTGCTAACAAACAAACAAACAAACAAACAAACAAACAGACAGACAGACAAACCAACGCCGATGAAAACATAACCTCCTTGGCGGAGGTAAAATTCAATTCAAACGTTTATTTCAAACTCAGGGTTCATATTAAATGCAGAACTAAAACGAGTAGAAAATAAATAAATAAATAAAAGTATATACAGATCAGCAGTCACTCGGCGCTCTTGTAACAACAATAACATACAATATTGAACTCAGTATAAAATGGAACGCCACCACTTCCAAATGCTGGAGTGAAATGTGAGTGATGAGTTGACAATTGCTGATATAAGATGATTGTTACATGCCAGCAACCTTCCCATAAAACTGTAAACAATCTTTCATATCAACTCGCCAAAAGACGGAATGTTCAAGGACACAAACATCTTGCTTGCACTCGACCTACGTGGTATATCTAACAACCTTCTTAGGGATATGCAATGCGGATTTTGTTCCTAACAGCAACATTGCTATTAAACCATAAAGGCGAGCAATACATTGAGGTACAGAAGGTCTTGAACAGCATACATTTAACATCAGGAGAACATCTATGGAAATTTCGCAACAGTAAATTTGTTTGAGCATAGAGTTTCCTGAGTTGCCGGTTACAATCAACATTGGTCTTATCAGATTCAATCCACACACCTAGGTATTTGACTTTTTCAACAAAGTTCAAGCTATTACCACAAAGTGGCATAACAGGATTCGAAGTATTGACACCCTTCGGTTTGAAAGCCATACACATAGATTTAGTACAGTTGAACAAGATGTCATTTTTTTCACCAAATTTTTCACATTCCGAGAGGAGATGTTGCATCGCTGCAGTAGACAAACTTAACAAACAAAGATCATCAGCATAGAAAATGTGATTTAACAGTGCACCGTTAATGGAGCCGCCCACATTAGTATTGTTCAACAGTACACTGAGATCATCAACATAGACATTAAACAACAAGGGTGACAGTATACCACCTTGTTTAACACCGTTGGTCACACGAAATTTGGATGAGGTAACATTGCCCCACCTAACAACCATAGACTGCCTTCTGTACCAGTATAACAGGATGCTAACAATGTAAATAGGAATACCTCGATCGATCAGTTTTCTAAACAAACACCAGTGGTTAATCCTATCAAAAGCTTTGCTAGCATCTAAAAACGTAGCATAGACACTAGTGGATTGGCTTCTGAAGTAGTCAACAAATTCATGGAGTAGGTAAACAGCCTTATCAGTTGAATGGGCTGACTTGAAACCAAACTGATTGTCGTTTGTCCACAGATAATCCTCAATTCTGTGCAGAATTAAACCCTCTAACAATTTAGATATAACATTTGCAATAGCTATAGGTCTGTAGTTGTTCATATCAGACAGACTGGCACATTTGTTTTTCACCAAGGGAATAATAACAGAGTAAAAAGATGCACACACAAAAAAGTGACAATGGAAACGTAACAGTGCTACATAAAACACTGAGAAGTTTATTAAGGGTGAAAAAAGATTGGAAAGAATATTTGGAGCCCCAAAAGTTGGTAGTGAGGATAGCTATAAAATGGGTTTATAATATGCTTTTATTCATTCATTCATTCATTCATTCATCTTCTTCCGCTTAATCCTTTTCGGGTTGCGGGGGGGCTGCTTTTAGTTGATATATAATATATATACAGTGGGGCAAAAAAGTATTTAGTCAGCCACCAATTGTGCAAGTTGTCCCACTTAAAAGATGAGAGAGGTCTCCAATTTTCATCATAGGTATACCTCAACTATGAGAGACAAAATGTGAAAAAAAAAATCCAGAAAATCACATTGAAGGATTTTTAATTAATTAATTGGTAAATTCCTTGGTAAAATAAGTATTTGGTCAATAACAAAAGCTTATCTCAATACTTTGTTATATACCCTTTGCTGGCAATGACAGAGGTCAGTCGTTTTCTGTAAGTCTTCACAAGGCTTTCACACACTGTTGCTAGTATTTTGACCCATTCCTCCATGCAGATCTCCTCTAGAGCAGTGATGTTTTGGGGCTGTAGATGGGCAACACGGACTTTCAGCTCCCTCCAAACATTTTCTATGGGGTTGAGATCTGGAGACTGGCTAGGCCACTCCAGGACCTTGAAATGCTTCTTACGAAGCCACTCCTTCATTGCCCGGGTGGTATGTTTGTGATCATTGTCATGCTGAAAGACTCAGCCACGTTTCATCTTCAATGCCCTTGCTGATGGAAGGAGGTTTTCACTCAAAATCTCACGATACATGGCCCCATTCATTCTTTCCTTTACACGGATCAGTCGTCCTGGTCCCTTTGCAGAAAAACAGCCCCAAAGCACAATGTTTCCACCCCCATGCTTCACAGTAGGTATGGTGTTCTTTCTCCTCCAAACACGACAAGTTGAGTTTTTACCAAAAAGTTCTATTTTGGTTTCATCTGACCATATGACATTCTCCCAATCCTCTTCTGGATCATCCAAATGCTCTCTAGCAAACTTCAGACGGGCCTGGACATGTACTGGCTTAAGCAGGGGGACACATCTGGCACTGCAGGATTTGAGTCCCTGGTGGCGTAGTGTGTTACTGATGTAGCTTTTGTTACTTTGGTCCCAGCTCTCTGCAGGTCATTCACTAGGTACCCCCTTGTGGTTCTGGGATTTTTGCTCACTGTTCTCGTGATCATTTTGACCCCACAGGGTGAGATCTTGCATGGAGCCTCAGATCGAGGGAGATTATCAGTGGTCTTGTATGTCTTCCATTTTCTAATAATTGCTCCCACAGTTGATTTCTTCACACCAAGCTGCTTACCTATTGCAGATTCAGTCTTCCCAGCCTGGTGCAGATCTACAATTTTTTTTTCTGGTGTCCTTTGACAGCTCTTTGGTCTTGGCCATAGTGGAGTTTGGAGTCTGACTGTTTGAGGTTGTGGACAGGTGTCTTTTATACTGATAACAAGTTCAAACAGGTGCCATTAATACAGGTAACGAGTGGAGGATAGAAAACCCTCTTAAAAAAGAAGTTACAGGTCTGTGAGAGCCAGAAATCTTGTTTGTTTGTAGGTGACCAAATACTTATTTTACCGAGGAATTTACCAATTAATTCATTAAAAATCCTTCAGTGTGATTTTCTGGATTTGTTTTTTCTCATTTTGTCTCTCATAGTTGAGGTATACCTATGATGAAAATTGGAGACCTCTCTCATCTTTTAAGTGGGAGAACTTGCACAGTTGGTGGCTGACTAAATACTTTTTTGCCCCACCGTACATACACACACGTATATTCAGTACTGAAGTGACCATACAGGAAAAGTAACAGGCTGGACGAAATGACAAATGCTGCAAGTGTGGAGAGTGTGAATAACGGAAACGAATTTATGCAGCAGACGACTTTATTCACTCTCACATCAGTCATACACAGAAAAAGCATGTCTCAATACACCAGGGGTTCTCCTTTTATATCAACCGCCCATCTCACATCTGCATGACATTTCACATCACAGTACATTCGTCCTTTCTCCCCCAACTCCTTCTTCCTGCTACCTCACCATAATCTCCATACCTATTGTCCTTCTCTGTTTACCCTCTGCATCCAGTCTGAGATGATTAACCCAGTCTCTACACAAGAAAAAAAAATGCTGGCAGAAGCATTACAACTTTTATTTATCAGTTCATTTATTTTTTTTTAGCACTTCCTTGATTGTAAATGGACCCTTAAACACCAACAAACTCAAAAGGTACAGTGTTAAGGTGATGAATCTTGTTATACTAGGTGCTAAATCCCTGTACAGTTATGGTGTTTACAGGCACAGAGTAAACAGTTTAATGGGCAAATAAACTAGGTTGTGGAGAGTGCAAATAAGAAACCGGACTTGCACGACAGACAACTTTATTTCTGTCTCTCACTGCATTCATACACAAAAAAAGACTTCTATGGCGCACATTTAGGGCGCAGATATGGCATGCTTGTATGGTATGCATTTTCTCCCACATGTATTTAGTAGGCATGACGGTGCATACTCTAAAGACTTCAAACGTCCAAAAGGACCTGACCCGGCAGAGACCACGGCAGGTGTGAAGTGGTTTCTGGAGAGACGGGAAGTCAGAGAGAATGTCCCAGCAGGATCCCCCGAGGCGGAAGAGACAATAGAGACGCCAATGAGCCTCGGAGGCTATATGTTTACTGAAGGACTGTGGGTTGAGGGTGTGATATTTGATGTTGGGGGTTTTGTGTCTCTGGGGGTATAAGAGCTGTGAGGAAAGATTGTCCTGTCTCTTGTGTTGAGATACTTGCTTGTTAGAGGATGAGACTGCAAATAAACCTTTCCTGAGAAATAAATTCAGTCTCGTTTGTGAAGGCATCCTCTACACTGGTGACCTACGACAAACCATGGCCGGTGATGGCGAGCTTTCCGCACCGGACTCTTCAGGAGCCAACCGGGTTAACGCAGCTACCACACTACAGCTGCCCAATTTCTGGCAACATAACCCGCGCTCCTGGTTTACCACTGTGGAGGCGCAGTTCCACCTTCGGGGAATCTCAGCGGACACAACGAGGTTCTACCATGTCGTCGCGAAGCTGGACAGCTTCACAGTGCAGCGGGTGGAGAGCCTGACCAACCACCCGCCCCGAGACGACAAGTATGGCGCACTGAAAGCCGCCCTCATTCGAGCCTTCACTCCCTCGCTGGGGGAGCGAGCAGAGAAGCTCCTGGCACTGACAGAAGGGGAAGCAGACAGGCCGGCAGATCTGATGGCGAAGATGGTGAGCCTGAGAGGCGAGGATGACGACAGCTTTATCTTCGCCCACCTCTTTCTCAGAACGCTCCCGCCAGCAGTGAGAGTCACCCTGGCCAGCTCACAGCTACTCAACAACCGTGACTACCACGAGCTGGGCCAGGAGGCGCAGCGGCTCGTCGACGCCCATAGACGGCACGCAGCCATGACGGCAGCGGCAGCGCTGAACGCCCCCCCCCACGAGACGAGGGGAGACCAGAGGCTGCGGCACCGGATCCACTGACGGCAGCAGCGGCAGAGGCCAGGAGAAGCGGAGCTGACAACACCCTCTGTTTCTACCATCGGCGCTTCGCCGAGAGAGCGCGCAGATGCGTCCCACCGTGCTGGTACCAGCGCCAGGGAAACACCAAGACCGGGAGCCGGTAGCAGCTGCGACTCTCGGCACGAAGAACAAGCTGCTTTTCGTGACAGACGCGAATTCAGGGAAAGAGTTCCTGGTGGACACAGGCTCCCAGCTAAGTTTTGTCAAGCCTGCCTACACGGACATGCTGACGCCTGCGAGCGGACCCCTGGTGTTAGTGGCGAACGGCTCCACAATCAAAACCTATGGGGAGAAGACGCTCCTCCTGTCCCTCCATGGGCACACCTTCGAGTGGACCTTCGTTGTAGCTGCAGTTAACAACAACATGCTAGGTGCTGACTTTTTATGCTCAAACAGTTTGTTAGTTGATCTTGCTAATAGACGTATTGTAAATGCACTGTCTTTCTACTCTATCTCCTGCACAGCTCGGGTGGCCCTGCCTTCTGCACATCCCAATGTCACAGCTGCGGGTGGCAAGTTTCATGCATTACTCAACCAGTTCCCAACACTCACGGTCCCAACATTTTCAGCGTCAGTTGCCAAACACGGGGTCGAGCATTTCATAACTACCTCTGGCCCCCCTGTTTTTGCAAAAGCTCGGCGCTTGGACCCAGCTAAACTGGCCATCGCGCGCGAGGAATTCGCCAACTTGGAAAAACTGGGCATTGTTAGACGCTCGAACAGCTCTTGGTCGTCACCCCTGCACATGGTGCCCAAGGCTGACGGCTTGTGGCGCCCTTGCGGTGATTTCCGCAGATTAAATAATGCTTCAGCACACGACCGCTACCCGATTCCGCACATCCAGGATTTTTCGGCACATTTGGCGGGGGCGCGCATCTTTTCCAAAATAGATTTGGTGCGCGGTTATCACCAAGTTCCAGTCCGCGCGCAAGACATACCCAAAACGGCAGTTATAACCCCTTTCGGGCTTTTCGAGTTTTTGTGCATGCCTTTCGGCCTCAAAGGCGCCGCGCAGACGTTCCAACGCATGATGGATGCAGTGCTGCGCAGCCTCCCTTTCGTGTTTGCTTATTTGGATGATATTTTGGTAGCCAGTGCATCCGAAGCCGAGCACGAATGCCACCTCACAGCCGTTTTTCAGAGGCTGACAGAGCACGGGCTGATCATTAACCCAGCGAAATGCCAATTCGGGGTAGCGCAAATCGATTTTTTGGGACACCGCGTGTCTCCGGAGGGCGCGGTCCCGCTGCCGGATAAAGTGCGCGCGATAACGGATTTCCCCCAACCGCAGACAGTTAAGGCACTGCAAGAATTTTTGGGGATGGTCAATTTTTATAACCGTTTCCTCCCCAACGCGGCACGGCTCATGCACCCATTGTACGCGGCATTAAAGAAACAAAAACCTACAGCTAAGGTCGAGTGGTCCCCGGACCGGGAGCGCGCTTTCTCACAGGTCAAATCGGCCCTCGCGAACGCTGCGTTATTGGCACACCCGGTGCCAGCAGCTCGCATGGCGCTAACCACGGACGCTTCCGACGTGGCAGTGGGGGCGGTTGTCGAGCAACTGGTAGCAGGGAGCTGGCAACCACTTGCGTTTTTCAGCAAAACATTGCGCAATAACGAGCGTAAATACAGCGCGTTTGATAGGGAGCTTTTAGCCCTGCATCTGGCCATCCGCCACTTCCAGTTCTGGTTGGAAGGGCGCCGTTTCACCGCGTTTGTAGACCATAAACCATTAACTTTTGCAATGGCTAAAATTTCAGAGCCTTGGTCGGGCCGACAACAGAGACAGCTGGCCGCAATTTCAGAGTTTACCACCGACATTCAACACGTGGCGGGTAAACACAATGTAGTAGCAGATTGTCTCTCGCGCGCAGTTGCACTGCCAGGCCCCCAGGGGGCAGACTCGGCGGCTGTAGACTCGGGCCAGGCTTGCGGCGCGGAAGCGCTCACAGCCCCGGTCTGCGTTGGGTTAGATTATGCAGCCATGGCCGCCGAGCAGGTTAACGATGCGGACGTGCGCGCGCTCCAGTCTGGGCCAACAGGGCTAAGGCTGGAGCACAGGGTGCATCAAAGAGGTATGCCCCCCCTAATCTGCGATATCTCCACGGGGCGCCCCCGCCCCGTGGTCCCGGCTGCATGGCATCGCCGTGTTTTTGACTTAATACATTCGCTGGCACACCCGGGCGTTCGCGCGTCGATCAAAATGGTGGGAGAGAAGTTTGTTTGGCCGGGGCTGCGTAAACAGGTCAAAGAATGGGCCGCAGCCTGCGCAGCGTGTCAAAGAGCAAAGGTACACAAGCACACGCGGGCCCCTCTAGAACCTTTTCACATCCCAGCCAAGCGCTTCGACCACGTGCATGTCGACTTGGTGGGACCCCTCCCGCTGTCGCAGGGGTTCACACCCCTTCTAACTATGGTGGACCGCACTACGCGCTGGCCAGAGGCGATTCCCCTGGCGTCAACCACAGCAGCAGACGTTGCGCACGCTTTTTTAACGGCTTGGGTCGCGCACTTTGGAGTCCCGTCAGACATAACGTCTGACAGAGGACCCCAATTTGTTTCCGAGCTCTGGTCGTCCATGGCACTCAGCCTGGGAGTGAAAATTCATCACACAACTGCGTATAACCCCCAGGCCAACGGTTTGTGCGAACGCTTTCACCGGTCATTGAAAGCAGCCCTCAGAGCGGCTCTCACGGAGACAAATTGGGTTGATAAGCTTCCATGGGTTTTATTAGGGTTGCATTCAGCACCTAAAGAAGATTTGCAGGCCTCTCCGGCCGAACTTGTCTTCGCCCAACCTCTCTGGTTACCGGGAGAATTCCTTCCTGAGAACCCCGCACCAGATCGCCCCCCTGCTCAGCTGCTGCAGAGCGACACGGGATCAAACACCCTCCCCGGCCCAGTTCATCACAGTTTCCCACGCGTTTTTGTGCCTAAAGCCTTAAAGAATGCAGAATTCGTCTTTGTTAGACACGACGCACAGAGGTTAGGTTTAAGTCCTCCTTACGATGGACCGTTCAGAGTGTTAGAAACTGGGGAAAAGCATTTTTTGCTCGATTTGGGAGACAGGAGGGAATTAGTCTGCATTAACAGACTCAAACCTGCTTTTGTGTTAGCTGATGAACAGGTTCAGTTGGCCAGGGCCCCCCGCCGCGGCAGGCCGCCGGGGAGACACTCTGCTAAGCTTTCACAACGATGTGTTAATGACTCTGATCCACAGATGCAAGAGACAGCCACAGGCAGAGCGAGACCTGCTCACAGCAGATATGGCAGGAAGTTAAAGCCCAAGCAGTTGGATGTATGATCTGTTGTGCCAATTTTTTTTCTCGTTCTGTGTGATATGTCATGATTCTATGCATTTGAGGTGTAACTTGTCCTTATTTAGACGTTTGGGGGGGGGGGTTATATGGCGCACATTTAGGGCGCATATATGGCATGCTTGTATGGTACGCATTTTCTCCCACATGTATTTAGTAGGCATGATGGTGCATACTCTAGAGACTTCAAACGTCCAAAAGGACCTGACCCGGCAGAGACCTCGGCAGGTGTGAAGTGGTTTCTGGAGAGACGGGAAGTCAGAGAGAATGTCCCAGCAGGAGCCCCCGAGGCGGAAGAGACAATAGAGACGCCAACGAGCCTCGGAGGCTATATGTTTACTGAAGGACTGTGGGTTCATACGTTTACTGAAGGACTGTGGGTTGAGGGTGTGATATTTGATGTTGGGGGTTTTGTGTCTCTGGGGGTATAAGAGCTGTGAGGAAAGACTGTCCTGTCTCTTGTGTTGAGATACTTGCTTGTTAGAGGATGAGACTGCAAATAAACCTTTCCTGAGAAATAAACTCAGTCTCGTTTGTGAAGGCATCCTCTACACTTCCCTCAATACACCAGGGTCTCTCCTTTTATATCACTCCATTCCTTCCCCCTGTTGCCTGAAATCTTGCATCACAATACATTTACACATTACAATATGTACTGTCCTCCATTTAATCCCCCACACTCGACTGGCAGAGAAAATATTCCCCTCCCCTCTGCTTCCAGTCTGAGATGATTATCCCAGCGTGGGTTCCCTACACTGCCCCCCAGAGTCTCAGACTGAGCTTTAACCCTCACGTCCTTTTGGCTTCAGTCTCCTCCCATATCTGCTGTAACGAGGGACCTTCGACTCCGCGGTGCTGCTGTGCCGGTTGGGAGCTCTTGGGGGGGGGGTCTGTCTGTGGGTGGGCAATGGCGAGGGGGGAGGGCATTCTACTTGCCCGTGTGGCTGCTCTGCTGAATCTTCTACCTGGGGAGTTCTCAGTGGGGGTCTTCCACGCCGAGGGGCCCGAGCCAACATCAACTGCTCGTCCGCCACCCCAAAGGCAGGCTTAAGTCTGTCTATACATATTTTCTCCCGACGACCCCCCAAATCTAACAAAAAATGTTTGTCCCCTGGTTCCAGCACTCTGAACGGGAAATCGTAGGGTGGGCGCAATGGGGAGCGGTGGGCATCGTGCCTGACAAACACGAATGCTGTGTTCTTCAAAGTTTTTGTCACAAAAGTGCGTGGAAAACAGTGGTGGGCCGGGCCCGGTAGCATGCCTGTATCTGCGCTACGCTGCGAACGCTGAGACAGACAGTTGTCCGGCACGGGATTATCTGGTAAAAATTCCACAGGCAGCCGCAGTGGCTGAGAAAAAACAAGCTCCGCCGGGAAAGCCTCCAAATCCTCTTTTGGTGCGGAACGCAACCCTAACAGAACCCAGTGCAACCGGTCTACCCAATTTGCGTCCGTAAGCGAAGCCCTGAGCACTGCTTTCAGTGACCTATGGAAATGCTCGCATAACCCATTGGCCTGTGGGTTGTACGCAGTTGTGCGATGAATTGCTACACCCAGGCTACAGACCATCGCGGACCAGAGGTCGAAAACAAACTACGGGCCCCTATAGGACGTGATGTCCAATGGGATGCCAAAACGTGCCACCCATGTTGTCAAAAAGGCACGCGCCACATCCGCGGATGTGGTTGCCGCCAGCGGGACTGCTTCTGGCCAGCGTGTGGTGCAGTCCACCACTGTCAGAAGGTGCATGAACCCCTGCGATGGCGGGAGGGGGCCCACGAGGTCCACGTGAACATGGTCGAACCTCTTAGCCGGTATATGAAACGGCTCCAAAGGGGCCTTCGTGTGTCTGTGCACTTTGGCTCGTTGGCACGCTACGCAGGCTGCAGCCCACTCTTTCACTTGTTTGTGCAGGCCTGGCCATACGAACTTCGCTCCCCCCATTTTGACTGACGCGCGCACTCTTGGGTGCGCCAGAGCGTGAACTGACTCAAACACTCAGCGGCACCAAGCAACTGGGACCACCAGGCGCGGGCGTCCCGTGGAGACGTCACAGATTGGGGGGGGGCGGGGCTGCCGTCTTGCAGTACTCTGCTCTCCAGCCTTCACCCTGTTGGTCCAGACTGGAGCGTGCCCACGTCCGCATCGCCAATCTGCTCTGGGGCCATGGCTGTATAATCTATCCCTACGCAGACTGGGGCCACTACTGCGCGCGAGAGGCAGTCCGCCACCACATTCAGTTTACCCGACACATGCTGAGTATCGGTCGTAAACGCCGAGATCGTGGCCAGCTGTCTCTGCTGCCGGCCCAACCATGGTTCCGAAACCTTGGCCATCACATACGTTAGCGGCTTGTGGTCCACGAACGCAGTGAAGCTGTGCCCTTCCAGCCAGAACTGGAAGTGGCGTATGGCCAGGTGGAGAGCCAGCAACTCTCTGTCGAACGCGTTGTATTTACGCTCACTGTCGCGCAAAGCCCTGCTGAAAAAAGCGAGTGGCTGCCAAGAACCGGCGATGCATTGCTCCACGACGGCCCCTATGGCCACGTCCGAGGCGTCGGTAGTGAGCACTATCCGGGCTGCCGGGTCCGGGTGTGCCAACAGTGCGGCATTTGCCAGGGCTGTTTTAACCTCCGAGAATGCCTGCTCCCGCTCCGGAGTCCATTTGACTCTGTCCGCCGGTTTCCATTTCTTGAGTGTGGCGTACAATGACTGCATGAGCTGAGCTGTGCGGGGGAGGAACTGGTTATAAAAGTTAACCATCCCCAACAACTCTTGCAGTGCCCTGACCGTCTGAGGCTGGGGAAAATTCTCCACGGCAAGGGTATTGCTCCCTCCGGTGAGATGGGGTGCCCCAAAAAGTCAATCCCCGTCACGCCGAACTGGCATTTCGCCGGGTTGATTATTAACCCATGCCCTTCCAACCTCCGGAAAACTGTCCTGAGGTGGGTTACGTGTTCGTCCTCGGATGCGCTGGCCACCAGGATATCATCCAGGTAGACAAACACAAAGGGCAGATCGCGCAACACCGCATCCATCATGCGTTGAAATGTCTGTGCCGCTCCTTTTAATCTGAAGGGCATGCGTAAAAAGTCAAACGGAGTTATTACCGGCGTTTTGGGTATGTCCTCCGCATGCACTGGGACCTGGTGGTAACTGCGGACAAGGTCTATTTTAGAAAAAATGCGTGCCCCGGCGAGGTGAACGGAAAAATCCTGAATATGGGGAATCGGGTAGCGGTCGTGCGCTGTGGCGTTATTCAACCTGCGGAAATCTCCTGACGGTCGCCACGATCCCTCAGCCTTAGGAACCATATGTAGCGGGGATGCCCTTGGGCTGTTTGAGCGCCTGATGATGCCCAACTTTTCCAAGTTAGCAAACTCCTCGCACGCTATGGCCAGTTTAGCTGCGTCCAGGCGTTGAGGTCATGGGAAAACGGGCGGCCCAGTGGTGGTGATAAAGTGTTCCACCCCGTGTTTAGGTTCAGGTTCAGGTTACTTTATTTGTACCCGTAGGTAGATTTGTTTTGCAGTTGGTGACATCCATATTTACAAGCCACTAATTACATTCAACATAGACACAAACACAGGCACACATCTTACAAAATAGGTAAATATAAAATATGTACAATATAATGTACATATATTAGTGATGGCCGCCGAAAACGTCGGGACCGTGAGTGCTGGGAACTGAGTGAGCAGTGTGTGGAACTTACTGCCTGGAGCTGTGACATTGGCTAGTGTCATTGGCCTGGCCCCTCGAGCTGTACAGGGGAGAGAATCAAAAGACATTGCATTAACCAGGTGTCTGTTAGCAACATCGACTAGCAACCCATGTGCACACAGAAAATCAGCTCCCAAGATCGGGAAACTGCATGCCGCTATGACGAATGTCCACTCGTACATACAGCCGTGTAGGGATACAGTCAGTGTCCTCTCACCAAAAGTCCTAATGTCCGAGCCGTTTGCGGCTATCAGCTTGGGGTCGCTAGCTCCTGCTAGCCGGTCGGTGTAGGACGGCAGGATGAGGCTCTTTGGGAGCTGGTGTCTACGAGGAACAGTCTCCCTGAGCGCGAGTCTGTCACGTAGAGCAGCTTGTTTTCTTCACCGGCGGTCGCAGCTGCTACTGACTGCCGGCCTTGGCGTTTCCCGAACGCTTGAATTGGCACGGTGGCACACATCTGTGTGCGTTCTCTCCAAAGCGGCGGTGGTAGAAGCAGAGCGTGTCTCTCTGGCACCTTCTGGCCCCCGCTGCCACTACCGTTGCCGGCTCCTCGCCTCCGCTGGTTGTCTCACTGGGTTCCAACGCCGCCGCGTTCACTGTGAGGGCTCTGGTGGTGAGGATGATCCGATCTGCCTCCTGGGCTAGCGCACAGTAGTCGCGTGCGGCCAGCAACAGCGAGTTGGCCAGGACCGCTCTTGCCTCTGTTGGGAGGTTCCGGAGGAAAAGGTGGGCAAACAGAAAATGCCCGTCGTCCGTGCCCATCAACGCCAACATCTTCTCCATCAGTTCGACTGCCGACCCATCTCCTAACTCGGAGCGCCTCAGGAGCCTCTCTGCTCTCTCACAGTTTGAGAGTGTTTAGCGCCGGGTCAGCGTGGCCTTGAAAGTCCCGTATTTATCATGGGCTGGAGGCTGTTGGAGCAGGCTCGCTACTTGCTGAGACGTGCGAGCGTCCAGTGCTGCGACCACATAGTAATATCTGGTGTCATATGCTGTTATTCCCCGGAGGGCGAACTGAGCCTCAGTGTGGAGGAACCAAGACTGCGGGTCGTGCAGCCAAAAGTCCGGTAGTTTGACTGAAACAGTGCACGCGTTGCTGGGGCTTCCTGTTCGGGCTGTCTCTGGGATGCTTGCCGCGTTGCTGGGACTTCCCGTCCGGGCTGACTCCGGGGTTCTTGCCTCGTGTTCCATAATTCGTCAAGGGTCACCAGTGTGGAGAGTGCAAATTAGAAACCAGACTTGCATGACAGACGACTTTATTTCTCTCTCTCACTGCATTCATACACAGAAAAAGACTTCCCTCAATACGCCAGGGTCTCTCTTTTTATATCACTCCATTCCTTCCCCCTGTTGCCTGAAATCTTGCATCACAATACATTTACACATTACAATACATACTGTCCTCCATTTAATCCCCCACACTTTACTGACAGAGGAAATATCCCCCTCCCCTCTGCTTCCAGTCTGAGATGATTATCCCAGCGTGGGTTCCCTACAAGGTGTGTTAATCCGTTTTCTCATAAACCGATAATGCCTTTAACTGATAAAAACAACCAGATTACTCTGTTTACATGACAGTTTGAATAATCAGGTATCTCCAGAAAGCTAATTATAATCGGTTTACTTGTGATCATGTAAACAGGGTCATTGTTTTACTTCAACACAAAAAAAAAATAAATCACAATTTATGTGCAGTCATATGAATCACATTATTACACGTTTGACCTTGAAAATAGAAATGTTTTGTGGAAATAAACGTACTGCACAGTTTTCTGTTGTTGTAATCTTTCATTAAAGTCATGTTGTTATACTTGTCTCAGACATTTTTTCTTGTTTCTGTGCCTGCTGGGAACCCAAACATCTGGATGACTTTCTCAGCTTGATTTGTGCATCCATAAGCCACACAGAAAACCATGCTTGACTACATTGTGTGCCTCTTCTTTTATTTAGTATTTCCACCCTGCTTAGTTACTAGTTTTCAGAGTAGTGTAATTTATATACACTAGTACATCTCAGTAAATAGAAAACCATGATTTGTATTTTAATTTCAAAAACTATAATCAAAATGGAATAAAAAAAGGCCTGAAATATTTCCTTGTGCCTGTAAACAATATTGAAGATAGGATTTTTTTTAATTATTAAAAAAATAACGTTTTCACAATATTCAAATTTACTGAGAGCCACTAATGTGTTACATTTACATTCACACACCGAAAATCTTTCCTAACTTGAAAGGTTAATGGTACAGGAGTGAAGTGCACGACTCCTAGTAATTTAGCTGAATCACATTAAACTCACTGACAGCAATTTTTTTTTACTACATATTTTTACTTCAGATAATTCTGCCTAATCTTTCAAAATAACCCACTATATTCATGCGTTGAAAATTTCGCAATCAGTACACTGAAGCTATAATATAAGGTAAGACTACACAGCCAGGTGGTGATATTTACGCTGCAGCTTTCATCAGTGTGAATTAGCAGTTCCCCTTCACTCCAAAACATGTTCTGACAGTGTACATAATGTTGCTGGTTTATATCATAATCCATTTAAATCCGTTCATTATAAGTACCTACCGATAGGAATTCTGAATAACTGCCTAATATGGCTAAAAAAAAAATTATTACCGCAGATCGTCACCGTCGCCATTCACACACCATTGCAGAAAGGCCCTTGTTTGGGAACTATTTGGAGCGCCATGAACCACATGATCGGGCAGCGGCGAGCTCAAAGTGTCGCAACTCTTATATTATACAGCTCTGGCTGGTTGTTGCCAGCTCGGTGACTAGTCACCATGGTAACCACCTAGGCAATACTTCTTGTCTGGGTAGCAACGGTGAAAAGACGACTATCGGTATGCGTGTCGGGAGAAGTGCGTGGTGGAGAATTTAATAACCATCGTTATGAAAGAAACGGCCTGCGGTGGCTAAAGAGCAACCAGAAAGTATGGCGAGCAGTTGTATTCGAGTGGAACCACCGGCTGTTGAGTTCAACAATGTGGAAGTCGGGCAGGTTTACAGGACAACAGTCACGGCAAGAAACGTGGGGAAGACCTTAAAGAAAATAATTATTGAACAGCCCGTGCTAAAGGTAACGTGAAATGATTTTTTGCTGACTGTTAATTAGATACTAATATTAAAATGAAATCATTCAAGTCATGTGTAGCATTAAGCTCAGTTCTATTCGCTGTCAGTCACAGTTTAGAAGGCACTGGTACAGTAGTCTTTTTAAGTCTTTTTAAAGTCTGTACTGTCTTTGTACTTCTTTTAGTAGTTGTGTCTTATTGTTTTTGTAACTTTTTGATTGTTTTTCTTATTAACTGTTTTTCAACTGTCTTGTTTTTATTTTATTTATTTTATTTCATCTTATTTTTGATGGACCATGAGTCTGGAATAAAGTCTTTGATTGATTAATTGATTGATTGATTAATAAGTTTATTTATTAATAAGTTTATTTCAGTTCAACTTTATTTACATAACACGTAATTGCTACATGCCAAAAAGATGCAAGTTAGGTTAATTGGCATCAAAATGGGGATTCTAAATTGTCCTTAGGCATGACTGTGAGAGTGAATGGTTGTCTGTCTCTCTGTGTTGGCCCTGCGATGGACTGGCGATCTGTCCAGGGTGTACCCTGCCTCTCGCCCAAAGATGCTGGGATAGGCTCCAGCGGGCCCCCCCACCCCCCACCGCCACCCGAAAAGGATTAAGTGGAAGAAGATGGATGGATGGATAATCACTACAAAAAGTTGTCTCAGGGTGCTAGATATAGAACATAAAGCATCGCTGTTGCCAACTCTCAATCATTTGGAGTGACTCTCACTCTTGCCCTCTCTCTCACTCCACAAACTCTATTTCTCACTCCAAAACAAGGAAAGTACAGCCAATATCATGGTGACTTTCTTCATATTTTCTCCACAATAAGCATTCTCAAGGCAGCATAAAGCAGACTGAACATGTTCTAAAACTTATAGAGGGAATGCATTGGAACAGAATTCTTGGCAGTTACAGGATAGTTACCGTAGCAGCACAGCACTGAGTGGCAATCACATGTGACAGGCAGCTTTATTTTGTATGCAGCAAAACATAAAAACCACATAAAAAATATTTAGCCACAGCAGTGCACAGAGTACTTGTTTTAACTTTAAATGTTAATACCACATCATTCCGTGGATTGCCATCTCCCTCCGTGGATCGCCACCTTATCGTGGTGGAGGAGTTTGAGTGCCCAATGATTCCAGGAAGTATGTTGTCGGGGGCAACTTGCCCCTTGTAAGGTCTCCCAAGGCAAACAGGTCCTGGGAGAAGGGCCAGACCAAGAGCGGTCCAGTGGATCTCCATGAAAAACGTTAGATCAAGGACCTGGTGTACCCAAAGGAGGCACATGAGTCCACCCTCCAGTGGGCTTACCACCTGCGGGAGGGATCATCGGGATCATGGTGCTATGTGAACCGTGCAGAAATCTGGGCTCCTCTACCTGGACTGATGCCCCCACGACCCAGATTCCCAGTTCAGCGGTAGAAGATAGATGGATGGACCACACCATTCCCTTGACTGCAGTGATGTGTGGGTAAAGGCCAAAGAGCACATGGTAAGCGAGGAACTGATTCAGTGTGGTGGACCCAGTCAGTACGTTCTCTACTCAGACTGAATAGCACGGCAGGAGGAGATGTATAAGAGCTGAGAAACGGATATGCAAGGCAGTCTATGGTTTTCGCATGAGAATATGCATTCTCCTCCTGTCTGCATAATAATGTGCTGACAGGCTGGGTGACAAAGGGAATTGTCATTGTAGATGTACGTGTGTTAATGAAAACAGTGACAAAGGGAACTATCACGGTAAATGTATGCAAACACCCCAGGTTGCCGGGCGGGTTGTATGGTATATGTGATATCCTACCGTGTAGCAATGATCACACTTGAGTTATTTCTTTGGCTAACTCTGCCGTTTATTCTGCAACACACATAATATATGACTGAACATGGATTCTGCGCGGGGTTTTCACACTCTTGTTCTAATGTGTCCCCTTAATAGTAGTGCTGAACAATACAGGTAGTTCCCCCTAGAGGCATGTGCCAGTAATGTTTTAAATTAGACTTGCAGTCTACCACATCCCTCCCCTCTAGATTAAACTACTTTTAATTACACTAGCCAATTATGCTAGACATCCTGGAACTCCCATTTAACCCTAAACAATCACAGTTACTTTTAACTTCTTAAACACATGTGCCATACACATAATTTCTTTCTCTTTTTTTTTTTTTTTTACATGTATAACACACATAACAGTCTAACTGGGGAATTGGTTTGACTACCGCATCCCAGTGAGGTTCCAGGACGCATTCTTGTCCTGTGGCTGGGGAACTCACTACTGACTAAGTATAGTCCTTCAAGTAGTCTGGAGCTTTCCTAGCTCGCTGAGATCTTCTCACGGCGGGTGAGCCAACTGCAGGTGAAGACTCAGACTGCTCCACTGTTTCGGCTGCTGCAGTGCTGCCCGTAGAATCTGCAGAGACGGTTACCTCAGGTTTCACCTGAAGTGGTGGTTCGTTGATGCTCTCCTCAGGATGGGTGTCAGACAACACCTCTGGTGCCATCGGCAGGGGAATGGAGCTCCTACCACGAACTTGGTCGATGTGTCGCCTCACCACTTGTCCATGACCTAATGTCACCTTGAATGACACAGGGCCTGTCTTTTCTGTTATTTCTCCTGGTACCCAGGCTGGTCCTGAGCCAAAGTTGCGGGTGTAGACCACGTCTCCTTCTCTCAGTATTCTCTCTCTAGCATGCATGTCATGATAACCTTTTTGTTTCTCTTGTTTGTCATGCACTTTGTTTCTGAAGTCTGGATGTATTAAGTCAAATGTTGACCTCAACTTTCTTCCCATCCATGGACCTGCGTAGTCAATGTGAATTCTTCTCCATGGTTTATCTGGAACTTCCCAGGGATGTAGTGGGGCTGCTGGAGGACTGTTCCTGTTCTCCTGGCATGCCGCACATGACTTCACAAGCGCCTCCACCTCTGCATCCATGTTGGGCCACCACATGTAACTCCTCGCCAACGCTTTCATGCGAGTGATGCCAGGGTGTGCTTGGTGTAGTTGTTGCAGTAAGGCATTCCTACCAGGTGGTGGAACAACCACGCGTCCTCCCCACAGGATACAACCTTCCTGGGTGCTGAGCTCATCCTGTCGTCGGGCATAGGGAATGAACTCAGGACTGTTCATCTTCGGCCATCCTCGCAAGATGTATTCTCGCACTCTTGCTAGAACAGGGTCTTTGTCTGTCCACTTCTTTATTTGTTGTGCGTTCACCAGGGGCACGCCGATATCTTCAAACAATAGCACTCTCTCCTCCTCCTCAGGCGTGCTGTCTCTTCCTCCATCCAAGGGTAGCCTACTCATCGCGTCAGCATTCGTATGGTCCCGTCCGGCTTTGTAAACGATGGTGTACTCATACGCTGCTAATGTAACGGCCCATCTCTGAATTCTCTGAGATGTCATCTGGGGTATGGCTCTCATTTCACTGAACAGTGAAATTAGTGGCTTGTGGTCAGTCACTATAGCGAACTGTCTCCCATACAGGTATTTGTGGAACTTTTTTACACCAAATACTACTGCAAGGCCCTCCTTGTCTAGCTGGGAGTAGTTTTTCTCAGCTGCACTAAGAGTTCTTGAGACGAACCCTATGGGTCTCTCTGAGCCATCCTCCATACGATGAGAGAGTACAGCACCCACACCGTAGGGTGATGCGTCACACGCCAGGATGAGTGGTTTGTTTGAATCATAGTGCACTAACACACTACAGGACTGAAGTAGCGCTTTGGACTCTTCAAACGCCTTCTGCTGCTTGACCCCCCATGACCATTTTTCTTCCTTCTTAAGTAAGGTATGTAGTGGTGCCAGCAGCGTGGAGAGCTTTGGGAGGAACCTATGGTAATAGTTCAACAAGCCCAGGTAGGCTTTTAACTCAGTAACATTTTGTGGCTCAGGCGCCTCCGCAATGGCTTCCACTTTGTCTGTTAGAGGGTGTAGACCACTGGCGTTGATCTTGTGGCCTAGGAACACCACCTCTTTTCCCATGAACTCACACTTGCTTCTTTTCAACCTCAGACCGCTTTTCTCCAACCGTTGAAGCACTTCCTTCAGCGTTTTCAGATGTTCTTGTTCATTTGGTCCTGTACAAAGGATGTCATCCAAATAAACGGCAACATTCGGAATTCCACCTAGGATGCCCTCCATAGTTCTCTGGAATATAGCAGGACTGGAAGCTACTCCAAATGGTAAGCGTGTGTAGGTATATAAGCCTTTGTGTGTATTGATGGTTACATACTTTCTTGATTCTTCTTCCAGGACTACTTGTTGGTAGGCGTGACTCATGTCTAATTTCGTGAAGTGTCGGCCGCCATTCAGCTGTGCGAAGAGGTCCTCCACTTTAGGAATTGGATACTGATCCACCCGTGATGCTCGATTGACAGTGAGTTTGTAATCTCCACATATTCTAATGGAGCCATCCGGCTTTCTCACTGGGACTATGGGCGCCGCCCATTTTGCAACCTGCACTGGCTCAATGATCTTGTCATCCAGCAGCCTCTGTAGCTCGCTTTCGACCAGTGGCTTGACTGCATAGGGTACCGGTCGGGGTTTGCAGAATCGTGGTTGGGCCTCCTTGTCCACATTAATCTTTGCAGTGACACCTTTTAGCTGTCCTACGCCTTCTTTGAACACCTCAGCGTGTCTTTCGAGGATCTCCTCCAGCTGCAATTTGGGCTGAGATTCCACTTAGCCAACTTCGCCCTAGTAGATTTGGTCCTTCGCTCCCAACTACTACTACAGGTAAGTCCTTTTCTTTGTTTTCGTGCTGCACCTTCACTTGTGCCATGCCTAGCACGTCTAGCTTCTCTCCTGTGTATGTTTTTAATTTTAATGAACAGGGATTTAATTCTGCTGTGTCTGTTTTCTTCCACAGTTGTGTATATTGCTGTTTACTTAATATGGTTACTCCACAGCCTGTATCAACTTCAAATGTTACTTTCATTCCATTAACATTCATGGTACGCGTGATGGGCGCTACCTTGGTCAGCTCCTCTGACGTGTTGTAAATTGTGTGAAAACCCATGTCTTCTGTATCACTTTCTCCCTCCCCTCTCAGTTGATTCGCTCGCTGTTCCTTTCCTGGGCCCTTGTTTTCATACTTTTGCCCATTAACTGTCGCTTTCAGCACCTGTGCGCTGTCCACCTTTATTCTACATGCTTTCTTAATGTGCCCTCGCTTGCCACAATTATGACACAGCTCAGTGGCAAATTTGCACTCGGCGGCATTGTGCTGGCCTTTGCAGCGATAACAACTGGGGAATTTGTGCTGAGTTTTGTCAGTCAACACTTTGTGGACACCTACTTGGGTCTTAGGCACACGAACATGCGTTGCTGTGTCCTCTGTTAGCTTCCCTTGCATCTCTCTCACATCTTTAGATGCTGTTTCCATCGCTTGGCATAATTCCAAAGCCTTTGCAAAAGTGAGTTTTGTTTCAGATAAAAGTCGCCGTTGCATTCGGTCATCATTCACTCCACACACAAGTCTGTCTCTTAACATTTCTTCCAATGAGTCTTTGTAATCACAGTGCAGTGTTAATTTCTTCAATTCTGCCACATACTCTGCTATGGACTCAGTGTTCCTCCTTATGCGTGAATTAAATTTGAATCGTTGTACGATTTCACTCGGTTTGGGGCTGAAGTGCTTCTGAAGCTCAGCAGTAAGCTGGTCGTACGTTTTATCTTTCGGTAATGCAGGGCTTATTAAATTTCTCAACAAGCTGTAAGTAGTTGCACCAACTCCACTCAACAGTACAGCCTTCCTTTTGTCTGGCTCCTCAATCTCATTAGCTTGGAAGAAAAAGTCCAACATTTCACCATATTCTTCCCATGACTGAGTCGAGTTATCAAAAGGGGTTACCGTTCCGATTACAGCCGCCATTGCTCGTCGTGGTGGGGAAACCTCGTTTTTCCTCCTCTGAACTTGCACTCGAACTACTGGAGTCACTTGAGTTCGCCACACTTGCAATGTTCTCTGTTTCTCGCCGCTGATTTTTTTCTTTTAATCCTCGTCGCCAATTGTGTGATATCCTACCGTGTAGCAATGATCACACTTGAGTTATTTCTTTGGCTAACTCTGCCGTTTATTCTGCAACACACATAATATATGACTGAACATGGATTCTGCGCGGGGTTTTCACACTCTTGTTCTAATGTGTCCCCTTAATAGTAGTGCTGAACAATACAGGTAGTTCCCCCTAGAGGCATGTGCCAGTAATGTTTTAAATTAGACTTGCAGTCTACCACAGTATAAAAAGAGAGGTGCCCGCGACCTGGTTTAGGCTTCTTATTCTTGTTGATGTTAGAGAGAGATTAATAAAGTCTGCTCTGCTCCAACCACCGCCTCGCCTGATCATTCCTCTCTGCATCAGAGCCTTTATTATTTATTTATTTATTTTTGCCAATTAGTCAAGATAGAATGATAAGATTAGCGCTCCACAATGCAAGCAGGTACTCTGTGTACTGCTGTGACTCAATACTGTGTATTTTTTTTGTGTTTTACTGCATACACCCTAATGCTGCCACTCATTTTTGCCACTCAGTGTTTTTTAACTGATATGAGTTCTGTTCAGTGACATCATCTATACTAGGTACGTGTTCCAGACCCATGTACGATTAAAGATGACAGTCACCTTTTTCAAAATATTTCACCTATTTTAAAAATTATATATGGCACACATATACTGCATTTGTGCAGTTTTCTTCCTTTTGTTCATTCTTTCTGCAGCTGTTTAAGTTCATACCGTCTGGCCCAGCTTTGATGGTGGCTCCTGGTCTATCTGTGAGTGGCTCACTGGAGTTCTGTCCAGAGGAAGAGGAGGAGATTACAGACTGTCTTCTGATTCATATTGATGATGCGGAGACCCTGGAAATCCCATTGAAAGGGTGAGACGCTACACATAATCCAGAGATAATAGATTGATTGATGTATTAATTAATTGTAAGCAAATGTACAAACATGTTTATCAGCACTAAATTTGTAAAAAGTCTGTCTCCTGCTTAAGGCTTCCCAGGGCTTGTTCACTCTTAATGGATTCCACTTTAGACTTTGGCTGTGTGGCTGCCAATAGTCAGGTGATCAGCAAGCATCACCCTATAACTAATCAAGGATCAGCACCAGGTAAATCAAGCTGTGCATGTGATTGCTTATCCATCTGCAATCAGGTTTGTAAGGCTTGTCTCTGCAGCTAGCTCTTTAAAATAAATTAATGATAAAGGAATTTGATTGAAATGGGAAAAAATAACATTGATATAGTAATTTGTTCACTGGAACCATCTGGTTTTTATGAATGCAATATCATGGTGGACTGTGATAGAAAAATGTTGTTTGGAAAAAATAAGTTCTCCTAGCAGGGACAATTTTATTTTTATGAGTAGTTATTATGTTGTTAATACAGACTTGGACTTTTGGAATTGGTTTATGTGCTGTAAACCCATATGTTGCCTGAAATGATATGATCTGTCTATCAGACAATTTACAGTGACGTTTTAAGCATAATTTAATGATTAAAATGTACAAGAATAACTGTATGGATTTGATTGTATTTGTTCATTTAAGGTGTGTTCCAAGTGAAATACACAGGAGACTCTTGGCTTCAGATAGCACCCTCCTGCGGAATCATAGCAGCTGGCTCCACCCAGTGGCTGCAAGTGGAACTGCGCACAGACAGACCCAGGCAGATTGAGGAGAAGGCTCGGTATGACCAGAATTCATTGGAAAGATTAGCTGTTACATGTCAATTTGTGTATTTTTTTCCCTTTAAAGTAAAGCTTTAACATTCTTTGTTTTGAAGAAAGTATTATGGTGTTATACATATTCTGTAAGTCAGTGATTGAGTTTTTTTTGTCTTTAATTCCATCTTTTTGTCTGTCTTAGAGTGAAGCTCCAAAATCATTCCTCTGTAGTTCTCAGCATAAGGGCTGAAATTGTGGAGCAGCGCCTTGAAGTGTTTGACATGAAGGTAGATTAAAAATTATAATTTATGTGATAACCTAATTGTGTGTACTACTTGTAGTGATGTCCAGTTCCAGATCCAGCTGCTTCTCCTCATCTTGAAGTTATGAAAAATGTTTTATTTTAAAGATATTGGGCCATATTACAGACCACTGGAGTGGTGACCTAGTTGATAGAGCATCCACCCCACAACCGGGAGGTTGTGGGTTCAAGCCCCAGCCAGGGTCATACCAAAGACCATATAAAAATGGCACTTCCCACCTTCTATCTTGGTGCACAGCATAATAGAATGGGGGAAGGAGAAGTTATTTGTGGCGGCGCCTTGCATGGCAGTGGCCCCTCTGATTCTAGATGTGATTAACATTGTAGATAGGAGAAACATAATTTTGTTCTCCTGTACATGATTGACTGTTTGGATTGAATGAATGAATTTACAATAACAATATGACAATAAAGTTGACTTCTTCGTAGTTAGTTGCCACTGATGCAGAACTCATTTATAGGTGTTTCCAAGTTAATTTGCTTATCACAACAGCATAGAAATGAACTTTCCGTCGGACACATGATGCAAAGAGGCCGGTCTGATTATTAAGAGGTGTGTTTTGAATAATCCAATCCAAAGCACTCATGCCCATCCCTTTAATGCAAAAAGGTGCATTATCTCAAGTGACCTGTGATCACAATGGTTTAAGACGGGTTTTGCGCTGACCAAAGCCTGTACATGTGAGCCAAAATGCACGTGATAGTAATGCTGCTTGGTAATAAGGAAAACATCAATCATAGTTGATGCCCAGTTAGTTATGTTAGAAAGAACAAACAGGGAAGAATGCTGAGCTGAAAAATCAGCTGAATGGTTTAATATTGTCTGCACGAATGCAACACACAGACATGAATGGGTTTGAAACTTCAGGAAAAGAGAATGATGCCTGTGCAAACTTTTATAAACTTTCATTAACGATGGCATGGAAGTCGCTCCTGTGGGGAGATGGAGTGCTCACTCTCTTGTTGCTTTCGCCGACCGAGGGTCTCCCCCATCTTGTGCGGAAGTCTGCTGAAGTTTGCGGCTCTTTGTCCCAGTCCCTCCCAGGCGGGAGGAAAGGAGGAGAACTGGCATGGCTTCCTGTCCACCGTTGACCCCTGCCATGAAGCGAACCCACTTTTGGCGGCCTCTGCCGGCCCCTGGTGGGTGGCAGTTGGGGAGCTTGCTGGTAAACAGCGACCCTAGGTGTGGTGTGGGTGGCCTCAGCCCAGCTGGAAACCTGGGGCGCACAGCCAAAGCAGATGTGTGGATGCGTCACCTTTCTCTGGGGAGTTATAGTGAAAAGTAAAATGCCGCACACTCCTTGTTCATTCATTCACTCCCCTAAAAATAAACACATTAATGCCTAATAAGTTCTTAATGAAAATGAAAATGTGGATGGAATAAAAATCTTCAGATTGACATGCCTCCCACCGTGCGCTGCACATCACAGTGGAATGCACACATCCTCCTTGTTCATGCATTCATTCCCGTAAAAAATCCTACATTAATGCCTAATATATAGACTCCAATGGTAAGTCCGCAATTAAAATGAGAGTGTGGGTGGAATAAAAAGTGTGTGATCATCATATAATGAAAATGATGGGTGATTATATGATGACTGTTACAACTCTCTCTATTTAAATAAGATCCCAGCGCATGCTGTTTTCTCATGAACTCCAGAGCTGCGTGATTTCAAAACACGCCACTGAAATAGCATTAAACAACGCTTCTGCGCTTCTGACGATAGACCTCCTTTTTTCCGATCAAAAGCAAATTTTCATGACATGCACTATAATAGTAATGCACATTAGATTGTGTGCTGCCACATCTCTTTGAAATGAGCCTCCACCTCCCAGCGCATAGCGGGCGCACTGTCCTGGTAATTTGATGACGTGATGCAAAGTGTAAAATACAAACAGTGCCCTGACAGAAACTAACAAAAACACTGGCCTACAGCTGAAAGTCTGGCGGAAAAGTCTGCGGATGATCGTCAAAATAGGGCCCATTATGTCTACGTAACAAAGGCACGAACAGTGACAATATGTAATTGACACTTAACAACTGATTTTGTATTATTTCCGTCAGGTCCATTGTAAATCAAATCCAACTGAAGTAACTATTTATGGTCCAAACCTGACAGATGGATTCAAGATAGGGGTGGAAGTACATCAGAGATTGGCTCTAAGCACCTTGTTTTTTGCCATGGTGATGGACAGGTTGACAGACGAAGTCATGCAGCACTCTCCATGGACCATGATGTTTTCAAACGACATTGTGATCTGTAGTGAGTTTAAGGAGCAGGTGGAAGAGAACCTGCAGAGGTGTTGGTATAAACTGGAGAGAAGAGGAATGAAAGTCAGTGAAAGCAAGACATAATACATGTGTGCAAATGAGAGGGAGGCAGGTGTAACAGTGAAGATGCAAGGAGAAGAAGTAGTGAAAGTAGATGAGTTTAAATTCCTAGGATCAACCATCCAAAGCAATGGACAGTGCCAACAGAGGTGAAGAAGAGAGTGCAGGCAAGGTGGAGTGGGAGGAAACTAAGTGTCAGGGATAATTTGTGACAGAAAGATAGCAGCTAGAGTGAAAGGGAACATATACAAGATGGTACTGAGACCTGCTATGATATATGGTTTGGAGATGGTGGCACTGACAAAAAGACAGGAGTCAGAGCTGGAGGTGGCAGAGTTGAAGATGCTAAGATTCACATTGGGAGTGACTAGGAGGGACAAGATTAGAAATTAGTATATCAGGGACAGCTCAGGTTGAGCAGTTTGGAGACGAAGTAAAAGATGCAAGGCTGAGATGGTTTGGACATGTGCAGAGGAGGGATGGTGGATTTATTGGACAAAGGATGCTGAAGATGGAGCTGCCAGGGAGGAGGGAAAAAGGAAGACCACAGAGAAGATTCATGGATGTAGTGAAGGAGAACATGGAGAGGGTTAGTGTGAGAGGAGAGGATGCAAGGGATGATCTGTTTTGGAGACCCTTCACATATAATATGTGATATATAGCTTCATAACACTATATAATACATTGCAATATGAAAGGGAAGTTATCTGCTTCCACTGGTTGGAAGGTGAGGGGGTAGAGAAGAAGGAGAAAATAGTAGATACAGTGGATATAAAAAGTCTCCACACCCCTGTTCAAATGCCAGGTTTTTGTGATGTAAAAAAACGAGACCAAGATAAATCATTTCAAAATGTTTTCCACCATTAATGTGACCTATAACCTGTAGAATCCAACTGAAAAACAAACTGAAATCTTTTAAGGGGAAAAATAAAAAACTTACTATAACCTGGTTGCATGAATATGCACACCCTTAAACTAATACGTTGTTACAGCACCTTTGGCTTTTATTACAGCACTCCATCTTTTTGGGTAGGAGTCTACCAGCGAGACACATCTTGATGTGACAATATTTGCCCACTCTTCTTTGCAAAAACACTCCAAATCTGTTAGATTGCAAGGGCATCTCTTGTGCACAGCCCTCTTCAGATCACCTCACAGATATTCGATCGGATCAGAAGAAAAACTGTCCCAAAGCATGATGCTGCCACCACCATGCTTCACTGTAGGTATGGTGTTCTTTTGGTGATGAGCAGTGTTGTGTTTGCGCCAAATATACCTTTTGGAATTATGGCCAAAAAGTTCAACCTTGGTTTCACTGGACCATAACACATTTTCCCACATGAGTTTGGGAGATTTCAAATGTGTTTTTGCAAAATGTAGCTGGGCTTGAATGTTTTCTTTGCAAGATAAGGCTTCCATTTTGCCACCCGACCCCATAGCCCAGACGTGAAGAAGACAGGAGATTGTTGTCACAATTACTAAACAGCCAGTACTTGCCAGAAATTCCGGCAGCTCCTTCAGTGTTGCTGGTGGCCTCTTGGCAGCCTCCCTGACCAGTTTTCTTATTGTCTTTTCATCAATTTTGGAGGGACGTCCAGTTCTTGGTAATGTCAGTGTTGTGCCATATTTTCTCCACTTGATGACTGTCTTCACTGTGTTGCAGGGTATATTTAATGCCTTGCAAATTCTTTTGTACCCTTGTCTTGACTGATACCTTTGAACAATGAGATCTCTCTGATGCTTTGGAAGCTCTCTGCGGACCATGGCTTGTGCTGTAAGATGTGACTACAAAAATGTCAGGAAAAGCCTACTAGACCAGCTGAACTTTATTTGGGGTTAATTAGAGGCACTTTAAATGGTGACAGGTGTGTGCTGACTCTCATTTAACATGAGCTTGAATGTGACTGGTTAATTCTGAACACAGCCACATCCACAGTTATAAGAGGGTGTGCATATTTATGCAACCAGGTTATTTTAAGTTTTTTATTTTTTATGTTTCTCCTTAAAAGATTTGTTTGTTTTTCAGTTGGGTTGTACAGGTTATAGGTCACATTAATGGTGGAAACAGCTTTGAAATGATTTATCTTGGTCTCATTTTTTTGCATCACAAAAACCTGGCATTTGAACAGGGGTGTGTAGACTTTTTATATCCACTGTACGTAGAGAACAACGAAGTTGCCTATGTGCTCCCTATATCTATCGAGAGAGCAAATAAATGTTCATGAACAGCAAAAATCTTACAACAAGTGTTGATGGTGAAAAAGTGACAGCCCAGTGCATCATGGGAAGTCTCCCAGCAGTCTAAAAGGCAGCCAGAAACGGTGGAACCACACACAGTCAAAAAAGTGTTTGTTGAAATAGTTTATTAAAGATGTAGATGCTCCTGTAAAAAGACGAATATATATAATTATATAACTGTATTTAAAAGTCTGTTGGATGTTATAGGGGACTCCAGTGTCCTGTCTGCGGTTTGGACCCATTTACTTTGGGACCTCCCACATGGAGAAAGTGATCCTGAGAAACAATGCACCTCAACCATGTGACTGGGTTTGTCTGCTCCAGGATACGGTTGCAGGTACTGAGTTGGTGAGTGATTCATGCTGAAAACAAAGATGAAGCTGCCAGTCTGCGCAGCTGTTTGTTCTGAAAATCAGCAGGTGGCTACTGAGCAAGACAAAAATGGCAAGGATTTAAATATGTTGCCTACATAGGGAACAGACCTTCAGAAGAGTACAGATGCTGCCTTGCTGGAAGGAATGAAGAGGTGCAGCCCAGACAGCCACAACCTGTCCCAGGTCTTGGTGTGTGTCCCTAATCAGGGTCGACTGGGTCCATATGAAAAAATCGCTGTGACAGTACTCTTCAGCCCCGTCTGCAAAAGGTACCTTATCTGAAAATGTATCTGAAAATGAAGCTCATGTCAAGGAGAATCAAACAATATAAAGTAAATTGAAATAGTTATATTAGCAAATGATTCATAGAGGAAGAGAACAAAAAAAATTCTATAACTTGGAGAATATTCCCCATTGTACTAACAAGTGTGTGTGTTTGTGGTTGGAATTTCAAATTTCCCTAAATCCCCCCCCCCCCCCCCCCCGCCCCAGTTTGCCTGACGTTAAGAAGCACGCTTACCCAGCCAGCCGGCAGGATTACTCTCTTTTTTTGTTGTTTGAATGTGTGGGCAGCAAACATGGCTTCACTTATCACAATGGTACTCATAGCACACTACTCTACATCTTTACATGATACAGCCAGCATCGTGGTTCATTTAACTTTATTCTGTTTGATCTTTTCCTGGTCTGCTCAGCTAATAGCAGTTTGGAGTTGGCAGTTACAGGTTCGGGGCTGCCCGTGTCTTTGGTACCAAGTCCTTCTTACAGATTTGACTTCCTTAGCTGTGTGACAGGCCAACGTGTGAGTCTTCTGTGCGTGCTCAAAAACCTCTGCCCTCAACTTCCTATCAGCTTCTGCTTCCGCAAGTTAGCACATTTTACCACTGAGCCCTGTGCAGGTACCATCGCCCCTGGGCAATGCCAGGTGAGGTTGGTAATTTCTTTTTGTTATTAATTCATCAAAACAGCTGTAATGTAGGAAGCTATTTTTCTCTTTTGTGGTTCACAGGATGTAATTTTGACATTCAATGCACGGCAGCAAGGGCGCTTTCATATGCGTCAGAAGCTGGACATCTTAGGTCAGGTTGTTTGCCAGAGGGATAGAGAAACCAGTGGAGACACTGCTAAGCTTGAGCTTGGCAGCTTTCACACTGTCTCTCTACACTTATCTGCTGTCTGCCACAGTCAGATGACACATCCTATAGCTAAAGTAAATCCTGGTGAGTATGAAAGATTAGCAACAGGTTACTCAAATTTAAATAAATGTTCTACAATACATGCTGAGCAGTTTAATATTATGTTTTTATTGCTGTGGTCCTTTTTTGCTGATTAGTAATTGTTTTGACGTAATTACGTGTCCTGTCATGTCTTGCATATCACCGCAGCACTGACAAATCCAGTTCTGTCACGACCCCACGTTCAGTTTCGTGAACTTACTCACTTTCGTGGAGTTGCACGTGCTGCCATCCTCTGTGCTAATAAAACAGACCTCCACAGGCACCAAAATGAGAGGAATCAGAACATGGAGGGGGAAGACTTGGTAGCCTTTCCTGACAATCGTGCCTCTAGCATAAGACCCGCGTCCTCACACAGGCAGTACAGGTAAAGGTCAGATTATACTTTATTGTCCATTTTCATGGAAAATTGTCTTGCATTACCGTTCAACAATCGAGTCAAAAAAAACATAAAAGACATCAAAAACATCACAATAAGACAACAATTTCACTGAAATCACAAATGCACAAAAACACATTGGTTGATACAGTGGGGCAAAAAAGTATTTAGTCAGCCACCAATTGTGCAAGTTCTCCCACTTAAAAGATGAGAGAGTTCTCCAATTTTCATCATAGGTATACCTCAACTATGAGAGACAAAACGAGGAAAAAAAAATCCAGAAAATCACAATGAAGGATTTTTAAGGAATTAATTGGTAAATTCCTCAGTAAAATAAGTATTTGGTCAATAACAAAAGTTCATCTCAATACTTTGTTATATACCCTTTGTTGGCAATGACAGAGGTCAAACATTTTCTGTAAGTCTTCACAAGGTTTTCACACACTGTTGCTGGTATTTTGGCCCATTCCTCCATGCAGATCTCCTCTAGAGCAGTGATGTTTTGGGGCTATTGCTGAGCAACACGGACTTTCAACTCTCTCCAAAGATTTTCTATGGGGTTGAGATCTGGAGACTGGCTAGGCCACTCCAGGACCTTGAAATGCTTCTTACGAAGCCACTACTTCATTGCCCGGGTGGTGTGTTTGGGATCATTGTCATGCTGAAAGACCCAGCCATGTTTCATCTTCAATGCCCTTGCTGATAGAAGGAGGTTTTCACTCAAAATCTCACGGTACATGGCCCCATTCATTCTTTCCTTTACATGGAACAGTCGTCCTGGTCCCTTTGCAGAAAAACAGCCCCAAAGCATGATGTTTCCAACCCCATGCTTCACAGTAGGTATGGTGTTCTTTCTCCTCCAAACACGACAAGTTGAGTTTTTACCAAAAAGTTCTATTTTGGTTTCATCTGACCATATGACATTCTCCCACTCCTCTTCTGGATCATCCAAATGCTCTGTAGCAAACTTCAGACGGGCCTGGATGTGTACTGGCTTAAGCAGGGGGACACATCTGGCGCTGCAGGATTTGAGTCCCTGGCGGCATAGTGTGTTACTGATGGTAGCCTTTGTTACTTTGGTCCCAGCTCTCTGCAGGTCATTCACTAGGTCCCCCCGTGTGGTTCTGGGATTTTTGCTCACCGTTCTCGTGATCATTTTGACCCTACAGGGTGAGATCTTGCGTGGAGCCCCAGATCGAGGGAGATTATCAGTGGTCTTGTATGTCTTCCATTTTCTAATAATTGCTCCCACAGTTGATTTCTTCACACCAAGCTGCTTACCTATTGCAGATTCAGTCTTCCCAGCCTGGTGCAGGTCTACAATTTTGTTTGTGGTGTCCTTTGACAGCTCTTTGGTCTTGGCCATAGTGGAGTTTGGAGTCTGACTGTTTGAGGTTGTGGACAGGTGTCTTTTATACTGATAATGAGTTCAAACAGGTGCCATTAATACAGGTAATGAGTGGAGGACAGAGGAGCCTCTTAAAGAAGAAGTTACATGTCTGTGAGAGCCAGAAATCTTGCTTGTTTGTAGGTGACCAAATACTTATTTTACCGAGGAATTTACCAATTAATTCATTAAAAATCCTTCAATGTGATTTTCTGGATTTTTTTTCCTCATTTTGTCTCTCATAGTTGAGGTATACCTATGATGAAAATTGGAGACCTCTCTCATCTTTTAAGTGGGAGAACTTGCGCAATTGGTGGCTGACTAAATACTTTTTTGCCCACTGTATATGTATAACATATGCTTTCTATAGTTAGCTAGTACAAGCAAAGCTTAATGCTAAGCCCATGACTCTGCTGATTGAGCAGTGAAACAGAATTTGGGAGGAACGAATACTTAAATCTGTTCTTCCTACATTTAGGGACCCTAAAACGTTTCCCTGATGGCAAAAGCTGATATTCTTCATGCAGGACATGAGGACGATCTGTAGCCATCTTTTTAGCTAGCCTCAGTGTGTGTTTGGAGCAGCCACTGAAGAAACAAGTCTCCACAGATTGACCCACCAACTTAGAACAGATGGTCAACAGTCTTAGAACCCTAGACTTTAGTTGGACAGACAGGCCACAGAGTCATACTGGGCCTCCATACTGCAGGATGCTCTGCACTGTGGCCAGAAAAATCTATGGAGGACCTCCCTGCTTGCTCCAAATGATCTAAGACTCCTCAGGAAATATGTCCTCTGCTGGACATTGCTGCAATATAATCTACATGATGTAACCACAAGAGGGTACTGTCTACACACAAAGGTTGATAACACATAGTCTTTGCAGATTCTGATTCCTATTATCATTGTTTAAAACAATTTTTGTTGTCCTTATTTTATGGAAATGTAGTCTGTAAAAATTAGATTTTAAATGTGCAAGACTGGTTGCTAAGTGACTTGTGTCAGTATAATTTTTCATATGGTGTTAACAGAGGCTTGTTGCAAACAGGAAAAACAGAACACCAATAAAACATACAAAGATAACTAAAGACACAAACATTTGCAGCCCTGATCGCTGTAAATTGGAAGTCAAATAATTGAAAGTATACAGTTCTGTGAAAAGGTATTTGTCCCTTTCTGATTTCTTAAATTTCTGGATATTTGTCACACTTCAGATCATCAAACAAATTTTAATATAAGACAAAGATAACCCGAGTAAATACAAAATGCAGTTTTTGAATGATTTCATTTATTTAAAAAAAAAGGCTATCCAAATTTACCTGGCATTATGTGAAAAAGTAATTGCCCCCCCCCCCCCCAAAAAAAAAATGTTGAAGGACAGCCATCAGTTTGTGACCTCAAGCTAAAGCCCTCCAGTACGACTGAATTAAAACAATTCCGCAAAGAAGAGTGGGCCAACATTCCTCAGCAGCAATGTAAAAAAACTCATTGCCAGTTATCACAAACGCTTGCTTGTAATTACTACATTTAGACCTGGAATCATCATTTAAAAACTTCATTTTGTATTTACTTGGGTTATCTTTGTCTAACATTTAAATTTGTTTGATGATCTGAAACATTTAAGTGTGACAAATATATGAAAATATAAGAAATCAGGAAGGGGGCAAATACTTTTACACAGCATTGTATGTTATTGTGATATTTGTCCAGCATTAAATCCTACATTTGAAAGTGCACAGATTTAAGTGTTGCATTCTCTACAGAACCATTCCTGTGTCTATTCTTCTTAGGACTATATTCACTGGTGTGCCACGCTATCACTATGTGGACAACAGTTACGCTTTCACTGACCAAGAGGAAGCACAGAGACAGCGGCATTGTCAGATTTATGTAGACTTCATCAAACAACACAGACAAAAAAGACTCCAGATCATTAAAGACAGGTTTGCCTTCCTGTCAATTTCGTGACTGCTGGCAGCTGCCAACATTTTCGTCTTATAACAAAGCACCATATGTATTCTATTTATCAAATTGTAAAATCAAGGCATGCATCTGTGAATATTTTTTTCTCAAATAAACACAGTTTGGCTTGTGTTTACTGTGGTTTTCAGAGAGCAAAAGAATCTGGATAATGATGTGGATATTGGGATTGCACCTGGCCAGGGACTTGTTCCCCCTAAACTCTGCGTCAGTGACTTTGAAAGCAGTAAGATCTCGGAGACCAACCCATCTGGCTCCCCAGAACACAAATTTAGCTATCACCAAGATTTGAATCCCATTGCCTGGCAGGTCAGAAAAATAAAGAAAATATTTGCCTTTGACTGATCAGTGAAAATATTAAGGATACATTTTTTGGCCTGTTTATTCATCATGTACAGATTTCAGAATTATTGAATGCAGTTCCCGCTACCAGCCAGGAGGTGGCAGACTGCAACAAGACTCTAACAGCTCGGCAGCTCCACCAAGTTGTCATAGGTTATAAATTCTTCTAATTTTCTTCACACACATCACAAACACTTTTCATTATGTACGCTCCTATATTAGCATAAAACTGTATATTAGCAATGACCTTTTACACAGATGAATTTATCTTTATGTAGATAAATTGACAACCAATTTATCTACATTGAAATGCTATCCACAAATTGGTTAAAAACCCAGTGAATAATGAGAATCTTTAAAAATCCTTGATGGGCCACCGTTGTGTGTTAGGTGTGTGCTATTTTTGTGTGCCATGTGAACGAATTTAGTATCCATCAAACTATTTGACATCAGGGTGAAGTGGTTATCAAGTCACGTTAAATCGAGACCACTTTATTATTCCTTCAAAGGATAATTCCATATGACAGCCTGTGGTACAGCATACTCAAAACGCATAAAAGTAAAAGTTAAAAAAAAGTTGGCATTTGTGTGCAAGATCTACTAGCCTGAATAATGAATCCAGTGAAAATATACCAACCCTTATTCTTAATTTACATAAACGTAAACATACCTACTGCTTATGTGAAGATGATTCTTTCTATATTTAAGTACCTCATAAAGATCTCACTCTCTCCTCATCAGATCCCTTGTTTGTGGACTTTGGCAAAGTGTGTGTGCAGTCAGTTTGCGTTCAGAAGCTGGAGCTGATCAATCATCTGTCCATGTACATCTGGGTTCAGCTGAAGGTGGACTGCCCTGAGCTGCAGGGCTCCTCGCCCCTCTCACATGTCTTACCTCCTCGTTCCCACATAACCTTACTGCTGACTTTTCAGAGCAGTAACTTGGGTTCCTTTAATGGGTTTGTGAAATAAGTTTCTTAACACACCTTTTTATTAATATCAAAAGTTGCAATCTAAGTGCTATATTTTTTTTTCTCCAGACCTGTGTCATACACTGTAAACCAGCAGCACCCTGGTCAGATATTGGTCCAGGCCCAGGTTGTCCCCATGGCACTAGAGCTCTCCACCAACATGCTGGTACTCCACTCTACCCCCAACTTGCTCACTGCTTCAGGATACAGGAGCTCAGTAACTCTGATAAATAACTGCAACAAAGCAGCTGAGTTTACATGGAGACCACTAGTCACAGAGAACGGCATCCTGTTCTCGGTTCGACCAGCTACAGGTGCAACCCTTTTTGAGCATTCCTCAGTGATCTGGGGTTGTCATTTTCAAAACCTAATATCTCCTCTGTTGAGTTTTCCCTTGTAGGTGGTATGTTTTATTAATAGTTTTGCATCATTCGATTTTTTGCTAATACAATCAAATCTACTCTTTTTTTTCTCCAGGTGTTGTGGAGCCACACAAGGAATTGGACTGTGAGGTGGTGTGGCATCCCTCCTTTTCCGCCCCCTCTGAAGGAGACTTTGACCTTTGTGTGCATGAGGGAAACACACAACGCCTGCACTGTGTTGCCAAGGTCTTTGCCTCTGCATCTATGTCCCATTCAACCTCTGCTCTTTTCCACATCTCAACAACTGGCCCTACTACGACCATCTAAAGCACACATATGTGCTATGCTTTGTGTCTTGCACCAGTGGATTCTTTAGTTTCTGCCAGCACATTGTCTGGTTTTCTGCTGTGTACCCTCACCATCCAAATAGCTGCCTGTGTGCATGGTTTGTGTTTGTAGAAGGGGACTCATTTGAAGTGAGTGAGGCTTGATGCAAAGTCTGTTGTATTATGTTGCAATCTCTGCAACATAATACTGCTGCACGGTGGCGCAGTGGTTTAGCACTGTGGCAGCACAGTTTACCCTCGGCCGGGGGATCGCGGGGATCATGAGATCATGGGTTCGATCCCAGCCCCCGACCAACAGTGAGCTGTGTGGAGTTTGCATGTTCTCCCCGTGCTGCGTGGGTTTACTCCGGGATTTCTCCGGTTTCCTCCCGCATACCAAAAACATGTAGGTTTAGGGCGCTCGCGCACGCAGCGACCAGCAGCCGGTGGCTTGTCACCAGACTGCAAACCAAATCTACCTACGGGTACAAATAAGTAACAAAAAAAAAAAAAAAAAAAAAATCTCTGTCAGTGTGCCTTTGAGCAACAAAAAGCAGGTCTAAATATTGGTGGGAATCACGAGGGACCTCATGATCTGATTCAGATCTCAATACTTGGGTCACGACCCAATACTATCATAATTCTATCACTATTACGATCCATCGCAATACGACCCCCCCCCATTTTAGCATCAAATTTTTTTTCCCTAAAGTGCAGCTGTCAATATCTTATTTCAAATAAGTTTTCAGTCTTTTCAACTCACTGCGGCTGTTTTTGTTTCTATGGCTGCCAGCTCTCAGTCCTCCAGTGGGATGTGCTGCTGTGGTCCTTTCTGCTTCCTACATTCTATTCAAGGGGCTTCATTTTCCACAGAGACACGTCTCTGCACACAGGGAGGGCAGTGGACACTGATGTTTTCTTGGTTTGTTCAGAGGTTGAAGGTGGCAGGTGTCCGGGGTTGGCTGGTCAGCACTGCTTGAAGAAAAAGCAAGCTCTATGCTGGAGTATTTTTAGCTTAACCATTGCTAACTCTGCTCCGAGACGTGTGCTGGTCCGTATGTTCTGAGTGGTTTTTTTTTCTTGCAGCACTCCTTGCGGGTTGTGTATCATGTCAAGGTCTTTCATTCCATCTTTGTGATGAAACCCCAAAAAGGCCCAACGTTTGAGCTAACTTTTTGGCACATCCAACTGCTTCCTGTCTTTCGTACCTGGCTGCAAATCTCGTGAAACAAGATATAATTTCACTGACAGTAGGCACTTTTGCACCATCTGGCTGCAAATCTTGAAAGGCAAGCTATGACTTCACTTGACTGGGTGCTTGCTTTGCTCCATCTAGTGTGCTGAAAATGCAATTGGTTGATTAATACCCAACAGTATGCAACCTTTACATGAATATACTGTATATAATTAATAAAAGATCAATCAATGTGTTTAGGGATCAGTGCATCATCGTTAGTGCCAAGTATTGCAATCCATCACTGAATTGATCTTTTGTTCCACCCCTAAGTTTAAAGTCACTGGCACATTATCAATTGCTATTTAAGCAAAACTTTTAAAAGTTTTGATCACGCACGCAATCCCGTTCCTACATGAGTGCAAGAATTTCTCAATGTTATTTTGACAAGAATTTCTCAAAGTTAGTTTGACGGACTGAGTTTTTAAGACTCTGTCATAATCCATTACCTGATCTGTGCTTTTAATTTTGATGTAATGACAAACAAAATACTTTTTGTTCTTTTCATTTTCAGTTTTAATTGTGGATTTACAGGACAAGCATACACTTTAAGCATTTATTTATTTATTCTCTCTTTAAGTGAACATCATGGACAGAGACATTGGATCTTCCTCGGTTTTACGGCGGAGTTGGGAGGACAGCTGTGGTGGGTGGTCCTGGGTCTTCCTCCAGTGTTTTCTCCCATCTACTGTATCACATGAATCAGTCTCTGTTAAATATTTCATTTAATAAATAAATACATTATCTGCCCAGCTGTCGATTTACCAGTCAATCTACGTTCCTACTCTCACCTATGGTCACGAGCTTTGGGTAATGACCGAAAGAACGAGATCGCGGATACAAGCGGCTGAAATGAGCTTTCTCCGTAGGATTGCTGGACTCACCCTCAGAGATAGGGTGAGGAGCTCAGTCATCTGGGAGAGGCTCAGAGTAGAACCGCTGCTCCTCCACATTGAAAGGAGTCAGTTGAGGTGGTATGGGCATCTGATTAGGATGCCTCCTGGACGCCTCCCACTTGCGGTGTTTCAGGCACGTCCCACTGGGAGGAGACCCCAGGGCAGACCCAGGACTCGGTGGAGAGACTATGTCTCCCAGCTGGTCTGGGAATGCCTTGGTATCCCCTCTGAAGAGCTGGAGCAGGTGGCTGGGGAGAGGGAAGTCTGGGCTTCTCTGCTTGAACTGCTGCCTCCGCGACCCGGACCTCCGGAAAAGCAGTAGAAGATGGATGGATGGATGGACATTATCTGCCCACCCTGTAAATTCACAATTAAAAGTGAAAATGTAAATGACTGCCAAAGCTACTGAGTATTTTTTGTATTAAAATAAAATGATGGATAATAAATAATTGAATTTTTCCAACCTTGTCAAAGTGAAGGACAAAGAGAAAGACTGGCAAAACCTCTAGATAGCACAGTTCTCATCAGTGAGTAATAATGATAATCCATGTTTAAGGTCTACAGACTGATTTATTTGTTCCCACACCAAATTTTGGGTGATGCATGAGCGAAAGACCCTGCAATGGACTGGCGATCTGTCCAGAGTGTACCCTGCCTCTCGCCAAAGATGCTGGGATAGCAGCCCCAGCCCCACCCCTCCCGTGACCCAAAAAGGATAAAGCACTAGAAGATGGATAGATGGATGGCATGAAAGAAGGAGTGATGCAGCTTGGTGTGCTCAGTGTTTGTGGGGAAGAAACATTTTCATTCACTGAATGGGTTGCGTTCTGGTTCCACTAACACCATTAATTCCATGGATCTAATTTCCTGTTGTGTTTGCGGGTCAGTTTTTGAACTCTGTAGGCAGAAACACGAAATGAGACATGGAAAATCCCTCCTGTACAAGTTTGTATCTGTGGTCAAGCAAATAAGTTTTCCTCAGTAAATCACCTATAAAATACCCACTAAGAAAACACACAATTTTACATTCCATTTGTGCAGTTTGTACTGCTGTTTGTGATTGTAGTTAATCAGACCAGGGATGTGGATGGCCCTTAATGTCACGATCTGAGTGGGTGGGTGGGGGATTCCACCGAGCTCAGACTGTCTGCCTTTATTGTCATATTTGTACTGTTGTTATTTTGAGTCATCAGGTATTCTATATTGTTTCTCTGGATGGTTTATTTTTTCCTGTGTACGTTCATTATAGTTTGGTTATTGTATTTTTTAGTTTGCCTGTTTTCACGTTTTGCCTCATCATTATATTTGCATTCTGTGATGTTTCTTCTCTTGGGGTTGACAGCTGTCAACGGCTTGATGGGGCGTGGCTCTATCAGCTGTCAACTCCGGTGATTCCGGTGATTCCCTTGTGTTCTCCTACCTGCTCGGGATTAATCACACCTGTCACCACTTGTTTTCATTTTGTGTTTAGCCTTATTTAAGGGACTGCACATTTTTGTTCAGTGCAGTGCCCTACTGGATTCACCAACCTTCATCTACTTGTGTAAGTGTTTTTGTATCCTACCTTGTAATTTCCCTAGCGTGTTTTCCTCTGCTAGTGTTCCCAGGTTAAGCCAGCGACCTTCCCTGCCTTTAGCCTCCGCTATTTTGGCTGCCTGTGTTTCTTATTTCCTCCAGTTTTTTGGGATTAGCTTTATGTGTTCTTTGTGTTGTTCTGTTAATAAATTGGCAAACTCACAGCTGGCGCATGGAGCCTTTATTCTGCCCTGAAGGGCGTATATGACAGAAGGACACTGCCAGTGTGGGCACCAGCGGTCGTGAGTTTGTTTATTCTTTTTTGTGTGTGTTACTGCCTCTTTGTCTGGAGGAGTAGAGGAGGATGACTACCGTGGACTTGAGCGTTTTTGGATTGAGTAGAGAGGAGTGTGCAGTGGCAGATCTGGCTATAGATTTTGCCTCTAAAGCTCAAGCCACCCACACCCCTGAGACCATTTATGGCTTCGGGAACAATGCAGCTGGACTGATTGACAGCTGTCCCAATCTTTGGAGCTACCCGGACTTAACCCCTGTCCACACCGTGATATTTAAAACGAAACGATGGCTTGAGGAGTTTTTTGAAGATTCTTCCTCCGTTCAACATGGGCAGAAGAAGAAACGTTCACGGGGGCGGAGGACTCGCCATTCCTGCCTCAAGTCCACATCATCATCCTCCACCCAGAATGGCGCTCGAGGCTCTCGGAGAGACGGAGCCTGAGCCCGGAACTACAGGTGACACTGTCACTCTCCAGGAATTCAGGCAAGTTTCCATTCATTCTTTTTCTTGTGCAATGGAAACTGCTTGCCTAATTCCTGGTGGTGGATCCCAGGTGTTACAATCCACTGGGTCTTTGCCAGCAGCTGCTGTAACCATTTTTTCATCTCCTTCTCCTGTCTCCCCTGAATCTCCGCTGGTCCAGAGGGAAATTCACCAGGTGACAGCAGGTTCAGTGGATTCTGCTCCTCTTGGCTCTGCGCCACCATCACACCCAGCGAGGGAGAGGAGAGCCAGCTGTATCCCCGAGCTGGGGCCAGCGAACGAGCATCCCCTGGTTTTGGCATCGGGGAATCCAGCACCAACGAAGCCCGAGTTTCCACCTGTGATCACTCCTGTGGACGCGACGCCTCCATGTTCTTCTGAGGACCGCCAACTCGCCATAACCACTGAGGGGGATGACTCCAGGCCTGCTGCAGCAGGGACCATCATGCTCTGGGAGTACAGGCAAGTGAACTCTTGTTCTTTGCTGATAAAGGATGAATATTCTTGCCTGGTTCCCGGAGAGGAAATCCAGTCCCTGCAGTCCACTGGGTTTTCTCCCCCTGCTGCAAATAATTGTCTCTCACCCACTTCCATCGTGTCTCCTCCTCTTGCCCCTGAGTGTCTGCTGGTCCTGGGACTGAATCCCCGGACAACAGAGGAGCTTGCGGGCCCGGAGGACCAAGGTCCAGCCCTGCTTCCACAGACTGGACAGAGGGAGAGTGCTGCCTCCTATCCGAAGCACACGCCGATGAGAGGGTGTCCCCTGGCTTCGGCTACCCTGGATCCAGCGCCAACAGGGAGGTCACCTCCAGAACCTGCAACGGAGGAGCCGCCTTTGCGGGTAACCTCGCTGGAGAAGCTCTGGACCGCATCTACCATCATTGCCTGCTGCAGAAGCCCCTGCAGCAGAGTTGAAGCCGGAATTCCAATGGACCGGGCCCAAGACGTCTAGATCGACGGAGTCCTGGACGGCGGTGGAGCTCGAGTTCAGGCAAGTGTCCTCTTCGGTTTCTGTTGTTTCATTATTGGAGAGGTGTTGCCTGGCTCTTGGGGAGGAGAGCGAAGTGCTGCCGTCAGCTGCACCTGAGCTCACCTCGCTGGACTCTGCTGCTGCCCGTGACCCTGACCCAGTTTTTCTTCCTGTGTTTTCTGAGTCTTTTCCCAGGGTCGCCGGGAAGGATCCACCTGAGCCAGATGTCTGCTTGGGTTCAGTCTTGCTGCCCAAGACCGTCATGGGTCCAGCTCCCCCCGCTGGGGCCACCGAGGGTGTAGCTCCACTCCTGCCTGAGGCCACTGAGGGTGCAACTCCGCTCTTGCCTGTGGCCACTGAGGGTGCAGCTCTGCTCCAGCCCGGAGCCACCGCGGGTCCTGCAGAGTTCCAGCCCAGAACCACCGTAGGTGCAACGTTGGCCCAGTCGGGGCACACCGCGGGTGCTGTAGTGCTCCAGCCCGGAGCCACCGCGGGTCCTGCAGAGCTCCAGTCCAGAACCACCATAGGTGCAACGTTGGCCCAGTCGGGGCACACCGCGGGTGCTGTAGTGCTCCAGCCCGGAGCCACCACGAGTGCAACAATGTCCCAGACCGGGACCCCCGTAGGTGTAACATTATCACAGTCCAAGACCACTGGGGGTGTCGTGGTCCCCCTTCCTGCTCAGCCAGACGATGTTGTGGTCCCCCTTCCTGCTCAGCCAGATGATGTCGTGGTCCCCCTTCCTCTTCAGCCTGACGCCGTCGTGGTCCCCCTTCCTCCACTGCCAGACACTGTCGTGGTCTCCCCTCCTTCTTTGCCAGAGGTTGTCCTAATTTTTCAAATTCCTCCATCCAGCCCACTGTTTGCCCTTCCCGCCGGGCGGCCACCTCCTGGACCACCCTTCCAGTTCGAGTGGTTTAAAGACTCAGGCAGACCACCCAACGGGCGGTGCTGTAGAGTGGGGTGGCCCATGCTCTCTGGGAGGCCACCTGACTTGGGCCATGGGGCCATCTGGCGGACCTGGGACTCTGGTTATTTTGAGTCATCAGGTATCCTATATTGTTTCTCTGGATGATTTATTTTTTCCCATGTATATTTGTTATAGTTTGGTTATTGTATTTTTTAGTTTGCATTTTTTCATGTTTTGCCTCATCATTATATTTGTATTCTGTGATGTTTCTTCTCTCGGGGTTGACAGCTGTCAACGGCTTGATGGGGTGTGGCTCTATCAGCTGTCAACTCCGGTGATTCCCTCATCATTTTCAGATGTTGGGTTCCTTGTGTGTAGCCTTTATTCTGTCCTGAAGGGCATATATGACACTTAAATGCACTTTCATTTTGTGAGCGAGCCTGCAGTCTTTCCAGTCAAAATGGATTTGTTCTCTCATTTTGGCATCATATTAGTAATATGCCTCGTTGTGCAGCCCTGTCCATTAAAGGCAATGAGATAGGACAGTGTGATTGGTTTATTGCATGTTATGCCGAAAAACACATCTCCGAATAATTAAGAACATTTAGAATCCCTTTGCACTTTCTGCATGGTGCAGAATTATTGTGTCTGTCATAGTGAAATGGACTTGGACTTGCCCATAAATGTTCTTTGCACTTTAGACAATAGACTGTTCAGTAGATCGCTGTAATACTGCCCCACGTTTTTGGTTGTGCACATTGCATATCTGTCAAGGCAAGCTCACAATAATATCTGAATATTCAAAGATTTTTATTTGTCAGTACTTCTATATATACAGGACATGCAGGAGAATCAAAATGCCATTTCTCTTTTTCTTAGTGGTGTGTGCAATATGTAAGAAAAGAAGGAGCAAGGATGAAAAACAACAACAGCAATCCATGTACAGTAATGCTACCTGTAGTGATAATAAAGATAAACGATAAAACCCAGCAAAAATACAGAAAATCTGGAGCCGTTATATGCGTAATTGCAAATTCAACGCGGTAGTGAAGGTACAGACAATGACAGATTGGACTGCACATGATCAATATTTCAATAACAGACAGAAAGCAGCAGGTATGGCATTTGTGCAAATGGTTGCAGTAAGGTGCAGAGACATATAGCAGCAGATGTATTACTGTTGGTGTGCCAAGTCTTTCTGTGCAAACAGCTGAGGCAGTTATTATGTGGGTGAGTGTGTTGTGGTCCAGGGGTGGGGTGGGGGGTGGGGTGGGGGCAGAGCTCAGGGTCCTGATGGCCTGGTGAACAAAGCTGTTTAGCAGTCTTGTGGAGTGGGCCTGGAGGCTCCGATACCTTCTTCCTGAGGACTGAGGGCTGAAGAGAGAGTGTAAAGGGTGGGAGGTGTTGCCTGCAATGTTGATGGCTCTGTGGGTGAGGTGGGTGTGGTAGATGTTGGAGTGGGGGGGCAGAGGGGCAACAATGATTTTGCTGGCTGCTTTCACTGTACGTTGTAGTGTCTTTCAGCAGGAGGTGGAGCAGCCTCCATACCACACCGTGATGCAGCTGGTGAGGATGCTCTCAATGGTGCCCCGGTAGAATGAGCACATGATGGGGGGTGGGACTCGTGCTCTCCTCAGTTTGCAGAGGAAATGGAGGCGAGTTTGAGCCTTCTTGGCCAATGATGTGGTGTTGTTGGACCAGGAGAGGTCCTCAGAGATGTGCACCCCCAGAAACTTGGTGCTGCTCACCCACTCCACAGCTGCTCCATTGATGATCAGAGGGGGATGTTGTGTGTGTCCTCTCCTCAAGTCAACCACAATCTCCTTGGTTTGTCCCATGTTCAGAAAGAGATTATTGTCTTTACACCACTGGACCAGTTGGCTCACCTCATTTCTGTAGTTGGCCTCTTCATTGTTTGTGATGAGGCCCACCACTGTCATGTCATCTGCAAACCTGATGATGTGGTTTGTGCTGTAGGCTGGTATGTAGTCATGGGTCAGCAGGGTGAAGAGCAGTGGGCTGAGCATGCACCCTTGTGGGGCCGCTGTGCTCAGTGTGATGGTCTTGGAATATCAATATCAATTAGAACCCTAGTACACTTGGTGGAGGTTGCATCATCTCCATGTGTGTTAAGATTTTTAAACCAACATTTGTTTCAAAATACTGTATAAGCCAAAGTAAAGAATAAGAATAAGAAAGTACTTCTGGAACACAATTGAGCTTTCAGGCAAGATACATATGCCAGTATGATGCCATGTATGCAAGTTTCTTATTTTTAGCTGGATGAAGCTCTTCTTACCTTACTTAATAATTTTCCAAATGTGTGACACATGTGATATCACCTTGACATGACTAAAGGCAGCTAGAATGTTATGGTAATTACTTCAAATATCTTAAAAACAAGATATATTAAAGGATGATCAAATAGAGAGTGTTTCTTTATTGCATGGAATTTCACCAAAGTATTATATGTAACACTCAGAAAATGTTCCTGTCCTCACTGCCATTCTCTCAGGTGGGAATCACCAGTGTCCAGCTGGCAGAGAAACAGATCACCTTTGGATCAGTGCCTCTTAACATGCTTTCTACCAGGTCTGCAGTCCTACACAATACTGGACAGAACCATGCCTTCTACCAGGTGCTCATATATACTTACCCACAGTCTTTCAGTTTTTTTGTGCTCAACAAATAAGAAAAATGGCTGCCATCTAATGCAGGGGTGTCAAACTCATTTTAGTTCGGGGGCCACATACAGCCCAATTTAATCTCAGATTGGCTGGACAAGTAAAATGGTAGCATAATAATCTTTTGAATGAATGAATGGATCTTTATTTTCAGATAGATTAGATTAAAAGATTAAAAGAAAGGAACAGAATAATATAACAAGGGGAAAAAAATCCAACAAGGACAGATTAAACAATAACTTCTTGGATTGTACAATTCAACATAAGTTATCCGAAATGAGTGATAGCTGAAGCCGCAGCTTATATTGCCCACCCATGTTCCATCTAAGAATTAAAAAAAAATAAAAAAATAAAAGTGATTACAAATCAAAACAAAGCTATGACAAAACATGACAAAACTAAGCAACAGCACAACACAGACTGGATATGATATTGAGACTGGATGTGATTTTACATGTCGTCTTGTATATATGTTTGGAGTATTTCTTCCTTTAGTTTTTGTTTAAATTGTTCAAGCGTTGTACATGATTTTAATTCAGGTCCAAAAGCGTTCCACAGTCTGACTCCTTCAGAATCAGAATCAGAATCAGAATCAGGTTTATTGCCATTGTTCATGTAGTACACAAACTAGGAATTTGTCTCGGTGCAATGCTGCAACATTAAACATGATAAAATAAAAGAAATAAACTATACATACAATAAAGTGTAGAATAAGAGTAAGTGACTACTGGTCAGCAGTTAAAATATATTAGCGAGCAGCAGATACTGTGGAGAACTATATAGTGCAGTCGGTAATGCAGGAAGAAAACAGTGATGATTGACATGAGTCTGGTTGAGCTGCTGTACATAGTGCACGAGAGTCAATAAGTCACTTAGTGTTCAGCAGTCTGATGGCAGAGGGGAAGAAGCTGTTCATGTGACGGGAGGTTTTAGTCTGGATGGACCGAAGTCTTCTACCAGAGGGAAGGGGGGCAAACAGTACGTGACCAGGGTGTGAAGGATCGGCTATGATCCGGCCAGCACGCCTCCGGGTCCTGGAGATGTACAGATCCTGGAGAGATGGGAGCTTGCAGCCGATCACCTTCTCAGCAGTGCGCACGACGCGCTGCAGCCTTAGTCTGTCCCTGGCAGTGGCTCCTGCGTGCCACACGGTTATGGAGGTGGTGAGGATGGACTCGATGATGGCTGTGTAGAACTGCACTAACATCTTGGTGGGTAGCTTGAGCTTCCTCAGCTGCCGCAGGAAGAACATCCTCTGCTGGGCTTTTTTGATGAGTGAGCTGATGGTCGGCTCCCATTTGAGGTCCCTGGTGATGGTAGTGCCTAGGAAGCGGAAGGAATCAGCAGTGGTGATGGGAGAGCCTGAGAGGGTGAGGGGGGGCAGAGGGGTAGTGACTTTCCTGAAGTCTACAATCATCTCCACTGTCTTCAGAGCGTTCAGCTGCAGGTTGTTATTGTTGCACCAGGACGCCAGCTGAGCCACCTCTCTCCTGTAGGCGGACTCGTCGCCGTTGGAGATGAGCCCGATGAGGGTGGTGTCGTCCGCAAACTTGATCAACTTGACAGACTGGTGGCTGGAGGTGCAGGAGTTGGTGTAAAGGGAGAAGAGTAGGGGGGAAAGTACACAGCCCTGGGGTGGTCCGGTGCTGATGCTAGTAGAGTCTGAGACAGTCTTTCCCAGCCGCACATGCTGCCTCCGGTCCGTCAGGAAGTCGGTGATCCACCTGCAGAGGGAGTCAGGCACGTTGAGCAGGGACAGCTTGTCCCGGAGCAGAGCGGGGCGGATGGTGTTGAATGCGGAGCTGAAGTCCACAAACAGGATCCTGGCGTAGGTTCCCGGGGAGTCCAGGTGCTGCAGGATGGAGTGGAGGGCCAGGTTGACTGCGTCGTCTACAGACCTGTTGGCTCGGTAGGCAAACTGCAGCGGGTCCAGGAGAGGGGTGGTGATGGACTTGAGGTGGGGCAGGACCAGGCGCTCAAAGGACTTCATGACTACAGAGGTGAGCGCTACAGGTCTGTAGTCATTAAGTCCAGTGATCCGTGGCTTCTTGGGGACAGGGATGATGGTGGAGGATTTGAGGCAGGACGGCACGTGGCATAACTTAAGGGAGGTGTTAAAAATGTCTGTGAAGACAGGAGCCAGCTGTTTCGCACAGTGTCTCAGGGTGGAGGGAGACACGCCGTCCGGGCCGGGGGCCTTGCGCGGGTTCAGTCTGGAGAACTGTTTGAGCACGTCCTGCTCACTGATGATAAGGGCAGGGGGGGAGGAGGGGGGAGGTGCCTTTAATGAAGTAGGGATTGTGGAGGCTGTGGAGCTGGAGGGAGGGGGGGAGTTGGACACAGATGACGAGGTGTCAAAACGGGCATAGTGTTGGGACAGTCTTTGACAAAGGGCTTTGTCATCCTGACCTTTAGGAGCCTGAGGCCGATAGTTGGTGATTTGCCTCAGTCCTCTCCACACGGAAGCCGAATCATTAGCAGTGAACTGCTGCTGGAGTCTCTCTGAATACACAGATTTAGCCCTCTTCAGCTCTCTGTTAAACCGGTATTTAACCTCCCTGTAGCAGTCCCTGTCTCCACTTTTGAGCGCTGCTTCCTCCTTGCACTGACTCCTTGCACTGACTCCTAGCACTGACTCCTTGCACTGAAACACAGTGTTGCTTGATGGTAGTTCTCACTGAAGGTTTTTGAAATATACATGTTCCTCTGAAATGATATTGTTTCTCCCTTAATTGGAACAACTTTTGGATATTTGCGGACAGTGATAGATTCTTCACTTTAAACATTATTACTGCAGTTTTAAAATCAACCAGATCTTTCAACTTGAGAGCTTTTAATTTAAGAAAAAGTGGGTTTGTTGGTTCCCTGTAAGGAGCTTTGTTTATTATTCTAATAGCTCTCTTCTGAAGCATAAAGACTGGATATATGTTTGTTTTATATGTATTTCCCCATACTTCAGTACAATATGTTATGTAAGGGAGTATTAATGAATGATGCAAAGTATATAGTGTGGGTTGATTCAGCAAATATTTCACTCTGGGTAGTATTGCGATTGATTTGGATATTTTACCTTTAATATAATTAATATGTGACTTCCAACACAGTTTATTATCAATTATTACTCCAAGAAATTTAATTTCGGATACCCTTTCAATCTCTACACCATTTACCCTGAGTTTAGATACTGAGTTGTTGTGATGGTTGTTATTAAATTATAAATTTTGTCTTACTTAAATTGAGCGTTAATTTGTTTGGATCAAACCACAGTTTAAGCTTTCCTAATTCCTTTCCGAGTGTATCCAAAAGTTGTTCCAAATTGCTTCCACAGCATAATAAATTAGTGTCATCTGCAAACAATATTAAATCCATTTTTTCCAAAACTTTACATATACCATCTATATACATATTGAATAACAATGGCCCCAAAACTGAGCCCTGTGGGACTCCACAAGTAACCTTCAGTAACAGTGAGTTTTTGCTACCAACACATACATACTGATATCTGTTCTTTAAGTAACTACATAACCAGGACAGTGCTACCCCCAATACCATAATTTTGTAGTTTCTTTAACAATAATTTATGATACACTGTATCATATGCTTTTTTAAGATCCAGGAATACCCCAACTGAATACTCTTTATTTTCAACGGCAATTGATATTTTTTCCTATAAATTCCATTAGAGCAAATGCAGTTGTCCTCTTGTGTCTGAACCCATATTGCTGCTCACACAATAAATTATTCTTCATTATAAAGTTGTCAGTTCTCTCACAGAATATTTTTTCGAGTAGCTTTGAAAACTGCAGCAATAGTGAAATAGGCCTATAGTTTGAAAATTCCCTTTGTCACCCATCTTGTATATCGGAATTACTTTGGCTATTTTCATTGCATTGGGAAATATACCTGTTTGGAGAGACAGGTTACAGATATACGTCAGTGGCTTCACTAAGCATTCAATGATAGTTTTGACTATAAGCATGTCAATACCATCACAATCCATAGATGTTTTACTTTTAAACGGTTTAACAATTTCAATGGCCTTTCTCTCATCTGTGCTCTTTATGAAGATGGAGTCTTTTATAGCAATGTTCTTGCTTATTGTATCACCTGTAGGTGCCGTAATGGGTATTTCTTGAGCCAAATTAGGACCAATGTTAACAAAAAAATTATTAAATTCATCTGCAGGTGAGACTGCATTCACACTCGGAGTCGTTTTTTTTTTTTGAAAGATTGGTTGGGTAGCTTGTATTTCTGTTTTTATTTCCAAGAATATTGTTAATTATTGTCCATGTATTTTTAGTGTTATCTCTGTTTTTCTCCAGTTCTTTACTGTAATAGTCTTGTTTACTACATCTCATATATATATACGTATAAATATATCAACTTATTTTTGTAACCTAAATAATGACAACTCCAAATTTGTTTGTTTACAAATAAAGTACAAGTACATTATGAAATCTTTGCATTTAATGAACCATTCTTTTACAAAACATATTACGAACAAACTGAATTTTTGAAAGAAAAACAAGTCAAATTTCAACAAAATTATGCCTCAGTTAATAATTTACGTATGTGCAGTAGAACTTAGACATCACAGTGGATCTACAAAAGCACAAAACATCACAGTACTGGCTACTCTAAATAAAACGGTGAGGCCCCCAGTTTATAAATTTGGAATAGCAGTTACTTTATTGAAAGTTGGCAGCCCATGTAATTTTCACACTTTACAAATTCATCCTGCAAGCCGGTTTGGATGCTCTGGTGGACTTTTTTTTGACACCCCTGACCTAATGTTTCTCTTTATTTGGGGTAGATTCTGGATCTGTGCCCTCTCCCTGGCATGACGTTGAGTCCATCTGAAGGTGTGGTACCAAGCAAGGGGCAGGTGGTGTTAAATATCCACTTCAACCCAGAATATGTCATTAGATTTGACACCAGAATTGAGGTGAGAGACAGATTTAAAGAGGTGAAAATATCTTTGTGCTCTGGTTTGTTCTGTGTGCGTGTTTAAGAGGACGCAAAACAATAAGGCTGTGTGTATTACAGATAGCACTGAGGAACTTGAAGTCCATCGAGCTCAGAGTGGGCGGATCCGTGGAGCCCCCAAATGTCGACATCAGTGTGGTGAGTGTGTTGCTGCGTGTGTGTGTGTGTGTGTGTGTGTGTGTGTGTGTGTGTGTGTGTGTGTGTGTGTGTGTGTGTGTGTGTGTGTGTGTGTGTGTGTGTGTGTGTGTGTGTGTGTGTGTGTGTACAGAATTAGGTCACATATATTTCTCAGCATAGATCTCATGGTTAACCAACTTGGCTAAAATGTGCTTCAAACATCAGTAGTATGTTTGAAGTAGGGGAAGCACAAGCCAGTGTACAAGTGCATCTCAATAAATTAGAATGTCATCAAAAAGTTGATTTATTTCCATAATTCAATTTAAAAAATGAAACTCATATTATGTAGCTTCATTAAACACAGAGTGATATATTTCAAGTGTTTATCTATATTAATTTTGATAATTATGGCTTATAGTTCATGAAAATCCCAAATTCAGTTTTGCAAAAAAAAATTAGAATATTACATAAAATTAATTTTAAAAACGTGGATTTTTAATAGAAATATCTGACTGAAAATTATGTCTATGTACACACTCAATACTTGGTTGGGGCTTCTTTAGCATGAATTACTGCATCAGTGCGGCGTAGCATGAAGGCGATCAGCTTGTGGTACTGGTAAAATGTTATGGAAGCCCAGGTTGCTTTGATAGTGGCCTTCAGCTTGTCTGTGTTGTTGGGTCTGGTGTCTCTCATCTTCCTCTTGACAATACTCCAAAGATTCTCTGTGGGGTTTGGGTCAGAAGAGTTTGCTGGCCAATCAAGCACAGTGATACCATGGTCATTAAACCAGGTATCGGTACTTTTGGCTGTTTGGGCAGGTGCCAAGTCCTGCTGGAAAATGATGTCAGCATCTCCATAAAGCTTGTCAGCAGAGGGAAGCATGAAGTGGTCTAAAATTGCCTGGTAGGCAACTGCGCTGACTTTGGACTTGATAAAACACAGCGGACCAACAACAGCAGATGACATGGCTCCCCAAATCATCACTGGCTCTAGAAACTTCACACTAGACCTCAAGCAACTCACTGGAACTCACTCCAAACATGGAGGAGGTTCTGTTATGTTCTGTGGCTGCTTTGCTGCATCTGGCACAGGGTGTCTTAATCTGTGCAGGGTACAATGAAATCTCAAGACTATCAAGGTATTCTACAGAGAAATGTGCTGCCCAGTGTCAGACAGCTTGGTCTCAGTCGCAGGCCATAGGTCTTGCAGCAGGATAATGACCCAAAATACTCATGGGAGACGACCAAGGAGGACACCACTGTTGAAAACAAATCATAAACTAGAAAAGCACTCGGAGAGCACAGACCTCCGCCAAGCGCCACAGTTCCCCCCATACAGTATTTGTGTGTACGTTTTCAGATTCCTTGACCATGAAAACATATGACTAGCAATTGGATTGACAATGATAGGATTAGTGGTTCAGTAGTTATTCACGAAAATGACATTTTCCGTAATGGCGGCCACAGTTCCCCCCCATACAGTGTTTGTGTGTACGTTTTCAGATTCCTTGACCATGAAAACATATGACTAGCAATTGGATTGACAATGATAGGATTAGTGGTTCAGTAGTTATTCACGAAAATGACATTTTCCGTAATGGCGGCCACAGTTCCCCCCATACAGTATTTGTGTGTACGTTTTCAGATTCCTTGACCATGAAAACATATGACTAGCAATTGGATTGACAATGATAGGATTAGTGGTTCAGTAGTTATTCACGAAAATGACATTTTCCGTAATGGCGGCCACAGTTCCCCCCCATACAGTGTTTGTGTGTACGTTTTCAGATTCCTTGACCATGAAAACATATGACTAGCAATTGGATTGACAATGATAGGATTAGTGGTTCAGTAGTTATTCACGAAAATGACATTTTCCGTAATGGCGGCCACAGTTCCCCCCATACAGTGTTTGTGTGTATGTTTTCAGATTCCTTGACCACGAAAACATATGACTAGATTGACAATGATAGGATTAGTGGTTCAGTAGTTATTCACGAAAATGGCATTTTCCGTAATGGCGGTTTTCTTCTGGACGGTGATCCAGATCACCACCAAAATGTAATCATCTGTAGGATACCCCATGTCTGACAATCTGTGAAAATTTCATGAAAATCCGTCCATAAGTTTTTGAGTTATCTTGCTAACAAACAAACAGACAGACAGACAAACCAACGCCGATGATCACATAACCTCCTTGGCGGAAGTAAAAAGCCAGATTGAAATTTGCCAAACTGCATGTTGACAAGCCACAAAGCTTCTGGGAGAATATCCTATGGACAGACGAGACAAAACTGGAACTTTTTGGCAAGGCACATCAGCTCTATGTTCACAGACACAAAAATGAAGCATACCAAGAAAAGAACACTGTCCCTACTGTGAAACATGGAGGAGGTTCTGTTACAGTGGGGCAAAAAAGTATTTAGTTAGCCACCAATTGTGCATGTTCTCCAACTTAAAAGATGAGAGAGGTCTCCAATTTTCATCATATGTATACCTCAACTATGAGAGACAAAATGAGGGAAAAAAAATTCGGTTACCTACAAACAAACAAGATTTCTGGCTCTCACAGACCTGTAACTTCTTCTTTAAGAGGCTCCTCTGTCCTCCACTGTCCTCCACCTGTATTAATGGCACCTGTTTGAACTTGTTATCAGTATAAAAGACACCTGTCCACACCCTCAAACAGTCAGACTCCAAACTCCACTATGGCCAAGACCAAAGAGCTGTCAAAGGACACCAGAAACAAAATTGCAGACCTGCACCAGGCTGGGAAGACTGAATCTGCAATAGGTAAGCAGCTTGGTGTGAAGAAAACAACTGTGGGAGCAATTATTAGAAAATGGAAGACATACAAGACCACTGGTAATCTCCCTCGATCTGAGGCTCCACGCAAGATCTCACCCCGTGGGGTCAAAATGATCACGAGAACGGTGAGCAAAAATCCCAGAACCACATGGGGGGACCTAGTGAATGACCTGCAGAGAGCTGGGACCAAAGTAACAAAGGCTACATCAGAAACACACTACGCCGCCAGGGACTCAAATCCTGCAGTGCCGGACGTGTCCCCCTGCTTAAGCCAGTACATGTCCAGGCCCGTCTGAAGTTTGCTAGAGAGCATTTGGATGATCCAGAAGAGGATTGGGAGAATGTCATATGGTCAGATGAAACCAAAATAGAACTTTTTGGTAAAAACTCAACTTGTCGTGTTTGGAGGCGAAAGAACACCATACCTACTGTGAAGCATGGGGGTGGAAACATCATGCTTTGGGGCTGTTTTTCTGCAAAGGGACCAGGACGACTGTTCCATGTAAAGGAAAGAATGAATGGGGCCATGTATCGTGAGATTTTGAATGAAAACCTCCTTCCATCAGCAAGGGCATTGAAGATGAAACGTGGCTGGGTCTTTCAGCATGACAATGATCCCAAACACACCGCCCGGGCAACGAAGGAGTGGCTTCGTAAGAAGCATTTCAAGGTCCTGGAGTGGCCTAGCCAGTCTCCAGATCTCCAGTCTCCAGATCTCAACCCCATAGAAAATAGAAAACCCCATAGAAAAATGTTGCCCAGTGACAGCCCCAAAACATCATTGCTCTAGAGGAGATCTGCATGGAGGAATGGGCCAAAATACCAGCAACAGTGTGTGAAAACCTTGTGAAGACTTACAGAAAACATTTGACCTGTGTCATTGCCAACAAAGGGTATATAACAAAGTATTGAGATGAACTTTTGTTATTGACCAAATACTTATGTTACCAAGGAATTTACCAATTAATTCATTAAAAATCCTTCAGTGTGATTTTCTGGATTTTTTTTTCTCATTTTGTCTCTCATAGTTGAGGTATACCTATGATGAAAATTGGAGACCTCTCTCATCTTTTAATTGGGAGAACTTGCACAATTGGTGGCTGACTTGTACTTTTATTACACTAATAAATGAATTATGAATTATGACTAAATACTTTTTTGCCCCACTATATGTTCTGGGGCTGCTTTGCTGCATCTGGCACAGGGTGTCTTGAATCTGTGCAGGGTACAATGAAATCTCAAGACTATCAAGGTATTCTAGAGAGAAATGTGCTGCCCAGTGTCAGACAGCTTGGTCTCAGTCGCAGGTCATGGGTCTTGCAACAGGATAATGACCCAAAACACACAGCTAAAAACACCCAAGAATGGCTAAGAGCGAAACATTGGACTATTCTAAAGTGGCCTTCTATGAGCCCTGATCTAAATCCTATTGAACATCTGTGGAAGGAGCTGAAACATGCCGTCTGGAGAAGGCAGCCTTCAAACCTGAGACAACTGAAGCAGTTTGCTCATGAGGAGTGGGCCAAAATACCTGCTGAGAGGTGCAGAAGTGTCATTGACAATTACAGAAATTGTTTGATTGCAGTGATTGCCTCAAACAACTTGAGCCCAAACGACAGGGGGGGGGTCACAGCCCTTTCTGGGTGTTCGAGGGGGGGGGGGCTGGTGTTGTGACACTAAACACAGCAGGGAGACATTCCTCTGGGATTTTCTTCTGGAGCTTTCCTCACACCCAACAGTGAGCTTGGAGGAAGCAGAGGACAATTGACACACGACCAAAAGAACCACAGGAGACAGTCAGACGGAACTGGATGCATGCATCTTTGTGCCAACCAATGTCATGCTAATCATGTGTATTGACCAATGGTAGTAAATGACTATTGTTATACATCCCTGGAGCAAGCAGAGGAAGTCTGGTGCTAGTTAATCACGCGATTGATATGTATTGTCTGATATGTACTGTATATCAATATGTAAATGTGCCATGCATTCTCTCTTGTCTGTATAAAAGAGCTGACTTTACATGCCTCATAAAAATGCACTCACAGCGCACTCACAACAGCGCACACACAGCACACAGCGCTGCAGTGTCTCTCATGATGATGGAGGAATAAAACTCTTAAACCCTCAGCTCGCCGTGTCTCGCCTGAACTTATTTTGTTCCTCCACTCCTTACCGGAGTGGTGGCTCAGTTGGTAGAGCATCCGCCCCACACCCGGGAGGCAGACTTTCAAATCCTGGCCAGGTCATGCCGAAGACCATATAAAAGCGGAACTTGCTGCCGTCCAGCTTGGTCCTCAGCAATAATGGAATGGAGGAGGGAAATCTGTGGCGGCGCCTTGCATGGCAGCGGCCCTTCTGATTCTACACATGGGGTGTGTGTGATTGACACTGTAGATAGGATAAAGCACAATTTTGTTCTACTGTACATGATTGGTTGTATGGTTGAATGACAATAATGGGTGATTTAATTTAATTTAATTTAAATCTAAATCCTATTGAACATCTGTGGAAGGAGCTGAAACATGCCGTCTGGAGAAGGCAGCCTTCAAACCTGAGACAACTGGAGCAGTTTGCTCATGAGGAGTGGGCCAAAATACCTGCTGAGAGGTGCAGAAGTCTCATTGACAGTTACAGAAATTGTTTAATTGCAGTGATTGCCTCAAAAGGTTGTGCAACAAAATATTAAGTTAAGGGTACCATCATTTTTGTCCAGGCCTGTTTCATGAGTTTGTTTTTTAAAATAATTCTGTTGAACCACAATTCAAAAGCATTGTCTGATTTTCATTGGTTAATTTTCATAGAATTTTTATTTATTACCACTTTTGTCAGATTCAAGTTATTTCTGTGACCATTGTGGGCTTTTCTTTCATTAACAGAGGGGTACCAACAATTTTGTCCACAGCTGTATATCACTCTATAAATTCAAGAAATCTGTGTTTGTGTGTGTGTGTGTGTTTGTCATGATCATAGGACTCGCTAAAAGATCATAGGACCACCTATGATGTTCCTATGATGTCTACATGATGTTCTATGATGTTCCTATAAGACTTCTGAACAACTCGTGTGAAAAAAAATACCCGTCCTTGGACTGCATCACTCACAATCATAGGACTCGCTATGGCATCATCAAAGATCATAGGACTCGCTATGACATCATCAAAGATCAAAGGCAGACATCACTCATCACTCTATATCAAGAAATCTCTGTCACGATGTCACGATCATAGGACTCGCTAAAAGATCATAGGACTCGCTATGACATCATCAAAGATCAAAGGCAGGCATCACACACGATCCTAGGATTCACTGTGACATCAAAGATCATAGGACTCGCTGTGGCATCATCAAAGATCATAGGACTCGCTATGACATCAAAGATCAAAGGCAGTCATCACTCACGATCATAGGACTCGCTATGACATCATCAAAGATCATAGGACTCGCTATCACACCATCAAAGATGAAAGGCAGGCATCACTGAACGAGTGCTGACGTGCTTGCTTACACCTGCTTTCTACGGGCATGCAGAAATACATGCTTATACTTGGTTTCTACGGGTATGCATGGGCATGCACAGGTATGCACTAGTATATATTAGATTTAGAGTCCTTTATTAGGCCCACAATGGGGAACATAAGTGGATGAGATAGCCACTGGTGCAGCACCCAGCCCTTTCACATTTCACACACACATTCACACCTGGGGCCACTTTAGAGTCTCCAATTAAGCTAATTTGCATGTTTTTGGCATGTGGGAGGAAGCCGGAGAAATCCCGGAGTAAACCCACGCAGACACAGGGAGAACATGCAAACTCCACACAGATCACTGTTGGTCAGGGGCTGGCATCGAACCCAGGATCCCCTGGCCAAGGGTGAGTTTCTGTGCTGCCACCGTGCTAACTACTCCGCCACCGCGCTGCCCCATGTACATATACTGTATATGTGTATATGTAATATAGGCTATATTAAAATGTATCAGAAAAACTTCTTTTCTTGTAAATTTGTGACTTTACTGTTGTCAATTTCAGATTTTTTTCTTTAAGAATGTGTGTGTAGGTTCTAAATATGGGACTTGCTTATAGTAAATTTGTGACTTTTTAAGTTGTAAATTACGGTACCATATTTTATCATATTTCTCCCCCTCTATTCTTACAAATTTGTACTGAAACTATATTTCTACCTTTGCTGCAGGAACAGGCTGCAGGTTGCTGTGTGACTGACTGGTGCTTCAGGATGGGCGTATTGACACTCAATTATCAATACTTCGATACCAGCTGGTCAATACTTTGAAGTCAATATTTTTTAAAAATATAGCGTCTTAATACAAGATGTCCAAGCCTCCAAAACTTCATAGATGATGGGTGTTTACGTTGCTAGCTTGCTTGGACGTCCGTGGCCGGAAACCGTGGGTAAATAACTCCAAAATCCCGATTCAGCTGAAGAGTTCCTGGTCCTCCTATCTCCCGGGGACTGAGTTTCATTTTCTAACTAGTTTACTCTGCAATGGTGATAATTTTACTCCATTGACAGCAGAATCTCAAAGTGGAGCTAGCAGCTAGCTAGCGGATGCGAACGCGCGACTACGCAAATTCGTGTGTACTCACGTCTTCCCATTCACTTTGTATGGATTTGCGCCACCCGTTCATGTTTGGTGTGAACACACCTTTAGTCATCCACCTGTAACCTCAGTTTACTCCAGATACCTGTTACACAATGACTTGACCAACAAATTTAAGATGCACATATACTTTAACATTTATTAATCAAATCAAAAGAGTTTAATACACACACAAAATAAAATAAAATAAAATAAAGAAGACACAAATATTGAATAAACAAGACAAATTAATTAAGTTAAATGAAAAGGACTGTATGTGTGTTCAGTTCAGACTGCGTATTTGTGGTATCACACGTTGGCGCACTTGCTGGAGCTCATGTGTTTCCTCAAGAAAAAAAAACACTGCTGGTACTCACTGTTGGCGGTTCAGTCAATCGTGTGTCGAAGACCCTTTGACCTTGTACCCCAAGTTTGAGGTTAGGTTCACCAGCTGCAGTTCCCAAAAGGATTTCCCTCACAGGAATTTCTGTCACCGTGTGTCTGGTGAATGGAGGACTAACCCAGCATCACTGTCTTCGTCTACCAGACAACCTCCGCATACCTGTACCCAGAGCTCTGACTGAGTGACCTGTCCAGTCAGCAGCCCAAGATACCCTCTGGTATTAATGACAGCTCCCCCGTGGTCTCATTGCTCTTGCTAATCTGGGTAGATGTTTAAGATCAGGACAAATTGATCTATAGGAGGCCTGTTTTAAATTACCTTCACAGAGTAACCCCTAAAAGCTCATAAAATGTAACACCTCTTGTAGTAAAATACCCACTTGAAAAAACAGAAAAAGATGGACACTGAAGCAGTGAACTCACAGACTCCCTTACTGTCTTTTAATATGCTGTAGAATTTATTGAAAGTTTGCAAAACACAGCCAAAAAGGTTATATTTGCATAAAAACAGTCAATTCAATCAAAAACAGAAAATCCAAAATCAACCCAAAATCAGAAAAAATCAAAATCAAAATAATCCAAATTTTGAAAAACTCCCAAAACCCAAATAATTAAAAACTTCCATCCATCCATCCATCCTTCCATCTTCTTCCGCTTAATCCTTTTCGGGTCGCGGGGGGTGGAGTGGGGGCTGGAGCCTATCCCAGCATCTTTGGGTGAGAGGTAGGGTACACCCGGGACAGATTGCCAGTCCATTGCAGGGCCAACACAGAGAGACAGACAACCATTCACTCTCACAGTCATACCTAAGGACATTGTAGAATCCCCAGTTTGATGCCAATTAACCTAACGTGCATGTTTTGGCATGTGGGAGGAAACCGGAGGAATCCCGGAGTAAACCCACGCAGACACGGGGAGAACATGCAAACTCCATACAGATCGGACTTCCGGTCTGGACGCCATGGCGACTGCAGCTTAACACTGAAGCTCTCAGACCCAATCCAGGATAACACCTTGAAAATCAAACTTAACGGATTTTTGGAGGAGTGAAAATCAAAAGACAAAATCATCATGTCTAAAGGAAAACAGAAGAAACTGAAATTCTCCAGGCCAGGACACGTATCGGCCGGAGAATCTGAACTGGAAGATCTCCGTTCAGAAGACGAGGAACTGGTGATAGCTAACAAAAGGGTTAGCCTGAAATCACTATTTGAGGAGCTACGACGATTTCGCCGAGAAGTTACGGCCGAATTTCGGGAATTCAGAGAAGAATTGAAAAGGACAAACAGCAGAGTGGACCAGGCCGAGAACCGAATCTTGGAAACAGAGGATCGAATAAAAGTGCTCGAAGATTCTGTGCTAGACCTACGCAAAAGACAAGCAGCTATAGAGGCTAAGCTAACCGACCAAGAAGGAAAACAAAGAAGAGACAACATAAGAATTCATGGTCTGATAGAAGGAACCGAAAATGGTTTTAACTCAATGGCAGAATGCGTGGAATCCTTACTAAGAGAGAAATTGGATATTCCACAAACCACCGACTTGAAGATAGAAAAGGCACATCGTTCATTAGCCGCTAGGCCGGCGGCGGAAGCGCCCCCACGTTCGGTGTTAGTAAGATTTTCCAATTTCAAAATAAAACAAGAGGTTGTAAGACTGGCCTGGCAGAAAAAAGGATTTATGCACCAGGAGAGAAAAGTCTACGTGGAACACGATTACGCCCCGGAGGTCCTTAAAAAGCGCAGGGAATACAATGACGCGAAAAAGGTGTTAAGAGAGAAGAAATTGCGCTTTCAGACACCATTTCCTGCGAAGTTAAGGGTCTTCTACGGCGATGAAACGTGTCTCTATAATTCGGCGGAAGAAGCAACAGCTGACATGGCGAAAAGAGGGCTCCCGGTAACGGTATTTAAACCCGCAGCAGACCCGAGTGAGAAGATCAAAGCGCAAACATGGACAACACAAAGACCCTCAAAATCCACGGACCAGCAGCGGGAAACCCAGCACCAGAGCGTCGCGGATAAACTATCCGTTTTCAGGTTGGAATAGCGACCTTTTTTTTTTTTTTCTTTTCTCTTGAATCAATCCGCACATCCAACCCCCCTCATACAAGGTAACAAACTTTAAAGGAGATGCATATTCAGTATGTGGTAAAACATTTCATGGAACAATCATATTATTTGAAACAAATAAGTCTTTGTAATAAAAAAAAAAAAAACAAAACTTGTTAAAATAGAAATGTGACAATAATCCACGTTCTCCTCATACTAACAAATACTGTTTTTGCGTGAATGTTTGATGTGATGGGGGTGGGAGGGTGCACACAATTTCACAGGGTTTAGGCATAAAAGGAAAAAAAAATCATTACAAGTTTGGATTGGGTTCTGAAACTCACGTTAAAAGCATGGGACTACTTTCAGTGGCAAGAGAGGGCCCTCAACACGTAACAGAGTTTGAGGAATTTCCCTCAGGGCCTTCACTCCATCAAGGCTCTTACAGGGTCTTTAAAAAGACCTCAGCTCAGGAAGTTCTTATGACAGCTTTTTGTTTTAAAGTTTTTTACACTATGTTCTTAATGTTTTTCTTGTTTTTAATGTTCTTTCAGTTTCTGAGTAGCACAAAAGAGGGCCACCACACAGTTATACTAAACAAAACAACACAATGGAGAAACAGGGTGTAACCAAAATAATTTCATATAATGTAAAAGGAATCCTGAATCCAGTTAAAAGATCCAAGATTCTAGGCAAAATGAAAACAGACAAAGCAGGAATAATATTTTTACAAGAAACCCACCTAACAGACGTGGAACACAATAAACTCAGTAGACAAGGGTTTAAAATGATCTCTTCATCTTCATATAAATCAGGGAGGAGGAGGGGAGTAGCGACATTGATATCAACCAAAATTACATTTGAAGAAAAATCAGAACACAAAGATAAAGAAGGGAGATACAGTTTGGTAACTGGGCGGCTAGAGGGAGAAGATATCACCCTGCTGAATGTGTATGCTCCCCCAGGGGCTAACTGGAAATTTTATAAAAATGTATTCGACCTAATGATAACTAAAGCTCAAGGTTTAGTGATATGTGGTGGGGACTTCAATCTTAGACTGAATCCATACTGGGATGCTTCTGGTAATTCCCCACATCAAAATAACACCCAAAACAGGAAGACTCGGATGCTACTAAAAGAATTGGGAATCTGTGACGTGTGGAGGGAACTCAACCCCAGTGTAAAAGACTATACATTTTACTCAACTCCACATTCATCTTACTCAAGGATTGACTATTTTTTTATGTTTAATAGAGACATTGGAAGAGTAAAAACATGTAAAATAGGACTGATGGATCTCTCCGACCACAGTCCGATCTACATGGACTTAAATATCCAAAAATGCACAAATAATACATTTTCTTGGAGGTTAAACTCAAATGTCCTGAAAGGACCATTGAAAGATGAATTGGAATCAGATATTCTCAGATATTTGGAAGATAACGATAATGGAGAAGTATCCCCTTTAATACTGTGGGATGCATGCAAAGCTGTAATAAGAGGAAAGATTATTGCAAAACTGGCAACCCAAAAGAAACTAAGACAAGAAAAACTATCCACATTAGAGTCAGAACTTAGGAACCTAGAAAAAGAACACAAAGGCAACACTCATTCTACTGACTCGCTCAAGATTAAGGAAATTAAAAACCAAATAAATGAGATCTACACAATAGAAATCCAGAAGAAACTTACATTTCTGAAACAAAAATACTATGAAGCAGGCAGTAAATCTGCAAAATTGCTAGCCTATAAATTGAGGAAACATCAAACAGAAAGAGCAATCTACAAAATCAGAGACCCAGTATCAAAGGAAATAAAATTCAGAATTCAGGATATTCTTAAAAACTTCGAGAATTACTATAAGAACTTATACTCCCACAAAAAACATAAAAACGCATCCGAGGCATTCCTAAACACATTAAACCTTCCCCAACTTACGGAGTCACAAAATAAAACACTACTGTCAGAAATACATCCTAAAGAATTGGAAAAAGCAATTATGAAACTTAAAGCTAACAAATCCCCAGGAGCTGATGGCTATACAGCAGAGTGGTACAAAACCTTTAAACAGCAACTATCTCCTCTCCTCCTGAAAACATTTAATTATGTCCTCCACACAGGGGAAATCCCCCCCTCCTGGAGAGAAGGGGTCATTGCAGTTATACCCAAACCTGAAAAGGATAAACTAGAGTGCTCCAACTACAGACCAATCAGTGTACTAAATCAGGACTATAAGCTTTTTACCATTATCCTTGCCAAAAGGTTAGAAAATATACTGACAGACCTAATTCATTTAGACCAAACAGGTTTTATAAGACAAAGACAGACACAAGACAACATTCGACGCACTTTACACATAATTCATCATATAAAAAAATATAACTTAAATGCAGTCATATTGGGATTAGATGCTGAAAAAGCATTCGATTCGGTTGACTGGTCTTTTCTATATAGAATCTTATCCAGTTTCAATTTTCATAACAACTTCATTAGAACTATACAGGCATTATATAAAAAACCAACAGCTAAAATAAGGATTAACGGTAATTTATCATCATCTTTTGAACTGGAAAGAGGATGTCGTCAGGGCTGCCCCCTGTCTCCACTGCTCTTTGCAATCTTCATAGAACCTCTGAGCCAATGGATAAGACAAAACCAAAAAATTCAAGGTATTACACTTGGTCAGAAGGAACATAAAATAGCACTCTTTGCTGATGACATTTTAATATACCTAGGGCAGCCGGACACTTCTTTACCAGAACTAACCTCAGTTTTTTCAGAGTATGGAGATTTATCGGGGTACAAATTAAACATGCATAAAACCCAAGTTTTAACATTCAACTATGACCCAAATCATTATTCACTAAGCAAACTCAAAACTAACTGGGAGTCGGAATCTATGAAATATCTGGGGGTCAATATCCCGAAACAACTCAACAAAATTATATCACTAAACTATGATCCACTGGTGACAAAAATAAAATCTGACCTAGCAAGATGGAATATGATACCATTCTTGGGTACTGCACAAAGAATTGAAGCAGTCAAAATGAATATACTTCCACGTCTTCTATACCTTTTCCAAACAATACCGGTAGAACCTCCCAAAAAAACATGGCAGGAGCTGGACAGATGGATCTCAAGATTCATATGGCAGGGCAAGAGACCTAGAATCAGATATAGAACCCTACAGCTAAACAAAGACAAAGGTGGGCTCGCGCTGCCAAATATCAGGGACTACTTTAAAGCCGCACAAATTAAAACTTTAGTAGAGATATGTAACCCAGTCTACACTGCACAATGGAAGGAGATTGAATGCCAAATAACAAGTGACATCCCCCTACAGGCGATAATAGGGAACAATGCCTTACCTAAGCTTTTGAATAACACTAACCCGTGGATAGAGACCCCGCTAAAAATTTGGTTTAAGATAGTCAGAGAGAATCAAACTAAAGAGCCCTATCGACTTCTGCAATGGATCGCCTATGATCAGGACTTTACTCCTAATAAAACAGACACTAGATTTAAAAAGTGGAAGGAGAAAGGGCTGATAAAATATTATGATTTTTTTAAAGGGCAAATCTTAAGAAGTTTTGAAGATTTGAAAAAACAAGGCCTAATAAATCAAGACCTTTACAGGTTCTTCCAGCTTAGACACCACATAAACAATATACTTAAAAAGGAGGTTTTGGAAAGGGCCCAGTCAGGTGTTCTGAAGGTCTTCTTAATGGCATATAAAGGGATCCCAGGGATCAGATACATTTCTAAAATATACCAAGGCCTTCAAGACTTAAAAGGAGACAACACATCTTATATAAAAGAGAGATGGGAAAAAGAGGGGAATTTCACTTTACAACTGGAAATATGGGAAAAGCTAAATAAACAGCAATGGAAAAGTACCTCATCCCTGCAGTGGAGAGAATTTGGATGGAAAAACTTGGCAAGATTTTTCAGAACACCTGCACAAAACAAATTTACCCATAAGGGATTGAACTGTTGGCGCTTGTGTGGTGAAAAGACTGCAAATCATTTTCATGTGTTTTGGTCATGCCCAGTTATCCACCAATATTGGACCAAGGTACAGACAATATTGGGGAAAATATTCAAAATTACAGTTCCCTTTTCTTTTGTAACTTTGTATTTGGGTTTACTACCGGACTCACTGGAAAGACGAGGAGAAAAATACTTATTCAGTGTTTTAATATTGGCAAGCAAAAAAGCTCTAACTAAAAAATGGATGTTGAAGGACTGTCCTACACCTGAAGATTGGACTAACGTGATCCAAGACATTTACTCGATGGAAAAGTTGACATTCGCACTGAGACAGGACATGGATGGGTTCATGAACTTTTGGCAACCCTGGACCGCATATGTGTCTTCCATTAGATCTAATCTTTGACAAATACCATTTCAATAATGGTTCCGCTCTTTGTTCCAACGCTACTCAGATGCTCTTTTATCTTTATTTACTTACTTTTTCTTTTTGTTTGTTTTTTACTGGTTTGTTTGTTTTTTTTTTGTTATTTGTTTTTTGTTTTTTTTTCTCTTTAATTTCACTTTTTCTTTCACTTTAAAAAAAAAAAGGGGTGTTGTAAGAATTAATCTTCCAATGTTGTCAGATATCAGAAAATAAGGGAACATGTGATGAAAATGTAAACAATGCATTGCTGTAACGACCTGTATACCCTTTACAAAAACTTAAATAAAAAAAAAAAAAAAACTTCATACAGATCACTGTTGGTCGGGGGCTGGGATCAAACCCAGGATCCCCCGGCCAAGGGTGAGTTGCTGTGCTGCCGCAGTGCTAACCACTCCGCCACCACGCTACCCAATTAAAACTAATTAAAAACTTTTGAATAATAAAAACCTGGTAAAAATCATCCGATTGATTTGTGGATAAATGTCTAAAGGAACCTTGTGGGGAGAGAAAAAGGAAGATTAATCACTGGCCATCTCCTCCGGAGGTCCCCTTCTTGGTTAGGAGGGAAAGGGATAGGGTCTCCCGAAGCGGATACCTCAAGCCTCCAGCTTGAGGGGAGAAATCTTGCAGCTCCGGCTCCCTTGCTCCCTTCTGTGGGACCTGCAAAGTGTGAGGCAGCGTGCGGGGAGAGCCGCCAGCTGTGATGACTCCATTTCCTTCAGGTTCAGGTTCAGGTTCAGGCTACTTTATTTGTACCCGTAGGTAGATTTGTTTTGCAGTCTGGTGACATCCATATTTACAAGCCACTAATTACATTCAACATAGACACAAACACAGGCACACATGAAGCTCACTATAAACATGATAAAAATACTCAAGGCTCCATCAATCAGGGTATAAAAAGACAAAGAGAAAAAGAGAAAAAGACAAAGACTTCTTCTATTCTTCTCTTGAGTGTTGATTTTCCTTTTGCAGCAGAAGAAAAACAGTTCTTAAAAATTGAAGAGTTGAGATGGTATTTGGTTCATCTTCTTAACAATGGTCTTCTCCTCTTCAGCTCTTCTGCCATAGGATGTTGGTGTCTTGAAGTCCGCCGAAAATGAACATTTTGGGGTTTTCAGTCCCAGCTTTTATAATAACTTCACATTCATCTGCTATTGGCCAGCTATTTCTCTCCCCAGGCCCTTTGGCTACTGTGATTGGTTTAATTCAAACTTTTTATAACAATTACCTCATATTCTACACATGTGCCCCTCCTGATTTCCAGTAACAGCCATGTGACACGTACCCCATGTACTCATGACCATCTGGTTTCACTTATCTCAGCACTTTTCCCCCTCAGTTCCGCTCACATCATCATTTTTCATCGTTAGGTTTGCTCAACTTAGCTGTCTCTGCTACTTTCAGTTCCCCTATTAACCAGGCATATGTTCCTAATATTGTGCTTTGCATTCGGTCCTCCATGTTTCACCAGCCGTGTCTGCTGCTGTCTTTTCTGATCACAGGATTGTGTGTTTTCTGATGGCTTTGTGGCCTCTCATGACTTTCCTGCTGCACTTTCTGCACTCTAGGAGCGGGTGTGGCAGGGTGCCCCACTGTGATTGTGATGGTCGATGGCCCACGAGCCTTTTGCGGTTGACTGGACCATGTCGTGGGGTACTCAAATACCCCTTGGTTGGGGTATCCTGCTGCCCCGCTCCTTTGTGGGCCTTTGGAGTTGCGAACAGGAGAGTGTCATCTTCATCAGCAGTAAGGGAGATAACATCTTCCCGAGGAGCTGAACTGTGGTGTGCTGCTGCTGGAGAGGTGTGGTGCCTGCTGGATGATGCTGTGCCTTGCTGGGGCGGCTGTGCCCCATCAGCCTGCTCCTCCGTAGCCTCATCAATTATGACAAGCTGGCCAGGGGTCGGTGGTAGGTCTGTTGATAAGTTTTGTTGGGTAGAAGTTGGCTGGTCTACTTGAGGAGATGCAGTAGTAAGACTGGGAACCTCCTGGTTATCAACTATGACCTTGCAGGGACTTGAGTTGCAGGTGGCTAGGCACTTGACTGAGGGGGGGGGGGGTTCCGGCCCCTTGGCGAATGCCTGTGTCAGCTGTGTGAGAGCATCTATGGCATCGTTATACATGACATCATTTTGTTCAGACTGTGTTAGTGATGCTTGGATGAAATCTAGCCACGCATCATTGTGAGAGAAGTTGGTGGAAAATGCCATAAAACCATCAGGGAGGCCCCAGGTCTTTTGATATAGAGGGTAATAGATGCCATTATTGAATTTGACAGGCTTCCACTGCGGCTTCAGCTCCCGGTTTGCTGTATTAAGGAGCAACTTCCCTGTGTTTTGTATGGGCCATCTAGAGTCAGGTGAGATCAGGGGAAATTCGATATCCGGCCTTTGGCTGAAGAGGCCATTCAGGTGCAGCGGTGGAATTGTAGTGGGGCCTGGGTAGCAGCTGTTATACCACAGCCCTCCACCTATGTCCCATAGGTGCTTAACTTCGGCAATGGGTGTGTTGCAGAATATGCAGGCAACTCTCCCATTCTGTAACAGACAGGTGAAACACAGATGAAGAGAATTTTTTTATGAAATGATCACTCCGCTGATTAGCGTTTCCTTCCATTTGTCTGTAATTGGAATTCTGGTTAAGCAAAAAGCATGTGCTGTGGTTAGCTATAAGCATAGTCTTCAGAGGTTTTATTCTCCTCTTTTAGGTGGAAACATAGTTGTTGTCAGTTGCAGACTGCAATGGCTTTGGGGCTGTGTTGATAATGGCAATCTCCTTTATCTGGCTTTCCACCCTTTTGGGGAAGGAAGCTGCATAGCACATCAGCCATGCCACCATAGCCGAGGCACAGATGAAGTCCATCCACCATATCATCGTGAGGACCCCCCCAGACCACTCCCCAAAAGGCAACAGTGGCTAACCTACTGAACCAGATGTTGCGGCCATGCTTCTTCAACTTCATCACCAACCACAGCTGACGGCCCAGCAGTGCCACTGCCATCAGTCATTCACAGGCCACCTTTGCAATGACGCATGCTGGGTAGAAGATGGACAGCATATCTACAACCACCCAAATGAGGATTATCACTGCGCGAGTGGTGCCCTCACTATTACACCGTGGTGTAATACGTCCCAACATATAGGTGACGAACAGGGACAGGGCGTAACTGTATTTACCAAATATCACGTTGACCAGAATGATGCAGGCAACTGCAGCCAATGTTGTCAAAACTCTCAGGGTATGGCCCTTAGACCAGTTCTCAGTACAGCAGAAGCATGCCCAGATAGCTTGCAGTACCCAAAAATGTAGGTTAGCTCTCGTCAATTCACTAACCCAAGGCGGTGGAGTGGGTGTACTCACTCTATAAAGGCCATCTACTGCATTAGGTCCTGTAGCATTTTCCATGTTTGCAGTAGCTGCACTGTGCCTGTGGATAGTGGTGCTGTTGATGAGGAGTGGTGGTGAGCTAGATGTTGTCAGGTCACTGATCCGTGTCCAAATGAAGTCTGCAACTGAGTGGTGCGGAAGTTTTAACTATACTTCCTCTTTTAGTGAGAGGGGCTTCCCCCCCTCCTCTCTTCGGTACCCTCCTTCGATGGAAGATGGTTGAGACAGGTGCTCGGGCGCCACCCTTGATGATTACCAGCAGAATTATTCCTGATATTAGCAGGCCCAGGCCAAGTAACAAATACGGCCAAACCCAGCTAAACAGCGTTCCCAGCCATGTAGAGACTACTTGTAGCCCCTCCTCGACTATCTCCGCTGTCTCCCTTAATACTGTGGTAACCGCCCCTTTAATGGTTCCTCCTGCCATCTCAAGAAAAGTGCAGTCATGTTCAGACTCACCCGTGCCACAACATAGCCAATGCTCAGCGGGAGAGTGACAAGTACCATTATTATAAATCAGACTGGAACCCAGCCACATATATCCAGTTTCTTCTTTACCTTCATAGAGTCTTTTCCTGAATGCATAGCTCTCTGCAACATAAAACATGGGCTCTTCAACCACTTGAGGGATTATTTGGCCCAGAATCTGCTCTTGTTTGTGCACGGAGTGACCCATAAGAGCTTTAGTGCACTCAACATTCTCAGGGAACACCCTAAGCCATTTGTTGTTAATCTTCTTCCAGGCAGTTTGCAGTGCATATGTATCATATTCTCTCCCATAGTATTCTCCACAATCTGTCTTCCAATTAGGGACCTGTCCACAATTTCCTCTAGACAGACTGACGGTGCAGGATGTATTACCTCTGTTGCAGATCATTTTCCATGGCACTGGACTGATGTAATTAATGTAGCGGAATGCAAAAGGCCAGATGTCTTGATGCTTCAAGTATACAGTTGCTAGAAACTGATACTTCACCCAATAGTTGAAGGATTTAGTGAGACATGGCAGGACCCATTGCTTCATCTCTTTTTCTTCCATTCCCCACCATGTTAGACTTTCGTCTCGAACCTGGCCTTCACCCCATGACTGCAAGATGCCTTTGATTGTCTTGTTCTTCAACAATGATGTACAGTCGTACAGCCATGTGCCCCAGGTGCCCATCCAAACCTGATTAAGGGGGCATCTGGGAGACTTCTTATCAGCTACATATTCAGTACCACTGAGTGAGTCAGATATCTTACCCACTACACACTCATCAATCTCCTTGAAGTTAGTCTTTGGAACTTTCAGCAGATCGTCTGGGGTTGGCAGCCTTTGTACATACATTAAGGATTTAAGAACCTCACCCAGGCCCTTTGGCCTGACGGGCATGTTTGATGCAAAGGTGCCTTGAAAGTAGTTTAAGCTGAATATCCACAGCCAGGGCAGGGTGTTGTTCAGCCAATCTTCATGAAATGCTGCCAGTTCAGTTTTAAGGGCTGTGCCGGGTATCAAAAAGAACAGGGGTTTGTACACCCTAGTGATAACCATATAATGCTTACCACTTGGGCATTTGCCGTTGATGTTCCAGAAACATGGGGCCAACTTGTTCTTTTTTTTCCTGCATGCAGTATGTGACCAACTGCTTGCTGTAAGTTGTCTGAGCTTTGGAGACAGGTTTGAAGTCATTCACAATTTCTTCTGTAAATTTCATGGTTGTACTTGGCAACGGTGGCACTGTAGTTGTCTTACTGGAGCGAGACCCCCCTGGAGGTGGAGTCCTGGTGAATAGAGGCTGAGGCGTTGGTCATGTTGTGATAACTGCCGTACTGTTCTGACCAGATGCAAGAATGACCCTTCTCACTCTCTTCTTAGGTCTCTCTGTACCTGGACAGGTGAGGTTATAATAACCCCAAAAAGGCCGATAATTTGGGAATATTCCCACGCAGGTCTCATTGCAATAATGGGCCGATCCATGAATAACCTCAGCCTCCCAGTACCCACTATTGTTCATACCTGGTACGGGTCTACAGCTCCAAGCGCAGTACCATGCTGATGAGTACAGTTCTGGCTTTATCCAGTTACATCAAACTCATATTCATTGCTTCTTTGTGAGGATAAGTAGCCTTAATAGGCCCCCTCCTCCTGTGAGTTCTTGCAGATCTTCGATGGCCCATTTCCCAGGTGGTACCCCTGTGATGTTAAGCTTTTCTTCAAACCACAGAGTATCATTCCAGTTGTCTCTCCATTCTTCAAAGCTGAGCTTGGATGTCTGCTGTTGCATCTCGGTTAGGTTGAACTGAGTCTCATTACTGAGCAGTGCAGTGTACATCCTTCTTCTTTCTACAGCCCAACAGGTTTGTTCAAACCTCTTGGTGGTGACAAACTGAGCCCTTGTGTGTGTGAGGGCCCATGGCTCATAACCCAACCAGTATAGTATGGAAACCAGCACTACTATACCGATGGTTATGGCCATGAACTTGAGCAAGAAAATAAGACAAAATTTCTTCTTACTCATTTGTTGAGGCTCCCCTATTCTGGATTTCTTCTTAGGGGGTTCATGCTTTGTTTTGCGTCCTGATGATACATTTCTTTTCCGATACATATCAGATGTGGAGGACGCTGAGATCCGTCTTCAGAGATGCCCTTTGTCCAATTGAGCACCTGTAACGACGGCGTAGCTCTTATGCTGTACCAGTGATGCCACTACTTGTCCTTTCCATCTCTAGGGGGTGCAGTCACCCCTCGGTCGGCGTACGCTGGTGCAGCCCAAAAATAACATAAAATAATAAAAAAAAAGTGTTTCTGTGAATATATGCAGGTAAGGTTCTGGTGGATATAATGTTGAGATTTTATATGTTTAGGCAGTGTATGTGAGGCTTGAACAGTGACTGAATTTGTGTATGAGACGATAGATGACGTGTGTGTAATGCAGTGTATGTGTTAAAATGCTGTGGTTGTCTTGAGATGTAAACGTGTTTATGTGTGAAAAGTGTATGCAGTGGTTGAAATCGACGAATCACACCTCCTCTTTTGGAACAGAGGCCATTTGATGGTCTTGGCCAAAAGCCTTCCAAGTCAACCCTTACCCTCAATGGCTTTAGCGCTGTTCTGCCATTCAGGCTGATCAAAGACTTTGACATCCGCACCCACAGAGTAGATGCCTTTCAATGGTACGGACACCATTGAGACTGTCAGCTTCACCTTGCGAGTGTCTTTGGGCCTAACTGGCTCTGGGGCCTGGTCAATCCAGGTCCCAGGTATCTGCACCTGACCTACCCTCACCCAATATTCAGATGTGACTGTGTAGATAGCACTTTTCACTTGAGTCTTGATCCCTGAGGGCATCATAGCATCAAGCGGTGTTATCCAGGTATACAGGGGCATTTCCTGGATTTTCTTTTCTTTAGGGGCTGGTTCAAGATCTTGTAAGGGGAGGAGCAGGTTGTCAATAACTTCTTTAATTAAGGCAGCCCATGTAGTGAGCTGCCACGGCCCTTCGAATTCACAGTTACGTGCCTGCTCCTGCTGTGCTTCAGGAAGATGAATCGGAAGTGGTGTATAACCTGAGTCCTCAGGGTCGCGATATACCCTGAAGACCTGGAGATATTGAAATGTGCCAAGGGTGGGGTCTGCTTTGGCGTAATATACAGATTGTAAGGCCATCCAAGCTGTATTGCTACATCTAGTGTGGTCGATACCCTGGACAGGTCGGTTGTGGGGGTGCCTGCGATGACAGTGCAGGACCCCGGCGACGGCAGAACCGGCGGAACAGAGGGACAGCAGGGTGCAAAGGGTGATGCCGTTAGGGCTGGGGCTGCTAACTCACCAAGAGCGATGTTGTGTACCTGCACCCATCTGCCGTATTTCTGTTCCAGGGTTGGTGAAAGCACTTGTAACGGACTCACCATCTTCCTAACCTGCTATCCATCCGCCTTTACTGCCATGAGAAGATTTGCCTGACCCATGGCTCTCATACAGGTAGAGCAAGGTTTGAGATACTGCCCATCCCGTTGACAAGTGCACCCTTGTGGCCCTGTGAACTTCTGCCCTCCAGAGAGAGCAGCCGCCTTTTTCTTTGCTCCTGTTCCCTGTCTCTCCCTCCCTAACTGACTGGATCCCAGCTTGCTATTGTCTGTGTCTGCGTGGCTCTCTACTTTGATTCATCTTAACGAAATTATGGATTTAATAAGCTGGGCTTTGAACGCAATCGACACTGTTTTCTCAATGAGGAAATCGGGCCCGGGGGAGCCCATCTGTCCTGCAGGTACTGCTGCTGCGGGTTACATTAGAGATACATACAATTGGAAACTTATGTGTCCGTGCGATCTTTCAATTGAAGATATAGAAGATATATATCTATTTGGAGCTACGGTCTCAGGACTTCTACTGATCGGCTTTGGGATAGTCTTGGTGTATCGCAAATTAAAGAAGATGGACATAGCTTATCAAAAAGCTGACCCTGCGAAGCTCTCTCATCAATTCGACCAGCTGGGGAGGACTCTGATAGCGGCTAATGGAGAACTGTACAGCAAGATTGAAAACATCACGTGGCGCTAAGAGCTCTCCAGGATATGATTTCAAAGCCTGGCAACGATGGAATTGGAGCACTGAATCCGTAAGAGAATGGAAAGTTTTTCTCTGAAGTCAGTGCTCTTTGACCTGTTTTCGGCACCCTCAGCACTCAGTCCTCCTGATGAATAACAGTATAAATGTTGATTTTCCTCTTCATAAACATTTGGCCTACAGTATCTGACTCTCAAGGACAGCCATGTCTGACTCAGAGAAATTCCATCTGCCGTGCTCAAGGACATGTGCCTCTGACTTTCAGACACTAGTCATAACATCTGCTGAGAGAGAGCTCTCTGCTGTTCTCCAGTAACTGATAACTGCCACCCTTGCATTCAACACACACACGACTGACCCATTTATACTGATGAAAGTGTTATGACCCGAGCGTCGGTTCTTTGCCCTGGACCCGTAGTGTGCTGGATAGCCTATGCTTCCTGTTCTGCAAGGACTCCGTCATCAGCTCAGCAGCTTGTGTAAACACCCTTATCACCGTAATAAAACTCACTAAAACTCACTGGTGGACTTGTGTGTGTCTTATTGGTAGCCCGCGAGGGCTACCATGACAGTACACTGCTACCCAAACAGCGTTATGGTGACGCCATTTTGAGACGCTTTTTCACCAGTGAGTTGAGTTTTGGACGTTGTTTTCCCTGTCTGGGACCTTTGTATGCGAGGAATGCCGTCACCGAGGAGTCATGTGCTGACGTGTGTCTTGGAAGCGGTAGATGAGTTACTCATCTCCGCTTCCATGTTGGACTACGCCCCCGGCATACATTGGTACCTGGACGCCGCCGAAGATGTGCTCTGTAACCTCTCTCCCTGCTTCGCCAACCGGAAGTCGACGTTAGGAGGGAGGACATCGCTGCCCAACACGAACTGTTCCTGATAATGGAGGAGGAACGCGGCATGGAGCAGGAGAAGAGGCACACCTGTTTTTCGCCTAAAGATCCTTTTCGGGAGTTCGCACCATCTGGGGGCCGGCGAAGGCGTTGGCGTCACGGCCGGGCGCATCTTCGGCAAGCTCCAGCTCCAGATCCAGTTCCAGGCCGCCGGGATGACCCCCTCAACCAGCTAGCTGCTGAGTGTGAGCTGAGTCCTGCGCCGGTGGGCTCCGTTCTTGGGTTTTTCAGCATTCAGCGAGCGAGGGAAGGAGCAACGTTCGCTACAGCTGATAACATCCTCCCCCCAGGATACAGGCAAGTCCAAGTTCACTTTCCTTGTAGTAATAGTGATCTGTCTTGTCTGACTCCTGGGGGTGAAGCTCAGGGTACGCAGCTCCCTGAGTTTCTTTCCCCAGCTGTAGCCAATTATGTTAAACCTGCTGCCTCTGTGTCTCCTCCTGCGGAGCGGTCCTCGGCGTCAGTCCCACGCCGGCGAACGAGGGGGAGGCCTGTAGCTCTGGGAGACATCCCGGTCTTGCAGCCTTGTGTTGGACAGAGGAGGAGAATGGACTGCAGTGAGGAGCCAGAGCCGACGAGAGAGCGTCCCCAAGGTTCTTCAGGGATGCAGCCCGAGTCAGCAGGTTCAGGGTCCTCTGCCTCCACGCCATATGGGTTATTGGCATGGACGTCTGCGCATGAGGATCCAGCTGCAGAGACCATCAGGCCGGTTGTGGAACCCGACACAGCCGAGTGGGAGCCCGACGATGAGCATCTTCATGAACCTGGATCGGCGAAGTCCTGGACGGCTCCAGAGCCCGAGTGTAGGCAAGTGCTCTTTCTTGTTTTCCTGTATGGTGTATTAGAGCATTTTTGCCTGCCTCATGGGGAGGCGAGTGAGGGGCAGCCGGCCGCTGCACCCGAGCTCGTCTCGCTGGGCTCTGGCGCTGCCGGTGGAACTGATCCCGGTTCTTGTGTTCTGAGCACCTCCACAGCGTTGCCGGTCTGGAGCCAGTCAAGGTCACGGGACCGGGGGTTCCAGGTTCGGAGATGGAGGTCGTCGCCGGAGCAGTCGTGGTCCGACGTGTGGGCCGAGGAGACCCGGTCGGGGTCCATCGTTTGGGCCAAGGTGACCCAGTCGGGGTCCGACACGTGGTCCGAGGAGACCCAGTCGGGGTCCAACGTGGGTGCAGCGGTGACCCAATCTGGGCCCGTCCTGACCCAGTCGGGGTCCGACGTATGGGCCGAGAGGACCCAGTCGGGGTCCAACGTGGGTGCAGCGGTGACCCAATCTGGGTCCGTCCTGACCCAATTGGGGTCCGACGGGGTCCAGTGGGGGTCCAGCGCAGGTGCAGCTGCGACCCAATCAGGATTCGAGGGGGCCCGGGGTTTGGGTTGTCCCCCTCTCAGGAGCCACCAGCTGGGGGCCATTGGTGGATTTTGTTTGACAGATCGGCGCTCTCCTGTTTTGTTTTCAGGTGAGCGGCTGCACGCAATCCCTCCACGGTCCTGCTGGTTGTGGTATGCGGGTCGGCCACCCGAGGAACTGCTTGGAGCGTTCGGCATCTTGGGTTGGCCACCCAATATACTGTGTGGGTTACGGGGTGACCTGGTTCGGCCACCAGAGGACGTATTCCTGGGGGCATGGGACTGGGGCAGGCCACCTGACCGTTCATGTACTGTGAGATTTTTCTGTGGGCCCATATGGTGCCAATTCTTGTCATGTACATCTTGTAATTTTTTTCTTGTTTTCCAAGTCATAGTCCTAGTCTGGTCTGAGCAATGTTAGATTGCCTCTTGTTTTCAAGGTCATAGTCTTAGTCTGTTCTGAGCAATTTTAGATTGCCTCTTGTTTGTCATAGTCTTAGTCAGGTCTGTGCAATTTTAGATTGCCTCTTGTTTTGTTTTTTTTCTTGTTTTCCAAGTCATAGTCCTAGTCTGGTCTGAGCAATTTTTGATTGCCTCTTGTTTTCAAGGTCATAGTCTTAGTCTGTTCTGAGCAATTTTAGATTGCCTCTTGTTTGTCATAGTCTTAGTCAGGTCTGTGCAATTTTAGATTGCCTCTTGTTTTTTTTTTTTTTCTTGTTTTCCAAGTCATAGTCCTAGTCTGGTCTGAGCAATTTTTGATTGCCTCTTGTTTTCAAGGTCATAGTCTTAATCTGTTCTGAGCAATTTTAGATTGCCTCTTGTTTGTCATAGTCTTAGTCAGGTCTGTGCAATTTTAGATTGCCTCTTGTTTTGTTTTTTTTTCTTGTTTCAAAGTCATAGTCGTAGTCAGGTCAAGATCGAGCAATTTTTTTTTGATTGTCTCGTGTTTCTTTGTTTTGTCATGGTCTTGATCAGGTCTGAGCAATTTTTGTTTACCCCTTGTTTCCTTGTATGTCATTGTCTTAGTCAAGTTCGAGCATTTTTCTTGTTACCTTGTGAGTCCTTGCCATAGTCCAGTTAGAGCTTTTTTTTAGCCTTGTTTTGTCATGTGTTTTCTTTTCCTTAGTCTTGTTGTTTTTTTTTCTAGAGTCATGTATTTCCTGTATTGAGTCTTAGTCTTGTCATAGCCTTGTTTTGTCTTGTTTTTTTTTCCTAGAGTCATGTATTTCCTGTATGTTTTTTTTTTGTCTTAGTCTTGTTTTTTTTTTTCCTAGAGTCATGTATTTCCTGTATTGAGTCTTAGTCTTGTCATAGCCTTGTTTAGTCTTGTTTTTCCTAGAGTCATGTATTTCCTGTATGTTTTTCTTGTCTGGTCTTAGTTTTGTTTTTCCCCAGAGTCATGTTTTTCTTTTCCTAGTCTTGTTTTTTTTCCCTGAGTCATGTGTTGTATGTATTTCTTGTTTTGGTCTTGTCTTGTTTTTGTTGGTTGGTTTCTCTCCCTCCATACCTGTCCCCCTACCTCCCACCCTGGGGGGGGGCAGGGTGGTCCCTTGGGGCGTCCGGAGTCCACCCGTGGAGGGAGGGTACTGTTATGACCCGAGCGTCGGTTCTTATCGTGCTCGGGTTAAAGTTATGTCTCGCTGCCGGCCTTGACAGCTGCGGGCGGTATTTTGGCCTCTCCGGGCTCTTATTGTGAAAGTGCTCGGAGGGGTTTCCGCCTGTCAACGGTCGGTCAGCTGTGTGTCATTCTGTCATTAGTCCCTGGTTATTTAAGCTGTGTGCTAGCGTCATTACGACGCAGCAGTGTCTGATCGCATGATCGTTAATCTGATCGCTAATGGTCACATTACTGATCGTTATTTTGTTCACCCATCGTCACGGATGCCTGGACTATCTTCACCTCGGCTGCCTAAGGGCTTGACCGTCTGTTCACCGGCATAGTAAGTGAGCTGTATAGCCTTATTCCCTCCGATGTATTTGGTGCTGCAAGTCCCTGCTTTAGCAGTCCAGGTGCAATTATTACCTAGCTTGTCTGTGTGTGACTGTTTCCTGCCCTGGACCCGTAGTGTGCTGGATAGCCTATGCTTCCTGTTCTGCAAGGACTCCGTCATCAGCTCAGCAGCTTGTGTAAACACCCTTATCACCGTAATAAAACTCACTAAAACTCACTGGTGGACTTGTGTGTGTCTTATTGGTAGCCCGCGAGGGCTACCATGACAGAAAGACACACATTCACTGTTCTCTCTACTGTTGCTGTTTGTTAAGTGTGATTCATTGTCTGCTAATTGTGCATTGAGGTTTTTTTTTCTGGTGATCATAATTTGGCTCACTTGAGCTTATTTGAGCTCAGGAGCGTTATTTTGATTAACTATGTTTTTTTCTCTCTACCTATTGTTTTGTTCCTTGACCCTTGCCCTCTATTCCCCTCCTGTTGACAGGCGCCTCCATGGCTCGCCGCGTCATTGGGAAGCGCCTATCAGTGCCTGTGTGTCTGTGTGTGTGTATATATATATATATATATATATATATATATATATATATATATATATATATATATATATATATATAGTAATATGTACATATGTATATTAGCTGCTCTTGCTTGCTTGCTTTTTTTTTTTCTTGCCTTCTGATTGTTGCTATCCCTGTGCTGTTGCAATCCTGGAATTTCCCCGTTGTGGGACTAATAAAGGCTTATCTTATCTTATCTTATAAGTATCCCTTTTTAGCATATTGCAGCAAATCCAGGGCGTGCACGAGCAAAAACAGGTGGACCCACAGTAGTAATATAATGCTCAACCCCATGCTTAACTACTGCCGCAGAAAACGTAGGCACAGTGAGAGCAGGAAACTCAGAGAGAAGGCGCTGGTATCTGTCTCCTGAGGCGAGCATGTTAGCAAGCAGTGGACCAGCCCCACCCAGTGTACATGGATAAAAATCAAAAGACACAGCATCAATCAAACATCTGTTAGCTACGTCAACCAACAGTCTGTAAGCACACAAAAAATCTGCGCCAAGAATAGGAACTGCTACAGATGCTACCACAAAGTCCCAACTAAATTCACGGCCGTTAAAACACACAGTAATGAACCTGGTGCCAAAGGTGCGAATAGGAGTACCATTAGCAGCGTCCAGTGGAGGTCCATGTTCATATTCCATGACGTCAGCCGAAGAGGGGGGAACGATGCTCCGCTGCGCTCCCGAATCCACCAAAAAACGACGTCCAGCTGCGCAGTCCTCAATAAAAAGCAGCTTATTGCTGGTGCCGGTGCACGCAGCTGCTAGCGAGCACCGGCCTTCTCGTTTCCCTGTGGCTGGAAAGAGCACGGTGGAATACAGCGCCGAGCCTTCGGTCCAAAACCGCAGTGATAAAAACACATGCTGCTCTCTTTCTTACGGCGATCCGATACTGCGGCCACACCCACCAAGACTTCTCCATCAGACTGCCCAGGCGGCAATGCATGCACCGACAAATGACGAGAAGCCAGCCAAAGCCTGTCCGCCTCTCCAGCCAAACCCCGATAATCCTTAGTACAAATGAGGGGCGAGCTGGCCAGGACAGTGCGCACTGGAGGCGGAAGCTGACGCAGAAACAGGTGGATAAACAGAAATGAACTGTCTCCTGAACCAAGAAGTGCCAACATATTCTCCATCAGCTCAGAAGGTTTGCTGTCCCCCAAACCAGTCATAGACAGAAGACGATCAGCGCGCTCTATATCAGAGAGTTGGTACAGCTGCAGTAGAGCCCTCTTCAGAGTGACGTACCTGTCAGCGAGAGGCGGGTCCCGGAGCAGTCCCATCAAACGACGAGTAGTGGCAGAATCCAAAGCTGCGACCACATGGAAATACTTCGTGTCATCTGTGGTTATTCCGCGCAGATGGAACTGAGCCTCAACATGCTGAAACCAGGGCTCCGGGTCGTGCTGCCAAAAGTCCGGTAATTTAATTGTAGCCGCAAAAACAGCTGGTACGGGAACCGCAGTGGATACAGACGCCGTGGCGGCGATATCAGAAGAAGTCGCTTGATTAAACATTCTTCAAATGTCGGGGTCACCAATGTAGAAGTTACGGAAAAACAGACAGGATACGTGTAAGTCTGTCTGGAAAAACTTTATTTACATTTTTTCACTTCCTGCTTTTATCTCCATCCAAAACGGAAAAACTCCGCCTTCACATTAAAACTCCACCTTCATATTAAAAGATCCAATTTTGTGTGTGAGACCAACAACTAATATCACCACAATGGTACCCTTAGAAAAGATTGAAAATAATGTGACCATAGGGACATGTTCAACCAAGATGTGTCCTCTAATTAATGTCACAGGTGTCTACAAACTTGTAATCAGTCAGTCGGCCTATTTAAAGGGTGACAAGTAGTCACTGTGCTGTTTGGTGACATGGTGTGTACCACACCAAACATGGACCAGAGAAAGCAAAGGAGAGAGTTGTTTCAGGAGATTAGAAAGAAAATTATAGACAAGCATGTTAAAGGTAATGGCGATAAGACCATCTCCAAGCAGTTTGATGTTCCTGTGACTACAGTTGCACATATTATTTAGAAATTTAAGATCCACGGGACTGTAGCCAACCTCCCTGGACATGGCCGCAGGAGGAGACGGATAATACGAATGGTAACAAAAGAGCCCAGAACAACCTCTAAACACATTCATGGTGAACTCCAAGGTCAAGGTACATCAGGTGATGTACATCAGGTGATGAGTGTGTCTTAAATCCTGTTCTTTTACTTATATGGATGCTGAGAGAAACACAATTTCATCTTGCCTGCACTACAGTTGTATGTACAGCAATATGACAGTAAAGGTTGATTTGATTTGATTTGATCAGTGTCAGATCGCACCATCCGTCATTGTTTGAGCCAAAGTGGACTTCATGGGAGACGACCAAGGAGGACACCACTGTTGAAAACAAATCATAAAAAAGCCAGACTGGAATTTGCCAAACTGCATGTTGACAAGTGACAAAGCTTCTGGGAGAATATCCTATGGACAGACGAGACAAAACTGCAACTTTTTGACAAGGCACATCAGCTCTATGTTCACAGACGCAAAAATGAAGCATACCAAGAAAAGAACACTGTCCCTACTGTGAAACATGGAGGAGGTTCTGGTATGTTCTGGGGCTGCTTTGCTGCATCTGGCACAGGGTGTCTTGAATCTGTGCAGGGTACAATGAAATCTCAAGACTATCAAGGTATTCTAGAGAGAAATGTGCAGCCCAGTGTCAGACAGCTTGGTCTCAGTTGCAGGTCATGGGTCTTGCAACAGGATAATGACCCAAAACACACAGCTAAAAACACCCAAGAATGGCTAAGAGTGAAACATTGGACTATTCTAAAGTGGCCTTCTATGAGCCCTGATCTAAATCCTATTGAACATCTGTGGAAGGAGCTAAAACATGCCATCTGGAGAAGGCAGCCTTCAAACCTGAGACAACTGGAGCAGTTTGCTCATGAAGAGTGGGCCAAAATACCTGCTGAGAGGTGCAGAAGTCTCACTGACAGTTACAGAAATCGTTTGATTGCAGTGATCGCCTCAAAAGGTTGTGCAACAAAATATTAAGTTAAGGGTACCATCATTTTTGTCCAGGCCTGTTTCATGAGTTTGTTTTTTTAAATAATTCTGTTGAACCACAATTCAAAAGCATTGTCTGATTTTCATGGTTAATTTTCATAGACTTTTTATTTACTACCACTTTTGTCAGATTCAAGTTATTTCTGTGACCATTGTGGGTTTTTCTTTCATTAACAGAGGGGTACCAACAATTTTGTCCATGTCTGTAGGTGTTAAACCTCCAAAATCGTGCGGGTGGGGGCTGAGTTTTAAAAAACAATTCCATAAGCATGGGAGAGTGATCTAATATAACTACTGCACTATGTGAGCAACTTTTAACCACTGGTAAAAGGCGCTTATCAATAAAAAAAAAACAATCGATGCGCGAGTATGATTGATGTACATGTGAAAAAAAAGAATATTGTTTAGTTGAAGGGTAGAGGAACCTCCACACATCTACAGCCGCGAGAATATCTAAGTGTGAGTGTAAAGATGCTGCACATTTTTGAACCTGCCCTGGCCGAGCTGAGGAGCGGTCTAAATTAGGATTCAGAACACAGTTCAAATCCCTTCCTATTATTAATTGATGTCCCTGAGTGTAGGGCAGTGATAAGAAAAGTGTGTTAAAGAATGTTTCATTATCCCAGTTAGGGGCATAAATATTAATAAGAGTTAACGGTGTGTTATATAGTAAGCCAAATACCATAACATATCTGCCATTATGGTCCTCTGAGGTCTTAGTTGCAACAAATGGTGTGAATTTATGAATAAGAATGGCTGTACCTCTTGTTTTCCCACTAAATTTAGAATGAAACACTTCACCCACCCATTGAGTTTTAAGCTTTGAGTGGTCTGAAATCTTTAAATGTGTTTCTTGAAGGAATGCAATATTTACCTTAAGACTCTGAAGATGGGAAATAACTTTCTTACGCTTAACAGGTTGATTCAGGCCTTTGCAGTTCCAGCTGACAAAATTGACCTGGCAGCCATCAGTCCTTGAACTGTTAAGTTGAGTTGTCATTATGGTCAAATACTGAAAAAGTTAGTAACACAGTTAAAATAAGAAAGTGGAGTCAAAAACAAATGACAAATAGAGTCAAAATAAGAAAGAACAAATAACCAAAATAAAACAAAAAAAAAATACCCCAAACTTTAAAACATTTTCCTTGTAACTGTCATAACTCTGGCTCTCACGAGCCAGAAAGGAGATACGAGGGCGACCAGTGAGTTAGCGAAATTTATTAACACAAAACACACACTACACTAAATAACGGACAGCAAAGTAAAGAGCCACGTGGGGCTAAAATACACACAGAACTAAAGGTAACATACCACCCAGGGAGAAAGGCTAGAGGGGCGGTGAGGGAAAAACACACGCCGAGTCGCAACACTTACTTTGGATGAAGCGCCGAGGTAACGGCGAACTGAAGCTAGTCGTAGGAGCTAACAGTCGTGGAAAACACAAGGCATGTCTTCCCATAGCGAGGTCGCAGCGACGAGTAACTCTCGATGATTGGGAATAGGAGACAGCTGTCCCAGCGCAGCTGAACTAGACAGCTGGCAATCAGCTGGGCGCTGTCAAAGAGCGGGCCATGGAAGACCCGGCACGGACTACCCCGGAGCAGGAGCGACGCTGGACAACCTGAACGCAGAGAAAGAGCGTTCAGGTCGTGACAGTACTCCTCCCCTGAGCCGCGCCTCCTGGAGCGGGCTAACACCCCCCCCCCCCCCGAGGGAAGACCAGGGAGGGCGGTGGGGGCCAGATCTGGGAGAAAGGGAGGGACCAGACAAAGGAGGCAGGGAAGAAAAAAACCTAGATACAGTATAGGGTCAGATACCATAATAATTTCAAACAAAAGAAAACCATCACCCCCTCCTCTGCAGAGGCCAGACGGTCTGTGCAGGTGACCACAGGAGGTGGGGAGAACAACCTGCAGAAATAAAGCGACAGTCACGAAAAAAAAAAAAAAAGGTTCACAATGACTGTGGGCGAGGACAAAGCAAAACTCAATGAATATAAAGAAGATTTACCAATGTAACCTCGGCCAAGACAGAATATACAAAAAAAAAATAATCCGGGCACAAGCCCTGAAAACAGAGCCAGGAGCTACCGATTGGCATATAAACACAAAAGAAGCCACTCCTCGATCATGAATCAGTACAACAGATATCACCAAACAGTGTGGAGGTGGATAAAAATGCAGAAAAACAAGACTACTCGGAACGAGGCCAGGCAATGTGAAGCAAATGCTACTTAAGGGAGAAATTAGAATAGGATCATACTGGGATTATAAAACAAAGAAAATAGTTCAAGGAAATTTTAACTGGGATAACCCCACAATAAGGACTCTAGGGCAGAGAGTTCTTTGATGTCCTGAAAAGTATTAAATTAGGGAGGACAATCAAATGCAAGGCAACCAACAGTCAGTCAATTCTTCCAGGACGTCAGCAGGTGGAGCGGGGCAGGCGATGACAGCTTGTCCGGCGGGCGGCCTGAACTCACCAGGCCAGGAACCACAACACCAGTTCGGGTGGCCTACCCGAGTCCCAGGCAAGGAGACACAGTTTCTCCGGAGGCCGACCCAGACCACCGAACCAGCCAGATGGCTTCCCAGGCGGTCGTCCCGTGACCTCAGACCACGGAGAGCTGAGGGAGAAGTCTTGGTGCAGCTTCCTCCCTGAGGGAAAAGGCAGGAGGAAACTGACCCAGGTGAGAAAAACCCCCACAGTAGTAGGGGGAGAAGAGATGGAGGCCAGGGGCAAAGTTAGCCTGCCATCTAATGGCAACAAGGGTAGGGGGAAACTGGCCCGGGTGAGAGGAACACCAACAGCGGCAGGAGGAGAAATGATGGAGGCAAGGGACGAAGTCAGCCTGACGTCAAGCGAACACAATCCTCCAACTCCCACACTAACTGTTACCCGGACCGGCGCAGCACCCCCGGTGGACCCCGATCGGGCCGGCGAGACAGCATTCCCGGTGGACTCCAGCTGGACCGGCGAGACAGCACTCCCGGTGGACTCCAGCTGGACCGGCGAGACAGCACTCCCGGTGGACTCCAGCTGGATCGGCGAGACAGCACTCCCGGGCGCAGCATCTGAGGCGAACACCGTGCAGGGAACCGGAACCTCCGAGATGGCACCCAGAGCAGGTTCGTCTCCGGTGACCCTGGGGAGAGGCTCAGAGGGACAAAAGGAACCGGGATCAGGATCACCGGCAGCGGCAGAGCCCGGCGGAACAGGCTCGAGCGCAGCAGACGGCTGCACCCGGCCCGCCCCCCCGAGAGACAGGCAATAATGCTCCAGAATAGAGAAGAGAAAAACAAAATAGAGCACTTGCCTGATCTCGGGTTCTACCGCCATCCAGGACTTCGATGCTCCGGGCTCAGCGTGCAGGACTCCGTCCTCCGGCTCCAACTCGACTGCGAATGGCTCCGCAGCCGGCATGATGGTTTCCACAGTCAAACAACCTCCAAATGCCGAAGACCGCGTCGACAGCCCACCTGGCGTGGAGGCAGGAGATCTGGACTCTGCTGGGCCGAACCATTCCTCCGTGGAGACCCGGGGACGCTTAACCGTCGGCGCTGGCTCCAACAGGCAGTTCGACCTTCTCCTCTGCCCATAACGTGGCTGCGGGGCTGGGGCAAAACCCTCCAGGGCCGCAGGCCGCCTCCTCCTCGCGCAGCGGTGTACACCTGGCACCGGGGCACACTCAGGGGGAAGAGACACAGAGGACGCAGGTTCATATTCAGTTTTTGCAGCGGGAGGAGAGAGCTCAGGGGACTGTGAACCCTGAACTCCTCCCCCAGGAATCAAACAAGGCAATTCACTCATAATGGGAGGAGAATGAAAGGACACTTGCCTGATTCCCGGAGGGCCGGTGGAACCCGCTACAAGGGACTTGAGTCTCTCTTCTCCCAACCGGATAGAAGTGGGGGACCCCCCGGACAGATGAGGCGGTGCTACCCGCACCGGATCGGGATCTGGAACACCTGGAGATGAATTTGCGCTTCTCCCAGCAGCCGGAGTGAATGACGAAGAGGGGAGTGAAACAGCTGAGGAGAGCTGGGGGCCCAAAGCTGACGGGACAGCGGGGAGAGCGGGCCCAGGAGCGGGAGCAGCTGATTCACTTCTTCAGCGAGACACGGGAGCAACAGCAGGCTGGGAGGCGGAATTCGTGTGGTTTCCTGGAGCGGGATCCGGATGGGACTCTCGCTGAGATGAGTGGGGAATTTGGGAGCGACGTCTTCTGAACGTGAGGTCGGGAAAACGCCGCTCCTGTGCGATGAGCAAAGCCAACAGGTCAGCGTATTCCGGATAATCGTTCAGCTCCGGGTTCTTCTCGACCAGCCTGACCGCCGCAATCACGTTCTTCATGGCTACGGGGGGAACGGCGGCGGAAGAAGCGGCTGCCACTCGATCCGCAATGCGCATCGCTGTCACTCTCATCTTCTCCGGGGGAAACCCGGTTGACGTCACTCTATCCTGGGGATCACCCCTGGGTGAGGCGAACTCCTGGACTGGATCGGCGGCAGGAGCGGGATTCCGAAGCGAGGAGCGATGGCGTCCTGTCCTCGGCTTCCTGCCGGAGTTCTCCTCCAGCCTACGGAGCCTCTCCCAGGCCACAGAGATGTCTGCCCTCCTCGCCTTAACCTCGGGGAGAAGGAAGTAGCGAGAAAAGCAGTTAAGCATACCCTCGGCGAGCTCCAGGCGCCAGCGTATCTCGCTGGGGGCATCGTAGAGGTCCGTGGTGAACAACGTTCCGTCCACAAGGTCCAGAGCCTCCGAGAGATCGTGGCCTGGGTGCCGCATGAGTCTCTTGGAGGGAGACATGATACTGGCTCGCCCGCACCCAGAGGAAGGGAAAAAAAGGCGTCGAGTCCTTACAGCCAACTCACGGTCGCGGCCGTCTCACTATGGCTGCAACCTACTGTCATAACTCTGGCTCTCACGAGCCAGAAAGGAGATACGAGGGCGACCAGTGAGTTAGCGAAATTTATTAACACAAAACACACACTACACTAAATAACGGACAGCAAAGTAAAGAGCCACGTGGGGCTAAAATACACACAGAACTAAAGGTAACATACCACCCAGGGAGAAAGGCTAGAGAGGCGGCGAGGGAAAAACACACGCCGAGTCGCAACACTTACTTTGGGTGAAGCGCCGAGGTAACGGCGAACTGAAGCTAGTCGTAGGAGCTAACAGTCGTGGAAAACACAAGGCATGTCTTCCCATAGCGAGGTCGCAGCGACGAGTAACTCTCGGCTGCTCGCTTAAATGGGGGAGATGATTGGGAATAGGAGACAGCTGTCCCAGCGCAGCTGAACTAGACAGCTGGCAATCAGCTGGGCGCTGTCAAAGAGCGGGCCATGGAAGACCCGGCACGGACTACCCCGGAGCAGGAGCGACGCTGGACAACCTGAACGCAGAGAAAGAGCGTTCAGGTCGTGACAGTAACCTACTCCTCTTGGCTCCCTAACCCACTTACACAAACAGGGTAATTCCCACAGCTCGATAAGCTTCAGTTTGACCGTCATAAACTAAAAGTTCAACCACTTTAAGTCCTCAATTATGAAACTATATCACTTTTTCTACAACTCTTCCAAAACATCCAAATATCCTTTTCCAGTAAGTTCCTGAATATTATATATATCCATATACATACATACACTCACATCATAATATTATACCTATATATACAGGTGCATGTGCATGCATGTGCACATCGTACACATACATACACACACATATAAACAAATTATTTAAATGTATAAGTGTTTAAGTACTTAAGTATATAAGACACTCCATATTAACAAAAGTCAAAAGAGAAGAATAAAAACTTAATTAAAATAATAATAAAAGTTAAAAAAAATTAATATATGCACGCGCGCACACACACACACATATATATATATATGCTCTGCACTGTGTGTCTGTGTATACGTATATACAGTATATATATATATATTTATAGTAATATGTACATATGTATATTAGCTGCTCTTGTTTTTTTTTTTTTTTCTTGCCTTCTGATTGTTGCTCTGAGTGTTGCTATCCCTGTGCTGTTGCAATCCTGGAATTTCCCCATTGTGGGACTAATAAAGGCTTATCTTATCTTATCTTATATATATATATATATATATATATATATACAAACACACATACATACAGACATGGACAAAATTGTTGGTACCCCTCTGTTAATGAAAGAAAAACCCACAATAGTCACAGAAATAACTTGAATCTGGCAAAAGTGGTAATAAATAAAAATTCTATGAAAATTAACCATTGAAAATCAGACAATGCTTTTGAATTGTGGTTCAACAGAATTATTTTAAAAAACAAACTCATGAAACAGGCCTGGACAAAAATGATGGTACCCTTAACTTAATATTTTGTTGCACAACCTTTTGAGGCAATCACTGCAATTAAACAATTTCTGTAACTGTCAATGAGACTTCTGCACCTTTCAGCAGGTATTTTGGCCCACTCCTCATGAGCAAACTGCTCCAGTTGTCTCAGGTTTGAAGGCTGCCTTCTCCAGACGGCATGTTTCAGCTCCTTCCACAGATGTTCAATAGGATTTAGATCAGGGCTCATAGAAGGCCACTTTAGAATAGTCCAATGTTTCGCTCTTAGCCATTCTTGGGTGTTTTTAGCTGTGTGTTTTGGGTCATTATCTTGTTGCAAGACCCATGACCTGCGACTGAGATCAAGTTGTCTGACACTGGGCAGCACATTTCTCTCTAGAATACCTTGGTAGTCTTGAGATTTCATTGTACCCTGCACAGATTCAAGACACCCTGTGCCAGATGCAGCAAAGCAGCCCCAGAACATAACAGAACCTCCTCCATGTTTCACAGTAGGGACAGTGTTCTTTTCTTGGTATGCTTCATTTTTGCATCTGCAAACATAGAGCTGATGTGCCTTGCCAAAAAGTTCCAGTTTTGTCTCATCTGTCCATAGGATATTCTCCCAGAAGCTTTGTGGCTTGTCAACATGCAGTTTGGCAAATTCCAGTCTGGCTTTTTTATGATTTGTTTTCAACAGTGGTGTCCTCCTTGGTCGTCTCCCATGAAGTCCACTTTGGCTCAAACAACGACGGATGGTGCGATCTGACACTGATGTACCTTGACCTTGGAGTTCACCATGAATGTGTTTAGAGGTTGTTCTGGGCTCTTTTGTTACCATTCGTATTATCCGTCTCCTCCTGCGGCCATGTCCAGGGAGGTTGGCTACAGTCCTGTGGATCTTAAATTTCTGAATAATATGTGCAACTGTAGTCACAGGAACATCAAGCTGCTTGGAGATGGTCTTATAGCCTTTACCTTTAACATGCTTGTCTATAATTTTCTTTCTAATCTCCTGAGACAACTCTCTACTTTGCTTCCTCTGGTCCATGTTTAGTGTGGTACACACCATGTCACCAAACAGCACAGTGACTACTTGTCAGCCTTTAAATAGGCCAACTGACTGATTACAAGTTTGTAGACACCTGTGATGTTAATTAGAGGACACATCTTGGTTGAACATGTCCCTATGGTCACATTATTTTCAATCTTTTCTAAGGGTACCATCATTTTTGTCCAGGCCTGTTTCACAAGTTTGTTTTTTAAAATAATTCTGTTGAACCACAATTCAAAAGCATTGTCTGATTTTCATTGGTTAATTTTCATAGAATTTTTATTTATTACCACTTTTGTCAGATTCAAGTTATTTCTGTGAACATTGTGGGTTTTTCTTTCATTAGCAGAGGGGTACCAACAATTTTGTCCACGTCTGTATACACATATATACACATAATAGAACTAGATATGTGGATAAATTAAACTGCTGTTAACCAAAGTTAGGATTAATAACGAAAAAAAAAAAAGAAAAGAAAAAAAAAGAAACATTTAATATCAAAATATTCTCCCAAACAGTTTACATACATCAGGGTTACAGTACCCACAGTTCTATCCTTGGCTGCTGCAAAGTTCAATCCTTGGGGTGCAAATAGTTGTTTGGACACTCCTCAACAGCGTTCATATTTATGCCTCATCAGGTGCGGACTATACCTCTGCTTTGTAGAATTCCATCGCCGCCTGAGGGAAGCTGAACATCTTCACGTTGCCCTTGTAGATGACCCGGAGTCGTGCAGGATAAAGTAATCCATATTTCACATTAGCTTCACGAAGTAAAGCCTTCACCTTGAATGCCGCTCTCCTCTTATCCAGATCAATACTGTAATCCTGGAAAATATGAATCTGATTGCCGTTGTAAACCAGCTTCCCTTTCTGGCATGACAGTTTAAGCATTAATTCTTTCACCTGAAAAAGGTGAACTCTGCACTGTATGGTACGCAGGCGGCTCCCATCTTTCGGCCGGATTAAGGGAACTCGGTGGGCCTGGTTGGGAGACTTCTCCAGATTTCCCCAGCTAGAAAATAGGTCATGCAGCATATTGGTGATAAAATCCGTAAGCCTGCCCTGTTCCGCACCCTCCGGCACTCCAACAATCCGCCGGTTACAACGCCTTGCTCTATTCTCCAGGTCATCCGCTTTAGCTTGTAACATAGCATTAGTACTTGCTAGCTTGTCACACCGGGCTTCAAGTGAGTCAATTCGTACTGCCAGCGTGTTTAAGACCTCTTCATGGTCATTCACTTGAGCCTTACAATCATTAATTTTGGCTCTTATCGGTGCAATGGCCAACTGTATTTCTGTCTGAAGAGAGGAAACCTCCTCTTGAATCATCTCCTTCACAATTTTACGAATATCTTCTAGCATGCTACCTTGAGCCTTAGCCTCGTCGGAGTTAGCAGTCACCTTGGTTTTTTTTCTGTGGCATTTTATATACAAGTATAACTCCACGTTGACGTCTGAAGTTCTTAAATCCCCTATAGTCATCTCAATACGGGTTGAGTTGCGAATGAGTCTGAAGAATTTCACTGAAATATCATGAAGTCTTAGGACCTAGTGTTGAACATGTCTACTCCATTTGTTAGATCAAAAATGAATTGACTGAGACTGAATCAATAATCAATAGGCGGTTTTCCAAGTTCTGAGCCATTTATTCTCTTTCTGATCAGAAAGGAGGTAATCAGTAACAGCAAAACTTGCCTCAGAGCTTCACAGCACCAACTCCCTAACATGTGTTCAAGGATGTTGCTTCTTATACCTCAGTCCCTTATCTAAACTATACTGGCTGGAGCCATCTCTCCAAGAGACTGCTTTTAATCTATGGTCAGCTCTGAACATTCTGCTATGATCTTTACATGACCTGGTCATCCTAACTTCAGGCATACAGTACAGTACAGCTTGGTATGATAAAACAATGAAACCTTCGTCATTATTTACAATCTTGCTCAACCTAATCTTACACTGAAAAACAGACAGTCTTTTCAAGCTCTGAGACAATGGAGAAAAATCACAGTGAATCAGACATTGGCTCATTATATGCACCAGATACAATTATAATATAAAATAGAATAATACAGCATTAAAATCATATAGAATAATCAATGAAACCTGAAAATGTCCTATCATTCCCCCCTTTGATGCTTACAAAGCATCAGAGATGAAACACTATGGCTTCTAAAACCTCATTGGGCAGCTCGCTAAGTTCCGGTGCATTTTATGCTAAAGCGTTTTATTGCAAAAGATCCTAACTCACTTTTTAATGAGGAAAGTCTGCCATCGGCCTCGCTGCCACTCCCGAGCGCCACTGGAGTGTTTCATTTCCTGGGGAGCATGTGAGGATAATACCTTTTATTTCAAAAAAGAAATCAATCATCTAATTAAGTCATAAAAGAGAAAAATTGAACCAGTGATGTGATTAACCATAAATTGAGATGAAATAGTGTATGTATTTGTCGTTCTATGTGTCAGTAGATTAGCAGTGATTTAATAAAAAGTTAATACTTATGTGTAAATGTAACTTCAATGAAGAACAATAAAAACAACCAAAAACGATTATATGTGTAAGAGACTTATGTATATGTTTGTATTAGAGAACTATGTATGCTAGCATCCTAACCTATGTGTATTAATACCTCAATGTGAAACTGCAACAAGGTATCAGCAATCAAACAACAATCAATTCAGTAAAACTGTATACTAGCTAAATAGTGATTAGTAACATAATGGTTTCAAATACGACGTATATTAAAACAGAACATAAACAGGATAAAGTGAGAAATCTCAAATAAGGATAACACAACTTCTCTGAACTTCAAGACATATCTGATTACTCTTGCAGCTCAGTACATTTCAAATTCACATCATGAACGGTGCGGTGGCGCAGTGGTTTAGCACTGTGGCAGCACAGTTTTACCCTCGGCCGGGGGACCGCGGGGATCATGAGATCGTGGGTTCGATCCCAGCCCCCGACCAACAGTGAACTGTGTGGAGTTTGCATGTTCTCCCCGTGTTGCGCGGGTTTACTCCGGGATTTCTCCGGTTTCCTCCCGCACACCAAAAACATGTAGGTTTAGGGCGCTCGCGCACGCAGCAACCAGCAGCCGGTGGCTTGTCACCAGACTGCAAACCAAGTCTACCTACGGGTACAAATAAGTAACAAAAAAAAAAAAAAAAATGAACATACATCTCCTTTCGGTTTTCTGCATGTCAGTCATACTTTTTTTTTTCCCACAATATTTTTTATTATTTATTGAACCCTTTTTTTTACAAACATGACACAAACAATCAAACACTAACACTAAAGTAATTTAAAAAAACAAAACAAAACACTAACTACAAGAAAAGAAAAAAAATGTACTAAAAACACCGACAACCACTAACAAAGGCAAGTCATCAACAATGCTCCTCTGTTTAGTCTAGGCCAGGGGTCGGCAACCCGCGGCTCCGGAGCCGCATGTGGCTCTTTCATCCCTCTGCTGCGGCTCCCTGTGGCTTTGGAAAATAAATAATGAGTATTTAATTAAAATGTATTTTATTTTAGTTCATTAGTTTTTAAAATGTAAATCTAAATTTGAAGATTATGGTGATCTTGTAAAATCTAAAAAAAAACGTGTTAAAATTTAATCACCGTCAGCGAAAATCAACACGATTACATAAGCGCTCAGCGCTTCCCCGAAAGTCGTCTCCCGCGATAACCCGGATGTGTTGTGTTCAAGCTACTGCTGTATTGCAGTAGCTTGACAGCCCTGCGATTGGATAGTTGCAAACGATTGGACCAATCAAATGGCTCGTTGTATGCTTTTTCAAAGATTCATGGCGGGTGTTCTCAGGGATGTGATTTTCTGCTAATTCGCCGAATTCCGCTTTATTTTATCTTCCAGGAAGATAAAGTACGTTAAGTACGTTAGCGGCTTGTGGTCCACGAACGCAGTGAAGCTGCGCCCTTTCAGGCAGGACCGGAAGTGGCGCGGTAATCGGTATGGCCAGGTGAAGAGTCATTAACTCTCTTCTGTTACTGGCGGCGAATAACGGCTGTATGAGCTGGACTGGCGCGAGGGAGGAAACGGTAATAAAAGTTAACTATCCCCTTTTATGATTCCAAACAGTTTGAAATTGACAGTGCACAGTGGACATTGACTCATAACTTTTGAATATTTCTAAGACTTGGCTACATCAGTGATTGTGCAAAATGAACTGCTCAAGTCTCAATGGAGATTGAAACTGGTGATCTGAAATGAATGCTGAAATTATAAAAAGTAATGGTATGTTGGAATTTTATTTCTATTATGGAACAGATAAAATTAACTGATTTTGATTTGATCAAGTGTTAAAGCATGTGATGGATAATGTTTGTTGGAATATTTTAGGAATGCTATCTTCTTGGAACATACACTACCGTTCAAAAGTTTGGGGTCACCCAGACAATTATTTTGTGTTTTCCATGAAAAGTCACACTTATTTACCACCATGAGTTGTAAAATGAATAGAAAATATAGTCAAGACATTGACAAGGTTACAAATAATGATTTGTATTTGAAATAATAATTTTTTCCTTCAAACTTTGCTTTCGTCAAAGAATCCTTCATTAGCAGCAATTACAGCATTGCAGACCTAACATGATTGCACAAGGGTTTTCTAATCATCCATTAGCCTTCTGACACAATGAGCAAACACACTGTACCATTAGAACACTGGAGTGATAGTTGCTGGAAATGGGCCTCTATACACCTATCTAGATATTGCACCAAAAACCAGACATTTGCAGCTAGAATAGTCATTTACCACATTAGCAATGTATAGAGTGTATTTCTGATTAGTTTAAAGTTATCTTCATTGAAAAAAAGTGCTTTTCTTTCAAAAATAAGGAAATTTCTAAGTGACCCCAAACTTTTGAACGGTAGTGTAAGTCAATATTATACATTAATAAGTGGGATTCAGCTGTTTGTTTTATGTCATTTAAGCACAGTTCTGGTACTTAAAAATCATAAAAATCCAGGAGCTTCGGGGGGCTTTGCCCCCCTTGCCCCCCCACCCTACCCCACCGGGGCTCTGCCCCGGACCCCACTGGGGGACTATGTCTCCCAGACCCCCTGCTGAATTTTCAGATAATTTCCCCAACCCCAAATCACATCGCTGGTTCGTGTTGGAATTCTGAGCTTTCGGTATTGTTTTCAGCGGAATTATGAGATTTTTATCGAAGGATCAGGAGTCATCAGTGCTAGAAATACCACTCTCCTTTCAATCCAATGTCAACCTTCAACCCAATGTCTTGTCTTTTTTTTTTCGGCGTTCAAAATGTTTTTGTTGCATGCAGAAATGTAATTTTGTTTTCTCTGCAGGAGTTCCCTGATTTCATAAATGCAACACATTATAGTTTGTTTATACATAGCATAAAGGGGAAAAAAAGTTATATGCAGTGTTATTTCATTTTAAGTGTCAAAAGGGTTTTTGTGGCTCCCAGTGTTTTCTTTTCTGTGGGAAACGGGTCCAAATGGCTCTTTGAGTGGTAAAGGTTGCTGACCCCTGGTCTAGGCAATCCATTACATAAGTATACATATTATACATTCACCAATTTGGAATTTACAAGGTCCACACACATCATTCACCTTCTTCTTCAGAAGTTATGTTTAACTTCTTTACATAATCAATGAAAGGTCTCCATATATTCTCAAACACATTTTCCTTTGATTTCAGTATGTATGTTATTCTTTCTAGTGGAAGGTTTGTTAACATCTGTCTTAACCACTGAGTCACATCTGGTCTATGAGTCTTTTTCCACAGTAGTGCAATACATTTTTTGGCATTAAGCAAACTGAGGTCTATGAATGCTCTTTCACTCTTATTAAAGTTATGCTTTTCTGGATGCAGACCCAACAAAAACAGTTTAGGGTTCAATGTGAATTGTTTTGAAATTATTTTTTCAATTGTCACCCTCACCTCTTCCCAAAACATTCTAATTTTTCTACATTCCCATAAACAATGAAATAGGGTTCCTTTACTTTCCATACATTTTGTGCATGTATCTAGTATGTTTTTGTTATATCTATTTAACTCCACCGGTGTAACATACATCCGCATTAACCATTTAAAATGTATCAATTTAAGACGTACATTTATTGATTTGGTTTGAACTTCTGTACAAGCCAATTCCCATTGTTCCTCTGAAATTTCAGTTTGCAGGTCTTCTTTCCAATAATTCAGTCTTTTCTGTGAGTTTTCACTTGAGGATAGTGTCAATGAGTTATAAAACTCTGAAATAATACCCTTTCTCTTACTATCTTTCGTCAAAATTTTTTCCAAGGATGAATAAGTAGGTCGGGTGAGAGCATTATTTTGATTTGATCAAATAAAATTCCTAAGCTGAAGATATTTAAAAAAATGTGTTCTATTAAGATTAAATTTGATACTCAGTTCTTCAAAAGACATTATGTTATCTGAACGTGACAAATATAAGTCTTGAATCTTTTGAATCCCTTTTAAATTCCATACTTTAAATACAGCATCCACTCTCCCTGGTGTAAAATATTGATTACCCCATATTGGGCTAAATTGTGACAATAAGTGTGGTTCTTTTAAATATTTTTTGGTTTCATACCATATTTTGATCATATGCTTTACAATTGGATTTTTAACTTGTTTCTGTAATTTTTTAGCCGAGTCTGAGTATATGAATAAGGGAAGAGGTAAAGGTAAATTGTATGATTCCATTTCAGTCCAGTGAGGGAGATCATTTGATGAAAAATAATATGTCATAGACCTCAGTTGTGCTGACCAGTAATACAACATAAAGTCTGGACATTTCAGACCTCCACAACATACTGTACTCATAAAACATTAAGCTGGTGTTGTTTCCCCATCATCTCCAGTGGTGGCCTCGTGATATAATATTAAATTCACATGAACAAGTTTCAGCATTATATCACGGATGCAAGGAATGAAACATGAAAAGATCAAAAGTATCACTACAATAATCACCACCAAGTTTATGACAAGACTCCTCCATGAGGAAAACAACCAGTTTATCCAGTGTGATGAGTCATCCACATTATCCTTAGCCCCATCAGTCTGCAAAGCAGTCAGATTACTTATGGCTGAAGCAATGACACCTCCATCTGCATCATGTGCAGGTATAAAGGTGGAACAGTACTGATCTACAATTGCGCACCCCCCCCCCCCCCATGGGCAGCAGTCAACTGATCAAGTACCATTCTATTCTGTGTTGCTACAAGTCTTATAGCAGTCATTTCCTCCCTTTCACCTTTCCAGGCAGCTAAGGAAAAATTCACAAAAGACTGTAGTCTATAATTAAGATTCTCAATCCACAAGGTATTTTTTGCCACTCCTACCCAAGGGAATAGTGACTGAACTACCTTTTGACCTGTAGTAAGTATCTTGAACTGCTCTGGCACGTCCCTACCCCAGATGGAATCATGTGGTGTGAAAATGACACCCTGTGATAGGTCTCTCTTCCCTCTGCTCGTCTGACCCGCTGACATAATCAGGGTGTTGTCAGTTACAAAGACGGGGGCACAGGTTCCTGCCCAATTCATAGGCAGATGGGAATACGCCTTACGACCACACAGACTCCAACCACCTGTCACCATATGTGCGCCATACATATGGAAGTTGCAGATAGCAGTATTGCAGAGCTCCAGCATGGTGATACACTACCGTTCAAAAGTTTGGGGTCACTTAGAAATTTCCTTATTTTTGAAAGAAAAGCAGTTTTTTTCAATGAAGATAACTTAAAACGAAATACACTCTATACATTGCTAATGTGGTAAATGACTATTCTAGCTCCAAATGTCTGGTTCTTGGTGCAATATCTACATAGGTGTATAGAGGCCCATTTCCAGCAACTATCACTCCAGTGTTCTAATGGTACAATGTGTTTGCTCATTGCGTCAGAATTCTCCAGATTACCTCAACAAATTAACAGCTAGAATGCCAAAGGTCTGCAATGCTGTAATTGCTGCAAATGGAGGATTCTTTGACGAAAGCAATGTTTGAAGGAAAAAAATATTATTTCAAATACAAATCATTATTTCTAACCTTGTCAATGTCTTGACTATATTTTCTATTCATTTTACAACTCATGGTGGTAAATAAAAGTGTGACTTTTCATGGAAAACACAAAATTGTCTGGGTGACCCCAAACTTTTGAACAATAGTGTAGGTCCGTAATGACAACGGTTAACCTGTGGACACCACCTGCCCATCCAATTGGTCAGGGTACTAGCATCACAGATGCGGTGTATACTGTACACTTCGTCACACCGAGAAAGGGGTAGGTCGCCCAGAGGGTTGTTATCACTTCCCTTCAGACAAAAAGAAAAAGTTCTTGATGAAACTAACCTTGCCCTTACAGAGTAAGGGGTACCATAAGTTCTCTGATTGGTAGAGTGATGAAAGATTTCACAAGAGTGATTCAAAATAATCTTTTTTGTATAGTCCTTTTTCATAGCCTTCTGTAAAAAAACAGAGAGCTTTTGCTGTTTCCATCATTTTAGCTACAACAGCAGTCTGTCCCACTGACGGTGGCACTAAGGAGCAAACATAACAATTGGAATGATGAGCTGCCCTGGCCGTATTATTAGCATACCTCCACCACGTATTGGCAGCATATTCATGATTGTGATGGTCATGTAGCTCTAGCCAGTTATGCTGAATATGTGTAAGGTCCCTAGCACTACGATGTATGGTTTGTGGTGCAGCTAAAAGAAACCAAAGTAATAATGTCACCCATTGGATGATGATGTAAAGGAAACAACAACAACTACCCCCTTTAATGATCGAACGTCTTTCTTGCGCTTCTCATCTCTCCATGATGGTCAACCACTTGCATCCCTATCCCAAGCTGGTACTGGACGCCATGTAGGGCGTCGTCAGTCGACACTTGTATAGGGAAACAATTAAAAAAAGACTCTTGCTGAAAGTCTTTAATGGAATGAAGTTGAAAATATTTATTTAGTAGTCCCTAGCTGTGAGTTCAGAGTAGGGTAAAGTTTACAATGTGTTAAATGCACCCAAGAGTCCCGTCCTTCAACTTTCACCGCTGTTGGCGTTGACAAAACAACTTTATGTGGTCCTTGCCAGGGTGAATCAGTCCAATTCTTCTTTTTGATGGCTTTGATGAGGACGAGGTCTCCTGGCTTGGCCAAGATCGGTGCAGTTTCCTCGTGAACCCTCCTGGGGAGAGTAGCAGCGATAATATCTCTGTTAGTCAACATCCTTCTCATGTAATCTGTTAAACACACTTCTTCATCACTAGGATTGAATAGTCTCAAAGGTGGCAGCAAGTATGGTTTGCCATACATGATTTCAAATGGAGACAACCCCCCTTTGGTTGGGATTATCCTCATGTAAAACAAAACTAATGGAATGCAATAAACCCAATTTTGCCCTGTTTCTGCCATTGTTTTTCTGAGTCTTTCTTTAATAGTTCTGTTTGTGTGGTCTACCAATCCTGCAGATTGTGGGTGTTAAGCTGAATGATTCTTCAAACTGACATTCAGTGCTGTGCCTAAATGTGATATAACTTGATTTACAAAATGTGTACCATTATCTGAGTAAATTTTCTCTGGTATTCCAAACCTAGGTACAATTTCGGCAAGCAATTTCTTTGCCACTGTGATTGCCTTTGGATGTGTGCAAGGAAAAGCTTCTGTCCATTTAGAAAACATATCACAAATGACCAAACAATATTTCTTGCCTTCACATTTATTCAGTTCAATAAAATCCATGCAAATGTTCTGAAATGGATAAGTAGAGGCTGGAAAAGTGCCTCTCTCAGGTTTGAAATTTCCCTGTGCACTGTTTTTTTTTTTTTTTCACAGATCAGACATTTTTTACAAACCTGTGTGGCAAACTGGCTAAACCCATAACCAATAAAGGTTTTATTCAATGTAGATACCATCCCCCCTTGCTACTCTGGCTATCAGTGCAAACCACAAGTTTTTTTATTTTGTCCCAATTTGCATGCTTCAGTTAGAGCAATCAACTCTGCTTCAGGTGTCTACTCAATCTTGTCCACCTGTACCATTGTTTTTTTGTAAATGAGGTCAGACAATGGTTGCACTTCAAATGAATAATTTGCAATCCAGGAGCGACAATAGTTTAATGTCCCCAAGAATGACATCATGTCTCTTTTTGTGATTGGTTTGGGCGCTGCCAAAATAGCCTCTTTGCGAACAGGATCAACATGTCTCCCTTCTGCTGACAAAATGTGGCTTAAGTATCTCACTTCTGGCTTCCACAACTGCAGCTTTGCTTTGTTAACCTTGTGACCCTACTCAGCTAAAAATTTCAACAAGGCAATAGTGTCTCTTTTGCAAGTGATTTCATCAGGGGATGCCAGCAAAATGTCATCAACATACAGGAGTAATTGACTCCCATGAAGTGGAATGAACTGGGCCAAATTTGCTGACATTGCCTGTGAAAAAAAATGGTTGGTGATTCACAGTAGCCCTGTGGCAGCCTCGTGAATGTGTCATACATGTTGCAATGATATTGATTTGTGGCCTGCACAGTTGTAGGAACCTGTGTTTTGAAATATTGCATTATTTTGGCTTCCTCTCAGTCACTCAGGTTGGTCCGGCCGGTACCCAACGAAGTGACCATGAGTTGGTATTGCAAAATCTTGCAAAATATGAATTTCTGATGCATGTGGGAAATGTGATGCCCTCATACCACCTTCTGTCGGAATTAGGGCGATATTGAGAGTTGTGAGCAGATCCCTTCCTAATAAGTTAACTAGACACACTTGTGACAAAATGAATGAACCTTCTGCACTGTCCCCTGTAACATCTTTTACTGTTACAATTTCAGAAAGATATTCCTTTTTTAGCTTCCCATTAGCTTCCCATTTGCTGATTTAATGATCACTGTGTGTTCTGATTTTGTGAGCCCCATCCCCCAGCATCTAGGCCTGAAATGACATATCTACAAGCCCCAGTATCACAAAGAAATTTCAAAGGAGTTCCCTGAACTTCTAGAGTAACCTCTGGTAAACCCTTTAGTGTCATGATTAGGTCAAAGTCAGGCGAATGAAATATGTCAACTGTCACTGTCACTAGCTGTACTTAGCTTTGATTCGGTCAGTCACATGGTGGGATGTGATGAGTCCGGTTGTTGTTGTTGTGGCCGCTGAGCAGGGCGTAGTCCCTTCCCCTCCCTCCAGCCTCCCGAACGTGGTCTGCAGATCCATCACCAAGGCCTCTCCTCCCTCCCCCACGCCAGGGACCCTGGGAAAATACAGAAGTGGGGGAAGCAAAGGCCTCCCCCTGAGGGTCAGCTCAGTTGTTCTGCATGTTTTGCATATACCAACACATCAGCAAATGAGCATGCAGATACTGTATATTACAAAGTATTTGCACACATACTGTGCTAAATTTGGATGCATGTTCTGTAGGAATACACATTTCAAATGTTGTCAATAAGGTTCTGAACCTGTATCTGCGGTAGGATTTTCCAAACCTGAATGATTATAAAAAAAAACAAAACATCTTGCAACCTACACCTATAGGCTTCAACACTTTCTGTTTTATGTTAAGTGGCAAATCATGTTTTAATCTCCACTTGTTCCTAATATGTTCATTTAATTCCTTCACCTGCTGAGCTAATATTGCATCAGTTGGTGGTTAACTAGCACAGTGGGAATGTTTTAAAGAATGTTTTGGCTATTGACTTCGGCACCTTCAGCCGTTGGACCAACATAAGCCATGTTGTATAATTTAACCATAGGAAATTGTCCTAATTCTATCGCATGTTTCTCTTCCTTAATGTGTTTATCTAAGGGTGAGGATGTGTGTGCTGTTGAAATGAAGTAATTTGAAGGTGCACAATCACTTAACTTTTTTGTCAGATGAGAAAGCTGGACTCTAGGTTTGATGTCCGGCCTGCGTTGAAAGGAAGGAGGAGGCGGGCGGGGAGGCGGGTGCCCAGCCGTGGAGGAGGGGTGAGCCAGGTCTGCAGTTGGTGCCATGGGGGCGGTCACCGTCTCAAGGTCCGGATGCAGAGAGGGAGGGGTCAGGTTGTCTTCACGCCACCTTCTCCGGCCATTGTCTCCTTCGTCACCTCGGAATTTTGAGAAAAAATGTGCATTAGTCAAACCTTTCTTATTACAAACATCCGAGTCTTTTAAGGTCTGGTCTTGTCTATTCAAATCAGCTTGCCGTTGCCTGGCAATCTGAAGCCATTGTTCAGCCTCAAAAAGTCCATATTTGAACTCTTTTTGCCTACTGCCATCTGCTGCTAATTTAATGGCAGAGATTAAAATCTCACAATCTTTAACCTCAAGTTCCCCACTGGAATTAAATTTCTTTCTCCATTTTGCCAGAAAACTTGCGCTGTTTCTGTCTTTCTTGTTCATAAATTTACCATCTCCTGCCAAAACATAAATTTCATTCTCATCTTGCTGTGTTCTGCAACCCTTACAACAAAATGAGGCATTATTTCTTCCTGTCTGGACACTTTGTGGCTGTTATATCTTTTTGCTATAACAGCAACCCATGTTTGAAAGTTTTTTCTTCTCTTTTTTACCAAGTTTCCACACACAAATCAGTGGCTACACAGCTTTTCTATTTTTTTTCCCTTAAGTTCTCTCTGTTTCTTTTTTCCCCTCTCTCAAGGACACACATACACAGAATCACAAACAGATATTACACATAGATTTTCAGACATTACACACAGAGACAGACAGGGCCCAAAATGTTTTCTTTTGCGTTATCTCTACAAGGTCATACAATAAAGACTTTTATGTTCATGCCAAAACCCAAAACAGCATGAGAATTACTTCAATTAATCTCCAGATCTGGCAACCTCAGTGGAAAAAATCAAATATGGCAACCCTCACACCGCCACTTGCAGCGTGAAGCTCTTTCTTTTTTTCTTACACTGCCATAAAGCACAACACCAGTCCACTGTTTCTGCTCAAGGCTACTATTTTCAAATACCTATAATTTTAAACACTTCCCAAAAGATAATTAACTAACCAACCCTTTTATGCTCCACAAATATTAAGGAGAAAAAAAATCACAGACATCAATTTCACACCCTATTCACTCCGCCTCCGTGGGAACTCAGTCTCTCTGTGTTTCACACCGGAGCGGATTTCGTGTAACACAGACAAAACAACTTCAGACCGCAGTAACTCTTTTTTTTTCTTTTCTTTCTATCGCTTCAACAAACTCACAAAATAAAATATTTCAATGGTCACGTTAACCCCCCTGCTGTGTGCCTAAAGCCCAAAGTTAGACCTCCTCCCTCGGCATCTTGCAATAGCTCACTGTAGCAGGGGCAATGGGCAATGAGGCAGACCTGATAAGGGCACGAATCTTCCGTGAAAAAACCTTTTCCCTTTGGGGTTCACGTAGCCTCCCCACTAATGCTGAAGGTCCAAAACTGGACCATAAGCAGAAGTGGTCCCAAGAGGCACAAATCTTACCCTGAAAATTCACTTCTCGGGGATCACGTGACTCTTCCGGACAGGAACGAGATATGAATCTTTCCCATTTTTTCCTCCTGTATGCAGCTTCTAAACCTCCACTGAACTTACTCGAGCGTCGGAGAACAGCGAATTTCTAAGAATTACCCCGGGTCTTGAAATATTGATCACGTTTGCAAAGGAAAAACTCGTTCCTCCCAAGAGATTATTGCGATACTTGCACCGTGAGTAAAATAACTCATCAATTAGGCTGTTAGTCTCATTTTTTCAGTCTTTCGCCAGTGTACAATCGGTTTAGGTAATCACTCACTGGCCATAACAACAATAACAAAAACTGGAATAAATTACACACACCTGGAATCCGCCTCTGGGTTCCGGTAGACCCGTCAGAGCTCCACGTCGCTTCCCGACGTCTCCAGGGTTTTTGAAGAGGGAAATTCAGCGTTTTTTCAGTGCTTCCCAGAAGTGTGGGCCTCTCCTGTTCTTCGACCGTGCACAGTCCCGTCTGGATCCATCGGAAAACGGCGTGGATCCCTTTATGTGGGTCCCACATCGGGCGCCAATAATGTTAGATCAGAAATGAATTGACTGAGACTGAATCAATAATCAATAGGCGGTTTTCCAAGTTCTGAGCCATTTATTCTCTTTCTGATCAGAAAGGAGGTAATCAGTAACAGCAAAACTTGCCTCAGAGCTTCACAGCACCAACTCCCTAACATGTGTTCAAGGATGTTGCTTCTTATACCTCAGTCCCTTATCTAAGCTAGACTGGCTGGAGCCATCTCTCCAAGAGACTGCTTTTAATCTATGGTCAGCTCTGAACATTCTGCTCTGATCTTTACATGACCTGGTCATCCTAACTTCAGGCATACAGTACAGTACAGCTTGGTATGATAAAACAATGAAACCTTCGTCATTATTTACAATCTTGCTCAACCCAATCTTACACTGAAAAACAGACAGTCTTTTCAAGCTCTGAGACAATGGAAAAAAAATCACAGTGAATCAGACATTGGCTCATTATATGCACCACATACAATTATAATATAAAATAGAATAATACAGCATTAAAATCATATAGAATAATCAATGAAACCTGAAAATATCCTATCAAATATCATGAAGTCTTAGGACCTAGTGCTGAACACGTCTACTCCATTAGACACCCCCTGCCGGTCCTAGATTGAAGGTAGAAAGAAAAAAACTTTCAAATTTAGTATAAAAACACATAAATCTGTAAGAAAAAAAGTAAGGATTTTTTTTAAAAACTAAAAAACAACCACATTTCAATTTGAAAATAGTCTCAAATGTACAGTAAAAATCAGAGTTGTGAGACAGAGAAATACAGTATAATATTATGAGGAAAAAGTAGCAAATTTATGCAAAAAAGTAAAATTTAGAATAAAGAAGGTAGTACATTTAAAAGGAAAAAGAATGCACAATTCTGTCAGAAAAATGTTAATGTTAATGTTGCTTGTTTGTATTATAATACAGTTAAATCTGTTCATTATAAGTTTAACAATATACCATACCATACCAATAGGTATTTTGAATATTTACCTAATATGGCTAAAAAATGTTTTTTATGCCGCAGATCATCACAGCTGCCATTCACACGTCATTATAGAAAGGCCGTGTTTGGAACTATTTGGAGCTCCATGAACCACGTGACCGGGCAGCGGCGAGTTCAAAGCGTGTCGCAACTATCATACTATATGGCTATAATTGGACCATGCCAGACTCTTCTCTGATTGGTGCCCGAGCAGACTATTTGGGTGCAGCTGTACTTAACGTATGGAGTGAGTGGCACCTTCACAGACCATTCCAAATGGTGGGAGAATTCAGAACAATCCTAAATCACACAACTACTAACAGAACATACATGACACATCTTGAAGCTGGGGTGCTACAATTATAATTGAAAAAATCCTTTTATTTTTATTTACTTTGCTAATTGCTCTATTTTAATATCATTTTATAAGCATTTCTTTCAAGCGTTTATGTTCATGAGTTTTATTCATATTTCATATTGTCCTTGCAATAAAGTTGTTAATGAAACTGTAATCATGATTTTGGGCAAAAAGTATTGGTATTGGTATTGAAGAAAAAGCCTCATAAATTAATGGTATTGTATCGAAAGGAAAAATGCTGGCATCGCCCATCCCTAGTTGCTGCTCCCGTCACAGCACGGAGCAGGCACACACACTCAGCCACACTTTCCTCTTCTTCTTGTGGTTTTACCTCCTCCCTCTTGTACCATCACGAGACTCAGCAGCACCAGGTAAACAAGCTAGCAACAGGGATGGACGATACCAGCATTTTTCCTTTCAATGCGATACCATTAATTTATGGGACTTTTTCTTCAATACCGATTATTTTACAAACTTAAATAGTGCTTATCTTGTTAATTTTTCAAATTTAATAGTGCTTGGTATCACCATAGAATTTGGATGAATGGTGAAACATTTCAGAAGTAACTCTTCCTCTGCCGCCCCTGACGCTGCTGAGCTCACTCTGCATGGGAGTGAGTGCTTGACTGCGCAGTGTGCAGTGAGTCTTCAGCTCTGACATCTCATAGGCTGCCATGATCATGTGACATGGCAGACCATCTCTAAAATATGCCTGGGCTGATTGTTCACCAGTTTTCACACATAAATTTAATGTCTAAAACTCTCAGAAGTGAAAGCAAATTGCAAGTTTTGTATTATCATAGTGGTATCGCAATATTTTAAAAAGTATCGACTCAAAATTATCGACCAGCTAGTAGTGAAGCCAAAAATGAAACAACGGCAAGCTGTACAATTTGTCAAAAGGCTGTGAAATACAGTGGTAACACAACTAATTTATACAAGCATATGAAAAATCATCCAAAAGTGTTGATGTGTGTGTGTGAGAGCTGGAGAGTAAAAAAGTAGTAGTAGTAGTCTCGACTTTAAATCCCCTCGGTGATTTATTGAAGCACTGCCAAACCATACATGTTCTGGTAATTACTGGTGGGAGTGTTGTACAACTAAAGTAAAACAAACTTACCGCGCATGTGCGCTTGCTCTAAGTATGGTACCTGTTGATGTACATACAGAACACAAACGCGATCATTCACCAAAATGATCAACATCAGGCCTATTCAATTAGTGGCCCGCGGGCCACATGCAGCCCAGAAGCGACCTTTGAGTGGCCTGCGGGCCCATGCCACTCCAAGGAAATATAAATTTAAGAAAAAAATATAAAGGAATGACAGTCCACAAGCACGCACACGGACAACACACGTGACTATCATCCAAGCAGAGCTCAGAAGTGCCCTGCCCATGTGACAGTTCCAGTCGGCAGGCAGAGCATTTTGCCCATTGTCCGAGAGAAGCATGACCTTATTAAAGTACTTTAAACGTGGAAAAAATCAGAAGAGGTATGTAAGCAGTGGAAGCATTTATGGTGGTTTTAACGGGAGCAATGAGTCGCTGAGCAAACAGGTTTGGTTGACTGATATGTGTGTGTAATGGAATGTGTAGTTATAAAAAGAGGTTCCTACTCACACATGTGGTGATTTAAAACAAAACAAACCACAATAGTGGATGTGCAATGTTTGTTAATATTATGAATCTTTTCTTGGGGGGTTTGTGCACTGAAGTGTTTGACAGTTCATTTTTTATTCAGCCAAATGCACTTTGTGATGTGTCAAGGTCAGTTATGACCAGGATACAGTATATTTTATTTCAAAAGGGAAACAAATGTTAATGCTTCTAACAGTGCACATTGAGTTTTTATGCACTTTGAGACATGCCTGAGTAAGATGTGAACAAAATGGTTATTTACAGAATTTTATTTTTTCATTCTATTTATTTGTTGCTCAAGAGAAAAAAATATTTCTACTACTTCAGTTCTCCTCAACCCCAGCACTGTTATTGTGTTTTTATGCATGTTTGATGTGCCTTTGTCACGTGTCAAGTGCACATTTAAAACCAAGACAATGAATAAAAAGTGCATATTTTACATCATATTGATCTGTGTTGGTTTGAAATTTGTCATTCAGCAGATCGCTGAACATGTGCGGCCCAATTTACATGTCTTGATTTAAAATTGTGGCCCAACTGATTTTGTAATTGAATAGTGCTGGTCTACATCCTCTTCCTTTAGTTAATGCTTCTATAGGAAAACAACTGAATGATTAAACATGAACATTCAAATAATAGTCCTTATATCAATAATCAAATAATGGCATGACTGCTTTAACCAGTGGTGTTTCTGCAACAATGAAATTAGCAGTAGTTTAACAGCAATCTGGAAATAAACTTAACCAGCCAAATTATATTTTCATATTGCAAACATTCACTTCCGGTATACATAGCATGTCAGCAAACATAAAATAGGTTGAATGCATAAATGGTGGCTGTGAGTACTAAAGAACAATGAAGTGTAAGAGTCGCTTTCTTCCTTCCTTCTTTTTTTTTTTGAAGAAGTTAACCTTTCACAATGCAAATGCAACAAAATCTCCTTCTCTCTCTCTTTTTTTTTTTTGGCAAGTAATACCCTGAGTTCATTGTTCATACTTTGGATTTGGCTTACACATCTGACCTGCTTGTGTCACATAAGGTGTGTTGGTATACGTGTGTGTCACCTTGTCAGAAGAGCAAACTGCAGGCCTCTGCTGTTTGCTGGTGGAATGCTGAGGCATCACCTGAGATGGCTGCGGTGACTGCAGGGTCTGCGACGTCTGCAGTATAGGAGGGGGAATGTTTGCGATAGTAGGGTCGGCTTGGTCGGCTGACTGATGATCTGAGTCTGCAGTGTCAACCTGTGGTGGTGTAGGTGGCTCAGCAATGGGAAGGATGTGGCGACAATTTCTCTTATAGATGCCTCCGTCGGATTGAATGAAGTAGGAACGTGGTTCTTAGCACACTTCTTTCACGATGCTGATGCGGTCGTGTCCCACGGTTGTCTGCAGTCTGACGACTTGTCCCTCTGCCAGTGGTTTTAGTGGGCGACTTGAAACATCATAGTATTGCTTTTGGATGAGTCTTTTCCTTTGAAGCTGGGCGGTGACCTGCTTTGCATCCTTTGGGGCTGGTGCTAGCAGTCTAGTGCTAACAGGAAAGATTGAGCGTGCCTGATGTGACATAAAATGCTCTGCAGGTGAGCCCAATGTTTTTTCACGGGGAACATTCCTGATATTTAGCAGGGTGAGGAACATATCAGGCCCATCTCGATGAGAACACTCCATCAGTTGCTTGGCACTGCAGACAGCTCGTTCAGCTAGTCCGTTTGACTGCGGTTACTCGGGGTTCCTGGTGACATGAACAAAGTCCCATTGCTCCGCAAATTCCTTGAAGTGCAGGCTTGTGTAATACCTTGCATTATCAGTAATGAGGACGTGAGGGGTCCCATGAACAGAAAAGTGTTGCTTGAGCTTTGTGATCACAGCAGCTGACGATGTGCTATGAAGGAGATCAATCTCAAACCATCCTGAATACGAGTCTACCAGCACCATGTACAGTACTGTTGTCCATGCCACTCAAACACGTCAGTGGCAACCGTGGACCAGGGCAAAACTGGAACTGGGTGTGGTTGTAGAGGTTCTTTCTGTTGGTGTATTCGGGTGCTGTTGCAGACTGAGCATGTCAGCAGCTCCTCTGTGATGTCTTTATTCATTGTCGGCCAAAAGACTGTCATCCTGGCTCTGCACTTGGTGGACTCCAAGCCTGGGTGACCGCTGTGCGTGATGCTGATGTATTCCCGCTGCAGGGAGAGTGGAATGACTGTTCTGTGGCCCTTTACAATAATTTCATCTTCCATTGCTAGTTCATCCCTGTAGGGGAAAAAGGGACGAATGGGAAGGGGAAGCTGGCGTTCTTTGTGGGGCCAGCCCTGTTGAGTAACAGTGCTAAGGGTCTGCAGGATTTGGTCTTGTGCTGTGTGGACCCGGAGTTCCTCCAGTCTGGCAGTTGCAATGTAGTCGAGAGACATTACTTCAAATGTGTCATTTTCAGTTGTTGCTTGGGAGGCACTTGTGTTTGGGGAACGTGACATGTGTCAGATAGATACATGTGCTAACCCTTCTTGTAGATCAGAGTGATGTCATAGGCCTGTAACTGTAGCAGCATTCTTTGTAGATGGGCAGGAGCTCTGTGGATTGGCTTCTTTAAGATCCTGACAAGAGGTTGGTGGTCGTTTTCAACAACCATGTGCTTCCCATAGATGTAGCCTCTGAACTTGGTGCATGCAAATACAACTGCCAACAGCTCCTTTTCAATCTGGGAATAATGGGTTTCTGTATCTGTGAGCGTGCAAGACGCATATGCTACTGGCCTCTCATCCTGTAGACATGCAGCTCCAAGGCCGTAACGTGATGCGTCACAGATCAGTGTGACTAGTTTTCTCACCTCGTAGTATGATAGAATGGGGGTGGTGGTGGATAAGCATGATTTGAGATGGTCGAATGCTTGCTGGTGCTGTGGAAGCCAACTCCATGCTGTGTCTTTGTGTATAAGCTGTCTCAGAGGTGCTGCAATTTCGCTGAGATTTGGGATAAACTTTCCGAGATAGTTCACCATGCCGAGGAATCGCTGTATGGCAGGGACGCCCTGGGGAACTAGCATGTTTGTGATTGCCTCTGTCTTTGTTGGGTCAGCCTTCAGGCCCTCTTTTGTGAAAAGGTGACCTACATAGCAGACTCGGTCAAGGCGAAACTTGCAGTTCAGGGGGTTTAGTCTGAGATTAATCTCTTGTGCACAGTCAAGCAATTTTTTCAGATTGGCATCATGTTCTGCAGCATCACAAACCCCAACGATGATGTCATCAACTACAATGGCACACAGATATCCTGCAAACAGTTGCTCCATTGAGCGTTGGATGACCTCACTTGCAGAGCATATACCAAATGGCATGCAGAGAAGTCGGTAGCGGCCAAAGGGTGTGCTGAAAGTGGTCAGTATGGATGACTTGTGATCGAGTTTTATCTGCCAGAATGAGCTCTTTGCATCAACCACCGAGAACAGTGCTGCACCAGACATGTTGGCAGCAACTTCCTCAACATTGTGCATCGGGTAGTGGGGTCTCTTTAATGTGGTGCTCAAGTTTTTAGGGTTAATGCACAGCCTTAATTCCTGCTTGTCCTTTTTGTGTGCAACAACCATGGATGAAACCCACTCTGTAGGTTCAGACACTGTAGTTTTGACACCTACAGTGTCAAAACTACACTGTACTAATTTTGACTACAGTGTAGTCAAACATGACAGAGCGTGTCAGAATCAGAATCAGAATCAGAATCAGGTTTATTGCCATTGTTCATGTAGTACACAAACTAGGAATTTGTCTCGGTACAATGCTGCAACATTAAACATGATAAGATAAGAGAAATAAACTATACATGTAATAAAGTGTAGGATAAGATTAAGTGATACTGGTCAACAGTTAAAATATATATATATATTAGCCAGCAGCAGATACTGTGGAGAACTATATAGTGCAGTCGGTAATGCAGGAAGAAAACAGTGATGATTGACATGAGTCTGGTTGAGCTGCTGTACATGGTGCACGAGAGTCACTTAGTGTTCAGCAGTCTAATGGCAGAGGGGAAGAAGCTGTTCATGTGACGGGAGGTTTTAGTCTGGATGGACCGAAGTCTTCTACCAGAGGGGAGGGGGGCAAACAGTACATGACCAGGGTGTGAGGGATCGGCTATGATCCGGCCAGCACGCCTCCGGGTCCTGGAGATGTACAGATCCTGGAGAGATGGGAGCTTGCAGCCGATCACCTTCTCAGCAGTGCGCACGACGCGCTGCAGCCTTGTTGCCAAGCTCTGCTATGACTCGTGTTTGCATTGCCAAGGGGATACGGTGTGCTGGATGGATGACAGGCTGTACATCTGGATGCAGGGTGATGGAGTATGTGATAGGGAGTTCTCCAAGCTCATCACTGAACACATCTTTTTACTGTTCAAAAATTACTTTGGTGAAGTCAACATTGGTTTCTGTGCTGACTTGGTGAACATGAGGGCTCAGTGTAACTAGTCCCAGGCACACACATGCACGAAACCCCAGCAGTGGTACTACATCACACTCCACTAGGAAAAAGGGTAGCATGTGTTGCTGTCCGTCTAGGCAACAAGGCAATGTGACAAAACCAGCAGTCTGTATTCTGCTGCCTCCATAGGCTACTAGGTTGGTGGTTTTGCTGCATTTTACTATTTGCCCCTTTGAAAGTTGTTGAAAAGTGTCCTTTGAAATTACATTGCACTTTGCTCCATTGTCAACCTTCCTGTCAATGGGCTTGTTGTGTACATGTAAAGTGGCATATCCTTCATCTCGCTCCTCTGCCTGAGGATTGAAAGTGTCCACACAAACATCAATGAGCTCAACGCTGTCCAAGTAAAAAATGTCATCAATTGCACTGTATTCTGGCTCTTCTAGCTCTAACTGGTGGACAGATTTTCTGTGTTGGTTTATCTTTACATAGCTTTTCACTTCACAATTTTGACCATATGTCGTGGACCTGCAGCATTTCTTGTAGTGATTTAGTTCTTTGCAGTTACGGCATTGCTGGCTAAATGCAGGACATTTCTCTCTCTGTGTGACATGGTTATTTCCACAATTGCCACAGTTTGTGATAATCTTCGTGTTGTGCTTACTTGCTTGGGGTCTGTGCTTAGCTTTCTTAAATTCCTGACTGGAGCCTGGCTGAACTACATCTACAGTGGTGGTAGTCTGTTGTTTGGCTAGGGCCTTAGTATTCTCTTCAGTCATCTCATAGTTTCGGCAGATTGAAAGGGCTTTAGATAAGTTTAGATCACTGACACGTAGCAAAGCCTTCCTTATACTGTTGTTACTGATGCCACACACTATTCTGTCACAGACCATTTCATTTGTTAGGTCTCCAAAATGACAATTTTTTGCTTTGATCTTCAAGTCACTGGTAAAAGATTCTATTGCCTCACCTGGCTTCTGATTTCGTTAGTGGAATTTATGTCTCTCCATGGTTTGTTGTTGTGGGGGTTGCACATTTCCCGAAATTTCCATTTCAAACACTCAGGATATTCTCTGGACTCTGCTGGACTGAAGACAGCACCGCCCTCACCTGGCGCTCGTACTTCTACTGCGTAAACAAATGAACGCTCCCGCTCAATGGCCTCTACTCCTGCGAGGTTGAGGAGGATATATGCCTTTGTTTTAGCAGGCTTGTCTGAGTGTGCTGCCTCTATGAAAATGTCATACTCTTGTTCAAAGATCTGCCAGTTTTCGGTGATGTTCTCGTCAAAGACGAGAGGGTCGGGTTTTGGAATCCTTCAGCCATCAGGTCTCTCAACGTGTTAACTTGTTGCGGTGTTCGCTTCCTCCCCGTATGAAATGAAGGAAAAAAAATCACTGGAAACTCACAGGTGATAGGTCTGTGACCTCTTCTGACACCATGTTGACGTGTGTGTGAGAGAGCTGGAGAATAAAAAAGTAGTCTTCACTTTAAATCCACTCGGCGATTTATTGAAGAACTGCCAAACCGTACATGTTCTGGTAATTACTGGCAGGAGTGTTGTACAACTAAAGCAAAACAAACTTACTGCGCATGTGCGCTTGCTCGAAGTATGGTACCTGTTGATGTTCATACAGAACACAAACACGATCATTCACCAGAATGGTCTACAAAAAGACAATGCCAAGGTACAGAAACAGAGAGAGAAGGAGAGAAGTACCACACCCCCAGATCCTGACAGACACAGACCCCAACTCAGAGGCAGAGATCATTGGCAGAGGCTTTTCAGTATGGCAGAGAATATCCAGGTATTTTAGTGATCTTCAGCATTAGTTAACATTCATTTTCAAAGTGCAACTGGTCATTTGTTACTTTAGCCAACTCAAAACGTATAAATTATGCTAAGATCTTGGTGTAATACATTTAAACATTTTATTCAAATGAATACATTTACTGGAATTGAATCACATATACTGATTATAATATGGCTCAAATTTGATTGAACATAATTACCCTTTTGTATTAACTGTGAAAATGCTACTGTATGTATTTACCTCTAAACTTTGCCCAAATACCTGTCATGGGTTTTAACTAATTAATAATCAAAAGGAAAAATCACAAAACACTTAAAGGTCATGAAAATTCATTCAAATTTAGTAATTTGATGATGCCACCCACCTTAATGATTAAAACGTATTGGTATTGTATCGGCCATACTGGCCCTGTATATCACACACCACTATTACTCAGTAATCCGCCAATACTGGATGAACAAATGTCCGTCTTTTTGTCAGTCTATTTTCTTCCTCTGCCACTAAACAGCAAAAGCTCCTGTTCGTCTTGATTGTCATTGTATTCACGTACCTTCATCGCTGCCGCCATTTAAAATGTCTGCCACTGTGCTCTTCTTCTGTGTTTGGATTGCAGCTGTTCAAATCAGTTTGGTGGCTCTTGGCTGCCCCCTCATGGATCGTCACCTTATCGTGGTGGGGGGGTTTGCGTGCCCCAGTGATCCCAGGAGCTATGTTGTCCGGGGCAATTTGCCTCTGATAGGGTCTCCCAAGACAAACTGGTCCTGGGTGAAGGGCCAGACGAAGAACGATCCAACAGACTCTCATGATAAATTGTATATCAAGGATTCAGTGTACCCCGCCCGGTATGGGGTTACCGGGGCCCCACCCTGGAGCCAGGCCTGGGGGAGGGGCTCGAAGGCTAGCGTCTGGTGGCCGGGTTTCCACCCATGGGACCCGGCCGGGCTCAGCCCGAAGGAGTTACATGGGTCCGCCCTCCAGTAGGTTCACCACCTGCAGGAGGGATCATGGAAGTCCGGTGCTATGTGGATTAGGTGGCAGTCAAAGGCGGAGACCTTGGCGGACTGATCCCAAGCTTTCTAAACTGGCTTTTGGTACGTGGAATGTCACCTCTCTGGTGGGGAAGGAGCCTGAGCTGGTGTACGAGATTGAGCGATACCGGCTAGATATAGTCGGCCTCACCTCAACACACAGCTCCGGTTCCGGAACCAGTCTCCTGGAGAGGGGCTGGAGCTTGGCCTTTTCTGGAGTTGCCCCGGGCGAGAGGCGACGAGCAGGGGTAGGTATTCTTGTATCGCCCCACCTTGCTGCCTCTATATTGGAGTTTTCCCCGGTGGACGAAAGGGTTGCTTCCCTGCGCCTTCGGGTTGGGAAACGGGTCCTGACCATCATTTGTGCCTATGCACCAAATGATGTTTCAGAGTACCCACCCTTTTTGGAGTCTGTGACTGGGGTGCTGGAGGGTGCTCCTCCTGGAGACTCCATTGTCCTACTGGGGGACTTCAATGCGCACGTGGGCAATGACAGTGAAACCTGGAGGGGGGTGATTGGGAGGAACGGCCTGCCCGATCTGAACCCGAGTGGTGTTCAGTTATTGGACTTCTGTGCTAACCACAGTCTGTCTATAACGAACACCATGTTCAAGCATAAGGGTGTCCATATGTGCACCTGGCACCAGGACACCCTAGGCCGCAGGTCGATGATCGATTTTGTTATCGTATCATCAGACCTGCGACCGTATGTCTTGGACACCCGAGTAAAGAGAGGTGCAGAGCTGTCAACTGATCACCACCTGGTGGTGAGTTGGATCCGATGGCAGGGGAGGAAGCCATTCAGACCTGGTAGACCCAAACGTATAGTGAGGGTGTGCTGGGAGCGTCTGGCTGAGGCCCCTGTCCGGGAGGTCTTCAACTCCCACCTCCGGAAGAACTTCAACCACATTCCGAGGGAGTCTGGAGACATGGAGTCTGAATGGGCCATGTTCTCCACCTCTGTTGTTGAAGCGGCAGCCCAGAGCTGCGGCCGCAAGGTGGTCGGTGCATCTCGTGGTGGCAACCCCCGAACCAAGTGGTGGACACCAGTGGTGAGGGGGGCCATTAAGCTGAAGAAGGAGTCCTATCAAGCTTGGTTGGCTTGTGGGACTCCCGAAGCAGCTGAGGTGTACCGGCAGGCCAAGCGGAGTGCAGCTCGGGTGGTTGCTGAAGCAAAAACCCGGGTATGGGAGGAGTTCGGTGAGGCCATGGAACAAGACTTTCGGTCGGCTTCAAAGAGATTCTGGCAAACTGTTCGGCGGCTCAGGAGGGGAAAGCAGCTCCCCGTCCACACTGTGTATGGTGCGGATGGGACACTGTTGACTTCAACTGGGGATATCGTCGGGCGGTGGAAGGAATACTTCGAGGATCTCCTCAATCCCACTGATACGCCTTCCACAGAGGAAGCAGGGTTTGGGGACGAGGGGGATGACTCGCTTATCACAGGGGCTGAGGTCGCCAAGGTGGTTAAAAATCTCCTTGGTGGCCGGGCCCCGGGGGTGGACGAGATTCGCCCCGAGTACCTCAAGGCCCTGGATGTTGTTGGGTTGTCATGGTTGACACGCCTCTGCAACATTGCGTGGAGGTCGGGGGCAGTGCCTTTGGCATGGCAAACCGGGGTGGTGGTTCCTCTCTTCAAAAAAGGGGACCGGAGGGTGTGCTCCAACTTTAGAGGGATCACACTCCTCAGCCTCCCTGGGAAGGTCTATGCCAAGGTACTGGAGAGGAGAGTCCGGCCGTTGGTCGAACCTCGGATTCAGGAGGAGCAATGTGGTTTTCGTCCTGGCCGTGGCACATCGGACCAGCTCTTTACCCTCTCGAGAATTCTTGAGGGTTCGTGGGAGTTTGCCCAACCAGTTTACATGTGCTTTGTGGACTTGGAGAAGGCATTTGACCGCGTCCCTCGTGGATTTTTGTGGGGGGTGCTTCGGGAGTATGGGGTATCGGGCTTGTTGTTACGAGCTATTCGGTCTCTGTACGACCGTTGTGAGAGTTTAGTTCGCATTGCCAACACTCGGTCGGAGTCATTCCCAGTGAGAGTTGGACTCCGCCAGGGCTGCCCTTTGTCACCGGTCCTGTTCATAATTTTTATGGACAGGATTTCTAGGCGCAGCCAGGGAATGGAGGGTGTCATGCTTGGTGACCACAGGATCTCATCTCTGTTGTTTGCAGATGATGTTGTCCTGTTGGCTTCATCCAGCAATGACCTACAGCTCTTGCTGGGACGGTTTGCCGCTGAGTGTGAAGCGGCTGGGATGAGAATCAGCACCTCCAAGTCCGAGTCCATGGTCCTCAGCCGGAAAAAGGTGGATTGTCCTCTCCGGGTTGGGGACAGGCTCCTGCCCCAAGTGGAGGAGTTTAAGTATCTTGGGGTCTTGTTCACGAGTGAGGGGAAAATGGAGCGAGAGATCGACAGACGGATTGGAGCAGCATCTGCAGTGATGCGGACGTTGTACCGGTCTGTTGTGGTGAAGAGGGAGCTTAGTTCTAAGGCAAAGCTGTCGATTTACCAGTCAATCTACGTTCCTACTCTCACCTATGGTCACGAGCTTTGGGTAATGACCGAAAGAACGAGATCGCGGATACAAGCGGCTGAAATGAGCTTTCTCCGTAGGATTGCTGGACTCACCCTCAGAGATAGGGTGAGGAGCTCAGTCATCCGGGAGAGGCTCAGAGTAGAACCGCTGCTCCTCCACATTGAAAGGAGTCAGTTGAGGTGGTATGGGCATCTGATTAGGATGCCTCCTGGACGCCTCCCACTTGAGGTGTTTCAGGCACGTCCCACTGGGAGGAGACCCCGGGGCAGACCCAGGACTCGGTGGAGAGACTATGTCTCCCAGCTAGTCTGGGAACGCCTTGGTATCCCCTCTGAAGAGCTGGAGCAGGTGGCTGGGGAGAGGGAAGTCTGGGCTTCTCTGCTTGAACTGCTGCCTCCGCGACCCGGACCTCCGGAAAAGCGGTAGAAGATGGATGGATGGATGGATGGATGGCTGCCACCGACAGTACAGGCATGTGAACTGCAGATTATTTTCACTGCGCATGCTTGTACTCCAAAACTACTAGATAGATTTGGATGAAATGTTTTACCAGAGGTGGTCCTTGGGCTAGAGAGGAACCCATAACATTTTGGTGATGATCTGGGAACACATACCTCTGCCAAGGCTCTGGCACCAAGGCATCAGCACCTTGGTGCTTTCATTAGAAAATAAAAGAATGCAGCACAGAAAACTGTGACCCGTGCTGGCAAAATGAGTCAGAATGCGCTCGGCATCATTACGAGCTGCAGGCAGGAGAAGTCATAAATCATTCTCTCTTTCTTTGTTTGCTAGCGGCAAGTCCTGGGGAAAAGACCATGAGTGCCTGATATCATTGGAAAACTTAGAAAACGTACTTTCTAAAAACACATATGTTTTTGTGGAAGACGTAACTCCTGACCGATCGAACGCAAGTTTTAAACCTAGCTAAAATATAAACAAATTGCATTTTACTGGTGTTCGATTTTGCGCACTTCCTACAAATTAAATATAATTTTGAAGGTCTTTCAATACAGAATATGGAAAAAATGTTACCTCAGTTTTGATAATTTCCTCAAAGTGACTCATTTTGCCAGCACGGGTCACAAATGTTTTCATTCCAGGCTTTTTGTGGGCCCCTCCCTGCAGTGGGCCCTGGGTAAAGAGTAACCCCCCCTCCCCCAGTCCGACACCCCTGCTGTTTAATATAATTTTGCCGATTAGTGCTGAGATGATCACTTTTTGTTAAAGATCCCAGTCACTGGACTTTTCCCACCTGTTTACAGCTAACACATCTTAATGACATGTTCGTGACATTTTTGGGTCAGATATCCTTAAATGTCTTTCCATGAGATGTTCATTATGGCTCGATGGTGTCTCATCACGTACGCGGGGAGTTTCTTCACCTGCACTCTGTAGACAGTCCAAGTTTCAGCACCGTACAATAGAGTAGCCAAGTAGTAGAAGTAGTAGAAGTAGAAGTAGAAGCAGAAGTAGTAGAAGTGTTGAAACGAGCTGGTCTACCATCAATGGAGGACATGCTAATACAGATGAACCTGAGATGGCTTGGACATGTTGAGAGGATGGACCACCAGCGTCTCCCTCGGCAGTTACTCTACTCACAGTTATGTGAGGGCAAACGCAATCAGGGTAGACCAAGGCTCAGATTTAAAGACACTGTAAAAAGAAACTTGAAGAAGTTGGACATAGACAGGAGTTCCTGGCAGCAGAAGGCTAAGGACAGAGCTGTGTGGAGGAATCTGATCAGCCCTAAATGAAACAGTCATTGTCGCCCATGACAGACTGCTATGATGATCCTTTAAATCCTGAGATCCTGAGAGAGATCCGTCGCTACCAGAAATCCACGGAGCTGCTCATCCGTAAGCTGCCTGTCCAGCGCCTGGTGAGGGAGATCGCTCAGGACTTCAAGACCGTCCTGCGTTTCCTGAGTTTCGCCGTCATGGCTCTGCAGGAGACCAGCGAGACCCACCTGGTGGTCTCTTCTTCGCTAAGGGGGTCACCATCATGCCCAAAGACTTCCAGCTGGCCCGCTGCATCCGCGGAGAGAGAGCTTAGACTTTCTGCTGCACATCCACCAGCCATAATGCTCTGCACTGTGTCTCTATATAAGATAAGATAAGATAAGATAAGCCTTTATTAGTCCCACAATGGGGAAATTCCAGGATTGCAACAGCACAGGGATAGCAACACTCAGAGCAACAATCAGAAGGCAAGGAAAAAAAACAAAAAAAACAAAAAAAAAAACAAGCAAGCAAGAGCAGCTAATATACATATGTACATATTACTATAAAATATATATATACACACACACACACACAGACACACAGTGCAGAGCATTGTAGCTAGATGGAATAAATATGTAAATATATAAACACCCACAGTACGGAGCATTGTAGCTAGATGGAATAAATATATAGATATATAAATATAAACACACCCAGTGCTGAGCATTGTAGCTAGATGGAATAAATATATAGATATATAAATATAAACACACCCAGTGCAGAGCATTGTAGCTAGATGGAATAAATATGTAAATATATAAACACACACAGTGCAGAGCATTGTTGCTAGGTGGGATGAAACAGCATAACCGTCTACTTAGTTATCCTACATGGTATGATTATGTGCCCATACATATTCTCACCCTCCATAGCGACCGGTATGTTCCTAGTTGTATGCCGGAGAGGACCATTGTGTAAGTCTATTGCATCTTTTGCATTCAAAAAACTATTAGTTTGTTACGTCTTTTTGCTATCTCTGCGAGCAGCCCTGCTTAGGTTGTACAGTCTGACAGCCGTTGGTAGGAAGGACCTACGAAACCTCTCGGTTGTGCACCTGGGATGATGTAGTCTGCTGCTAAATGAGCTCCTCAGTGCATCCAGTATGTCCTGCATAGGGTGGAACTCGGACTCCAGCAGAGATGACAGTTTAGCCACCGTCCTTCTCTCTCCTATCTCCTCCATCGGATCAAGGCGTTGCCCCAGGACAGAGCTAGCTTTCTTAATCAGTTTGTTCAGTCTCTTCCTATCGGCTGCAGTAATGCCACTGCCCCAGCAGACCACTCCAAAAGTGATGGCTGATGCCACCACCGTGTCATAGAATGACTTCAGCAGCGCCCCTTGTACACCAAAAGACCTGAGTCTCCTCAGCAGGAACAGCCTGCGCTGTCCCTTCTTGTAGAGTGCGTCAGTATTGTGTGACCAGTCTAGTTTATTGTTCAGATGAATACCCAGGTACTTGTAGGATGTCACCATCTCGATGTCTGTTCCCTGTATATTTACTGGTGCTGTGAGGGGCTGCCCATGCCTGCGGCAGTCCACCACCAGCTCCTTAGTTTTCCTCGCGTTGATCTGGAGGCAGTTCCGATGGCACCAGTCCACAAAGTCCTGGATAAGCCCTCTGTACTCAGCTTCATCTCCGCTGGAGATGAGACCAACGATCGCAGAGTCATCAGAGAACTTCTGTAGATGGCAATGTGTTGTGTTGTGTGAGAAGTCCGCAGTATAAAGAGTGAACAGGAAGGGAGCCAGCACCGTTCCCTGGGGGGCCCCCGTGCTACTGATGATCGTGTCGGAAACACAGTCCCGGGTTCTCACAAACTGAGGCCGGTTCGTGAGGTAGTCCAGGATCCATGATGACAGGTGCTGGTCCACCCCTGCGCGCAGCAGCTTGTCCTTCAGGATCATCGGTTGGATGGTGTTGAAAGCACTGGAGAAGTCAAAGAACACGATCCTCACCATATTCCCGGGCTTCTCCAGGTGGGACAGAGAACGGTGAAGGAGGAAGATCACCGCATCCTCCACCCCAATGCCATGCTGGTAGGCGAACTGGAGTGGATCCATCGCTGGTTCCACCAGGGGGCGGAGATGAGCAAGGAGCAGTCTCTCCAGGGTCTTCATCAAGTGGGACGTCAAGGCCACCGGTCTGAAGCTGTTCAGGTCTTTGGGGTGGGAAGTTTTTGGTACAGGTACCACACAAGATGTTTTCCACAGCTGTGGTACCCTCCCCAGTTTCAGGCTCATGTTGAAGATATACGTCACAATCCCACACAGCTGGTCTGCACAGGACTTGAGGAGCTTTGCGCTGATGCCGTCCGGTCCCGACGCCTTCCTCGCCTTGATCTTCCTCAGCTCCATCCTCACCTGGGTCTTGGTCAGGGTCAGGATGGGGGGCTGTGTGTTGGGAGTGGGGGGGGTGTCGGTGGAGTGGGGAGTGGGTAGCAGGACTTGATTTCTTAGAGGCAGCAGTGGTTGTTGTGCAGACAGGGGGGAGGGCGGTTGGTCAAATCTATTGAAAAACAGATTCAGGTTGTTCGCCCACTCCCTGCCCCCCGTGGCCTGGGGGGAGGTATTCTGGAGCCCCGAGATGGTTTTGAGGTTTCTCCAGACCCCGCTGATGTCGCTCTGTTGCAGCTTGTCCTCCATCTTCTTCCTGAAGCTGTCCTTGCCTTCTCTGATCTTTCTCCTCAGCTCCCTCTGTATGGACTTCAGCATCTCCCTGTTCCCCGACCTGGAGATCCTCTTCTTCTCTCTCAGAAGTGTTTTTATCTCAGGGTTGATCCAGGGTTTGTTGTTTGAGTGACGCCGTATGGTCTTGGTGGGAACGGATTTGTCCACACAGAAGCTGAGGTAGCCCGTGAAGGTGTGAATGAGGCCATCGATGTCCTCACCATGTGGATCGCAGAGCTGCTTCCAGGCAGTGGCTTCAAAACAGTCCTTTAGAGTGTCCATTGTCTCCTCAGACCATAACTCCACAGTGTGCATGGCCGGAGGTTGTCTGTGCACTAGGGGTTTGTACACCGGCCGGAGATGAACCAAGTTGTGATCCGATCTCCCAAGTGGGGGGAGTTGTGATGAGGTGTACGCCTCCTTAGTGTTTGCGTAGAACAAATCCAGTGTTTTATTGTCTCTAGTGTGGCATGTGACATACTGGGTGAAAGTGGGCAGAATGGGAGACAGTGAAACGTGGTTGAAATCGCCTGAGATGAGGAGAAGAGCATCTGGGTGTTCTGTCTGCAGCCTGCTGGTTACTGAATGGATGACGTCACGCGCTGTCCCAGCGTTCGCCGTCGGATTTGCATAAACAACAATGCAGATCACGTGTGAGTGTTCTCTCGGGAGATATGTAGGCCTCATGCTAACAGCTAGCAACTCAATGTCTTTGCTGCAGTGTCGTTGTTTAACAGTGATATGTCCCGGTCTGCACCAGTTGTTGTTAACATACATTATCACTCCACCGCCCCTAGTTTTGCCACTCTCTGGTGTTCGGTCAGCTCGTATCGTGTGAAAACCCTCCAGCTCAATGTTAGCATCTGCTGCTAGTTCAGTTAGCCACGTCTCAGTAAACAAAAGGAGAGAGCACTCCCGGTAAGTGCTATCATAACGGGAGATAGCCGCTAGCTCATCTAACTTTCCCAGTATCGACCGTACATTTCCCATGACAACAGATGGAAGGGAGGGTCTGTACCTTATATTTTTTGTCCTCCGCCTTATTCCAGCCCGGCAGCCGCGGCGTTTTCGCCTCAGTTCTCTCGGTATGTCGAGTTTTTCCAGTGGGACTGGGTGGCGGTTAAATGCTAGCAGCTCTTCCCTGTTATATCGTATCCTGCTATAAACAGTGGCTCCGTCCACCGGCTCAGGAGACATTTGGGACGATCTGTGTGTCCGTGATATAAGTGGGGTGAAAAAAAAAGTGATCAAAAGAGAGAGGAAGGGAAAAAAAACTCGGAATCGAGCCGCTGTTGCAAAAGGCAGCCGACTGGTGTGGCGCCGAGAGGAGAAAAAAAAAAAAAAAATATATATATATACATTTATAGTAATATGGACATATGTTTACTAGATGTTGTTTTTTCTTGCCTTCTGATTGTTGCTCTGAGTGTTGCTATCCCTATGCTGTTGCAATCCTGGAATTTCCCCATTGTGGGACTAATAAAGGCTTATCTTATCTTATCTTATCTTATCTTAAATGTTTAATTATTGCAGCATCGTTGTGAATCATCTTTTGCAGCCTTTCTCAAAATGGCTGGTTTCAGTGCATGTCTCTTTAAATTCCTAAGAGCCACATTTAACTCCACCCTCCCTCTTACATCACTATTGCTGATCTTAGCTGGCTAGCTCCAAGCTCGGGTGTGAGCCTGAGCCAACTAAATTTGTCTCAAAGAATGAATGAATTAATGCATCATTGGTGAACAGAGGTTTGTGGTTTCAGTGGCCAATAGGATATGACCGGTCCCTGCAGTACAGTAAGCACAGAAACATTTGTGAATTAGTGGCTAAACTGGTAGCTTCAGCCTCGCCAAGCTAATGTTAACAGATTGATGTAGCATCACAGTGAAAGGCAAAAAAATAAGCCAGAATGACACAAGATTTATTATTGACTGTGGATTAATGAACCAGATGGAAACAGGGATGTTTATTAGGGTGACTGAAATCTAAAGAAAATAACAATGAACCACACTTGGTAAGCCAACTCCCTAGCTCTGAAGCTAACGCCTTGGCTGTGCTCCCCGCTCATAGATAGACAACTATGCTGGCCAATAATAGAGCAGTGGCTCATATCAAGGCTGGGCTTAGCTTGATGTAGAGGAAAAAATCCAGAAGAGTTAAAATGCCTAATTGGACACACAAAAAAAGCTATAATGGCTCTGTGTGTGTGTGTGTGTTTTTTTTTTTTTTTTTTTTTTTCCAAAGACAAGTAAGTGTTTCGATGTTTTTTGGATATTCAGGTAACCAGTATATGCATTTCAGAAGGTTAAAACCTACAAAACCACAATTTTTAAGTTGGGGTACACAATATATATTGGCATGACAATTGGCAAAAACTAGTTTTAAGCTACTGACATATCAGCTACTGGCAAAAATTGTGCATCCCTATTTTTAAGGGAATGGGACCATTTAAATGTATGTATAACAGTGGTCAACACCAAATTTATTGTCTAGGTTTTTTTTTAGCTGATTTAGGAAAATTTTGATGTGCTGAATCCAAAAATCACATTGGTTTTGTTCAATCAGGTCAACTTTTTGAACTATGGCCACATGTTTTTTACATTTTTGTTTACATGTACGGGTATTTTCGCTTTATATGATGCAAAATTCTTTTTTATTTCTTGAAATTCTCAGAATTTTGAACTATGATGACGCAACATTCAATTTACACGTACTTACCTTTATCAATGTCTACTATTCTATTTACAGTACAACTGTACAACTACTGTACAACTGCTTACAACTTAGCATAAAAACCTGACCTGATCGAGAGAAACAGATGTCATTTTTGGATTCAGCCGTGCAAAATTGTCTTAAATCAGTTGAAAAAAACACAGACAACTTACAAAAAATTTTTTTTTGTTATGTTGTGCTATTTATTTTTCTCTTTAGACCACAGTTTCACCTTGCATCCATGTCAGTTATTGGAAAGTATTGGCAAACGTTGGAATCAGTCTTGTAAACTGCATTTCTGACTGCAGAGGTGTTCTTACTGACACACAAGGGAGACACCAACTCACTTGAAGTTCACCATACAGTCCTTCCTCCATTAACAAGTTTTAAAGACACACTCCAATGAATATAAATCCCCTTAAAAAACAAATCTACATATTCTAAAATCTTATGGTCTAAAATCTTATGTCCCCTTTTCTGCCAAAAAAACCTCCAACAACAACAACAAAAAAAACCCCAAAACAAAACAATTTTCATTATTCTATAGTTGCTTGGGAAAATTTTTGCCCTTTTCCTGCTCCTTCAAATGCCCGTCTAAGCTTGCCTTTTTCCAAGTTTCACACCAGAAAAAAACCAAACCAAAAAAAACCCCACAGACATGACATAAGAGTGGTTTAGCTCTTGATATGTCTTATAAGTCATTAAAGACATGTTACAGACATGTTAACAAGAAAAAAAACTTGATTTTTGCTGGAGTGTCACTTTAATAAATGTGTTTAGAGAAATAACCCTTCATTTTTTGTACATGGTCTCAGGGATTGACAACTGTCAGAGCAATTGTCAACAGCAGTAAAGCTTTACTTGCGTACTTATTTTACCCTTGTTACATTAAATTTTTACCACTCCTCTGCAGTGTTTCTTGGTTTAAGTTGCAGCCAGAGCAGTCTTTCCTGTGTGTATCCCTGCGCTTATCCCCATTTGCTGTCTTTCATCAGTGCTCTGGCCTACAGTAAATAAAGGCTAAAAGGCCAAAAATAAATCTTCAAAAAGACTGTCTTTCTTTCCATCTGTGCGGTTGGGTCACCCGAAGGGTTGACAGTAGTTCACTATTTTACACACAATGCAGAACTGTAACAGAGACACACTGCGTTAGTGAAACATTGGTTCCATACACAGTGTCCAACTGGCCAATCTCTGATTTTTTTTTCTTGGCTTGCTTTATGTTACTTTCCAAATATACAGTAGTTTTACACACACACACACACACACACACACACACACACACACACACACACACACACACACACACACACACACACATGCACACGCACACACAGACACCACCAAAAAAGAAGCAATGAATAGCCATAAATCTGTTTTATTTTGTTTAGATGTTCATCTTCTATACTTCTGTATCTTGTTGATGTCAAAGATTTTAATTTTCACAGTTTTCTTTTTCTTATTCAACCCATCATGACAAGGGGTTTTAGTTTTGTTGTGTTTTTATTCTCTGACAGTTTTAATTATAAATCAAGACAGTGTAATCAGTCTGGTATTTATTTATTACTTTCAGTCTATATTTTGCTCCATGGAGCAAACACAATCAATATGATGAACACTTTGTTTATCACATTGATTGTTCTTTGTACAAAGGATCCATTTGTAAACAATAACAACAGTTTGATTTGCAGAAGCTGTTTCATAGCCCAAGGATGTTTGACATGATCAAACCCAATACAGAAATTACAATAATAAAGTGTTTTGAGTAGAATCATGCAGAAATTGACATAAAGGAGGCATAGGATGAAAATGCCACCTTTTCAGTGCTTTTGCACATCTATTGGGGAATTTGGAGTGACCACCAGTGGAACAAACTGGAAAAAGCACACCCCTGCCACTTTGTTAGTGTCATGAATTTCCCTTTCCCAGGGCAAACAGGAAACGCCAAATGCTGGAACTGTGAGTTTGCATATTTAATGACACAAAATACAAAGTACACAAAACACTACACTTACACATAAGGCAAGATACGGGAGGAGAAACGCGGGGCTCACGACCAGGGAGAAAAAGCAGGAGACCAGCCAGACTTATGCTGAGGCGTCCAGACATGGCGGGAGGAAAAAACGAGAGCTGGACGGAGCTCGCCATGTAACGCACACTAGGAATCAGTTGACCGCTGCAATGAGTAAATCGTTGCAGTTGTTTTACTGTAAATAGACACAGAGAAAATGAACAAATGATTGGCAGGTGTGGACACATGAGCAAAGAGTAATCAGACCAAACACTGACAGCTGAGACCACCTGCAAACTTGAGCTCCATGCGGAGATAACACAGGGTGCTGACAAAACACAGCTGCCTATAAATAAGGAGAGGTAAGGACAAAGCTGAAGGGAGGCTCATGACCATACAGGCAGATAATAATAAGGATACAAAACTGGACGGTCATGGATGCAAAATAATAATAACTAAACTAGGAACAGAGATTATCATAAATAGAAACAAATGGCAAACTCAAATAACCACATACATCCAACCAACCAACCAGAAAGAACATTAAACTAAGGTGGGGAAATACAGAAAAATAATCAGACTAAATCAGGAGTGTGAGCACGGTTCCCCAACTGTGCTCCACATCATGACAGTTAGAGCCAGCCTTTTATCTCATTAGCTCTGTCTAAATGAATATTGTTTTTCCATTTTGCTCTAGATGAAACATGAGAACCAGAGGTCACTGGAATGCAGTGGCGGACCGTGTATTTTACAACTAGGCCTTCAGTGGTGATCTACCCGATTTAAATGCCATCCATACCAAGCACCATAAAAATAGCCTATAGGGCCGTCCACACAAAGTATATTAAAGATAACTTTAACTATAAAATTATCGTTTTAAAAATCTTTACCTTTTCGTTGTGGAGCTCAATTTCCCTGTGCACTTGTTGATTGAGCTGCAGATCCACTTTTGTTTCCCCAAAGGTTTAAAAGTATTGTTGCTTGTATGTAAGTGTCCAGCTGGGGGCTGTGCTTTGGTGTCTGGCTACTGCCTTGGTTAAGGCTGTGTCACACCTAAACGATTTAGGCCACCAAAATGTATGAAAAATTTGGAGAATACAGTAGCGTAAGTTGAATCAGTTATGGCTAAGTTTTGTCTAAGTTAAGAGCATGCTGAAGAATGCTGAAGCACGCTACGGCATAGTTCGCCGAGCTCCTCTGAAAATTTTCAGCATGCTGAAAAAATTTTCAGATGCTGAAAATTTTCCAGCATATCCAGTGTATGGCTTATACATCCCACATTCGTGGAGCAAATGGCATATTTGCAGCGTTGTTTCATAGGAAAAACCTGTACAGAGCTCTCTGCCTGCAGCACACACACACACACACACACACATGTATTTGTTCGTATAACAGGACCTTTCACGGTTTTTCCATTTGACTGAAGTGTGTACCATCAGCTGTCCAATGTTGTTCTGATCGATATGCCAAAATATCAGAACACTGGAGGAGGAGGATCCCATCAGCTGATCGCCTGAAGCGCAGAGTGCAGCTGTTTTCCATGATAAATCACACTTTCCTGTTGGCTACGCCTCCCAGCAAAAGCATACTCCATGCATTATCTTGGTTTTTTTTTCACTTTATTGAAAATAAAGTTATTTATTTTCAGTTATTAAAAATAAACTTTTTTATCGCCATCAGTTCGCGTGCCTTTGAGCCAGGTTGTGACAACTGCCATCTGATCTTCCTGACGTGTCACATCAGCTGTTTTAGGCGTAGCCGACCTGACAGGTTTGACAGCTCTGCCAGGTCAGTCACGCCCCCCTCCGTGGTCTTTGGAGGGAAGAATCATCTCGGTTGAACAGAGATGATCTCTCCCACACCTAGGATTTGTGGATCGGGAGGCAACCGCAGTTTGGCATGACTGCGCTATGCAGAAGTTATATTATTGTTGCGCATAAGTTGTGAATGTTGGCAACACGCTAAGCATTAGTTGGTTTAAGTTACTTATAAGTTATGGAAATATTCTATATAAGTTACTAATACGTTATGTCAAGGCTATTCAATTAGAAAATCAGTTGGGCCACAATTTGAAATCAAGACATGTAACTGGGCCGCACATGTTCAGTGATCTGTTGAATGACAAATTTCAAACCAACACAGATCAATATGATGAAAAATATGCACTTTTTATTCATTGTCTTGGTTTTAAATGTGCACTTGGCACATGACAAAGGCACATCAAAAGTGCATAAAAACACAATAACAGTGCTGGGGTTGAGCAGAACTTGAAGTAGTAGAAATATTTTTTCTCTTGAACAACAATTAAATAAATAGAATGAAAAAAATTCTGTAAATAACCATTGTGGTCACATCATACTCAGGCATATCTCAAAGTGCATAAAAACTCAATGTGCACTGTTAGTAGCATTAACATTTGTTTCCCTTTTGAAATAAAATATACTGCATCCTGGTCATAACTGACCTTGGCACATCACAAAGTGCATTTAGCTGAATAAAATATGTACTGTCAAACACTTCAGTGCACAACCCCCCCCAAGGAAAGATTGATAACAATAACAAACATTGCACATCCACTGTTGTGGTTTGTTTTGTTTTAAATCACCACATGTGTGAGCAGGAACCTCTTTTTATAACAACACATTCCATGACACACACATATCAGTCAACCAAAAATTTCTAGTAGAGTTAAGGATGCAAAAAGCACCCACCAGCTTGAGTAATGACTTCAGTCTTGAAGGTTTGAGGTTTTTCTCCCAAATTTATAACAATTTTCTAAATATTTTTCTACTTTTCTCTGTAAATTTACCTAAATTTGAAACCATTTTCCTCAAATTTGTATTTTCCTCTTGTAAAATTGACTTTTCTTGTACATTTGATTCTTTATTATACATTTGTGGATGTTTATGGCTAATTTTTTTAAAATAAAATTAGTTTTTTAATAAATTTGGAACAGATTGTAGTAAAATTTTGACTTTTTTTCCTTATACAATTTGCACTTTTGACCATAAGTTTGCAGGGCCACAACAGAATAATTTAACTTTGATTTCAAAGAAAAAGATATTAATAATATTATATTTAATGAAATAAATTAACTTAAATGATCAGAGATGCAGTTATTTCTGTTATAATATTTCTGTATATTTATAGTTTTTTAGAAATCTCCTCACCACTCAGACAACAGGAAAAACCTCCCTTATTTTGAAATCCAAATGTTGACACGTTTAATTTGTCTGAAGGCTGCTGATGGATTAAAGTCTATGACTTAGTGAATTTCAGTCATCTTAACTTGCCAGATACATAATATCCATCCATGGATAGATGGATGGATGGATATTATAGTAGCTGGTGAAGTCAATCCTAAGCGTTTCAGTCACTCTTGCCTTTCCCTGCATACAGTATGAAGCCTCACCACACGTTTGCTAAGTGACTCTTCATTGTTATTATTTCATTATTATTAATTATTCCAGTGAGTTAAAACCATCATAAATGCCTCCACTGCTTACATATCTCTTCTGCTTTTTTCCTCGTTTAAAGTACTTTAATAAGCTCATGTTTCTCTTGGACAGCAATGCTAGAAAACCTCTGCTTGCCCAAATGGAACGCTCATGTGGGCGGGGCGCTTCTGAACTCCGTGCAGATGACGGTCACATGCATTGTTCGTGTGTGTGCTTGCGGACCGTTCCTTCATTCCTTCATATTTTTTTTCTTAAATTTATATTTCCTTGACGTGGCCTGTGCCACTCGGAGGCTGGTTCTGGGCCACATGTGGCCCGTGGGCTGCTAATTGAACAGGCCTGCGTTATGTATATGTCCAAGTCGTTATGGATACATGAAGCATAAGGCCAAAAGTGAAAATTTCGGCGTATGCCAGCGTTTTAGACCAATTTTTATACATTTGGCAAACGCTGCATAAATCGTCATGGTGTGACAGCAGACAGCTCAAGTTTGCACACCCTGTCTGGCTGTAAGTATCTACCCGATCAGTTGAAAACAACAGGCATTCCCAGCAAGATAATTTGCAGCACTCCTTGGAGCCTGTAATCGAAGGAAACCGCTTGTTGCTAATATGGAAGTGACGGACAAATTCTTTCCCCGACCGAGACTAGCCTGCTAGTTTCAGGGTTGGCCAACCTTGCTTCACAATGACCAGCTTTTCTTGAAAAGTCTGTCTGGAAAATTGATTTTTTTTAAAAATATCAGCGACCAAATCATTTTCCTCTCCCCTGTCAGCCATTGTGGGTGGAAAAACAGCTATTATATTGAAACAGATACAGTATATTGTAGCTGCTTAAGCAAGTTGTTGCACTGGTGTTTTGCTAGCTAGGATCCTCTGTAGTGTGGGTGGAGGAATCTAACCATCCAATCAAAAGACGTGGAAATGCCGACGTTGTCGGATGCCTTCTGTGCGTACCCCTGGACGTACAGAAGAGATCTGATTGGTTAAAGCAACAGGCTAAGTTTAACAGTTAATTTAACCTACAGATCGCACTGTTAATTCCTGAAGGTCCAGGGCAGATTTGCCTGACCCTGGCAACACAGATGGCTGAAATATGATTGGACAAAAAAACTTATGCATTACACTCCTAGAAGGAGTGCAACCAAGAGAAAAGCTACAAAATGAAGAGAATAAACTATTGGGAATAATTTAATACATCCTCATGGAACAAATATAAAAATGTAGGTTGTAAATGTAATTCTGATACTGTCAGAGAAGACTTTGCTGGCCCTGAGGGTCCACCACTGCTGGAATGATTCCACCCTTTCAGCTTCATTGCCACCCATTTTAACAATGCTGGAAATGTTGCTATGGCTCCTAGCCTGCTGCCTAGTTAGTTTGGTGACTGCAGTTTATATTGCTATTGTTTTTAAAATTCTAGTCACTTCACTAGACATCCCTGTTCCCACCCGATTAATTAATCTACTGTTTATAATATACGTATCTCCTGTCAGTCTCAGAGATCAGATATCTCAGAGATCGCCTCGAAAAAGAGAAGCCAGCGGAGGAGCCCACCAAGCACTAGCTTGCCTTTTGTAGTACAGCCCAGCCTGTCTTCCCTTACTCAACATCTGTGTTGCCATCTTTTTCATTAATCCACAGTTGATAATATATCTCATGTCATTCTGGCATATTTTGAATTGGAGTGGTAGCCTAGTAATAAAGCAGCCACCCCACATCTGGGTGTTGGTGGATTCAAGCCCCAGCTGGGTCATACCAAGGACTATAAAAAAAAAAATGGTACGTTCCACCTTCTAGATCGGTACTCAGCGTAAAAAGAATGGGGAAAAGAAAGTTGGGTTACCCAGCCACAGGGGGAAACACAAAACCAGGGTACACTTTGTGCTGGTCTCAAACCTGGGTAAATGGGGGACGGTTGCATCAGGAACGGCATCTGCCGTAAAATTCTTGCCAAATTAAATATACAGACCCATGATCCACTATGGTGACCCCGAATAGGAAGCAGTTGAAAGTGTGTGTGTTATTCTGGCTTATTTTTGTTATATTTTGGCTGTAATGGGCCGGCATTTTGGCCCCCTACCACCTTGACTGGCGGACCAAGGTTGATCCATCTGTTACCTTGGGGATTGCTTTGGCAGAGAGAGGGCGATAGATTAGCCTACCTAGGGTTCGCAGAGTGAGTCATTCACTCATTCAGGGTTGTTTCAATGCTTTTTGTACCCCAGGGGCTGGTGATAGGCTTTTGAACACTCACACCAGACTCCCTTGTCCCCAATAATGCTTGATTTCAGCTTTTACATAATCACATTCATCTGTTATGTTGTCAGTCTGTCTTTGCCATCCGGAGCTAACCAGGTGACATTATTCTGAAAATGATACCTGTCCCGCCAAAGCAAACTTCTCAATGTGACAAAAGTAGGAGGGTGGTGTGAACAGGGGCTCATTAGTGTTTAAAGAAACAGGCACTGAAACCAGTCTTTCTGAGGAAGCCTGTTAAAATGGGTTGAAAATGGTGCAGAAATAATTAAAGTCTAGTCTGGTTAGACTAAAGCATGCCACAGACATTTCATGAATACCTGTGTTAACATGTGAAAAAGTTCATTGTATGTCCCCTTAAGAAATGTATATAGTGGCAAGAAAAAGTATGTGAACCCTTTGAAATTACCTTCTGCATTAACTGGCCATACTACTACATACAGTGCTGTGAAAAAGTATTTAGCCTCTTCCTGATTTCTTATATTTTTGCATATTTGTTACACCTTAATGTTTCAGATCATTAAACAAATTTAATATTAGACAAAGATAACCTGAGTAAATACAAAATGCAGTTTTTAAATGATGATTTCATTTATTAAGGGAAAAAAGCTATCCAAACCTACCTGGCCCTATGTGAAAAAGTAATTGCTCCCTAAAACTAATAACTGTTTGTGCCACCATTGGTGCCAACAACTGGCAATGAGTCTTTTACATCACTGTTGAGGAATTTTGACCCACTCTTCTGTGCAGAATTGTTTAAATTTAGTCACATTGGAGGGCTTCATGAACTGATGGCCGGACATTCTCCTTCAGGATTTTTTAGTCAAGAGCATAATTCATGGTTCTGTCAGTTAGGGCAAGTTGTTCAGGTCCTGAAGCAGCAAAGCAGCCCCAGACCATGACACTACCACCACCATGTTTGACTGTTGATACAATGTTCTTTTTATGAAATTATGTGTTGGTTTTATGCCACATAAAACAGGACACGTCTTCCAAAAAGTTCAGCTTTTGTCTCATCAGTCCCCAGAATATTTTCCCAAAAGTCTTGATCATCTAGATGTTTTCTGGCAAATGTGAGACGAGTCTTTGGGTTCTTTTTGTCCAGCAGTGGTTTTTGTCTTGGAACTTTCCCATGGATGCCATTTTTGCCCAGTCTCTTTCTTATTGTTCCATCATGGAACAGTGTCCAAACTGAGGCAAGTGAGGCCTGCACTTCTTTAGACGTTGTTCTGGATTTTTGTTTCTCGTAGGTTCTTGAATTTCTTTAGATAACAGTGGGATGTGTTGCTTTTTAAGGTCTGTTGGCCTACTTCATGTTGTCAGACAGGTTCTATTTAAGTGATTTCTTGATTCAACAAGTCTGGCAGCAATCAGGTTTAGGGGTAGCTACTGAAATTGAACTCAGCTTTCCAAAAAATGTGGTTAATCACAATTAATTCATGATGTAACACGGGGCAATTACTTTTTCACATAGGACCAGGTAGATTTGGATAGTTTTTTTCCTTTAATAAATGAAATCATCATTTGAAAACTGCATTTTGTATTTATTCAGGTTATCTTTGTCTGATATTAAAATTTGTTTGATGATCTGAAACATTAAAGTGTGACAAATATGCGAAAATATAAGAAATCAGGAAGGGGGCAAATACTTTTTCACAGCACTGTACCTAATACAAACAATTATAATATTTCATATTTTTATTGGGCATATCCATTAAATATTCACAGTGCTGGTGGAAAAAGTAAGTGCACCCTTGGATTTAATAACTGGTTAGACCTCCTTTGGCAGCAATAACCTCCAACAAACACTTCTGGTAGCTGCTGAGCAGACCTGCACAACGGTCAGGAGAAATTTTGGACCTTTCATCCTTACAGAACTTTTTGAGCTTGCTATTTACAGCAGGGAAAATAAGTATTGAACATGTCAACATTTTTCTCATTAAACATATTTCTGATGGAGCCATTGACCTGAGATTTTCACAAGATAGCAGTAACAACTTAAGTAATCCATACATACAAAGAAATCAAGACAACTGTGTTCACAAAACAAGCTATATTCAATAAAGTGTAATGACACAGGGAATAAGTATTGAATACATGAACAAAAAGAGGTGCAAAAAGGCAAAGAAAGCCAAGAAACCAGCTGAAATCCATCAAAATTTAGGAAGCCATCCCATCTCCCATCAGTGCAAATTAATTTCAGCTGGTTAAGTCCTGACTGATAGCCTTTGAAAAGGTCTGTGAATATCAGATTGTCACACCACAAAGAACTCATGATGGGTAGAAGCAAAGAGCTCTCTCTAGACCTTTGTAACCTTATTGTTGCAAAACATAATGATGGCAGTGGTTACAGGTGCATTTCTAAACTGCTGAATGTTCCAATGAGCACTGTTGGAGCCATTATTCGGAAGTCGAAAGAAAATCATTTTACCACAAACCGGCTACGACCAGGAGCTCCTCACAAGATTTTTGACAGAGGAGTCAAAAGAATTATCAGAAGAGTTATCCAAGAGCCAAAGACCACTCGTGGAGAGCTCCAGAAATATCTGGGGTTAGCAGGTACTGCTGTTTCAAAGAAAACAATAAGTAATGCACTAAACCGACATGGGCTCTATGCTTGCTCACCTCGTAAGACTCCATTGCTGAAGAAAAAGCTCATTGAAGTTCGTTTAAAGTTTGCTGCACAACATTCCTGCAAGCCAGTAAAATACTGGGAGAATATAGTCTGGTCAGATGAGACCAAAATTGAACTTTTTGGATGCCACAACACACAGCATGTTTGGAGGAGAAATGGCACTGCACATCCATCATGGTGTGGGGGTCCTTTTCAGCACATGGTACAGGCATGGTACATGTCCCTGGGGAGTGCAGGGATGGGGTCATTCTGTCCTTCTACAAGAAGGACACACAAGTAAGTGACACAGGAGAGACGCTGGATGTCTTCAGGACCCACAACCAGCTTTGTCCTCTAGGGACTGCTACTGTAGCATTGGTTGAGGAGTCTGTGTTCAACATAGCAATGGTGGAGCAGGTACAACCTGACGGACACCCCGTGACGGATGTGGGTGTGGCGTCACCGAGACCTAAACGGCATGTGCAACCAAGCAAGATGCCTCTTAAGGTAATGGACTGGGTTTGGGTCCACAAAGTTGAGTGTCCGGGCCTGCAGCTGAACACATTGCAACCTATGGTACCACCGACGACCATGAGGATCGTGGCGCAGCTGGGACCAGTGAGCTTCAGATTGACGGACTGTTCAGTGTGGCATGTGAATTGTCTTCGGCGCGTCTGAGTGGCTGCTCCAGATGGCAAAGCTTTGCAGGAGGCAGCTTGTGCAGCGTGGGACCCGGACCGCAGTGTTATGAAGAATGGTCTCGGTCTGGGGGACCCAGCATCTCCAGGTGCATGTTCTGCCGCGGGCCCACTACAAGGCCCCTCCAGCAGAACCGCCTTCCCCATGGAAGACTGTGAGGAAAAAGTGACTGCTTAGGTAGAAGCGCAGCTGCCAAGATGAGTGGCAGAATAATCCATTCAGCCACGTTGGGTTGAGCGGTGGTCCATCCACTAACCCTAGTTCAGGATGTTCATTCATTCATTCATTTTCTTCCGCTTAATCCTTTTCGGGTCGTGGGGGGGGGGGGGGGCTGGAGCCTATTGTTTATGCCAAATTGGGGAGGGTTACAGTTTGTAAAAGTGTTCTTTTTTTTCAAATCTTTTTTTTTTTTATTTTTCAGTTCACACAGAGCAACATTTACAAAACCATGCTGCTTAAGGTTTCCATTAACAGGTAGACAAAAACATACAGTACTCACATTAGCATTAGCATATTTAAAGCTAAACAGTTCTTAAGAACATTTGTAGGAACTTTAGCACCTTTAATCCCTTTCCAAGAACAACACCAAAAAAAACAAAAAACAAAAAAAAAAAACGGGGAAGGAGGGTGGGGGTGGGGGGTTGGCAATGTTTAATCGTTTCCAGGGTGAATAGTAGTATTCTCTAAGTATTCTATAAAGGGCTGCCAGGTTTTATTGAATATTTTACTGGCGCCTGCAAGTGAAGATCTAATCTTTTCCAGTTTGATATGTGGTAAAACCTCCCTAAGCCAACTGTTGTGTGAGGGGGAGAAACATGTTTCCATTTGAACAAAATAAGGCGTCTGGCTAATAAAGTTGTAAAGGCCAATACACGACATTTTCTTGGTGGTAGGTTAGGTGTTGTAAGTGGTGGGATCCCAGACAGGGCTGTATAAGGCTCAAGACCAAGTTCCATATCCAACACTAATGTAAGTGTATCAAAAATTTGATGCCAAAAATTTTGGAGGTCCGGGCAAGAAAAAAACATATGGGTAAAAAGATAAGCCTTTATTAGTCCCACAATGGGGAAATTCCAGGATTGCAACAGCACAGGGATAGCAACACTCAGAGCAATGATTTAGAAGATAAGAAATAAGAGCAGTGAATATACATATGTACACATAAATATATAAATATATATATACACAGTACAGAGCATTGTAGCTAGATGGACTAAACAACATAACCATCTATTTAGTTACCCTACATGGTATGAACATGTACCCATACATATTGTCACCCTCCATAGCGACTGATATTGTCCTAGTTGTATACTGGAGGGGACCATCTGTGTAAGTCTGTTGTGTCTTTTGCATTCAATACTATTAGATTATACAGTCTGACAGCCGTAGGTAGGAAGGACCTGCGAAACCTCTCAGTCGCGTATCTAGGATGATGTAGTCTATTGCTAAATGAGCTCCTCAGTGCGTTCAGTATGTCCTGCATAGGGTGGGACTCGGTCTCCAGCAGAGATGACAGTTTAGCCACCATCCTTCTCTCTCCTATCTCCTCCACTGGGTCAAGGCACTGCCCCAGGACAGAGCTAGCTTTCTTGATTAGTTTGTTCAGTCTCATCCTATCGGCTGCTGTAATGCCGTTGCCCCAGCAGACCACTCCAAAAGTGATGGCTGATGCCACCACTGTGTCGTAGAATGTCTTCAAGAGCACTCCTTGTACACCAAAAGACCTGAGCCTTCTCAGTAGGAACAGCCTGCGCTGTCCCTTCTTGTAGAGTGCGTCAGTATTGTGTGACCAGTCTAGTTTATTGTTCAGATGAACACCCAGGTATTTGTAGGATGTCACCATCTCAATGTCTGTTCCCTGGATGTTCACTGGTGGTTTGAGGGGTTGTCCTTGCCTGCGGCAGTCCACCACCAGCTCCTTAGTTTTCCTCGCATTGATCTGGAGGCAGTTCCAATGGCACCAGTCCACGAAGTCCTGGATAAGTCCTCTGTACTCAGCTTCATCTCCGTTGGAGGTGAGGCCGACGATCGCAGAGTTGTCAGAGAACTTCTGTAGATGGCAATGTGTTGTGTTGTGTGAGAAGTCCGCAGTATAAAGGGTGAACAGGAAGGGAGCCAAAACCGTTCCCTGGGGGGGCCCCCGTGCTACTGATGATCGTGTCGGACACACAATCCCGGGTTCTCACAAACTGTGGCCGGTTAGTGAGGTAGTCCAGGATCCATGATGACAGGTGCTGGTCCACCCCTGCGTACAGCAGCTTGTCCTTCAGGATCATCGATTGGATGGTGTTGAAAGCACTGGAGAAATCAAAGAAAATGATCCTCACTGCATTCCTGGGCTTCTCCAGGTGGGACAGGGAATGGTGAAGGAGGAAGATCACTGCATCCTCCACCCCAATGCCATGCTGGTAGGCTAACTGGAGTGGATCCATCGCTGGCCCCACCAGGGGGCGGAGGTGAACAAGGAGCAGTCTCTCCAGGGTCTTCATCATGTGAGACGTCAGGGCCACTGGTCTGTAGCTGTTCAGGTCTTTGGGGTGGGAAGTCTTTGGTACAGGTACCACACAAGATGTTTTCCACAACTGTGGTACCCTCCCCAGCTTCAAGCTCAGGTTGAAGATGTGCTACACAATCCCACACAGCTGGTCTGCGCAGGACTTAAGGAGCTTTGCGCTGATGCCATCCGGTCCCGAGGCCTTCCTCGCCTTGATCATCCTCAGCTCCGTCCTCACCTGGGTCTTAGTGAGGGTCAGGTTGGGGGGCAGTGTGCTAGGAGTGGGGGGGTGTTGGTGGAGTGGGGTGTGGACAGCAGGTCTCGATGACTTTAGAGGCAGCAGTGGTTGGTGTGCAGTCGGGGGGGGGGGGGGCGGTTGGTCAAACCTATTAAAAAACAGATTCAGATTGTTTCTCACCTGTGTGAATGCTCAAATGACACTTCAAATAACCAAGTACAGGAAAACAGAACAATTGACTCATACCTAACTATGCGCAAAACAAAATAAAGCAACTGCAAGACAGAGGAACACAGAACATCAAGGAAAACAAAACCGGACAATAACTGGATCAGGACATTACCAGAAAATAACCACTACCCCCCCGACAGTTTATGCCGACTGGTGGAGACCCGGGGCCATAGAAACAGTTCGGGCGGTCTCCCCGCGTCCAACGGCCGGCAGGTGGTCATGGGAGGTGGAACATGACCAGGCGGCTCACCACAGTCCAACGCCCAGCAAGTCCGCTCCTCTGGTGGCCGAACCAGGTCGCCCAACGAAACACATAGCACGTCGGGTGGCCGACCTGGGGTGCCGAACCGGCGAAGCAGTCCCTCAGGCGGCCGACCCGTGTCCCTCAGCCACCAGTCCCGGGGAAAAACAGCCCGTGGCAGCCTCCCTGACAAGGACAAAACTCGGGAGAGCCGGGGCGAGCGAACAGGGACCCCCACGGCCCCTGGCGACGATGCGCAGGGGCGATGACCGAGAAGAGGGACAAGTCCAGGATGAGCCCGTAATCCGTCCGACGGCGAAAGGTCTGCAGCTCCTCCCCCATCCGCGGACCACACCGGCGCTGCACCTCCGCTGGACCCCGATAGAGTTTCGGCTGCACCCACGTTGGGCCCCGATTGGGCCAGACCCGCACCTGCGGTGGACCCTGATCGAGCCTCTGGTGCACCCACGTCGGACCCCGATTGGGCCAGAACCGCACCCGCTGTGGACTCCGATTGGGCCTCTGGCGCACCCACGTCGGACCCCAATTGGGCCAGAACCGCACCCGCGGTGGACCCCGATTTGGCCTCTGGCGCACCCATGTCGGACCCCGATTGGGCCACAGCAGCCTCCACGACGGACCCCGACTGGGTCGGTGCAGCTCCGCTGACGATCTCCACCCCCGAACCTGGGACCTCCAACCCAGTGACTCCGACTGGTTCCATGCCGGCGACACTGCAACGAGGCTCACAAACAACAAGAAAACTGGGATCAGAATCACCGGTAGCAACAGGACCCAGCGAGACGAGCTCAGGCGCAGCAGGCAGCTGCTCCTCACTCGCCTCCCCGAGAGGCAGGCACAAATGCTCCAAAACAGGGGACAGAGACACAAGAGGGAGCACTTGCCTGCACTCGGGTTCTGTTGCCACCCAGGACTTCGACGATCCAGGTTCAGGGCGGCGACTCTCGTCAGCAGGCTCCAACTCAGCTGCGTCGGGCTCCGCAGCTGGCAAGATGTCGTCTGCAGCCTGAGGTTCCTCCCGCGCTGCTGTCCACACCGATGACCCGTATGACGTGGGGGCAGGGGACACTCGACCCACTGGCTCGGACCGCTTTGGCGAGGAGACCCGGGGACGCTTCATCGTCGGCTCAGGCTCCGGGCCGCAGTCCGCTCTTCTCCTCCGTCCACGACGTGGTTGCAGGGCCAGATCCAGGCTTTCCAGCACTGCAGGCCCCCTCTTCATCCGACGACGTTGGCCTGGCGTCGCGGACCGCTCAACAGTGGGGGACACAGAGGCAGCAGGTTTACTCATTAACTCTACAGCAGGTGGAGGGAGCTCGGGAAGCTGTGAACCCCGAACTCTGCCCCCAGGAGTCAGACAAGACAGGTTACAATCATGATGTAATAAATTAACATGCACTTGCCTTTCTCCCGAAGGAGGGATGGTTCCTGCTGTAGGGGATGTTGTTCCTCCTTCTCCCCGCTGGATGGCGACAGAGGGCCCCCTGGAAGGACGAGGTGGGGCCGCTCTCAGAAGTTCGCTGACGGGCTTCGCCGGCAGCGGGTACAGCCGGGGATTCTGCTGAGGATTGCCTGGGCTGCGGCGCCGACGTCGTCGTCAGCCCCCAGATGGCGCAAACTCCTGGACCGGGTCAAGGGCAAGAGCGGGATCCCAGCACGGGGAGCGAGGATGCCTCCTCCGCTGCTTCCTGCCGTAGTCCTCCTCCACCATACGGAGTATCTTGCGCTCTGTGGCGATGTCATCCCTCCTCGCGCCGACTTCAGGGTGGTCAGCGTAGCGGGGAGAAAGATGATTAAGCACATCCTCAGTGCAGTCCAGGTACCAGCGTACATCGCTGTCGTAGTCGAGGAGGGAAGCAGAGATGAGTGTTTCATTCACGTATTCTAGGACATCCGCCAGCTCGTGGCTCGGACTCCGAGTGCGGCCCCTCTGCGATGGCATTCCTCCAGCACACTGTACCCAGAAAGGAAAAGAACAAACGTCCAAAAAGCAAAAACTCACGGTGAAAAAGGCATCTCGGTGTGGCGTCTCCGTTTAGACGTCTGGCAGGAGTATACTGTCATGCGGTGACCCTCGTGGATCACCATAAGACGCCAAGAGTCCACCGGTGAGTTTTGCAATGATGGTAATTTATTAACAAGACACAAGACGTAACACAAGACTATGATAGACTGTGACGAAGATACACTAAACATAGAGCATGGGACCATAAGGCTAACCCCAGCCATTTACGATCTAAGACATGACATGACAAGAGCAAGCATAAGCACGAGAATATACACACGAACCTGACATGACAAGGTTTAGACGATGTCTGACGAGGTTTAGACGATACTCCTGCAAACTAACTGCCGTTAGTGCCCGCCTTATAAAGACGAACACTAACGAGCAGTGATGACAGACAGCTGACCAACCTTGACAGGCGGAAGCCCCACCGAGCGCCTTCATAATAAGAGCCCGATGAGGCCAGAATACAACCCACAGCTGTCAAGGCCGGCAGCGAGCTGTGCGTAGCCCGAGCGCGGACAGAACCCAGCACTCGGGCCGTAACAGTCTAGTGTTGAATGAAGAATTCCTCCCAGTCATAAAACCCATCTGGTCTGTAGAGATCAAAATGGGAAGGGCCAATTGCAAGCGTGTGGCTAGAACCTTGGCTAGAATTTTTTGATCCACATTCAGAAGTGACACCAGTCTATAATTACTGCATTCAAGTGGGTCTTCTTTTTAAGTAAAAGAGATATATTTGCTTCAGATAGGATTGGAGGTAATCTACCTCTATCAAATGATTCATTGTAAACACTGACAAGATGTGGGATGATGAGATTGGAATATACCTTATAAAATCCTACTACGAACCCATCTGGACCCGGGGATTTGCCATTTTGTAGTTGTCCAATTGCCTCACGTACTTCAGCCTGCATAATTGGCCCGCCTAATCTCTCAGCCAGATCAGTATCAGGTTGGGGGTATGGGATCTCCTCTAGGGGATTCTTATTCTTCCAAGTTTCTGATGAATACTCTGAGGTGTAAAGATTCAAATAGAAATTTAAAAACGCCTTGTTTATAGACTTTGGGTCAGTAGTTATAGCCCCGGATTGTAACTTTATTCTGGGGATCAACCTAGATAAGGATGTGGTTCTAGCCTGATGCGCAAGCAATTTACCCACCTTATCTCCCATTTCAAAATACTGTTGTTTTATTTTTACCTCTGCCAAGGAGGTTATGTTTTCATTGGCATTGGTTTGTCTGTCTGTCTGTTTGTTTGTTTGTTTGTTAGCAAGATAACTCAAAAAGTTATGGACGGATTTTCATGAAATTTTCAGAGATTGTCAGAAATGGGGTATCCTACAGATGATTAGATTTTGGTGGTGATCCGGATCACCGCCTGGATCCAGGAATTTTTTAAAGGATTAAAGGATTCTTTTTTTTAAATTTAACATTAAAAAAGCATCACAGTATAGCTAATATATGTCACTTGCGAATGGCATTTTTTTCATGGTCAAGGAATCTATAAAGTTAGACAAAATAAATGTAGGATTAATATTTTTATGATGTTAAGATAAGATAAGATAAGATAAGATAAGCCTTTATTAGTCCCACAACGGGGAAATTCCAGGATTGCAACAGCACAGGGATAGCAACACTCAGAGCAACAATCAGAAGGCAAGAAAAAAACAAGCAAGCAAGAGCAGCTAATATACATATGTACATATTACTATAAAATATATATATATATATACACACACACAGAGACACACAGTACAGAGCATTGTAGCTGGATGGAATAAATATATGAATATATGAACACACAGTGCAGAGCATTGTAGCTAGATGGAATAAATATGTAAATATATAAACACCCACAGTACGGAGCATTGCAGCTAGGTGGAATAAATATGCAAGTATATAAACACACACAGTGCGGAGCAATGTAGCTAGATGGAATAATATGTAGATATATAAATATAAACACACCCAGTGCTGAGCATTGTAGCTAGATGGAATAAATATGTAAATATATAAACACACACAGTGCAGAGCATTGTTGCTAGATGGAATGAAACAGCATAACCGTCTACTTAGTTATCCTACATGGTATGATTATGTGCCCATACATATTCTCACCCTCCATAGCGACCGGTATGTTCCTAGTTGTATGCCGGAGGGGACCATTGTGTAAGTCTATTGCATCTTTTGCATTCAAAAAACTATTAGTTTGTTACGTCTTTTTGCTATCTCTGTGAGCAGCCCTGCTTAGGTTGTACAGTCTGACAGCCGTTGGTAGGAAGGACCTACGAAACCTCTCGGTTGTGCACCTGGGATGATGTAGTCTGCTGCTAAATGAGCTCCTCAGTGCATCCAGTATGTCCTGCATAGGGTGGAACTCGGACTCCAGCAGAGATGACAGTTTAGCCACCGTCCTTCTCTCTCCTATCTCCTCCATCGGATCAAGGCGCTGCCCCAGGACAGAGCTAGCTTTCTTAATCAGTTTGTTCAGTCTCTTCCTATCGGCTGCAGTAATGCCACTGCCCCAGCAGACCACTCCAAAAGTGATGGCTGATGCCACCACCGTGTCATAGAATGACTTCAGCAGCGCCCCTTGTACACCAAAAGACCTGAGTCTCCTCAGCAGGAACAGCCTGCGCTGTCCCTTCTTGTAGAGTGCATCAGTATTGTGTGACCAGTCTAGTTTATTGTTCAGATGAACACCCAGGTACTTATAGGATGTCACCATCTCTGCACTGTATGGGGGAACACTGTATGGGGGAACTGTGGCGCTTGGCGGAGGTCTGCGCTCTCCGAGTGCTTTTCTAGTTAACAGCTGTATTTCAACTTTGGATGTTAACAGAAGTTCAAACTCCGCTTGAACTTTGAGACGGTTATAAAGAATAGGGGTAGGGTTACTAGCATACTGTTTTCTGATTTCCAGCAATTGATTTGAAATCCGGTTTATCCTCTCCGTATACACCCTTTTCTGCTGGGAAGCAAAAGAGATGGCTTGTCCTCTCAGATATGCCTTACATGTCTCCTAAAGAATACCTGTTGAAGTATCAGGAGTATCGTTTACCCTAAAAAAATTAACAATTTCCTCCTAAAAGAATTTTTTAAATTGTGGGTTAATTAATAAAAAATGAGAGAGCCTCCACTGAGTATGTGAAGAGGTAGTAAAAGTGTTCTGTATTTTTTCAAGGTGGGGGGTGGATGTTATAAAAGGGATTTATAACGGAACAGCGCAATGACGCAGTTGGCTGGTACTGTCATCATGCCGACCTATATAAGGGAGGAGTCGGCCATCTTAGCGTCTTTGCTAGCTCTTTCTCTACAGGCAACAGTTAGGAGCTGAGTGCTCATTCACATGTGCTGTATTGTTAACAGTTCTGTAATAAAGTTCAGTTCCAGCACAGCTCACTCGTCCGTGGTCATTCCCAGGTTTGTGGACATAACACCATACACCCCCACTCCCATGACAACGTTAAATTTTGTTGAAAAAGTACAACTCTAACTAGAAAAGCACTCAGAGAGCGCAGACCTCCGCCAAGCGCCACAGTTCCCCCCATACAGTGTTTGTGTGTACGTTTTCAGATTCCTTGACCATGAAAACATATGACTAGCAATTGGATTGACAATGATAGAATTAGTGGTTCAGTAGTTATTCCCAAAAATGACATTTTCTGTAATGGCGGCCACAGTTCCGCCCATACAGTGTTTGTGTGTACGTTTTCAGATTCCTTGACCACGAAAACATATGACTAGCAATTGGATTGACAATGATAGGATTAGTGGTTCAGTAGTTATTCACGAAAATGGCATTTTCCGTAATGGCAGTTTTCTTCTGGACGGTGATCCGGATCATCCCCAAAATTTAATCAGTTCTTCCTTGTACCATTTCCAACAATGCCTGAAAGTTTGATCGAAATCTGTCTAAAACTTTTTGAGTTATCTTGCTAACCAACAGACAAACAGACAGACAAACCCTGGCAAAAAACATAACCTCCTGGCGGAGGTAAATATCTATTTCATGTAAAGTTTTAACTCTTTTCAACTCACCGCAGCCACTTTTGTTGTGGTGGCTGGTGGCTCTCAGTCCTGCAGCTGCTGCAGTCCTTTCTGCTGCTGTCATTCTTCATGCTTCATTTTCCACGGAGACACGTCTCTGCACACAGGTCAATGGTGGCAGGTCTCCAGAGTTTGCTGCTCAGCGCTGCGCCGAGAAAAAGAAAGCTACACGCTGATGCGTTTTTAGCTTAGCCGTTGATAACACTACTCTGAGACGTGTGCTGGCCCGTATGTTCGAGTGTTTTTTTTTTTTTTTTCGTGCAGCTCTTCTTGCAGGTTGCGTGTCATGTCAAGGTCTTCCATTCCATCTTTGTTATGAAATCCAAAAAAGGCCCAACATTTGAACTAACTTTTTGCAGCATTCAACTGCTTTCTAACTTTCAAAGCTGGCAGCAAATCTGGTAAGACAAGATATCTTGCTTGACTGGGTGCTTGCTTCGTGTCATCTAGTGGACTGAAAAAGCAAGTGGTTGATTAATACCCAAGAGTATACAACCTTACATGAATATATATAAATAATAAAAGATCGATCCATGCGCTTAGGGACTGGTGGATCATCGTTAGTGTCAAATATCGCGATCCATCACTGAATCGATCTTTTGTCCCACCCCTACTAAACCACATGATGTTAAATGCAACTGATCACTTTCTCATTGTAAAAAAAAATATTTGTCTCGAAGATGTGACCAAGTAGTTAATAAAAATCTGCAAGTTATTCAAATCCATATCTATTCATTTGTAAATTCAATACATTTGTCAATGAAAATGAAATTACTTTTGTGGCATCTTTTTCAGGAGTATATTTATGAAAATATTTACCTTTAAGAATAAAGTTTTTGGATACCGAAGTCAGTCTCTTCTGCCCAGCAATGGATTTGACTTCTCCTTTTCATAAATGATCTGGTAAGAAATGGTGAAATGCAGAAAAAGACATTTTTAATTAAATCTATCATGTTTGAGCTGTTATTTTTTTAAACTGCTGTATAAAGGAAAACACATCATGTGAAGTAAATGCATTACACATACGCTAGTACTGGTTTTGTTCTGGGAACTGATGAGGCAGCCACAGTGCCATTGGTGCTTGTGGCATATAGTCTCTAATGTCAGTGTGTCTGAAAAGAAACAAAACAGTTAGTATCAGAGAAAGTTGAATTTAATGTATGACTAGTTTCTGAACTTTTCAGCCCCTGTATTATAAATAAAATGGCAGGCAACTGTTACAACTCTCTCCATTAAAATAATAGAGAATCCTCGGCAGCTCGGTGGTGCAGTGGTTAGCACTGTGGCAGCACAGCAAGAAGGTCACGGGATCGATTCCACCCCTGACCATCGTGGGTTCGATCCCACTCCCTGATCATCGGTGACCCTTCTGTGTGGAGTTTGCATGTTCTCCCCGTGTCTGCGTAGGTTTACCCCAGGTACTCCGATTTCCTCCCACAGTCCAAAAACATGCAAGTTAGGTTACTTGGAGACCCTAAAGTGGCCCTAGGTGTGAATGTGTGTGTGAACGGTGAAGGGATTGGCACTGCACCGTGGCTGCCTCATCCATCCAGGTAGATGCCCAGTAATTTCCCTCTGGGGTTAATAAAGTATACAAAAAAAAAATCTCAGCGCATGCCGTTTTCTCATAAGCTCAGGACCTGTGCGATTTCAAAATATACCACTGAAATATCATTAAACAATGCGCTTCTGACGACAGACCTCCTTTTGCCTGATCAAAAGTGGATTGTCATGAAATGCCCCATAACAGTAATGCACATTAGATTGCATGTGGCCAGACATCTTTGAAATGAGCCTCCGCCTCCCAGCGCAAAGCGGGTGCACTGTCTACTGGTAATTAGATGGTGTGACGCAAAGTATAAAAAACAGACAATATGCTGACAAAGTAACAAAAACACTGGCATACAGTGGAAAGTCTGGTGGAAAAGTCCGTTGATGACCGTCAAAATAGGGCCCATGACATTTTTCAATTTAAAATATGATTTTCCACATAAAACACGGTGTAGGTTGTCATCTGTTAAAGTATAAGGTTGTGAAAATATGTACATTGAAAGACTACAAACACAGACTCACGCAACTTACGTCACCTTTTTCAAAGCGCGCCCAGGGGGAAGTAGCAAACAGTCCTCTGGATCAGCTGCAGCTCTCAAAATAAAATACAATACATTTGTGTTGTTTTTATCCTCTTTGGATGATTTATTCATCAGTGGCAAAACAGGAGGTGAGCTTGGAGAGGGAAACCACCATGACTGTGTTTGGTGATGTATGTAGTCCGGGGCAGGGGGATGTAGTCCATTAAGTGGTTTAAAAAAAAACCCTAACTATTACTCCTTTATTATACAACAACCTACAACTTTAATTACGTGGAAAATGATCTTTTAAATTGACAAGCATCATATGTGTAACTCATGGCAAAATGCGATTGAGATCAAAAGATAATTTCTCTCTTGCCATACATTTCAATGGAGATTTTTTCCAATTTAAGGTCCCACATGAGAAAGGAGAGGGGGTGTGACTTAGGCTCTCTATGGCGTAAGCTAAAGGCTAGGAGCTACTCAGCTAATGGCTAAGTGATGTAAGAGGGAGGGCGGAGTTGAATGGGTTAGCGCTTTTCCTTAAAGTGGCAGGAATAAAACAATGTTTTTTCACAAAGGTTTGATAAATAAAAAACAAATTTGCCACAGTAATTAAATAATTAAAGAAAATGTCAACAAAACATGTCACGAAAATTTCATAAAGACTTGTGAGCTGTTACAATGTGGAAAAAGTGCAGTCAATGTCCCCTTTAAATCCATTCTCCACTGCTTAACCAAGGAATCAGGTGTCTGCTGAAATATTTATTTCATTATACAGTTTGACCTGCCTGATCTTCATCAGGTATGAGCATCTGCTCTGAATAAATACATGATGATCTTCAGTTGATATTACTTTTGATATTCTGATTGGGAGAGTGAGGCATCTGTGTGCATAGATGGAGTGTTGCAATTCTACTAAATACCTGATGAAATGCTGGAGATGTTTTTTAGTATTGCTTAGAGAACAGCAATTGCACAACATTTCTGAACTGTGGTTTTATTAAGTTCTTTGTTTCTAATAATTGTGACTCATTGGCCAGACATGTCCTGTGAAATTCGTAGAATCATCAAAGTAGTAATGTCGAGATGATTTTATTTCTCACAAATACTACAATGGAAGTAGGTTTACTGAACTTTTTCTCTGAGAAAAAGTGATGCATGAAGGACACATCCACACTGTCCTGGAAATCTTCATGCCATATAATTTAATGTATTGCCCAGTAATCCTAGTTCAGTATACACCTGTATGCCTTTGTTCAATGACCTTGCCAACAGCCATTTATCTGTAAATTCCAGTTTCGTGTAGGTCACAGCATATACTGTTGTTGTTGTGCAACTGGCCAAGCATAGAAATGTCTCATCATCTTGTCCTTTTTTGAAGTCTTCTTTCTTCTGTGATGTTCAGAGAATATGTACTACATATACTATATACTATGATATGTCTGTGTTTTTTTATTGACTTGTTAAAGTCCTTATCTTGACGTAGTGCAAAAAACCTGGAAGAGTTAAAACAGCTAATCGGACACTAAAACAATATAAAGGCTGCCTTTTTTTTAAGAGAAGTGAGCATTTTGATGTTTGATGTTTAATAATCACATGACCAATATACGCATTTCAGAAGGTTAAAGCCTACAAAAACAGCATTTTTCAGTGAATGAGACCTTTAACTTCAGACTTGATAACAGATCTTGCCTCAAGACTGTTTATAGCTACAGTCAACATTTTCAAAGTAAAAGATAATGAAAAGAAGAGACCCACTGTTTATTATGTAAACTATCAGAGGGTTCATCTCATAATTTCTTTTTTAGTACATAATGTAAAAGTATATTGCTTTGTTGATATGGCTTTCAGTTATTATATCCCCCATTCTAGACAAGACGACATTAGCAAAATGATTCAAATATACGGTCAGCCTGGAGCTTTTCTGCTTAAAATGAACTCTTGGACCTCTTTTTCTGGTTTTTATCATCATTATAAATTTCACACACATGGTAATGACTTGGCTCAGCAGATAAGTAAAATAAAGAACAGTGAAAAAGTTAAAAGTGACTGTGAAAAAAATCTTCAAACCTCAAAGAAGTTCTCTGTATGTGGATGTGGAACAGCACAGGGTTTTCCTCTGAAAGAATCATCCATCCATCCATCCATCTTCCAATGCTAATCCGGGTATCCAGGTCACGGGGGCGTCAGTCCAGGCAGAGTAACCCAGACTTCTGCCCATTTCACATACGGTGTTGTAAAAAAGTGTTTGCCGCCTCTCCTGATTTCTCATTTTTTGTATGTTTGTCACACTTAAATGTTTCAGATCATCAAACAAATTTAAATATTAGACAAAGATAACACAAGTAAACACAAAATGCAGTTTTTAAATGAAGGTGTCTATTATTAAGGGTAAAAAAAATCCAAACCTACATGGCCCTGTGTGAAAAAGTGATCCCCCCCCCACCTAGTTAAAACATAAATTAACTGTGGTTTATCACATCTTTGGAAAGCTGAGTTCAATTTCTGTAGCCACACCCATTCCTGATTACTGCCACACCTGTTCTCAATCAAGAAATCACTTAAAAGGACCTGCCTGACAAAGTGAAGTAGACCAAAAGATCCTCAAAAGCTAGATATCATGCTGTGATCCAAAGAAATTCAAGAACAAATGAGAAACAAAGTAATTGAGATCTATCAGTCTGGAAAAGGTTATAAAGTGATTTCTAAAGCTTTGAGACTCCAGCGAACCACAGTGAGAGACATTATCCACAAATGGCAAAAACATGGAACAGTGGTGAACCTCCCCAGGAGTGACCGGCTGACCAAAATTACCCCAAGAGCACAGCGACGACTCATCCAAGAGGTCACAAAAGACCCCACAACAACATCCAAAGAACTGCAGGCCTTACTTGCCTCAGTTAAGGTCAGTGTTCATGACTCCATCATAAGAAAGAGACTGGGCAAAAATGGCTTGCATGGCAGAGTTTCAAGACGAAAACCACTGCTGAGCAAAAAGAACATAAAGGCTTGTCTCAGTTTTGCCAAAAAATATCTTGATGTTCCCCAAAACTTTTGGGAAAATACTCTGTAGACTGACAAGACAAAAGTTGAACTTTTTGGAAGGTGTGTGTCCCATTACATCCAGCATTTCAGAAAAGGAACATCATACCAACAGAAAAATATGGCAGCGGTAGTGTGATGGTCTGGGGCTGTTTTGCTGCTTCAGGACCTGGAAGACTTGCTGTGGTAAATGGAATCATGAATTCTACTGTCTACCAAAAAATCCTGAGGGAGAATGTCCAGCCATCTGTTCGTGACCTCAAGCTGAAGCGCACTTGGGTTCTGCAGCAGGACAATGATCCAAAGCACACCAGCAAGTCCACCTCTGAATGGCTTAAGAAAAACAAAATGAAGACTTTGGAGCGGCCTAGTCAAAGTCCTGACCTGAATCCGAATGAGATGCTGTGGCATGACCTTAAAAAGGCAGTTCATGCTCGAAAACCCTCCAGTGTGGCTGAATTACAACAATTCTGCAAAGATGAGAGGCTAAAATTCCTTCACAGTGCTGCAAAAGACTCATTGCCATTTATTGCAAATGCTTGATTGCAGTTGTTGCTGCTAAGGGTGGCCCAGCCAGTTATTAGGTTTAGGGGGCAATCACTTTTTCACACAGGGCCATGTAGGTTTGGATTTTTTTTCCCCTTATTAATAAACACCTTCATTTAAAAACTGCATTTTGTGTTTACGTCTGTTATCTTTGTCTAATATTTATATTTGTTTGATGATCTGAAACATTTAAGAGTGACAAACATACAAAAAAGTGAGAAATCAGGAAGGGGCAAACACTTTTTCACACCACTGTAGCACCATGATCCCTATGATCCCTCCTGAGCCCACTGGAGGGCGAACCCATGTACCTCCTTTGGGTACACTGGGTCCTTGATGTAACGTTTTTCATGGAGATCTACTGGACCGCTCTTAGTCAGGCCCTTCACCCAGAGCCAGTTTGCCTTGGAAGACCCTACGAGGGGCAAGTTGCCCCTGACAACATAGCTCCTGGGATCATTTGAGCATGCAAACCCCTCCACCACAGTAAGGTGATGATCGACGGAGAGGGAAACAGAATCAATGATATTCTAATTTTGTATGTCTGTAGATGCTAGAACAATAATAAGATGCCATTTTTGTTATGTGATGCTGTATAGGTGCAGTGCCCATTTTCTTGGCCATTCATGATTTTAGATTAAATAAAATGCAGTAGATGAAAAGATTACAGAAAATTTTGAGGACAGTTATTGTGTAATGCAAGTTTTTTCCCTCTATTCTGCATGTAATATGTATATTTTTTCAGTTAAAATAGCATGTAATTTGATGATCACACATGTAAATAAGATATGTACAATGCCATTTGCTTACTTCATTGCACCCAAAGTATTGAAAGCCCTCACCATACTTAGTCTTTGTTGTTTTGCTATTTCTGCCTCACTCACTTGCATTCATTGGCCTCTCTTTTCAGTCCCATTTCCAATTCTATGGGGTCCATGCTGGTTCTCAGCAAGTCATACCCTTCACTCTGGCAAACCACTCACCAGCAGCAGCTCGAGTCACTTTTGACCTGTCAGACTATGAAGATTTTTCTCTCCAGCTTCCTCAGTCCTCAGCAAGTATGCATCAACATATGCAAGCAGTATTAAATTATTAAATATACTGTATCTCACAGAATCAAATTGCTATAGGTGGTGGGTGGGTGTTTTGTCCCTACATTTAAAGAGATCATATAGATGCAGTGAAGTGTCAGTGGGCTATGATGTTAATATGTACACTTTTGCCTGTTTGTGATTATTCTCTGAATTTTTACTAGCAGAGAGAGCACCAGGTGTAAGTATTGTAGAGGTCCTGGGTTTCCAAACAGTGGACTGCTCCCTTGTCTTCTCCCCCACTGAGGTGAGATTTGGCAAAATTTCTAGAATATACTGTATATACTACTGGATCTCAAGAAAATTAGAATATCACAATTTTAATTTCAATTCAAGAGCTAAGTCATAATCATCAAAATTTAAAAGAAAAAGTTTGAAATAGCTCATTTTATGCACAGTGAATTTAGAAAATAGGAAAGCTGAACTTTTTTTTTAATTGAATCACTTAAAAAATAACTTCCACAAAATTCAATTTTCTTCGAGATGCACTAGTAGTACTTGTATAATTTATGAGAAAGTTGGATTGTTTTCTCTACAGTTGATGTGATTGACATAAATCACTGTTCTGACAACCTAGAATCACTTATTCTTGTTCATTCTTCATTAATTTACCTCATTAATCCTGATCTTATTTTCTAAAAACATTTTTTTATGTTGGTTTGGTTTATTCTGTTTTTTTTTTTTTTTTAACACTGTGTGCCATATTACAGCAATCTATTCAAAAGTCTATTGTCTAAGGTGTAGCACGTATTTATGGGCGTGTCCAAGCACATTTTGCTATTACAGCAGCTCAAAAATTAATTTTGCAGCAGGTTGAAGGTACAAAGGGGGTGTCCTAATGCTTTTAATATTTTAGATGTGTGCTTTGGGTGTAACATGATAACATGACTCCCTTTAATAAACAGGGATGCATGATTAACCCCTTACCATTCCAGCCAATTGTGACCCATTAAAATGATGGCAAAATGAGTTGCAATGAGGAAATTATCAAAACTGAGGTAACTTTATTTTTATATTCTGTATTGAAAGACCTTCAAAATGATATTTAATTTGTAGGAATTGCACAAAAACAGACCAGCAACAAGCTGATTTTGTTTATATTTGGCTGGTTTGAAAACTCGCGTTTAATTGATCCTGACTTCCTGGCATCCTTCAGTCTCGGGAGACTATGGATTTGTGCCTTAAGTTGGAATAACGGGGTTACGGCAGCATTGCTTGTGGCTGTGTAAGCCGATGCGCGAGTGACAGTCATGGTTGCAACGGTCGCAGATGTAGGCGCTCGGTTGTGGTGTCTTTTTCAATGGATCCTTTCGAGGTGATTGTTTTTCGTCGGCAGACTGGCAAAGGTGCTCTTCTCCCCTTCTGAGTCCGTCTTTCAGCGTATGTCTCCAGCCGTTTTGGTCGTCTGCAGTATCCTCCCAGTTGATCACGTCCATGCCCAGTGTTTTCATGTCTCTTTTGCATAAATCCTTGAAACGGAGATACGGTTGACCTCGAGTTTGTTTGCTGGATGCAAGCTCTCCGTACAGAATGTCTTTTGGTATTCTCCCATCCGGCATCCGATGGACGTGTCCCAACCAGCGGAGACGACGTTCACGAAGCAAGGTGAACAGGCTTGGTAAGCTTGCGCGGGAGAGTATCTCATTGTTTGTGATACGGTCGCTCCATTTAACGTTAAGAATACTTCCCAGCATGCGGAGATGAAAGGCGTTGAGCTGTCGCTCTTGCGAGGCGTATAGATACCATGTCTCACTGCCATATAGCAAGGTACTGAGGACGCATGCCCTGTATACAGTGATCTTCATGTGCTTCGACAGTTTTTGGTTCAGCCATACCTTCTGTGATAATTTTCCGAAGGTCGTTGCAGCAAGGCCGATTCTTCTACTGAGCTCGTTGTCGAGTGAGTGGTCGTCCGATATTTTGGATCAGAGGTATGTAAACTCATGAACCACATTCAATGTGTGGTTTCCGATATTTATTGTAGGAGGGTTCGAGACACCTTGGCCCATGACTTTGGTCTTCTGCTGACTGATGGTCAGACTGAAGTCGTCGCAGGCTTTATTGAGTGTGTTGATCATTGATTGTAATTCCAGTTCTGAGTGAGCTATCAGCGCTGCATCGTCGGCAAACAGCATCTCACTGATGGATACTTTTCGGATCTTGGATTTTGTACTCAGTCGTGATAGGTTGAACAGTTTGCCATCAGACCTTGTGTGGAAGCAGACACCATCATTCCGAGTACCAAATGCATATTTTAGCATGACGGCAAAGTATACGTTAAACAGGGTAGGAGCAAGCACGCAGCCCTGTTTTACTCCACGGCGGATGTTGAATGGTTCTGAAAAGCTCCCACCAAACTGGATAATAGCTTTCATGTTGGTATGGAAGGATTCAATAATTTGCAGCAGTTGGGGGGGACACCCGATCTTCTTGAGAACTTGGAACAGTCCTTCACGGCTAACTGTATCGAAGGCTTTTGTCAGGTCGATGAATGCGACATAAAGTGGTTTATTTTGCTCCTTGCATTTCTCCTGTAGCTGTCTGAGAGCAAAGATCATATCAATCGTAGAGTGCCCGGATCTGAAACCACTTTGAGATTCAGGATAAATTCTTTCCACGAGTTTCCGAAGACGGCTGAGAGCCACACGCCCGAATGCCTTTCCGGTTACACTAAGTAATGATATCCCTCGATAACTGTTGCAGTCGCTTCGGCTACCTTTGTTTTTATACAGCGTCACTATTTTGCAGTCCTTCATGTCTTGAGGCACCTCTCCTTCCTCCCAGCAGCGAGATAGAATCTCATGTAGTTGTTGAAGGATGACATCCTTTGAGCACTTTATAACTTCTGCTGGGATCCCATTGAGGCCAGGCGCTTTCCCAGTTGGCAGAGAGTCTAGTGCTTCTTCCAATTCCTCCATGGCTGGAGGTGAGTCCAGCTCTTCCATGATTGGTAGGTCCTCCAAATTATTCAGTGCTTCCTCCGAAATCGAGCTGTCTTGGGAGTATAGTTCAGAGTAGTGCTCTACCCACCTCTCCATCTGCTCTGTTTGGTTTGTGATGGTAGTTCCGGTCTTGGTTTTTAGCAGCGCTGTCTTGCGTTGAGTTGGCCCAATTGCTTTCTTGATCCGGTCGTACATTCCACGTATGTCTCCTGTGTCGGCTGCCATTTGGATACTCTCACAGAGTTTCAACCAGTAATCGTTTGCACAGCGTCTGGCTGTCTGTTGAGTCTTGCTCCTGGCTGCCTGCAGAGCTTCCTGTGATTTGCGGGTGGGGTGATCCTTGTATTTCATTAGTGCAGCTCTCTTTTCTGCGAGGACGGCGGCCAGCTCGCTGGAGTTTGCCTCGAACCAATCGAATGTGTTTCCTCGTTTTTTACCAAATGTACGGAGAGCAACATTGTGGATGTGATCTCTGAGGGTGTTCCATCTCTCTGTGGCATCTACTTCAGGTGAGATTGTGATGGACTTCTTGAGATTTTCGGTGAATTCAATGACTTTGTCTGGTTGTTGCGTCATCCTGGCATCAATGCGCTGTCTTCCAGGAGGTTTGTTGTAATGCAGGGCCTTGGGAACAAGTCTGACCTTTCAGCATACCAGTGAGTGATCTGTGTCGCAGTCAGCACTCTGGTACGAGCGGGTGATCTGTACATTCCGCAGATGGTGTTGATGTGTCAGTATCAGGTCCAGTTGGTGCCAGTGCTTAGAGCGCGAGTGCATCCAGGAAACTTTATGCTGTTGCTTTAGCTGAAAGTAGGTGTTCGTTATGCAGAGTCCTTGGAGTGAGCACAGTTCTAGCAGGCGTTGTCCATTTTCATTCATCTTACCGGTTCCGGGCTTCCCCATACATGTTGGCCAGGATCCTGAGTTAGCACCCACTCTAGTGTTGAAATCTCCCAATAAGATCAGGTGTTCTTTGGAAGGTATCTTTTGTATCATCAATGAAAGCTGGTTGTAGAATTCATCTTTCATGTCCTGCGTGGAGTACAAGGTGGGCGTGTAGACACTGATTAGGTTGACTGGTCCGTCTGAGGTGTACAGTTGAAGAGAGAGCATCCTTTCTGTTCCTCCCTCGGCAAGATCCACCATCTTCAGCAGAGAGTTTTTCACTGCAAAGCCAACTCCGTGCTCCCTTGTCTCTTCTGCACCCTTACCCTGCCAGTAAAAGGTATAATCACGGTCACGTAATGAGCCTCTTTCTGGTAGGCGCGTTTCTTGGAGTGTGGCGATGTCCACCTTTAGCTTCAGCAGTTCGTTGTTTATTACCACTGTCTTGCGTGCATCCTCTGTCTCTTGGTGAACATTTGAGAAGCCCGGAAATAGGGTTCTGATGTTCCAGCAGCCAAATTTGAGTGCTGGTTTTTTGTTATTTGATACTTTGTTTTTGTTTGGTGCAGGGTTTGCAGTCCATGATTCAGAACATAAGTATTCCTGAGCCCCACACACCCAGTAGGGCGGACAGACTGTGGCGGAACAGCACCTAACTGGCTGGGGGCTGCCCAGCTTGAGGCAGGCGGTAGCTGTCCAGTGAGATACTGTGACCTCTCCCACCGTTGAAAACAACCCCTGGCACCCAGCTCTACTCCAGTTGAGTGGAGGCTTATAACCGGTGAACTGTTGTTTCCCGTGTTTTTCCGTCACGTGACATGATGCTGGAGTGTCCTCTCCAGGGCGCAGGCCTGGGGAATGTGTATGGAGGACTCGCTGTTTCCCATGCAGCAGGTCCCCCCTCTCCACAACACCGGTAGGGCCCAAGGGAAAGGCAAAGGCCAGTACTGCTTGGTATCGGTGTGTCGCAGGAGTTGCCAGATTGAGGCTGAGCACAACGTCAAACTGCCTTTGGGACTCCAACTCCGGATTTTTCTTCAGGGTTATCGCCCCTAGCCCTTCCCATATTGGGTCTTGCCACAAGGCAGTGGAGGTTTGAGATCAGAGTTTTCCTTCTCCTAGATGGGTTGCCTCCTCGGCCAACGAGTCCCATCTACCTGAAGCATTGGTTTTGGGGCGCCAGTAACTCGCCCTCGCCCCTCCTCCTGTCAGTAGTAACAGTTCCGCCCGGCATAGGGTGTATGCCATACGAGAAGGCCAGGAGTTGGGCTTGGCTGTCAGAGGCTTTTTGAGACGCGCGCCGTAGGGGCATTTTGTAGAAAGTAGGAGCTTATCCCCACTCCCACCCCTGGCTTAACAGCTTTCGGAACCACGTTCAATCGGTCCCGACTTACGTCTTCCATAAAAATGTGTATTTTTAGAAAGAAGGAGTTCCAAGCTTTACAATGATAACAGGCAGTGACGGGAGTTTTCCCGGGACTTGCCGCCAACAAACAAAGAAAGAATCGTGATTTATGATTTCACGTGCCTGTAGCTCATAATTATAAGGTGTGCATTCCGACTCATTTTTCCAGCATGGGTCACAATTTTCCTCAAATGCCTAAAAACTAAAAATAGCATATGCAAAGTAAAACAAATTCTTTCTTCACTGAGGGGCAGTAGAAAATTTGAAGCATCCAGTGGTCAGGAGTCTAGAACTTTCAGAAGTTAAAGGTGTAATGCTAGTATGACACCATTTAAATGGCAGGACAAATCTGTTTCATGCTAACCTTTAAAGCTCGAAGTGTTAAATTATTAACAAACACTGTGTGGGGGTCACCTGTTCAACACAAAGCAGATTCATGTGACACTGGAGACGCAAGAAAACACAGGAGAATGAGCCAGCTGACCCATCGACTGTCCTCCATGATCCTGGCCTGAACATTAATATTCTCTCTACTGAGTGCAAAATTGTTGCATTTTAACAAAAGAAAAAAACAACCCTACTCTTGAGATATTCAGACTAGATCAAATAAATCCTGTATTGATTAGGCTACACTTTGATTTTGAATTTTCCTGTTAAAAGAATGACAGTGAATGAGTAGAGAAATAATGAAACATAAATCAGGTCATAATTTAGATGACAGATACAGTTGAAACTAGTGTACATGCACTGTATAAAAAGACACATAAGCTTTTCAAATCAAATCAAATCAAATCAAATCAAATCAACCTTTATTGTCATGTTGCTGTACATACAACTGTAGTGCAGGCAAAATGAAATTACGGTTCTCTAGGCATCCATATATGTAAAAAGAACATAATTTAAAACACACTCACTCACCCCCCACCCCAACACAGCCATTCACACATCCCTAAGACACATTTAGTTATTACAGTAATATTAACTTATTACAGTTGCAGTTTAAAGTGATAATAACTATCTATGTATAAAATACCAATTAAAGTGGCTGAGTGAGTCAAAGTGGCTACTTGAAACTAACTAGAACTATAATATACATAAATATACATAATGTCCATAAGGTGCAGTAGCATGTATGAAAGATTCCGGCTCAACTGTTCCGTATCCTAACAGCTTGTGGAAGGAAGCTGTTATTCAGTCTGGTGGTTCTGCCTCTGATGCTCCGGAATCATTTGCCAGAAGGCAGCAGTTCAAAGTGTTTATGCAGAGGGTGAAAGTGGTCCTTGACAATGTTCAGTGCCCTGCTCCTACATCGGCTCTGAAAAAGTTCTTGGACAGAGGGGAGGGAAACTCCAATTACCCTCTCAGCTCCCTTGACTATCCTCTGCAGGGCTTTTTTTGTCTGACATACTGCAACTGGAGTACCATGTTGCAATGCAGAACACTCTCCACCACACCTCTGTAGAAGGTCCTGAGGATGCAGATGGGGAGAGAGGCCTGTTTGAGTTTCCTCAAGAAGTGCAGTCTCTGCTGGGCCCGCTTCCTGATCCCTGAGGAATTCTTGCTCCAGGTCAGGTCCTGCGAGATCTGCACTCCGAGGAACTTGATGTTCTCCACTCTCTCCACCGAACGGCCGCTGATGATGAGAGGGACGTATTCAGGCCATGACTGCTGGAAGTCGATAATCATCTCCTTTGTTTTGTCCACAGTGAGCACCAGATTGTTCTCCCTGCACCAGCCCTCCAGGTCTCTAACTTTTTCCCTGTACATAGATTCCTCATCCCTCTGAATAAGTCCCACCACTGTGGTGTCGTCCGCAAACTTAATAATCTGGTTTCCCTTGTGTCTGGACACACAGTCATGTGTTAGAAGCGTAAACAACAGTGGACTGAGTACACAGCCTTGAGGGGATCCAGTGCTCAGCATGATGGAGTTGGAGATGTTGTTTCCAACACAGACAGACTGAGGTCTCTCGGTCAGGAAGTCCAGGATCCAGAGACATGTGGCGGTGTTCAGATCAAGAAGGAGTAATTTCTCCATCAGTCTCTGGGGAATAATGGTGTTGAATGCTGAACTGAAATCAATGTACAGGAGTCTGGCGTAGGTGTCTTTCTGCTCCAGGTGGGTGATGATAGAGTGCAGGGTGGTGACTATGGCATCCTCTGTGGAGCGATTTGCACGATACACAAACTGGAGCTGGTCATGTGATGCAGGGAGGCAGGCTGTGATGTGTGGTTTGACAAACCATTCAAAACACTTCATCACAATTGGTGTCAGTGCGACAGGACAGTAGTCATTCAGACAAGACACAACTGGTTTCTTTGCCACCGGTACTATGGTAGAGGTCTTAAAGCATCTGGGAACGATGGCCTGGCTCAGGGAGATGTTATAAACGTCAGTCAGGACATCCGCCAACTCACTCGCACAGACTCGGAGCACACGTCCCGGGATGTTGTCCAGACCTGCAGCTTTACGTGGGTTGACCCTGATTAGGGTCCTCCGTGTGTCCGCTGCTTTGATGGTGATAGCTGGCCCAACAGATGGTGGAGATGGGCCAGCTCTCCCTCTGATTGTCGGGTTTGATGCTTCAAAACGAGCAAAGAAGTTGTTGAGCCTGTCTGGAAGTGAAGTGTCATCATCATCGGCCCCCTGCCTGGGCTTATAATCCATCAGTGCCTGAACTCCCTGCCACATCCGTTTGGTGTTCCCTGTGTCACGGAGGTGTCCCTGGATTTTCTCCGCATAGGCGCGTTTCGCTGTCTTAATTCCCTTTGAGAGCACAGACCTAGCTGAGCAGAGGGCAATCCTGTCCTTCGCTCTGAAGGCTGCATCTCTGGCTGTGAGCAGCGAGCGCACCTCTGCAGTCATTCAAGGTTTAAGATAAGATAAGATAAGATAAGCCTTTATTAGTCCCACAATGGGGAAATTCCAGGATTGCAACAGCACAGGGATAGCAACACTCAGAGCAACAATCAGAAGGCAAGAGAAAAAACAAGAGCAGCAAGTATACATATGTACATATAAATATAAATATATATATATATATATAGACACACAGTGCGGAGCATTGTAGCTAGATGGGATAGATATATAAATATATAAACACAGTGCGGAGCATTGTAGCTGGATGGAATAAATATATGAGTACATAAACACACAGTGCGGAGTATTGTAGCTAGATGGAATGAATATGTGAATATATAAACACAGTGCGGAGCATTGTAGCTAGATGGGATAGATATATAAATATATAAACACAGTGCGGAGCATTGTAGCTGGATGGAATAAATATATGAGTATATAAACACACAGTGCGGAGTATTGTAGCTAGATGGAATGAATATGTGAATATATAAACACAGTACGGAGCATTGTAGCTAGATGGGATAGATATATAAATATATAAACCCACACAGTGCGGAGCATTGTAGCTAGATGGAATAAATATATGAATATATAGACACACAGTGCGGAGCATTGTAGCTAGATGGAATAAATATGTAGATATATAAACACACACAGTGCGGAGCATTGTTGCTAGATGGAGTAAATATATAAATATATATATAAACACACACAGTGCGGAGCATTGTAGCTAGATGGAATAAATATGTAATATGTATGTTTATAGTTGCCCCGTGCAGTGAAGGTCTTCACTAAAGTGACATCCTCTGTGCACTTCGCGATGTAGCTGGTGACCGTTTCAGTGTACTCCTCCACATCTGTCCTGTCTCCCTGGGAGGCTGCTATTTTAAAACTTCCCAGTCTGTATGCAGAAAACAGTCCTGAAGTGCCGAGGCTGCACCCTCTGGCCAAATCCTGATTTGTTTCTCTGCTGGCCTGCTGCGCTTCAGTAAGGGTTTGTAGGCAGGCACCAGCATCACGGATAGGTTGTCAGAATGGCCAAGGTGGGGGCGAGGTGTTGCCATGTATGCATCTGGGAATTTTGTGTACACCAAGTCCAACATATTCTCTCCTCTGGTCTTAAAGTCCACAAATTGTTTGAACTTGGGGAGCACAGTCTTTAACCCCTTGCACTCCGGTCAATTTCCCTAAAAACGCCAAAAAATAATGTGCCCAAAGTAAATCGAAAGCTGTTCTTCAACCCTTTGCAGCATCTTCATGGGGTTGATCTCATTTAAAAGAAAACACTTTAAATTTTTTGGCAAAAAAACCATAATTAATTAATAATAAGTGCTCCGGCCACTGAGTTACAGTCATCTAAACATAGTGAACTTGAAGAAAATAAATTTGGCCTGGGTGTTTTTTCGGATACAAATGCTTGCAAATAACACACAGCTTCAGATCCAGGCTGGAAAATGCAACAGAAATGTAGAACCAAGTGTTATCCAGCTGAGGTCCAAATTTTGTAACAATACCACAAAAAATGAATATATTACACAGTTTGGAAAAACGTCTGTAACTTTTGAATGATTCAATACAGAAGCTTCATCTTGGGCTCTAATGAAAGCTGACACTCAGGGCTGTGTGTGTGTGCGTGTGTGTGTGTGGGGGGTTGCCCCCCCCCTCGCTACAGAGGACGGACATCGGCCATCGCTACATGACGGATTAGACTCATGTGGCGATGTGGCGACCCCCCTCGCTACAGAAGAATAGCGGGGGGGGGGGAGGCGTTCACAGTCCAGACGCGGCGAACGAACTGTGTACTGCGGCGCACGCACTTCGGACTTTGTGCGCCGCACAGTTGTAATTTACCGATCGGTCAAAAGTCATTTTGATTGCAATTTTCAGGGATAAAGAATAATTTATCTTAGAGCACCTTACCTCTTCACAGCAGAAGCGGAGCTGGCGAACTTCTTCTTCATTGTCAGACGAACGTGACGCTGGTCTCGCGACCCAATCAAAACATAATTCCATTATTGCTGTTTTGCGCTTCCATGATTGCGGTTTTTGGTGAACGATTTTTCAAAACAAATAACAGTAGTAATTAAAAATAGACTGGCAAACCCGTGTGTGTCACTCAGCCTTCGTCGTCGACCTCCGTCGGTCTATGATGACCATAGAAGACAATCCTAATGTCTATTCTGCTGGGACAAAAACAAAAAAAGCACCGCCTGGCCGAACATGCCAATGTGCGAATGGCAGTCGCTGTCACACAGGTTGCACTTGTGGATGGTCTCCGTGCTGCTGGGTCTGTGGGGTTCTTCCTGCGGGTCCTTTTAGTCATCTGCTGCAGCAGTCAGTCTCTCTTCACCCAGCCTTACACAAAAAGGCTCGCGAACTTCTGTGCTTCAATTGGCTCTCTGCATTCACAGCGTTGGTAGGCGGGTCCTTCTTGCTAGGTTTTCAGTCATTGGTTCTTCAAGGTCTCAGAAACCCAATTCAAGGCTCTTATTAGTCGAATGAGAGGTCAATCATATCTGATCTGTTCGCGGCTGTGTCTGTAGTGGAAGAACTTTTTTTTTTTTTCAGTGCGCGCTTGGAGGCAGGCTCTCGTGCGTCCTAGAGCGCCCTCGTGCATCCTAGAGCACACGAGAGCGCCCTTGTGCGCTCTGGGACGCAGAGACTTGCCCGCCCGCGGTACAACAGAGTGCAAGAGGTTAAACTGGTGTGATTAAAATCCCCTGCAACCACCACAAAACTGTCCGGGTGTAAAGTTTGAAATTCACTGATAGCATCGTGCAGCTCTGTGAGTGCCTCATTAGCATTAGCTTTAGCATTAGCGCTAGGAGCTATGTAAACAGCAGCTACAGACATGTTGCTGAATTCCCTCGGCAGACAGAATGGCCGGCAATTCACGATAAGGAACTCCACCAACGGAGAGCAGTGTTTAGTTGCTAACGTGGCGTTAGCACACCAGTTCTTGTTAATATAGATACATAGGCCCCCCCGCTCGGCTCTTACCGGAGCTAGCAGCCTCCCTGTCCGCCCGAAATGATGTCATCCCTTCCAGCTGAATGGCCGCATCAGGGATGTTGTCGTGGAGCCATGTCTCTGTGAACGCAAACACACAGCAGTCCCTCCACTCTCTTACGGGTTTCTCTCAGCAGACGCAGCTCGTCCAGCTTGCTGTCGAGGGAGCCGACATTGGAAAGTAGAAGCATCGGTACTGTTTGTCTGGAGGGGTTAGCTTTTAGCCTAGCATGAATTCTGGCTCTCTTTCCTCTCCTTTGTTTGCGTTCATGCTGCTTACGCTTACTGTATGCCTCTCCCGGGTAGCTGCCAGCGAAACGCCCGATAGTATTCCATGCTTGCATAGAATGTCCAAATCACACCCGAGCACCGCAATTCTTGTAGCGTACGTTACCTTGATGCTTAATAAGGTCTCTTGGTTGTAAGTTTTACAGAATGTACGTCTGGGATGATTAAAACACTCAAAACTCTCTCACTCACTGATGCCTAGAGGGGCTGCAGCATCCATGTGCGCCGCCATCTGTTTCCTGTCTGACATTAAATCAGACTAAACTTTTCCTTTTTTAGATTAGTTAGGATTAACAAAATTATATCTATAAAGCTAAGAAGAACTGTTATATTTGCTAAATATTTTTTAGAGATTTTTTTTATTACTTTTTATTACTTTCTTCAAAGTCAGAAGTTTACGTACACTAATATCAGGAAAAAAACTGTAGACCTCCACAAATCTGGTTCACCTTTGGGTACAATTTCCAGATGACTGAAGGTGCCTCGTTCACCTGTTCCAACAATGATAGGCAAGTATAAACATCATGGGAAAGTTCTGCCATCATACCGCTCAGGAAGGGGACGAGTTTTGTGTTCCAGAGATGGATGTGTTTTGGTGTGAAAATTGCATATCAACCCCAGAACAAAAGCAAAAGACCTTGTGAAAATGCTGGCTGAAGCTGGTAAAAGACATTTTCCACATTGAAATTTGAGACATTTTCTCAAGTCATTTTCCACAGTGAAATGAGTCCTGTACCAACATGAGCTGAAAGGCCACTCAGCGAGGAAGAAGCCATTACTCCAAGAACAACATAAAAAGCAAAATTACAGTTTGCAAATGCACACAGAGACAAAGACCTTAATTTTGGAGACATGTCCTGTGGTCTGATGAAAATAAAATGGCACTGTTTGGCCTTAATGACCACCATTATATTTGAAGGAAAAAGGGGGAAGCTTGCAAGTCAGAGAACACCATCCCAATTATGATGTATGGGGGTGGCAGCATCAGGTTGTGGGGGTGTTTTGCTACAGGAGGGACTGGTGCACTTCACAAAATAGATGGCATCATGAGGAAAGAACATTATGTAGAAATATTGAAGCAACATCTTAAGACATCAGCCAGGAAGTTAAAGCTTGAGCACAAATAGGTTTTCCAAATGGACAATGACGATAAACATATCACCGAATTAGTTACAAAGTGGCTTAAGGACAACAAAATGTTTTGGAGTGGCCATTGTTATGTCTGGAAATACAGAGAGACTCACAGAGAGTGGTATCTTCTTTGGACACGAGCTTTATTACACACAGTAATATAACACATAGCACAAGTTGGCTGAACACTAAGCTCCTACGTGGCTATCGGTGGAGAGAGACCTAAGATGGCCAGCTCTCTCCCTATATAGGCTGGTGTGATGACATCACCAGTCAGCTGCGTCATCACGCCGCTACCTGTTATAAATCCCTTTATAACACCGCCCCCCCAGGAAAAACGCAGAACACATTAATAGATTGTTACCCTTCCCAATTTAGCATAAATAACAATAAGAATCTTTACTAGGGTTAGAGGGTGGACCGTCGCTTAACCCAATGCGGCCGAGTGGATTATTCTGCCACTCATTCTGGCAGCCGTGCTCCTAACTAATCAGTCCTTTTTTTTTTACAGTCTTCCATGGGGAAGGCAGTTCTGCTGGAGGGGCTTTGTAGCGGGCTCATGGTGGACGTGCCCCTGGTGGCACCAATTTCAGCAGGCCTGAGTGCCATCCCTCTGGAGCCGTGGCACGCTCGTCAACAATGCCCCAGCCTGGATCCCATACCAGCTGGATTGGCTCCAATCAATCTGCAGCAGCTGCCCTCACCTCCCGTGGACAGCTGGCCCACCATCCTGATCTATCCACCATCTGAATGGTGGCTGTTCTCAGCTGTGCCGCTGTCTTCATTTGTATTGGTTTTGGTGACGATGTAAAGGCTGACTATGAGCCCGGTCGCTTGGTTCCGTGGGCCCGAACCCAGTTCATCACCATGAGTGGTGCTCTGTACGGCTGCATATGGTGTTGTGGTTGTAATGGTGTGGTACTCACGTTTGCTGTGGGGCGTCCACCACGCTGTGATGGTTCTGCTACATCTTGTTTGGTCACAGACTCTTCATCCAACCCTACAGTGGCAGTCCCTGGAGGCCAATGCTGGTCGTGGATCCTGAAGTTGTCCAGCGTCTCTCCTGTGTCATTTATGGTCACAAACTCTTCACCCGTCGGCTCAGCGGTGGCTCCTGTAGACTGTTGCTGAGTGAGGATTCTGAAGCAGTCCGTTTTTTTCTCACTTTCGTCTGGTGCTGGTTTAGCTTGGGGTGATGTGTCGCTGTTGTCGGTAACGGGATGCGCGCCGGGCCGTCTTCGGTCACCGCGGCCCCCTTTCTCCACGAACTCCCTCTCTTGCAGCTCCACGGTGGCTGTCTGAAGCTCATGCCTGGCGAGGATCTGAAGCAAGTCCAATTGCTGTCCCCTCCCTGGGCAGCGTTCCTCCTGTGCGCACGGGATGGCTGTACTCTTGTCGTCACCACTCCCAATAGACGTGGGCTCCCTCTCCTGCAGCTCCTCAGCGGCTCCTGAAGGCCCACGCTGGGCGAGGAACTGAGGCGAGTCTGGTTGCTGTTCTCCCTCTGTGTTGTGGTCACTCTCTGTGCTGTATTCTCCCTCTGTGGTATGCTCTTCCTCTTCACTGTGGTCACTCTCTGTGCTGCATCCTCTCATTAGCTTGACACTGATTAGCTCGCCTCTTAAGGGCCCAAAGACGCACATGCTCACTAAGATTCAAACCTCCAAGACATAACATTGAGTTGACTCACCCGCCATTTGTTCATGCCCGAAGTGAACCTTCAGGCCATAACGTTGGTCCAGCTGTAGTAATGTCTCTCTCTCAGAGTCACACATTCGCCAAATGAATCTGCTTGACCCAGAGTATAGAGCACGCACCGCCCCTCCTCACCTAGACCGAGAACCAGTACGCTCCTCAGCCTCTCATCGTTAGCACAATTCACGCCAGCTGCATCGACATAATCCTTAAGCATGTCGAACCAGCGGTACCATGAGATGGGCGACTCACCTGGGGTTTCCAGAAACGGTCAAAGTGACCCCATGCACGCTTCCATGGGTTTACTCTCATCACCAGATGTTATGTCTGGAAACTCGGAGAGACTCACAGAGAGTGGTGTCTTCAGTTGAACATAAACTTTATTACACACAGTAGTATAACACATAGTACAAGTTGGCTGAGCACTAAGCTCCTACATGGCTGTCGGTGGAGAGAGACCTAAGATGGCCGGCTCTCTCCCTATATAGGCTGGTGTGATGACATCACCAGCCAGCTGCATCATCACACCGCTACCTGTTATAAATCCCTTTTATAACAGCCATCACAAAACCCTGATCTCAATCCCACAAAAAATTTTGTGGGCAGAGCTGAAAAGACGTGTGTTTGCAAGTCGGCCTACAAACCTGACTTAGTTACACCAGTTCTGTCAGGAGGAATGGGCCAAAATTCCAGCAAACTATTGTGAGAAGCTTGTGGAAATTTGTGTCAAAATGTTTGACACAAGTCATACAGTTTAACGGCATTTCTACTAAATACTAAGGCAATGTATGTAAACTTTTAACTTTAAACACATTCTCTATAAAATTATTTAACAAATATAAAAATTATTTAGTAGATCGGAATAATTTTGGTAATCCTCACTGACCTAAAACACGAAAAGTTTAGTCTGATTGAATTAAGTCAGACAGTAAGGAAAAAAAAAAGGTTTTATGTCTTTTTATACAGTATGCAAACTTATGATTTCAACTGTATATACACGTAAGTTGGCATTGTGCGGTGTGTGCAGTTCTCAGCAGACAGGCATTCCGGTGACTGGCCACATAGGACAGCTGCCCAAAAGTCAGATGTTTAAATTTAAAAGAAGACTGATCCATGTTCTGTTCATCTCAGGAGAGGATAAATAAATGAATGCTTAATGTGTGTACTTGTCTGTAAGTTTACAATTCATTCATTCATCTGTCCTTTACATCCCCTTTACACAGTGCAGAGATAGTTGAGAGATTGAGACAATTTTTGATCTTTGGGATTGTTTGGGAGATCTTTATGTGTTTTGGACTGAGTCAGAACTTTGTGGAGACCGTGGCGTCTGTGGTGATCACTGAAGATCTTTGATAGATCAAAAATTGGTCAGATCTCTCCACGATCTCTCAGTGATCTCTACCCCTGTGTAAAGGGGGTATTACAGGTTGTGGGGGGGATGCAGCATCTTTGGGTGAGAAGCGGGGTACACCCTGGACAGATTGCCAATGAATGAATGAATGAATGAAAGATCAGATAAGGAATCATGACAGATTTTTACAAAATCAGTCTGTCAAAATAACGGACACTGAGAAACTGTAGCCCGAGTGTAGTAACAGGCATATTTGAATGTGCCTGTCATGACGGCCGCTGGGCCGTCATCCCGCTCATCAGCTCCAGCTGCGCACAGACCAGCAGGTGTTAATCAGCGGCTATTAAAAGCCAGCGTCGTTGACAGCTCGGCACGGAGTCGTCTGTCTACCTCGACTGAGTATGAGCCAGAGCTTCGTTTCACAGCCAAGTCAAGAACGCCACGACAAGACCCACCACGTAAGAAAACCATTTGCTTTTCAACGCCAAATCTTTACCCCTGTGCACAGGTGGGCCTCCCAGGCGGCGGACCGGTATCTCCAACTGACGGAGAATTACCTTCTCCTTCCCGGAGCTCCTCCTGGCCATCGCTACTTCAGGAACTCTCATCACTACAGCTGCAGGTACTGTCATTCCCTCAGTCACAGGAGTTATTGTCACCACGGTTACGGACATTATCACCTCCACGGTTACGGGAACAGTCATCGTCTCAGCTGTCAGTGCAATCATTGCTCTCGCCACGAACACCACCACGGTTACTGGAGTTATCACCATCACAGCCTCAAGCACCAGCACCACCACAGCTCACGGACATCGGGGAACAGCAAGATACAATCAGTGACAACCTCAAGTAAGCTGCACACCTGCACTTGTCCTTTTGTGCTGAACAGCCTTAACGGTTTCTGCTTGTGTGTTCCAGGGTTGCCAGGTCGTCATCTGTATCGCTCAGCTCCGGTGACCAGGCCACTATATCTGCACTCACACTTGCACTACACTCACTCTCACTTAACAATAAAGAATAACTATTTGTATCTGCCCGCGTCTGTGTCTGTCTCTTGGGTCCTGAAACATGTCAGTGCCTTTTAAATGCTGCCACTGAAATAGCAGTTGATAATGTGCTGGTGACTTCAGACCTACTTTTTGTAGAACAAAAGTGCATTGGAATAAAATACAAATTAATACCTGCCAAACTTTGCGATGAGCCTCGCCTACTTTAAATCAGTCCTCTTCTACAACCACAAGTCACATGCACAATCATTTCCTATTTAGGTGGCAGGGGTGCACAGTGGAAATCAGACAATGTGCTGACAGAAACTAATGAAACCAGTGCAAAGTGTGGCGTAAATCCCTGCTTCAGGCTGTCATAATAGGAGCCTGTATCTGCTGTTGTTTATCTGTTAATCTTTTATCATTTTATTTCAAAGGATTACCCTCAGTGAATGATATTAAATGTTTCCTATTGTAGCATCCCCAACACTTATAGAATTATATGCATTTGTTTTGCTCTGCACTACCATACAAGCACAATGCAGCTACTTTATCATGCCTTAAAATATAGACCAATTGGGCAAAATACCCAAAGTAAACAAGCTGCCAGTACCGTGTTGACTGCTTCCAGAGACATGCACCTGTTTAAGCACAAGTTGTTCTTAAAATACTACAATTTAAGTGAATTTTTCCTTTTATTTACTGTTATGTTTGACAAAAATGCCAAGGAAAGCTGAAAGGAGTGCAGTTTTCAGTTACTCAGACAACAGTGAGAAACTTCAGCTATAAAAAAACCAAAACAATAGAAAACACACAAGCCTTTACAGTATGATGCGTGTTCCTATCTGAGACCGCACAGTTTACCCTGATTCACCGAGTGTGCAGTGGATAGAGATGCTCAATAGTAGTGGGTCAAAACTATTAACAGGTAGGAGTTTGTTCCCAATAACAGTAAAATGATTAGCATAAAGCTCCCTAACTAACCATACAACAGTAATGTTTTTAACATTGCTTAGTTAACATTAATGGGTTAACAGTGTGGTGGCGGAGTGGTTAGCACTGCGGCAACACAGCAACTCACCCTTGGCTGGGGGATCCTGGGTTCGATCCCAGCCCCCGACCAACAGTGATCTGTGTGGAGTTTGCATATTCTCCCCGTGCCTGCGTGAGTTTACTCTGGGATTTCTCTGGTTTCCTCCCACATGCCAAAAACATGCAAGTTAGGTTAATTGGCATCAAACTGGGGATTCTAAATTGTCCTTAGGTATGACTGTGAGAGTGAATGGTTGTCTGTCTCTCTGTGTTGGCCCTGCGATGGACTGGCGATATGTCCAGGGTGTACCCTGCCTCTCACCCAAAGATGCTGGGTTAGGCTCCAGCCCCCCCCGGGACCCGAAAAGGATTAAGCGGAAGAAGATGGATGGATGGATGGGTTAACATACATACTCTGGGGGGGGGGGGTATTTACAAATAATGCTTCTTAGTTATTATTACATTTAAAATTAATTGCTCAAGCAAGGACAACCTAATGACTGAACATCTAGAAATCACATGTAAAACAATGGCAGCAGCCTTACATTTCATAGGAGTGAAGCTGTCACCACAGTTGATAATGTCCATGTTTCATTTTGAATTAAAACATCAACCTCCTGTTCAAAAGATTAATATTACCTATTTACCAGTGTAAGCAAAAGGTATAACACCATCTTTTTACAAGATCCAGCCACCATGACACACTTCAGATTAATCCTGTCAAACCAGTTTGAAGCACTCAACAAACTATCAGACGAGGAGGAAGATGAGACACTGTTGAAAGCATCCAAGAAGGCATGGAAGTTAACTTGTGATGAGGTGCTTGGGAAAAAGAAGCTTCAACAGAAAGAATGGTTGTCGATACGAACAAAGAACCTCATTGAAGAACGGTGCAAGAAGAAGGAAGAGCTGAACATGGCAAGGACCAGAGCTTTGAAAGCACAGAAATCCAAGGAACATACAGACCACAATAAAGAAGTGAAAAAAGTGCAAGAAATGACAAGAGGAATTACACTGAGAGCCTGGCTCAAGATGTGGAAGATGCTGTGGGAAGAGGCAACATCAAGGAGATGTACAGGATCACCAAGCAATTGGCAGGGAAGAGAACACGTCACTCACAGCACGTCTGCAGCAAGGATGGAAAGCTCCTGTCCACAGAGAGTGAACAACTGAAATGTCTCACCGCTTTTGAGATATCCATCCATCCATCCATCCATCTTCTACCGCTTAATCCTTTTCGGGTCGCTTTTGAGATATGAAGAATAAAATCATAAAAATGAAAGAGCACTCAGAAGAACAAGACTGAAGATCAACACGCAGAAAACAAAGAGCCCGAGAATCAACCACATTAATAACAGCAGTTACATCAAAGCCCATATTGGGAAAGCAACATCAGCTTTCATGATACTCCAACCCATCTGGTGCTCAACTAAGATCTCACTCAAGGCCAAAATCTGAATATTTAACTCTAATGTTAAGACCATCCTCTTGTATGCCTGTGAGACCTGGCATTACCTGAAGGCCTCCATTATGAAAATTCAAGTCTTTCTGAACAGACGTCTCCGCAACATCCTGGGTGTCACAAAGTTTGTGACACTGGGTGTCACAAAGTGAGCAACGAAGAGATCTGGACAAAAACAGCACAAGAGCTAGTTGAACTTGAAATCTAGAGAAGAAAGTGGAGGTGGTTGGGCCACACCCTGAGGAAGCCACCAGAGAACCCCACTAGAAGAACTCTGAGATGGACACCCCAAGGAAAAAGGAAAAGAGGAAGGCCCATGAACAACTGGCGCTGCAGTCTGGAGAAAGATGTCCAAGAAGTGGGATTGACGTGGGGACAGCTGGAGAGGAAAGAACAGGACAGAAGAGGGTGGCAGTCTCTGGTGGACAACCTGTGTTCCTTAAGGAACTCAAGGGTTTAAGGTAAGGTATTTACCAGTGTGGATGGAATAGTTATATTTAAGTAATATTACATGAGAGGGAGTATCAGTGAATATAGTAACTGTTGGTGTGATACATCTAATGCCTTTGTGTCGCAGACGGCATTAGAATATCACACCTGTAGTTAGTATATTAATGATACCATAACGACCTTGAGTTTAATATTGCTTTTATACAACAGTTCCGGCAAACACAATGACATAATTATCAGACCCAGGGAACACATGCTCAGGCTCAAGTGAATACAATTATCCTTTATTTATTTCCAGTTAGTGTGTGAGTGCGTGTATGCGTTGTATGTGTAGTGGAAGAGGGGGTGAAGAGTAATGCTGATGTTGTGACCGGGGGAGAGCAGAACGCCGTTCAGCTTGGCAACCTTTGCAGATGGACGTTGGATGCTCGGGTTGGCCCAGGGGCTGTAGCCAGGGAGACAGCGCTCTCGACCCACGCCGGGATTGGGCCGGTGGCCCTATTGGAGTGTAGGAGGCTAGTACCGCCGCCAAGAGAGGAAGATTCCGCCGCCGGAGGAATCCACCTGTGCACAGGGGAAGACGACTAACAAGGTGAGTAAACAACAGGCTTACTTGAGGCGAGGAGATGATTCTGGTCTAGGATGAAGAGGCCAGGAAATTGGCTGCTGACGAGAGACGTATTCTGTAGGCAGAATGGCAGACGGCTCCGTGCCAGATCTCAGGCAGAGCAGGCTATAAAGCCCGTGGGAGATTGGGAGCAGGTGTGCATGCAGCTGTAGCAGATAATGGCCCAGAGGGAGCTATGACAGTACCCCTCCCCCGAGAGGTGCCTCCTGGCACCTGACCCAGCCTACCCGGTTGCGTCCGGTGGAAGTCCCTGATGAGGTGCTTGTCTAACACGAATGACGGACATACCCAGGACCTCCACTCGGGGCCATACTCCTCCCAGTCCACCAGGTACTGCAGGCCGTGACCCCAGCGGCGGACGTCCAGGATGACGTTGACTTTCCAAGCCGGGTCGCTGTCAATCAACACTGGTGGAGGTGGAGTCTTGGGAGGGGGACAGAGGGGGCTGGAATAGATGGGCTTCACCGTGGAATGTAGGACAGATACGGAGGGGGGGGGGGGAGCCAGGCGCACAGCCACAGGGTTAACAACACGTACAATAGGGAAGGGGCCAATGAAGCGTTGACCCAACTTCAGTTTTTTAGCTTTCAGAGCAATATGCTGAGTAGACAGCCAAATCTGCTGACCCACCTGGTACTGAGGAGCCAGCCTTCTGCGGCAATTCGCGGTCCTGGCGTTACGTTCAGCCGAGCAAAGAAGGGCCCTGTGAGTGGCTGTCTAGAGCCAGCGACAGCGCCTCAAGTGGGCGTGGACGGATGGTACGGCCACTTCCCTCTACTCCTTGGGAAAAAGGGGAGGGTTGTAGCCAGAGAGGCCCTGTAAGGGGACATGCCAATCACCGAGGACATGGTTGAGTTGTGGGCATACTCAATTCAGGGGAGATGGTTGCTCCAGGACGAGGGACTGGAGGTGATGACACAACGTAGAGCAGCCTCCAGCTCCTGATTAGCCCGCTCGCACTGCCTGTTGCTTTGTGGATGATAACCGGAAGATAAGCTCACTGTTGCCCCTAGAGCGTTGCAGAACACTTTCCAAACCCGGGACACGAACTGGGGACCCTGATCGGAGACGATGTTGGTGGGAATCCCATGGATGCGTACTACGTGCTGCACCAGCAGGTCCTCCGTGTCCCGCGCCGTATGGAGCCCCTGTAGTGGAACAAAGTGGGCGGCCTTGGAAAAACGATCCACGATGGTGAGGGCAGCGGTGTAGTGGTTGGAGGAAGGAAGGCCAGTCATGAAATCCAGGGCTATGTTGGACCAAGGTCTGCTGGGCACCGGTAATGGGTGAAGAAGACCGGCAGGTGGAGAAGAAGATGTTTTCCCGGTGGCGCACTGAGGGCAGGCGCGGACATAGGTGGTGACATCCTTCCGAAGCCCCGGCCACCAGAACAATCTCTGCAGGAGCTCCACCGTGCGAGTCACCCCTGGATGGCACGAAAACTTGGAGGAATGGGCCCAGTGGATCACCTCACCCCGGATCGACGAGGGAACAAACAGCCACTCCGTGGATCCTCCACCTGGATCGGGCTCAACCTCCTGCACCCTCAAGACCCTCTCCCTGATGCCCCACGAGAGGGCACCGATGACACAAGAGCTGGGAGAATGGTGTGCTCATGCCACTCTGCCACATCCGAAGCGAACTGCCTGGAGAGGGTGTCCGGTTTGGCGTTCTTAGCCCCGGGGCGATAAGTAATAGTAAAATTGAAACACCCGAAGAACAGTGACCAATGGGCCTGACGGGCATTCAGCTGCTTCGCAGTCCTCAGGTATTCCAAATTCTTATGGTCAGTCCATACCACAAAGGGTTGAGCGGCCCCCTCCAACCAGTGACGCCACTCCTCCAGGGCGAGCTTCACCGCCAGGAGCTCCCTGTCACCGATATCGTAATTCCTCTCCGCCGGGGACAAACAACGTGAGAAGAATGCGCAGGGACGGATCACCCCGTCCACGGGAGAGCGCTGGGAGAAAACTACCCCCACCCCGGAGTCAGAAGTGTCCACCTCGACCAGGCACTGAAGAGAAGGATCCACCTGCGTCAGGACACGGGAGGACAAGAACTCCCCCTTGAGGGCGGTGAATGCCGCTGCAGCCTCCTCCGTCCAACGGAAAGCCACCTTGGGGGACGTGAGACGGTTCAAGGGGAGAGCAATCACGCTGTAATTAGGAACAAAACGGCGGTAGAAATTGGCGAACCCCAGGAACTGCTGGAGTTGCTTCCTTGACGTGGGGGGGGGGGCAATCCACCACCACCTTAACCTTATCAGGGTCGGGGATAATCCAGTTGTGAGAGATGATGAATCCGAGAAATGAGGTCGTGTTGGCGTGGAACTTGCACTTCTCGAACTTTACGAACAACTTGTTCTCCAGGAGCCGTTGGAGGACCCGTCTCACGTGGACCCGATGTTGGTCCAATGACTGGGAGAAGATGAGGATATCATCCAGGTACACGAAGACAAAGGACCCAAGGAATTCCTGGAGAATGTCGTTAATGAGGCACTTGAAGACGGCCGGAGCATTGGTTAACCCAAACGGCATCACGAGGTACTCGAAGTGGCCGCTTGGGGTCCGGAACCCCGTCTTCCACTCGTCCCCCTCCTTGATCCGCACGAGATGGTAGGCATTGCGAAGGTCGAGCTTGGTAAACGAGGAGGCCCCCTGGAGGGAGTCAAACGCCGTGTCCATAAGTGGGAGGGTGTACTTGTCCTTCACGGTGATGTCACTGAGGGCCCTGAAGTCGATACATGGCTGCAGGGAGCCATCCTTCTTACCCACGAAGAAGAACCCTGCCCCCACCACCGAAGAAGAGGGCCGAATGATGCCCGAGCTGAGAGCTCCTTGATGGAGGTATCCATCGCCTCCCGCACTGGAGCTGGAAGGCTGTAGAGGCGGCTTGACGGCAGCAGGGCACCAGTCCGGAGATTGATGGCACAGTCATAAGGACGGTGGGGGGGAAGGGACAGCGCCTGCGACTTGCTAAATACCACCCCCAGGTCGTGGTATTCAGATGGCATCTTGGACAGGTCAGGAGGAGGGGGAGCGTGAGGGACCAGGAACAATGACGGAGAGCATGCTGCGGACTGCAAGCACGCACTGAGGCAGAAAGAGCTCCATGAGATGACACTCCCCGTTCGGCAGTCGAAGGAGGGGTTGTGGAGCCAGAGCCAGGGGTAGCCCAGAATGACCAGAGACGTTGAAGAGGGTAACACAAACAAGCGCAGGTCCTCCCGATGGTTGCCGGAAACGCTGACTGACACCGGGGCAGTTTGTTGAGAGACCGTTGCCAGAGGGGCTTTAGACAGGGCAACGAGCCTTAGCGGAGACTGAAGTGGATGGCAGGGAAGCCCCAGTCAGGTTGCCAGGTCCCCTGATATGAAGCTCTGCTCAGCCCCCGAGTCAATCAGTGCATGTGTGGCAAATTCGGTCTGTTTGCAAATAAATCTGATTGGTAGGAGACACTTGGTGAGGGGATTAGATCGAGACGAGTCCGTGAGTCCCCCTACTGTGATGCACGGACCCCCTCTTTTGGCCAAACGGGGCAAGACTGTACCTCATGCTCATCACTACCACAGTACATACACAATCCTAATTCCCTGCTGTGCTGCTTCTCGGCAAACGAGAGCTTGGACTGCCCAACCACCATAGCTTCCTGCCCGTCTAGAGACTCAGATGAAGTCAGGGCCAATTAAGACGACTGAGGAAAGCGATGAAGCTGGGCACCCGAGCGACCGGAAGCTCTTCACTCGGCTGCCCGCTCCCTCAGCCTATTATCCAAACTAATAGCTAAGGAAATTAGCTCAGTGAGTTTCTCCGGCTTATCTAGGTGGGCTAGCTCATCCCGCAGGCTAGGACTCAAGCTCCGAGTGAATATGCTACACAGCGAGGCATCCTCCCATCCAACTTCCGCGGCCACCACCCGGAAATCGACAGCATAGTCCGCGACGGACCTGCCCCCCTGTCGAACATTTAGCAGCCAAGTGGTGAGCACACTATCTCGGTCAGAATGGTCGAACACCTCGTGGAAATCTGAGATGAACTGCCGGTAGGTTAAATTAGCATAGCTTGGTTTATCCATCATGGCATATGCCCAAGCTAGCGCCCTGCCCTCCAATAGATTAGCCACGTAGCCTACGCGACTATGCTCTGTGAGAAAATCCCCCGGAACCCGCTGGAAGACATTTTCGCACTGGAGTATGAACCCACGGGCCTCCCCAAGCTTACCGCTGAAGCGAGTGGGCCTGGGAACCGGCGTAAGCCGGGCCAAGTGGACCTGACTGGCCTGGCTAGGAGGGGAGCTAACGGGAGCCGGCATACTCCCGGAGACCGAAGGAAACGCCTGTTGCCCATCCAGATGATCCAGTCGGTTGTTAATCTGCACTAGCTGGTTGAGGATTACCTGTTGCTGGTAAACTAATTGATGCACCCGAGCCTCTAAGTTGTTAACCTGGCGTGCTAGCACGCTGTTTGCTGGGTCACTCTGACGGAGCCGTACTGACATAATTATCATACCCAGGGAACACACGCTCAGGCTCAAGTGAATACAATTATCCTTTATTTATTTCCAGTGAGTGTGTGAGTGCGTGTATGTGTTGTATGTGTAGTGGAAGAGGGGGTGAAGAGTAATGCTGAAGTTGTGACTGGGGGAGAGCAGAACGCCGTTCAGCCTGGCGACCTTTGCAGATGGACGTTGGATGCTCAGGTTGGCCCAGGGGCTGCGGCCAGGGAGACAGCGTTCTCGACCCACGCCGGGATTGGGTCGGTGGCCCTATTGGAGTGTAGGAGGCTAGTACCGCTGCAAAGAGAGGAAGATTCCGCCGCCGGAGGAATCCACCTGTGCACAGGGGAAGACGACTAACAAGGTGAGTAAACAACAGGATTACTTGAGGCAAGGAGACGATTCTGGTCTAGGATGAAGAGGCCAGGGAATTGGCTGCTGACGAGAGACGTATTCTGTAGGCAGAATGACAGACGGCTCCGTGCCAGATCTCAGGCAGAGCAGGCTATAAAGCCCGTGGGAGATTGGGAGCAGGTGTCCATGCAGCTGTAGCAGATAATGGCCCAGAGGGAGCCATGACACACAATTTATTAAATGACAGCAATACTGGACAAAATAGAATGATTTGTTTGTTTAACCAGTTGTTTTCTGCAGCTGAGAAAGAAAATAGCCCCTAAATGTAGCCAGTAACCTGTTGCTAAACATCTCAATCAACATGAAGACATCTATTGTCATTTCACACACATGTAAACAAATTAAATATTGTCAAGTGCAAAAGTCATTGTTTATTAATACATACCGTCACCTGTTGAGTAGGTACTTGGTACTGAAAAGGCCCAGATCAAACCGTGGCCAATGCGTTGCTAGTTAGCATGCTCGCAATTTGGCTTTAGCACACTTTGCTTGCTTTTTCTTTGCATTTTCAGATGAAATAGAGTCCATCATCACAAAGGTATTGTGGTTTGTTAATCAAGACAATAAATCCAACTCTAGCACTGCCTATTTTTTAACCTCTTGCACTCCGGTGTACCGCAGACGGGCACGTCTCTGCGTCCCAGAGCGCACGGGGGCGCATGAGAGCGCCCTTGTGTGCTCTAGGACGCACGAGGGCGCTGCGTCCAAGCGCGCACTGAAAAAAAAAAAAGCTGCATTTGTTCTTCCACTACAGACACAGCCATGAACAGATTAGTTCATCTGATTGACCTCTCATTCGACTAATAAGAGCCTTGAATTGGGTTTCTGAAACCTTGAAGAACCAATGACTGAAAACCTAGCAAGAAGGACCCGCCTACCAACGCTGTGAATGCAGCTAGCCAATTGAAGCACAGAAGTTCGCGAGCTGTTTTGTGTAAGGCTGGGTGAAGAGAAACTGACTGCTGCAGCAGATGGAAAAAAGGACCCGCAGGAAGAACCTGCTACAGACCAAGCAGCACGGAGACCACCCACAAGTGCGACCTGCACTTATTCCAGCAGAATAGATGTTTAGGATTCTCTTCCATGGTCATCATAGACCGACGGAGGCCGACGAAGAAGGTTGTAAATCATTCGCCAAAACTGCAATCATGGAAGCGCAAAACCGCAATAATGGAATTATAATATAATGGAACCGGGTCACGAGACCAGAACCACGAACCACCGTAACAAGGGACCAGCGTCGCGTTCGTCTGACAATGAGGAAGAGAAGTTCGCCAGGACGCTGCTGTGAAGAGGTAAGTGTTATAAGCTAAATTATTCTTTATCCCTGAAAATTATAATCAAAAAATGACTTTTGACCGATCGGTAAACTACAACTGTGCAGCGCACGAAGTCTGAAGTCCGTGCGCCGTGGTACACGGTTGGTTTGCCGCGTCCGGACCGTGAATGCCCCCCCCCCCGGTACTCTTCTGCAGCAAGGGGGGGGGGGGAAAGCCGCGGTGACTGCACCGCAGTTGCCACATCGCCACGAGTCTATTCCGTCATGTAGCGATGGCCGATGTCCGTCCTCTGTAGCGAGGGGGGGGGCAACCCCCCCCCACACACACACACAGCCCTGAGTGTCACCTTTCATTAGAGCCCAAGATGAAGCTTCTATATTGAATCATTCAAAAGTTACAGACGTTTTTCCAAACTGTGCCATTTGGCACAATTTGGCACAGTTCAAAAACGCCTGGGAACTACCTGAGGAAAAAGCTGTGTAATATATTCATTTTTTGTGGTATTGTTACAAAATTTTGACCTCAGCTGGATAACACTTGGTTCTACATTTCTGTTGCATTTTCCAACCCGGATCTGAAGCTGTGTGTTATTTGCAAGCATTTGTATCCAAAAAAACACCCAGGCGAAATTTATTTTCTTCAAGTTCAGTATGTTTAGATGACTATAACTCAGTGGCCGGAGCACCTAGCGAGATTATGACTGATTTGCCAAAAAATTCAAAGTGTTTTCTTTTAAATGAGACCAACCCCATGAAGATGCTGCAAAGGGTTGAAGAACAGCTTTTGATTTACTTTGGGCATGTTATTTTTTGGCGTTTTTAGGGAAATTGACCGGAATGCAAGGGGTTAAACAGACGTGAAATAGCTTAACAATGTTTATACAAGGGAGGACGTAAACAAAGTTTTTTTCAAAAGGGTGGGACTTCCAGGTCATGGATGTATAATTTCTTGTCAAAAAGTGCCTCACTGTGGAAACGAAGGTATCCAAAACAGTATTGCAATTCTCAGAGAGTTGATAGTAAATTACTGTTAGTAATTAATGGTTACAGGAACACCGTTAAAGTGGAGTGATACATATTCAGTGAAATGTTGGAGTGCAATTATCGTAAATTTTAGTATTTCCTGGAATCACTATTGTCCAATAAAATTGCTCAGTCGGAACTAACTGTTGTATAATTGATATTATTGTGTGGCATCTAAAAGATGTGGGTAGCACATTCAGTTATGGTTTAAAGTTCATTAAATCCATCCATCCATCCATCTTCTACCGCTTTTCCGGAGGTCCGGGTCACGGAGGTAGCAGTTCAAGCAGAGAAGCCCAGACTTCCCTCTCCCCAGCCACCTGCTCCAGCTTTTCATAGAGGATACCAAAGCGTTCCCAGACCAGCTGGGAGACATAGTCTGTCCACCAAGTCCTGGGTCTGCCCCAGGGTCTCCTCCCAGTGGGACTTGCCCGAAACACCTCAAGTGGGAGGTGTCCAGGAGGCATCATAATCAGATGCCCATACCACCTCAACTGACTCCTTTCAATGTGGAGGAGCAGTGGTTCTACTCTGAGCCTCTCCCGGATGACTGAGCTCCTCACCCTATCTCTGAGGGTGAGTCCAGCAGTCCTACGGAGAAAGCTCATTTCAGCTGCTTGTATCCGTGATCTCGTTCTTTTGGTTATTACCCAAAGCTCGTGACCATAGGTGAGAGTAGGAACGTAGATTGACTGGTAAATTGACAGCTTTGCCTTAGAACTCAGCTCCCTCTTCACCACAACAGACCAGTACAACGTCCGCTTCACTGCAGATGCTGCTCCAATCCGTCTGTCAATCTCTCGCTCCATTTTCCCTTCACTCGTGAATAAGACCCCAAGATACTTAAACTCCTCCACTTGGGGCAGGAGCCTGTCCCCAACCCAGAGAGGACAATCCACCTTTTTCCGGCTGAGGACCATGGACTCGGACTTAGAGGTGCTGATTCTCATCCCAGCCGCTTCACACTCAGCGGCAAACTGTCCCAGCAAGAGCTGTCGGTCCTTGCTGGATGAAGCCAACAGGACAACATCATCTGCAAACAACAGAGATGAGATCCTGTGGTCACCAAGCATGACACCCTCTATTCCCTGGCTGCGCCTAGAAATACTGTCCATAAAAATTATGAACAGGATCGGTGACAAAGGGCAGCCCTGGTGGAGTCCAACTCTCACTGGGAATGAGTCTGACCGAGTGTTGGCAATACGAACCAAGCTCTCACAATGGTCATACAGAGACCGAATAGCTCGTAACAACAAGCCTGATACCCCATACTCCCGATGCACCCCCCACAAAAAACCACGAGGGATGCGGTCAAATGCCTTCTCCAAGTCCACAAAACACATGTAAACTGGTTGGTCAAACTCCCACGAACCCTCGAGAATTCTCGAGAGGGTAAAGAGCTGGTCCGATGTGCCACGGCCAGGACGAAAACCACATTGCTCCTCCTGAATCCGAGGTTTGACCAACGGCTGGACTCTCCTTTCCAGTACCTTGGCATAGACCTTCCCAGGGAGGCTGAGGAGTGTGATCCTCTCTAAAGTTGGAGCACACCCTCTGGTCCCCTTTTTTGAAAAGAGGAACCACCACCCCAGTTTGCCATGCCAAAGGCACTGCCCCCAACCTCCATGCAATGAGTTCTTCAGATGTTGTGGGGGTTGGCGAAAACAGCTTCCAGTGTGAGGAAAAACGATCAGTCCACTTTAAAACACGGTTAGTTACAAAAAATCAATAAGAAAAAGTTTAACAGAATAAAATAGAAAAATGCCTGTGAACACGGAGTTTCACTCCATATAAAAAAGAAGTTTGAGCTCAAAAAGAAGAAAAAATATTTTTCCTAGACGTTTAAAGGAAAGAGAATTCAAGGCAGGACACAGACAACTTTCACACAGAACAACTCTCTCCCTCTCCTGAACTAGGGCGTTCCTCCCTCAAACTGAGTAAAGTTTTCAGGGGAAAGACTTCACTGACATGAAAGGGAACCAATTGTCTCCCATTGCGGGAGAGTCGAATGAACTCTGGTCCAATAAGAAAACGGTCCTTTGTCTGTAACTGACCAATAGAATGAAAGGGGACGTTGTCCAAAAGAGACTGGCTGGTGATTGGCTGAGCCAGTCAGATGACTTGAGTAAGCTTTTCCAACAGGATGAAACATCTTGATTAATATAAAACTTCACTTTATGCTTACATAAATTACATTTATACATACATCATTACATAAATACATCATCCATTATTACATTGCACATAACTCTCACACTGCTTTTTACTTCATTCACATTATATCACTGAATCTGAGTCCACATTGAAATACTGTGTGATTGTATATTTTTTCATATATTTCTGCAAAGTGTGGTTAGTCCGAGTAAATAACTGCATATATTCCTGTATATATTTGCATCCTTTTATAGAAACGTGGACAGACTGTAATTTACTGTACATACTCTGGTTGTCATTGAATCCTTATTTAAATCCTTCACCTGAACAACGAGAGCAAGTTTTTAGCCAAAGTCAAATTCCTTGTATGTGTTGTGCATACTTGGCCAATAAAGCTGATTCTGATTCTGATTCTGATTCTGATTCTGATTCTGATTCTGACATATAAAATCTAAGCTAACTTCAGTGATTCATGACTAACTTTCAGTGAGTATGCACTTTTATAAACTTGTCCTTCTGTGGGGACATGGTGTGAGATTTCTCCATCCAGAGAAGGCAGCTGGGGAAGGGGGGAACAATGGACCGAAAGAGGAGGTCTCACCTGGGGGCATGGGACAGTAAGGACTATGCGCTCCCCGGAGAGAGGAGTAAATGCCGGAGCCACTGGAAGAAGAAGGGTGTGAGAGCGGCGCCGGCGTTATGTCATGTTAATGTGTCACACAGGCTTTGTTCTAAACAACAATGTATTATGGTCGGAAGTTCCGGGTCTCAATGCATGGTATTAAAGATATAAAAGAGGAACGCACAGAGACCCGGGAGCTCTTTTACTGTACTGTATGTTGGAGATGGAATGAAGTTTCTGTGTTGTCTAGCTCGTTGCCTCGCCTGCTTCCTTTTTCCACATTGGTGATCCTAAAATGTGCCATGGAAAGCGAGCCGAGCACCACCCCGGAGACTACCTGGAGGGAGAGCACCAGCGCCGTGTGCGCTGTCTCAGTCAAGCTCCCAGACTTCTGGCTTCACAACCTGACCGCGTGGTTCTTGCACATAGAAGCCCAGTTTGCACTCCACGGGATAATAACGGATGATACCAAGTATTACTACGTGGTCACTGTGCTGGATGCAACAGGTGACGAGCCTGCTCCAGGAGCCGCCGGCCCAAGGAAAATATGAAACGCTCAAGAGGATGCTTCTCCAGCGCTATACCCTTTCTGATAGTGGGAGGGGAGAGAGACTCCTAACACGTTTAGAGTTAGGGGACAGATCAGCAGTGGAGCTTATGGAGAGCATGTTGGTGCTGAGGGGGAAGGACGATGAATCTTTCTTGTTTGCCCACTTGTTCCTCAGGAACCTACTGGCTACAACAAGGGCGATGCTGGCCAACTCGCTGTGGCTGGTTGCTAAGGACTACTGCACCCTGGTGCAGGAAGCAGACTGCATCATTTTGGCGACCAGAACTCTCAATGTGCAGACAGTGGCACCGGCATCCATGAGGGACTCCAGCGAGGTTGAGGAGCTGTTCGTGGTAGCCAGGACGGACACCTGTTTTTATCATTGTCGTTTCAGCTCAAATGCCCAACGCTGCCTGTCGCCATGCTAATTCAAGAAGTCAAGAAGACGGCACGTTTGGTATTCAGTGGCAGCTGCAACTGATGGCGACAGGAACAGACTACTTTATGTCACGGACACATGTTCGGGGAGACGGTTTTTGGTGGACTCCGGCTCCCAGAAGAGCCTCATCCTGCTGGCCAGTGCAGACAGGGTGGCAGGAGGCAGCGGTCCTGAGCTCATGGCTGCCAACAGATCCACCATCAAGACATTTGGCGAGCAGACACTGACGATATGCCTACACGGACGCAACTTTCAGTGGGACTTTGTGGTAGCTGCATGTTCTGGCCCCGTTTTAGGTGCAGATTTTTTATGTGCTTATGGGTTGTTAGTCGATGTTGCTAATAGGAGATTAGTGGATGCTATCTCTTTTACCTCACTGTCCTGTACAGCTCGGGGAGCTGGGTTGACAACACTGGCTAATGTTATAGCTCCAGGGGGTAAGTACCAACATTTGCTCACACAGTTCCCAGCACTCACGGTCCCGACTTTTTCGGCTACGGCAATGAAACACGGGGTTGAACACTTTATAACGACAAAAGGCCTGCTGGTGTTCGCGCGACCTCGGCGTTTGGATGCAGCTAAATTGGCCAGCGCATCAGAGGAATTTGCCAACTTAGAGCAGTTGGGCATCGTCAGGTGCTCCAACAGCCCGTGGGCATCCCCGCTACACATGGTGCCTAAAACTGATGAGTTGTGGGGACCGTGCGGCGATTTCCGGTGCTTGAATAACGCCACAGAACACGATCGAATGGATATCCCATTCCGCACATCCAGGATTTTTTTCCGTGCAACTGGCTGGGGCGCATGTTTTCTCGAAAGTGGATCTAGTCTGCAGATACCATCAGGTCCTGGTGTGTGTGGAAGACGTTTCAAAAACAGTGGTAATAACTCCTTTTGGCCTTTTTGAGTTTTTACGCATGCCGTTCGGATTAAAAGGCACGGTGCAGACTTTCCAGAGAATGATGGACGCAGTGATTTGCGACATGTCCTTCATTTTTGTTTATTTAGACAACATTCTGGTAGCTAGCGCGCCCGAGGAGGAGCAAATTGCCCATCTCAAGACAGTTTTCCAGAGGTTGGAGGTGCACGGGCTGATAGTTAACCCGGCGAAGTGCCAGTTCGTTGTACCAGTGTTTGATTTTTTGGGCCACTGCATTTCGCCGGAGGGCGCGATTCTGTTACCAGATAAGATGCGCGCTGTGTCGGACTTTCCGTGTCCGCAGACCGTGAGAGCACTACAGGAGTTTTTGAGAATGGTTAATTTTTATAACCATTTCCTTCCCCGGGCAGCCCAGCTGATGCAACCGTTGTATGCCGCGCTTAAAAAAAAGAAACCCGCGAAAACCATCGACTGGACTCCTGAATGAGTCCAAGCTTTTACAAACGCCAAAACAGCTCTTGCGGATGCCGCGTTGCTAGCCCACCCGGATCTGTCTACATGGATAGCGCTCACTACGGATGTGTCTGATGTTGCCATAGGGGCAGTGGTGGAGCAGTACATCTCAGGTTTGTGGCAGCCACTCGCATTTTTCAGCTGAACTTTGCGCAACAACGAATGCAAATACAGCACGTTCAACAGAGAATTGCTGGCTCTCCACCTGGCGATGCGCCATTTCCATTTTTTTTAATTTGACTTTTTGATTTTGTATACTTTATTTGGGGGGTGCGAGTTAACCGTGTTCGTGGACCATAAGCCGCTGATGTACGCGATGTCCACGGTCTCAGAACTGTGATTGGCCCTGCAGCAATGGGATTTGGCCGCGATTTCGGAGTTTACTACCGATATTCAACACGTTGCTGGTAAGCTCAACGTTGTGGTCAATTGTCTGTTGCGCGCGTTAGTCTCCCCGGTCTACATGGGAATAGATTTCCCTGTGATGGCCGTGGAGCAAGCTGGGGATGCAGACATTTGCATGGTCTAATCTGCACTTACTGGGTTAAGGCTGGAGAGCAGGATGGTGCAAGAGGAGTGCCCTCCCTTGCTCTGCGATGTCTCCACTGGCTGCCCGCACCCAGTGGTTCCGAGCTCTTGGCGCTGTCGTGTTTTTTGAGTTGGTCCACCCCCTTTTGCATCTGGGAGTGTGCGCTTCAGTGAAGCTAGTGGGGGCGAAATTCGTCTGGCTGTGCTTGCGCAAGGACGTGAAAGAGTGGAATGCAGCTTGCGTCGCATGCCAGCGGGTCAAAGTGCACAAGCACACCAGAGCCCCCCTTGAGCTGTTCCAAATCCCGGCCAGGAGGTTTGACCACGTCCACGTGGATTTGGTGAGACCCCTCCCACCGTTGCAAGGTTTCATGCACCTTTTTACAATCGTGGACTGCACCACGTGCTGGTTTGAAGTGGTCCCACTGGCTTCTACCACGTCCGCAGAAGTGGCTCGTGCTTTTTTGTTGGCTTGGGTTGCGCGATTCGGATCCCCGTTGGACATCACTTCCGACAGGGGTCTACAATTTGTTTCAGAGCTCTGGTCCACGATGGCCCAGAGCCAAGGGGTCATAATTCACCGCACTACCGCGTACAATGGACTTGGGGGGTAGGCGGGAAAAAATTGGCATAGACGGACTCAAACCCGCTTTCGTTGTGGCGGATGAGCAAGTGCTGTTGGCTAGGGCCCCTCGGTGTGGAAGACCCCCACGGAGAGCTCCCCAGGGAAACGATTCACCAGAGCAGCCACACGAACAGACCGAAGTGGCCCCCCCTCGTCACGGCCCACCCGCAGTCAGACACACTCCCAGCAGCCCCCACCGGCACAGCAGCGCCACGGAGGCAGTAAACCCCAGTTACAGCAGCCATTCGTTGCTGCCAAGTACTGAGAAGTCAGGATGCCTGAACCTGCCAAGTCTGCACCCAAGAAGGGCTCCAAGAAAGCTGTGACCAAGACCGCCGGTAAAGGAGGCAAGAAGTGGTGGCTCAGTTGGTAGAGCATCCGCCCCCCACCCAGGAGGCAGGGGTTCAAATCCCGGCCAGGTCATGCCAAAAGACCATATAAAAGTGGAACTTCCTGCCGTCCAGCTTGGTGCTCAGCAATAACGGAATGGAGGAGGGAAATCTGTGGCGGCGCCTTGCATGGCAGCGGCCCTCTGATTCTGCACTGGGATGTGTGTGATTGACACTGTAGATAGGTAAAGCACAATCTCGTTCTACTGTACATGATTGGTTGTACGGTTGAATGACAATAAGGGTGATTAATTACAACCCCGAGGCCAACAGGTTATGCGAGCATTTTCATTGGTCGCTTAAAGCAGCGCTCAAAGCTTCGCTCATGGATACAAATTGGGTCAACCACCTGCCCTGGGTTATTTTAGGGTTGCGCTCCACACCTAAGGAGGATTTGGCAGCCTCCCCGGCAGAACTTGTTTTTTCTCAGCTGCTGCGGATCCCTGGAGAGTTTTTACCAGAAAAACCCGTACCTGAGGCTGATCCGCCCGTGCAATTTTTGCACAGTATGGGGGCTTTTAACGTATTGCGCTCAGCCTACCATTGTTTTCCCCGCACCTTTGTCCCAAAAAACTTGCAGAACGCCAGTTTTGTTTTTGTCAGGCACGATGCACACTGGACCCCTCTGGGCCCACCGTACGACGGACCATTTAGGGTGTTGGAACCTGAGGTGAAGCATTTTGTGTTAGACTTGGGGGGGACGTAGGGAGACCGTCTGCATCGACAGGCTGAAGCCCGCTTTTGTGTTGGCAGACGAGCAGGTGGTGTTGGCCCAAGCTCCCTGGCGCGGATGCCCACCGTTGGTGGCTCCTCAAGTTGGTGCTCCCTTGGCAGGGGCCTGCGCTTGCGAAGCTTATGTATTTTCTCCCCTTCCCTTTTTCCTTCCACAGACTCATGTGCCCTCCTGTACACCCCGCCAGTAGGGCGGTTCGACCGGATCAGCGACCCCCCGCTACAGCTGCTATGGTGCCGGCTCAAGCCCATAGGACGGGGGGTTAGTGCCCTTTCTGGGTGTTCGGGGGGGGGGGGCTGTGTGGGGGCATGGTGTGGGACTTCTCCACCCAGAGAAGGCAGCTGGGGAAGGGGGGAACAATGGACCGAAAGAGGAGGTGTCACCAGGGGGTATCAGATGAGACAGTAAGGACTACGCACCCCCCAGGGAAAGGAGTAACTGCCGGAGCCACTGGAAGAAGAAGGGTGTGAGAGCGGTGCCGGCATTATGTCATGTTAATGTGTCACACGGGCTTTGTTCTAAACAACAATGTATTGTGGTCGGAAGTTCCAAGTCTCAATGCATGGTGTTAAAGATATAAAAGAGGAATGCACAGAGACCCGGGAGCTCTTTTACTGTACTGTATGTTGGAGATGGAATAAAGTTTCTGTGTTGTCCAGTTCGTTGCCTCACCTGCTTCCTTTCTCCACACTTCTATAATTAACATGCATTAGAATAAGGTTCATTTAAGCCTTTACAAACATGCAACACATTTAAAATCAATGATTAATGAAATATTTCAAACCCATCATTGTCCAACACAGAGTTGGTCATCTCTTCAAATAGTGTTCTGAGAATTATCCTGAGGAATGAAAACTTTGAAGAGAAAGTTAATGTTCAGTCAAAAAGTAAAACAAACAAACAACAACAAACAAACAAAAACAAACAGTCCAGCAGTTGACAGAAGTAATGCAAACATATTCCGTAGTTGTCCACCAGGGGGTAATGTTGAGCTGTGGATAATTCCTAGTGCCCCGTGGAATTCACTCAAGGGGTCTGGAAGACTTCACACAGTACTTAAAGCATAAAACTGTCTGGTTGGGAGGAAGTTCAGGGATTTATGATTGCAGACTAAATCCGTTCCTGGCATGAAATGGGATCCTTATCACCCTTTTTACCATGGAATGTGTTTTCAAATGGTGGTCCTTAGGAGAAGGAAACAATTCTTGACCGGACTTTTGGGTGAAACAATTTCTTTAAGGTGAAGAGTGATTTTATAGATTGGAGCCAAGGGATTGATGCTACATAGTCCTCCTGTAAGTTTGTGATGAAAATAAAAATGTGGACACAATAAAAAAAAAACTATTCAGTGTGTCATCACATTATAATTAAAATGAGGGGTAACAATACTTTTGTTAGACTATAACTGTTAGAACTCTGTCTAGCAAAATAACGGAAAATTCCAGTGCATGCTGTGTATCTTTCTGTGCCCCTGTCATAAGGTTTATGAAACGAGCCGCTGAAATAGCATTAACAATGTGTTTCTGACAAAAGACCTGCTTTTTGCAGATCAAAAGCACATTGACATGAAATGTACTAAAATAGCAATGCGCCAAGTTTGCACCGGTGCCACACCTCCAACTTTCAGCATGAAGTGTGCACACATTTACAGGTAGTTAGATGGCGTGACACAAAACGTGAAAACAAGGCTATACGCTCACATAAACTAGAAAATCCACCGATAGAAGACTGGAAGTGTGGCCCAAATGTGCAACTTAAGACTGTTGTAATAGGGCCCCATACTGTATGTACATATCATATCATATCATATATCTTTATTTTGGATAGATTAAAAGTAGAGATTAAAAAAGAAACAGAATAATATAACAAAGGGGGAAAGAAAATCCAACAAGGTCAAATTAGACAATAACTCCTCTGATTATACAGTTCAACATAAGTTATCCGAAATGGGTGATGGCTGAAGCCGCAGCTTATATTGCCCACCCATATTCCATCCAAGAATTCAAAAGAAAAACAAAACAAGAGCGATTACAATTCAGAACATAGCTAAGACAAAATGTGACAAAAAAACTAAGCAGCAACACAACGCAGACTGGATGTAACAATCCTTATGTGATTTTACATGTCATCTTGTATATATGTTTGGAGTATTTCTTCCTTTAGTTTTTGTTTAAATTGTCCAAGTGCTGTACATGATTTTAATTCAGGTCCAAAATCGTTCCATAATCTGACTCCTTGCACTGAAACACAGTGTTGCTTGATGGTAGTTCTCACTGAAGGTTTTTGAAGTATACATGTTCCTCTGAAATGATATTGTTTCTCCCTTATTTGAAACAACTTTTGGATATTTGCGGGCAGTGATAGATTCTTTATTTTAAACATTATTACTGCAGTTTTAAAGTCAACCAGATCTTTCAACTTGAGAGATATTAATTTAAGAAAAAGTGGGTTTGTTGGTTCTCTGTAAGCAGCTTTGTTTATTATTCTAATAGCTCTCTTCTGAAGCATAAATACTGGATATATGTTTGTTTTATATGTATTTCCCAATACTTCAGTACAATATGTCATGTATGGGAGTATTAATGAATGATACAAGGTATATAGTGTGGGTTGATTCAGCAAATATTTCACTCTGTGTAGTATTGCAATTGATTTGGATATTTTACCTTTAATATAATTAATATGTGACTTCCAACACAGTTTATTATCAATTATTACTCCAAGAAATTTAGTTTCGGATATCATTTCAATCTCTACACCATTTACACTGAGTTTAGATACTAAGTTGTTGTGATGGTTCTTAAAAACTATAAATTTGGTCTTACTAAAATTGATCGTTAATTTGTTTGAATCAAACCACAGTTTAAGCTTTCCTAATTCATTTCCGAGTGTATCCAAAAGTTGTTCCAAATTGCTTCCACGGCATAATAAATTCGTGTCATCGGCAAACAATATTAAATCCATTTTTTCCAAAACTTTACATGTATCATTTATATACATATTGAATAACAATGGCCCCAAAACTGAACCCTGTGGGACTCCACAAGTAACCTTCAGTAACTGTGAGTTTTTGTTACCAACACATACATACTGATATCTATTCTTTAAGTAACTACATAACCAGGACAGTGCTACCCCCCTAATACCACAATTTTGTAGTTTCTTTAATAATAAATTATGATCCACTGTATCAAATGCTTTTTTAAGATCCAGGAATACCCCAACTGAATACTCTTTATTTTCAACGGCAGTTGATATTTTTTCTATAAATTCCATTAGAGCAAATGCAGTTGTCCTCTTGTGTCTGAACCCATATTGCTGCTCACACAATAAATTATTCTTCAGTATGAAGTTGTCAATTCTCTCATAGAATATTTTTTCAAGTATCTTGGAAAATTGCGGCAATAGTGAAATTAGTCTATAGTTTGAGAGTTCCCCTCTGTCACCCGTCTTGTATATCGGAATTACTTTAGCTACCATACTTTACTAAAGTACCATGGTACTTTAGTACAATGTTGGAATCGAAAGGCTGACAAAGAATACCCAAAAGAAACATATTAGTTCATGGTTGGTTATAGATTTTGCTTCCTATATTTGCCCCCTTTTACAGTAAGTACTAACATTAATGTGGTTTTAAAGAAACGTGCTACATTTAGTGGCATCCATGAGCCCAGTAATATCTATTTAAAACATGAAGTATATTAAAGGAAATCTCCTTCTGCAGGTGGTCACCTATGACTTTGACTTGCCATTGATGGTCAATGGGGTGAGATGGCCCACAGCTTTGCTGCCTCCTTTCCCAACTCCTTCCTGCTCATCCACCTCCTCCACTGTGGCAGCTGACAGCAGGAGACACAGGGTCAAATCAGGTTCTCATGTTGTCACCATGGCGGCACAACAGTCACCGCACATACAGGCCTCAGGTGGAGTAATTATTGTGAAGTTTTGTGTTTGTGCTGATCATTCTGAAATGAATCACAAATGTTACACTTTCATTGAGTCACATTTAACATTTTTATTTCTTGCCATATTGAAACTATCTCTAGTGCTTTGTGCCCCACTTGAAATGACTCCCTCTACCCTGCAGTTCCATGTGGAGCCTCAGTCTGATATTTACACTAAGGTTTGTCAGCTTGCTCTCACTCTCTTTAAACTTACCCTAAAACAAATATCTATACATTGATTAAAAAAAAAAAATCATACCTTTTTGTCTGAGCTAAACCATCAGCATTGTCCTAAAAAGTTCTCAAAACCATTTAAATATTGTTTGTCTTTCATTATATATAGTATTAGTCCTAGTCTGAGTTGAAGCTCTGAATAGTAGTGGTGTTTTTGGCAATTAAGAATGAGTTTCAATAATAATTTTTCACAAATCAAATAGGTCACTTTTACTTTCTCTCAAATAACAACCTCATTTTTAAGAAGATTTGAAAGCTTTATTTTCTCAAAATTTTCTTCCTATTGCATTTGTCTCTGTCTCTTGCTCCTGCCTTCCTCTGCAGAAAGTTGAGCTGAAAGCAGCAGCTGAAGAGAGAGTGTGTTGGCAGGACATCGGGGAGTGTGTCCATTGGTGGTTTGACCACAGTGCTACTGCAACACCAGCACAGGGCAGAGAAGAGGGGGAGCTGTGTGAGGTGTCTCCATCATCTGGCAGTCTGGGGCCTGGCCAGTCCATCTGCTTGGTGGTCACTATCAGACCTGAGGCTATCAGAAGAGGTGAGAAGTAACTGAAAACACAAGCATTCGTGGTGTTAGATGGCTTTATTTCTTAGTCATTTCCTCACTTATTTTGGGATAAAAATTACACCCAATCCATACACACTTTTTAGGAAGGGGACATGCTACAGCTGATGTCAGAGTATAATAGCCATCAGATTTCATTTGAACTAAAGGCTACATAAAGAATAACTTGGCAAATAAGCAAAAATACTAGAAATCAGGAAGGGGGAAAATACTTTTTCACAACACTGTATATAGAGTTACATTTCAACCTGGGCATACCTTATAAGAACAAATAATGAATACAAAAAAGGTTTAATAGATGCATGTCCTACTTTCACACATGAATGTAAACCCATCAGAGATCTGAATATTTTTCTTCTCCTAGGGTCAGAGAGAATCACACAGCTGCTCCTCCCTCTTTATCTTGGAGACAAGGACATAGTTGCAGACAATGGGCACCATCCTTACAGAGAGCTGTCAATCAGCATTACCCTTCAGTGGCCCAGTATCACGATCCACCCTCCTCAGATTCTTCTCACCCCAGTACCACTTGAAAGAGACACAGCAACCACACTCACCTTGTTGGCTGTTGGATATCCGGGGTTGGTTCACAGACACACAACAGAGTTTTCTGTCATTCAGCTGATACAAAGAACTGTTCTTGAAGGTGTTACATTAATGAATAGAATAGGATAGAAGATACTTTATTCATCCCCTTGGAGAAATTCAGATATCCAAGCAGCTCACATATTTACATGTAGCAGCAGTCACAAATTATGTACAATAAATATACTGTACATTTGAATATGTGTGCAAAAATAGTGACAAGGTCTGTGCCAGAACTTGAGGTAGTGTTAAGAGACCAATGTCTGTGGGAAGAGTGAACACCCCACTTTTGATTATTTGACATATGATGGAATCACAGTTGTAGCTCACGGCTTCTTTTTTTCTCAGACAGGCTGAGCAGTAACAATGACAGATTTTTATTCTTTTTACATTTGTTTAGCTGGTAGCAGTTTACCATCTGTGCTGATCCACTGAAACTTAATGAATGCAGAGGAAACAAAGCCTCTCTCATAAACTGACTACATTTTTTTTTTTTTAAATTTCACTGGGATTTTTATCAATCAAGCCAGACCTCATTTGCTGGCTGGTCTGCAGTCATGTTGGATTACAATGTAATCCAACAGACTAATCCACATTCTCAGGTGGTTGACATTGTTGCTCTTATTTCAGATTGGACACAAACCTGGCGACACTGTTACTGGTCTGGCAGCACAACTGTGCATGCAAAAAAGTACATTGTTTGCACATGCTATCCTTTACAGTTTATAAAAATGATATATTGACCTGTATTGATGTAGAACTCAAAGTGTCGTTTACTATGAGCAATATTCACTCTTTGGTACAGGATTTTATTCTATACCAGAGGTGTCAAACTCATATTATTAGTTCAAGAGCAACACACAGCACAATTTAATCTAAAGTGGGCCAAACCAGTAAAACAATAGCATAATAACCTAAATAATGACAACTCCAAATTTGTATTTTGCTTTTAGTGCAAAGAAGTACAGCTACATTATGAAATGTTTACATTTAATGAACCATTATTTTACAAAACATATTATTAACATCTTGATTTTTTTAAGCTCATTCTGGCAAAGTGGAAAGAGCTAATGCAATGATGCGCCATTCGTCCATCCGTCTATCTTTCCATCCATCCACATCTCATGGTAATCACTCGTCCTCCTAGGCATTTGCCCCGATAAGATAAGATAAGATAAGCCTTTATTAGTCCCACAATGGGGAAATTCCAGGATTGCAACAGCACAGGGATAGCAACACTCAGAGCAACAATCAGAAGGCAAGAAAAAACAAGAACAGCTAGTATACATATGTACATATTACTATAAATAAATAAATAAATATACACATACAGACACACACACACACTATATATATATATATACTATATATATATATATATAGACACACAGTGCGGAGCATTGTGGTTGGTGGATGTGCAGCAGAAAGTCTAAGCTCTCTCTCCGCGGATGCGGCGGGCCAGCTCGATGTCTTTGGGCATGATGGTGACCCTCTTGGCGTGGATGGTGCACAGGTTGGTGTCCTCGAAGAGACCCACCAGGTAAGCCTCGCTGGCCTCCTGCAGAGCCATGACGGAGGAGCTCTGGAAGCGCAGGTCAGTCTTGAAGTCCTGAGCGATCTCCCTCACCAGGCGCTGGAAGGGCAGCTTACGGATGAGCAGCTCCGTGGATTTCTGGTAGCGACGGATCTCTCTCAGAGCCACGGTACCGGGCCTGTAACGGTGAGGCTTCTTCACTCCGCCGGTGGCCGGAGCGCTTCTTCTGAGCAGCCTTGGTGGCTAGCTGCTTCCTGGGGGGCTTTTTCCTCCAGTAGATTACGGGCGGTCTGCTTGGTTCTTGCCATCGCTCTTTATTATTCTGTCTTATATTTCTTGCACGCCGCCTAAACTCCAGCCCAGCACCCGTGTCATTTTTGCTACAGTTCCCCGGTATGTCGAGTTTCTCCATTAGCACCGGGTGGCGGTTGAGTGCTAGCTAGCTCTTCCCTGCTGTATCGTCTCCTGCTGTAAACAGTGGCTCCGTCCGCCGACTCGGGAGACCTTTGGGGCGATCTGTGTGTCCGTGATATATATAGAGTGAAAGGTGTAGAAAGAAGAAGGAAGATAAAAAAAAAAGGCAGTTGCAAAAGGCAGCCAACTCATGTGGCGCCGCCGGTCCGGCGGAACCGGAACCGGAAAAAAAAAAAAATCTCACCTAGTGATCCTCAGGTGAGTCTGCATCCAGATTGTGCTCAAAGTTAAAGTTGACTTCAAAGGTCAGGAGAGCTAGGCACTTATGTGATTTCAGGAAAACCGCTACTCCTCCTAGGATATCCCCTAGATGCTCACCAAACTCACTCACAAGGATCCTCAGGTGGGTCTGCATCCAGGTCAGCAGATCTGGGGCCTCATGTAAAAAAGACTTGTGTGGATTTCCTACTGAAAGATGACGTACGTTTAAATCAAGAAAACGCCGTAAGCAAAAAAAAAATAAAAATAAAAAAAAATAATAAAAAATCCATATGTATGAAACGGTGCATATGCAGGAATCCAAGCACATTTCCTTTGTACATCCCAATCTACTTGAAATTGAATGACATGAGGAAATACCGGACTTCTCCCTTGACATGCCTCCATTTGAATATGTTATTAGATACAAATAGATACAAGCTCTGCACGTGTGATTCTTCTGTATTCACGATCAGAAATAATGAATTTAATGGAATTTCACAGACTGTGAGTTGGAGGTGCTCCTGAATGAGGCAGAGATGCGTAAAAACGTTTAGTTTGGCATGCTGTCCTCTGGCCTTAGCGCCGGATACAGGTAATCCAATAGCCTGCTCACAGCCCTATAAGATTAGTTTACTGTTTTTCTTTATTCAGACAGGGATGAGAAGGAGATGTTTATTTAACCTTGACATGTTTCGACTGACGTCTGCAGTCATCCTCAGAAGCGTCAGCTGATCGCTGTGATTTGTGACCAGCCGGGCGGATCAGCTAGTTAAGATAAGATAAGATAAGAAAAGCCTTTATTAGTCCCACAATGGGGAAATTCCAGGATTGCAACAGCACAGGGATAGCAACACTCAGAGCAATAATTAAGAAGATAATAAAAATAAAAATAATAATAATAAGAGCAGTGAATATACATACATACACATAAATATATATACACAGTGCGGAGCATTGTAGCAAGATGGAATAAATAGCATAACCGTCTACTTAGTTATCCTACATAGTATGAATATGTACTCATACATATTGTCACCCTCCGTAGCGACTGATATTGCCCTAATTGTATACTGGAGGGGACCATTTGTGCAAGTCTGTTGCATCTTTTGCATTCAATACTATTAGGTCATCACGTTTTTTGCTATCTCTGTAGGAGCCCTGCTTAGGTTATACAGTCTGACAGCCGTAGGTAGGAAGAACCTGCGAAACCTCTCGGTTGCGCACCTAGGATGATGTAGTCTACTGCTAAATGAGCTCCTCAGTACGTTCAGTATGTCCTGCATAGGGTGGGACTCGGACTCCAGCAGAGATGACAGTTCAGCCACCATCCTTCTCTCTCCTATCTCCTCCACTGGGTCAAGGCGTTGCCCCAGGACAGATCTAGCTTTCTTGATCAGTTTGTTCAGTCTCTTCCTATCGGCTGCTGTAATGCCGTTGCCCCAGCAGACCACTCCAAAAGTGATGGCTGATGCCACCACTGTGTCGTAGAATGTCTTCAACAGTGCCCCTTGTACACCAAAAGACCTGAGCCTCCTCAGTAGGAACAGCCTGCGCTGTCCCTTCTTGTAGAGTGCGTCGGTATTGTGTGACCAGTCTAGTTTATTGTTCAGATGAACACCCATGTACTTGTAGGATGTCACCATCTCAATGTCTGTTTCCTGTATGTTTACTGGTGCTGTGAGGGGTTGTCCTTGCCTGCGGCAATCCACCTCCAGCTCCTTAGTTTTCCTCGCGTTGATCTGGAGGCAGTTCCGATGGCACCAGACCACAAAGTCCTGGATAAGTTCTCTGTACTCAGCTTCATCTCCGTTGGAGATGAGGCCGATGATTGCAGAGTCGTTAGAGAACTTCTGTAGATGGCATTGTGTTGTGTTGTGTGAGAAGTCCGCAGTATAAAGGGTGAACAGGAAGGGAGTCAAGACCGTTCCCTGGGGGGCCCCCGTGCTACCGATGATCGTGTTGGACACACAATCTCGGGTTCTTACAAACTGCGGCCGGTTAGTGAGGTAGTCCAGGATCCATGATGACAGGTGTTGGTCCACCCCTGCGCATGGCAGCTTGTCCTTCAGGATCATCGGTTGGATGGTGTTGAAAGCACTGGAGAAGTCAAAGAACATGATCCTCACCACATTCCCAGGCTTCTCCAGGTGGGACAGAGAACGGTGAAGGAGGAAGATCACTGCATCCTCCACCCCAATGCCATGCTGGTAGGCGAACTGGAGTGGATCCATCGCTGGTCCCACCAGGGGGCGGATGTGAGCAAGGAGCAGTCTCTCCAGGGTCTTCATCAAGTGAGACGTCAGGGCCACTGGTCTGTAGCTGTTCAGATCTTTGGGGTGGGAAGTCTTTGGTACAGGTACCACACAAGATGTTTTCCACAACTGTGGTACCCTCCCCAGCTTCAGGCTCAGGTTGAAGATGTGCTCCACAATCCCACACAGCTGGTCTGCACAGGACCTGAGGAGCTTCGCGCTGATGCCGTCCGGTCCCGAGGCCTTCCTCGCCTTGATCTTCCTCAGCTCCGTCCTCACCTGGGCCTTAGTGAGGGTCAGGTTGGGGGGCAGTGTGCTAGGAGTGGGGGGGTGTTGGTGGAGTGGGGTGGGGGGTCTTTTCATGAGACAGCACTGAAGATATGACACTTTGATACAATGTAAAGTAGTCAGTGTACAGCTTGTATAACAGTGTAAATTTGCTGTCCCCTCAAAATAACTCAACACACAGCCATTAATGTTTAAATTGCTGGCAACAAAAGTGAGTACACTCCCAGTGAAAATGTCCAAATTGTGCCCAAAGTGTCAATATTTTGTGTGGCCACTATTATTTTCCCAGCACTGCCTTAACACTCTTGGGCATGGAGGTCACTAGAACTTCACAGGTTGCCACTGGAATCCTCTTCCACTCCTCCATGACGACATCATGGTGTTAGAGACCCTGCGTTTCTCCACCTTCCGTTTGAGGATGCCCCACAGATCCTCAATAGGGTTTATGTCTGGAGACATACTTGGCCAGTCCATCACCTTTACCCTCAGTTTCTTTAGCAAGGCAGTGGTCGTCTTGGAGGTGTGTTTGACTGTCGTTATCATGTTGGCATACTGCCCTGCGGCCCAGTTTCCAAAGGGAGGGGATCATGCTCTGCTTCAGTATGTCACAGTACATTTTGGCTTTCATGGTTCCCTCAATGAACTGTAGCTCCCCAGTGCCGGCAGCACTCATGCAGCCCCAAAACATGACACTTCCACCACCATGCTTGACTGCAGGCAAGACACACTTGTCTTTGTACTCCTCACCTGGTTTCCGCCACACACGCTTGACACCATCTGAATCCAGTAAGTTTATCTTGGTCTCATCAGACCACAGGACATGGTTCCAGTAATCCATGTCCTTAGTCTGCTTGTCTTCAACAAACTGTTTGCAGGCTTTCTTGTGCATCATCTTTAAAAGGGGCTTCCTTCTGGGACGATAGCCATGCAGCCCAATTTGATGCAGTGTGCGGTGTATGGTCTGAGCACTCTCAGGCTGACCCCCCACCGCTTCAACCTCTGCAGCAATGCTGGCAGCACTCATACGTCTATTTTCAAAAGACAACCTCTGGATATGACGCTGAGCACGTGCACTCACACTTCTTTGGTCGACCATGGCAAGGCCTGTTCTGAGTGGAACCTGTCCTGTTAAACCGCTGTATGGTCTTGGCCACTGTGCTGCAGCTCAGTTTCAGATGTTGGCAATCTTCTTATAGCCTAGGCCATCTTTATGTAGAGCAACAATTCTTTTTTCAGATCCTCAGAGAGTTCTTTGCCATGAGGTGCCATGTGTAACTTCCAGTGACCAGTATGAGAGAGTGTGAGAGCGATAACACCAAATTTAACACACCTGCTCCCCATTCACACCTGAGACCTTGTAACACTAACGAGTCACATGACACCGGGGAGGCAAAATGGCTAATTGGGTACAATTTGGACATTTTCACTTAGAGGTGTACTCACTTTTGTTGCCAGCGGTGTAGACATTAATGGCTGTGTGTTATTTTGAGGTGACAGCAAATTTACACTGTAAGACAAGCTGTACACTGACTACTTTAGATTGCACCACCAAAGTGTCATATATTCAGTGTTGTCCCATGAAAAGATAAAATATTTACAAAAATGTGAGGGGTGTACTCACTTTTGTGAGATACTGTGTATACAACTTACATGGATTACACATACTACTATTGTAAATGAATGAAGTGCACCGGGGAAAGGGTGACACTGTTGCATTTCAAACTTTATGCATGCGTTTATTGACTAACTACTGTACACACAGAAGCAACTGGGGCATGGTAGATTGTTGTGAAAGTGTAGTTTAATCAGCAAAAAAAGAAAGTCACTTACTCAAACCACTGACTTGTAATGAAGCCTTGAAGACAGGGTGATATTTGGGGGTGCACAGGAGCATTGTGCATGAGGTGGGTTATTTAGGACAATTACATGAAATTACTCACCAAGATGCCACCCAGCCATACAATGCCAGTTTGTAGTTTGTTCCCAACAATGCTGTTCTTTAGAATCATTAGGAAAACTGGCTCTCACTGCAAATTGTGCTTTGATGTTGGCCTGTTCAACTGCATTGTATGAGAATATGATGCACCTGGGTGACAGCCGGATAATGCCATCCCACACAGCTGGCATAGCTCGGCTCAGGGTTGACTGGGAAATTCCCGATTGGTCTGCCAGCTCCCTCTGGAATGCCCCTGCTGCCAGGAACCTGCCAGGAACCCCAGTGTTGTCAGTTGATGGGCAGCGCACGGCTTCTCGCCATGTCACGCTCCAAGAATGGTCGTAGCTTTGAGCACAGTTCTGCCCATGGAAACCTAAACCGGCTGACAAGCCAGTCATCATCCTAAGCCAGAAAATCTTTTCTGTCTCTAAATACCCTTTTCCTTCTCACTACGCGATTTGCAATATCCTGTAATAATGCTAACGCCATTGTTGTTAGAGGCATTTTTTGCACTTCTTTGCACTTGCTTTTATATCCACTCATCTAGTTGTGCACACTTGGATGTTTGTTCATCATGTGTCTCTGGTATGTACAATCATTTTCACGTCATTATTAGTCTCCCAACATCACCTCTGATAAGTGTCACCAACGGACCAATAACAGTAGAAACGTACGTACGCCAGCCATGAAGTTGCCATGGGGCTGCGCATATTTCCACGGTCATTTCATTCTTGATACATCTGAAATTTTCCGTGGAAAAAGACATACACCATTTTTTGTGTGAAAGTACCCTTTGTACATGAGGCCCCTGAACACTTATGTCATTTCAGTAAAATCACTACTCCTCATAGTATATCGCCTCGATGCTTGCCAAACTCATAAGGATCCTCAGGAAAGTCTGCATCCAGGTTGTGCTCAAGGTCAGTGTTTTTGTCAAAGGTCGGGAGATCTAGGCATTTATGATTTCACAAAAAATGTTACTCGCCCGAGGCCATTGACCTTTACATTAAGCATATCTTAGATGGGTCTGTATCTAGGCTGTACTTAAGGTCAAAGCCACTGCCAGGAGATCCGTGCTCTCGGGGTGATTTCGTGAGGCTGGAATGAGCTACTCCATCATTGACGATCTGGTTTAAGAAAAACAAGTGCAATTTCAACAATATTTATATGTGCATTACAACTTACACATCACAGTGGATCTACAAAGGCACAAAGCATGAAAGATGCACTCCGGTGGATATAAATTCCCTATAAAAACAAATCTTCATAGTCTAAAATGATATCTTATGCCTTTTTTTCCAACAAAAAAGCCTTTCATTGTCTTACAGTTTCATGTCAAAATCTTTTCACTTTTCTTCCTTTAAACGCCGGGTTCTGTGACTAAGCCCACCCACATACCACAAGGCTAATAGTGCTACATTAAACAGAATAAATCCTGTCATCAAAGCACTTACCAGTTGAAGGACATGCCCAGTTGTATGCACGGTGGCCCAGGATAATGACTGAAACTGCATCGGTCCTTAAAAGCAGTTTAATGGTAAAATCCATCTTAATTTGGTTTTCAAAGCAGCTGTCTAAAGGACTAAGGACCCAACACTTAGTACCCCTCTGTTAATGAAAGAAAAACCCACAATGGTCACAGAAATAACTTGAATCTGACAAAAGTGGTAATAAATAAAATTCTGTGAAAATTAACCAATGAAAATCAGACAATGCTTTTGAATTGTGGTTCAAAAGAATTATTTTAAAAAACATACTCATGAAACAGGCCTGGACAAAAATGTGCCCTTCAGAGGTAAAGTGGGCTATCCCACAAAACCATTATTTTGAGAAAATGAGCTCTAAAGTTGAAATATTCTCAAAAAATCAGTGTGCCTATATCATTAAAAAGTTACCCCCTATAATTATTATACCCCCTATAATAATTATGATTTTTATATTACTGATTTTTTGAGAATATTTCAACTTTAGAGCTCATTTTCTTAAAATAATGGTTTTGTGGGATAGCCCACTTTACCTCTGAAGGGCACAAATGATGGTACCCCAAGAAAAGATTGAAAATAATGTGACCATAGGGACATGTTCAACCAAGATGTGTCCTCTAATTAACATCACAGGTGTCTACAAACTTGTAATCAGTCAGTCGGCCTATTTACAGGGTGACAAGTAGTCACTGTGCTGTTTGTTGACATGGTGTGTACCACACTAAACATGGACCAGAGGAAGCAAAGGAGAGAGTTGTCTCAGGAGATTAGAAAGAAAATTATCGACAAGCATGTTAAAGGTAAAGGCTATCAGACCATCTCCAAGCAGCTTGATGTTCCTGTGACTACAGTTGCACATATTATTCAGAAATTTAAGATCCACGGGACTGTAGCCAACCTCCCTGGACATGGCCGCAGGAGGAGACGGATAATACGAATGGTAACAAAAGAGCCCAGAACAACCTCTGAACACATTCAGGGTGAACTCCAAGGTCAAGGTACATCAGTGTCAGATCGCACCATCCATCATTGTTTGAGCCAAAGTGGACTTCATGGGAGACAACCAAGGAGGACACCACTGTTGAAAACAAATCACAAAAAAGCCAGACTGGAATTTGCCAAACTGCATGTTGACAAGCCACAAAGCTTCTGGGAGAATGTCCTATGGGCAGACGAGACAAAACTGGAACTTTTTGGCAAGGCACATCAGCTCTGTGTTCACAGATGCAAAAATGAAGCATACCAAGAAAAGAACACTGTCCCTACTGTGAAACATGGAGGAGGTTTTGTTATGTTCTGGGGCTGCTTTGCTGCATCTGGCACAGGGTGTTTTGAATCTGTGCAGGGTACAATGAAATTTCAAGACTATCAAGGTATTCTAGAGAGAAATGTGCTGCCCAGTGTCAGACAGCTTGGTCTCAGTCACAGGTCATGGGTCTTGCAACAGGATAATGACCCAAAACATACAGCTAAAAACACCCAAGAATGGCTAAGAGCGAAACATTGGACTATTCTAAAGTGGCCTTCTATGAGCCCTGATCTAAATCCTATTGAACATCTGTGGAAGGAGCTGAAACATGCCATCTGGAGAAGGCACCCTTCAAACCTGAGACAACTGGAGTAGTTTGCTCATGAGGAGTGGGCCAAAATACCTGCTGAGAGGTGCAGAAGTCTCATTGACAGTTACAGAAATCGTTTGATTGCAGTGATTGCCTCAAAAGGTTGTGCAACAAAATATTAAGTTAAGGGTACCATCATTTTTGTCCAGGCCTGTTTCATGAGTTTGTTTTTTAAATAATTCTGTTGAACCACAATTCAAAAGCATTGTCTGATTTTCATTGGTTAATTTTCATAGAATTTTTATTTATTACCACTTTTGTCAGATTCAAGTTATTTCTGTGACCATTGTGGGTTTTTCTTTTCATTAACAGAGGGATATCAACAATTTTGTCCACGTCTGTATGTCATCAGAAATGCTTCCTATAAATTTGCCTTTTTTCCAAGGAGTGGGGCTTAACTGAAACTTTAAAGCAAAAAAACCCAAAACAGCGACATGACACATTTGACTGATTTCACTCTTGATATGTCTTGTAAGTCATAAAAACATGTTACAGACATGTTAACAAGAAAAAAAAAAACTCAATTTTTGGCAGATTGTCACTTTAAGCCACGGGTATCTGGAACTCAAAAATATGGTATTTTGCTTAATATAAAAACAACTAGTCAAGATCTTGACATTATTTTAAAGTTACATATACTGTATTTCTACATTTGTCATCAATCCTAATCAGTCCTAACCACTTGAACTGACTTGCCACACCATACAAGCTAAAGTGGGAGCTATTAAGGTAGAAAGTTAAGTTATCCCCTGACTTGTAAATGTATAAATTTACACATAAAAATACATTAAAAAATTTGTGAAATAGGGCATGCACATTGCTGAGATCTGCCTTTTAGTTTTGGGTTTCAACGTTTTGTTGTGTCTGCTACTCTTGATAAAACAATGTGGCCCCCATTGTACAAATTAGGGATAGATAGACAGACAGACAGACAAACAGACAAAACAACAGAAACACACACAGCATAAAAGAAAAAGGAATTACCCATGGAAAGTAAAACTGCCTAGATAACTTTATATACATCGCAGATTAATAGATGATGACTTATATAGATACATGAATCGTATTTGCTGTACAATGCAGGCCTATCAGGCGCAGGGTTCAATGTGAGGTACTAGTTAGACTGTAGGTGCAGTATGGCAGCATAGCTATGACCAGAATTCAACATTAGAGGGAGTTATTGTACAGTGAAATGGCATGTGGCAGGAAAGATTTCCTGTACCTGACCATTTGGCTGGTGGAGGGGGTGATCAGGATTGTTCATAATGGATCACAGTTTGATCAGTGTCCTGCTCACTACCAAATTGTCAAAAACCTCCAGCCTGAGACCAATCACAGAGCCAGCCTTCTTGATAATCTTGTTAGGTCTGTTGGTGTCGCTGGCTCTGATACTGCTACCCCAATAGACAGCAGCAAAGAAGATGGCGCTGGCAACAACGGCCTGGTAGAAAAGCTCCAGCATCCTGTTGCACACATTGAAGGATCTCAGCTTCCTCAGAAAGTAGAGTCTGCTCATCCCCTTCTTGTACATCTGTGTTAGATTTCCAGTCCAGTCGGTTGCTGATCATGACACACAGGTATTTGTAGTTCTCCACTACCTCCACATCCTCCCCCATAATCTGCAATGGCTGTGATGGCATCCTCTTCTTCCTGAAGTCAGTCACCATCTCTCTGGTCTTGCTGACTTCTTCCTGAAGTCAATCACCATCTCTCTGGTCTTGCTGACGTTCAGCCTCAGGTGATTCTGCTCAGTCCACTCCACAAATCTGTCTACCAATGCCCTGCACTTCCCCTCCTCTCCCCCTCTTATACACCCAACAACAGCTGAGTAGTCAGAGAATTTCTGCAGGTGGCATGACTCAGTGTTGTACTGAAAGTTGGTGGTGTATAAGATGGAGAGAAAAGGAGAAAGCATAGTACCCTGTGGCACTCCTGTATCACTAACCACCACATCAGACAAGACACTGCCCAGCCGGACAAACTGTGGCCTGCCTGTCAGGTAGTCAGTAATCCAGGAGATCGCAGAGCTGTTAACCCCTAACCCCTGCAGCTTCTCACCCAGCAGCAGTGGCTGGATGGTATTAAAGGCATTGGAGAAATCAAAGAACGTGATTCTCACAGTGTCTCCTCTGCCATCCAGGTGCAAATGGGCTCATTGCAGCAGGTAGATGATAGCGTCTTCAACTCCTAAATGGGTTTCCAGTTACTTTATTACAAAATGTCAGCCTTTGTCTTCTGTCTTTTTTACACTTTGCACTCTAAAGAGCAAGTTGACACCCCTGTTCTATACACTTAATCAGTTTATTTTTCACACACTTGCACACCGATGAATGCATTTAGGGCAATTTGGGTTTAAGCATTTTACCTAAAAATACTTTGGCATGAAGAGAAGAAAAAGCAGGGATCAGGGCACAAAACTTCACATTATTGAGCATCATGTGGTGCCTTCTAAACTACAGCCATCCTCTGTAACTTAAGCACAATAAAAAGTTTTTTTTTAATTCACTTCTAAAAGTGATGTCTTTAAGAGTTTTCTAAAATGTGTTCATTCAAACAGTGTTTACAATTTAAATATAATTTAAAGATCTTATCTTCCTTAGATGTTATGCTACACCTCTTTTTGCGATTGCAGTGGGACAAGTTTATCAGTTGAAGTAGATGAGGTAGAAATGGAGGACGGGACAAAGATACAGCCAGTATGTGCCAGCTTCCCTGATGGCAACACCATCCCTGCTCAGAAACAGATACAGGTACGCACCTGCAGTTAGACACTTTTGTGAAAATTTCACAAAGGAACATTTGACAAAAAATGCATTGTTGTTGCATGCCATATTGATTGTATTTTATAGGAACCTGAGTGGCTTCATTTGCACTGTGCATACACAGTAAGGATAAAGATATGTTGCACATCAGCTGTGCCTGTACAGTAATTCTGCATTATATTTCTTCATTCTCATGCTATATTTTATTCTTCTATTCAGTGTATTCACTCTATAGACAGATACCATCATTTCTGTTTAAATTCCAGGCATAGCTCGAGAATGTGTCTCCCCTGTCAGATATGGAAGCCTTTGCTTCAGTGTGACCAAAATTCTAATATGTGCTGATCCAGTGCTGACTCCACCAAATGATGATATTTTTAAAAAAAAAGAGCTCATAATTCTGATACCCCCGTTACTTGGGTGGAAATTATAGAGAGATTGTTGAGAGATCAAAAACTGATCAAATCTCTCATTGGTCTTCCAGTGAACTCCATGGTCGCCACAGTGTCGTCATAGTTTTTACTCATTCCAGAACACACAAGGATCTCCCAAACATTTACACAGACACATCTTTTTTGAGGTTTAGGAGATCATTGAGATCAGGCCAATTTTGAATCTCTCAGTGGTCTCCCAATGATCTCCGTGCTGTGTTAAGGGGTCCTAACTGATTATCCTTGCTCACATTTAAATTAGGTAACTTTATGATCTCAGAAGTAATATAATTCTTTTTTATTGTCTTTTATCTTCAGGAAGGCAGCGTCGCTTCTGTGCTCTGCAGTGTGTCATTCAGCTTCGCCATGCCACTGTCTTTGTGCACAACCGTCACCTTTGTTGATCACCTCAACAACAGGTAACATTATTTTGGTTTATTCAACAATTAGACAATTAGAGACATTTTGGTAGTGTTAGTCTGTACCACTGTAATTTCTATTGGTGAACCTTCTTACTGTGCATTTTATACTTTGTCCTTCATGCGTCCTGTACACTTTAATGGTTACAGGTTTTGTTTTGTTTTGTTTTGTTTTAATCATGGGTTAGAGTCGGCAGTCATAGATTATTAAAACTGCTGATTTGTGTGCAATGATTTCAGTTCATAAAAGTCAAAACAAAAGATGACGTATTGCCACAGTTAGTAATGAGCTTGTTGCCTTTATTGGCAATTTGCTGAAGAGGAAATATTCTGACTTTTCCCAAAAGCTGACTGCTCCACACCGAGTCTGGTTCTGCTGGAGATATCTTTGTGTTCAAAGGGACTTTTTCCTCCTCATTGTAGCTGCGTTGTTGCTCCTAAGAGATCACCTGATTGTTGGGGCTCTCTTTCTATGATTGTAGGGTCTTTACCTTCTGAAGTACTTCAGGATGAGTGATATTGTGAAATGAAGTGATATATAAAAAAGTGGAATTATCTTTAATTTGAGTGAATTATGAGATAGCAGTTAGTGAAGCTGCAGTGTAGAATTTGCAGTTGCATGTACTTTAAGAATCTCCACTGATATTTATCAGTCCCTCTCTCTGTCCCTTACAAAGTATGATCAAGAAGTCTTGTTGTTCCCATCTGAACTGCTTTCAGAATAGATGTTATTTTTGGACCAATTCAGTCCCCTTGCACTTGTGCCTCTGGGATGTCACTGGATTTCTTCCAGTGTATGAAAATGACAAGTCTCCAACTTGAATTCCATGCTGAGAAAGAGGGTACATCACAGGGAGAGATAGAGTAGTGATCAAAGATTGTAGAACAAAATCCTGTATTTTCAGTGCATTGTGTACCAGTTCAAGTTGGCACTTGTCATGTCGCAGGTCTTTTCTCCTTAATGACCCTTCTTCTGACTCTGATCATTCTCAGTCACACTCCTTAACATCCAAACATTTTAGAACTACTGTCTAGACTACTTTAAAACTACTGTTTTGTCAGTGAGCCTTAGCCAGGGAACCTTTTCTCATACACAAGTATGAGAAAAGGAAAACTTTGGAAAAAAGAAACTTTGGACAAGTCTGGGGTCGAAGGTGAAATAATGTTTGTATAAAGTAGTAACAGAGCTGTGTGAGAGGGTGTTCCTAAATGCCAGATTAGAATTTTTTGTGTGTGTTTGGATGTATGACTTTAATTGGGTACTGTGTAGCATACACTCCTTTTCTCATGTCTTTTGGTGTGTATTTTCTTGTCTTTGACTGTATTTAGCTCACCATTCCAAAAAAAAAAATGTAAAAAGGAATTTGTCTGTATTACTGTCACAGCTGTCTTTATCCTTCTTTCTTAACCGTAGTAATTACTGCATTACTGCTCTCTGTGAACAACCTATTTGTCTCTTTTGTATGATTTTTAAGCATACCAAAAATCTAACATCTGATTTTTAAAAATGTATTTTTTGGTCTTTCTCCTTATCTCTGCTATTCTTCCTCAGGTTTAAGGTTAAACTGTGTGCTACTGCTGATAACTGTCTGTTGACAGTATGGCCCCACATGGCCCTGCACCACTCTGAACAGCAGGTTGTTCTTAAGACAGGTAGTGCATCCACAAGAGCACATCCCCAGACACTGAAGGACTACGCTTGTTGTCTTATAATTTTTTTGAAATTTATTTATACATTGTTTATTTAGCATATTCATTTTTAAATCTGATGATAAAACGTTTAATTCAGGGCTCACATCAGTTGAGGCAATCCTTCAGTGCTATCAGGCACCAAGTCCTGTCTCTGGTCTGACTTCATCGTCATCCTCATTTGATCACAACTCAACAAACAAGACCTCAGGTCAAAAAGCGAAATCTGTGTGTCTGTCTATGTCTGAGTAGCTGAGTTTTTTTTATGGCACTGTCTCAGTAGTATTACTAATATGTCTGTATCTCAGTATACAGTATGTGCATCTGCCCTCTGCAGACTCTTTCCCAGACAGTAACAGTGCAAGCAGCCAAGTCAGCAGGGAAACAGAAATCTCTCCAACGAGAGACAGTCCAACAAATCTTGGACTCCCAGAGTTCCCTGTCAGTAACTCAGAGGAAGGACTTTATTACCAGAAAGTACTGTTGGCTGTTGAGAGGTGGTTTAGCCTCTTTGGATGGCCAAGTGGAATGTACCTGATCACTATACCACACACACTCAGAAGGTAGACCCAGATTTGTTTCAGTCCATATTTTGTACCCACATGTGGTTTATGACACTTGTTACAATCGTGTCTCCTCTCTTTATTTAGAGTTGTATCAAAAAATGAAGCAAAACATTCAAAAGGACAGACTTACCGTGTCAGTCAAAACAGAGATTCAAGGTGGGTATTCATTATGGCTATTATCAATACCTGGACTTGGAGAAAACATAATATTTTTCATTTGCTGAATGTGTAAAATGGACACACTTTACCTATTCATTTTTAATAGTTGTCATACTGGAGAATGTACAAACCCCAGTTCCAATGAAGTTTGGATGTTGTGTAAAATGTAAATAACAGAATAAAATGATTTGCAAATCTTTTTCAACCTATATTCAATTTAATGCGCTACAACGGCAAGATATTTAATGTCCAAACTGATAAACTTTTTTTTTTTTTTTAACAAATATTCACTCATTTCAAATTATGCTTGCAACATGTTCCAAAAAAGCTGGGGCAGGGGTAAGAAAAGACTGAGAAAGTTGAGGAATGATCAAAAAACACCCTTTTGGAACATTCCACGGGGGAACAGGTTAATGGGGGACAGGTGAGCATCATGACTGGGTATAAAAGGAGCATCCTCGAAAGGCTGAGTTGCTCACGAGCAAGGATAGGGTGAGGTTTCATCACTTTGTGAACAACTGCCTGGGCAAATAGTCCAACAGTTTAATAACATTCTGAATGTACAGTTAGAGAGAATTTGGGGATTTCATCATCTACAGTCCATAATATCATCAAAAGATTCAGAGAATCTGGAGAAATTTCTGCATGTAAGCGGAATGGCCGAAAACCAACATTGAATGCCGTAACCTTTGATCCTTCAGGTGGCACTGCATTAAAAACCGACATCATTCTGTAAAGGATATTACCATGTGGGCTTGGAAACACTTCAGAAAACCATTGTCAGTTAACACAGTTCATCACTACACCTACAAGTGCAAGTTAAAACTCTGTGTTTTGCTATTTATCCTTTAACAATTATTTTGAAGTCGGTGCTTAAACTGAAAGTACTGAGCAAGTGAGTGTCATTATTACAGCTGGGTCAAGTCTTCTTTCTTCTGGCTCTAGACAGATACTTTGAACTCCCATGAAAGCTATAAATGTTGTTCTGTGTAGGTCTGCAGTGGACATGCTTCATCACTTGACTGGCAGGCAGATCCCTGGTATTCCACACTGTCAGATCTTCTCCACTGATATCGACCAGCGCACCAATAAGCTGCTACAACAGCATGAAGCTATGCTGGCTTTTCTCAGGTACAGCAGAGCACACACGCTGCTCAAAATTTGATCAGCAGCAAGCAACAGTTTTGCTTAAAATTCTGGATATACTGTATACTCAAAATTTGTCTTGCAATCAGGGCTTGACATTAACTTTTTTGCTCACTGGCCACTGTGGCTCATGATTTTCCAAAGTTACTAGCCACCCAGCCTTTTCACAAGCCACAATTTTGTGGTTGGAAAATTATGTTTATTATGATCAAATTTGACTATTACATGCTAAATTTTACTTGAACTAAATTTACAACCTTTTTGGATGTAAATGACCCTTATACATACATAAAAATAGCAAGAGAAACACTGTTTAATTTTTAACAAGAGTAAATACTGTAAAATATTTGCAAAATGAGAGTGAAGTACAGGTAGATTTGGGGTCTGTTCCAATTCTCATTTGTACCTCTTCCCCTTTGTCTACCCCTATCCCTTGGTTCTTAAAATCCAAGGGCAAGGGGTAGGGTTTAAAAATGACTCCTTTGAAGTGGGACACCCCTTCAGGGCTGCACAATGCTATTAGTAACTGCTGATGCATTTAATCTAAATGGACACTACCTGTTTTCACTAGAAAAAAAAAAGAAGAAAATTGATGTGAAAAAAGTCTCATCTTAAGGAGAAAAATGTCTCAAATTTACATGAACAATTCTAATCAGTAGAAAAGGTCAGAAATTTACTAGAAAGAAAACTGTAAATTCAGAGAAAAACTTGGACCCCCTGGCGAACTGTTTTTGGCATGTGGGCCACATGTTTGGCACCCCTGGACCAGCACATTAAAAATACATAGTTAGAGGTTTTACTTCCATGAAATAGCTCCAAATCACGGATATCATAGATAATCACAGATAAACAAAAGTTCACCTCAGAAGAAGCTTCATTTGCGCTTTACAGCAACATAACAAAGTTTAGTCACTTTTTCTCTCCATCATACGAAAAATTAAATTTGCACAATTGCAGACAATAAATGGGAACTTCTTGCTCTAAAAATAATCATATTTAACCACAGAGGTAGGAGCTAATGTAGGGGGAGAGCACAGGTTATTCTCACCACTGGAACAATGGGGGATCAGGGGCAGTTGTCCCCATGATCTGATCGCTGAGAGCGGCTGCTGTTTGTTCATCACTGTTTCTCCAAACTGGAAAGAAAATGATCCAACCTGCAGAACCAGACTCCTGGGCTGCAGCTGGCTGACAGTGGACCGATGAGAATACACTGTGTGTGTATAGATAGTGCTTGTGGGAGTTGTAGTTTTGTAGTCTCACTTTGTGATGTCGTTTCAGAAAACTACAACCCGCCAAAGTGGCTAGTGGAAGTCGCTGTCTTACCCACCACGGCTGGAATATACCTGCCAGTGGCGGGTGGGCAGGTGTTAATGTCAAGACCTGCTTGCAGTGCTAGAATTGTTAGATTTTTGCTTATTCTGGCAAAGAGGAAATGATGTAATGCCATACCGCTACTTCCGTCTGTCTACATTTCACAAGAATTGATGCTCCTCCAGTGGATCTCTACCTCTAGGTCATACTCAAATGTCAGGAGATCTGAGCGCTAAAGGCCATATCTCACGAAGCAACAAATGTTATGGAACGTTCACAAATGTTGCGATTTGAGGGGCTTTGTTAGGGTTTGTAAAAGGTTGCATAAAAGTTCCTCAACAGTTTTAACAGTAGGAAACTGTTTTCTTGTTGCACAAAAATTTTACATGTTCAAAACCTGTGGAGAAGGAGAGGAGAAAATATGGCACGTGTGATACTGAGAGGAGGTTGAGGAAAAGTATATTTTATGAATTAGTTTCTTACTGTGGGTTTTACTTGTACTCCTTCACATAGGGATGGAGAGCATTGAGAGGTTATTGAGAGATCTGGCTAATTTTTGATTTATCAATGATCTTCAGTAAATCTCCACAGTTACCATGGTCTCCTCAAAGTTTTGACTCAGTCCAAAACACACAAGGATCTTCCAAATGATCCCAAAGATCAAAAATTGGCACCGTCTCTCAACGATCTGCTTAATGATGCTGTGTAAAGGGGCCCTTATGAAGTGGTGAGTATCTTGCAGGGATGTTGCAGCTTTTTTCCTGGCGGGTGTTGATCCAGTCTTATGCTTTCTGTCTGGTTATGGTGAGTTTTGAGTCTATGGTGATATGGAGAGGGTGCCTCAGACTCAAGGACTTTTGAGGTTAAATATTACCAATGTGTGATTTGTGAAAAAACAAACAAACAAACAAACAAACAAACAAACAAACAAACAAAAAACAAAGCAAAACAAAACAGAGGGGGGATATTTTTGAAATATTTTTTATTCATAAAAATAATTCAAGAACAACAGCATGCCTATATTCACTATGAAGCCTGATAGGATTTTTTGGAGCTGTTACATTTATATTATATTTATTAACTTTGTACATGAACTTTAATTTTTTTCCCCCCTTGTCCTGTCAGGCAGCTAGGCAAACAGAATAGGGATCTGTCACCCTTATTGTGCCAAAACAGATTTACTTTGCCAAGAGGAGCTTATACAGTACCTAACTGTGTATTGTATATTGTTGTAAACTCCTCCTGTAATAACTTTTAATACTTTATTTTAATTATTTTACCCATGGAAGACCCAACAGGATGGGGAAGAGGGAAATGAAGTGTGTCGACGGGAAAAGAAAAGGGAGGGGAACAGACAAAACCCCCCCGAACAAACCAACAACTAAAACAAACAAAAGACAGACTGCTTCTTCCACCGAAGATGTCTCAACACGAGTCTGGTTTCCACACCTGTTAAAGGAGAGACACTTGTGCGTGTATGTCTGCGTGCATATATATGAGAACGTGCGCAAAATAAATGTGTGCATGTAAGTGGTTTGTCAGGAAACATACGAAGCGGAGGGCCGGTCACAGCAGCTCTCCCCCCGGGAACCCCGAGCAGGCAAGGCAGCGCCACCAACCCCCACAGGGCACAAACGTCCGAGGTCAGCTAGCCCTAGGAAGGCCAGGCATCCGCCCCCGGAAGGACGATCAAGGGAGGCTAGGCTGCTTGGCGGCCTGCGCAGTGAGCCCACACCCCCGGACCCGCCCATCCCCCCCCCCCCAGCGGGGCCAATGTCTGCTCCCGGGCCCCAGGCACCAGGGGGCCAGCGACCCATCCCTTGGCGCTGGGGGCGCGAGCCCTCCCGGGCACTCCCACAGCGGGCCCGCCCCAGCACCTCTGTTGCACACCCCGGGAACCCCCATCTCCAAAGAAGTCCCCCCGCCCAGGGGAGCCCACGTTGCCGAGAGGCACTACCCCCCTTAATCCAGCACCTCCCGACTCGCAGACACACCCCTCCCCACACCTTCACACCCACAAGCTCCCATGCGCACCCCTCTCACTCACCCAGACCGACCCATTCTCTCTCACTCCTGTACCCATTCAAACTCACCCCTCATTCACCCTTGTTTCATAAGGCGGCTGCGAAGCAGATGCAGCGAGCCTGAACACGCACCAGTGCCCGGCAGTGACCAGGGAGACCACCGGCGCAGGCCACAGAAGCAGACCCCCACCCCCGTCGTCCATCTGAGCGAACAATCAGCAGACCACTGCAGGCACCCCGAGATGCCACCCGACATGCAAAGCGCCGCACAAAACCGACCCACCATCACCACCTCCATTCATCACCCCCTCACTCTCACTTACACTCATATTCAGCCCCCCCTCTCACTTCCTTGGTTGTATCTATATATTCAGTAGCACCCAGGGATATTGACAACATGATAGGTCCCAGGCTCATGAACTTTAATAAAACTTTAACTATTTAAAATAACATAAGCTGGAAGGTGTGATCATACAAAAACAGATACAAATTTAACATGCACCCTTTCAGTATCATGGGCAGCACTACTCAGCCAGGAGCGCCAACACATTTCTAAACTTAAATACTAAATAGGAAATCTCAAAATGTAATAACACAATGTACTCACAACAACATAGAAATAAACATGTTACAACAGGCAGATTCAGTCAGGTACTCTGGTTTTCTCCCACAGGCCAAAAACATGCAAGTTAGGTTAATTGGAGACTCTAAAGTGGCTTGCCGCCGTACAATGGCTGCCTCATCCATCCATGTGGATGCCCTGAATTTCCCTCTGGGGATTAATAAAGTATACAAAATACCAAAAAAAAAAAAAAAAAATCCAAGGTCAGTCAGTGAGGTAGGGCAGGCTACAGGCTATCTTGCATGCAGGTTTCACCTTTCCAAACTGGAAAGAAAAATTTGGAACACAAAAATAAAAAGGATAATCGGTTCAATATTCCCCGGATTACATGCTAACAATTACCAACGTATAAACCACTATAATTGTAGCCAGTTTAAATAAGAAATATTAACTTACCCCAGCTTTCGCAGAACAGTCTGGTTTGGGGTGGGATCTCGGCTTTTTTTGACCTCTTCCCAATGGCGGCATCGTCAGCAGCATGTTGGCCTTCTCTGCATATTTTTCAGTGGGGAAAAGGTCCACCTCTGGGCCAGTCACAGAGATGAAGAGAAGTTGTTCAGTGTCTCTACCATCATCCTGTTCCTCTCGCCTGTCAGGATAATGTTCATCACACTGAATCTCTCTCTCACTCTGCTGTGGACATGGGAAGCGTGGAGATTGCAGCCATCAATTTTTGAAGGTTCTCACCTATGCTGCCTTGGTGTTTGTACTCTCTGAAGTCCTTCAGTAGAAGTACAGGGCTTGTAGAATCCACATGAAGGGCTCTGTGCAGGTAAAGTACCTTGGTGTCACCGAATAGGACACGGTCTTCTTCATCGGACGGCCAGGTGTTAGGATTCAGCACCGCGGCAGTGGACAGCTCATTGTTCACATTCTTCAGTCTCTGCATGATGTTTTCAGTTTTTTGGCACGAAAAATGACAAAATGTTTTGTTGCCATTTCATATACTTGGCACTTCTTTCTCTTTTGATAACTAGCTAACTTGCCCACATAAAAAGACTCAATAGCTTATTGCTTAATATCCACTTGCACCATCTGCTGTTGGGAGTATGAAATGCATGTAATGTACTACAACCAGAAGTCAGAATATCACTTACTCTATTTGATCAGAGAGGGAGACAACAACTCCCCCCCCAGGATAAAAAATGAAAGACGGGGGGAGGCATCAAAAGTGGGGGGTGGGGGGTAAATCCCCCCATCCCCCCCTGGCAAATCGCACCCAGGATATTGCAATATTGTGATTCAAGTTATTTGGAAGGTATGGTCGTGGTCCGGGTTCATAGATCCACCAGGAAGGAATTCCAATCGGCCAGAAAGGTGAGAACAAATCTTAGGAGATATGAAAGTTAGCAGCGGCAAGATAATTGGATTGATTAGTTCTTACACTTTTGAGTGTGGTGGGAGATGGTGAAGAGGAAGACACAAGAGCTCTTTAGGTAGGTACACAGGAACTGAGAGCACACCACGAGCTGGCATGAGTGTCAAACATTCCTGTAGTGAAACACCCCCTTTTCAAGGCTGTAGTTGATGAGACACAGGTGGTAATTAGTGCAGCTGCAAAGAATCATGGCATCCCACCTGGCTTGGCAGGATGCGCTCAATGGAACTCATGCACCGATCTGCCATCCATGATTAAGGATCTTGGAATCCATAAGTGCACCTCAGGACCCCTTCCAATCCATGAGATATTGAAGAACACGCCCCTGGCGTCGCACACCCAGGATCCTGTTGAGCATGTAGACAAGACCCCCATGAACTGTCTTCGGAGGAGGCAGAGGCTTGAAGGCTGGGCAGAGGGGTAGGGCTGCAACAAACGATTATTTTGGTAGTGGACTAATTTAATTACAATTTTTTTGATTAGTCGACTAGTTGCAGTTATTTTGGTCATGTCCACCATCAGTGCTTCCTGTTGGCATGGGTCTTGTTTGGGGCTCTAGTGCATGTTTTACCATCCGTGAAAATCACCTTGTTGCCAGTCCCTGCTTTAGTATAACATTTTATAAGCAGTTTCCAGAGCTAAATAAAACGACCCATGAAAAACAAATTTGAAACTGAAGCTCAACAGCTTGAACAAAAAAGATGCAAAAGCAAAAAAATAGCAGCATCTGCTTAAGTCTGCTTACCCAGTCTCTGTCTTAACATAACATAAAAAAGGTATAGGACCGTATATATTGTATGATATTCTAATTAACTCAGATGCACTAATATTCAGAATGAGGGCTATTATTAACGAAGATGAAAAAGAGATAGCTACTCCTGCAATTCAGTCATTTACTGCATTCAACATGTTAGCCATGACTTAAACAGCTCAGCCCTCAGCAACCATCCTCCAAGAGAGCTTATTGTCAAACAGGTAAGCTAACATAAACAGCATATACTGACAGTATAGCCATTTTTCTAAAGCTTGAAACAATTGGCCATTGAAAATAAGCAGCACTAACTGTCTTCACTCACTGAAACTTACCAAGCAGAAGCAGCAGTAAATGTCGTGGCTCCGGGGTGTTTCCATTTCAGATGCTCATGCACCACCATAGTGCTGCCATGATAAGTCTGTTTTACAGAGTGTGCATTTTACTTGTTTCATTTCTTTATTTTCAGTAAAATGTTCCCATACTTTCAAAAGTTTAGGTCTTGCTTTTTTTTTTTTTTGTTTTTTTTAGCTCCTCTTCTCTGTTTTTCTTTCTGCTTCACCATGCTGCCCTCCTCTTCTTCTTCGCTGGAAATTGTTCATGCATGCCGGACGACAGAAGCGCTACTGCCCGCAGCAGTTCAGGTGTAACAGGCTGACTTAACCCCCACCCAGATTAAACTGGCCAAGGCCAAACTACACCCCGGGGTGTAAAAGAGCTGGGGCCAGACTATACCCCTCCAGGCCAGGATATACCCCACTGTGTAAAGATATTTTGATTATATTTACACATTATATTTACAACACAACACGTCACCACGTCATGATGTCACTATGTTACATTAGCTTATGTTAATATCAACTGATCTGACCACTTTTTTCATTTTATAAACTGACATATATGTCAAAATAAATGACATGCCTGCCCATCCCACTTTTACGCACAGGTAAATATTTTTCTACTATAATATTGTAACAATCAACTATTAAATAGAGACTATTACCAAAAAAGGGTCACAAATGATTTCAAATGTACAAATATGGTGTTAAGATTGTGTTGTAATTCAACTCGAAAGAATAAAAATAATAGTTACACATTAAATTATTTCTTTACAGGTTTACTGGTACATAAAATTGTTCTCATCAATAACTAAATATAATTTCTCAGTCCATTACACTCAGTCTCTTATCATGCATTCTCAGAGAGCGCATTTCTCTGCCAAGGCTCCTTCTGTCTCTCATGGATCACCTCTAAAATGTAATGGGTTTGTGTGTAGGCCTAGAGCCACTTGTGAAAATTGCATCAAAGTCTGTCCATTAGTTTTGGAGTATTGTTGCTAAGACATTGTGAGAAGATAAGAACCTTGGCTGAGGTATGCATTTACAGATCATCACCAAAATGTAATGGGTTTGTCTGTAGCCCAAGAACCACCTCTGGTGAAAATTTCATCCAAATCCATCCAGTAATTTTGGAGTTTTTTTGCTAACACTCTGTGAGAAGATAAGAGCCTTGGCTGAGGTATGCATTCTCAGATCATCACCAAAATGTAATGGGTTCCTCTGTATCCCAAGAACCACCTATGGTGAAAATTTCATCAAAATCCATTCATACCTTTTTGAGGTAAGTTGCTAACAGACAAACCAACAAACCAACCAATAAACTGACCAATGCCACTGAAAACATTACCTCCTCCCTTGGCGGAGGAAACCAGTTAGTTTGTAGCAATGGCCCCACAAATTTTCGCCAGCAAAAAAAAAATAAAATAAAGAAGAGTCCAGATACTCCACCAGAAATAACTGGAAGTTAATGTCTTTAAAATAACTGAAAAAGACCCTGAGCTCAGGAAAAATTGCAGTTCATAAAGGAAGAGAAAAAAGGCTCCATTTCACCAGCATGCAGCCCCGTCACCCCTGGGCCGTTTTGACAGCTCAGCTCAACATTAATAAAAGCAACAATACTGTGAAACTTAGACAGCTATAGATAGAGCCACAAACAGCAAATGAAGTTTTCTAGATTATGTAGCAGAGTCAATAAAAGCATTCCTACTTCGCTCTGCAAGTGGGTTGACCCTCTTGGTGACACAGGTAGAGTATTGGACTCTGGAGCCAGAGGCTGTGGGTTCAAACGCCCGGTTGGACGCTACCAGGTGGGCTTAACTGCCTGTCCCTTGGCTACAATTACACTTTATTATTTATTACCTCCACCAAGGAAGGACGGAGGTAATGTTTTTAGTGGCATTGGTTGGTTTGTCTGTTAGCTGGTTTGCCTGTTAGCAACATAACTCAAAAAGTTATGAATGGATTTTGATGAAATTTTCAAGAAAGGTGGTAATGGCACGGGGAACAATGATTAGATTTTGGTGGTGATTCGGATCACGATATGGATGCAGAAATGTTTAGAATATTATTTTTATATATTAATATGGTGCTTTTCATGGACTTCCCCTTTAAGACATGTCTTACCGAGTTACGTGCGTGGTCACGCCATAGGGTCACACGCCTCGGCAACCCGGAAGCCAAACACTGCAGAGAAAGTATTAGGGGGCGTGTCCACCAAACTCATTTATTCTGCGGTGGGCGACTATTTTCTATTCATTCTCTATGTAGTCCAGCGTTTACAGTGCTGAGCGCCCTCAGCGCTTAAACGCTTTGAGCAGCGGCCGCTTTTTGTTGCGGTGCTCAGGGCTGAAAAAAGTTCAACTTGTCACACTACTGTACAGCTGCACTTGCCAATGTCAGACTTTTATAAGTAGCCAATCAGAATTAAGGAAGGGCGGGACACAGTATGCCGGTAAAGGAAGACGAGAATGATAGGTGACGGACGATGGAGGCTAAACTTTGCTGCATCAGACAACCCGGTCCTCTTTGATCTGACACTAAAAGGATATCGTGATCAAAATTTGAAAGCAAATGCTTGGAGGAACATGTCCGTATCTATTGGCATCTTGTTATTATTATTAATAACAGTCTTGTTATTATTATTATTATTATTATTATTATTATTATTATTATGTAGTCATATTGTTTTTGCTTTCATTTCTCTGTCTGATAATAATAATAATGGTTTGCATTTATATAGCGCCTTTCATTCAAATTTTCAGGAAAGGTGTATACTGTAATGGCACACTGAACACATGATTAGATTTTGGTGATGATCTCAAAATGCATACCTCCACCAAGGCTCTTATCTTCTCACAGAGTGTTAGCAACAATACTCCAAATCTACTGAATGGATTTGGATGAAATTTTCACCAGAGGTAGCCCTTGGCCCAAAGATAAACTCATTAGATGTTGGAGGTGATCCGTGAGTGAATACCTCCACCAAGGCCCCATCTCGCAATGTACAGATGGATGGCGATATGGATGGACAAAGGGAGGACAAAGTGAAGGAGGGACGGAGCCTTGGCGGAGGTATGCGCTCTGAGTGCCCTCTAGTGATAATTAGGCCTATTTTTTATGTATTTATAATTTTATTCATAAAATGCAATGCATCAACATATCTGTTTTTACTGTTTTTTTGCCGCTCCAAATGTACACCAAATGTAACGAAAATAGTCGGAAAAACATGACGGAAATTGTTTATCATAATTCAGGTTTTACTTGCCCTCTCAACACAATTTAAAAACTGGAAAAGAGTTTTGAATCTGCATTTGGCCAAGGACCACCTCTGGTAAAAATTTCATCTACATCCATCCAGTAGTTTTGGGGGATTCTTGCTAACACACTGTGAGAAGATAAGAGCCTTGGCAGAGGTATGTGTTCTCGGATCATCACTAAAATGTTATGGGTTTCTCTTTAGGCAAAGAACCACCTCTGGTGAAAATTTCATCCAAATCCATGCGTTAGTTTTTGTGTAATCCTGCTGCACAAATACAAACAAGGTCCTTGGTGGAGGTATGCACTCTCAGATCATCACCAAAATTTAATGGGTTCGTCCTTGGCCAAGGGCTACTTGGGACAGTGGCTTGACCTGGGAAATGTGGAATGTATGATGTGTTTGGAAGAGAGGGAGGTACACTGAAGCAGATGGCAGAATGGTAATAATCTTCACAAAAGGAAAAGAATCGATGAAATGAGGAGACAAGTTTCTAGTGTCAGTCTTTAGAGGGATGTTGTGAGTGGATAGCCATACTTTTTGGTCGGCAGAATTGGTGGGTGGGTGGGGGGGGCACCTATTCTGGCCCCAGGACCATCTGGCAGTTGGCCAGTGCTCTGATTGGCAGTGTGGAGGAGAACGGCCCTAGTGGTCTTCCAGATGCACCTGCATCGTTGGATGTGGTGCTGCACCAAGGGAACAGCAATCACATCTTCTGAGATGGTGAAGAGAGGAGGGTTTTAACCCAACAATGCTTTGCACGGAGACACCCCATGGCTGTGGAGGTCACTCAGTTATGGGTGTACTCAACCCAAGGTAGGTGAAGCTACAAGATGCAGGGGTGGTAGCAGTGACACATCGAGAGAGTCAAACATTCCTGCAGTGAAACAAGGGGAACCGCCCCCTTTTCAAGGCTGCAGTTGATGAAACACAGGTGGTAATTAGTGCAGCTGGAGAGCATCAGGTAATCAGCAGAAGGGAAAAAAGTGTGCACCAACCTGAGACACTACAGAGACCACTGCAAAATTATCATTTTATCTGGTTTTACTACTGGTTTACCTACTGAAAACAACTCACTCCATTTTCAAGTCAAAATATCGTCATTTAGAGCATTTATTTACAGAAAATGACAGCTGGCCAAAACAATAAAAAAGATGTTACTTTTAGATGTGCTTTTTGATCAGATAATAATATAGAAAATAATAATAAAGAAAAAAAAGTTCATTCTTAAATACTGCAATACTTAAATTTTAACTCAGGAAGAACTCGGAAATCTGTATTTATGAAATAACTAACTTTATTCACAGCTTTCATGCATTACCATGCTTAGATGATCACATAATTAGTACCTCTTGAGGTGTCCTTGTGTTGGAATTCAACAGATACTCAAATTGAATGGCTGCCATACATGTAGAGATGCTAATTTAGTAAAGATTTTGCAGTGGTCTCTTTTTTTCCAGAGCTGTATGTGTTTGTGGTGTTATTTTTTTCTTCTTCATCGACTGCTGACATTGGTAATATTCTAGTATATTCTGAGCCAGGTTGTATAACTGTTTTTTATTTTTTGTCAACTATGACTGTGTCTTTAGGGTGCAAGGAGCATGCCTTTGTCACGTCAGACCAGAATATTTGCTTGATGTGTTGGAATTTAAACACTGGTGCTCTGTACAGGTACAGTGTATATACCCATATATGCAACAAAAGTGCCACATTAAATTAAACTTCACATCCTCGATTGATTTTTAGATCACTGAGAATGGCAAGCGCAAGTAACTCTTTAATCACTTGTGCTTGTGTTCCTCTCAGTCCATTGGCGCAAAGCATGGCCTGGACTATAGCTGTGTTGACTATGAGTCTCTAAGCAAACGTGCTTGGATCGATGTGCTGCTACAAATATACAAGGTAAAAGTTGTGTGGCTTCTGTCTTTGTTCGGTGTGTAACATATTTGTCAACCTACACTTTGCTATTGCTTCTGTGTATTTCACATGCCCAGGTGCTGGTGCTGCCCCGAGTGTCAAAGAGGGATCTTGACACAACTTCTAACCACATAGATAAAGAGGGATTCCTTCCTGTCAGTACACAGACCCTGGCCAGTAATATCTACTCATCCTGGGAGATACAGTTGCTCTCATGGCTCAACATGCATTTCCAGAACATGAGGAAGACTGTATGGAGTACATGTACTGGTAGGACACTTTAAAAAAAAAAATTCAAGCTTAAATGCCACCATATAAAATGTCACGGTTTCTAATTGTAGCATCAATCGTAAATTAGCTCAGAGGTTTCCAACCTGGAGTCTGGGACCCCCGTGGGAGGTTGACAGAGATTACAAGGGGATTGTGAGGCTTTGTTTGCTCTGAGGTTGGAAAAATATATTTTCTGCATGTTAGATAAAAAAAAAAATCATAATTATACACCAAATTAAATAATGAAGTCTGTATGCGCCAACGTTGGGAGTAACACAACACCACTACTTTTGCAGTAACATGCTGTGTAACAAAATTACTGTTTAAAAATTCAGTAATGCATTACAATTACTGAAATTTGATCAGCTGCTTTACTCATTACTTGTTTTATTAATATGGTTTATATTATACTGTATTATATAATATGGTGGTGTACCCTGCCTCTCACCCAAAGATGCTGGGATAGGCTCCAGCCCCCCCGCGACCCGAAAAGGATTAAGCGGAAGAAGATGAATGAATGAATGAATGAATGAATGACTATACAAACTGACCCTATCGTAGCTGAGACGAGCCATCAGTTGACGTGACCAGTTGCAGAGAGCCGAGTCTTCACTGTTGAGTAGAGGAAAAGATTAAGCTATTTTGTTTTTGTGGAAATAGACAGGGCAAAAGCATATTGGTGGGTTGCAAGCTAAAGTGCTGGTTGAGACGTACTGCAATCTTCAAAGGCACTTGAAACAGCAACAAAGCTCCGACAAAGCTAGTGCTAAGTAATGTCAAGCTATGGTAACAACACCGTGTTAGTGGCTCTACGCTATCTGAACAGCCGTGGCTGGTTGTAAAGTGGAAATAGTCTTGTCTCAACAGCCACGGCTGGATTTCAAGCACAAGTATGCATCTGGACAGTTTGTGACCCAGCAAGAATTAAACCTGATTGCCAGATATGTTGTTACAGACTGAAGACGTGATAATAGTCACTTTCCATCAGACAGCTGAGACTGTGATCCTCTGAAGTTAAAACACATTTACTTGCTACCTGGATAAAGATTATTCAAAAATGGATTTTGATCTCCAAAAGGAATTTGAGGGACTGGATCATGTCTCTACAACAGCAGACATTTGGACTGTGGATAATGGACATTTTCTTTGGATCACTGCACATCGGATTAAATCCATATCGTAAAAGTAAGATAAACATGGACATCTTTATGCAGCGTTGCCAACCCTCACTCCAAAATGAGGAAATTACTGACAATATCAAGTTGATTTTTTTCCAATTTTTCCCACAATAAGAGGTCTCAAGGCAGGATAAAGCAGAATGAACATGTTCTAAAATCTCTGTCTGAAACAGTCTGTTTTCAGCCTGACATTAATAAGCCCGTATTGTAATCCATTAATTAAATTATCTTATGTGTGCAAGATGATTTAAGTATGCCTTTAAAAGTAACATGAGAGTTACTTTTCCAAGTAACTAGTTACTTTAATCATCCAGGAATTGATAAATTTATTTTTTTGTTTATTTATTTATTTATTTTTAGTAACTTACCCAACACTGGTATACACCAATTTGAAACATGTTATAAAGCCAGATAAAATATACGTATTAGCATATTTTGGTCCACAAATAGTTGCAGTGAATCATTTTATCAGTTGGTACATGTGTGCAGCCAGGGAGTGGGGTGTGTGGGGGGGTGGGGTGGGTGGCTTATCTTGGATACAGGCAAGATAAGCCAGGTCTTCATACAAAAAAAGGTTGGGGATCACTGCATTAGTTAATGCCAGTAGGCCACAGTTAACATGCAAAGAAACTGCAGAACATTCATAGAGTAATAGCAGAACCCCCCCGCCCACGCGCACTCGCGCACACACACACACACGTGTGTATATATATATATGTGTGTGTGTGTGTGTGTGTGTATGTGTATGTGTATGTGTATATGTATATATATATACAGTATATATATATATATATACAGTATATATATATATATATATATATATATATATATATAGTGGTGACCCAGCACACTGCAGACTGGTACTATTCACACTCAGCAGGGCTGGAGGAAATGGAGGAAAATTTATAGTAGTAGTATACGGACAGAGAGCCCCAGAGGGCAATCAGAACAATGGACTGTTGCGTATACATCCCGGGATTAGGGAGAGGACATCCGGGCGCCAGTTGGTCACGCTAATAATATGTATTGACTGATATGTATATCACTATGCTAATGTGCCATGCATTCTCTCTGTATAACATGTATAAAAGAGCTTGCGATACATGCTTCAGCAGTACAGTAGCGCACAGCGCTACAAAGTGCATCTCATTATGTTGGAGGAAATAAAACTTTGCACCCTTCCAGCTCGTCGCATCTCGCCTGATCTTTTACCTCCACAGTGGTGATCCTAGACGTGTCATGGTGACGCTGGCATCCTCTTCATCCACACCGGAGCGGGTAGCGCTGGGACCGACACACACCATGAACGGCGACACGAATGAACCGAAGGAAGCAGCCTGAACGGGGAAAATCATTGGCGCCGTCTGCGTTGATTTCCACCAAGCTCCCTGACCCTGGCTCACTCCAGACAGCGAACCTCCTGCGCACAGACGCCCCGCACTGCGCCAAGCGCGCGCCACGCACAGGGACAAATCGGCTCCACAGACTGATACATCATCCTCTGCCGCTGCACATGCCCGAGAAACACAGCCAACCGCCATCCTCGGAACCTTCAGGGCTGCTCATGCACCAGAAGCAGACACGCAGCCCATGCACAGGACTTTGTATGGGTTTCTCGGCCACGGCGCACAAGGGGAATTTAGCCAATTGCTGTTCCTGATGGCTTTAGGGCTGCTTCCGCACCTAAAAGCCAAACCGTCAAGTCCCTCACACAGCTGCAGTTGTTTCATAGCCGCTACGCATCCTTGGGGAACTTGGCCGTTCACCTTCCCCACATCCTCACTGGACTGAGCCGCAAGAGGAGTCAGAGACTTAATTTTTTCACAGCCTCTGTGGATCACCGCCAGGTTGACCGGGAAAGTCCCTCACCATCGCGGATCCACACGCAATTTTTGCACGGCCCGGACACCTTTGACATCCCAGGCTGGCACTAACTTACTCCCACCCCCTCCCCCTCCTCCTCCACAGCGCTCTTCTCGCACCTCACTCCGTAAAACCGGCCGATTGCCGGTTGGTTCCATTACACACGACGCGCACCGGCCCCGTGCGCCCACAATCCACAGCCGTTCAACGTGCTGGGACCCGGAGCGGAGCACACTGTCTTTTCCACCCCTCCCCCGTCCCCCCATGGACTGACATGCCCTCTGACACTCCTCTACAGCAGGACAGTTTTACCGGAGCTGGAGCCCAAACGACTGGGGGGGGGGGGTCACAGCCCCTTCTGAGTGTTCTGGGGGGAGCCGTGTGGTGACCCAGCACACTGCAGACTGATACTATTCACACTCAGCAGGGCTGGAGGAAACGGAGGACAATTTACATATGGACAGAGGGCCCCAGGGGGGCAATCAGAACAATGGACTGTTGTGTATACATCCCGGGATTAGGGAGAGGACATCCAGGCGCCAGTTGATCACGCTAATAATATGTATTGACTGATATGTATATCACTATGCTAATGTGCCATGCATTCTCTCTGTCTGTATAACATGTATAAAAGAGCTTGCGATACATGCCTCAGCAGCACAGTAGCACACAGAGCTGCAAAGTGCGTCTCATTATGTTGGAGGAAATAAAACTTTGCACCCTTCCAGCTCGCCGCATCTTTCCTGATCTTTTACCTCCACAATATATACAGTATATATATATATATATATATATATATATATGTGTGTGTGTGTGTGTGTGTGTGTATGAGAATAAGGATTTTTTTGATATGCCGGTCTCTAAAGACAGGATGTATTTTGGTGTGATGTCTGTGAGTACAAGTTTGTCCAGCTAACTCCTCCCACAGTTTAAAACTAGATTGTTTTCAGTTCACACAGTGTTTGTCCATGTTTTGAAGATGTGTGTTTTGCTAGGATTTTGATTTTGGATGGATTTGAAAATTCAGGTTTTACAACATTGTCATTTTTTAATGAAATTTCAATAGAAGGTACATGGATTGTCCGACTAACTCCTCCAACAGTTTTCAAGCTAGGGCATTTTCATTTCACACAGTATTTGTACATTTACTGAAGATGCACATATTGTAGGGGGATAAATGATTTTCTGATATTTTCTTGAAATTTGTTCCACTTTGAATCGTAGATTGTTTGCTTTTGTTGAACTCCTTGCAATTACATGGTTATTATTTTTTTTTTTTACAGGTGTAGGAGAAATTAGTGTTATAAGTGTGATAAGGTACAAGGATTATTCATTTTATACATAGAGGTGTGTGTGTGTGTGTGTGTGTGTGTGTGTGTGTGTGTGTGTGTGTGTGTGTAAAGGGGGTTTACTCTGTGACCACAAACACAAACAAAAGGGGAAAAAAACCTCGTAGGGGCACCAGTCCACAACTTGGACAATTTATTAATAACTAATCTTTGTACGTTTCATCAACCAGTCTGAAATATTTGTGAATTCTTCTGTGTGACTCAGAAAACAGACACAAAAAAATAATCAAGCAGAAACGTCTATGTACTGTTAATAGTTTTAATGTTCAAACTCATTACAGTCAATTGATTTGTAAACAGGTGAAATGATCAACAAGCATCAAATATCAGATTAACTGGTAATGGATTCCTGAGCATAAAATCTATAGTTAAACCTTTGTGGAAACAAGAGAAACCAGATTTTGAATTTGTAACTGTAATGCAACGGGAGACTGAAGTAACTGTAACAAAAATATACATAAAATTGGATGCAATTTTATGGAGAAAATGATAAAAACCGATTATATGAAAAAGGAAATTCTGAGTTACTCTACAAAACCCCCCCCAAAAAACGGATGTTAATGAAAAGAAGAATGTTATTTTTCCTTCAGTTTTATAGCTCCTCTTGTAGCTTATGAACTAACTTTTAACATGAAAAATTGGTCATATTCAGTTAAAATTAGACATCACCTTTAGCCCAGCAAATATAAAGTTGGAGTCTAGCTTATGACCAGCTATGTCTTCAGAGTTCAGCAATGATCTTTGGTGAACACCGGTAGATGGCAAAAGGGGAACACTATCCGCAGTCCTTCCCAATCGGTTCAGCGGTCGCTCAGACTCAGCAGCAGGGGCAACAGTGGAGCCCGCAGTAGAGTGGGTGGCAGGTGACATCTTCTCCTAGGCAACAGGCCCTTCCCTGGCCTGCAACTTTGGGATGTCCACTGGCCGACAAGAACCACAGAACTGAAGAAAAAAAAATGGATGTAAAACGGTTCCACCCACGAAATCCAAGTTCTTCCGACATTGTGGTACGTGGGTGAGACAGTTTCGAGGAAAAGTTCAAAAATCACTATCAGTCCACTTCAACGGTGAGTTAAGGAAAATCAGTAGAAAAAGTATAACAGAGTTTTGGAGTTTTACTCCAAGTAAGAGGGGTTGAGCTCAACGACAGGATGATCTCGCCTCAGATACCAGGAAAAAACAAACAAACAAAAAAACGCACACAGAAGAGACAGAATTCAGACCAACGGAAAAGTCTTCAGAAAGACCACAGAAAGAACTGAGAAGTTCTGACAAAAGAACTGACAAAGAACACACTGGAAAACTAGGGCATTTTCCTCTTTTAAATGAGAGCAATTCTTTGGTCATAACATATGACTGGCAGCAGGAAGAACAAATTATCGGCTATTGTGGGAGATTTAAATGGACTCTGGTCCAATAAGAAAGCGGTCCTTTGTCTGTAACCGACCAATAGAATGAAAGGGGGCGTCGTCCAACACAGAAGGGCTGGTGATTAGCTGGTACCAGTCAGATGACTTACGTAAGATTTTCAGAAGAAAAATACATATTAATGTTGAGATTCATATTATAGACTCATATATATATAATTTAAGCTAACTTCAGTGATTCATGACTACTTCCAGTGAGTGTCATGTGTCTGAGCGTTGTTCTCAGCGCTCAGACTTCCTTTTGTTGTTTTGAGTATTTTTCTGTCTATTATCATTATGTTGGTAGTTCTGTGTGTATATTTTGGTTTGTTGTCTCTGAGCCCTTTCCCTCTTGCCAGTCACACCCACCTTTACCCAGGCTGTCTCTCTGCCAGCTCAAGCTGCAGTTAATTGATTAATCAGGTCACTTGCTCACGCTGCTCCCCGCACCTGTGCCTCATTTGATTGTCTGCTATTTATACACTGCCTGCTCATTGTTTCTTTGCGGCAGTCATGTATGGATTCGCATGTGCTGGTGTCTGTTAACGTTCATTGCGTCAAAGAGCTATCTTGTCCGCTTTTGTTTGTTTTTATTGATTTCATTTTTAATTTTTGATTTCTGTTTGTTGATATTAGTTTTTGTTTGGTGTTAGCTTGGTATTGGCCTCGCGGAATAGCCCGATCTGACGCGTGGGTTGGTCGGACCCCCAACTGGGCTGTTTTTACCGGGCTAGGCTAACCTGCTAACCTGTTTTTAGCCTTTTTAGCTGTTTTAGCTGTTTTTGGCTGGCTGGCTGGCTGGCTATCCACCTTATCGCCTGGAACGCCATGGCTCCATCCCCGACGTGTATCCGCTGTGTATCCCTCCTTAGTAAGGTTTCTGAATTGGAAGCGAGACTCTCCAGCCTCTATAAGATTCGGGAGGCTGAAGACCATCTCAACACCATTATTCTCGGGTGAACAACGGCCCCGGCAACCGATTGCAGCTGGCAGAGACGGCTACCTACCTAGGGGAGTTCACCGGATCTCCGTCCACTTCAACCCCTGCTCCGGCTTCTTCAAATGTCCACGACCATAGCAATAGACACTGGCTTCATCTCGGGGCTAAACCCAAAGCCCCGGTTGGGTCTTCTCACACTCAGTGTGCGCCCTGGACCTTGGTTGGACCAGCCAGCAATTCATCGCCGATCGGCCAGACAGGGCCACACTTCTTCTCTTCCCCTGCTCCTGGAAAATAAATTTGACATCCTTTCTCTGGAGGATTTTCCCCACCTGGACGCTGGCCGCCTGACCGTGGCCGCCCCTCCTCCTCCTTCCTCTCCTTCAGCGGCGGCTCAAACACGCAAACCCCGGACTAAGACTATTCTAGGTGTGCCAAATTACACACCAGCTCCAAATAGAAGAGAGCGCATCACCCCGCCTTCACAACAACAACACCATCAACAAAATTATTCACCTTGTCAGAATCCACCGACAAAACCCCCCCAGATGACACTGGTAATTGGTGACTCAATTATGAGGAACGTCAGAAGCAGGTACTGTATCACGAGATTTTTTCCTGGGGCTAGAGTGTCTGACATTGAGGCTCTTACTCCTGCCCTACTAAATGAATTCCCCCACGTTAAAACTGTCATAGTACATGTTGGATGCAATAACATCCCAGATGAAGCGTCAGAGATTTTAAAGAGTGACTTCAGGGCGGCGCGGTGGCGGAGTGGTTAGCACTGCGGCAGCACAGCAACTCACCCTTGGCCGGGGGATCCTGGGTTCGATCCCAGCCCCGACCAACAGTGATCTGTGTGGAGTTTGCATGTTCTCCCCGTGTCTGCGTGGGTTTACTCTGGGATTTCTCCGGTTTCCTCCCACGTGCCAAAAACATGCAAGTTAGGTTAACTGGCATCAAAACTGGGGATTCTAAATTGTCCTTAGGTATGACTGTGAAAGTGAAAGGTTGCCAGACGCTAGACACAACATCTCCTGCTGAAGAGACTTTGTTGTTCTTAACTGATATAAACACCCTCACTCAACACCACACTCACACTGACTCAATAAACTGATGAGAAGATTATTCATTCACTGCTCTCTTTGTGTCCTTGTATTGATTCTATTGTCTGCTACTTGTGCATTGAGAGCTTTTTTTCTTGTAATCATAATATTGATCATTTATGACCGGTATTCTGACAAACAATGCTTTTTTGCTCTCTCCTATTGTGTTTATCCTTTTCCTCCCTCATGCTTCCTGTTCCCAGTCTGCTGACAGGCGCGTTACCGACGCTGCTGCGTCACCGGAAATGCCAACTATGTCGTTTTCAGTGTCAAGTCAAATCCCTCGTATGTTTATCAGTTGTTTACTGTGAATGTACTTGGCAATAAATCTTTTCTGAGTTCTGAGTTCTGAGTTCTGTCTCTCTGTGCTGGCCCTGCGATGGACTGGCGATCTATCCAGGGTGTACCCTGCCTCTCACCCAAAGATGCTGGGATAGGCTCCAGCCCCCCCGCGACCCGAAAAGGATTAAACGGAAGAAGATGAAAGAATGAATGACTTCAGGAGCCTTCTGTCCACTCTTAAGAACTGTGGCAGACGTGCATTTATCTCTGAGCCTTTGGCACCTCTCAGACGAGGTTGCAATTATTTTAGCAGAACTCTCAGTCTTAATACTTGGTTGTGTTTTACATGTCAGAATGCGAGTGAGAGTGAGGCATATACAGTCAGCTCTTTTATATTGAGCTACAGACAGTGCATGCATGGCATATTAGCATAACAGTCAAGCAGGAATGCACGGACATTTACATGAGAGTCACACATATCAATAGCAGGATTACTGGCGCCGGAATTCCTCTCTGCTCCGGGGCTGTAGGACAAAAGAGGCTGCAAGGCACATCTACATATTGATATCAGTCCATACATCTCATTGTTCTGTTAATTGCTCAAGCTGAGTGCTCTGCCTGTCCCGTAGAGTGTGGTGGGTCACCCACACCGCTCCCCTCCAGAGCGCTCAGCAGGGTAACGAGGCGGCGATCGTCCGGCTTTGGAAGCGAGGTGCGGGAGGAGGTGGAGGGGGGTGGGGGTAGCAAGTGCTGGCCCGGGACAGCAAAGTTGTCCGGGCCGCGCAGATGTAGTGGGTGGGTCCCAGCTGCCCTGGGAATGTCTTGATGTCCTCTCTGAAGAGCTGGAAGAGGTGGCTCGGGAGAGAGAAGTCTGGGCTTCTCTGCTGGGGCTGCTACCTCCGCGACCCAGATCTCCTGAGGGGCGGCAGAAGATGGATGGACAGATAAAAGCACCCAGCCATACACAGTATAAAATAAGGGTAATGGCTAATATATAAGTTATAACTGGTGACCTAGGTTACTGTGAAATGACTCACATAAATATATAATTTTTATTAAAGGAAATTTCTTTTTTTCCATGAATGAAAATAGTGTTCTAATACTTAAAAGAAAATAATGTGCCTTGATGCCCTGTTATGTATAACATACACAGAAATACTGTTTATTGATAAGTAATTTCTGCTTGGTAATGGTTTGCAGGTGGAGTCCCACCAGCCCACTGGATAGTAAACTTTGACCTGGACTTGACAGATGGATTGGTGTTAGCTGCTGTGCTCGCTGCCTATTGCCCTTATCTGGTCTGTATGTGTTTGTGTGTTTGCCTGTCTGAGGCTGTAATTTTGTGGAAACCTTTAGTGAACCAAAAGAGGTGGTTTAGGCAATTGTGAAAGATGAGTGTTAATCTCTATAAGTAGCATGGTGAATGATGTGATGAGGAAGCAGCTTGTTCTGAACAAACTTAAGGGAGTGTTTTATCATGCTATGTACTATTCAATGTGTTTGAGAATTTGAGCATGAGAGCAGCACTCACTTTGTGTTTAGAGATGTCTTGTATTTCAAATAATTTGTTTTTGTCTTTCAAAACATATACTTTGTGGCAATGAAAGCTATTCCAAATGTGATATGTGGTAATGGGAGCTATGGTGGTACTAATAATTTTCCCTGCACTCACCCACTGTGTTTCCAATCAGATTGGGAGCCACTTCCAGAGGATGTACACCACAACTAGCAGCCTTGAGCAAATCCTTCACAACAACATCATTGTGACTCAGGCTTTAACTACTCTTTGTCTCAACATGAATATACAGGTAAATGCAGCAGTGAATGGGTGGTGTATTCCATACATTAAGCATATTGTTTGAATCTGTCTTACTACAGTAAATTTAACCTTTTTTCATAAAATGTTTCAATAAGGCCTAAAGGCTCAGACATGTAGACTTGCACCCTTGAACACTTGCAGTTGCCTGCAATGCAAGCAAACAAAGGTGGAAAATTTACTTGGGGTCACATATCGAATTGGCTGGCTTTGTGTTAGTGTACTTGCTTTCACTTGCTTACCACTTGTATATACAGTGGTGTGAAAAAATGTTTGCCCTCTTCCTGATTTCTCATTTTTTGTATGTTTGTCACACTTAAATGTTTCAGATCATCAAACAAATTTAAATATTAGACAAAGATAACACAGGTAAATACAAAATGCAGTTTTTAAATGAAGGTGTTTATTACTAAGGGTAAAAAAAAATCCAAACCTACATGGAACTGTGTGAAAAAGTGATTGCCCTCCCCGTTAAAACATAAATTAACTGTAGTTGATCACACCTTTGGAAAGCTGAGTTCAATTTCTGTAGCCACACCCAGGCCTGATTACTGCCACACCTGTTCTCAATCAAGAAATCACTTAAAAGGACCTGCCTGACAAAGTGAAGTAGACCAAAATATCCTCAAAAGCTAGACATCATGCTGTGATTCAAAGAAATTCAGGAACAAATGAGAAACAAAGAAATTGAGATCTATCAGTCTAGTAAAGGTTTTAAAGCCATTTCTAAAGCTCTGGGACTCCAGCGAACCACAGTGAGAGCCATAATCCACAAATGGCAAAAACATGGAACAGTGGTGAACCTTCCCAGGAGTGGCTGGTTGACCAAAATTACCCCAAGAGCGCAGTGACAACTCATCCAAGAGGTCACAAAAGACCCCACAACAACATCCAAAGAACTGCAGGTCTCACTTGCCTCAGTTAAGGTCAGTGTTCATGACTCCATCACAAGAGACTGGGCAAAAATAGCCTGCATGGCAGAGTTCCAAGACGAAAATCACTGCTGAGCAAAACGAACATTAAGGCTCGTCTCAGTTTTGCCAGAAAACATCTTGATGATCCCCAAGACTTTTGGGAAAATACTCTGGACTGATGAGACAAAAGTTGAACTTTTTGGAAGATGTGTGTCCTACTACAGCCGGCGTAAAAGTAACACAGCATTTCAGAAAAGGAACATCATACCAACAGTAAAATATGGTGGTGGTAGTGTGATGGTCTGTGGCTATTTTGCTGCTTCAGGACCTGGAAGACTTGCTATGGTAAATGGAACCATGAATTCTGCTGTCTACCAAAAAATCCTGAAGGAGAATGTCCAGCCATCTGTTCGTGACCTCAAGCTGAAGTGCACTTGGGTTCTGCTGCAGGACAATGATCCAAAACACACCAGCAAGTCCACCTTTGAATGGCTTAAGAAAAACGAAATGAAGACTTTGGAGTGGCCTAGTTAAAGTCCTGGCCTGAATGTGATTGAGATGCTGTGGCATGACCTTAATAAGGCAGTTCATGCTCGAAAACCCTCCAGTGTGGCTGAATTACAACAATTCTGCAAAGATGAGGGGCCAAAATTCCTCCCCAGTGCTGTAAAAGACTCATTGCCAGTTATCGCAAATGCTTGATTGCAGTTGTTACTGCTAAGGGTGGCCCAGCCAGTTATTAGGTTTAGGGGGCAATCACTTTTTCACACAGGGCCATGTAGGTTTGGATTTTTTTCCCCCTTAATAATAAACACCTTCATTTAAAAACTGCATTTTGTGTTTACTTGTGTTATCTTTGTCTAATATAAAGGAAGGGGTCAAATACTTTTTCACACCACTGTATGTCTGAATAGATATTTCATTACAGAATGCAAGCACATACGGTACAAGTACACGAGTGCAAATACAAGCAGACATACAGGAATTAGCAAGTATTCTCACACTAACCCTGGATTTACTCTGACTCCGGATGCAATACGTTGCAGATGCAGTTCAGATGGCCCCTTGCATCCGCCCCTACCAAATCCATTTGTGTTTTGCAGCGTCATCGATGAGAACAGAGTTTGAACTATAAGAGCATGTGAGAATTACACAAAATAACGCGAGATCTCTAGTAAGACCCGAATGATATGTCAAGTTTTTTCCTTCTCTGACACAGTGGTGGAGGAGTAGACCTCAGAAAATAATGGATGATCCTTAAATCATTTTTAATGAACAAACAGCTATTAAAATACCATGAGACACCGTGGGATTTTCCTTGCGGATTTGATCCAGCATCTGTCAAAAACAGACTTGATGCGTTTCATTAGCGAACTGAATTTGACAAGCCAAATTCATTCTGCAGAGGTCCAGATCAGGTCGGGATTAGAAAATTGATGAGAATGGGAACTATTTGCTGCGGAGGCCGGATTGCAGTCGTAACGTACTGCATCTGGAGTCAGTGCAAATCCAGGGTAAGGCAAGCAGTAGAAAACATACAGGCACAGATAACAAATGATGTTAGTCCAATGTATTAGCACGCAAACGTAGGTATTTACAGGTGTATATCTGCTAGGTGCCTGAACTTATATCTTAATGATTTGGCTTATGTGGTTTTACATATGCAGATACAGACATACAGACAAATTTTAAAACTTTGTAAAAAAATTTTTTGTGTCCCACTTGCACATCTGTATACCACTGTGGGTGCTACACTTGGTATGTGGCACCAAGTGTAGTGAGTGAGTATAGGCAGTGGCATTTACACATCACTGCCTATACTCACTGGTATTGTGTTGTTTGGACCAATCTGCCCATATTTGTTGTAAGAAACAGTTCTGTTCAGTCACTTTTGTGTGTGGTGGTATAAATTGAGATCTATTAATTTTCAGGTCGTTGAAGCACTCTTCTCTTTTTTGTACTAACCTCCTTTGTATCAGGACACTCAATGAAGCCTTAATCAATTCAATTCAATTCAACTTTATTTATATAGTGCCATTTCACAACAACAGTCATCTCATAGCACTTTCAACTGTAGGGGAAACCCCCACAACTGCAGATAGACCTCAGCAATCAGGCGATCCCCTGTAAGCAAGCACTTGGCGATGGTGGAGAGGAAAAACTCCCTTTTAACAGGAAGAAACCTCCAGCAGAACCAAGCTCAGGGAGGGGCAGTCATCTGCTGCGACTGGCTGGGGGGTGAGGGGATAGAGGAGAAGAAGAAAAGAACAGACATGTAGAGAGCAAACAGCATGACGGGGACTCAATCTTTGGGAGAGAACAAACAGATGTTAATGACCAGCAAAAATATTTCATTGAGAGTGAAGAAAGGAGTGAAGCCCAGTCCTCTGCTGGAGGTCCACCGGCTGTCTAAACCTATTAGCAGCATAACTAAGGGAGGGTTCAGGGGCACATGATCCCACCCTAATTATAGGCTATATCAAAAAGGAAGGTTTTAACCCTATTCTTAAAAACAGAGATTGAGTCTGACTCCCAAATCCAGATTGGCAGCTGGTTCCACAGAGAGGAGCTTGATAACTGAAGGTGCTGCCTCCCATTGTACTTTTGGAGATTCTAGGTATTACAAGTAATCCTGCATTTTGGGGGCGTAGTGCTCTGTTAGGATAAAAGGGTAGCATCAGATCTTTTAAATAAAAAGGGGTCTGATTATTTAGAGCTTTGTAAGTCAGAAGAAGGATTTTAAACTTAATTCTAAACTCTATGGGGAGCCAATGAAGGGAGGCCAGAACCGGAGAGATATGATCTCTCTTTCTAGTACCTGTTAAAACTCTTGCTGCAGCATTTTGGATCAGCTGAAGATTTTTTAAAGATGTTTTAGGACAACCTGATAATAATGATTTACAATAATCTAATCTCGAGCTAACAAAAGCGTGGATCAGTTTCTCAGCATCACTCTGAGACAAGTTGCTCCTAATCTTGGCAATATTACGCAAATGATAGAAGGCATTCGTAGAAACAAATTTAATATGTGAACTGAAAAAGATCTTGATCAAAAATAACTCAAGGTTCTTCACAGAACTATTCAGAGAAAGAGTAATTGCATCCAAACTAAGAGTTTGATTTGGAAAGGTATTTCTAAGATTTTTTGGACCAACTAGAATGACCTCAGTCTTATCTGAATTTAATAGCAGGAAATTACAAGTCATCCAAGCTTTGATTTCCTTAAGACAGGCCTCTAATTTGGCTAATTGATTACTATCATCTGGCTTCATTGACAGGTATAATTGTGTGTCATCTACATAACAATGAAAATGTATACAGTGCTTTCTAATAATGTTGCCTAGCAGAAGCATTTATAAACTAAAAACAACAGGGCCTAGCACAGATCACTGTGGAACTCCGTGACTGAGCTTTGAGTTGGAAGAAAACTCATTATTGACATGAACAAACTGGAACCTATCAGATAAATAAGATCTAAACCATGCAACGAAGTTCCATTAAGTCCAACATGGTGTTCTAATCTATCAAGTAAAATATTATGATCGATAGTATCAAAAGCTGCACTAAGGTCTAAAAGGACAAGTACAGAAACAAGTCCATTATCAGATGCGATAAGGAGGTCATTAGTGACCTATGCTAAGGCTGTTTCAATACTATGATGGATTCTAAACCCAGATTGAAACTCTTCAAATAAACCATTTCCCTGCAAGTGGTCAAATAATTGCGTAGCAACAACTCTTTCTAAGATTTTTGAAATGAAAGGCAGATTAGAGATTGGTCTATAGTTAGCTAAAACTCCTGGATCTAGCATTAGCTTTTTGAGTAAGGGTTTAATGACAGGAATTTTAAAAGCCTGCGGTACATGGCCTAATGTTAATGAAGAGCTGATTATTTGAAGACTAGAGCTACCGATAAATGGGAAGACTTCTTTAAATAACCTAGTAGGAATAGGGTCTAAAAGACAAGTTGAAGGCTTGGATGAGGAAATTATTTTATCTAACTCTAAAAGGTCAACTGGCTTAAATTGATCCAAACAGATATCAATTGAAGGAGTTGTAGTAGTTATTGTATTTAAGTTAATGGTGGGAAGAATCAGACTGATTTTATCTCTGATAGATGAAATTTTATTATTGAAAAAATTCTTAAAGTCCTGACTAGTAAGCTCTAAGGGAATGCTAGGTTTGACAGAGCCCTGACTCTTTGTCAGCCTGTCTACAGTGCTGAAAAGAAACTTGGGATTATTCTTGTTCTCTTCTATTAATGCGGAATAATAACTTGTTCTAGCTTTCCTAAGAGATTTTTTTTTTATAAATTAGAAGATGATTTCTTCAAGCTAAATAGATCTCATCTAATTTAGTGGAGCGCCATTTTCTTTCTAATTGATGAGTCTTCTGTTTTAAACTACGAGTTTCTGTGTTGAACCAAGGAGCTAGAAATCCCTGATTAGACTTTTTCTTTTTTAAAGGGGCCACCATGTAACAGCCGGTATAATCTCTGGATTATCTTAGCGACTTTGAGCCTTTAGTGGTATACAGACTTGGCCGTTTTATACAAAGCTGGACTCTTCAACACTTGAGACTTTTAACTGGAACAGCAACCCCTTAAAGACGAAGCCAAAGCAAAATTTTTAACATTTTGTATGGAATCTGGTCCATCCCATGAGTGGTAATTGGAATGTGTGAGTGCAGGTAATCTGTAGGCAGAACTTCATTAAGGAATCCAAAGATTTTTATTCTTAAACGCTCCCAGTTGTATACAGATTGATTGTTTTTGTTCAAGTCTTAATTAAGTTGGTTGCAAATACTCTGCTTGTTTGAATTAAGAACTAAATGCGATTAAATGAAATTGTATGCTAAATGGCATATTGTATGATAGAGTGTAGTTAGAAATGTACTTTAAGTCGGTTAACATTATTCTTAAAATGATGTTTTAAAAACTCAAAGCAAGTGGCCATAAGGACTGGGAAAGAAGTGGAAAAAAAAGAAAAATCAGCAAAATTTAAAACAATGTGTCATGGTTTTAGGTTTCTCCTGAAGTTTGTTTCCTGAAATTGTGACTTAGATTAACCATTATAATTCAATAAGTGACTCCGTGAAACACTCATGGCTGCTCTGTTCATTCACAGACCAGAAAATTCACACTGTTACCCTGTTAAATCAAAGGGAATCTTCGTTCTTTTGCATGTCCTTTTGTTGTTTTTACAAGGGTGAAACAGGGCATCCTGGCAGGACTAAAAACAATATCTGCCACAGGTCTGTGGTGGACCACTCCCAGTTACACAGGGTGAGACTGGACATCCTGGCAGATAAACACATCTGTCACAAGGTCTGTGGTGGACTGTGCCAGTCGGTGCATTGTGACATGCACTACACAAAGAGCAGAGATAAACAAACCTATCATCTGGTCAGTCACAGCAACAGATACTGGAGTCAGTTTGTCTTGGCTTGTCCTTGCCACTGATACTACCTTTATCTGTCAAGAATGTGCTGCTAGTCCAGAAAAAGCTAGCAGTACTCAAATACTTTGCAAGCAGTTTCATGAAATGGTCAATCAGAAAGCAACTCATACCGGCTCGGACGTCGCCCGGCCTTACAAGGTCCACGCTGATCTGTTCACACTCCGACAGGCAGCGAAAAGCAAGCTAGGAGCAGGAAGACAAAAGAAGAGGAAAACAGCAACCTTGTGTGTAGCAGAATGGAATGTACGCACTCTGTTGGACAGAACAACATCACAGCGCCCAGAAAGACAGACCGCGCTTGTGGCCCTGGAAATGAACAGGTACAATGCAGACATAGCTGCACTTAGTGAAACAAGATTGCCTGGATATGACAGCTTGGAAGACCATGGGTACATCTTCTTTCGGAGTGGGAGATCAACTCAAGAAAGGAGAGAAGCAGGAGTGGGCTTTGTAGTTAGAAAGGAGATAGCAGCAATGCTTGATGAGGAACCGGTGCCAATCAATGACAGGATAATGACTATGAGACTTCCACTACAGCGGAAGATGTATGCCACACTCATCAGTGTATATGCCCCAACAATGTGTAGCATCATCGTCTCCTCAAACCAAGACAGAAGATCACTTCTCTCCATTCTACAGGAATTTCACTTTATTTCTTCTACAGGAATACCACTTTTCTGCATTTTACAGGAATATCACTGGCTTTCATGTCGACTCATCCAGGCCTCATCTAGGCCTGACCAAAGATGTTTGTTTTCCCAGGACCCCAATGTAAATAGTTGCCTCTTGCAGAGATTGTAAGGATCAGAATTTGCTTTTAAAGGCTCAAAGGAACATAAAACTCGGGAGACCAGACCTCCAACGTGAACACTGCATTTGGATAACATCCTCCTTTACAGGAAACCACTGCTCTTAAAAGGGTCATAAACGGCTTAATCAGACAGGTTTATAACCCCCGATGTTTTCCAGATTATCTCTCCCAGATACCATGGACCTAAAAGAAATCATCTACAGCTCAACAGTACCTCCTAGCGGATACCTACGAAATGTGTTTCAGTATATAGGATGACTTTTTAATTTGTTCTAAACATTAAGTTTCTTTCAGCTTATCCTCTTCTCTCCTGGATCCTAAGGACACTGAAAATCATCCCTTTTATCACCAACCATGGTTTGCTGTACTACATTAAGCTTTGATCTAAATATGAATGCATGTATTATAATTATGTATAAGAAATGTTATATTCATGAGTGTTATTCAAACAAATGTAATATTGGAGTAATGGTATAAATGCATGATCACCAAATATTAGCCAAGTCATTTAATTTAGTTAGATTTTATATTGAGCACCTAATTTCATAAGAACTGACTGAGTGTTGATTTTTCTCTGCAATTTCATGGGATGGTGTCTTCGTTTGATTGGCTGCTCTCAAACAAAGAAATGTTCTCACATTGGATGGCAGCCATTTCAAACTGCTTTTGATAAAGTCGATTGGTCAGTCTTGCGATCGACATCACCGGTTTACGACCAGGCGGGGTAACTTAAAAAAGTAGTTGAAGCTGCTCTGCAGTAAGAAGTTAGATTAGAGAAGAAGAAGATTGAAAAGATTGAGAAGAGATTGAGACAAGATTCAGAAAAAACACACAGATGTAGAATTAGAACAAGACAAGCAGAAAGAAAAAGAAACACACAGATGTAAGTTAAGTTAAGTTAAAGTTAGAGAAGAAAAAGCAGACAAGAAAGAGACAGAATGAGATTAGATAAGTCTGGGAAGATTTTATTCCACCGTTTCAAGGTCCTGCGTAGTTGTATTCTATCTAAATTGTTCTTTGTGAAGTTTGTCAAATCCTGCATTAGTTTTTCTGGTTACTGAGGAGAAATCACCTTTTCTTTAGAGCTCGCTTTCTCAGAGAATCAAATTCTCAAACTTTTTCTTTCACCTCAGAAGCCATTCTTATCCTAGTAAATGTTTTTCTCATTTTTTTTATGACTTTTCACGCTGTTAAAGTGGACCTTTAATTTTCCTAATTTAAAGTGAACAGAGACTGTGTTTTTGGACTCTCTTTCCGGCCTCATACCCGCCTGACAGAAGATTTTCCTTCAGTTTTTTGGTCTATCCCGCTCCTAGAGACTTCACCGATTCGGCCGGACTTGTTCCAAGGATTTTCACGCCGCCCTGAGACAAACCATCCACGGCTGCCACGGTCTACTTGAAGGGCCCCCAGCCAAGTTATCACTTCCACGGCTGTGAGGAAATAACAGCAGCCGCTTCCTCCGACGTCTACACTCCCAACTCGGCCGGTATCGACCCCCTGAAACGTGGACCCACAGCTGTTTTTCGTAAGTGAAACTCCTACTTCTCCTATCTGCTGGGTTCAAAACGTGATGTCCTAACAATTAAATTACAATTAAATATAGCCCGTGTTTCAGGGCTCAATTAGTCTCAGCCACAGGGTAAAGCTGTAAACTGAAGGAAAACTCTTAGTCATTTTTAAGTAACTGCCCTTAATTTTTGTAGATTAATTCAGAAGTCATTTTTAGATAATTAGCTTATGAATTTTCCCCATAAAATTGCGCTGTTTTGTTAAACATTTCAGCCTTCATTTGCCGTTGAAACATAAGTCTGGTTCCTCCTTGGTTCTACAGAGGTGTAACGCTGGATTTTATGTTCAGGAATCCAATAACAGGGGATGTGATATCGTACACTGTTATCATTTGAATCTGTTTATCCATCATTTGAACGCCATGCCATGTAACCTGAATGAGTTTAATAAAAGGGTGAATGAGAGAAGTTGAAGTGTTTTCCTTTTGCATATACATGTTTCCTAATCACGGCAGGAAAAGAACTTACTGAAACTTTGAGACTGATTCATTAAGTAATTGAAGGTACAAAATTAATTAAAATTAAACTTAATATAATTGTCCGTTAGGACTGGTGCCCCTTTTTACGAGTGCTTTTATTTAATTTAGCGGGTGTAGAAGTGACGGTTTAACTCCGCCCCCTTTTCCACCCATGATTAAATAAAATAATTCCTGTACCTTATGACAAATATTTTATTATATAATCCCATTACATTGTAAATGACCAACACAGAGGAGGTGAAGGAAGAGTTCTACAGTGATTTACGTGAGACTATCAGGCGTGTACCGACTGATGACAGGCTGATACTCGTTGGAGATTTTAATGTCAGAGTTGGTTCGGACACCGAGAAATGGAAAGGAGTGCTAGGCAGTCATGGAGTAGGCAAGTGCAATGCTAATGGAGAACTTCTACTTGCACTCTGTTCAGAGTACAACCTTGTGATAACCAACACTCTATATTTAAGCACAAGGACACACACAAGAAGACATGGATGCACCCAAGATCCAAGCACTGGCACTTATTAGACTACATCATAGTCAGGCAGAGAGACAGAAGGGATGTATTGGACACCAGAGCAATGAGAGGCGTGGACTGTGGTACTGATCATGTTATGCTGAGATCTAGATTAAGGATTTGCAGACGAAAACAGCACTGCAGGATGGGTGTGAAGCCACCAAGGAAGCTAAACACTAGTGCACTGAAAGGCCAAAAGAAGTAGACAGAACTTACACAGGAAATGGATGAAAACTTGAAAGACTGGGACAGCAACAACTCAGAAAATGACATAGAAGAGAAATGGGCAACACTGAAGGATACAGTGTATCAGACTGTGAGTGATGCTAGGCTACCCTGAGAGGAAACATCAAGATTGGTTTGATGAGCATGATGAACACCTGAAGAAACTACTAGAAGCGAGGAATACAGCTAGGTAGGAAAACCTACAGTGTAACACAAGGTCGAAGAAGAAGAAATACTCAAAGGCTCAGAGTGAGCTACAGAAGTACACCAAAGAGATGAAGTCCAACTGGTGGGATGAAAAAGCGGAGAAACTTCAAACTGCAGCAGACAGGAAGGACATGAAAACATTTTTCACAGGTTTGAGAGAAATCTACGGCCCTAAACCAAGAGGATTGATCCAACTAAAGGCTATGGATGGTGAAACGGTTTTGCAGGAGAAAGACAAGATCCTGGACAGATTTGCAGACCACTTTGACCAACTACTAAACAACCCTGGAGATCTCACTGAAGAGACTAAAGAAGCTCTAGTGCAGCGACCAGTTGTATCAAGTCTGGATGAACCACCAAATTTTGATGAACTAATGGCAGCTATCAGGACAACACAGGATGGTAAAGCTCCAGGAAGGGATGGAATTCCAGCAGAAGTGTGGAAATTTGGTGGTGTTCAGCTGACCAACTGCCTGCACAAGCTCATCCAAGAGATATGGGATGCCCAGAAAGTATCTCAAGACTGGAAGGATACAAGTATTGTGCCTTTGTTCAAGAAAGGTGACAGGAAGACTTCCGGTCTGGACGCCATGGCGACTGCAGCTTAACGCTGAAACTCTCAGACCCAATCCAAGAAAATACCTTGAAAATCAAACGTAACGGATTTTTGGAGGAGTGAAAATCAAAAGACAAAATCATCATGTCTAAAGGAAAACAGAAGAAACTGAAATTTTCCAGGCCAGGACACGTATCGGCCGGAGAATCTGAACTGGAAGATCTCCGTTCAGAAGACGAGGAACTGGTTGTAGCTAACAAAAAGGTTAGCCTGAAATCGCTATTTGAAGAGCTACGACGATTTCACCGAGAGGTTACGGCCGAATTTCGGGAATTCAGAGACGAATTGAAAAGGACAAACAGCAGAGTGGACCAGGCCGAGAACCGAATCTTGGAAGCAGAGGAACGAATAAAAGTGCTCGAAGATTCTGTGCTGGACCTACGCAAAAGACAAGCATCTATAGAGGCTAAGCTAACCGACCAAGAAGGAAGACAGAGAAGAGACAATATAAGAATTCATGGTCTGATAGAAGGAGCCGAAAACGGTTTTAACTCAATGGCAGAATGCGTGGAATCTTTACTAAGAGAGAAATTGGATATTCCACAAACCACCGACTTGAAGAAAGAAAAGGCACATCGTTCATTAGCCGCTAGGCCAGCGGCGGAAGCGCTCCCACGTTCGGTGTTGGTATGATTTTCCAATTTCAAAATAAAACAAGAGGTTGTAAGACTGGCTTGGCAGAAAAAAGGATTTATGCACCAGGAGAGAAAAGTCTTCGTGGAACACGATTACGCCCCGGAGGTCCTTAAAAAGCGCAGGGAATACAATGACGCCAAAAAGGTACTACGTGAGAAGAAACTGCGCTTTCAGACGCCATTTCCTGCGAAGTTAAGGGTCTTCTACGGCGAAGAAACATGTCTCTATAATTCGGCGAAAGAAGCAACAGCTGACATGGCGAGAAGAGGGCTCCCGGTAACAGTATTTAAACCCGCAGCAGACCCGAGTGAGAAGATCAAAACGCAAACATGGACAACACAAAGACCTTCAAAATCCACGGGCCAGCAGCGGGAAACCCAGCGCCAGAGCGTCGCGGATAAACTGCCCGTTTTCAGGTTGGAATAGCGACCATTTTTTTTTTTTTGAGTTAATCTGCACATCCAACCCCCCTCAAACAAGGTAACAAACATTAAAGGAGATGCGTATTCAGCATGTGGTAAAACATTTCATGGAACAGTCATAATATTTGAAACAAATAAGTCTTTTTAATGAAAAAAAAAAACTTGTTAAAATAGAAATGTGACAATAATCCACATGTTCTCCTCACACTAACAAATACTGTTTTTGCGTGAATGTTTGCTGTGATGGGGGTGGGAGGGTGCACACAATTTCACAGGGTATAGGCATAAAGGGAAAAAAAAAATCATTACAAGTTCGGATTGGGTTCTGAAACTCACGTTAAAAGCATGGGACAATTTACAGGGGTAAGAGAGGGCCCTCAACACGTAACAGAGTTTGAGGAATTTCCCTCAGAGCCTTCACTCCATCAAGGCTCTTCCAGGGTCTTTCAAAAGACCCCAGCTCAGGAAGTTCTTTTGACAGTTTTTTGTTTTAAAGTTTTATACACTATGTTCTTAATGTTTTTCTTGTTCTTAATGTTCTTTCAGTTTCTGAGTAGCACAAAAGAGGGCCACCACACAGTTATACTAAACAAAACAACACAATGGAGAAACAGGGTGTAACCAAAATAATTTCATATAATGTAAAAGGAATCCTGAATCCAGTTAAAAGATCCAAGATTCTAGGCAAAATGAAAACAGACAAAGCAGGAATAATATTTTTACAAGAAACCCACCTAACAGACGTGGAGCACACTAAACTCAGTAGACAAGGGTTTAAAATGATCTCTTCATCTTCATATAAGTCAGGGAGGAGGAGGGGAGTAGTGACATTGATATCAACCAAAATTACATTTGAAAAAAAATCAGAACACAAAGATAAAGAAGGGAGATACAGTTTGGTAACTGGGCGGCTAGAGGGAGAAGATATCACCCTGCTGAATGTGTATGCTCCCCCAGGGGCTAACTGGAAATTTTATAAAAATGTATTTGACCTAATGATAACTAAAGCTCAAGGTTTAGTGATATGTGGTGGGGACTTCAATCTTAGACTGAATCCATACTGGGATGCTTCTGGTAATTCTCCACATCAAAATAACACCCAAAGCAGGAAGACTCGGATGCTACTAAAAGAAATGGGAATCTGTGATGTGTGGAGGGAACTCAACCCCAGTGTAAAAGATTATACATTTTACTCAACTCCACATTCATCTTACTCAAGGATTGACTATTTTTTTATGTTTAATAGCGACATTGGAAGAGTAGAAACATGTAAAATAGGACTGATGGATCTCTCTGACCACAGTCCGATCTACATGGACTTAAATATCCAAAAATACACAAATAATACATTTTCTTGGAGGTTAAATTCAAATGTCCTGAAAGGACTATTGAAAGATGAATTGGAATCAGATATTCTCAGATATTTGGAAGAAAACGATAATGGAGAAGTATCCCCTTTAATACTGTGGGATGCATGCAAAGCTGTAATAAGAGGAAAGATTATTGCAAAACTGGCAACCCAAAAGAAACTAAGACAAGAAAAACTATCCACATTAGAGTCAGAACTTAAGAACCTAGAAAAAGAACACAAAGGCAACACTCATTCTACTGACTCGCTCAAGATTAAGGAAATTAAAAACCAAATAAATGAGATCTATACAATAGAAATCCAGAAGAAACTTACATTTTTGAAACAAAAATACTATGAAGCAGGCAGTAAATCGGCAAAATTGCTAGCCTATAAATTGAGGAAACAACAAACAGAAAGAGCAATCTACAAAATCAGAGACGCAGGATCAAAGGAAATAAAATTCAGAATTCAGGATATTCTTAAAAGCTTCGAGAATTACTATAAGAACTTATACTCCCACAAAAAACATAAAAACGCATCCGAGGCATTCCTAAACACATTAAACCTTTCCCAACTTATGGAGTCACAAAATAAAACACTACTGTCAGAAATACAACCTAAAGAATTGGAAAAAGCAATTATGAAACTTAAAGCTAACAAATCCCCAGGAGCAGATGGCTATACAGCAGAGTGGTACAAAACCTTTAAACAGCAAATATCTCCTCTCCTCCTGAAAACGTTTAATTATGTCCTCCACACAGGGGAAATCCCCCCCTCCTGGAGAGAAGGGGTCATTGCAGTTATACCTAAACCTGAAAAGGATAAACTAGAGTGCTCCAACTACAGACCAATCAGTGTATTAAATCAGGACTATAAGCTTTTTACCATTATCCTTGCCAAAATGTTAGAAAATATACTGACAGACCTAATTCATTTAGACCAAACAGGTTTTATAAGACAAAGACAGACACAAGACAACATTCGACGCACTTTACACATAATTCATCATATAAAAAAATATAACTTGAAGGCAGTCATATTGGGATTAGATGCTGAAAAAGCATTCGATTTGGTTGACTGGTCTTTTCTATATAGAATCTTATCCAGTTTCAATTTTCATAACAACTTCATTAGAACTATACACTCAAAACCATCTCTGGGCTCCAGAATACCTCCCCCCAGGCCACGGGGGGCAGGGAGTGGGCGAACAACCTGAATCTGTTTTTCAATAGGTTTGACCAACCGCCCTCCCCCCTGTCTGCACAACAACCACTGCTGCCTCTAAAGAAATCAAGTCCTGCTGCCCACTCCACCAACACCCCCCCACTCCCAACACACAGCCCCCCATCCTGACCCTGACCAGGACCCAGGTGAGGACGGAGCTGAGGAAGATAAGATAAGATAAGATAAGATAAGCCTTTATTAGTCCCACAATGGGGAAATTCCAGGATTGCAACAGCACAGGGATAGCAACACTCAGAGCAACAATCAGAAGGCAAGAAAAAAACAAGCAAGCAAGAGCAGCTAATATACATATGTACGTATTACTATAAAATATATATATATACACACACACACAGACACACAGTGCAGAGCATTGTAGCTGGATGGAATAAATATATGAATATATGAACACACAGTGCAGAGCATTGTAGCTAGATGGAATAAATATGTAAATATATAATCAAGGCAATAATCAAGATCAAGGCGAGGAAGGCGTCGGGACCGGACGGCATCAGCGCAAAGCTCCTCAAGTCCTGTGCAGACCAGCTGTGTGGGATTGTGACGTATATCTTCAACCTGAGCCTGAAACTGGGGAGGGTACCACAGCTGTGGAAAACATCTTGTGTGGTACCTGTACCAAAAACTTCCCACCCCAAAGACCTGAACAGCTACAGACCGGTGGCCTTGACATCCCACTTGATGAAGACCCTGGAGAGACTGCTCCTTGCTCACCTCCGCCCCCTGGTGGAACCAGCGATGGATCCACTCCAGTTCACCTACCAGCATGGCATTGGGGTGGAGGATGCGGTGATCTTCCTCCTTCACTGTTCTCTGTCCCACCTGGAGAAGCCTGGGAATATGGTGAGGATCATGTTCTTTGACTTCTCCAGTGCTTTCAACACCATCCAACCGATGATCCTGAAGGACAAGCTGCTGCTGCGCAGGGGTGGACCAGCACCTGTCATCATGGATCCTGGACTACCTCACGAATCGGCCTCAGTTTGTGAGAACCCGGGACTGTGTGTCCAACACGATCATCAGTAGCACGGGGGCCCCCCAGGGAACGGTGCTGGCTCCCTTCCTGTTCACTCTTTATACTGCGGACTTCTCACACAACACAACACACTGCCATCTACAGAAGTTCTCTGATGACTCTGCGATCGTTGGCCTCATCTCCAATGGAGATGAAGCTGAGTACAGAGGGCTTATCCAGGACTTCGTGGACTGGTGCCATCGGAACTGCCTCCAGATCAACGCGAGAAAAACTAAGGAGCTGGTGGTGGACTGCCGCAGGCAAGGACAACCCCTCACAGCACCAGTAAATATACAGGGAACAGACATCGAGATGGTGACAGCCTATAAGTACCTGGGTGTTCATCTGAACAATAAACTAGACTGGTCACACAATACTGATGCACTCTACAAGAAGGGACAGTGCAGGCTGTTCCTGCTGAGGAGACTCAGGTCTTTTGGTGTACAAGGCGCGCTGCTGAAGACATTCTATGACACGGTGGTGGCATCAGCCATCACTTTTGGAGTGGTCTGATGGGGCAGTGGCATTACTGCAGCCGATAGGAAGAGACTGAACAAACTGATCAAGAAAGCTAGCTCTGTCCTGGGGCAGCGCCTTGATCCGGTGGAGGAGATAGGAGAGAGAAGGACGGTGGCTAAACTGTCATCTCTGCTGGAGTCCGAGTTCCACCCTATGCAGGACATACTGAATGCACTGAGGAGCTCATTTAGCCGCAGACTACATCATCCCAGGTGCACAACCGAGAGGTTTCGCAGGTCCTTCCTACCAACGGCTGTCAGACTGTACAACCTAAGCAGGGCTGCTCGCAGAGATAGCAAAAAGACGTAACAAACTAATAGTTTTTTTTGAATGCAAAAGATGCAATAGACTTACACAATGGTCCCCTCCGGCACACAACTAGGAAAATACCGGTCGCTATGGAGGGTGAGAATATGTATGGCCACATAATCATACCATGTAGGATAACTAAGTAGACGGTTGTGCTGTTTCATCCCATCTAGCAACAATGCTCTGCACTGTGTGTGTTTATATATTTACATATTTATTCCATCTAGCTACAATGCTCCGCACTAGGTGTGTTTATGTTTATATATCTATATATTTATTCCATCTAGCTACAATGCTCCGCACTGTGTGTTTATATATCTACATATTATTCCATCTGTCATGGCGGCCTCTGGGCCGTCATTGGCATCATTGTCTCCAGCTGCGCACAGATCCACAGGTGTTAATCAGCAGCTGTTAAAAGCCAGCGTTGCTGACAGCTCGGTACGGAGTCGTCTGTCCTCCTCGTCAGAGAAAGAACCAGAACTCCGCTCTCTGGCCTCGTCAAGGTATTCTCTTGTCTCGTCAGAAACAGTCTCGTCAAGAACTGTCTTGTCTAACACTGACTCGTTAGAGTCTGCCTCGTCAAGAACTGTCTTGTCAAAAACTGTCTCGTCAGAGTCTGTCTCGTCAGAAGCTGCCTCGTCAGGATCTGCCTCGTCAGGAACCTCTCTGGCCTCGTCAAGAACCTCTCTTGCCTCGTCTAGGGCTTCTGTTCAAAGTCAAGCACGTAAGAGAACTGTTTGTTACTCTACACCTAACCTCTACCCCTGTGCACAGGTGGACTTCCTTGGCAGCGGACCTGCGTCCCCAGCTGACGGGGTAACGCCAACACGCACACGTAGCGGTTCGCTACCACCACGTCTACCGGTACGTCTTGCTCCACAAATTCCTGAATTGCTGCTGTATCAGTTACAGGAGTACTGGCCACCGTTACCGGTGGAGTTTGTGTCATCGTCATCTGTCGTGTCATCGTCACCACGTTCTGTGGAATCACTCACCTCGTTGTCATCTGGATTGTCATGGTCACCACGCTCTGTGGAGTCACCCGTCTTGTCATCAGCTGGATTATCATCGTCACCACATTCTGTGGAATCACTGGTCTTGTCATCAGCTGGTTTGTCATCGTCCCGGTCTGTGGTGTCACAGCCGGAGTCTCTGGAAGACCTGTCCTCGCCACAGTCACAGGTGGAAGCCTCAGCACGTTCACGGACGCCTTCACCTCCACGTTGCACGGCCACTGGTTCTCAGCAGGACGTAACCTGTGCTTCTCCCAAGTAAGCCTCACTACTGATAGCTTGTCATTAGCGTGGGACAAAAGTAATTGTCTGTGCTTATATGTTCCAGGGTTGCCGGGTCTCCGTCCAGAGTGCTCAGCTCCAGTGACCAGGATACTATCCACGCTCTCACATTTGCACTACCCACCCTTTCACTATAATAAAGATTATTGTTCACTAATTTACCCGTGTCAGTGTCTGTCTCCTGGGTCCCGAAACATGTCAGTACGACTCCGTCACGTTGACCCAGCGGACAGCTCACTGTCGCGCTTAATTAACACTCTTAGCGCCCGGGTAGATTTGCTAGCCCACCAGCAGACAGTAATCTTGAATCAATTGACTCAAATTAATGGTCGGCTGGATCGTTTGGAGGGACACCAAACGTTTCCCCCGACCGCAAGTACTTCAACCCCTGCAGGCTTAGCGTCAGGACTAGCTAACACCTCCTCGTCCTCTCGCCTCACTCCTATTCCAACACCTGCCCGGTTCAGCGGAAAACTCGGGGAAGCTCGAGGATTCATTTTACAGTGTGAATCAGTTTTTCTGCGTGTGCCTGGGGATTTTTCCCTCGACTCTAGCCGGATAGGCTATGTCATAAATTTGCTGGCTGGTAGAGCCTTGGACTGGGCTTATTCGATCATGGCTAGACCTAGCTATTCTTTGCTTACCTACCAGGAGTTTGTGACTGAGTTTCTGTCTGTATTTGATCACACGGATAGGGGAGAGGTGTTGACAGAACGTTTTTTAAGCCTACAGCAGGGAAACAGATCAGCTGCAGATTACGCCATTGACTTCCGGGTCTTAGCTGCAGAGATTGGGTTGGGGGAGCCATCTCTTTGTGGTATTTTTCTACGCAGTCTTAACGACGAGCTAAAGGATGAGTTAGCGGCACGGGATGAACCAGATAACTTGCACGATTTAATTGCTTTAGCAGTTAGTATCGATAGTAGGTTAAGGGAATGGGCGACTGGTCGGCGAGTTACTTCCCGTCCGGTTAAACCCCGCCCTCGTGTCACTGACTCTCTTCCTCTCGCTTTACCCGCGTCAGAGAAGGCCCCGGATCAGGAAGCCATGATTGTTGGTCATTCTAAGGTGTCTGCAGCTGAGAAACAACGCCGTAGGGATCAAGGCCTGTGTTTTTATTGTGAGAAAGAGTCACATGAGGTTTCTGAATGTCCTAGTAAGTTAAAAGGGAAGGCCCGTGGATCGCAGTAGGGGGATTCACGGGCAAGAACACAGAGGAACCCCTTACTTGTTGTCATTTACCCCTCAGACTCATTCATACTCACACAGAACACTCCACACTAGCGTTAGTCGATTCTGGAGCTGAGCAAAATTTCATTTCTAGAGACCTGGCAACCCGGATGGGCCTTAGTTGTCAGACTTTAGAACTCCCTGTCAGATTGATTACCCTGTCCAAGGCGTCGTTGACTACCATTAACCTTCAGACAGCGCCTGTGTCCATTACTGTTTCAGGGAATCACAGGGAGGAGATTCAGTTCCTAGTGCTCCCCGTTTCCTCTTCGCCCGTTATTCTGGGATATCCCTGGCTGCGCCTACATAACCCCACTATTGATTGGCAAACTGGGAGAATAACGGCATGGAGTACGTTCTGCCTTAGTGCCTGTCTCCAATCAGCGGCGTGCGCCCCATCCGTGAAAGTGCCTCTGCCCGATTCATCTCCACCGGATTTATCTAAGGTACCTGAGGTTTATCACGATTTGGGGCAAGTGTTCAGCAAATCTCGGGCGTTGTCTTTACCCCCCCATCGTCCGTATGACTGCGCCATTAATCTGAAGGCTGGGGCCCCACTACCTGCTAGCCGCCTTTACAGCCTGTCAGCCCCGGAGTGCGAGGCCATGGATACATACATTAAGGAATCCTTGGCCTCTGGTATCATCCGCCTGTCATCTTCGGCCGTGGGGGCCGGTTTTTTCTTTGTTGGTAAGAAGGACGGTTCACTACGCCCCTGTATTGACTTCCGGGGGCTGAATGAAATAACGGTCAAGGATAAATATACACTGCCCTTGATGAACACTGCGTTTGACTCCCTCCAGGGGGCATCATGGTTTATTAAACTGGACCTCAGGAATGCCTACCATCTAGTGCGCATTAGAGAAGGAGATCAGAATCAGAATCAGAATCAGCTTTATTGGCCAAGTATGCACAACACATACAAGGAATTTGACTTTGGCTAAAAACTTGCTCTCATTGTTCAGGTGGAGGATTTAAATAAGGATTCAATGACAACAGAGTATGTACAGTAAATTACAGTTTGTCCACGTTTCTATAAAAGGATGCAAATATATACAGGAATATATGCAGTTATTTACTCAGACTAACCACACTTTGCAGAAATATATGAAAAAATATACAGTCACACAGTATTTCAATGTGAACTCAGATTCAGTGATATAATGTGAATGAAGTAAAAAGCAGTGTGAGAGTTATGTGCAATGTAATAATGGATGAAAAGTCATGAGTACAGCAACAGGTAGGACTAGGTGAATGTTAGGAGTTCATCAGAGTGATGGCTTGAGGAAAGAAACTGTTCCTGTGACGGGTGGTTTTGACCTTCAGTGATCTGTAACGACGACCAGAAGATAGAAGTTCAAACAGTTTGTGGCCGGGGTGTGATGGGTCAGCACAGATGTTTCCCGCCCGTTTCCTGGTTATGGACCGATATAAGTTCTCAATGGAGGGTAGGTCAGTACCAATGATCCTCTCCGCAGACTTAATGATCCGCTGCAGTCTGGTCTTGTCCTGTTTAGTGGCAGATCCAAACCAGATAGTGATGGAAAAGCAGAGGACAGATTGGATGATGGCGGTGTAGAAGACAACCAGCAGCTCCTGAGGCAAATCAAACTTCTTGAGCTGACGCAGAAAAAACAACCTCTGCTGGGCCTTTTTCCGGACAGTGAGTGGAAGACGGCTTTTTGGACCCCCAGCGGTCATTTTGAGTACCTGGTAATGCCGTTTGGGTTGACTAACGCCCCAGCCGTTTTCCAGCGTTTGATTAACGATGTACGACGGGATTTTTTGAACTCATTTGTTTTCGTTTAGCTTGATGATATCCTCATCTTCTCCCGCTCACTAGAGGAACATCGAGTGCATGTCCGTAGGGTATTACAGCGCCTCCTGGAGAACCAGCTGTTCGTCAAGGCCGAAAAATGTGAGTTTCACACTGATCAGACCTCCTTCTTAGGATTTATTATTGCTCATAACCAGGTGATTCCTGACCCTGCCAAGGTCAAGGCAGTGGTGGAATGGCCTGCACCCACCTCCAGAAAGCAGCTTCAAGGGTTCCTGGGGTTTGCTAATTTTTATAGGAGGTTCGTGCCTAACTTTGGTAATATTGCTCGTCCTTTGACTGCTCTCACCTCCCCTAAGATTTCATTCTGCTGGAGTAAGGAAGCAGCCGATGCTTTTGAGAAGCTCAAGAGGGAGTTCGCCTCGGCCCGAGTCCTTACCCAGGTGGACCCGAAGCTTCAGTGCTTGGTGGAGGTGGACGCGTCTGATGCGGGAGTTGGAGCAGTACTCTCCCAACGATCTCCTGTGGATGGTAAGATTCACCCTTGTGCTTTTTTCTCTCATCGTCTCTCCCCTGCAGAGAGGAATTACAGCATCGGGGACAGGGAGTTACTGGCTCTGAAATTGGCCTTGGAGGAATGGAGACATTGGCTGGAGGGGGCTGCTCAGCCGTTCGTGGTTTGGACTGATCACCGTAATCTGGAGTACCTCAGGACGGCTAAGCGCCTGAATGCACGCCAGGCTCGCTGGTCCCTCTTCTTCGGCCGGTTTAATTTTACCATCACGTACTGGCCGGGAAGCAAGAACGGTAAGCCGGACGCTCTCTCCCGGCAGTTTGACCCCCCATCCTCCGAGGACCAGGAGACCCCTATCCTGCCGCCTTCCTGCGTCGTGGGCGCCCTGTCCTGGGGAATCTGCAAGACTGTTCGCCAGGCCCAGAAGACTGAGCCGGACCCTGGGGGGGGGGGGGCGCTTGTTTGTTCCACGCGCTGTCCGAGGCAAGGTGATTGAGTGGGGTCACGCTTCCAAGTTGGCTTGTCATCCTGGAGTGGGTCAGACTGTGGATCTCCTCCAAAGGACCTTCTGGTGGCCAGGGTTGCGGAAGGACGTTGTTGGCTACATCCGGGCCTGCCCTCAGTGCGCCACCGGGAAGACGACGTCATCTCCCCCGGCGGGCTTACTACATCCGTTACCTGTTCCTTCACGCCCCTGGTCTCATGTAGCTATGGACTTTGTGACTGGGTTACCCACTTCAGATGACTACACCACAGTGTTAACCATTGTTGACTGGTTCTCGAAGGCGGCCCATTTTGTGCCACTTCGGGGTCTGCCTTCGGCCCAGGAGACTGCGGATCTCCTGGTGCAACACGTGGTATGTCTTCATGGCATCCCTGCGGATATTGTGTCTGATCGAGGACCCCAGTTTGTATCTCAAGTTTGGAAGGCCTTCTGCACGGCACTTGGAGCCACTGCCAGCCTCTCCTCTGGCTATCACCCCCAAAGTAATGGTCAGTGTGAGAGGGCTAATCAGGAGCTGGAGGCCGCCCTCCATTGTGTCATCTCCTCCTGCTCATCCTCCTGGAGCAAGTTCCTGCCCTGGATTGAGTACGCTCACAACGCCACGATCTCCACGGCCACGGGCGTCTCCCCGTTTAAAGCCTCGTGTGGGTTTGATCCTCCGTTGTTTCCTGAGGAGGAGAAGGAGGTAGCGGTTCCTTCAGTCCAGGCACATATTAAGCGCTGCCGGCGAGTGTGGCTCCTCGCCCGCCAAGCTTTGTTGAAGACCACTGAACATAATATCCAGGTGGCCAACCGGCATAGGAGACCCGCCCTGGACTATAAGGTGGGTCAGAAGGTTTGGTTATCTACCCGGAATATCGGTGTGCCGGCTGAAAAGCGTAAGCTTACTAAACGCTTTATTGGTCCCTACACCATTAATCGCATTGTTAACCCTGTGTCTGTGCGCTTGTCTCTCCCCTCTTCGATGCGTATCTGCCCCACTTTTCATGTCTCCCAGGTCAAGCCATACGTCTCTGACCCCCTGTGCCCTGCTCCCGTGGCACCTCCACCCCCAAGGATGATCGATGACCATCCGGCCTGGGGGGTGACTGCCATCTTGGATGTTCGCAGGCGGGGTCGGGGCCTTCAGTATTTGGTGGACTGGGAGGGTTTTGGACCGGAGGATCGGTCTTTGATTCGCCCAGCGTTGATCTTGGATAAGCAGCTGATTCGAGACTTCCACCGGGCGAATCCGGGTAGGATTGGGCAGGTGCCTGGAGGCACTGCTAGAGGGGGGAGTACTGTCATGGCGGCCTCTGGGCCGTCATTGGCATCATTGTCTCCAGCTGCGCACAGATCCACAGGTGTTAATCAGCAGCTGTAAAAAGCCAGCGTTGCTGACAGCTCGGTACGGAGTCGTCTGTCCTCCTCGTCAGAGAAAGAACCAGAACTCCGCTCTCTGGCCTCGTCAAGCTATTCTCTTGTGTCGTCAGAAACAGTCTCGTCAAGAACTGTCTTGTCTAACACTGACTCGTCAGAGTCTGCCTAGTCAAGAACTGTCTTGTCAAAAACTGTCTTGTCAGAGTCTGTCTCGTCAGAAGCTGCCTCGTCAGGAACCTCTCTGGCCTCGTCAAGAACCTCTCTGGCCTCGTCTAGGACTTCTGTTCAAAGTCAAGCACGTAAGAGAACTGTTTGTTACTCTACACCTAACCTCTACCCCTGTGCACAGGTGGACTCCCTTGGCGGCGGACCTGCGTCCCCAGCTGACGGGGTAATGCCAACATGCACATGTAGCGGTTCGCTACCACCACGACTACCGGTACGTCTTGCTCCACAAATTCCTGAATTGCTGCTGTATCAGTTACAGGAGTACTGGCCACCGTTACCGGTGGAGTTTGTGTCATCGTCATCTGTCGTGTCATCGTCACCACGTTCTGTGGAATCACTCACCTCGTTGTCATCTGGATTGTCATGGTCATCACGCTCTGTGGAGTCACCCGTCTTGTCATCAGCTGGATTATCATCGTCACCACATTCTGTGGAATCACTGGTCTTGTCATCAGCTGGTTTGTCATCGTCCCGGTCTGTGGTGTCACAGCCGGAGTCTCTGGAAGACCTGTCCTCGCCACAGTCACAGGTGGAAGCCTCAGCACGTTCACGGACGCCTTCACCTCCACGTTGCACGGCCACTGGTTCTCAGCAGGACGTAACCTGTGCTTCTCCCAAGTAAGCCTCACTACTGATAGCTTGTCATTAGCGTGGGACAAAAGTAATTGTCTGTGCTTATATGTTCCAGGGTTGCCGGGTCTCCGTCCAGAGTGCTCAGCTCCAGTGACCAGGATACTATCCACGCTCTCACATTTGCACTACCCACCCTTTCACTATAATAAAGATTATTGTTCACTAATTTACCCATGTCAGTGTCTGTCTCCTGGGTCCCGAAACATGTCACCATCTAGCTACATTGCTCCGCACTGTGTGTTTACATATTCATATATTTATTCCATCCAGCTACAATGCTCTGCACTGTGTGTATATATATATTTTATAGTAATATGTACATATGTATATTAGCTGCTCTTGCTTTTTTTTTTTTTTCCCTGCCTTCTGATTGTTGCTCTGAGTGTTGCTATCCCTGTGCTGTTGCAATCCTGGAATTTCCCCGTTGTGGGACTAATATAGGCTTATCTTATCTTATTATATAAAAAACCAACAGCTAAAATAAGGATTAACGGTAATTTATCATCATCTTTTGAACTGGAAAGAGTATGTCATCAGGGCTGCCCCCTGTCTCCACTGCTCTTTGCAATCTTCATAGAACCTCTGAGCCAATGGATAAGACAAAATCAAAAAATTCAAGGTATTACACTTGGTCAGAAGGAACATAAAATAGCACTCTTTGCTGATGACATTTTAATATACCTAGGGCAGCCGGACACCTCTTTACAAGAACTAACCTCAGAGTATGGAGATTTATCGGGGTACAAATTAAACATGCATAAAACCCAAATTTTAACATTCAACTATGACCCAAATCATTATTCACTAAGCAAACTCAAAACTAACTGGGAGTCGGAATCTATGAAATATCTGGGGGGGGGGGGGGTCAATATCCCGAAACAACTCAACAAAATTATATCACTAAACTATGAGCCACTGGTGACAAAAATAAAATCTGACCTAGCAAGATGGAATATGATACCATTCTTGGGTACTGCTCAAAGAATTGAAGCAGTCAAAATGAATATACTTCCACGTCTTCTATACCTTTTCCAAACAATACCGGTAGAACCTCCCAAAAAAACATGGCAGGAGCTGGACAGAAGGATCTCAAGATTCATATGGCAGGGCAAGAGACCTAGAATCAGATATAGAACCCTACAGCTAAACAAAGACAAAGGTGGGCTCGCGCTGCCAAATATCAGGGACTACTTTAAAGCCGCACAAATTAAAACTTTAGTAGAGATATGTAACCCAGTCTACACTGCACAATGGAAGGAGATCGAATGCCAAATAACAAGTGACATCCCCCTACAGGCGATAATAGGGAACAATGCCTTACCTAAGCTTTTGAATAACACTAACCCGTGGATAGAGACCCCGCTAAAAATTTGGTTTAAGATAGTCAGAGAGAATCAAACTAAAGATCCCTATCGACTTCTGCAATGGATTGCCTATGATCAAGACTTTACTCCTAATAAAACAGACACCAGATTTAAAAAGTGGAAGGAGAAAGGGCTGATAAAATATTTTGATTTTTTTAAAGGGCAAATTTTAAGAAGTTTTGAAGATTTGAAAAAACAAGGTCTAATAAATCAAGACCTTTACAGGTTCTTCCAGCTTAGACATCACATAAACAATATACTTAAAAAGGAGGATTTGGAAAGGGCCCAGTCAGGTGTTCTGAAGGTCTTCTTAATGGCATATAAAGGGATCTGTCATGCACTGGCCCTCACGAGCCAGCATAAGACGCACACAACGTCACCAGTGAGTTTATTACGGTGAAAAAGGTGTTAACACAAGCTGCTGAGATAATGACAGGGGTCTTTGCAGAACAGGAAGCATAGGGCTATACAGCACACTACAGGTCCACAGCAGGAGACAGTCACACACAGTCAGGCTTGGTAATAATTAGCACACGGGCTGCCAAGGCAGGGACTTACAGAACAATCAACACCGGAGGGAATAAGGCTAATGAGCTCACTTACTGGTCCCGGTGAAAGACGGTCAAGCCCAAGGCAGCCGAGGTGTGAATACCATCCAGGCATCCGCAACGTGACGATGGGTGAACAGATTAGCGGTCAGGTTCGTGACCAGATGCGATCAGACACTGCTGCGTCATACTGACGCTAGCACACAGCTTAAATAACCCAGGACTGATGACAGATAGCTGGCCGACCGTTGACAGGCGGAAACCCCTCCGAGCACTTTCACAATAAGAGCCCGGAGAGGCCAAAATACCGCCCGCAGCTATCAAGGCCGGCAGTGAGACATAACTAACCCGAGCGCGATCAGAACCGACGCTCGGGTCATAACAGTACCCTCCCTCCACGGGTGGACTCCGGACGCCCCAAGGGACCACCCTGCCCCCCCCGCCCCCCCAGGGTGGGAGGTAGGGGGACAGGTACGGAGGGAGAGAACCAACAACAAAAACAAGACAAAACCAGAACAAGAAATACATACAACTACATGATTCTGGGGAAAAAAAACAAGACTAGAAAATACATGACAAAACTGAGACTCATGGGAAAAAAAAAAACAAAAACAAGACAAAAAATGCTTTAACATGACTATGGCAAGGACTCAAGGTAACAAGACGCAAACAAATTGCTCAGACTAGACAAAGATTTACAAGGTAACAAGAAAAATGCTCGGACCAGACAAAGATTTACAAGGTAACAAGAAGCAAACACAAATTACTCAGACAAGGATTTACAAGATAACAAAAAATGCTTGAACTTGACTAAGACAATGACATACAAGGAAACAAGGGGTAAACAAAAATTGCTCGGACTAAACCGTGATCAAGACTGACTTTGGCTACAACAAAAACAAAACAAAACAAAAAAAAAACCAACAGGCAAACAAAATAGCACAGACCTGACTAAGACTATGACAAACAAAGAAACACGAGACAATTAAAAAAAAATTGCTCGAACTTGACCTGACTAAGACTATAACTTTGACAACAAGAAAAAAAAAAAGGCAATCTAAAATTGCTCAGACCAGACTAAGACTATGACAAAGAAGCACGAGACAATTAAAAAAATTGCTCGAACTTGACCTGACTAAGACTATGACTGAAACACAACAAAAAATTACAAGATGTACAAGACAATTGGCACCATAAGGGCCCACAGAAAAATCCCACAGTACATGAAACAGTCAGGTGGCCTGCCCCAGTCCCATGCCCCCAGGAATACGTCCTCTGGTGGCCGAACCAGGTCACCCCGTAACCCACACAGTTTGTTGGGTGGCCAACCCAAGATGCCGAACGCTCCAAGCAGTTCCTTGGGTGGCCGACCCGCATACCACAACCAGCAGGACCGTGGAGGGATTGCGTGCAGCCGCTCACCTGAAAACAACAACACAGGAGAGCACCGATCTGTCAAACAAAACCCACTAATGGCCCCCAGCTGGTGGCTCCTGAGAGGGGAACAACCAAAACCCTGGGCCCCCTCGAATCCTGACTGGGTCGCAGCTGCACCTGCGCTGGACCCCCACTGGACCTCGTCGGACCCCGATTGGGTCAGGACGGACCCAGATTGGGTCACCGCTGCACCCACGTTGGATCTCGACAGGGTCACCTCGGCCCATACGTCGGACCCCGACTGGGTCAGGACGAGCCCCGACTGGGTCACCGCTGCACCCACGTTGGACCCCGACTGGGTCAGGACTGCTCCGGTGACGACCTCCATCTCCGAACCTGGAACCCCCGGTCCCGTAACCTTGACTGGCTCCGAACCGGCAACGCTGTGGAGGTGCTCAGAACACAAGGAAGAACCGGGATCAGTTCCACCGGCAGCGCCAGAGCCCAGCGAGACAAGCTCGGGTGCAGCGGCCGGCTGCCCCTCACTCGCCTCCCCATGAGGCAGGCAAAAATGCTCTAATACACCATACAGGAAAACAAGAAAGAGCACTTGCCTGCACTCGGGCTCTGGAGCCGTCCAGGACTTCGCTGATCCAGGTTCAGGAAGAAACTCGTCGTCGGGCTCCCACTCGGCTGGGTCGGGTTCCATAGCCGGCCTGATGGTCTCTGCAGCTGGATCCTCATGCGCTGGCGTCCACGCCAATAACCCGTATGGCGTGGGGGCAGAGGACCCTGGACCTGCTGACTCGGGCTGCATCCCTGAGGAACCCTGGGGACGCTCTCTCGTCGGCTCTGGCTCCTCACTGCAGTCCGTTCTCCTCCTCTGTCCAAAACAAGGCTGCAAGACCGGGACATCTCCCAGGGCTGCAGGCCTCCCCCTCGTTCGACGGCGTGGGACTGACGCCGAGGACCGCTCCGCAGGAGGAGACACAGAGGCAGCAGGTTTAATATAACAGGCTACAGCTGGGGAAAGAAACTCAGGGAGCTGCGAACCCCGAGCTTCACCCCCAGGAGTCAGACAAGACAGATCACTATTATTACTAAGAAAGTGAACTTGGACTTGCCTGTCTCCCGGGGGGAGGATGTTATCAACTGTAGCGGACGTTGCTCCTTCCCTCGCTCGCTGGAAGGAAAAGGATCCAAGAACTGAGCCCACCGGCACAGGACTCAGCTCACTCTCAGCAGCTGGCTGGTTGAGGGGGTCATCCCGGCGGCCCGGAACTGGATCCGGAGCTGGAGCTTGCCGAAGATGCGCCCGGCCGTGAAGCCGACGCCTTCGCCGGCCCCCAGATGGTGCGAACTCCCGAAATGGATTGAAGGCAGGATCAGGGTCCATAAGCGAAGAGCAGGAGTGCCTCTTCACCTGCTTCATGCCGCGTTCCTCCTCCATCAACAGGAATAATTCGCGTTGTGCGGCGATGTCCTCCCTCCTCGCGTCGACTTCCGGGTGGTTGGCGTAGCGGGGGGAGAGATTACTGAGAACATCTTCGGCGGCGTCCAGGTACCAATGTATGCCGTGGTCATAATCCAACATGGAAGCGGAGATGAGTAGCTCATCCACAGCTTCCAAAACACGTCAGCACGTGACTCTTCGGTGACGGCATTCCTCACATACACAGGACCCAGACAGAGAAAAGCAACGTCCAAAACTCAAACTCACTGGTGAAAAGCGTCTCAAGATGGTGTCACCGTAAACGCTGTTTGCGCAGCAGTGTACTGTCATGCACTGGCCCTCACGAGCCAGCATAAGACGCACACAACGTCACCAGTGAGTTTTTCAGTGAGTTTATTACGGTGAAAAAGGTGTTAACACAAGCTGCTGAGATAATGACAGGGGTCTTTGCAGAACAGGAAGCATAGGGCTATACAGCACACTATAGGTTGGGCTGCACGGTGGCGCAGTGGTTTAGCACTGTGGCAGCACAGTTTTACCCTCGGCCGGGGGATCGCGGGGATCATGAGGTCGTGGGTTCGATCCCAGCCCCCGACCAACAGTGAGCTGTGTGGAGTTTGCATGTTCTCCCCGTGTTGCGCGGGTTTACTCCGGGATTTCTCCGGTTTCCTCCCGCATACCAAAAAAAAAACATGTAGGTTTAGGGCGCTCGCGCACGCAGCGACCAGCAGCCGGTGGCTTGTCACCAGACTGCAAACCAAGTCTACCTACGGGTACAAATAAGTAACAAAAAAAAAAAAAAAAAAAAAAATAGGTCCACAGCAGGAGACAGTCACATACACTCAGGCTTGGTAATAATTAGCACACGGGCTGCCAAGGCAGGGACTTACAGAACAATCAACACCGGAGGGAATAAGGCTAATGAGCTCACTTACTGGTCCCGGTGAAAGACGGTCAAGCCCAAGGCAGCCGAGGTGTGAATACCGTCCAGGCATCCGCAACGTGACGATGGGTGAACAGATTAGCGGTCAGGTTCGTGACCAGATGCGATCAGACACTGCTGCGTCGTCATGACGCTAGCAGTCAGCTTAAATAACCCAGGTACTGATGACAGATGACAGACAGCTGGCCGACCGTTGACAGGCGGAAACCCCTCCGAGCACTTTCACAATAAGAGCCCGGAGAGGCCAAAATACCGCCCGCAGCTATCAAGGCCGGCAGCGAGACATAACTTTAACCCGAGCGCGATCAGAACCGACGCTCGGGTCATAACAGGATCCCAGGGATCAGATACATTTCTAAAATATACCAAGGTCTTCAAGACTTAAAAGGAGACAACACATCATATATAAAAGAGAGATGGGAAAAAGAGGGGAACTTCACTTTACAACTGGAAATATGGGAAAAGCTAAATAAACAGCAATGGAAAAGTACCTCATCCCTGCAGTGGAGAGAATTTGGATGGAAAAACTTGGTAAGATTTTTCAGAACACCTGCACAAAACAAATTTACCCATAAGGGATTGAACTGTTGGCGCTTGTGTGGTGAAAAGACTGCAAATCATTTTCATGTGTTTTGGTCATGCCCAGTTATCCACCAATATTGGACCAATGTACAGACAATATTGGGGAAAATATTTAAAATAACAGTTCCCTTTTCTTTTGTAACTTTGTATTTGGGTTTACTACTGGACTCACTGGAAAGACGAAGAGAAAAATACTTATTCAATGTTTTAATATTGGCAAGCAAAAAAGCTCTAACTAAAAAATGGATGTTGAAGGACTGTCCTACACCTGAAGATTGGATTAACGTGATCCAAGACATTTACTCGATGGAAAAGTTGACATTCGCACTGAGACAGGACATGGATGGGTTCATGAACTTTTGGCAACCCTGGATCGCATATGTGTCTTCCATTAGATCTAATCTTTGACAAATACCATTTCAATAATGGTTCCGCTCTTTGTTCCAACGCTACTCAGATGCTCTTTTACCTTTGTTTACTTACTTTTTCTTTTTGTTTGTTTTTTGCTGGTTTGTTTGTTTGTTTTTGTTTTTTTTAATTTTATTCTCTTTAATTTCACTTTTTCTTTCACTTTAAAAAAAAGGGGTGTTGTAAGAATTATTCTTCCAATGTTGTCAGATATCAGAAAATAAGGGAACATGTGATGAAAATGTAAACAATGCATTGCTGTAACGACCTGTATACCCTTTACAAAAACTTAAATTAAAAAAAAAAAAGTGACAGGAAGGATTGTAGAAATTACCAAGGTATATCACTACTTGCAATTGTTGGTAAGATTCTCTCACGTGTACTACTTAACAGACTCAGTGAACACATCTTGCAGAATGTACTACCGGAAACCCAGTGCGGCTTTAGAAGTGGAAGAAGCACAATGGACATGATTTTCTGCTTGAAACAGGTTCAAGAAAAGTGTATCGAACAGAACATGCCGCTTTATGTAGTCTTCATAGACTTCAGTACAGCCTTTGATACTGTATCGCGACAAGGACTTTGGCAGGTACTGAAGAAATATGGCTGTACAGAGAAGTTTGTCAGCCTGATCGAGGCACTCCATACAGGTATGCAAGCAAACGTGGCAATGAATGGTTCAGTATCTAAAGACTTTTCAGTAAGCAACGGGGTGAAACAAGGCTGTGTGCTGGCACCTACACTCTTCTTGCTGTAACTGGCAGCCATAGTTGAGGTGGCCTTCAAAGACACTTCAGAAGGAGTATACATTCCAACAAGGAAAGAAGCAGACTTGTTCAATGTGGCACAGTTTAAAGCCAAGAGTAAGACATCGATAAAGATAGTAAGAGAAATGCTCTTTGCCGACTACAGTGCTCTAGTTGCACACAGCGTGGAAGATATGCAATCTTTAGTGAAGAAATTTGCAAGAGCAGCTAGCCAATTCAGGCTCCAAATCAACATCAAGAAGACAGAGTGCCTTTATCAACCACCAAAGTTCCAATTATCAACATCACTACCAGAAGAGATCAGCATTGGTACAGAGCCACTAGTCAAGTGCAAGACTCTCAAGTACCTAGGGAGTACTGTTTCAGAGAATGCTAGGCTGGAGGATGAACTATCTCTCAGAATGGGAAGAGCGAGCGCTGTGTTTGGAAACTTGAGGGAGAGACTGTGGAACAATCGATATGCGTCAATCCGTGTGAAATGCAAAGTGTACAGAGCGACAGTACTGGCTACTCTATTGTACGGTACTGAAACTTGGACTGTCTACAGAATGCAGGTGAAGAAACTCCACGCGTACATGATGAGACACCTTTGAGCCATAGTAAACATCTCCTGGAAAGACAAGATAACCAACATAGAAGTGTTGAAACAAGCTGGTCTACCATCAATGGAGGACATGCTAATACAGATGAACCTGAGATGGCTCGGACATGTTGAGAGGATGGACCACCAGCGTCTCCCTCGGCAGTTACTCTACTCACAGTTATGCTAGGGCAAACGCAATCAGGGTAGACAAAGGCTCAGATTTAAAGACACTGTAAAAAGAAACTTGAAGAAGTTGGACATAGACAGGAGTTCCTGGCAGCAGAAGGCTAAGGACAGAGCTGTGTGGAGGAATCTGATCAGACTTAAATGAAACAGTCATTGTCGCCCACGACAAACTGCTATGATGATGATGATGATGACCATGTCTAGAGTCTGATGCAGAGAAGTTGTAACACTATCTACCATGCTATCAATTACAGAAGGAGCAAGCTCTCCATAGCTTATCTCCGTTGTGTTGACACATGGCATCGAGGAAACAGTCTGCATAAATTTGGTAACCTCATCATCTGAGAGGCATCCACTGTAGTAATATTTTTCTTTCGGAGCCAAATAGTCAGAAATAGTAAAATCAAAGGTTAACAGACAATGGTCTGACAGTACAGCGTTATGAGGAGACATTACCAGATTTTCTATTTCTATGCCATATGTCAGAACAAGGTCCAACGTGTGGTGGAGAAAATGGGTCAAATTTCCTAGGGCAATCACTATCTACACCTACATGTATATTAAAGTCCTCTACTATAATTTTTCTATCTGATTTCAGCACTAAATCGGCTAAGAATTTGGCAAATTCGAATAAAAACTCTGAGTAGGCTGAGGGAGGATGATAAACTATGGCAAAAAAAAATTGGGTTTAACCTAAAATTGCTAAAATGCCCAATACTGAGGACCAAGCCCTCAAAGGAATTATAACATGTTTTTTGCTTTACATTAACTAGTAATTTGGAATGGTAAATTGCTGCTACTCCTCCTACACGACCAGAACTTCCGGGATTTCGACAGTTTAAATAACCAGAGGGGAGCTGATTCATTTAAACCAACATAATCTTCTTGCCCTAACCAAGTCTCTGTAAGGGATATTAAATCAATCTGATAATCAACTAGAAAAGCACTCATAGAGCGCATACCTCCGCCAAGGCTCCTTCCGTTTCTCATGGATCACCTCCAAAATGTAATGGGTTTGCGTGTAGGCCTATAGGCGCTTGTGGTGAAAATTGCATCAAAGTCTGTCCATCAGTTTTGGAGTATTGTTGCTAACACTCTGTGAGAAGATAAGTGCCTTGGCTGAGGTATGCATTCTCAGATCATCACCAAAATATAATGGGTTCCTCTCTAGCCCAAGAACCACCTCTGGTGAAAATTTCATCGAAATCCATCCAGTAGTTTTTGTGTAATCCTGCTGCACAAATACAAACAAAACCCTTGGTGGAGGTATGCACTCTCAGATCATCACCAAAATCTAATCATCTGTTCCCCATGCCATTACACCCCTTTCCTGAAAATTTCATCAAAATCCGTTCATAACTTTTTGAGTATTGTTGCTAACACACTGTGAGAAGATAAGAGCCTTGGCTGAGGTATGCATTCTCAGATGATCATCAAAATATAATGGGTTCCTCTCTAGGCCAAGAACCACCTCTGGTGAAAATTTCATCGAAATCCATCCAGTAGTTTTTGTGTAATCCTGCTGCACAAATACAAACCAAGCCCTTGGTGGAGGTATGCACTCTCAGATCATCACCAAAATCTAATCATCTGTTCCCTGTGCCATTACACACCTTTCCTGAAAATTTCTTCAAAATCTGTTCATAACTTTTTGAGTTATGTTGGTAACAGACAGACAGACAAACCCCGGTAAAAACATTACCTCCTTGGCGGAGGTAACTAGAAAAGCACTCAGAGAGCACAGACCTCCGCCAAGCGCCACAGTTCCCCCCCATACAGTGTTTGTGTGTACGTTTTTAGATTTCTTGACCATGAAAACATATGACTAGCAATTGGATTCACAATGATAGGATTAGTGGTTCAGTAGTAAAAGCATTACCTCCTTGGCAGAGGTAATAAACTGAAGTGTTGCTGTTGTGTCCATCTCCTCCATCTCCAAACTCCCAGGCTGCGGGCGTTGCAATTCATCGCACAACCGCGTACAACCCACAGGCCAATGGGTTATGCGAGCGTTTTCATAGATCACTGAAAGCAGCACTCAGGGCTTCACTGACGGATGCAAATTGGGTAGACAGGTTGCCGTGGGTTTTATTTGGGTTTGCGCTCTGCAGCAAAAGAGGATTTGGAAGCTTCCCCGGCAGAGAGCTTGTTTTTGCTTAGCCCCTATGGCTGCCCGGGGAATTTCTGCCAAATAATCCCGCACCGGACAGCTGCCCATCTCAGCTTTTGCAGCATAGCGCAAACACAGGCACGCTGCCGGGCCCTGCCCACCACTGTTTTCCGTGTGCTTTTGTGCCTAAAACTTTGAAGAACGCGGAGTTCGTGTTCGTCAGACACGACGACCAGCGCCCTCCATTGCGCCTGCACACATGTTGAAAATGGCCCTATCTCACAATGTTAAAGAATCCTTTAAAAAATTCCTGGATCCAGACGGTGATCTGGATCATCCCCAAAATTTAATCAGTTCTTCCTTGTACCATTTCCAACAACGCCTGAAAGTTTCATCGAAATCCATCCAAAACTTTTTGAGTTATCTTGCTAACCAACAGACAGACAGACAGACAGACAAACCCCGGCAAAAACATAACCTCCTGCGGCCTGGCGGAGGTAATAAACAGATCATGAACTAGCAGAGACTTGGGGGTTAGAGACCTAATATTTAACAAACCACATTTAATTTTTAAATTATGAGGAGGAACAGAGGCCAAATCATTCAATTTAGAGGCTTCATGTTTAATTTGAGTTTTACCAACTTTTTGTTTAATCACTTTAGGATGCTTATACATTATATTTTTATTTATAATCAAGCTTGTGTTAAAAAGGAAGAACAAATACAAGTACATTTCATGGGTAACTACATTAATGGTGCTTCAAAGAATACCAAACTATAGCCTCAATTACCTTTCTTGTGTTTAGCCCGCAGACCTATCAGATCCCAATCCAGTGCAGATGTTAATGCTCTGTGTTCACCTGTATGAGAGGCTGCCTCAGTACTTGACTGTTTGCACCATCACTCTATCTGGAGCCCTGCACAGCACTTTCAGCAAGCAGGTAATAATACTGCTAATACCCAGAAGAACCCACCCATCCTGCCCCCCCCCCCCACCACACACACACATGCAAGATCAGACTTGGCCCTCACACAACTCCTAAAAAACATTTAACTGCATGATTTGCAAATTAATTTAATGGACTCTGGGAACCTTGAAATTGGTTCATAAAATAACCCTGGCAGATAATGACACATACCTCAGCAAATAATGACACTGCATGCAGATACACATTAACAGCCTTATAGCCAATGCACATTGGATTAGAAACACGTCAACATGCACACTAACAGGATTACAGCACCGACAAATATGCATATTAGTAATGATCTGCATTGCCCATTAGAGTCAAATTACAAATTAAAGGATGTGAGTGACAGTGGTGAGCAAGATGGGCTTCAGTATGGGATTGTTTTTGACAGGAGCAAGAATTTGAAATTATGTGTAAGAATCTATTACTTCATGTCTGTGTTTGACCTGCAGGTGCGCCTGAAGAACCCGGCCTCCAAGCCAGTCAAATTCCAGGTCCTTGTTTTAGGAGAGGATGCCCATCTCTTCTCCCTTCCTGGTGGATCCAAGATCAGCATTCCTCCAAAGTATGTTTTTAGTCAAAAATATGGGTTGTTGTTACTCTTAAATAAAAGTACTTCTTTATGTCTGTTTTTCACACATCACAGTTGCAGCTCCACATTTTCTTTTTGGACCTACTGTTTTACTAATAATTAAACAAGCTTATTTAATGCATTGCATTATTGGAGACTAAACCAGCAAACAGTATCAAGTTTTGTCACTCTGGTTTATTATCCCTCACCAGTCGAAGCTCAAAGGGGTCAAAGAGAATTATGTTATGGGTCTGTCCGTCCATCCGTTCGTCTGTCCCACTTTTGTGAAATCAACTTCTCCTACAGTTTTGGTCCGATTGTTTAAAAACTTGGTACCATGGTTTGATATACACTGAGGATATGCATATTTCAATTTGGTTTTGATCAGATGATTTTTGCAGAATTGTAGCCCCTGACCTATGACCTCCTGTTTCACCTCACTTCATAGACAGTAACTGTCTTGTGAAATCAACTCCTCCTACAGTTTTGTTCCAATTGTTTTGAAACTTGGTACGGTTTGATATACACTAATGATGCACATATTGCAATTTCACTCTCATCGGATGACCTTGAGGTCAAAGGTCAGATTTTTCCCTAAATCTTCTAAACACAATAACTACTGAAATAAATGATGTAGCCTTTTTTCAAATTGATACAGTAGTTGTAGCTAATACACATCTTGGACGGCTTTCACCTTGACATAACTGGGTTTGGGATCAAGGGGTCGAAGGTCAAAGTTCAAATTTAACATTGCAGTTGCACTATGGTAAATGCTACATTTACTATTACTATAAAATGAGTAAAGCTATGGCCACCAAACTTGGTCCACAGGTTCACCTTGGGATCCTGACCTCAGACTATGGATCAAAAGGTCAGAGATCAAGGTTAACATTCCCTATGCCTTATTACTGTACAACGAGTAAAGTTAGGGTCACCAAACTTGGTACACAGGTTCATCCTGTGACCCTGAAGTGTGACTATGGTTTTGGGATTGCAAGGTCAAAGGTCAGCATCAAAATGGCTTATAAACTATATCTCAACAACAAACAAAGCTAGGGTCACCAAACTTGCGACACAGGTTCACCTTGGGATCCTATGGGCTTGGGGTTAAAAGAATCAAAAAAATGTCAAACATAATCAAATTCAATCTAAGAAATTTTAAACAAATTAGATCATTGCTGAAAGTTAGTGCGGCCAAAATGTTTTTGCATGCAATGATCTTCTCACACATCAGTTATTGTTTTACCAACAGTCACTCACTGGTGGAACCATAATCACACCATTCAAATATTTATACAAAAAAGCCATAAAAATCTTTGATAAGAAAGATCCCACATATCATTGTTGTCACATTTACAAGAAATACAATTTCCTGTCTTTTGAAAATGATAAAACTCTGAAATTCGCCTGTTCAATTTATAAAATATTCAATGGCTATGCACCCTCCCCCCCTGGAAGAATATGTTAAACCGAGGACTGTCACTGGTACAACCACCAGAGCAATCACTAGAGGAGACCGTGAGGTCCCCCACAGACGCACCACATTTGCTCAATCTGTGCTATCATTGAGGGTCACCAAGATCTGGAATAATATACCACCTGCAATCAGGGAACATACCACACTAAACACTTTTAAGACTCATCTTAAAAATTGGCTTTTATACAACCAAAACTGTACTCATAACTGGTGGTTGCTCTGTGGCATGTGTATATACAGTATATATGTACTGTATGTGCCCGTGCATCACACACATATGCCCCGCCTCTTGTTTGTTGCTGTTGTTTGTTGTTGCTGTGAGGTGTTTGGGTGAATGTGTGTGTATATGCGCACACAGCACTTCACTCGTGTGACATTTGAGTGTTTTGTTTTGTAGCACCTTAACTCTTGCACTTAAGAATATCCACTTTGTACAGTTTTATTGTAGTTGTTCTTCACGTGTATGATTGTTTGTTTGTGTGTTTTTGTGACCCGCTGGGGGACTAAAGATGCAGATTAGCAGTATTGCCAAATCTGACATACTTACATTTGTATTAATGTTCATTAGTATGTAATGTCCCTTTCAAATAAACATTAAACTTAAAAGGTCAAAGGCCAAGGTTAACATTTCCTATGCCTTATTACTGTACAATGAGTAAAGTTAGGGTCACCAAACTTGGTACACAGGTTCACCCTGTGACCCTGAAATGTGACTGTGGTTTTGGGATTGCAAGGTCAAAGGTCAACATCAAACTGGCTTATAAACTATATCTCAACAACAAAAAATGCTAGGGTCACCAAACCTGGTACACAGGTTCACGCTGAGACCATAACCTCTGACTACAGGTTTGAGGTCAAAAGGTCAACGGTCAAGGCTGGCATTCCCTATGATCTCTTACTATAGAACGTGTAAAGCTCTCTAGGGTCATCATACTTGCCACACAGGCTCACCTTGGGATCCTGACCTTCAACTATAGGTTGTAAACTTTGTTGTATATTCATGGATTATGGGTTTATCATAATTTGGTTCTGCCACAGTAATTATATTGAAAAGTTGAAAACTGCTGTCTGTCAGTAAGTATTGGGATCTTCAAAGAAAACAGAAGCAGGGGATATTGCACTTGCCTCAGAGTGCTCTTGTTTAAATAATCCTAATTTTAATAATGATTTTTTTTTTCTTAATGTAATTTCAAACCTCTGAATTATCTCTCAAGTATATTTAATGTTAAAGTAAGACTATAAAATGTTCAGGCTGCATTAAAGAGGTTACACAGGATTTACCTCTGCCACATTTTGTCAGCTGTAACATCCACTTTAATGAATTCACATCAGTATATATGTTAAATTTATAACGTATCTTTTAATCTTTTGGTTTTAATCTGTTTATTAGAATAGCACACGTAAAAAATCACATATACATTACAGCCTTTTTTAATAAACACACAGAACACCCTGCTACGTCCCTGTAACAGTGCGATTAAAACAAATCAAAAGTTTGCATTAAACTTAAAATTAGCTGTATAGAAATAATTTGAAAATAAACATTGCAAAATTGCACTGTTGCACTCATATGACATTAAAACCCTGGGGAGGAATTATAAACATATGAAAAGAGTGAGGATAAATTACAATGTTTGCAAAGAGGTGAAATAATCAATAAAGTTGTTCCATTTCTGGAAAAAAAGTTCTGAATTACCTCTAATTGTGGAATTGATCTTGTCTATTTTGATAAATGACACAATGTCTTTGAGCCACATAGAGATAGATGGAGGTTTAGGAGATTTCCAGAGGAGTAGGATATGGCGCCTCACTAATAGAGAAATACAGTAAAGGCCAATATTTTATGTTGTGTGGGAGTTATTGGGAGGGGAACACGAGGAATCCCAAAGACAGTAATATAAGGGTCCATTTAAATCTGGGTTCTCAAAACTGTGGACAAGATAATGAAAAGGTCCGTCCAAAACTTCTGCAGCCGACTACAGGAATAAAACATGTGTGTCAGGTTACAGGGTGAGGCATGACATCTGTCTGTCAAATGAGCGCATGCGCACGCAACGACCGGCAGCTGGTGAAAAGGTATGTCGTCTGTGTGTCTTGTTTTATGCACTTTAATGTGTTTTTACGATATTCTCTGTGTCGATTCTGTCCTGGAATGTTTGTAGACTGTATGGTGAAGAGCTCCCTGGTTCCATCAATATGGACTTCCTCCCCTTTTTTGCACTGCTGCTACTTGTCCTCCGGCTCTTTGTCTCTGAAGTAAATGCGTTCAGCATCATGGCGGGCAGAATACATTATTCCAGGGACATGTTACTGCATTTAAACACGGTTGATGCAGCGGCTGTGATTGAGCCTAAGCCGCAACTGCTGGACTTTATTTTGAGAGGCGTTCATGGACGCAGCGGTGAAAAGAGAGATGGGAGAGATGGAAGAAAAAAATTCGGAAAACGTGGAGGAGTGAAATTGCGCCTGAGAAGACGTCAGTTTGGTAACATTCCTCTTCCTTCTATGATTTTTGGGAATGTACAGTCTCTGAGAAACAAGGTGGATGAAATTCAAGGGAATGTACGCTACCAGAAGGACTTTAAGAACTGCTGTGTCATGGCCTTCACCGAATCTTGGCTTAATGCGCATGACCGAGATGCAGACCTGTGGATTGACGGCTTTGGAGCCCCGCTGCGCTCAGATCGGCAGGAAGAGGTAACAGGGAAACGTCAGGGGGGCAGCGTATGTTTATACATTAATAAGCAGTACTGCACATCTGTCACGGTCAGAGAGTGCATCTGTACACCTGATGTGGAGCTGCTGTCTGTGTCACTACCCCCCTTTTATTTGCCTCGCGAGTTCCCCCAGCTTTTTATCATGACTGTGTACATCCACCCGAGGGCAGACGCTGACTCCGCCTCCAGCACCATCTTTGATGTGGTCCAGCGGCTGCAGTCAATTTCTCCAGAGGTGTCAAACTTTATTCTTGGGGATTTTAACCATGTTTCTTTAAAGAAGACACTTAAAAACTTTTATCAGTATGTCTCCTGCCCAACCAGGCGAAAAAAGACATTGGACCTGTGCTATGGATCCATAGAGAGGGCCTATAAATCACTCCCCCTTCCTCCTGTAGGATCCTCAGATCACAACTGTGTACATTTGCTGCCCACATATAAAACTGCTCTCAGAAGAGGCAAGGTAGAGACGAGAGATATTGATGTGTGGACAGAGGATTCAGTGCACAGCCTCCAGGAATGCTTTGACTGTACAGACTGGGAGATGTTCACACTGGCCTGTGGGGATGATTTGGACTCTTTGGTGGACGTCACATGCTCATACATGGCTTTCTGTAAAAATAAGATCGTTCCACGTAAACGTGTCAAAATATATCCTAACAACAAGCCAATGGTTACAAAATCAGTTAAATCCTGCTCACAGAGGAAAGCACTTGCCTTTAAGCAGGGGTCTGTTTCTGAGCTGCAGGTTGCCACAAAAGAGCTGAAATCCGAAATTTTAAGAGCAAAACAGAATTATAAATCAGAATTGGAAAGCAAGATGGCAACAAAGAAACTTGGTTCAGCCTGGGCCAGTATGAAAACTATTGCAGGCCTTCAGAGCACAGAGCGCAGTAATCGTGTGTTTTTAGATGGTTTTAATTCAGACACAGAGCTGACTAATGCTCTTAATTGTTTTTATGGTCGTTTTGACTCCTTTGATTTTAGTACAGAAACCCAAGATTTGAAACAGAAACTCAAAGACAATCAGCACTTTAATATTGAGGTGCAGGATGTTAAAAGGGAGTTCAGGGTCAATGGTACATTGTCTGACCTAAAGTGCTCTTCTACTGGCTCTCCTCAGGGGTGTGTGTTGTCACCACTACTCTTCATCCTGTACACAAACATGTGTCGGAGCAGACATGACAACAGACACATTATAAAGTATACTGATGACTCAGTTATTGTCAGTCTCCTCCAGGATGGTGAGAGTGGCCACGGTCCAGTAGTTGATGATTTTGTTCACTGGTGTGAGGATTCCTACCTGCAGCTGAATACGACAATAACTAAAGACATGATTATTGACTTTAGGAGGAAAACTCCCAGGCACAAAGTCACTGTACTAAAAGGCCAGACCACCGAATGTGTACAATCCTACAAATATCTTGGGACGATTATTGATAGTAATTTAAACTTTGAAGAGAACTGTGAAAGGGTGTGCAAAAAGGGTCAGCAACATTTGCATAGCTTGAGAAAACTTGCACGCTTCCAAATTGACCGAACCATAATGACAATGTTTTATCGGGCTTTTATTGAATCTGTTTTATCCTTTTCTTTAGTGTCATGGTTTGGTCAGATAAAACTGAAACAGAGGAAATCCTTGGATCAGGTAGTTAGATGGTCCAGTCGTTTGCTTGGTGAGTCACAGCTGAGCCTGACACCACTGTACACCAGACAGGTACAGAGGATTGCTACCTCCATTTTAACCCCTTGCACTCCGGTCAATTTCCCTAAAAATGCCAAAAAATAATGTGCCCAAAGTAAATCGAAAGCTGTTCTTCAACCCTTTGCAGCATCTTCATGGGGTTGGTCTCATTTAAAAGAAAACACTTTGAATTTTTTGGCAAAACAGTCTTAATCTCTTTAAGTGCTCCGGCCACTGAGTTACAGTCATCTAAACATACTGAACTTGAAGAAAATAAATTTGGCCTGGGTGTTTTTTTGGATACAAATGCTTGCAAATAACACACAGCTTCAGATCCGGGCTGGTAAATGCAACAGAAATGTAGAACCAAGTGTTATCCAGCTGAGGTCAAAATTTTGTAACAATACCACAAAAAATGAATATATTACACAGCTTTTTCCTCAGTTAGTTCCCAGGCGTTTTTGAACTGTGCCAAATTGTGCCAAATGGCACAGTTTGGAAAAACGTCTGTAACTTTTGAATGATTCAATATAGAAGCTTCATCTTGGGCTCTAATGAAAGGTGACACTCAGGGCTGTGTGTGTGTGTGGGGGGGGGGTTGTCCCCGCCCCCTCGCTACAGAGGACGGACATCAGCCATCGCTACATGACGGAATAGACTCATGTGGCCATGTGGCGACTGCAATGCAGTCACCGCGGCTTCCCCCCCCCCCCGCTACCGGACGCGGTGAACTAACCGTGTACCGCGGCGCACGGACTTCGGACTTCGTGCGCCGCACAGTTGTAATTTACCGATCGGTCAAAAGTCATTTTTTGATTACAATTTTCAGGGATAAAGAATAATTTAGCTTATAACACTTACCTCTTCACAGCAGCGTCCTGGCGAACGTCTCTTCCTCATTGTCAGATGAACGCGACACTGGTCCCTTGTTACGGACTCGTGGTTCTGGTCTTGTGACCCGGTTCCATTATATTATAATTCCATTATTGCGGTTTTGCGCTTCCATGATTGCGGTTTTGGCGAATGATTTACGACCTTCTTCGTCGGCCTCCGTCGGTCTATGATGACCATGGAAGAGAATCCTAAACGTCTATTCTGCTGGAATAAGTGCAGGTCGCACTTGTGGGTGGTCTCCGTGCTGCTGGGTCTGTAGCAGGCTCTTCCTGTGGGTCCTTTTTTCAATCTGCTGCAGCAGTCAGTCTCTCTTCACCCAGCCTTACACAAAACAGCTTGCGAACTTCTGTGCTTCAATTGGCTCGCTGCATTCACAGCGTTGGTAGGCGGGTCCTTCTTGCTAGTTTTTCAGTCATTGGTTCTTCAAGGTTTCAGAAACCCAATTCAAGGCTCTTATTAGTTGAATGAGAGGTCAATCAGATGAACTAATCTGTTCGCGGCTGTGTCTGTAGTGGAAGAACAAATGCAGCTTTTTTTTTTTTCAGTGCGCGCTTGGACGCAGCGCCCTTGTGCGTCCTAGAGCGCACAAGGGTGCTCTCGTGCGCCCTCGTGCGCCCTCGTGCGCTCTGGGACGCAGAGACGTGCCTGTCCGTGGTACACCGGAGTGCAAGAGGTTAAATGATGACTCCCACCCTTTGCACTGCAACTTTCAGCTTCTTCCCTCAAGACGGAGGTTTGCTGTCCCAAAAAGTAAAACCCAGCGCTACAAAAACAGCTTTGTTCCTGCTGCTGTCAAAGAGTTGAACAAGTTGTAACAATATATTGCACATAATTTAGGTACCTGTTTATTAACTCCATTTTATATTTACTTATTTTTGTAGGATGTTATTTGGGTTCTAAATATTCTATTGGGTTTTAGACCTTTGAGTTTTTAACCTCTTTGACTAGTTTTTAACTTTTTAATATGACCCTTCTCTCTTATCTCTGGTTTTTCTCTCATCTCTTTGTCTTTATACCCTGATTGATGGAGCCTTGAGTATTTTTATCATGTTTATAGTCAGCTTCATGTGTGCCTGTGTTTGTGTCTATGTTGAATGTAATTTGTGGCTTGTAAATATGGATGTCACCAGACTGCAAAACAAATCTACCTACGGGTACAAATAAAGGAACCTGAACCTGAACGTAAAGTCAGTGGCTAGGTCAGAAAAATTTGCAAAGATGCCATATTTATAAAGATTGCTAACAATTCTAATCCCTCTGTTGAGCCACAGAAGATATGAAGCGTTATTAAGAGAAGGAGGAAATAAAGGGTTTTTGAATAGTGGCATCTTCACAGACGGAGACAGGAACTTGAAATGATGTCTAAACTGTGACCAAATCTTGAGAGTGGACGAAACCACCGGGTTCTTATCTTTTAATCTTTTAAAATAGACACATTAATTTCAGGAAAGCTACCCACAACTTAGTTTATATACTTCTTATATAATTATGTATCTGTTATCAGTGATGATAATAAAATCCCATGCATGCCTTTATAGTCTGCACAAAGAACAATTATTACACAAAAACTTACTGCGTCACTCATTTTTAAAATAACGTGCACAGGAAACCTGTGCACTGGAAAGAAATGGAAAGCCAAAACAGCTCCTATGTAGTAAATTTTGTTTTGTTTGTGACTGGAGTATGGCTCATTAAAATCGACCACTTTTGTTTTCAAGTGAACCCACTCTTTAAAAATAAATAAATAGATTTCAAATCCCGAGGTTTCCTATGAGAAGTGCTATCTGTGAGATTGGGCCAATTTTTGATCGTTGAGATCGTTTGCGAGCTCCTTGGCTGTTTTGGACTGAGTCAAAACTTTGAAGAGATCAAGGCAACTGTGGAGATCACTGAAGATCATTGATAGATTAGAAATTGGACAGATGTCTCAATGAGCTCGATGACCCTCATTTATTAAATATAAGACAGAAAAGTGGTCATACGATTATTTCAATGTGCAGATCGGTATTTATCAATCTGAATGTGATCATATGGTGTGCTCAAATTTCACGTCAGCTCTTAGTTTGGGTATGCAAATTTTCAAGTCATTGTAGACTCCCATCCAGCAGAGAAACCTGGCGGTGTGGGAAAATTATTTTATCATATTAAATTATAATCAACAATGCAACTTTTTAGGTGATATGTTTGCCTTGTGTTATATTTAGATGAAAGTTTTGACAATTTACTTTAAAGGCTAAAGAGGCTGCTTCATTAATTATCAACAATTTATCCATATTTATGTCACTGCAGCAAATATTAAATCAGATTTAAGCAGATTTAAAAAAAAAAAAATTGATTAAATGGAAGAAGATGGATGATGGATGTATAAAATTGAATTTAGTTTCAGAAATATTTTTTCTGTTGCAGTTGAGCTGCAGGTTTTTTCAGTTGCCGTTTTATTACCGTATTTATATATCTGTACTGTAAGGAGTCTCCTGTGAGAGCGCTGTGTTAAAATAATATTCTAAAAAGTATTTCTGACTGTTTTCTGTCAGTATCTCATAATAGTTATCCCTTACTATTATCAGTTAATTAAACCACAACAGAGCTTTACGCATAGAAGTGCCCGGCCGAGGTGATTCACTGCATCTAGGTTAAAAAAAACTGCTCCGGATTAGCAAGAGAAATTTGGATTAGCAGAGACGGTGTAGGGGAATTATTTTATTTTGCCCTGTGCATTTCTACACATTACTGAGAGCTGCCAGAGTGTGGCTGAGCTGAGCCAGTGCGCATCAGACAGCTGCTATGGAGAGGGGACGTCTTTCTACACGTCTAAAAAGTAAGTAATAAATTCTCCTGTTTGACAAGTATGCTTTAAAATGACAAAATGGACAACATTTAGTCAAACAGTCATCTAAGACAAACAATTGGCTACAAATAAATATTATAATCCTCAGATGGAAATCAGCTGATCTAACCAATGGTGTTGCGCAGCACCAATCTCCTCCATAATGGGGTTCTTTTGCATTTAAAGTGACTTTTGAGGATAACAAACTATACTACTTTATTATTTTTCCACTTAATAATGTCAGTTTCTACATCAGAAGGTTTCTCTTTTTCATCTCATGTTCTGCTGTGTCGGAAATGCTGTGGGTGATATGTGGGCGTGGAATTCTAATAATGCTTGAATCCATCCGTCAGATTTATCAATGAGTGAACAATCGTACGATGAGATTGACCAGATACAGTACACACGGTTTCATAAATACCACGTAAACCTTTTCGTATGAGCATATTCACACCCAAATGTTCAGATTTCTACGCACTTTTGATAAATGAGGGCCAATATCACTATGCAGAAGCATTGTACAAAACTTTGCAGACTCATCTCTGCTATGACCTAAAAATAAGAAGGTGTTATCTGAAACACATTGTCATTGCACATTACAAGCATAAATATTTTCTTAGAATGGAGGTTAAATACTGAGGGCCCTATTGTGACGATATAAAGAGCACGTTTGCGCCACGCTTCCTGTTTTACACCAGCGGATTTGTGAGTTCTTGTCAGTGCATAGTCATAGTTGCTTTGTGTCACACCACCTAATAACCTGTAGACTTTGCGCCTGCTTTACACTGCAAGGCGGGATCGCATTTAAAGAGGTGTGGCACTGGTGCAATCTCAGCACATTGGTATTTTGATGCATTTTCTTCCAATGCGCTTTTGATCAACAAAAAGCAGGTCTATCGTCAGAAGCACATTGTTAATGGTATTTCAGTGGCGTGTTTTAAAATCATGGGTATGCTCATAATGACAGGGGCACATGAGGAAAACACACAGCATGCGCTGGGATTATTTTGATGAACAGAGTTGTAAAAGTTATCACCTATTCAAAGTATTGTTACTTGTCATTTAAATTTTCATATGATGAGACACTGAATATTTTTTTTATCCACATTTTCATTTTAATCCCGAATTTACAGGAGGGTTATAGCATAGATTAGGCATTAATTAATTTTTTAAGAGAATGAAAGAACGGGTAGTATGCGTGCCACTTTTCACCACAGTCTGTAATGTTCAGGAGAGATGCAAAGACAGGAGGATCTGCACACAGTCCTCTGGCTGGTGTGCAATCAGTGACCACAGGGGCCAGTACTGAACAGTATTTTGCTGTTGGAGGCTCGGTGCATGTGGGCCTCTGTTTCTGTTCTCATGCATGTGTTTGTTTGGTGTGTGTGTGTGTCCCCCACAAACTCCGTGTTTTTTTCCCTTAAATGTGTTAATCTGAGGGAAATTAAACATAAACTATTCAGATGTACTCTGTAATTAATCCAAATCATAAGACGAAACGAGAGATAGTAATAAATGCCATATTTCCTGAGTACCAGGAAGAGCAGTGACTTCAACACTGATTTAATCTATCTGTAAATGCAAGGAATCTCTGTCTGTGTGTGTGTCTGTATGAGCCTGGTGGCCCGCAGTCCTTAGCAAGGAGGCAACCCCAGCCTGCCAGGTCAGCGGTAGACTGGAGTCCCGGCTGCTGCTTCGTGTGCTATGGCGCTCCTCCTGGAGTGCTTGCGAAAGTATCTAAAAATTAAAACTTAATAATAATACCATCATGATTGGAGAGTGGAATGGCCAGATCAATTGCATATCATATGTGGCCACATGTGCATACTTTGATTGCTAGGAAAACTGCATAAAACAGAATATACAATATCAACACAAAACAAGGACATGAGCACAGCCCATGCTCAAACCTTTACAAAGGTAAGATAGTTGTTAAATCATCTCCTCCTCTTCTTTGTCCTTCTCCTTGAAATAACT